>CM077025.1:122048481-123303481 GCA_039090855.1 Macrothele yani | reverse complement strand
GTGCAAAGATTCGGCTGTTTGAAAATACAACACACATAAAAATTGGAATAGGAGTGAGACAAGGTGACACCATATCTCCGAAGCTTTTTAATACCACACTGGAAAATGTCTTTCAATCACTGAACTGGGAAAACAAAGGGATAAAGATTAATGGAGATTATCTAACCCACCTTCGTTTTGCTGATGACGTAGTCATTTTTGCAACTACCCCATCAGAGCTGCAGAGTATGATCCAAGAACTTGCTGACAAGAGAAAAGAAGTGAGATTAAAAATGAACTTTCAGAAGACAAAAGTGATGTTCAATGCTTTTACAATAAAATGAAGATTTATCGATTGATGGAGAAAAGCTGGAGATAACAGACACGTGCGTTTATCTTGGACAGCAGATATCAAGTGAGGGTCACATTGATGAAGAAATTAATCGGCGTACAAAACTTGCCTGGAGAGCTTTTGGAAGAAACAGCATAATTTTCAAGAGCAATATGCCATTATGTCTTCAAAGAAAAGTGTTTGATCAATGCATCCTTCCAGTGCTTACGTATGGTGCAGAGACGTGGACAACTAAAAGAGACATACAAAGGCTACAGACAACTCAAATAAGCATGGAGAGGAGCGTGCTTGGTGTAACCAGGAGAGATAAGAAGAACTCGTGGATCCGAAAAATGACAAGAGTGGAAGACATCATGATCAGAGTTAAATCCCTGAAATGGTAATGGGCTGGACATACTGCCAGAAGGACAGACCATCGATGGACAGCCGAAATTTTAGATTGGATTCCAAGGGACAGAAAAAGACCCAGAAGACCACATGGGAGATGGGTGGATGAAATTCGAAAGTATGCGGGAGTGACATGGCGGAGACTGGCATAAGACAGACCGTTGTGGAGGAAACTTGGGGAGACCTTCGTCCAGCAGTGGATTGATAATGGTTGACAATGATGATGATGATGACAAGGCCGGTAACAAAATTTCACTATTCATCCCGTTTCAAGTAACGGTACAAATTACATATATTACATCATGCATAAAAAACTACGTGTGCTTTTATTCTAAATTACTGAAGGAATGCGGTTAAAATTAATTATGACACCAAATGAGTTACGAAGGAGGGAAAGAAAAATAGTTGAAAAGTTTGATGCAGTCCACAAAGTTTTTAGCAGCCGTCATCATTGCATCGGCAGAAAGGTTTTGGAGGCATGAGAGCAAATTTCCCAGTATTTTCTTCTTTGGAGGTTTAACGACCATCGTGAGCAACTCAGTGGGCCTATAAGCAGTACCCCGCCCCAAATCCAGGGTCACTGGTTCCAAGGAAGGGAGACAGCCAGTGCCGTAAGACAAACACAACACATATGCCTCACCGGGATTCGAACCCGGACCCATCTCGGATGAACGCTTAGACCATTGCGCCACCGGGTTGGCTCCCGGTATTTGAGAGAAGAGTTATTAATCTAGTTATCATTTTTATCCCATCCTGAACTCGGGAATATCACAGCTAATCGCAACAACGAACTGACTGAAATAAATTGAATGAACGAAACTTTGTGTGAAAACACAGTTTTGTCGAAACCGGGTCCCCTCACTCCGGAGTAAGGCGCTATCCCAACTGACCTACGCAGACATGTGCTCTCATTGCTATCTGCCTTTATCTCATGTGCGTCCTGCAGAGTAGGCACGTCACATCTCCCCCCCCCGCCTCCCGAATCCCACATGTCAGCCGGCACCATGTGTCGCTGTAGGCAGTCATTCGCTGAAGAACGTGCATTTGAGAAATCCCAGATAATTTGGTGTGTGGAATGTAACATCACACACATTTATTTTTTCGAAGCACTGGAGAAGGGATTCTCATTTTTTT
Organism: Macrothele yani; assembly: GCA_039090855.1. Classification (NCBI taxonomy): domain Eukaryota; kingdom Metazoa; phylum Arthropoda; class Arachnida; order Araneae; family Macrothelidae; genus Macrothele; species Macrothele yani. The sequence continues at coordinate 123,301,629 of CM077025.1, read as the reverse complement.
CCTGTCTCGCGGTGGGGAAAGAACATCACACCATGGCGAGAAACTTAACGGCCAGGCCATCCTTGGAAGTTCGGGCGCCAATGTGAAAACACAGTTTTGTCCATGCCGGGCATCAAAGCCGGGTCCCCCTCACTCCGGAGTAAGGCGTTCTCCCAACTGAGCTGCGCGGACATGCGCTCTCATTACTATCTTCCTTTATCTCATGTGCGTCCTGCGGGCAGGCACGTCACATATGTTTCACGACTCTTAAGGTAGGTAGATTCAGAAGACCACTTAAGAAACGTAGCTTAGAGTACGTGATCAGCACAAATGAATTTTTCGATCAATTTTTCCAGGAGGTCAACTGCGTCCTTCTCGTCGACGTACGCTCAGTAACGATTGCCTGTTGTTACTTTATTTACAGAATGACGTAAATCAGCTACGATGCTGACAATTTCTGTCTCTTGCTGCCTTTGTTATTGAAGAAACAAAATGTTTCATTAAGAAAACAAAATCAAATTGTGCGATTGAAGCTAAGGATGTTATGCACTTAGTCTCTCCTCCCCAGAGAATACATTCGAAATCTTTCTCAGCCTTAGAATTCTACAATCGGCTGACACATTAAATTCAAAATAGTACCCATGAAAATGTGCTCGTATTTGATATAAGTGTATGTTTCTGAGAAGATAAACGGTAATGTTACTTCGACTACATTCGAAAGATCATCTGCAAATCAAGTTCAAGATATTAACAAACCAGCCAAACTCGGTCAGCATAATCATCACTCATCTTCTCAGCTGCTCTGCGTGTAAAAGGAAGTGGGACACAAAAAGATAAACAAACCAGACGTAACAGAAACTCGGTGTTAATGAAGTACACTTTGAATTCCATTGGGTTTCTCAGAAAGGAATAAGCGTAGCATCCACGAATTACAAGAAACATGTAAACCATGAACATGTTAAATCAGTGACTAATTCATCGACGGAGGATTCCCTGGTTGGTAGCAGCACTGCGCACTGTTAAAAGGAAATAAGTAATACAAAAAACAGTAATAGTACGATATTTAGCCCTAAAATATTTACTACCTTAAATATCTGTTAACATTTAAATAATATATAAACCATGTAAAGTCTATGGATTCGTAACATATACCCTCTCGTAGATAAATGTCAATCTCGTCGTCTCGTGGTGCATCCTGTTCTCACTGAGAGTGCTGTAACAACATGCGAATAGTACTGTAACTATATTACCTGGCTAATAGTAATTGCAATCTCACATTCACCAATCCACAAGGCTAATGTGATAAGTTATGGGCAAAAAACCGACCACCCCAAATAACTTTGTAACTTACAGAGGCTGTCGGTCACTTAAAGAGGCATGGAGAGATGCTGAGGCTGCGGACTACTCAAAGAAGCTTGGAGAGATGTTGAGGCTGTGTACTACTCGAAGGAGCATGAGGAGATGCAGAAGCTGCGGACTACTCAAACAAGCATGGAGAGGGTTGAGTCTGAGGACTGCTCAAAGAAGCATGGGGAGATGTAGAAGCTGTCGACTACTCAAAGATTCATGGAGATATGCAAAAGCTGCCGCCTACTCAAGGAAGCATGAAAAGATGTTGAGCCTGGGGACTGCTCAAAGAAGCATGGAGAGATGTAGAGGCTGTGGACTACTCAAAAAATCATGGAGAGATGCAGAAGCTGCGGACTACTCAAACAAGCATGGAGAGATGTTGAGTCTGAGGACTGCTCAAAGAAGCATGGAGAGATGTAGAGGATGTCGACTATTCAAAGATTCATGGAAAGATGCAAAAGCTGCCGCCGACTCAAGGAAGCATGGCAAGATGTTGAGGCTGGGGACTGCTCAAAGAATCATGTAGAGATGCAGAAGCTGCGGACTACTCAAACAAGCATGGAGAGATGTTGAGTCTGAGGACTACTCAAAGAAGCATGGAGAGATGTAGAGGATGTCGACTACTCAAAGATTCATGGAGAGATGCAAAAGCTGCCGCCGACTCAAGGAAGCATGGCAAGATGTTGAGGCTGGGGACTGCTCAAAGAATCATGGGGAGATGCAGAAGCTGCGGACTACTCAAACAAGCATGGAGAGATGTTGAGTCTGAGGACTACTCAAACAAGCATGGAGAGATGTAGAGGATGTCGACTACTCAAAGATTCACGGAGAGGTGCAAAAGCTGCAGCTGACTCAAGGAAGCATGGAAAGATGTTGAGGTTGGGGACTGCTCAACGAAGCATGAACAGAAGCAGAAGATGAGGATTGCTCAAAGAAGGATGGACAGATGTAGAGGCTGCGGACTACTCAACATACCTAATAATTGTTTATGATAAACAATTATTAGGTATGTTTTTATGTCTTATGTTTCTTACGACATGCTGTATAATACACACGAGCTTAAATTATATCTAGTTAAAATGTACAGAATATTTTATTTATATTATTGTTGTATTGTTTGAGGATTTAACGACACGCACGAGCATCAACAGCTGTTAATACTCGCCAGCCCTTAATTTACAGTTGTTAGTTCAAGGAAAAGGACAAAATAAACGCCGAAAATGACGGACAAAGACAGCATTTGTGTTTTTCCTTGAGATTCGAAGCCGGGCCTAGCTTTGCGTCGTTTAGTTTTTTCACAACGTTTATTGTAATAAATAAAGCATTGGGATTCTTCATAATGTCCCAATGTAATTCCAGGGTTTCTCAACGGGTAACAGGAACGAATGGTCAAAGGCGCACGCATGTAGCTAATTAATTGTTCCATCTGGGTGCGGGTCTCAAGTGAGGCATGAAAATATTGGTCTTAAACTAGGGACATATACACCGTCGTATCAGAATAATATGACCACCTACTTAATAATGGGAATAACCACTCTTGACCCGGATGACAGCGTAGAGACGGCGTGACATGGACGCAATAACGCTCCCCAAGGTTGCCCGAGGTACACGTCCCCATTCGGGCTGCAGAAGAGCACGGAGGTCCCGGAGATGACGTGGTGGTGGGTCGGCACATCGAACCTGTCGATCCAAACAGTCCCACAAGTGTTTTATGGGATTGAGGTCGGGCGATTTTGCCGGTCAAGGGAGAACGGAGACATCGTTGTCGTGTTCCTGGAAACAGTCACGCACCAACGCGCATTGTAATGTTGGCAGATACCATCACCACCAGGGTAAACGTTCAACATGAAGAGATGCATGTGGTCAGCGAGAATGGACAGATAGCCATTGGCATTCAGGGACCAATCCAGTGGAACCAGCGGTTTCAGGTCATACCAGGAAAACATTTCCCAGATATGCACACTGCCATCGCCGGTTTGGACTTGACTGACACCTGTGTCCTGGTGTTGGTTCTCATGTGTGTGACGTCATATCCGCCACCGCCCGTCACTTCTGTGGAGTAGAAACCCCGATCCATCTGAAAAGGTAACCTTTTCCCACTCTTCCACTGTCCAATGACGGTAGTCCCATGCGAACTGCAGGCGTCGTTGCTGGACTTGGGTTAAGATGGGCGCCTTGACGCAGCGTAGACTCCGGAGACCCATGGGTAACAAGTTTCGCTCTACTGTTATCGGGGACACGTACCTGGGTGCCCCAGGGTTCATTTGCGTGGTCAATTGCTGCACTGTTGCGCGTCGATTGCCCACTACCAGTAGACGGCGGCGACGTATTCCTCTGGGGTCGATGGCCTTTGGGGATCCACAGTTATGACGTCAGGAGGTATTCGGTGTGCCAGCGGTACATTCTTGGTACACCCTTACTACAGCACCTCGCAAACAGCCCACGAAATCTGCTGTTTCGGATATGCTTCCACCCTTGGCGCGGGAGCCGATGATCATTCCTTTTGTACGTCCGTCAAATCACTACCTCTGCCCGTTGTGCTCACTCGACGCACTATGTATCTCCGTGTGGTCGACCTTGTCACGTGCAATATATAAATATATATATATACTCAATAAGGTGCTGGAAAGTGTTCACAGGTATGGGGAGCCATGCTGACTGCAGTGCATCTGACAGCTGCTGGAGGGTGCTTGATGGAAGATCCATAGAGCGAACAACACGATCGAGGTGGTCCCACAGATGCTCAATTTGATTTAAATCTGGGGAATTAGGAGTCCAGGGAAGTACTTTGAAGTCTTCAACGTGCTCTTCCAACCACTCTCGGACATTTTTAGCTGTGTGACACGTCGCATAGTCGTGCTAGAAGATCTCATCCTCCCTAAGGAAGACAATCAGCATATATCGGTGTACCTGGTCCGCAAGGATGGATTCATAACGAATTCGGCCCATAGTGCCTTTCACAGGTATGAGTGTACCCAGAGAATGTCACGAAAACATTCCCCAGACCATTACACTGCACCCACCAGCTTGTGTTCTGACAGCAGTGGTTGAAAAGTGTTTGTTCTCCGATGTTTCTCGCCTTATACGCCGACGTCCATCCGTTCGATGAAGCAGAAAACGTGACTCATCGGAGAAGGCAATGAAGCAGAAACGTGACCCTTCTCCGATGAGTCACGTTTCTGCTTTTGTCACTTAGCGGAGGTCCAATTCCGATACTGCCATGCAAATACAAGTCTTTTATGCGGACGCACCTTCGTTTGCACAGGTGCAGTGGCCATCCGTCTGCATCGAAACCCCATGCCCAGCAGGGTTCGGTGAACTGTCGTTTTAGACACACTTCCGGTAGTCCCCTGGTTCATTCGGCCACTGAGTTGCTCTACTCTAGAGTGTCGATCGGCCCTCACGCACCTTCGAAGCCAACGTTCACCTCTCACATCAATGGCACCTGGTGCTCCGCAGTTTCCATTTCGCTTATTCGCAATGGTGCCATTTTTCCAATCACGATACTCTTTAACCACAGCAGCACGCGAACAGTTCACAAAGTACGCTGTTTCAGAATTACTGCCACCCTTGGCCCGTAAGCTGACAATCATCACTTTTTGCAAATCTGATAATTCACTCCTTTTATCCATGACAGCAACGAGTGATATGTTTTCAGATTGCCTACAGCGCACCTTATATACCCTCCAAGTCAGCTCACGACACGTGCCTGCTTTCATTGGCTACGCGCTGTTGACGTCAAAAGTAGGAGAGGGTCACAATAATGTGACTGGACTGTGTATATATTTAGCAGTTACAACACATGACGAGTGCAATCATCCAGGATTTTCGGAAACTTGGATAAATATATGTGAGTATTTCTAATTCATAGAAATTTTGCTACGTAAAATGAATTTTTTTTATTAAATTAGTGTTCTACTATTCAGTGAAATGCAGAGGGTTTTCTAAGAGTTTAAAATTCTATTTTCGTCATTATAGTTTAAAATTTCATTTTCATCATTTATAGTTTAAAATTCCATTTTCGTAATTATAGTTTAAAATTCCATTTTCGTAATTATAGTTTAAAACAACGAGAGAGAGGTTACAAACTAAAATTTGCAAACAGCCTTATGACAGCAAATATGAAGAAATATAAAAGAAATTATAGTAAATAAGCTAAAAATGAGAATAGTAGCTTAAACGTTCGTATCCAAGGTTCCCAGTACTACATATAGTGAATACATGCACTCAATGGACAAAACAGAGATAGTACGGAATAGCATATTGATCCTTCTCTAGTGCCTATACACGCCGAGGCATCGACTTCATCAGATGCCGATGGGTTTCCGGAGGTAATGCCAGCAATGCCTGTTGCAGCATTGTCCACAACTCCGCCCGAGACGTCGGTCCAGGATCCACTGATCTGATGCTCTGCTTCACAGCATCCCACAGTGCTTCCACAAGGTTTAAATACGGGGACTTAGCTACTGGATGTAGAGGTTTTCACGGGCCTTAATTTGGAAAACCCGGCCCGGCCCAAGATCGCACGTCCAAGGCCCGGCCCGTAAAATTTCAACAATTACCGAAACACGAATTTGACACCTGGCACACTCGGTCATTCGACTATTGAAGAGTTTTCGTTTTCTTAATTGCTACACGTATTCTATTACAATAAACGTAAATTCGGAATATTTCTACGACTCTGTATAAGTCACGTGACGTCTGAGGAGGGAGGGGAGTTTGTATACTCAAAATTATTGCATGTAAACGACAATTTCCATGCCTTTCAAATTTTCTGTGTTTTCAAATAATCATTGCCTACTGCCGGACCCGGTATCCTTGGAGATAATGGGGGGGGGGGGGGTAATTCACAAAAGAACCAAATTTCCATCCATAATTATGAGAACGATTGTTCTACTTTACATTGTCTACAAGCACATATTCTCCGGAAGCGATTTTTTCGCGAACATCTTTCGCTTTCTTAAACTCCATAATAAGTATGGAAGAGTATTTATCAGCAACCCTGAACTAGGGGAAGTAACGACAGACTGCCCAGTTAATCAGTGTCACAGAAGTTTTGAAAACAGCTGCCTGATAGTTCAAATGGGGAAAATACGGCACAGATTTATACACAGAATTAAGTTTCTCCCAGCCCATTTCCCGCGTGCCATTTAAGACAGCTTAAAAGATTTTCACACATCTAGAGAACAAAGTGCCGCCGACCAGAACAATAAAAAAGATCGTCTGCGAGCGGGTGGCTTGGTTTATAAATGCTGCAGTTAATAGCCTCGTCATTCGTCAGACCAGGCTACTTGTTTCCAGTCCAGTGGCGGTGTTGCCGTGCCCAAGCGAGGCGCATAGCTCTGTGTCGTGCACCCATCAAGGAGACTCGAGTTGGGCGTCGACTCCCAAAGCCTATATCGTGCAGGGTACGTTGCACAGTCCGGATGCTGACGCTTGTTGAGTCTCCAGCATTGAATTCCGATGATATCTGCGAGAGTGCTGCACACCTATCGCGTGAAACGATTCTTGACAGCCGACGATGGTCACGTTCACCCAATGTCTTTTTACGGCCACACTGGTATCGTGGGTTGGAGGTTTTGCCGGAATTCTTGTAGTCACGGTACACCCTTGCAATGGTCGTCCGTGAAAATCCGAACTTCGTTTCTACCTCCGAAATACTATGGTCCATCTCACGAGCGTCAACTATGACACCGGGTTGAAAATTGCTTAAATCGTTATTACTTGTGATTCTCATACCGAAAACAGCTCTGACAGCTGGCAAGGATCAAGGATGTCTATCGCTTTATATACGAACTGGCGGACAGAACCGAGTTTGCGCATAGGTGACGTTGCTGTGTATTTTGCATAACCTCGTCTGTACTAGTTTTTCTGGCACTTCAGTGTATGCTTGCACATACAGCTGATTTCTTTTTATTTTATTTTACTGGGGACAGCATCATTCGTGCCAGGTAAAATCTCCATTTACGGATGAATGTTTTTGCCAAAATTTCTGCCAAACTTCAAATTTTGTGACCCCCGTAAGATACTGACACCCCCCCCCCATTCTAAACAGTTGGCGTGGCCACTGTGGATACGCTTCTGGACAATAATCTCAGCTAAGTTCCTTTCAAAACTTCTTTCCCGCATAAATTTTAATAAATCTGCATTTCTGATCTGAAGGTTTCGGAAGGTAATAGGAAATACTGATGAACTGATATGATATCCCTCCTTAACACATATACAATAACGCGCAAGCTAACACAAAGCGTTGATCTTCAGTAAGAGCGATCCTTCACCTAAACCTGATAAATACGGAATCCCAGTTCCTTGAGTTACGGAACGTTAACTCACACTCATGTCTCAACCGAACTCTGACCCTCTGCGGGTTCCTTTGACAGCAATAACTTTGGTGGAAGAACAACAAAATAGTTCACATTCCTGCAAGTCTTTTTTTTTTTTTTTACCCGTTTCACCGGTGATAACTATTATTACCATATATGTAGTAGGGCCTGATTTACGTCTAGAACCGCAAGGCCCGGGCCTGGGAACTGCATTTTAGGGGGTCTCAGAATCGCAATGCAAAAAAAAAAAAAAGTATGTTTTTTTTATTAATTAATTATTATGAATGGAGAAAAATATTGAGGGGGGGAGTCTATTTTTCTTCCTGAAATGATTAACACTGGTGTTTTATCCATCCTTAATACATATGCAATATGAAGAAATAATAAGAATAATATATATAGAGAATAATATATGAAGAAAAAAAAAACACCATAATACTTTCAAGTTGGAACTGAAGAACAGATTCTCTGCTTTAGAAGGCCTAACATCGGAAGAAGTGGATATTTCGGAAGTTAACAGAAAAGTAACCAAAGCTCTAATGGAAACAGCAACAAAATTAGCTGGGTCTAAGAACAAGTTGCATGTGAACAAATTATCAGGAAAAACCAAAATGTTGATGCAAAAAAGAAGAGAGATGAGGGCAACTAAAGTAGATGTGACTTCCAAAGTGGAATATATAGAGCTATGCAAGACAACACGAAAAAGTATCACTGAAGACGTAAGAAAATTCAACTGTGAGCTAGTGAGGAAAGCAATTGAAAACAACCAAAGCCTTAAGATAGCAAAGGGACATCTCAGTAAGGGAAGAAAACAGATTATGGCACTGAGAAAAGAAGATGGTTCTGTAACAAGAAATAGAGGCGAAATTTTGACAAGAGTGAAAGATTTCTACTCCAAATTATATGAAAGGGATTATACATGTACTCCAGACATCATGAAAGGTACCAGAGTTCTTCCAGTCCTCCCAGCAGAAGTTGCTCATGCAATCAAGAACATGAAGCGAGGGAAAGCTCCAGGAGAAGATGGAATTACTATAGACATCATACAAGAAGCAAGTGGAGAAATTGAAACAGTACTCGCCCAAATTTTCACTCGATGCCTTAATGAAGGGAAGATTCCTGAGGATTGGAACAATGCTACAATGATCCTGCTACATAAAAAAGGTGACATTGAGGATCTTAGGAACTACAGACCTATCAGCCTCCTATCAGTGGTTTATAAAATCTTCACTAAAGTTCTTTCACACCGCTTGAAGGTAACACTGGACATGGCTCAACCGAGAGAACAAGCTGGATTCAGGAGTGGCTACAGCACAATAGATCATATCCACGTACTGAGAGAACTGATTGAAAGAGCGAGGGAATATGAACTTCCATTGTGCATGGCTTTTATCGATTATGAAAAAGCCTTTGATTCGGTGAAACCATCAGCAGTTACCACGGCTCTGAAATCCTGCGGTATTGAAGATGCATACATTAATATTATTAATAACATCTATGAAAATGCAAGTGCAAAGATTCGGCTGTTTGAAAATACAACACACATAAAAATTGGAAAGGGAGTGAGACAAGGTGACACCATATCTCCGAAGCTCTTTAATGCCACATTGGAAAATGTCTTTCAATCACTGAACTGGGAAAACAAAGGGATAAAGATTAATGGAGATTATCTAACCCACCTTCGTTTTGCTGATGACGTAGTCATTTTTGCAACTACCCCATCAGAGCTGCAGAGTATGATCCAGGAACTTGCTGACAAGAGTAAAGAAGTGGGATTAAAAATGAACTTTCAGAAGACAAAAGTGATGTTCAATGCTTTTACAAGAAATGAAGATTTATCGATTGATGGAGAAAAACTGGAGATAACAGATACGTATGTTTATCTTGGACAGCAGATATCAAGTGAGGGTCACATTGATGAAGAAATTAATCGGCGTACAAAACTTGCCTGGAGAGCTTTTGGAAGAAACAGCATAATTTTCAAGAGCAATATGCCATTATGTCTTAAAAGAAAAGTGTTTGATCAATGCATCCTTCCAGTGCTTACGTATGGTGCAGAGACGTGGACCTTAACTAAAAGAGACATACAAAAGCTGCAGACAACTCAAAGCAACATGGAGAGGTGCATGCTTGGTATAACCAGGAGAGATAAGAAGAGGAACTCGTGGATCCGAAAAATGACGAGAGTGGAAGACATCATGATCAGAGTTAAATCCCTGAAATGGCAATGGGCTGGACATACTGCCAGAAGGACAGACCATAGATGGACAGCCGAAATTTTAGATTGGATTCCAAGGGACAGGAAAAGACCCAGAAAAAGACCACATGGGAGATGGGTGGATGAAATTCGTAAATATGCGGGAGTGACATGGAGGAGACTGGCACAAGACAGACCGTTGTGGAGGAAACTTGGGGAGACCTTCGTCCAGCACTGGATTGATAATGGTTGACAATGATGATGATGATATGAAGAAATAATAAGAATAATATATATAGAGAATAATATATGAAGAAATGATAAGAATAATATATGTAGGGTCTCATTTACGCCTAGGCTCCCAAAGCCCGGACCTAGAGCACCGCATTTTAGGGGGCCGTAGAATCGCAATGAAAAAAATAAAAATAAAAAATTGTTTTAATTAATTATTATGAATTAAAAAAAACATGGTGGGTGGGAGAGTCTTTTTTTATTCCTGAAATGAAGATTAACACTGGTGTTTTTACAAGACGTTTTTACTACGTGAGTACCACCTCATTTCAACTGCAGCTCAATGATTGCAGTGGCTTTGGCTTTGAGTGACTCACTGGCTGCAATGGCTTTAATTTGTGTACGGCAGACAAAAATGTGGAGTGACAAAAAAAATATTTTAGACACTCATAGATTTTAGATTTTAGACACTTATCTCAGATGATTGTTCCTTTTTTTATGTAATATATGCGTGCGTGCGTGCGTGTGTGTGTGTGTGTGTGCGCGCGTGCGCATATATATATACACACACAAACCATCACACAACTTACTTTTGGTCCTCAAAATCACAAACATATTGATTGCTTAGAAAAATCAGAACCCAGCGAACTTGTATAAACTGATTTATATGGAGTCCATTTAATTTCAAATGAAAGTAATAGATAAGGCAGGAAAATCGCAGTGCTTTCAGTCCGAAACTTAAAAGTGCTATATTCCTATATATACTATATATCTCTTGAGAGAGGTTTTGCATTGCTAAGACACTTTGTAGAAGCTTTGGGTATTTCATATTGTGAAGTATCAGATTTTAAAATTGCTTGGGTCTAAATTAAGTGAATTAATGAGCTGAATAATGTGCTTTTATGAGTATGAGAATTGTGCAGTTATGCATGTTTGCTCAAATCTAAGTATCATTCCTCTGTTAATTGAGTTATTCTACTATACACTGAAAAGCAATTGAATTAGAGATACCTGTCTAGTAACGTGTAGCACAACCTTTCTCCCTGATGACGGCGGCGATTCGTCTCGACAAGACACCGGAAGCGTTGAGAAGCCATACGGATCCACGACCCCTGAACAAGCTCCCATAGTTCACGAAGATTTGATGGAGGGGGGGGTCAGAGCCTCGAACACCTCTCTCGATGGCATCCCAGATGTGCTCGATGCGATTGAGGTCAGCTGGCCAAGGAAGCGAGGTCGCGTCGGTGGAGTGTTCATCCAACCATTCGGATACAATTCGGGAGCGATGGCACGGTGCATTGTCTTGTTGCAGGATGAGGTCCCCAGTGAGATGTTGAAGAAGCACAAACGGGAGCAAATGGTCGTCCAGGATATCCCGGTAACGTTGACCTGTGAGGGACGATGTCACACGTACCAGGGTTCCCATTTCAGTCCACGTAAACAGTCCCCAGACGAGAATGCAACCCCCACCAGCTTGAAGAGTACCCTGCTGGCAAGAAGAATCTATCGCTTCATGTGGTTTGGGCCGTACTCGTATCCTGCCATCCGCATGTACCAACGTGAATCTGTACTCATCAGTCCAGGCAACATTTTTCCACATGTCTAGGGTCCAGTGGCGATGTTCCCGCGCCCATGCTAATCTTTGGACCCTGTGATGTGCGATCAGCAGCGGTACCCTCGTGGGACGATGGCTTCTGTACCCCATAGCGAGGAGATGATTCTGGATGGTGTGGATGCTTACACGTTTTTGTGCACCAGCGTTAAATTGCCGAGTGATTTCTTGCATTGTGGCCCGTCCATCCGCTGTTACAATGCGAGCTAGCCGACGATGACCCCGCTCATCCACACGCTGTTATCCACGGCAGTTGGACCTTGCAGGGATGGTTTTACCGGATTCGATGTACTCACGGTGCACCCGTGACAGTGGCTCGTGAAAATCCCAGTGCCTACACGACTTCCGAGATGGAGTGACCCATTCGTCGGGCACCGACAATTTGCCCACAATCTAATGCGCTTAGATCCTTCATCTTACCCATACTGCGTCCGACTCTTACTGATTCCCGTCGCATCACTCCTTATATTGTCGGATCGCTGCATACGTCATGTCGTTTCCGTTTACAGGGCAGCCCACAGTGCCACATTTGCATAACGCCAGCTGTCTCTAATTCAATTGCTCTTCAGTCTAATACTGAACATATCCCAGGTGGTTAATTAGCTACATGTAAGTTTACCTTGCCCCCAAAAAATCAGTCTGTACCAAGTCTAAATAATGTTCATGGGTTAAAAATAAAATTAAAAGGGGATCAATAACGTAACATCTGTGGATATTTGAATTATTACTTAATTAAATGCGAAAACAGCAATACTAAGCCATTCAATATTGTTTTACTTATCCGTCTATATTTTTAAGTGCGAATTTTCTTGCTAATATTAAGATCTAATAAAAGCAGATATCATTTCCTATTTCCTCCCGCACCCTGTCCCATTTACTAAATCAACTTTTTAATTAATTGAAAATATTTAGTGGCAAACTAATGTACTTGCTCTTTCAAGAATGTGGACGGGGTTATCACCTTGTGCTGTGCCTATAGGACCGGATTCTGTGTAAATCGGGTCCTATAAACACCGTTACGCTGGTATTTTTGGAAGAAGATCCAGGAACCTCTTATTAAAAAGAAGAAATCTGATGGGGCCTAGAGAGTAGAAAAGCACAATGGAATTCCATAAAAATGATTCCGTATCAAAAAAAAAAATTCCATGTTACCTCGTGGTCAGTTAGTATTTTTGTAAATTTTTTTGATTGAAGGTTTAACGACCACCGTGAGCAACTCAGTGGTCTATAAACAGTGGCCCGTCCCCTAATTTTAGGGACACTGGTTCCAGAGAAGGGAGAGGGCCAGCGCCGTAAGACAAACACAACATCCATGAGTCACCGGGATTCGAACCCAGGCCCAACTCGGGCGAATGGTCATAAGCCATCGCTTAGACCAATGTGCCACCGGGGCGGTGGTCAGTTAGTATGTCGAGTGGGATACCTACGTCGTGCGCTACCGAAGTTACCATCTTATTGTTGCATTATGATGAGTTAATTTCTTACACTAGCGTGCTCTGCTCGTTAACAACACCAGGAACATATTTCAAAAAAAAAAAACAAATAAAAACATCACCTTGCCATTGTTGTTATTATGAAACACCTGAGAAGAGCAGTCAATCAAAGATCTTCTTCTTCCAACCTTTTTATAGCGAATTGAGTCTATAGGTTTCCCTTATCTCTTTTCTAAATACGAAAGCTGTAAAACAGACACGGGTTTGTCTATTCCCCAGCTGTCCTACAGTTTTGTCTATATCATTCCTCCACCTTCCCTTTGGTCTTCCTACTCCTCTCTTTCCTTTATATGGTCTCCATTCTGTTATTATTTTAGTCCATCTATTATTTTCCATTCTTGCTATATGGCCAGTCCATTTCCATTTTAAATTAGCTTCTTTCAATGTCTTTTCATTTTGTTCTGGATCTCATATCTGCATTCTTTACCTTATCTTGAAGTCTTATAATAGTAAGAATCTTCCCATTTTACGTTGTGCTTTTTGCAGTTTGTCTAAGACATTTTTCTTGATATGTGACATATACTCTAATTTAACTTTCCTTTTTAATTTCTTTCTCTATGTAAATTTGAGTTATTTCTCCTTAGCATTTCTCAACCTTAACGTGATATCTTCTCTATCGAAAGAGTACGGTTGGCTGAGTGAAAATCCTCCAAATTAAAGTCAGTAAATAAACAAAGGCATCGCTCTTTCTACGTTTTAGCAACACACAGCAAACCGAAAAATTGTTATTCGGTCACCGCCGGGGAACTGAATCCCGGATCTCTCGATATCTAGGTGGGTGTAAGGCTGACGCACTCGGCTAGATATAGAGAGATCCGTGATTCAATTCCCCGGCGGTGACCGAATAACAATTTTTCGGTTGCTGTGTGCTGCTAAAACGTGGAAAGAGCGATGTCTTTGTTTATTTAACACCCCTGAGGTCGGAACAAATGGCGTGTGGATGTCTGAGACCAGAACTGAACGATATATACACAATGTTTTGAGAAGCAGCAAGGTGGAGATGGAGGAAGTTATCATACTAATTGAGAGGCGTATGTTAAATTGAAGCTTGAGTTATTTGACGACTGTGTGTTCTACTTTAGTGTTGGTGTTGTGTTTTTCTTAACAAAGAATTACATTCGTTGGATTATTTTTACTAATGTTGTCGAAATCTGAGTCAAGCTAAAGACGCGTTTGATTAATAAAGACTAAAAGACTAAGACGCGTTTGACAATAAAGACAATTTTCTTCTTTCTAAATTACAAAATATAGGAATCAGGGGTAATACTTATTCACTTTTCAAAAATTACTTGACTAACAGACAACAATATACACATATTGAGCATTATCAGTCCTCATTTCAAACTATGAGATCAGGAGTACCTCAGGGTTCTGTCCTTGGCCCTTTATTGTTTAATATATACATTAATGATTTATTTTTGCTGTCAACTCATATGGATCTTTTTCTGTATGCTATCGATCATACAGCTGTTCTTATAAAAGGAAAGAATGAAAAATGAAGTGACTTATTATGAAAACTTAGCATATGATTTAGTAGTTATAGTTTCGTGTTTTAACGAACTTCATAAATAATTCCCCGTCATAATTTCTTGGAGCTCACTCAGATGTCTTAGTCTTGGGGCCCATTCAGATGTCTTAGCCTAGGGCCCCACTAAGGTCTTAATCCGGCCCTGCTGGTAAATACGGCGTATACTGGATAAGTTGAATTTTGTTTTCAGCATTAGTCAAAAGAGATTTTAATTTTCAGACTTCCTTTCACATTGACGTTTGCCATAAGTACCTAATGCTGCGATGAGAAGTGGCCCGTGCTTAATTTTGCGGACGACTGGTCTCTTCCGACATCCAGGGCCGTGGAGGGCTAGCTCGGGCCCCATTGCAGAAAAATCCCCCCCCATTCCCTTACTTCCCGACAACCCGACGGGTTGCAACTCTTCAATCTTTTTTTTGCGGTGGATAATTTTTCATATTCTCCCCTCCATAAACAAACCCTCGAACCCTCCCTTACGAGAAAAGAATTTTCTCAGAAAAACTCTTGAACGCCATCTACGGACAAATATTCTTATTTTTCTTAGTACTTTTTCATAATCATCACATTTTTAGAGTGTAATATACGTCTAAAGATGCAGCCTCTGGGAAAGTATCCACAAAGAGTTCTCATAAGTAAACATTAAAATTTTGTGTTTTCTCTTTTAAGTTGCCGCTGTGAACAGGATGACTTCATCGGTCATCGGAATGAAAGAAAATAAACGGGAAGTCGGAATTACGCACAAAGATAGTATATTCATTTATAAAAATTGCCGCAATGCGAAAATAATGAGTTGAGCATAAAACAAAAAGCCAAA
Organism: Macrothele yani; assembly: GCA_039090855.1. NCBI lineage: Eukaryota > Metazoa > Arthropoda > Arachnida > Araneae > Macrothelidae > Macrothele > Macrothele yani. The sequence goes on along the minus strand of CM077025.1, from coordinate 123,286,102 downwards.
AGATGCCGGCTTCTGGTGGGAAACACAAAGTGACAAAATCCACATGATGAAAATTGTCTGCAGCATTTGATGACTAGCGATAACGTTATATATCATACACATGAGTCTGTGTCGGTGAGTAGCAAAGCAACACGCCGCCCCGGTGGCGCAGTGGTCTAAGGCGCTGGCCTCTGATCATTCGTCCGTAAGGGGTCCGGGTTCGAATCCCGGTCAGGCATGGATGTTGTGTTTGTCTTACGGCACTGGCTCTCTCCCTTCCCTGGAACCAGTGACCCTAAATTAGGGACGGGCGACTGCTTATAGCCCATTGAGTTGCTCACGGTGGTCGTTAAACCTCCAATCAAAAAAAAAAAAAAAAAAAAAAAAAAAAAAAAGCAACACAGTGGACCCAATGTGTGGTGTCGGCGTGACGTTGGAAAGGAAAGAAGAAATGAAAAACGTAATATGGAGAGTTCGTTTGCTTTGTCTCAGGTGTGTTACAATATTACTCGAGTTCCCAGGCTAACGCAACCCACGTACGCGTTCGCGGTTAGCCTGGGAACTCGAGTAACATTGTAACACTTCGGTTTTTTTTTTTTTTTTGTATTTAAAGCAAGTTTTGAATTTATTACATTTTTTAACATTTATAACATCAATTACGCATTTTTACGCGTCACGTAGAAAATATTTTTTTTTTTTTTTTTGATTGGAGGTTTAACGACCACCGTGAGCAACTCAATGGGCTATAAGCAGTCGCCCGTCCCTAATTTAGGGTCACTGGTTCCAGGGAAGGGGGAGAGCCAGTGCCATAAGACAAACACAACATCCATGCCTCACCGGGATTCGAACCCGGACCCCGTTCGGACGAATGATCAGAGGCCAACGCCTTAGACCACTGCGCCACCGGGGCGGCAAATATTTGTTTACGGGTAACTTTCCAACCCTGGTGACGGTATAGTTTGAAATATATTCGGACACCACAAAATAATAATTAGAAAAAAAATTACTTTAGAAACGGCTCTGGGCCCCCTTAGGGCCCCGGTGCTACAGCACCACCTCCCCTCCCCTCTCGTCAGGCCTGCCGATATCGTAGGAACGAACGTAACATTGGTGTCTTTCGCACCGGTAGTTATGCACGCACAGGCGGCAATCTCAGAAAAACTGTCACAAGAAACATTGAATACCCACTGGATTTTATAGGAAAAGGATTTCATAACGGGAACGCGCCTTTATGGCGTCGATCAGCAAGTAAATATTTACTGAGAAAAATAGGTGTGATCGCTGCGTTACGCATTTTCGATTTTCCCGCATCACTCTTAACGTATACTTTTGCGACGTTAAGGTTTCTAACAACATTTGCAATGATGCGATGAGTTAAATTTCACGAGCAGAATAAAAAAAAAAAAAAAAAAAAAAGGCTAACACTTTTTCTACAGAAGAAATAACCACGTTCGCGCAGGAACTTTACATCAGGCTAATTAAGAACATCTGGATTTGATAGACCCACTGCGAGGCAGCAGCTTTCTGCGAACGGAACCATCCCGACGCCGGTGGAACCGCAGGCAAACGAACGATGATGCGCTGCTGAGTTAAAGCCGATCCGCGAAGGGGCACTCAAGGAGGAGGATACACGCATGACGTTTCCCGAACTTTGGTCTGGATCAACATTTTTCTCACCAAATCTTGCAGACGTGTATGAAAACTTGAACCTAAAGTCCGATGGTGCTTGCAGCTGATTAATGAGGCAAACCTCAATTACTGGTTTCGAATCCCTCTTCGTGTTTAATCACCCCTCCCTCTTTTTTGTCTAATATATTTTATAACTTAACGACAATTTCAGTGCTTAATGTTACTATAGGGTCACGGGTTTCAAATAGGAAAGAGAATAAGACCTCATGATCAAACACACAGGTGTGCCAAGACATTTTTTTCGGGGGGGGGGGGGGTACGATTTTTTTATATACAATTCAATGTATTACGACTGCATTTCTGACAATATATTTTGAAATGAGTGCATTTACTAAATATATTTGTGTTATGAGTGCATTTGCTGACAATATATTTTTGAAATATCAAAAGGGTCCAAATTTAGGGGGTTAACACCCCCCTCCCCGTGGGCACGCCACTGATCAAACACATCACAATGTCACCCAGCCGCCCCGGTGGCGCAGTGGTCTAAGGCGCTGGCCTCTGATCATTCGTCCGTAAGGGGTCCGGGTTCGAATCCCGGTCTGGCATGGATGTTGTGTTTGTCTTACGGCACTGGCTCTCTCCCTTCCCTGGAACCAGTGACCCTAAATTAGGGACGGGCGACTGCTTATAGCCCATTGAGTTGCTCACGGTGGTCGTTAAACCTCCAATCAAAAAAAACAAAAAAACAAAAAAACAATGTCACCCAGGACTTCAACGCTGCCCTATGACCCAATAAGCTTCTGACGTAACTAACCACTTTGCCACCAGACGACAGATGTTCTTTTCGCAGTCTCTGAAGATCAAAATTCCTGTCCGATTTCGAGAAGATGCGAACCTGACCATGCCGACTGTGGCGCAGTGGTCTAAGCGATGGCTTCTGATCATTCGTCCGAGATGGATCCGGGTTCGAATCCCGGTGAGCCATGGGTGTTGAGTTTGTCTTACGGCGCTGGCTCTCTCCCTTCCCTGGAACCCGTGGTCCTAAATTAGAGGACGGGCGACTCTTTATACACCACTGAGTAGTTGCTCACGGTGGTCGTTAAACCTCCAATCAAAAAAAAAAAAAAAAACCTGACCGAGCTACGTAAAGATCTGAAAACGATTTACCTAATTAAAGATCAGGCTCAAATTTGGTCCAGCTACACGAAAATATTAATTCCATACCGCCGGGAGAATACGTTACGTCAAGTAAATTTTAAATTTTTAATCGCAGTTTGGTGCTAGTTCTGAGCGCCACCACATTGGCCGAGTGGTCAGTCCGGCCAACATTATGAGTTCGGCCCAGACTGGAGCCCCAAATGGGGCATGGGTTGTGTGTTTGTCCGACGACGAACCCCAAAGTACGGGCAGGCAACTTCTTATATCCCTAGATGCTCGTGGTGATCGCTAAACCCCGAAACAAACAACAGCAGCAAAAACTGAATTACAAATTTTTGACGTAGCAGAGCATATCAGTAAAAACTGCGCAAACGAACCGAAAAGTGCGATAGTAATTTAGTTTCAATGAACACATATATATTTTTTCTGATTGAATGTTTGACGATCGCCGTAAGCAACTTAATGTGCTATAAACAGTCGCCCGTCCCTAATTTAGGGCCACTGGTTCGAGGAAATCCGGGAGAGCCAGGGCCGTAAGGCAACACAACATCCATGCCTCACCGGGATTCGAACCCGGAACCACCTCCGACGAAAGATCATAAGCCAACGCGTAGACCGCTGCGCCACCGGGGCGGCGAACACATTTGCAGGAATTTGAAAAAAAAAAACCTACGATTTTAAGCTCTGAGTATTTCTTTCGCGTTTTCGGTCTGTGTTTATTGAATGTGGGCAATAACAATTTCAGGGGAATTAAAACTGTGGGAATTTCCACTGCAAATGCAGATACGCTGTCACAGTACCAAAGTAAAGCATGCACTGTGTTTACAAACATTCCAGTCTGATAAGCTGCAGTTACATGCTGACCCCGTGGCAACGAACTGGCGAAGAATTCCGGCATTCATTCCTTCATTTTTGTTTTCTGTAAGCTGCCTAGTTTAATTATCAGTGAAACGTCACTGCAATCAACACATTTTAGAGTGGGCTCACACGACCTTACGCCAAAGTAAACATAATTTTATATGCCCACCACCCTCCTCCTCCTCATCTGCCCCCTAAGATCCTGTTATCTGACACGTGCTACGATACCTGTGTGTCTGGAAATGAATTCCGGTAAGTTGGGTTTCCGGGTGTTCAGGACGTCTGTGGAGTAACAAATAAAAGAAAAGAAAAACACACTACTTCTAATCGCCCATAAAAACAGCTAATATCTTTTTCGAAACGTTTTGCGTTCACGTATCGTGGTGACATAAACCAAAGCCACACGCTCTCCAAATCGCTTTAAGTTCGCTGCGAAAAACATTGCATTTCGAGCGGTAGAAAAAGCAAAAACGAAATACTGAGAGGACTTACCGTAAGAAGAAGCATCCGAGAAAGATTTGGTTTGTTTGCATCCATCAGCCACTAAAGAGCTCCGTTAAGATCACCGCCGATTATGAATTCTTTAAAGCGAAGCAGGAAATATAAAATATCTTGTTTTTTAAGCAGCTCCCAACGCGTGTTGCTGTTTGTCCAGAATCAATTTGATGTACAGCGAGGAGTTCCAACAGTGTCTGCTCCTTCGGCAGTTCCTCTTGCACTGAACGACTGCAAATCATTAACAATGGTCGAATTAATGCTCCGTAGCTGGGGTGGCTCTGTTGTGCGCCATGAAAATGTGACACATGGTGGTGGTGGTGGATGTAAAGGGGGAGGGAGGACGGTCGGGAGGGGCGGATCGGATCCACACACGAACAAAAAAAGATCGATCGGAGCGGCTCGCAGCTGCTGCTGGCTTCGGCCAGCGACGACTACAGCTCTTCAGAGACGTCTCCTGTGTTGTGTGAGGTCGACAGTGGCTGCCGAGCTCCTTGCGTCACATCCCTAGTCTTTCTCCTCCTCCTCGTCACCACTAATGCAGGCGCCTAATTAACACACCAATCTGGCTAAAAATGGCCGTGGGTTGTGACTCAGACGAAGCCTCGTGTCGATGTGTGTGTGCGTGTGTGTTATTTAGCTGAGACGCCACTGTTAGTAATTCTCAGTCGCGGTCCATTCCATTCCGGCAAAGGTTTCGCTCGCGTGCGGCTTTGCTGAGACGGTTCCCGTTGGACAGGCGCTTTAGCACCCGAACTTGCTGTAACGGTCAGCCGTGCAAAAATATAACTCGATGATGAAGAAGAAGAAGAGGCATTTTTACTCTCCTAATTAATTATTCAAAAAATTAATTAGAATGGATTGCGCATGCGTTCACCACTCACCTCTGCGCGCATGGCCTTGCGGGATTATAGCTGTCATGGCGGCAAATGGCGTGAATCAAGTCACTAATCATCATCTACGTCCAAGTCGTCCTCCGAACGTGGTTTTTTAGCATGTTCCAGTGATCACTTCACGTTTGATAAATGTAAGTATACATTATGTTGTCTCTTTGGGTGTAAATGTTCTTTAGCTCCCGGCAGTGTTGCGAATTTGTCAAGCGCACTTTCCCTTGGCTATGTAGTTTTACATGCCTTCCCCCCCTCCCATCAGATCCCCTTATACTTCTTAAGGGATTTGACTGAACTCTGCTATTAATGTCGGATAAATCAATTTAGATGGAATGTATTGTCCTATTAGGGTGCAGCGCCTATTCCTAATACTTCTAATGTGACTTGGCCATGTAATCTCTTGCAGAATTTGTGCTTTTATGTTTATTTTATGCTTATATTTTATTTTACTTTTGGCATAAGTTCTAAAAAAAAGTGTTACTCTGCAAGATTAAATAGCAGGGAAGGCATTATTATTTTTTTTGAGCGACCCACATACGATGCAGATTCATGTTTTTATGAATGATAAAAACTAGATTGTACCACGTGTATTTTAATGAGGAACATCTGTCTGTCTTTTTAAAACCACAGGGATTTAGGTAAAGCTAGCAGTTTTGTCGCCGATATCCCTATATTTTATTTGGAGCACAGTGGCTGCAGAAGCTTTAAATTATGACACTCCAGTTAGTTATGGAACTTGTTGCACTGTCATAATTTAAGGATTCAAGGCTGGGATATAAATTGCTCATTTCATGAACTATTTAAGATTAAGTAGTCCAGTAGGGAAACCAACGACGAATGACTTAAATTCATACCACCCCCTGTGCTGATTTCTCCCTTTAAACTAACCAACATACCGCACATTATACCTAGAATACCTCCATACCACCCCCTGTGCTATTTTACCCTTTACTAGCCAACTTGCATTTATTTATGTTTCCAGATTTTCTGTTATAAAATCTGCAAGTTTACTGTTAATTTTGGAAATATTCTGTTTTAGCTGTGTGGAAATAAAGAAAAAGAAGGATAATTTCACTTTAGCATGTGGAACTCTTAAAATCAGTTTTGTTTCCTGGTTTATTTTCCTTTTTTTTTTTCTCCTTACCCTCTTTGCCATTGAAACATTTTAAATTAATCAACCTGTTATTTACTTCGATTAGCTGGTGTAAGCCTACTTAAAGTTTTCTCCTCTGTCAGCTTTGGTTAGACTCAGGCTCTCACATTCCAAATAGTTAAGTTTGGTGGTGGAGAAAGGATTTCCACATTGGTGTAGCCAGAAATTTTTTGAAGGAAAGGGAGAGGGGTTTCATAGGTTTGTGCCCTGAGTGAAAGCCTCTCAGGAAAAATAGCCAAGTAGGAATATTTACGAAATCTTAAAATATAAATATATATAGTCGTATATAATCATTTGTTATGTCCACCGCTGGATGAAGGTCTCCCCAAGTTTCACAATTCTCTTGAGCCAATCTCCTCCATGTCACTTCAGCATGCTTTCAAATTTCATCCAACTATCTCCCATGTGGTCTTCTGGATCTTTTGTATTTCTTAGTATCCAGTCTTAATATTTCAGTTGTCTATAGGTGGAGAGTTCTTTTAGCACTGTGTCTAGCTCATTGCATTACAAAGATTTTGCACTGATCATGATGTCAACCAGTATTGTCATTTTCCTGATCCACAAGTTTCTCTCTCTCGCATATATACAGTATATCATTGTCAACCATTATCAATCCATTGCTGGATGCAGGTCTCCACAAGTTTCTTCCACAATTGTCTGTCCTGAGCCTGTCTCCTCCATGTCACTCTGGCATGCTTTTGAATTTCATCCATCCATCTCCCATGGGGTCTTCTTCTGGGTCTTTTTCTGTCCCTTGGAATCCAGTCTAAAATTTCAGTTGTCCATCGGTGGTCTGTTCTTCTGGCGACATTTCCAGCCCATTGCCATTTCAGTAATTTCACTCTGGTCATGATGTCGTCCACTCCTGTCATTTTCTTTATCCATAAGTTCCTCTTCTTATCTTTTCTGCTTACACCAAGCATGCATCTCTCCATGCTACTTTGAGTTGTCTGCAGTCTTTGTATATATCTTTTTTAGTCTCTGCTCCATAGGTAAGTACTGGCAGGATGCACTGATTAAACACTTTCCTTTTAAGACATAATGACATACTGCTCTTAAAAATTGTACTGTTTCTTCCAAAAGCTCTCCATCCAAGTTTTATATGGCGATTAATTTCTTCAATGTGACCCTCACTTGATATCTGCTGCCCAAGATAGATGTAGGTATTGGTTGTTTTAAGCTTTTTTTCCATCAATCAATAACTTTTCTTGTTAAAGCATTGTACATCCCTTTTGTCTTCTGAAAGTTCATTTTAATCACACATATATACACATCATCAGCAGTGCTTAAAATTGGTCGGTATGGCATACTGCCACTTGTTTCCTAGCATTTCATACTGGTACTTTTACCCAGTAGTTACATACTGACACTAATTTTAGTAGTAGAAACTGCAGAAAATATTTTTTTTTATTTATTATTTGTTTTTGTCCCTGACCTTATGAGCACACATTCTTAAACATAGAAATCTTATGTGTCTTGTGCATTTGAAAATTAGCTGTGTTGGAATCTTAAAGGGTAGGGAAGTGGTGTACGCATTTGGTGGACGTTGTGATTGCTATTAATTTAAGACTGAGTATTCATTCTAATTGCCAGACTTTCTACTTCATAAAAATCCCTATTGAAAAGGGGCTGCCTTCTCTGCTTGGAACCTTAATGTTTTGGGTTCAAGTCCAGCTGAATCGCTAATGAGGTTCGAAACAGAGCATAATGTAGATGTACGCGGATAGTTTCCATATTATCACTAGATTTTGCAGATAGTTTTTGCTTCTAGATTAAAAATGTTATTTACAGCAATTAAGACTTACTGAAGGCTTTACTCAATATTATTTTAAATTGAACTTTCAATTATTTTTCACGTCTTCTGAGTTCTTTTGTTTTTACAGATGTTTCAGGCCTCTAGGTTTTATCAAGGCCTGTTATCAATGTATAGGAACAACATTGAAAGGTTAGTTTACACAGAATTTAAATCTGATTGTCAGGTTCCTCTTGCAGTTGCCAGTTATTAAATTAAAAAAAAATTCCTACTTATTTTGTAAGTACTATTTTTGAATTAAGTTCTTGAAAATGCTATTTATATTTTTTTGAAAGTTCACTGATGGAACTGTTTTTCTGGATATAAAAGCTTCCTTTAATTAGTCTCTTGTTTTTACGTGGTTCATAGTTTAATAATATTTTCCCCATAAAAGTCCATTTCACACACACTGCTGCACATTCAATTGTAATGTACTTATTTTGTCCTCATTGGAATCTGTCCTGTTCTAATAAATATTTATTGTGCTAATTTTTCTTTAAATTACCTTATTCTATTGTTATCGTGGTTTGCACTTCGCAAGTTTTTTTCTTTCTTTTTTTTTTTTTTTTTACGAGCTTTTAACAACCACCGTGAGCAACTCAATGGGTTATAAGCAGTTGCCCATCCCTAATTTAGGACCACTGACTCCAGGGAAAGGAGAGAGCCAGCACTGTGAGTCAAACACAACATCCATGCTTCACCAGGATTCGAACCCAGACTCGATCTCAGACAAATGATCAGAAGCCATCGCTTAGACCACTGCGCCACTCCTACTGCGCCACAGGAGTGGCGTTCGATAGTTTGCAGAAAGTTTTCTGTTTCAGTGGTTGTGTACGCAAATAGATTTTATTTTCATAAAACTCTGGTTCGAAAGTCTCGTCAATCCATTAGTCATAGATTAAGGTACTCCTTGTTATGAACAAGTCTAACCCCAGTCTTCGGTGTAGCACAAGTAGGGCTTGCTGAGTCCACAAGCCATCCGACCGCCATTGTTTCTGACTTAAGGTACAATAGTATCCCACGGAATTATGAATTACACTTTCAAAGAAAAGATTTTTCTTCCGGGGAGTTTCCCCTATTTTTTCAGTTTTGGATATTTTCTGGCAAAGGTATTTTTTTCCAGTGGATTTCCAGCTAAATGTGAGCATACCAGCACTTCAAAATTTCAGTTTCGAGCACTGATCGTCAGTCATTATAAATCCACTGCTGGATGATTGACCACTGCTTTGGTGGTGCAGTGGTCAAAGCGCTGGCTCATGCATCCAAGATGGGTCCTAGTTTAAATCCTGGAGAGATGTGGATGTTGTTTTTGTCTTACACCACTGCCTCTTTCCCTTCCCTGGAGTAAGTGGCCCTAAATTAGCGATTAGGCAATTGCTTATAGCCTGTCGAGTTGGTCACGGTGGTCGTTAAACCCTTAAATGAAAAACAAACCACTACTGGATGAAGGTCTGTATGTCTTGAGCTAGTCTTCTCCATGTCACTGCTTTTCAATTTCGTCCAAATGTTTTCCACACGCTTGTTTTAGTTAATTTCTTTTCCTCTGGTATTCAGTCTCAAATTTTGGTTGTCTCTCAGTGTTCCATTCTTCTGGCAATATGTTCGACCCATTGCCATTTCAAGGATTTTACTCTGATCATAATGTCTTCCAGTCTTGTCATTTTCCTGATCCACAAATTCCTCTTCATATCTTTCGTGGTTACACTAAACATGCATCTCTCAGTTGTCTGCAGCCCCTGTAGTATGTCTTTTTCGGTTATGATCAATATCTCTGCTCTGAACATAAAGACTGGAAGGATACTTTGATTTAACACTTCTTTTAAGACATAATGGTATATTGCTCTTGAAAATTGTATTTTCTTCCAACCAAGAAAAGACAGAAAGAGGAACTTATTTTTTCTTGGTTGGAATTCTTATTACTCTAATTGGTTATGGTTTAATATATTTTTATTGCTCTCAAACTAAGTTTTATATGCCCATTAATTTCATCAATGTGATATTTGCTTGATATCTGCTGCCCAAGGTAAATAAATGTAGGTATTGGTTATTTCTTGCTTTTCCCCATCAATTGATAAACCTTCATTTCTTGTGAAAGCAACATACATCAATTTTGCTTTCTGAAAGTTCATTTTTAATCTTTTGTTTTTACTCTTATCAGCAAGTTCCTGGATCATACTCTGCAGCTCTAAACGAGTAAGTTTCAATAATCATCAGCAAAATGAAGGTAAGTTAATATTGTTTTCCCAGTTCAGTGATTGAAAGACACTTTGCAATGTAGCATTGAAGAGTTTGGAAGATATGGTGTCATCTTGTCTCACTCCCTTTCTAATTTTTATTGGTGCTGTATCCTCAAATATCGAAACCTTAGCACTTGCATTTTCATAAATGTTATTAATAATGCTAATTTATGCATATTCAGTACTGCAAGATTTCAAAGACGTCATAATTGCTGATGGCTTCACAGAATCAAAGGCCTTTTAATAATCAATAAGCTATATATATATATATATAATTTTAGTGTTTACATTTTTGTTCTTTGAATTATTAAGTCTGTTTTGGTGTTTGGTCTGGTGGCCTTGGGAGCATGACCAACCGACATTTTTGGTTCTCCTTGTCGTTTGTTGGTACTAGAAAGGCCACTCCCGCAGGGTGATGCTGTCCTGATGACAGCAACATGTTTTTTACTGTTCGGTTTTCAATTTTGAACTTATACTTTGAATTTCATTCTGCATTTTTTATGAAATTTTTATCTTTTTGCAGTTTTCATTTTTTTACAATTCTCTCTCTCTCTCTCTCTCTCTCTCTATATATATATATATATATTAGATAGTACATAAATAAAACAAAAAAATGACTTTATAAATAAATTATTTAACACAAGAAAATTGGACAAAAAAGGCTAATACCATGAGAAGCGCCAAAGGCAGCTAGACCTCATGTAGTAGCTTATATAGAATGAAAATATTACAATACAAAATTTCAAAACAAGTAAAAAAACTGGAACAGGTTGCCGTCATCAGGAGAGCATCAACCTGTGGGAGTGACCTTTCTAGTACCAACAAAACGACGAGGCAAGCCAAAATTGTCGGTTGGTCATGCTCCCTAGGCCACAAAACCAAATTCTAATAAACACAAATTACAAAAATCAAATTTAAAAAGAATTAAAAGCTTACCGGCAGAACAAAAACCGCCATGACAAAGAGTCAAACAGGATTGAACAGAGCACCCACAAGAATCTAAATATATACACTGATAAGATAGATGGTCATGGTTAAACAACTACCTGGTAAGCCAAAAAATGTGTGAGTTGACAAGATGCAAAACTGTGTATGTAGATAAGATCTTCAGCTATTAGGGACCCACCAAATAGCACTTCATGTTACCTATATATTTAAAATTGTTAGGTCCTAGGTTAATAAAGCATGTCAATGTGTAATTTGAAACTTTTGGACATCGAATTAAAGTTCAAAATTAAATGGTTAAAATGATGCCTTAAGAAATTTTTAGGAAAATTGTTAGATTGCAATTTAGAAAGAAGAGCTTTCAGTTTTTTTGCAAGTAAGAGCTGTGTAGAACAAATTTTAGCCATTCTATGAAACTGGGAGATGAGTAGAATGCGATGTAAACTTTTGAAATATTGGATGACCAGTGAGTGTAGTGAATGATATCAAACTCAAGAGTTTCTTTTATCAAATAAATTCACCACACCTCTTCCTCCTCGTCCACCTGAACCTCTAAATCGAGGTAACAAACACAGGTAGACGATCTGTTGGTTTTTCTAGGGTAAGGTCGTCAGGATACAAGTCAGTGGCACAACGCAAAAAGTCCGGAATGTTAATGACAATGTCATCAACATATCTTAGAGTAATCCCAGGTAAAGGATGATTGGCAACATATCTATCCTCAAAAAAATTTAGATAGAGATTAGCCAAACTGCTAGAAAAGCGACTGCCCATCGGGATACCACGAGTTTGGAAGTAATTTTTTACAATGCGCACTAAAACTTTCGTATGAGTTTGCTTTGCCCCTCGAAGCCTTTAACGAATGGCTGGATTCTGTATTATGTGACATTCGTCATGAGCTAGACAAGTTCAAGAGCTCTGGTGTTTGTACCCAGCAGCCACATAATTTTGCTTTGATTAATTCACAAATTCGTGAACTTCAAAACTTATTCACTATTTCTCCAGTGGATAAGGCTGGTAATAACTTTGCCTTTTTTTTTTGTAAACAATTCTATCAGGATCTCCTGGGAGATGAATACCACAGATACTTACACTCCGGTTTCTCAAAATCATAAAGACATTGTTAAGAAAATAATCGCTCTGCATAAAAGGATAAGGTTTAATGTGTCCAACTTAAGCTTTCCTTTTATTTATGCCATCACAAAGTTTCATGAGGAACCTGTTTCCTTCCGTTTTATTACTAGTGGACGCAACTGTTATAACAGCAAAGCGGGTGGGTTGCTTCAGAGGTACTTGTCCATGGCTCTTCGCAGGTTGGGTTCGACCTAGATTATTGGGAGCAATAACAGTCTTAGAGACACTTGGCTCGGTGACTGTCACATCTGTGGATACTTGCGATTTAAAAACCTCTTCACCTCAATTTCATTGAAGGGTCTGTGGCAGGTAGCCCTAAATATACATACGAAGTTCGAGCCCGGGACTACAGAACAGTATTGGCATTTCCTACTGGATTTCTGTATCAATAACAATTTTGTTACCGTGGGCGATGGGCTCTACCTCCAAACTCGTGGTATCCCGATGGGCAGTCGCTTTTCTAGCAGTTTGGCTAATCTCTATCTACATGTTTTTGAGGATAGATATGTTGCCAATCATCCTTTACCTGGAATTGCTCTAAGATATGTTGATGACATTATTGTCATTAACATTCCAGACTTTTTGCGTTGCGCCACTGACTTGTATCCTGACGACCTTATCCTAAAAAAAACCAACAGATCGTCTACCTGTGTTTGTTACCTCGATTTAGAGGTTCAGATGGACGAGGAGGGAAGAGGTGTGGTGAATTTATTTGATAAAAGAAACTCTTGAGTTTGATATCATTCACTACAATCACTGGTCATCCAATATTTCAAAAGTTATACATTGCAATCTACTCATCTCCCAGTTTCATAGAATGGCTAAAATTTGTTCTACACAGCTCTTACTTGCAAAAAATCTGAAAGCTCTTCTTTCTAAATTGCAATCTAACAATTTTCCTAAAAATTTCTTAAGGCATCATTTTAACCATTTAATTTTGAACTTTAATTCGATGTCCAAAAGTTTCAAATTACACATTGACATGCTTTATTAACCTAGGACTTAACAGTTTTAAATATATAGGTAACATAAAGTGCTATTTGGTGGGTCCCTAATAGCTGAAGATCTTATCTACATACACAGTTTTGCATCTTGTCAACTCACACATTTTTTGGCTTACCAGGTAGTTGTTTAACCATGACCATCTTTCTTATCAGTGTATATATTTAGATTCTTGTGGGTGCTCTGTTCAATCCTGTTTGACTCTTTGTCATGGAGGTTTTTGTTCTGCCGGTAAGCTTTTAATTCTTCTTTTTTAAATTTGATTTTTGTAATTTTTGTGTTTATTAGAATTTGGTTTTGTGGCCTAGGGAGCATGGCCAACCGACAATTTTGGCTTGCCTTGTCGTTTTGTTGGTACTAGAAAGGCCACTCCCACAGGTTGATGCTCTCCTGATGACGGCAACCTGTTCTAGTTTTTACTTCTTCTGAAATTTTGTATTTTTGTTCTGTAATATTTTCATTCTATTTTTGTTCTGTGCTATCTTATGGCACAGGTCCAAAAACCTGTGCCATAAGATTCAAAATATAGGCATAGTGTGACCAAAAATGGGGAGGGGCACAAATAAGTGTAAACTGATGTGGGGGTGCGGCTTCTTCGAAGTAGTTTCTCCGCAAATGCTGTTTTTCTGTTGCCATAACTTAGGTTTTTACATACCTAATATATCCAAAACTATGAGGTGTACCAGGCTTGGTTGTTTCACCTGAATAAGGATGAAAAAGAAAAAGACTTGCCTTCCAAAGCATCTCATGCAGTCATCTGATGATGAAAACCATCATATATATATATGAGAGAGAGAAATAGAGATTATACTCAATGTCCTTATATGTATGTATGTCATTGAATTCCTAACAAAAAAGGTAATATTGAACTAAAAATTTTTGGACCTGTGCCATAAGATTCAAAAGCCTCAAGGAGGTGGTGGTGGTATTTTCACATCTGTTTTAAATCATTTTAAAGCTGACATCCAGGGCCAAATGTCAAACTTTAGAAATATAAAATTCTAAAAACAGATGGGGCCTAGGGGCGCACATTGCCAAGGGCCCAAGAGGCATGCCTTTCCACCGCACATATACTACACAACTTACATATTCATACGCAGAGAGAAGTTTTAGTTTTGTCTTGTATGATTTCCACTATATCGCAAACAAGAGGCTAGAAGCCGAACAGATTTCAAGGCAGTGACTCACTAAGGGTCAATGTTTCATGGCGCATGTACAGTGAGGTCAGGGAACAGTTTCCCAGATTTTTCACTACCCCCCCCCCCCCACACACACACACATCTGTACATTCCTGCTTGTATGTGGAATTGTTAACGGACGAAGTCCAAAAGAATGCACCAAGAAAAAAGCATACAATGCTAACTTATTAAAAATTTCAAAACAAAATCTAGGAATCTTATGCTTTTAATTTATGTTCTTGTGAGAACAGTGGAAAATATAGTGTCTTATGAAAACTGCTGGTAATTTATTAGTTTGAAGAATGCACTATGTATTAATTTTAACTAGCGTATTGCTACAACTTCATGTTTTAACGGACTTCATAATGATTCTCTGTTATATGAGGGCCGTAACAAAAGTTCTGTGCACGTTAATCTAAAATAGAAGCCGGTGATGCAATCAGGAAAAGGATTTGCGTCATGTCAAGATCAGACTCTCGGCAATGACGTGGTGTCAGAACGATGCTCTATCATTTGCTGTGTGGAAATGGAAACTTGCAGCTCCTCAGGTCGAGTCACGACATTAGACCAGCACTTGTACGTGAAAATAGAAACTCTGCGGGAGGGAAAACCCCAACACAGATCCACACCGCCTTGCAAGAAGTTTGTGGGGAATTCTTGACCGAAGCACAATTTCTTGCTGGGCATCTCACTTTTGGGACGGCCGAAGCAGCATCAAAGATGATCACCGCTCAGGCTGGCCTGAAACGGCGGGAGACAAAACGTCTGCAACCATTGTTGCAACTCTCCTCGAACAGAATCACCATTTTGACAGTCGGAGATTTGTCATCAGGTAAATTTGTCCACCATGTCTGTTTCACCAGATTGACCAACACACTGGGAAAAAGAAACGTCGTCGTGCACCGGGTGCCCCCACGGACTTACCCCCGAGCAGAAGGCAGCCAGAGTGAGCATTGTACAGAATCGCCTCCACAGGTTCAAAAGAGAGAGCGATTCTTTCCTGAACAGAATTGTCGCAATTGACGAGACTTGGACCCGTGATTTTAAGCCGGAACCGAAGTCACAATCACCGGAATGGAGGCATCCAAGTTCCCCACGCCCCTCAAAGTGTCGTCGGCAATAATCCAAAGTTAAACAAATGATGATTTCTTGCGTACGACGCCCAGGGTGTTGTAATCTGTGAGTGAGTGCCGGTAGGGCAAAATGTCAACGCACAATATTATCGTGACTTTCTGAGGACAAAGTATAGGCCGAAAATTTATCCAAATCACCCAAACTTGGAAGCATGAGCGATCTTGCTGCATGACAAGGCATCGTGTCATGGTGCAGCGTCGGTATGGGGACTTTTGTCGGAATATGGTTGGGAAACTTTATACCACCCACCATACAGCCCTGATCTCAGTCCACCCGACATTGATCTTTTCTCAAAGTAAAAAAAATCAGATTCGTGGCATCCAGGACCTACATCACTGGAGGGAAGTACATTGAACAGCAATAAGGTAAGTTTTATCCATAATTTCACACTTTTCTCAAAAATGGACAGCATGCAGACCTTTTGTTAGGATTCCTGTATGAGCCTGCTCAGATGTCATAACCTTGCTAGCCTGATTAGGTGTCTTAGCCTAGGAGCCCCACTAAGGTCTTAACTGGCGCTGCTGATGTAAATTATTCTGTTTGTCGACAAAGATTTTGCAGTGAAGTTTTGGAACAAGTTGGGAGGGGATAACAATCCCTTTCTTAATCATCAGTCCTTGCATATCTATACATTTAAATCACCTAGCTTGTTGAAGTGCTATTTAGTTTACAATGACTCACAACTTAAAATACTCTATTGGTGTACTCATTCGTGTATTTGGGAGGGTTTGAACCGAAAAGTGTTTGGTGTGTAGAATTTGATGTGCTCCTATATAATATACTTACCAAGTTCTCAATAAAACAGTCAAAAAAATATGCTACTGGGTGCAGTGCCATCAGTTAATGGGAAACAGAGTTTCAGCTTCCTTTTCCCCTTGGATCGATAATAATCAGTGTAAGTGGTGAAAATCTTCCAAATACATGGAGACAATGTAAATAGACAAAATCATAGCTCTTTCCACGTTTATACACTGGCGTGCAAAAATTAAGGACCAGGCAGTTTTTCGAATGTAACGTCGTACAGAAGTGCTCCACATCGACTCATATCATACCATAAGATCCTCAAGATGTAAGAATATGGGACAAGTGAGCAAAACCGTCCAAACAAAGAATCCAAAGGATACAAAGGCACTTTATTGAAAAGGTAGCTTCGAGCACAACTGGACAGAAGACAGAAACACCCATGTGACAGGCAGCTGCCAAGAAAAATCCAGTCTTTAGTAGGGGATATGATCACCCCTGATTGCATTGCAGGCTTTACATCTGTCCATGCTGAGGACAAGGTTGTTAAGGAGCTGTTGAGGCATTACGGCCCATTCCTCATGTAGCACCAATCGCAGTTGCGGAATCATTGCTGGCGGCTGGTGATGTGCTGCCAAGTGCCTCCCGAGAAGATCCCACACGTGTACGATTGGATTTAGGTCCAGGGACCTTGCGGGCCAATCCATGCGTTGAATATCTTCTCTCCAACAGCTCTGCGACAGCCACTGTATGATGAGGTGTAGCGTTGTTGTCCATGAAGAGGAACTCGGGACCCACAGCACTTCTAAACAGACGCACATGAGACAGGAGAACCTCTGTACAATAGCAGACACCAGTGACTGAACCTCCTTGGAAGATGTGGAGGTGAGTATGGCTACCAAGCATGATACCACACCAAACGAGAACTCCGCCACCTTCAAACTGGTCCCTTTCGATGATTTTGGAGATGTAATTGCGTGTTCCCTGCTCTCTCCAGATGTGTATACGTCCAGAATCGCTCGTCGGACTAAATCTGCTCTCATCTGTAAAGAGAACTAGACCCCATTGCTGATGTGTCCAGTTCTTGTGTTCCTGGCACCACAGAAACCGCAGTCTCCGATGAGCAGGTGCTAATAGCACACACCGTACTGGCTGTCGTGCAAATAGACCACCTTTGTGCAGCCTCCTGGCCACGGTAAAACGTGATAACGGACGTTCAGTTGTCTGTTGCATGTGCCTTGCGATTTCTCCTGCTGTCTGCCGTCTGTCTCTTCTCGCCTGTAGGACAATCGCGTAAAGTCATCCAGATGTCTCTACTGGATTGCCTGTTGGCCATATCACATGGCGGCAGCAATTCGACGTCGTTCAAACCGATGTACACCATGCAATAGCTTTCACCGAATTGCTGAGCGTACACCGCCCGTGTGCTTTATACCCTTTCGACACTCCCCCCCCACTTCATGCTGCATATATGGGCATGCCGTACCGTATCAGACCCTAGTCTATCTCCTGAGTGGTCTTTCGGTCCGTTCTGCCTGCTACTTCTGCTGTTATGCTAATTTCTCCTCTTTGTCCTTAATTTTTGCACACCAGTGTATTTAATTAACCCAGCAACCGAAAAATTGGTATCCGGACACCACTGGGATCGAACCCCAAATCTCTTGATAACAGTGTAACTGTATGTAATCTGAAATGTACATGCATCTCACTTTTTATTCAAAATGCATGTGCTGAACTTTTGAAATTATTTTGCTTGTATCGCAACCAGAAATATTTTGGAGGCTTTCTTTTTCTTTCTTTTTTTTTTTTTTGCTTGTGCAGTAAAAAAATTTGCAGTTCAACACACTAACAGTTGCATTTTGTAATACACTAATCCTCTGATGCAGAAAACTATTAAAAGGCAGAAATGTTCTAAAAAAGTGATCAAGTAATGCAGCAGAATAGCTGAAAACTTTTGCCTTACATTTCTAAAATTTGAATTGTTCTGTTATTTTGGGCATTTTTTTTTCTTTTCTTTCTTTTTTTTAAACTGAGCACTGTGGGATATTTTATTAGTTATTGCAGGCATGAAACTTCAACAAAATGAGTTATAATTGTTTAATGGCAAAAGCCTTCATTTGGTTAACCTTGTAAAATTTGTTATCTTCAACACTGAAACAAATGTACATTATCCTTACATTTATCACTATTATTTAATTCACTATTATTGTTCTTACATTTATCACTATTATTTAATTCCTGTGAAGATCATCGGCATATTTCTTATTCAACACAGTGTTCAACCAAGGTGTTCTAATTATGCATACAATAAAAAGTTGCTCCACGTTAGCTGTTTTTTCTGCCATGAGAGAAGCATAAAGTCACAATGTCCCCATTTTTTGGTTTGTATTTCGTTACTCAGCTGGGGAATAAATGAGACACTAACCTTTTGAAATACTGAAGGTTATTTGCAGTGACTGCTCATTGCAACTAAAACAGGTGGGGCCAGTAGCCGAAGTCAAACAATGAAATAAAAATAAACTGTCATTAGGCCAACCATTCAGATCCCCCAAGATTCCTTTACTCTGCCTCTGTTTACCCCCTTGACTCACAATAATACCCAAATCAGGCAGGAATGTGTCAACTATTGTGTATTGCACACAAAAGAAAAAAATTCAAAATTCCTCACAATAGAATGCATATGTTAACAGAAAATTTTTAAAATTCCTTAAAAAAATTTTTAGCTTAAAACATATGAGCATTAATATGTTAGTTGTGCTTTGTGTTCAGATTTCTTAACTGAGAATAATCGCAGGATTCACAGGACAAAAACGTATAGTGAAAAAATAACTCCAAATATATGCAGGGAGGGAATGTTTCATGACTTTTGTCCCATATAGAATGAGTACCATGCTACCATTTGCATTATTTGGCTTTTTTTTTTTAAAGAACTTGTGAAGCCTAAAAACATATATGTACTCATGTGCAAATTATACTTACAGGTTTTCTCATTTATTTATTTATTTTTAACATAGAAAATCATCTTAGTTAAAACTGAAATTAGTTCTGCAAAGTGCTTTGTAAACTTCAAACAATATGAAAGAGAAATCTGTTTAATTTTTCACTTTGTATCATAGTATTAAAATGCAATAAATGGAAATGTTATAAAGAGTCATAATTTTTTGTGCAGATATTCTCTTCTATGTTTGAGAGTGGCAAATTTCTTTACGATCTTTTTGATGAAAAAGTGGAATTTCATGAATGCAATCTTTTATGTACAGAGAGAACAATGTGTGTGTTTAACCATTCTTGTGTCATAGTGTTTCTTAAAAATGTTTTTATGCGATTCAAGGTGCTGAAACAACTTTCTGCTTCAGCGGTAGTTACTGG
Source organism: Macrothele yani (assembly GCA_039090855.1). NCBI lineage: Eukaryota > Metazoa > Arthropoda > Arachnida > Araneae > Macrothelidae > Macrothele > Macrothele yani. The sequence goes on along the minus strand of CM077025.1, from coordinate 123,266,405 downwards.
TGCCACTAAAACTATTTATAATAATTTAAGAGACTTCAGAAAATGTATCTAAAAGTTCATTAGAATGGAGAAATGACATTAACACAGTTACTTTCAGTATGCCGTCGAAGGTTTCGTTAGCATAAAGTACTGATAATTCATTTTCAAGTTTTTCTTCATTCAGCATTACATATGTAGTTGCTAATAAATTTGAAGGGTGTGACAGAAAATGCTGCTTATGATTCTTGAAATCCTTTGGATCTACAACAGTGAATGAGTGAAATAAAACAGATTTTTCAAACCTGTCCCTTACTTGATTGACGATGATGTCGCATGCTTCTTTTGCATCATTTTCTATGAGCAGTCAACATTTAGCTCTTTTTCACAAAGGTTGACATTCATCACTTCCATTATGATAATTGTGTTTTGTACTTTGCCGAACATAATTTACAGCTGACTCAAACTTCTTTGGAGCTTGATTACAATCAACACTGGTTGATTTTCTGGACTGTAGTATATTGTACAAAATATCAACATGTTGGAATATGTGGGAAAAGTAAGACAATAAGAAAAGGAATTCCTCATCTTGTAACAACTTTACAAATCCAGTTGATTCACATATACTCTTGTCATCCCAAATACTTGTTTCAAATTCTGTCAAAGCACTCCAAGAGTTCACTTTTGTTTTCTGAAACACAATTTATGATCATGGATTAAAAATTTCATCTTGTTTCTGAAACTGTAGATACTCCTTTTCGACAAATATCTCGCAATTAACCAATACATTTAGGTGGTGATACTATGAAAAAGGAGCTAATTCCACTGATATTTGCAAAAAATATTCTTACCCTTTTCATTGTTGAGTACACTTTCTTTAATACTAAATTCAACTGATGAGCATAACAGTGCACATACTGAGCATGCAGAAAATGCTCTTTCATGCATATTTGCACACCACCACGAGATCCACTCATCACAGCTGCCCCATCGTATGTCTGAGCAACAAGTTTGTTTTGTAAACCAAACTTTTCCAACTCATCTTTGAGTGCAGATGCAAGACCGTCTGCTGTTCTGTTTTCGATTTCAACAAATTGCGAATGGCAAGATATGTCGGTCATTTTGTCCACTTGCACGGATGTGTAATTGGCCTTTTTAAATTTTGCTTTTTACTTCATCCAGTTGCACCTGATACATGCAATCCAAAATTTCATTTTGAATTATTTTTGATACATTTTTTGCAACTTTAGATTTCTCCAAATGGTCTTGTAAGACACTGTCCAAACTAGCTATATATGAGACCATATCCACAAAAACGGGATGTAAGGTCAGGTGATGTGTAACATCACAGCCTCTCCTTGACAAATGTCAACCCCGCCTTCTCGTGGTGCATCCTGCTTCCTTCCACTAAAGGGGCTCTGACGACCGCCAATAGCGGTATAACTATACCATCGGGATTAGAGGAAATGCTATGAGAGATAAAAAGAGGAACTCGTGGATCAGAAAAATGACAAAAGTGGAAGACATCATGATCAGAGTTAAATCCCTGAAATGGTAATGGGCTGGACATACTGCCAGAAGGACAGACCATCAACGGACAGCCGAAATTTTAGATTGGATTCCAAGGGACAGGAAAAGACCCAGAACAAGACCACATGGGAGATGGGTGGATGATATTCGAAAGTATGCGGGGGTGACATGGAGGAGACTGGCACAAAACAGACCTTTGTGGAGGAAACTTGGGGAGACCTTCATCCATTGATAGTGGTTCACAATGATGATGATCCAAAAAACACTCCTTTGTTGTGTGAAGATTGTTTCATCATGTCCACGTAAAGGCAATTCGTGTACACCACAAAATTTTATGCAGTCTATAATGCGTGTTAGAACGTGTCTATTTTTTATCGACTAGTTCATTGTGCTTTGTAACCACAGAGTGATAACCATCATCTAATTGTGACATAATATTGACATTACCAAAAATTTTTAATTTTAAAGCATTACTAATTTGCACTGTGCTGCATTCATGTTTTTTAATCCTTTTGGGCAAATGTTTCATATCTTTGCAGCCAATTTTGGTCCACAGTGGTTCTGCACCAAATAGCAAACAATAAAAACAAAATAACTATTTTTTTCATCGCTAGCAGTTAGCCAAACCTTTTTTTCAAACTACTGTACAGAAAATGTTGGAAGTTCTGTTCTGTCTTTCTGGCTTACCTGGAAATTCTTGGGCTGGTAAACACAGCGTTTTTTTAAGTGAAGCTTTTCTTCCAGATTTAAAGCAGAGAACGGAAAATTTAACAAAATGTCCACTCCATTTATTGTACCCAACAAGCCAAAGAAGTGACGACACAAAGGAACAACACATCACCAAGAGAGACACACAGAAAAAAGCAACTAACTGAACTTTGCTACGACATTTGACCCCCGCCACCCTTGAGCTTGGTCGGGGTAAGCTTCTGTGTCAACTCATAGCGTTAAGGAAATGGATACTCTCCCAGCCAATCAAATTAGCATGGGGCCAGATCAGTTTTTGCCCACTTGGGTAAGGCACTATAGTATGTAGGTCATCATACCGAATGAGACTGGGAGAAAATCGTTGTCTCCTCTTTGCTTGCTTAGTGATCTTACTGGGGCCAGGTTAACATCATACTCTGAACGTAATCTCTTTCCTCAGGGAATAGTTTTTTGTTTTTGAAGGGAACTTTTTTCTTGGGGAATGGATTTTCAAGGGAAAGGTTTATCACCATGCAGTTAAGAGAGAGAATAAGAATTAGGGCAAAAAAAAAAAAAAAAAGTTATTTCTTGAAATAGAAATTTTTAGGTGGGGCCCCTAATTGCTGAACCACCCCTGGTTACTTGAGTGTTACTTGAGTGTTCAAAAACCTTAATGTCATTACTCCAAATTACTAGGGATTGGTGTTTTCCAACAGTCTGAATCTATCTTAAATCAGTGCAGTTGTCTGTTCTTGATGCCCTATGGCCATATATGGCTCTTTCGTATAAAATTCCAATAAATAAACTTCTGTAGCTCCTTGAAATTTGAGCAAGTCACTAAATAAATGATTGACAGTACTAATGGTATACATCAACAGCACCTTCAATCATTTCATTCCTGCTTCTCAGTAGTTTTAAAAGAGAGCACACTAGAATTGAATTTTCAATTCAGTTCACATGTTTTTTTATTTTACTTCCTTATTGAAAGAAATGTTTACGTTAAAGTTCTCATATTTAAATAAAATAATCTTGATGTAAGACTTAGGCTGTAACTTTGAGTTGGAAAGACATTGACATGTCCAGCACAGAGATTTGATTTAGCTAAATATTTTAAATAATAAAACTTTAACATCCCTATAAACTAATTTGTAGCCACTTTGTTTCAAGAGGATTTTAGCCAAAGTAAGATTTTAGACTGTGCTTTAAAATTTTTATTCTTTTAAAAAAATTTTAAGGATTAGAAATTTATGAATTAGCAGTAAAAGAAAGGTTTAGCAAATGCTTGAAAGTATTGCAGGGGGTTATCAAAATAAGGAAAACACTGTTTGTGGAGAACTTTTAAAGTTATTAATAAGCTGTCTGCACCAGCAATTGCTCTGGCTTTTTAAAAGTTTTCCCCAACTCATTCACCAAATTCACTTTTTTTCGCCAAAGCGTTATGACAGTACAAAAAGGTAATCGCCACTATTTTCGCCAAAACTATTTCTTTTTCGCATATTGCAAAGAATGCGATGCGGCAGTGCGACCCCTGGTATGCCCACCTCGAGCTTTCAGAACAGAAGCAGTTCGACTTGGAATAGAATTATACAAGTCGTGCATGTACGATAATGAAACTTGTGACCATTTTTCTTGTAAAATATGTGCCAGTGATGTTAGAGGTGGAAAGTGTAAGCTAACATTTTTGCTCCGATGTATTTCTGCAAATGTTCAATAATATTCAGTTCTGGAGATTGAGGTGGTTAGGATAGTTGCTGTGCAAACCACAACTTGACATGTTTTGCCCAATGCATGGGTGCATTATCTGCTTGAAGCCAGGAATGGTCATTAGGGAACAATAACTGCAACATTGGGTGCAGGTGGTTCTCAAGAATGGATTCGTACATTGCCAATGTAACCCAACCCTGTAGAAAGGAATACCATGATACAGCACCCCACAGCTTCAGCGATCCATCTTGATGCTTCACAGTCAAGGTGGTACGCTTCTGCAGGTGTTAGCCTGATGTACACTGTGCGCTTAGTTGTGTCAGATGACACGTTGCCAGTCTTTAGCATGCCAGTTTTTATGGGCTTTTAACCACCTTATACCTTTTGTTGTGTTGATAATCAGAGGCTTGTCGATGGCAGCATGGCCATAAATACTGGCATGATGGCGTTCCCGACGAACTGTTGTGACAGAAACAGGATCATTCCAGCTGGTGTTCAACTCAGCTCCTCTTTGCTGTGCCGTGGTCTTCCCTTGTACATGGTGAGTCAATGATTATCTGCAATGCAGTTGTATATATGTTGGCAGCACTGTCTTTTTGCTCACATCACAAGACAGAGATTGCCATCTCAACACTGTTGTCCAGGTTTGAAGTTACTAGGTTAGTTCCATTGTTACTGCTATGATGTTAACCATGGCCACTCCACTTTCCATTTGCACCAAAGAAGAGCAACCCTCAGTGATCCGTTTTTCATGTTCTGGAGGAGTATTGCACACCGAAATCCACCGAAGACTTTCAACACTGTACAGGAACAATGTTTTGCCATTACAGAATGTCTACGAATGGATCAAAGAGTTTGAAAATGGTCCCATAAGTGCTGTGCATGAAAAAGGAGCTGCCACGCTGGTGACTCAATGGTCTAAGTGATGGCTTCTAATCATTTGCCAGAGATGGGTCCGGGTTTGAATTCCGGTGAAGCATGAATGTTGTGTTTGTTTTATGGCATTGGTTCTCTCTCTTCCCTGGAGCCAGTGGCCCTAAATTAGGAACCGGTGACTGCTTATAGCCCACTGAGTTGCTCCTGGTAGTCGATAAACCTCCAGTAAAAAAAAAAAAGTTGGACGCCCATCCACAGCAGACTACAACATTGAGCGTGTATGTCATGTTTTGTTAAACAGACAAATGACAGCTAACAAAGTAGCAAATCATTTGTGCTTTTTATCACCTATTTGGTCCACTCAAATAGGCCTTAAGAATCCATCAGTTTACCTCGGACCAAGAACTGAAAGAAGCAGTGCATGCGTGACCGACTGCTTAGCCGAAAAATTTTTGCTGGTGGCATAAAGAAGCTTGTGCAATGATGGAACAAGTGCACTGAAAAGCAAGGAGACTATGTTGGAAAATGATCTTATTGTAAGTTCCCTATTTTTATTGAAATAAATTTTATAGCTGCATTGCAGATAATTGACTCTCCCTTTTACAATCTGTGCCAACGTTCACCTATCTCTGTCTAACATTTTCATACAATTTCCACAATTTGCATGTTTGGAGACAACACCATGTCTTTTTTTAACAGGTATTAAATCTTTCATACAGTTCCTCATGTTAGACATAATATTTCTGTTGTTCCAATAACTGAAGCTCTTGCATGATGGACACCAATAATCATGCCGTTTTTGAGGTCACTGAGATCTGACATTGTCGACAGTTACTCCACAAGAGCTGTTTCACCTTTGGGTGGCAGTGCTACGTGATAGCTAACATCGTACTGTACCCCTTTATATACCTCTCCAGTGATTTGCATACAGTACATTGTGTTTGCTCCAGTCACAGTGTTTCCATTATTTTGATAAACCCCTGTATATCAGAATGGGGTGGACATGATACTTCGGTTCCAATAGACAGATATAATAATGTGCCTACTAATTTAGTTTTTATTAATCTTGTAGTTTTATTATATACTTAAAATATTAAAAGTAACTGTGGCTAACTCTTTTTCGTCTATTGGACATGCCGATAAACATACGTATGCCAAGTCACCTGGTTGTTAAGGGTGGGGAGTCTCGTGACTCATCATGGATGCAAGAACGGTATCCATCCATGTTACAGTGCACTCCTGCTGTCTCCTTTCTGTCAAGTAATAACGTTTGCAGTGACCCCCCCCATATACACATTACGCAAGCAGCAGGGATTGTGGGTGTGGTGGAGTCTGAACTTCTTCCCTTACTGCCACCTTTGAGTTTTCCTAATTGTCAATTTATTGTCTTTGTGTCATGAATTTTGGAAGAGGTCTTCCACTACTTCCCCTTTCTCCAAGTTATTCCCAGCTGGACAAAAGCAGCCGAAAGTGTGAGGCTCTTGATTAACTTCTCATATCAAATTTATTTCTAGAAGCACTGACTTTTGGAATTTTTTTTTATTTAGCTACTAGTTCTGTCCCCAAAAAATGATCAGCAAACAAAAATGAATTTTGAGTAATAATTATACTGCTTTTCACTAAGTTCTAGCTGGGACCCAGGAAAACAATTCCAGTCCCGATGACTGCGAAAAAAACAAACAAAAAAAAAACTGCATGTTGATAGAAATTGTTCTTTATATTTTCTGTAATATAATATAAAAATTGAATACTGATAACAGCTAAAATATGTAAAGTGTACATTAAAATGGAGTTTGGGGCCTGGACCAATAAACACTGTTATTACAAGTATTATTACAATTACCAATAAAGAGATGAAAGAAATTGTTCAAAGAAAGTCACAAATAATAAAACTCAATAGTAATTTGAAAAATAAAAATAGAATTCAGACCCGGGCTCTTACTGGCTGCCCCCGGGGATTTGTTCCGGCTTCCTCCCACTCTTGTCAAGCCTGAATGCTAGATACTATTTTTGATTGTGAATGTAGCTGTTTCCTACCCTACATAGACACTCTTGGGTTGACTCAGAGTATAACTCTGAGTTTATAGTTAAGTCTTAAAGATTTTTCTTTGTATTTGAGAACTTGAACCTAAGTATAAACATTTAGTTATTTCAATAATAAAGGTAAGCATAATGTGCATTCATACTTGAATCATTTGGGGGAATAGTGTGAGACATCACTTAGGAGTTTGTTTCAGAAACTGGCTCCACATTGCAGTAAAAATGTGAATACATCAAAGCCATTCTTGTATAGGAAATTATGATTAAGCAGTTAGGTAACTATAAAGAGCAAGTTTGTTTAGAAGTGGTGTAGCATAGGCCCCCAATAGCCCATACGTAGTGCAGGTAGTCCTCTGTGATGGATGGGGGCTTTGATGTACCTCTTAATCACATTGTCCCAAGTATTCTCTCATTGTAATTTTAAAGATGCTTTCTTGTATCATTACATAACACATAATTACTCATGGAGAGAAATAATTTTTAAAGACTCCATAACCAGGCCTTTATTTTTAGCAGTAGCAACACTTGCCTAGTGGCCTTATTTTTTACTAGCAAATTACATTATCTACTAGCAAAAGTTCATTAACATTATACAAAAGAAACTTTATCATGTCTCCCTCCATTAATTAGTCAATCATGACAAATTTTGATTTCGCCCCTGTAACTGCCACATTGTAATGCTGAAAAGATTACAAATATTTAGATATAACTCACCTTCCATTACCTATATATTTCTACTAGTGCCACAATGTTTTTATAATGTTTGTACTTATCAAGAAACATTCGCTTCCAGAAAGCAGTTGTTCGTTTTTGTATGTGTCTAAAATATTCCACACGTGCAATGCAGTGGCACTTTACAAGTCACACTAAAACATTCAAAATTTTTCCACTAGCAACTTTTGCTGGAACCACTTTTTATCACTAGCAAAGTGCATTTGCGTGCTAGCAATTTGCTACTAACTACTGGTCGAAATCTAGCCCTGTCCGTAACACTAATTTTCTATATATATATTTTCACTTCACATAACAGGCTAAACAGGATTTCCAAACTAAAGCCTAGTTTGTCCTGATGACAAACTAGGCTTTAGTTCGAAAATTTGACAACCAACTTTCATGAAAAATAACCTCTAAGACCCATAAAAAAGTTATTCCACAAGGATTTACTTGTTTTTTCTTAAATCCCAAATACAGGAAGAGGATTTGCAAATTAGGGGCGAGCGACTGCTTATAGCCCATTAAGTTGCTCACAGTGATTGTTAAAAATCTCCAATAAAAAAAACAAAAAACATTGGTATTTGCACTCGGCTGAACATTATCAACCCCGTGTGTCAAGAGATGAATATCATTTAGCCTGTGGTTATCACCTACAGTGATTTATATGCTCAGAAAGTGGAAGACACCACTTTAATTGCACATATGAGGAAGTATGTGATAGTGAAACTGCATATAGTTTTGTGGTTTTTCCTTGTTGCTCGCTCACCATTTGTGCTATGTGCAAGACCAAAAAGAAATCAGTTTTACCTGCTGTAGGCGAGATAGGCAGAAACTGTCTAAAAGAATAAAAAGAACTGTAAAGCATAATTTATTAATCCAGAATAATTTATTAATCCATATATTTTCGAACAGTAAGTCTCAAACCACTTGCATGCAGAATGAAAGGAGAGATTGAATCCTTGCCATTCTTCAAGTACCTATTCACATATAATCACACAGGTCTTGAAAACTCTTTTTGCACAATCACTTGGCTTCCATGCTAGTAATCAACAAAGAGTCCAAATTCTTATACCTCAGTTTCTTCTATAAAAGATTCATAAAATGATCTGTTTCAATGGTGCATGTTAAATTTATGGTACACAAAGCAGTTATAAGCTACGCCTAGTCAAATGCTGCATTTTAAAGTTGCATGTTAGTAAGATAGAGTTAAATACTGCAAGCATTACTGCTGGATGGTATGCTATGTTTCTATACTTGGATCTCATTATATCATCATCATCATCATTGTCAACCATTATCAATCCACTGCTGGACGAAGGTCTCCCCAAGTTTCCTCCACAACGGTCTGTCTTGTGCCAGTCTCCTCCATGTCACTCCCGCATATTTACGAATTTCATCCACCCATCTCCCATGTGGTCTTTTTCTGGGTCTTTTCCTGTCCCTTGGAATCCAATCTAAAATTTCGGCTGTCCATCTATGGTCTGTCCTTCTGGCAGTGGGAGCGGCGCCCCCACGGCCCGAGCTGACCTTGTGACTGGTCAACATCTGATGTCATGCCACAGCTTGTTTTTTTCTTATTTTGGTGCTGTTGGTGTTTGCAGGGACGGCTGTTCATCCAGCTGTTGGGGAGTCGCGGCCCCACGTTCCCGAGCTGGTCTTGTGTCTCGCTTTTTCGTTTTTATTTATTTTCTCCACTGGCTAGTTGCCCGTGTTGTATTCTCTACCTAATCGCTACCACGTTATGTACTAACACCCCGGTCTTGTGGTTTTGTTACCCTCCACCACTAACTGATTTATATTAACCGCTCAGTTCGTAGGTTGCTGAGATTCCGTTTAGGTTCCCTGCCAGGATTTGTCTTCTTTGGATTTCTTTTTTTTTTTTTTTTTCCTTTTAGCTGGATTGGGTGCTAGACCTACCTGCATGTTTGCCGCGTGCGGAGACCCGTGAGGCGGAAATGGGATGTCTGGCGGCTGAGGTCGCAGGAGACCGGTTAAGTGCCTCCTGTGTACCAACACTCCTCTTCGACCCCGGCTTCGCTGTAAACGGGAGGCTAGAGCCTAACCCACCTCTGGTCAGAAGTCTTGTACCAAGTTGTGTGCAGGGCTTTAGCGGCTTTTTGTCGTATTGCACGGCAGGGTGAGCCCGGGGGCTGTGGGATCATGCCAAAGGCGTTGGCATGACGGTACCCGGAGGCCGAAGTGTCCGCCGAGTGCGTGTGATCACAGCCAACGGACTATATTTGCAACTAAGCTCTAGAACTGTGTCTTGCGTCATGTGTTTGGCTTGCGGACCTCCAGTTCTCCCTGTTGGGCTCGATTGTGGGCGGAGTACGTTGCTGATGAATTTTTCTTACTCCCATGGGGAAACATAAACCCTCCTCAAAATTTAAAAAACAACAGGATATGGTGATTGATCAGGGCCAAATTTGCCTCAACCACCTCCCACACATAACACACTGAAAAGAACTTTCGTTGAAAAAACGACATCACCGCGACGTATCTTTAGATCCAGGTGTTGAGCCGTCAGCTCAGAAACGTCGCATTACACTTGCAGATTCGATACCTCAAGCTACTTTTCTCGTCATTTCTTCTACTGACCAGATGTTGACACTTTCCTCAAAGTCTCCTTTTTTCATCTCGAAGGCACTTGCGGGTGTTGCTGGCTCTTTGAAGTCAGTGAAGAAGCTACGCTCTGGTGACCTGCTTGTGGAAACTTGCACTCTCTCTCAGAGCAAATCTCTTCTGCAGTTGACCAGACTTCAGGATATTCCAGTTCAAGTGACGGCACATCCGTATCTCAACACCTCCAAGGGAGTCATTTCTGAGCCCGACTTGTTGGTCTGCGATGAAGATGAACTTGTGTGTGAACTTGCTGATCAGGGTGTCATAGCTGCCCGACGCATGACTTTCAGGCGCGATGGCGCGCTGATCAAATCACGAAATGTTATTTTGACTTTTAACAGCCCGAAGGTACCTACTGAAATAAAGGCTGGTTACTTGTTATGTGCAGTTCGTCCTTATATACCAAATCCTCTACGCTGTTTTAAGTGCCAGAGGTATGGACATTCCCAGCGGTCCTGTAACAGTGTTGCGAGGTGCGCCAATTGTGGTTCCCGCGACCACGAAGGGACTGGATGCACTTCAGAGCCCTGCTGTGTAAACTGTGGTGACTCCCACGCTGCTTATGCCAGGTCCTGTTCGAAGTGGAACGACGAGAAGGCGATCAGCGCCTCAAGACCCTGGAGGGCCTCTCGTACCCTGCTGCCAAGGCCAAGTTGGGTATTCCCACCACCCGACAGCGTACTTTTGCCGCAGTTGTTAAGTCTCAGCCACAACCCGTGCAGCCTTTTGTTCCGCGCCCTGTAGCTCTCGCCGCACTTGCCAAGCGATCTACAGCTGAACAAGCGACACAGGTGGATTTCACCGAGCTCCAGCTTATTCGACCAGCTGCGTCTTCGCCTTCTCTTTTGAAGACGCCCGCCTCTTCCGGTTCCCAGCAGACAGCCTGCACGTGCGGAAGACCCGGCCCTCAATCCGCAAAGGTGTGCGGTGTCCATCAAACTGTCTCGGCCTCAGCGAGGTCCCCACCCTCACCCAACATTATAGAAGAACACGAGGGGAGGAGAGTGACAGTTCGTCCCCAGCCTCTACCAGCATTGCAGAGGAACATGGGGGGAGGAGAGTGACAGTTCGTCCCCGCCCTCTGCCAGCATTGCAGAGGAGTGTGGGGGGAGGAGAGTGACGGTTCGTCCTTTTCCATTAGTAAATATGTTACTTTTAATAAACATCATTAACTACCTTTTCTTCACTGCTTTCTTCATACTCTTTTTCAACTTTTACCAAGCCTGTCTGTTCTTCATCATTTTCCACGTTTTTAAAAATCTGTGGCTGATCGTTCTTTGTCTGGCGCTCTTTGGCCAAACCTGGCCCTTGCGCCAATAAATCCAACAACCAACCTTCTGGCAGTATGTCCAGCCCATTGCCATTTCAGGGATTTAACCCTGATCATGATGTCTTCCACTCTCGTCATTTTTCGGATCCACGAGTTTCTCTTCTTATCTCTCCTGGTTATACCAAGCATGCACCTCTCCATGCTTCTTTGAGTTGTCTGCAGCCTTTGTATGTCTCTTTTAGTTAAGGTCCACGTCTCTGCACCATACGTAAGCACTGGAAGGATGCATTGATCAAACACTTTTCTTTTAAGACATAATGGCATATTGCTCTTGAAAATTATGCTGTTATATATGCACCTAAAAGTATTTGATTATAATTTCCTGAAAAGTTAAATGTCTGAGAAAGAAGAAATTCATTGGAGGTCAGACATTAATAATATTAGTACCTACTTTTGATATAATGTTCTGAAATGCTAGATATTCACAAAATAATTGTACTGATAATGCAGTGGTTGCTCTGGCTTTTGTAAAGTTTTTGCCAACCCATCTGCCAAATTCAATTTGATTTTTCTTGCCAAAGTGTTATAACAGTAGAAAAAGGTAATCGCTGAAACGTTTTTTTTCATTGCCAAAACAATTTTTGTTTTGCAAATCGCAAAGAATGCAATTGGCAGCAAGATGCTTGTAATGTTATTAAAAGTACCATATAAATATTTATATTGTCCCATTGTACAAATATGTAGATTGTTAAGTGTTGCAAGGTGTCAGTCACATGTAAGAGGTTTGTCTGTTATTTGTTCTTTCTGGATTCTATTAGATGTCCCCAAACTTTACCTATGTCCATTACCATTAACCTCAAAATTGGGATGGAAACAGGGATATAATTATCTAAGTAAAACAAAAAGTATGTTAATAGGGAACAGTTAGGTAAAAACAAACTAGGAGAAAAAAATTGGAATTTTTTTATTTCATTAAATATTTCTTGTTGACTACTTCTGTCATTTCTTTCTTAAAATGTAATTTGAGTAATTTTTGAAATAAAAAAATGTTGCATGGGATATTGAATGTTATACTGCTTTATCATTCCAGATAAACAATGTGAATAAGAGATGTTAGTCACACTGCATAGATGCGACTGATATAGTCACAGCATGACTTAGTCAAAAATGGTTCACCAAGGAATCTTTGGGGGTGGGGGGATCGTGTATCTAACAGTTTTTTCTTCTAAGATTATATGATTGCTTATATTGTAGCCAGTCATGGAGAGTTGTTTAGTAAAAATGGCATATGCAACCGTAAAAAACTTGTCACTCAGTATTCACGCTTTTTTAAATTTTTTCTTTTTGTTTATTGTTGTAGCAATGCAATCTTAACCTACAAAAAAGTATCCTTTGGCTTTATTTTGAGGACTTCTTTCTTGATGTAGGAGTACCCATTCTCTTTGCACTACAACCCTTATGCTTTATGAAACACCCATCTCCATGATCCGACAGTTTAGTCTCATCCCTGCAACAACCTTCAAGGTATGAATATGTTTGCGTATAACACAGTATTCTGTACTTTTGTGTACGTGATCATTTAGAAAAAAGCAAGAAAAAAAACTCCTGTACCCAGCTTCTTATCTGACCATGAAAAGTACCTTAGTGCCCCTAAAGCCATTAAGCTCTATCACTGGATGAAAGTATGTCCAAAGTGTTGATTCTTTTTTAACAGCATTAACTGTCTTCCACTCCAAACAAAACTTAAAACATCTTTTCATATGGAGCTGGATAAAGTAAAGTCCTACCTAATTACCATTTTTTAACAGTTTGCTTTGTTTTATTTAGCCTTCTAACTGCTGCATATTGTTACATCCATGCAAAAGACTGTATAGACATTATAAGTAAAACTGTTTTGCTCTTTAACTCTTTTGTTGTTTACACACTCTCACATACTCTTGTTTTTGTGAGGGAATGTGACTGTCATAATGTACATACAAGGTTCAAAAGAAACCTGATCCATGTCAAGTTTTTGAATTAATTATCCATTCGCGTTCTAGTTATTTGTTCAGTTGCTGCTTTCCATCTTTGGTGAATCCCCAGCATTGTGTGGGGCTCCATGAAGCAACCTGCCATGTAGTTTGGTAGTTAATCACATGCGAGTCTGGAGAATTCGAGGCCGCAGTGGTAGCATGTCCGGCGCGTAATTGGAAGACCCTGGGTTCGATTCCCAGTGGCGGCCGATGTTAATTTTCCCCAGACTCACTTATTAACATGGAAAGAGCGGTGATTTCTGTTTGGTGCTCCTGATCCACGTCAAGTGTTTGAATTAATTTTATCAGTGTTCTTTAGGTTACATAGAAAGTTCATTTTCAAAAGCACTACATGTGAAAAGTTCTATTGCTTAGAATTACTTCATATTTGATGTGCTGACTCATGAGGTGATGGAATTTTGCTTAATAGAAAAACAAAATTTGTTCCATTGACTGACTGAATATGTAACATAACCTACAGGACCTAGAAACCAGGAGACTCTTCTGGTGAACTAAATGATTCCAACTACTCAGCAGTGTCATTCCCTCAACTCGACATTTTTTATGCAGGATGGTGTACTTCCTCGCATAGCAACACCTTTCATGCAGTTGCTGAAGGCACATTTTTCCAGCAAAAGAATGTTTTTTACTTTGGGGACATCTGAAGAGAACATAGTCTACCATCGCCACCTAGTATACTTTGTTAATCTTGAGGCAAGCTTTTTATGTGCCATCAGTGGCAGATTTAGAGCTTCTAGGGCTCTGCACAAATCATATTTTTAGGGGCCTCCTTACTTTGAACCCGCCATTCTTGAGAAACAGCGCTGTATGCTTCTAAAACAGCCCCCCCCCTTCATGTTTTTACTTTCTCATACATAAATACTGTAATTGCAAAACAATTCAACTTCAATATTTAACAGAAATTCACATTTTGAGTTCCCAGAGTTAAGTACGTGGTAGTATAGAACACGCTAAGTTACGTATAAAAAAGTTTAAGGCAAATATATTTCAGCCATTACTATGGCCGTCATCAGTGCGACTACGATTGGTTTATGTTGCCAGATTGTAAAGGTAAGTTTTGTAATGGTAACTCCGGATGATGTGATGCAATGAGGGATTTCCAGATGTAAGGAATGAAAATGGGGAGCTCAGAGTTGCAACTATCAGCCCTCCAGTCTCTCTCTCTCTCTCTCTCTCTCTCTCTCATTCATTGAGCTCATTTGGTTTGTAAAACTGAAGTTAATCTAAGAAATGAATTAGCAAACATCCGCTTGATCGCTACTCAACATGGCTTTCCCCCTCTCCGGGCTTCTAAATTAATTCCAAATGCTAAGAAAAAACCAGTTGTTGCTCTTCAACCTGTTTCACCTAAAAAGGAACTAATGTTTGCTGGCTTAATCCCTTACCATGAACCTTCTGCCTACAAACTCATCAGTATCTTCAAAAGAGAAGGATATAGACTTGCCATTCGTTCTTCCCCTTCAATTTCTGTTATCTTCCGTAATGACAGAGACCGAAGACCTCCGCTTTCTTCGCCTGGAGTGTATAAAATTCCGATCAAGACTAACGTTGGATTAACCGCGTACATAGGAAGTTTATTCCGGAAAATTCTCTCAAGACTTCAGGAACACAAATCTGATGTGAAATTTAGAAAATCTTCACCTTCCTTGTCTCTTCTTACCATTGCTGACACTTCTGCTATTCCACTTTGGTCCGACACTAAAAAATTGGCTCCCTTCCAAAATCGATATGCTCTGAGGTTTAGAGAAAGTTTAGAAATTTCATTTTCCAAAAATTGCAACTCTGAGCTCCCCATTTTCGTTCCTTAAATCTGGAAATCCCTCATTGCATCACATCACCCGAAGTTACCATTATAAAACTTACCTTTCCAATCTGGCAACGTAAACCAATTGTAGTCGCACTGATGAAGGCCATAGTAATGGCTGAAATATATTTGCCTTAAACTTTTTTATACGTAACTTAGCATGTTCTACACTACCTTATTCTTAATTTGTTTGTTAGTTACATGCATTGCCTACCACTCATTTAAGTTCCCAGAATGTGCTTTGACTCTTCATTTTCATGGTGTCTCATTGGTTGCTGCAATGATGTCTCACATATTCTCTACTGAAAAGAAGTCTGGGGATTGCACCTGGGCAGGGCAGCACCTGAACAACTTGTAAGCAGTGTGTCTGGGGGGGGTGCATTATCTTGTTGAAAATGGATATCAGGAATACCACAGAGATACAGCAATAAAAATAAAACTGGCTGCTGCACCCCATCAGCATGTTGTTGTACCTACTATGTGTATGAGTGGTGAACAGCTATTGAAATCGATAATGCTCCAAACCATAACAACAGCCCAAGGAGTCTTATGACACTCACTCACAGATGTCAGCAAGGTCAGTCAGGTGAACACATTGTCTTCAGACTCTCAATCAATGGTGCTGAGATAGAAGTGAGACACATTGAAGAGTATGGCATGGTTCCATTCATCCTGCCACGCGTGACTGGTATGGCACCACTGCAGCCTTGTGCGACAATGTGCTGCAGTCATCTCAGTGACTGGTGAGGGTACAGATCTGACTCAGCCAGTCTGTGATTCATAGTCTATGTTGATTTTAGGATATCTATAGCTGCTTTATTGAATGTCGTCGATTGTGGGGCTACTGTGGATTGACATTAAATGTAGTGATTGAGGTGTTCAGACATCTGCCTATGTGCACTAGTCTGGCAATAGATAGGCAAGTTACCTTCCTCCAATCACTGTCATCACATTCAGCTGACTGCAACCCGAGAAGTTTTGGCCGTAATGCAATGCAGAAATCAGCTAGGCGCAGCACTATGCGTGTGCTTCAGTGGTAGGAGGGAAGGTAACTGAAGGTTAGGAAGTTGTGGGCATGAGCCCACCCTACTTTTATTTGATCCCCCCCGTAGCCCCCCTCTCAAAGTATTTTAGCAATCAGAACATATAGTGAGTGTAACCATTTAAGGTTTTAGGGAACTGGGATGAATGTATTTAAATTATAAAAAAAAATATTAAACACTATGTCAAAATATAAAATAACACGAAGCACCCAGAAAGAATTGCCCAATCGAGGTGAAAATGTAATGTGCAGTGCACATATATAGGAAAGGAAATAACTGCAATTACAGAGCGGTTGGGCCATCTATTCGGATAAAGCAGCTATACAACTGGAACAAGTCAGTACATTGTAGCAGTACCTCAGGCCCGTATACAAGTTGTTAACCAGCATGGCATGGATTTGTACAGTTCATGGAAACTGTCTTGAAGTATATCACGCCACATGGTGTCCAAATTGCGGGCCAGTTCACCTACATTCCAGGATGGGTGTAGATGTGCGTCGATATGCGAGAGGTCAGATAATCGGGCTGGCCATGGAAGGACATGTTCGGTAAACGGGCCTGGGAGAGCCATGATATGTGTCCAGGCATTATCCTGTTAAAAAAATTGCGCGGTGAAGCTGCGACAGGAATGGCAACACAACGTGTCGTCAATGTATCGTTGAGCTGTGAGGATGGTACAGATGACTACCAAGGGTATCCAACTATCATAGGAAATGGCTCCCCTAGTGGGGGGGGGGGGGGCTGTGTGCCATTCCACAGTAAAGGCAGGATCTGCGCACTGATGGGCTCAACAGACACGTATGCGATGGTCATCAGCGTCGAGTTCAAATCGTGACTCATCACTGAAGACAACAGAACACCACTAAACAGTATCCACATCAATCGGGCCAGACACCACTGCAACTAGTGCCAGCGATGCTCTCTGGGCAGCGGGTAGGCTGCAGAGTGACCTCCTCGAGTGTAGTACACATGCCACATCTGGCAACTGTCCAAATGGCCACTTCTGTTCCTGTAGATGATGCAGCATGGCCACAGATGGTTGGGAGCAACAAATTCCATTCTGTTAATGCAGCTCTCACAGCTGCTCAGTCCTTGTGTTGTGTTGTTGCCCTCGGCCATCCACAGTCGATGTGCCTCTGAGGTGTGCCCTCCTCAATCCATTCGCACCAATTGTCGCTTCGCTCCGACCCAAATGCCGGCAATACGGTGACTGGACTAACCAGCCTCTCTCAAACTTGCTAAAAAAAAAAAAAAATTGGCAGAGTGCATGGATCTCACATTGAGGCATCTTTGCAGTCCATGGAGGTTAATGCAACTGCAATCCACTGTCGCAATTGTCCCTGCATGCGCGCTTTGTTGCTCTTGATGTGCTGTTCCCGTGTGCTGTAGCGGGCCACTATGTAGTCATTGGTTCTGTTTAAATCATTTTCCTGTTCAGCCCTGAGGTACTTGCATGCAGAGTTTCATCAGGAATGAACAACATTCTGGAAGTGCTTTGTTTTTTTAGGAAAGAGTTTGTCTTTAAATACCTGTTCATCATGTAAAGCATTTGATTTATATGATGAGCATGTATTTAGAGACTTATAGTATATTACTATATGCTAAACTATATTTGACCTTCTTTCTTTCACAGTTCAAATCTAGACACTTCAATTTGGTATTTTCCCTCTGCTATTTAGTATCTGTATTGGACAGTAAAACCAGTATAGATGCAAATAAAAGCTGTAGCCCCTATCATATATATTTCGTTCCTTCTGCGGATTTTTTCTTGTGCTTTTAGGTAGAAAAATCAGTTTTTTTAATTGATCAGCAATCGGTTATCTTCATATTGTGATTTTTCATGGAAAACCCCAATTATCATTCTAACTTCAGTCATAAGGGTAGAAAAATTACTATGATTTCCATCTGACGGTGCTTTTCATAATCAGGGGTCACACTGCCAATCTCTTTCTTCACAATTTGTGAAAAAGAAATAATTTTGCTGTGCGAAAATAGCTTTGGTGGCCACCTTTTTGTATGTTATAACACTTCAGCAAAAAAAAAAAAATGGATTTGGTGAATAAGTTGGCAAATTTTCTTAAAAAGCCGTAGCAACCCCTGATAATGTATGGTGACATTTACTAGAACAAAAACTGAACTTTTAGTTGTAGTAAACTGGGTATTTATTCACTAACATTTGGGATCAGAAAAATAACTTTTGCAAATTTGTGAAATCAAATCTTTTATGACTCGCATATCTTCTTTCATTGGTTTTACGACAATAGTAATCATTAATCCACCTATCTAAGTGCCACTCAGTGTCTGCAATTAGTAAACCTTATTGTTTATTATGATTTAATTCCACTTAGTATGTACTGGACTGTGTGGCTTGGTGTAGTTGCGAGTGATGCGAATAAATGCAATTTATCGTACGTAAACAGATGTATACTCTGAAATCGTTCATTTCAGACACATAAAGTTCTTGGCATACAAAAAAGATGCATAACATAAATTTTCTACAAAGTGTACCAGGATTATCTCTCTATTTTTTTTTTTTCCTTCATGGTTTTTATGTCCTGGGGACTGCAGATGGCAGTTTCAGATGACTGTCACTGCCATGAGGAAGCAAGCCTATTTCCAATAAATGCAAACTTCCAGTGTGTTAGTTTTTCTACTGTGCATCATAAAATCTGAAAGTCCATTCGTTTTCCTGTATAACACCCCTCATTTACATGCAACTGCAGCACCATGGGTGAGGTAATGGTATTGTGCCAGTACAGAAATCAGATGCACGTTTGATTTCATGTCCTGGACGATACAATTTGTGAAATTACTCAAGTGGTGTGTGACGTACCTGCCAGCAGGACGCACACGACATAAAGGCAGATAGCAGTCAGAATTAACGTCTGCGTAGCTCAGTTGGTAGAGCGACTTGTACCGGAATAAGCGGATAAGCGGACTCGGGTTCGATTCCCAGCGTAGACCAAAAATGACGGAGAAATTTACTTCGTCATAATGGCGCCCGAACTATCCGGATGACCCGGCCATTCAAAATCTCGCAATGGTGTGATGTTATTTCCACACCGCGAGATAGGAAAAATCAGAGAATCCCTTCTCCAGCGCTTCGAAAAATAAATGTGTGTGACGTTGCATTCCGCACCCCAGATTGACTGGGAGTTCTCAAGTGCACGTTCTACAGTGGATGGCTGCCTGCAACGATTCATGGTCACTGCTGACCCGTGGGCCATAACTCCGGCCCTCCTTCGGGGGTGGGGTGGGGGTGGGGGAGATGTGACGTACCTGCCAGCAGGACGCACACGACATAAAGGCAGATAGAATGAACGTCTGCGTAGCTCAGTTGGTAGAGCGACTTGTTCTGGAATAAGCAGACTCTGGTTCGATTCCCGGCATAGACCAAAAATGACAGAGAAATTTATTTCGTTATAGGTGATAAAAGTTAATTGGCATATGTTATAAAATAACAGATAAGCTTTTCTGAAAATAAAGTCACTTTCATATCAGAGCATGGAAGATCAATATAAAGAAGAGAGATATAATACAATGGTTTGCTGGTTCACTGTGGAAAAAAAAAGTGCTTGAAGAGAAAAGCTTTGAAGGGAAAGTGAGAGGGGGGGGCATTAAGCAGAGTACTCTTTATTATCCGATTAAAATCTGTGAGCTCAAGATTCCAAGGTAAGTGCAATCAAGATACAAATACACACATTAAAAGTATAGTGAAACATATTGTGACAGCAAGACTTAAAAATATTGATGTGATACTAGCTGTGTTCAACTGGTAATCACAATTCATCAGAATTTTAGAAGTGATAGGAAAATGATTTCTTACTCTGTGGGAATTGAATTTTGGTTTGTGTCACATAAATTGGAACTATTTTGTAAAATAGTGCAGCTACTAAATATATTTGCAACATCCAAAAAAAAAATGTATTTGCCACTTTGCAAGTACCTGTTTTGTAATATGTGTTGTACATTCAAAAGTGGCATAGAAGACATATTAATCCCCAAATCTGGTTTGCTGCTACAAATTTTAACATGAAATGAATCATGTTTGAAGCAACTTACACATCAATGAGAGTTCTTTCAACCATTAATGATCAAGCAGATAATGAAAAAATAATAAAAATGTTCACACATTAGAAACTTCTCAAAGAAAAAAATGTCGATAGTATGTGCAGTACAATGGGAAAAGAAACCCATAAAACTTTGTACTTCTTTTACAGGGAATATTAGAATAGACTACCAAAAATTCATGAAAATATCAGCCAAAAAAGAGTAGTTTAAAGGAAGATACTTTAACAAATAAAGTTGACAAAAGTAAAATTTGTCGTTGCAAATAAGGTTATATTAAAAAATGTAAGAATGAAAAAATCCTTGAAGTATTGCAAGCAAAATACATTACCGAAAACAAAACGTTGTATAGAAAAAAATCAGCATCAAGAGAAAGTTTCCAAAAAATTCATTGTGAAATTCCATAAATGTGCGAAATAATTGGATTATCAATTCCACTTAGTAGTTCTAATTCTGACTATTATATAGCTCTAATTATTGTACTATTCTCTTTTACGTGCGATATTTCAAAGTAACTTGTACAAAAATCTAGCGGATAATGCTTACCTTGGCATTCCTTTCTATGACGGGAACATTTCACACACGTGTTTTCCGGTCTTTGTTGATGTTATTGTCCTAAAGTCCGTTGTATGCGATGACTGGCTTTACTTCTCACACTTTTCGCTGGGTATACTCATTGGATCTTTGCCTTAGGATTCAAACATCAATTTTTAATTAATTTCGAGTATAAAGAACGGTAAAAATTGATGTTTGAATCCTAAGGCAAAGATCCAATGAGTATACCCAGCGAAAAGTGTGAGAAGTAAAGCCAGTCATCGCATACAATGGACTTTAGGACAATAACATCAACACAGACCGGAAAACACGTGCGTGAAATGTTGTTCCCGTCGCTAGAAAGGAATGCCAAGGTAAGTATTATCCGCTAGATTTTTGTACAAGTTAATTGGATTATGCAAACAAAAAGTTCTTGTAAGGCCAACAACTGATACAAAATGATCTTTAATTTCTAACCTCAGTTATTGATTGAAATTTAATCAGAAATCTTTTTATTGTGGTGAAAAATTCAGAACATCTAAAAGATAGTGGTTTATGACTTCACATGCTGCTGGATTTGGGTTTTTAATCCTATGACAAAGACTTTGTGTATTTGTCCTTGCACCTTTTCCTTTCTCTAGAGCTCATTCGTTCAAAACTAGTGGAGGGCAACTGTTTTATTATCGTCGATTTAATGCTTACTTAAGCTATGTTGAATTCAAAAACAAAAGATTAAATCAACTTTGAAAGATGAATTCCCATAGAATTGGAAGTTTAGATAGGAGTTTGATGTATGCAAGTTTTAATTGAGCATTGAGTTTTTTAGCAGATGATTGGGGTACCCTGGTGGTTTTACCAAATATGAGAAAATGAACTGTGGAGAGTTCTTAATTCCTTCCTGGATTTTTTATATTTGAGAATAAATTGTTCATGCCAAAATCCAGATTAGTCACGAGACTGCCACAGTTTCCTGTGTTAGCAGTCTGTTAAATGGAAACACCTTGATGCTTTCATTGAAATTTACATGTACAGGGAAAATATGTGGGAAACATGCTTGTGAAATAATTTAAAGGAAACACTAGGAAAAAATTTGGAATTTATCATCTTTGAATTTTACATTCAAGGTTAAACTTTGTATGTATGACATTGGTGGAGAGTGGCTTGCCATGTGGAAAATATGTTTCCCAAACCTTTGAAATAAATTCCAGTAGATTATAGGGAATTTTGTAAAACTCATGCTATAAGAAAATACTGCATGACAATAAAATAGTCTGCTTAGCTGAAGCATTGAAAAGATTAAACCAAATAAATTTTTTAGAAAATCATCTGGCTGTCACACATTGTTGACATAGAGAAAATGAACTATACTGGGTAAATTGTTTATCTTAAATATGTTATTTTAGTGTCTTCAAAAAATCCAAAAGACTTGCACCAAGTTTAACCATTAAATGTAAATAAATAAATAAAAAAAATCCTACACTTAAATCAGCAATTCTGTACTGAAAAAAGGGGTTATTTACAGCATAGAATTTAGATGAGATGGGGAAGTCCACAAGCCTCCAGCTGCACTGTTCTTGAGCAGATTTGACTTTTTAAAACTTAAATTGCTCAGTGAGGTAAGGAAATCTTTAGTAATGATTCTTTATCAAGCCACATAAATTGTGGTGATTTTAGGGTTTTCTGTAAAACTGATATAATTACTAGAGGAAATATTAGTGTGGGAAGTGGGTTTCTCCACTTGTTGTCTCTTAGAAACTCCATAAAAATTTCCAGATGAAATCCACTTTGCTGTCACTTGTCCCTGATGAATATATGTTTCCTAAACTATTCTTGAATTTAAGATATAGTAAATGAAGTGTATGTGCACAAAATTGCCATTTGAAAGAAAAAGTCGAAACGTTGAATGATTGTACAATTACATTTGCTCAGAACAACCAAAAAATGCTACTATTAAATTTCTGCAACTGTTTAACACAAACATGCAGCAAAATGGTTATTTCTCAGAAAGAACTGAAAAGACAAAAGGGTAAACAATAGGCGGCTAACACAATTGCAATTGGAGAAACTAAGAGGTTCATTCCAGAGGGAAATATTGTTTATGAATTCACTGTAGTAATAACATGAATTGTATATTACAATACTGAGTATTAATTTGCAAAAACATGTCATCATCACCATTATTAATAGACTACTGGATGAAGGCCTCCAAGTTTCTTCTACATTGGTTTGTCATGAGCCAATCTTCTCTCCACGTTTCCATATTTCATGCACCCATCTCCACGGGATTATCTTCTGGGTCTTTTTCTATTCCTTGGTATCCAGTCTAATATTTCAGATGTCCATTCTAACAGTATTTCTAGGCCATTGCCATTTCTACTTTGAATGTGATGTCTTCCACTCCTGTCATTTTTCTGATCCGTAAGTTCCTCCTCTTATCATTCCTGGTTACTCCATGCTTCTTTCAGTTGTCTGTAGCTTCTGTATGTCTGTCTTTTTTAGTTAAGGTCCACGTCCCTGCTCCATAAGGATGCACCGATTAAACACTTTTAGTTTAACACATAGTATTGCTCTTGAAAATTGTACTTGTTTCTTCCAAAACCTCAAAGTTCTGTATACCATTATATGCTGATTAATTTCTTCATATCTGTTGCCCAAAGTAAATGTAGGTATGTTACCTCTAGATTTTCCCCATCTGTCGCTAAATCTTCCTTTCTTGTAAAGGCATTGAAGAAAAATTTTGTTTTCTGAAAGTTCACTTTCAATCCCACTTCTATACTTTTCTCAGCCAGTTCCTGGCTCATACTCTTCAGCTGTGAAGGGATAGTTGCAAAAAGAGCTGTCATCAGCAAAACAAAAGTGAGTTATATAATCCCCATGAATCGTTATCTCCTTGTTTTTCCAGTTTAATTATTGCAAGGTATTCTGCAATGTGGCCTTGAAGAGTTTGTGAAATTATGAAAAGCCTTCTGATTCTGTGAAACCATATATATATATTTATATAAAATCCTAAGAGTGTATTCATCAAATTTTGTTCTATGTTGTAATAATAAGGTATATAAGCAAGGTGATGGCAGCTATTCACAAAAAAAAGATTGTAGAATGGATCATAAATGGTAGTAAATGTAATGTACCAGACTTTGAACACAATGATTGCTAACTTGAATCAGAACAAAACTGAATTTGCAGAAAAAAGTTGTTGGATGATGGAATTAGTCATAGAATGGAACAGTGGCAAAAACTTAAAACTGAATAAAATAGCCAAAAATGAAAGCACTAAAGGCCATTTCTTTCAGCTCCCCAGATGCATTTCATTGCAACATTCTTGGCCATCTTCAGTGCTGTTAAATGTATGAGGGTTGCCCTTAAGGTAATTTCTTTTTGCTAATAACTCCCATGGTTTTGGAGATATTTAAATGAAAGATTGTATAAATCTAAATTGATCTTCTGAGAAAATAAATTGCACGCTTTTGTGTTTCTATTGGTCAATGCAAAGAATGAATATTCACCTAAATTATTGAGTTTTTGGAAATGGAAGGTTGCAAGGTGTTGGAGATCTGTATGATGCTGGAAAAGTCTGTCAAAGACATAAATTCCTGGGGATTTTTTTAGATCCCTTGTGAATGTGGACTTTCATCTATAGGACAGACCCATAGAGCTTTTAAGTTTCCATGTGAAGGAACACGGCAGTTATGTATAGAACCAAAGAAGTTGGATATAGCCCAATTTTGTCTCGAAAATAATCATAAATTTTGGTTTGAGCATACTGAGCTTATTGGTAAACCCAATTCGAGCATCAAGCTTAACATATTAGCTTTTCACATGTATCGCAACTCCTTCATAGCTTGTCGACAACATGACATTGACTCCATTCCACGCAATCACGTGGAAACAACTTTCCTAAATCCATGATCATTAGAACACTGATAATGTCAGTGATTTAAATGTTTACACTCCATTTGTGCTGGTATGAAGTCAAGCCAAACTCTCAGCAAAACTACAGTAGATCTTAAAGTATCTAATTGTAAATAAGCGTTGCTGATTTATTATATCAATATCACAAGTCTTGTAGTCATAAAATATGTTAATACTCACATGTATCAGAGAATGTTATCAATTTTTTTTTTACTAGTCTGTTTTTTAGGTAGATAATACTGTCATGAAAACAGGTTGAAGTGATGTCTGAGGATTCAGTTGCCTCCAAGCTGCTACTAAAGATATGCAGAAAAAAACTCTCTCAAAAAGTGTAAGTAAATAATATTGGACAGTGTCTCATTAATTTTTTATTATTAATAGAGTTCTTGAGATCCAAGAAGAATTTTAACTTTTTTGTGCAACATACATTTTTTAGTTTATAGTTATAAGTTATCTAGTACATAAAAGGTCAAATGATAGAATATATATATATATATATATATATATATATATACTGAAGAGCAAAACTGAAAACTAAGGAAAAACTTTAGAATTTAAAACGAAAGTTGCAAAATAACCTGAAGATCAAAACGCGCAACGCAGCAGTTTTGAAAATTCAGGATTCACATTCTATTAAGAAGATACCTAAGCAAAAAAATACATATATAATTTTGACTCATACCAAGTACAACATAGAAAAGGTTATGTATCTACCAGTGTGAGTAAAAGGAGAAAAGATAAAAAAATAAAATAAAACAACTGAATGTAGAAGGTGTCGAGAATACTGAGCCTTGGCTTTATCAAGGACCAGCAAAAACTCTGCATTTTCTCACTTCCACAAAGACCTAGTTGGAAATGGGTTTCTGCAAGGCCATAGATGCAAGTAACATGCCCACCTAAAATTGTTTTAAAAAATATATATATGTCATGTCCTCCGCAGAGTTGTATGACCTAGCACTAGTTAACAATTTCGCTTGCATCCATAACCCTCCTGGCCCGACCCATGCTCTTCATCTTTTACTAATAAACAGAGAGAAGAAGATTAAAGAGAACTCAAGCTGTGAGAGTGACATAATAATTAGAAATAATTTTCAGCTATAACGAAATGCCAAGTTCGTCTGAGAGAGAATTTAAACCTGAAAAACAATGCAAAAGAAATCCAAGTTTTTACATTGCAATTAAAAAAGGAAATATTAATTTTTTAAAAATCAGATTTTTGAAAGAAAACTTGATTCTAAAACCCCTACTCTACAACTTCTGACAACACGAAAACGAGAATAAGTTAAAGACAATAATTAACTAAAGAAAACTTTGTGAAAGTTATATGACTTAAACAATTAGTTGCAATATGTACAAAGTATTTCAGCAGTGCTTTAAGTGCATAATTAAGTAGTTATTAAGAACTTAACTACTTTGAAAATACAGCGCAAAGAAAAGGAACTATGCTTAGCCATCTGCTGTGCCTAAGTTCCCCAAAAGACGCGCAAAGTTACAAAGAAAAGAAAGAGTTAAAACCCGCAAAAATGTTAACAGACAAGCCAGTGCCTAAAAGCTGAAAAGCCAAAAATCAACAGAGAAAAAAAGTACATGAAGTACAAACATTAAACTTATAAAACCTAAAACCCAAATACAAGGAAGAGAGCTTACCTCTTGTGCAACTAAACTTTCTCCTCACAAGAGTAAAACATGGCTGACCTCTTCCCTATGCATCCTAACACTTCTGCCACTCCCTAGTTGCTGGGGGGCAATATGGGTGGGGCTGATGGCCTCCTCATACAGAAAGAAACCAACCCGCGGAGATTTTAACCAGAGAAAAAAAAATATATATAAACTTAAGACTGTGGATCTGTATGATCATAAAGAGCAGAATTAACTCTCCAGAATACATGAGAAATATTATAAAATACACGAGTGGTGTATTTAATAATCTTTGCATGTATTAAATCACCTTAGTGAGCTTCTATAGATTAATCAGAATCTTATTAATTTTAATGTTAGTTTTACTATTTTTAGTATAGCTATCCTAGTGATGAATAACTAGTTGTAGGGTGCATGAGAAAAAAAAAAGATAGTGGATATGTAGTGTCCCACCACAGCAGGTCAGTGCTATAATTCTATAGGTCACAAGAAGAAGAATATAAAAAGTAGTCACGAGGCTTGCTAAAGGGATCAACAGGAACACACACACACACGCACAGTTAAAGCATTTAGGAAAAGAAAGTCTGTTTCTTGTTCTCAGAACTCAGGACAGATAATCACGCATAGCACTGATGCATGGTGGTTCCTGTATCTCAAACTGGTATTAGTTAGATAATGAAATAAAAGAATTGTGCAGGCTTAGGAGATGGTGGTGTTTGTTTCATTCTGTTAGTGACCTGGCATGTGACTAATTGTTGGAAGCTAGGATTTGCAGCCAATTGTGTCATGGAAAAAATGAAATTTTAGTGATTGAAGATCTGTCTCAGCATTTGAACATCTTTACATGTTGTTTAAGAGGAAGTTACTTAAGATGGCCTTCCAGAGACTCCAACAACTACGGAAATCATTGGTCCGTTACAAATTAGGGAAAGCATCTGATATACTACACAAATCAAAAATCTCTATGAAATAACTGTGTATAAAGTTTGTTTTCATGTTTCCTAAATTCTAACAGTCATTAAACATTTTGGAGAGTGTTTGATTCTTTTCAATAATGTTTCATTTCTTCTGCGATTTTTCAGTAAGCATCTCTGGCCACGTGCAGTTATCACTGCCCATGGAATCCTGGAAATGGCCTGAAATTTTAGTTCACTGCCCATGGAATCCTGGAAATGGCCTGAAATTTTAGTTCCTTTTCCAGAGCTTAGAAAGTCCTTAATTTTTTGTATTTTTGTGTAAAGTCCATGAATAGTACTAGAATTCTTTCTTGCAGTGAACAAATTCTTTTGTTCATTACAGAAAAAAAAAAAGAATTTTTTCATCATTCTTTCTGTGGTTTGAAGATGACAATGAGCAACTTCCAGTCTGTGCAAGCATTTACTATAAAGTTCTCATTGGAACATACATTTATTTTTGAGGTGAACAAAAAGTGTTGGAGCCATTAAGTGTCTCTCACAAAATGTTTTCACTTTATGGAAAATTTTTTAAAGGAAATTATTTTTTAATGGATATATACTATACTGTCATTTTGCTGCTCTGGCAATTTGTTTCTTACTGTGTAATGCAGTTCTATTCATAACCACTGAAAAACTCCAAAAATTACGGATTTTTTGTAGTAATTACTACAGAAAATTTCCAATACGGATAGGGGTTTCTGGGCCGTCCAGTCCTTCATTATGACTGAAAGCCAGTTCAGGACAGTAATTTTAGTCTGTTAATGCTTTCTTTTTTTTCAAAGAAGTTAGTGTTCTTGTTTTAAAGCATTATAGTAAAGGCTAGTTTCTTCCTGTTAGTGCTTTTCTTTCTAAACAAATTACTATTTTTATGTGCATTATAAAAATTAAGCTAACTTGTGGTTATAATTTCTGCCTTTTTCTCCGATCCTCCTATCAGCTGCTGGAAATAAACATATTTAGTCTAGCATCAATGTGTTTGTAAACTGTTGCTGCTTTTCCAATGTTTATTAAATCATCTGTCCACATCACAACATAATTCTTTATATAGCTAACTTTTATGTTCTCTCTGCCTTTCACTGTTAAAATGGAACATCTCAGTTATGAATATCAGGAAACCAAAGTTTCAGTGCTGATTTGACCAATGTTTCACTTACAGTTCATATTTCCTTTTTGTTTACTGTCATGAAAATTATTTTTTAGAAATTCTTATTTGCACTTTAACTTATGTTCCATTTTTTGTAGATTAAATTTCTAAAATAGTGACTTCATCTTTAAAGCAGATCTTTGTATGTATTTCTTATGCACTTCCATTGTTAAAGAGGTATAAAAGAAATTCAGCACTCTGTATTTCATGAAAGAACACTAGCTGACTTTTTGGATGCACTGCAGTACCTTTTAACCGGTACCAGTTTGTACCCTCAAAATTTTTGGTTCAACTTCCTTTAACCCAGCAGGTCAAAAAGGGTGATAATAGTTACCAAAGCCACTGATTGCAGTGAACTGTTCCCATGTATTTGAATGCACATCTATTAATAACTTAATGATTGTAATATTATTGACAGATTGATAACATCCATTGTCACATTAAGCAGTGTCCATTGTACTTGTGTTTGAATTCTTTGCTATATACGTGTGGTTCCTTTATTTTGAGCCTTGCTGAAAGCTATGGACACAACTGTATGACCAAGCAGATATAGTTTCAGTTCAGCAGTATTCAATGTAATTTTCGAAAAAAGAAAAACTTATATGTACTTTAAAACAAGTCATGATGGTCAACTAATACTTACTACAAAACCCCTGAAATAGATTTATGTTGTGCGAGATTCAACATGGAAAAGTCATGAATTTTTTCCCTTTAATTCTGTAATGACTGTCACCATGCTTTTAAATCCTGATCAAGTAACTCGTGTTGAAAAGGAAATTAAAGCCTTCTGTTGGTGGATGAAAAAATGCTAATGTAAATTTTTTCTCAAATTGAGTGTCAGTGTCTTTATACAAATATTTTGCTTCAGTAGTAAGTGACCTTAAAAAACTAATGCAATCTTGGATAAGATTATGTGAGTAGGATCAGCTATGTTGGTCTTTTGCAGTTAGTGAATAAAGTAGCCAATGCAATAAATGTATTGTGATACATCTGTTGCATCATTTATTTAGTGGAGTTGCCATAGCTCAAGATGGCTTTTAACACTCCCACAACTTTTTTGTGGCACTCATTATATCTCAAACCTCATGATGAAAAAACTAACATAAATCAGCTAATTAAAGCAGACTTTGATACAAAAAGGAATTTCAGGAAAATCCAAATTGTGAAGTATAAATGTTTCTGCAACTTCTAACATTATGCTTAAATTTATCAGATTGCAATAATCATGTTTTGTTTTCTTTTCACATTGTCACCAAAATATGTTTAAGATTCAAGTTATTTGTCATACCCAAATAGAAAATTTCTTCTTTTGAAAATGAACATGCATAAAAATTCCTTCCTGTATTGTAGTTGATTTGTCACAACATGTAAAAATTCCTTTGTATGAAATATATGTAAACATTTTCTTTGTGGTAATTTTTAAAAATAAAACATTTTTTCATGATAATTGTCATTCTTCCTGTGCAACTTCTGTATTTTTAAAAGTGCAATACAAATATATTCATAAACTGATCATTAACCACTTTTTCCCTGCTGCATGTTATGTATAAGATTCAAAAACTACACTACATCTCATACTTTTACAAGTAAATAGTTTGTGTTAATCCAAAAGTAAATGTGTGAAAAAATATTAAAATGTTGATTTCTTTTTCTCCCGAATTGATGTTTTAATTATTTTCATAGGTGCACATTCCACTTGCAATACAACTGGTTTTCAGTTTCACACTTATCTTTGACTAAGCATATATTAGTGTGGAAAAATAAAATAAAATAGAACATCACACTGATAAGTCAAATATTCACTGGAACTTGTAATGTTAAATGAATTATAAAATTCAGTATCATAAGATTTTGTTCATTTTTTTTACACATTCGTGAAAAATCTTAAGATGGCAGCAATATCTGTAAGCCAAATAGAAATTAACTCTGCACAGCAGGATCATCTATATGACAATCTTGATATGACAGAATGGCATCACATGATAATAAATATGCATTTAACAGCTTTGAAGCATAAGAGAATTCATTGCTTGAATAAGTGACTTATTAGCTGCCCAATTTAGCAATAGCTTACAGTATGTCACATTTTTGAAGTCATTGATGCTTCGTGATTTGTCACCTTGACTAAGTTTGCATGCTGAAATTTATTCTTGTCACATAGAATCTTTTCATATTTTAACTTTCAATAGTAGGTTGAATTCATGACATTCACTGAATGCAACTGTTCTTGTTCCTTTCTGTCATATGATCTATGTCACACTTGAACATTACTTCATGTATATACAAATGAAAACTTGCAGCCGAAGAATTTTATTCAGTTAAAAAAAAAAAATTCTAATGAGGATCAAACAAAGTATTGCTTTAATAATTAGTTTGGCTGTTTTATGAACAAAACTTACTGAAGAAACAAAACATTATGATCATGTGCTTACCATGATGTTGGTCCTCTACCTGCCACCAAAACAGCTCTTACCCAGTGAGGCATGGACACCTCAAGATTTGTAAAGGTGTCTTACAGCACCAAGATACTACAGCAGGCTCAGCCCCTCCTTCCCCCTTCTGCAAGGCAAACAAGCCTTCCTGGAAAATGGACATTGTTGTAAATTCTTTGAACTTCAAATTTTGGGAATTTATAAAAATTCTTTTGTATTTCATTATGAGGATAAATACTTTACCTGATTTATTAGTTCATTGGCCATTTTTTATATTTAAAACAAAATTGAAGTGGCAACACAAATGAAGAATAACTCAAAAGAAATTACTTTTGGAAGTGAATCAGTGGGAACAACTGTGCCAATGATTCTGTGCCACATAAGCTACGGATCAGAGACAAGAGAAATCCTTTCTTTTATTTTCTAGAGAAACTTAGAATATGAAATTGAGGAAAAGCAGAGAGAGAGAGGTGGAAGTGTAGTTGCGCATACAGGTGAAACTGTTCATCAGTTGGTAAGCGGCTATTAAAAAACTTCCAGATGGTTAATTTCCTACAAAGTGTTGCCTTGGGAAAGTTTTAACCAATATCCCTCTAGGTGATGTGAAACAGTGCTAAAGAGAAATCTTAGTGTGAGAGAAAGCTTTCAGCTTCTTCATGTTCATTGTTTTGCCATCAGTAGGAGTGGTTTTTGCAATTCATGTGTGGGACAAGTGTTCATTGGTGGAGAGCTTTCGGTTTTTGAGTTGGAAAGGGAGGTTTGGCTGTTCAGCACGGTAAGAAGAGGTTACTTCCGAGCACCAGCGAAGAACAATGTGCAATTAAAAATAGAAAGAGCCGAAATTCTACCTCGATAGGTCCTCGATGTCATTGCGCGGATCAGTGAAGAGAAACCAGAATAGCAACATATTTTCACACTAGTTGGGAGCTATCTTTCCTCCAGTGTTAATGACCCTGCAACTCTGCCACTGTCAAAACAAATTATAATGCGATTTATATCACAGTTCAGCTCAAGTGAGTTAGGCTTCCCCCCTCCTTTTAGTGTGTATCATCATCATCATTGTCAACCATTATCAATCCACTGCTGGACGAAGGTCTCCCCAAGTTTCCTCCACAATGGTCTGTCTTGTGCCAGTCTCCTCCATGTCACTCCCACATACTTTCGAATTTCATCCACCCATCTTCCATGTGGTCTTCTTCTGGGTCTTTTCCTGTCCCTTGGAATCCAATCTAAAATTTCGGCTGTCCATCGATGGTCTGTTCTTCTGGCAGTATGTCCAGCCCATTGCCATTTCAGGGATTTAACTCTGATCATGATTTCTTCCACTCTTGTCATTTTTCGGATCCATGAGTTCCTCTTCTTATCTCTCCTGGTTACACCAAGCATGCACCTCTCCATGCTTCTTTGAGTTGTTTGCAGCCTTTGTATGTCTCTTTTAGCTAAGGTCCACGTCTCTGCACCATACGTAAGCACTGGAAGGATGCATTGATCAAACACTTTTCTTTTAAGACATAATGGCATATTGCTCTTGAAAATTATGCTGTTTCTTCCAAAAGCTCTCCAGGCAAGTTTTGTACGCCGATTAATTTCTTCACCAATGTGACCCTCACTTGATACCTGCTGTCCAAGATAAACATACGTGTCTGTTATCTCCAGCTTTTCTCCATCAATCGATAAATCTTCATTTCTTGTAAAAGCATTGTACATCACTTTTGTCTTCTGAAAGTTCATTTTTAATCCCACTTCTTTACTCTTGTCAGCAAGTTCCTGGATCATACTTTGTAGCTCTGATGGGGTAGTTGCAAAAATGACTATGTCATCAGCAAAACGAAAATGGGTTAGATAATCTCCATTAATCTTTATCCCTTTGTTTTCCCAGGTCAGTGATTGAAAGACATTTTCCAATGTGGCATTAAAGAGCTTCGGAGATATGGTGTCACCTTGTCTCACTCCTTTTCCAATTTTTATGTGTGTTGTATTTTCAAACAGCCGAATCTTTGCACTTGCATTTTCATAGATGTTATTAATAATATTAATGTATGCATCTTCAATACCGCAGGATTTCAGAGCCATTGCAACTGCTGATGGTTTCACCGAATCAAAGGCTTTTTCATAATCGATAAAAGCCATGCACAATGGAAGTTCATATTCCCTCGCTCTTTCAATTAGTTCTCTCAGTACGTGGATATGATCTATTGTGCTGTAGCCACTCCTAAATCCAGCTTGTTCTCTCGGTTGAGCCATGTCCAGTGTCACCTTAAAGCGGTGTGAAAGAACTTTAGTGAAGATTTTATAAACCACTGATAGGAGGCTGATAGGTCTGTAGTTCCTGAGATCCTCAATGTCACCTTTTTTATGTAGCAAGATCATTGTAGCGTTGTTCCAATCCTCAGGAATTTTCCCTTCATTAAGGCATCGAGTGAAAATTTGGGCGAGTACTGTTTCGATTTCTCCACTTGCTTCTTGTATGATGTCTACAGTAATTCCATCTTCTCCTGGAGCTTTTCCCCGCTTCATGTTCTTGATTGCATGTGCAACTTCTGCTGGAAGGACTGGAAGAACTCTGGTACTGGTACCTTTCATGATGTCTGGAGTACATGTATCATCCCTTTCATATAATTTGGAGTAGAAATCTTTCACTCTTGTCAAAATTTCGCCTCTATTTCTTGTTATAGAACCATCTTCTTTTCTCAGAGCCATAATCTGTTTTCTTCCCTTACTGAGATGTCCCTTTGCTATCTTTAGGCTTTGGTTGTTTTCAATTGCTTTCCTCACTAGCTCACAGTTGAATTTCCTTACGTCTTCAGTGATACTTTTTCGTGCTGTCTTGCATAGCTCTATATATTCCACTTTGGAAGTCACATCTTCTTTAGTTGTCCTCATCTCTCTTCTTTTTTGCATCAACATTTTGGTTTTTCCTGATAATTTGTTTACATGCAACTTGTTCTTAGACCCAGCTAATTTTGTTGCTGTTTCCATAAGAGCTTTGGTTACTTTTCTGTTAACTTCCGAAATATCCACTTCTTCCGATGTTAGGCCTTCTAAAGCAGAGAATCTGTTCTTCAGTTCCAACTTGAAAGTATTATGGTGTTTTTTAAGGTTGGTTATGTCAATACATTTTGTTTGTCTTATGAGCTTGCCACGTTCCAGTTTAGTGTTGAGGTGCATCTTACATCTCACCAATCTATGGTCACTACCTGTGTTGAACTTGTTTAGCACACTGCAGTCTTCGATGACGAATTTTTTGTTACACATAATAAAATCAATTTCACTTGTCGTCCCAATTGGATGTCTCCATGTCCATTTCCTGTGTGGCTTTTTCTTGAAAAAGGAATTCAAGATGAAAAATCCTTCTGCCTCTGCAAACTCAACGAGAGTATTTCCACGCTGGTTTCTGTTGCCGTGACCGAATTTACCTACTGAAGTTTCATTCTGTTGCCGGTGCCCTATTTTTGCATTGAAATCTCCCATAATTATCTTCAAGTGCTGCTTACCTTTATTATTTAGATGACGAATTTCCTCATAAAATTCTTCAATTTCTTCTTCAGGATGACTTGTGGTGGGTGCATAAGTTTGAATAATCTGAGCCTGGTATCTTCTCGATAGTTGGATAACGAGTCGTGCAGCTCTGTCAGAGGAACTTTCAACTTCTACAACTTTATCCTTCAGTTTCTTGTTTATTATAAATCCAACACCACTAGTTCTGCCAGTATCTGTCCCACGATAGTATAAGAGATGTCCACTTTTCAGTTCGATGAGATCTTCTCCTTTTCTCCTTACCTCACTTAGCCCCACGATGTCCCACTTGATCCTTTGTAGTTCCTCTTCCAATTCAAGAAGCCTTGAATCAGAAGATAGGGAGCGTCCGTTATAGGTAGCCAAGGTCAGCATCAAATGGCAGCCTAGTCCGGTCCTCCGGGATTCTTAGCACCCTCTGCCTTCATGTCGCACTGGCCGCTGCCTTGGCCAGGTACATTCCAGCTGCCGGAGACTGAGGGCCAAGATTTAAGTTGTAGAGTCATTTTGGAGGTGTTTGGCCATAACTCACCACGCTGGCCAAGCGGGTTGGTGAGTGTGGGATAGCATTTCCTCTGATCCCGATGGTATAGTTATACCGCTATTTGCGGTCGTCAGAGCCCCTTTAGTGGGAACAGGATGCACCACGAGAAGGCGGGGTTGACATTTGTCAAGGAGAGGCTGTGATGTTACGCATCACCTGACCTTACATCCCATATATATATATATACACATATATATATATATATATTTTCTCTCTTCTTCTTGCGTGTTGCGATTGCTTTTCGGCATGGAAAAATTGTTCAGTAAAGTTTAATTAACAAAAGAACGAAAATAGAAATCAAAACTTGCATCTGTATTCGTGAATGAATATAGTTTGTGGTTGACAGCAGAGCCCCCCCCTGGTTCTGAGACCTAGCTACGGCCTTGTGATACCAGCAGATCACTTGACTTTTGTTGATTGGTTGAGACGCAGCAGAACGGTTGTGACATGGCGCATTATCTTCTGAAGACACTACTAGAAAGGAATACCGTTGCCA
This sequence comes from Macrothele yani, assembly GCA_039090855.1. Taxonomy (NCBI): domain Eukaryota; kingdom Metazoa; phylum Arthropoda; class Arachnida; order Araneae; family Macrothelidae; genus Macrothele; species Macrothele yani. Next base: position 123,230,866 of record CM077025.1, on the reverse strand, counting down.
TGAAAGAATGTACCTGATCTGCAGTGATGTTTAGGTAGGTGGTAGATGTCATCATTTCTTGCACATGACTGGACCCAGGGTTTCCCAGCCCAGTGGGGAGGGGGGTTAATACGAATATAAAGCGATATATAAGGCTTTCACCAATGAGCCAAATCCATGAAACCCCTCCCCTTAAGAAATTTCTGGCTACGCCACTGTTTCCCAGCAGAACTATGACCAAAGCATTACTCTCCTTCCTCCACCTGCTTGTTTGCGTCCCATGGTGCAAACGCGTGTTAGGCATGGATGTTGTGTTTTGTGTTACGGCACTGGCTCTCTCCCTTCCCTGGAACCAGTGACCCTAAATTAGGGACGGGCGACTGCTTATAGCCCATTGAGTTGTTCACGGTGGTCGTTAAACCTCCAATCAAAAAAAAAAACACGTGTTATAAGACAGTTTCAGAGATAAACATCGCACCGCAGATGGTCTACTAGTCAACATTCGTGACTGCCACGGAGGAACCTCAGGTTCGATCCCGGCAGGTACGAACGCTCGAACCACTAAATATCCGCCGGGTACTGTCCACCGGTAATAAATAAGGGCGTCTTTCTACTTCGCTTCCCTGTCACTTTCCTATAGGGCACTCTAGCCCAAATCTCCTAGCTTTCTATTTCTAAGTATTGTTTAAGACCTGGGGTCAGACATTTCTTTCCTAAAATTCTCTGTCTGATCTGATCTAAACGACGCACACTTACCTGGCCGCCCACATGGTGCGCAACAGGAAACTAAATCATCTGACCAGACAACCTTGTACCCATTTAAGGGTCAGTTCTCGTGCTCGCTGCCCATTGTACGTGCTTTCGACTGTGAACATGGACACTCTGAGCGGCTTATGGCTACGCAGCCCCATTTTCAAGAGTTCGATATACTGTGTGTTGTGGCACATTACTTCCGTCACCGGCATTCACAGTGTCTGCGAGTTTTGCCACAGTATCCTTTCTGTTGCACGAGCCTCTGAACCAGTCGTTGCCGCCCCGGTGGCGCAGTGGTCTAAGCGATGGCCTCTGATCTTTCGTCCGAACGGGGTCCGGGTTCGAATCCCGGTGAGGCATTTTTTTTTTTTTTTTTTTTTTTTTTTTTGAGTAGAGGTTTAACGACCACCGTGAGCAACTCAATGGGCTATAAGCAGTCGCCCGTCCCTAATTTAGGGTCACTGGTTCCAGGGAAGGGAGAGAGCCAGTGCCGTAAGACAAACACAACATCCATGCCTCACCGGGATTCGAACCCGGACCCCTTCGGCCGAATGATCAGAGGCCAACGCCTTAGACCACTGCGCCACCGGGGCGGCCCGGTGAGGCATGGATGTTGTGTTTGTCTTACGGCACTGGCTCTCTCCCTTCCCTGGAACCAGTGACCCTAAATTAGGGACGGGCGACTGCTTATAGCCCATTGAATTGCTCACGGTGGTCGTTAAACCTCCAATCAGAAAAAAACCAAAAAAAAACCAGTCGTTTGGCCTTTGTTGAACTCGTTTAAGTCTGCTGCCTTTTTTTTTTTTTTTTGCTTGGAAGTTTAATGACCACTGTGAATAAGTCGATGGGCTGTAAGAAGTCGCACGTCCTTAATTTAGGACCGCTGGTTCGAGGGAAGGGAGAGAATCTGTTCCGCAAGACAAACACAACATCCATGACACAGGATTCCAGCCCTCACCCATCTTGGAAGAATGATCAGGAGCCATCGTTTTTACCATCGCGCCCCCGGGTCGGCAACACAGTTAAATATACCCGTTATTTTGACTCATGGGTCGGTTCTGGTAAATTGCCGTTTCTTTCAAGATAAATGTGGTTGGAATATAGATTTCGGAATGAATCTGCGGGAGAATCGCTCTGTGGATAAGGGGACGAGATTACAGGCTATCGCAGTGGATACTAGTGTATCCTTGAAAATAACAAAAAATAGAGTAGGGCATACCAATGACCATGGGCTTCCAGTCCAGCAACCTATGGAAGCGGTTGTGCAGTCGTCTAAACGCTGGCTTATGACCATTCCTGCAAGATGGCTTCAGGTTCGAATTCCGATGAGGCATGGATGTTGTGTTGGTCTTATGGCACAGGCTGTCTTCCTTCCTTATAACCAGTGGCCCTGAATTGGGGATGGACGACTACTTATAACTCATCGAGCGAGTTGCTCACGGTGGTCGTCAAACCTCAAAAAGTAAAAAAAAAAAAAAGTCTATAGTAACTTTCAGCTTAATTCATAACAGCGTGCTGGGGTCCGGTGGCACTTTTCCCACGTAAGTACAAATAATTTTATTCTGTCATTTCAGAGAAAACACTGAACATACCCGCTCGTATCAGAGTAACATAACCACGTACCTAATAATGGGAATAACCACCCTTGGCTTGCGAGACGGCGTGGCATGGGCGCAATGTTGCCCTGGAAGGTTGTCCAAGGCACACGTTCCCATTCGGACTGCAGCAGAGCACGGAGGTCCCGGAGATGACGTGGTTGTGTGCCGGCACGTCGTTGTCGATCCAAATAGTCACTCAAGTGCTCTATGGAATTAAGGTCGGGCGATTTCACCGGCCAAGGGAAAACGGACGGCGCATTGTCCTGTTGGTAGACACCATCACCACCAGGGTAAACGTCCAACATGAAGGGCTGCATGTTGTCGGGGAGGATGGACAGGTAGTCATTGGCATTCAGGGACCTATCCACTGGTACCAGCGGGTCCCAGGTCATACCATGCAGGAAAACATCCCCAAGACATCGTGCACACTGCCATCAAACAAAGATATTCGCTCTTTCCACGTTTATAAGTGAGTCGTAGAAAAATTCTCATTGGCCGCCACCGGGAGTCAAACCCAGGGTCTTCCAGTTACGCCCCGGATATGCTTCCGCTACACCACAGCGGCCTCGAATTCCTCCGGGCTCACACACGCTAACTGCCAAGCCAATTTGGCAGGTTGCTTCTTCCAAGAAGCTTACCATTTTGGGGATTTACCGAAGATGGTAAGCAGCAACTGAAGAAATAATTAGAAGGCGAATGAATAATTAATACAGACATTTAACGTGAACCAGGAACATCAAACAAAGATCTTCGCTCTTTCCATATTTATAAGTGAGTCACGGAAAAATTCTCATTGGCCGCCACCGGGAGTCGAACGCAGGGTCTTTCAGTTACGCGCCGGATATGCTTCCGCAACACCACAGTGGCCTCGAAAAAACGTGGAAAGAGCGAAGGTCTTTGTTTGATGTTCCTGGTCCACATTAAATATCTGTATTATTGCCCACTGCCACCGCCGGCCTGTACTTGACCGTTAAGTGTGTCCCGATGTTGGTTCTCGTGTGTCTGACACGGCTCGTCACTTCTGTGGAGTGGAAACCTCGATTCGTTGAAGAAGGCAACCTTTCCCCACTGTACAATGACAGTAGTCCCATGCGAACGTAGGCGCTGTTGCCGATGAACCTGGGTTAACTTGGGCTCCTTGACGCAGCGTCGACTGCGGAGATCCATGCCCAATAGGGTTCGCTCTACTATTATCGGGGACATGTACCTAGGTGCCCCAGCGCTCATTTCCGTGGTCAATTTTTACACTGTTGCGATCGATTTCCCTTTACCAGTTGACAGAGGCGTCGTTCTACTCTGGGTTCGATGGCCTTTAGGGATCCACAGTTATGACGTCGGGAGGCATTCGGTGTGCCAGCGGTCCATTCTTGGTATATCCTTGCTACAGCACCACGCGAACAGCCCACGAAGTCTGATGTTTCTGAGATGCTTCCACCCTTGGCGCGGTAGCCGATGATCATTCCTTTTTGATCGTCCGTCAAATCACCGCCTCTGCCCATTGTGCTTACGTAGCGCACTATGGCTCCTCTGTTCTGGCCAGCCGCTTATATCTCCGCGTGGTCGATTTTGTCACGTGCACTCTGTGATGCGCCTGCGCGGGTATACTGTGATATCATGGGTGGTAATATTTTTCTGATACGACTGTGTATAAGGTAGTTCTTTAACGACCGAAACGCTTGTGCATGCAAACGTCTGTTTGGAGAGTGGGACTTCCCACCGCATCTGTTCTACGTGAAAGAATGCAGTGATTGCCATCCCGGAAACGTCTGAAGTTCAATACATATGAAGCGTAAAATCGAAAGTTCTGTGTGATTTTCTAGGACCAATCCTTCTTTTGTTTAGCTGTAAAAGGGGTAGGGGACATAAATTCAGAAAGTAGCAACACACCGCTTCAGGCATTATGGTATTCTTAGGAACCCAAGATTTTAGGATCCTAATTGATAAATGGATAGGGAGAAGAAAGCTCTTTTTTTGTTTGTTTGGGGGTAAAACGACCATCGTGAGAAACTCGATGGGCTATAAGCAGTCGCCTGTCCCTAATTTAGGGCCACTGGTTCCAGGAAAGGAAGAGAGCTAATGCCATAAGACGAACATATCATCGATTCCTCACCGGGTTTCGAGCCCGGACGAATAGTCAGAATCCATGGTCAGTTATCCAGTTATAATTAGAATCCATAGTCACCAACAATAACTGTTCAGGCAGCCATAAAGCTCAAATGAAGTTACCTGTTATTATTCTTGAGTATGTAACTAGGGGATCATAAATTTAACAAGAGTAAACTTTAGTAACCATTTTGAATGTGATGAGTTTAAATCATTTTCCTTTTTCTTAGTGCTTATATGGAGACTGTCGTTTTACCCCTATGTCGTGCAGCTGCATTAACGATGCCGGACACTCTCATTTAGTTGCTTTCCATCCGAAGGAATTTCGGAGTTCGGTTTCAATGACTTTACTTTTCTGCGAGTGAGTGACAATGATTTTGCAGGTGGGTATCAGACATTTTTTTTTTTTTTTGATTGGAGGTTTAACGACCACCGTGAGCAACTCAATGGGCTATAAGCAGTCGCCCGTCCCTAATTTAGGGTAACTGGTTCCAGGGAAGGGAGAAAGCCAGTGCCGTAAGACAAACACAACATCCATGCCTCACCGGGATTCGAACCCGGGCCCCTTACGGACGAATGATCAGAGGCCATCGCTTAGACCACTGCGCCACCGGGGCGGCATCAAGACATTCTCTTATCTTCAGCTTAATGGAAGCTGTTTTCACGATTGGTTGAAGAACACTTGAAGAAGAGTTGTTGGTTGAATAACTGTGTTAAAGCCTTATTTCCTGAGCAGGGATTGCTCAGGAAGCATGGCTTTAACATAGGAGTGTAAAAGTAGGAGCCATGTGAAAGTGTCAGAGAGAGAGAGAGAGAGAAGGCAATTAAAAGTAACTCTTGCCCCTTCTGCGAGGAACTGAACAGGGGTGTAAAGGTAGTGTCATGGAGTGGCAGACTTTGAACAAAGCAAGTGACTTCTGATCTGGCTTTGGAAGCGAGCGGCTGCTAAGATTTTCCTCCGGGCCGTGAAGATGGCGGGAGAAGAAAAAACAGAGGTTTAGAATGTCCGATGCCGAAAAGTGAGATCGAACAGAAATTAAATTTGGAAACGAAAACTTAGCAGCGAGGTAACTGAAGAAAAGCGGATCCTCGAGTCAATAATACAAATAAATCAGGACAAAGCTCAAAGATCTTTCCCAATACTTCACGGAATAGACATGTTCTTTACTGCAAACGAACGACTTTCATTTATTTATTTGTTTCATTACCGGAAAAAAAAATACAAGTAAAACCCCGGAACATCCAAACTCTCTACAAGCGAAGATCTAACGAACCCTTGTGAAAATCCTACAACGAACCCTTACCACAGGGCAAACGGACTTTTACACAGGGTACCATAATAATCCGCCAAGAAATGTCCCTGCCTTCTGAAGAAATCAGCTTGGCTACGAAAAAAAAGGCATTATAACAAGTTGTCTCGTGTGACACAGTTCGAGTGTAGCAGTGTTGATGTCGAGGAACGTCGCATTCGGAAGTTCAACGGCTGTGACTTTCGCTGTGCGTATGTGTATGCCTTTTGCTGAACCTTTTCAAATGTTTGACGTATGGTGTGCGAGAGGCGTACACGATACACTTCCACGGATATAAACACAAAGACAAGGCTGGAGGAACTGATTCACAATCACTGATGCTGCAAACCAGATGCTAACGTCCAACAATCAATCTGCTGGTTTAATTTTCTCGCGGTAGCAATTCTTCCGTGTAAACACTCTCATTCGGCGCGGAACAATTAGCAACCTTGTTTCGAACCCCCATTGCACTTGGAAGTGCTGCTGCTGGTGGTGGCGGTTGCGAAATGTGATTCTTGCTATCTGTGCACCGTGTCCGACCTTGAGCGCGCAACACTTAGAGTAAATTACTAAAGACTTGGTATTTCCCCGTTATCTCATAAACATGAGTATTAATTAAAGTCATTTCTTGGCTCTGAGCCTTGAAACACCAGGATATTAAGCTGAGCATACACCTTAAAACTTTAATTTGCTGCTCTTTTCCTCCGCATTCATTCTACGTAATCAGGGTCAGCACAGCCCTTGTTACTTGAATTTCTTCATTACCTAAATGTGATCATCGAGAACCGGTTTGTTTGTTCCTTTGAAGTGGTTCTCTTCATTCTGCTGTGACTCATGATGAGGAAATAGATTCTTATTGGGCACGTTTGGCTTGTTAAGATCATTATATTTCGTAATTTGTTTTTATTCCATTGTGTGACTCGATGTAGGAGGAGATTTTTCAACGGAATTATACACCAGTGCGGAAAAATTGGGAGCCTCGCCGAAACTGCGATAATTTTTTGTTACATTTGCACTTCAGAAGGAAATTTTCTGCAGCGATTGATTAGTCCGTTTCCTTTCCTTCTCCACATTTTTTCAAAATTCTTTGGTCAGTGCGCAGAAATATCACCTGGTCATGGGCAGAGCTGGGGAGGATTCAGAAGCTCACCTTAAGGGCGACGGTTGCTTTGATCTTAAAAAAAAAAAAAAAGAAAAGAAAAAATGGATAGAGAGAATTTGTGGATGGGTCTCCTTCACCACTGTTTTCTCTCTCTCTCTTTCTCTCTCTCAAGCTCGTGCGCGCGCACGCACACCGGCAGAGCTTCCATTGCATAACAGAAAAAAATGCACAAAGAAAATTATACAGTGTTAAACCATTAAAAAATTCAAGACAAACAATTTAGGAATCTTAAGCTTTTAACTTATGTTCTTATGAGAACGAAAGAAAATACAGTGAGTTATTATGAAAACTCTGCAGATCCTTTATTAGTCTGAATAATGCACTACGTATTAATTATCGCAAGCATATTGCTACAGTTTCGTGTTTTAAAGGATTTCATAATGATTTTCCGTCATAATTCTTTGAGGGCTCATTCAGATGTCTTAACCTTGGGGCCCACTCAAATGTCTTAGCCTAATGGCCCACGAAGGCCTTAATATGGCCCTGTTCCCTTCCGCTCTCAGCTTCCTCTGTTTCTGGAACTCTTTTTGTTTTCTTATTGTTGTCTCTCTCTGAAGAAACATTGAATCATTGAATCTCTAAATTCATATCAAATTCTAATCGTTATAAAAACTTTTATTAAAATTTGTGTTTATTAATATAATTTTACAAAAGTAAACGCATATTTTTTACGATCTTCGCTATTTAAAGGAAAAGTTTTAGGGGACAGTGCGAGCGTGCCAGCCTCCCCCCCCCCCTCCAACTGGATCCGCTAGTGGGGCAAAGGGGCACTTCTCCTCATCTGAAATCAGATTTTTCTATTTTCGGAAGGTATTACAAAGATTTTAACCCTAATTCTGGTTGCTAATTTTTCTGTTGAACTTTTGGAGCCACCCCAGTGGCGCAGTGGTCTAAACGATGGCTTCTGATCATTTGTCCGAAAGGGGTCCGGGTTCGAATCCCGGTGAGGCATGGATGTTGTGTTTGTCTTACGGCACTGGCTCTCTCCCTTCCCTGGAACCAGTGACCCTAAATTAGGGACGGGTGACTGCTCATAGCCCATTGAGTTACTCCTGGTGGTCGTTAAACCTCTAATAAAAAAAAAACACTTTTGGATGCGTGTGTATGCAATAAAAATACTAAAAGCTCTGGGAATTTACAATAGAACGTAAGAGTACTGAAATTTTTCATTTGATGTTGGAGAATAGCGTACGTATGTAGAGCACGAAAAAGTATGAAAGGCGCAGGGATGATAAACATGGTATCATCCTCTGTAGCAACCATTCACTTCTGAACAAAAAATCTCCCGAGGTTGTTATTAATTTTTTTTTTTTTCAGAACTTTATCTTGAGATGTCTCTTCTTTCTGACTGAGTGATCGCTGGAGTTTTAATGGCGCATGGGACCAGTAGCGCACGAACCTCTCTTCCCGCCCTCCCCTCAAGAATTCCATTGCCCTTCATTCTTTTGATACATACGGTACACACATATACACTGAAGTGCCAGAAAAACTGGTACAGACGAGCTTATGCAAAACACATAGCAACGTCACCTATGTGCGTACTCGGTTGCGTCCGCCAGTGCGTGTATAAAGCGATAGACATCTTTGCCAGCTGTCAGAGCTGGTTTCGGCATGAGAATGACAAGTAATAACGATTTAAGCGTTTTTCAACGTGGTGTCATAGTTGGCGCTCGTAAGATGGGCCATAGTATTTCGGAGGTAGAATCGAAGTTCAGATTTTCACGGACGACCATTGCAAGGAAGTACCGTGACTACAAGAATTCCGACAGAACTTCCAACCAACGATACCAGTGTGGCCGTAAAAAGACATTGGGTGAACGTGACCATCGTCGGCTGTCAAGAATCGTTTCACGCGATAGGCGGGCAACAATCTCGCAGGTATCATATCGGAATTCAATGCTGGAGCCTCAACAAGCATCAGCGTCCGGACTGTGCAACGTACCCTGCACGATATGGGTTTTGTGAGTCGACGCCCAACTCGAGTCACCTTGATGGGTGCACGACACAGAGCTATGCGCCTCGCTTGGGCACGGCAACAGCGCCACTGGACACTTGATGACTGGAAACAAGTAGCCTGGTCTGACGAGTAGCTTTTCCAAATGTAAATAAATGCATCGCTCTTTCCACGTTCCAGAAACCATTGCCCTCCACGTTCTGGAAAGAGCGATGTATTTATTTATTAACTGTCGCCACGTATTTGGAATATTTTCACCTTTTCCAAATGTATCGAGCAGATGGAAGGATTCGTGCGTGGCGCAAACCCTATGAACCATGGATCCCGCCTGTAAGCAAGGAAATTTACCAGCTAGTGGGGGGTCCGTAATGGTATGGGGTGGGTTTAGCTGGACTTTACTGAGACCCCTGGTGCGTCTACAAGCGTCTGCGACCGGCCAACGCTATGTGCGCATCCTTTCTGACGAGGTACACCCGTTCATATTCTGCATTCATTCTGATGGGTTGGGCCTGTTCCAACAGGACAATGCACCTCCACACAAGTGTCGGGACGCCACAAAATGGTTAGAGGAGCATTCATCTCAGTTTAGGGTGTTGCCATTCCCACTCAAGTCCCCAGATCTGAACGTGATAGAACACATTTGGGATGCAATGCAACGCGCTATCGAACACAGGAATCCGAAACCTCGGAATACACCTGAATTGTGGAACATTGCCTACAGCATATTTCCAGAAGCTATTGGAGTCCATGCCCCATCGTATTTCTGCAGTCATGCGCTCCCATGGGGTACTTACCAAGTATTAGACTGGTGTACCAGTTTTTCTGGCACTTCAGTGTACATGCATATTACTAAGCCGTTCTCTCAGAGATTAGCTCCACAAAGAAATACAAACAATGAGATAAATTTCTAACTGATTATTTACTTATTGTTGTCGTATGAAACTTCCATTTCCAGCTATCTTGACACACAACTCGTGCTTCACTGACATCCGTCATACGACGTACACAAGGCCTTCTATATTTCATACTCACAATCTTTTTCTCATGCAGACACTCCTGAATCTGATCCTCCCATGACTTCTTTGGCCTTCCTCTGCCTTTCCTTTCTGCCACTTGGGATAAAAAAATTTCTTAGTAAGGATCTCATCACTGATTCTTTCAACATGGCCAAACCACTGAATAATATTAGTCTCTACCTTGCTAGCAACATTTTGCTTCACATTACACAACTGCAGCACATCTTCATTCCTCACACTATCAGAACGTGTCTTGCCACCCCCACCTCAGTAAATAATGCATTTCTCCAGCACACAAACGAATCCTATGTTTCTTCTTTAGTACCCAGTTTCACTGCCGTACGTCAGAGTTGAAACAATTGCTTTTTCAAACACAGCCATGCAGGCCTCTCTTGAGAACCCATCATTCCTATGAAAACTATCTAATGCAGCTATGACTTTCAATGAAGAATTCACTCGCCTACGAATTTCACCATCTAATTTGTTCTCTCTGTCAAATATGGTCCCTAAATACACAAACTCATTCACCTGGTCAGTCACTGTGCCACTTAGACTTACACCGCTGGCCACCCAAAATGCAACACCAAGAAGGAAGCATCCGATTGGCATGAAATTCGCAGCATGCGTCGCTCGCGAGAGGATATGCAAATGATTAGCACCGCAGGGCGTATGCAAATCATGTGCGCCCGGCACGCCACCGAGAAGCACTATAAGAAGGGTGCGCAGAAGGCGGGGTGTACGTAGTGGAAGTGTGTTGTGCTGCCAGATCTGTGCGTGGGAAGCTTCCTGATGCCTCGTCGCAGAATACGGCAGTCATTCCAGCACGTTTCGGAGTTCGACAGAGGACGAATAGTGGCTTATCGCGACAGCGGTTTACCGTACCGAGACATCGGCGCCCGTGTGGGACGGCATCCAGACACAGTAAGGTGAGTATAGATTCGGTGGGTGCAGGAGGGACGGACGGACCGACGTGAGTGATTGCCGCAGCCGCGGCACACCACCGAACGAGAGGACCGGCATGTGATGCGGCGGGCATGGACGGCTTGCACCGCCACATCACGAACGTTAGCGCAGGTATTAGGGTGTGTTGCACAACAACCTGTGTCAGCACGTACCGTTCGACGTCGTCTGCAGGAGCGGGGACTTGTCGCACGGCGTCCATTGTTCCGATTACCATTGCCGTTACACCACCGGCGAGTGTGGCGGCAGCGGGCCGTTGAACGCCGCACCTGAACTACGGAATGGCACGACATTGTCTTCTCCGACGAATCCCGCTTCTACCTGCAACACCACAATGGTCGGTCCCGCGAGTGGCGGCACCACGGCGAGAGACTGTATGACGCCTGCATTATGCATCGCCATACCGGTTCGTCGCCTGGTGTTATGGTTTGGGGCGCAATTGGATATGACACCCGCACCCTTCTGGTACGCATCGCCACTACACTCAACAGCCACCGCTATATTTCCGACGTTTTGGAGCCTGTAGCCCTCCTTTACCTGCAGGACCTACCAGCGGCCACGTTTAAACAGTACAATGCGCGCCCGCACGTGGCACGCATCGTGCAACAATTCTTCACGGCCCACCAGCGGTCACTGCTGCCGTGACCTACCTGTTCTTCCGATATGTCGCCCATCGAACACGTCTGGTCACTGATCGGCAACCGAGTGGCCCAGCAAGCACCACCCGCGGCTACGCCTGATGAACTGTGGCAACGTGTGGATGCAGCCTGGACTGACATACCCCAAGCCCAAATCCAAAGCCTCTTTCGTTCGATGCCGCAGCGTGTAGAGCCGTTATTGCCAGCCATGGGGGCCACACGAACTATTGATGTCTGCGTGTTCTGCAAGTCGCACGGGACTGTAAGCTCAATCGTTTCATCTTTGTATCTGTTGTTATGTGTCCAGTAAATCTGGCTTTGCTATCTTGTGTCCTTCTTGGTGTTGCAGTTTGGGTGGCCAGCTGTGTGTATATATATATATATATATATATATATATATATATATATATATATATATATATATATATATATGTGCGTGTGTGTGTGTGTGTGTGTGTGTGTGTGGGATGTAAGGTTAGGTGATGCTTAACATCACAGCCTCTCCTTGACAAATGTCAACCCCGCCTTCTCGTGGTGCATCCTGTTCCCACTAAAGGGGCTCTGACGACCACCAATAGCGGTATAACTATGCCATCGGGATTGGAAGAAATGCTATCCCACACTCAACACCCCGCTTGGCCAACGTGGTGAGTTATGGCTAAACCCCTCCAAAATGACTCCACAACCTAAATCTTGGCCCTCAGTCTCCGGCAGCTGGAATGTACCTGGCCAAGGCAGCGGCCAGTGCGACATGAAGGCAGAGGTTGCTAAGAATCCCCGGAGGACCGGACTAGGCTGCCATCTGATGCTGACCTTGGCTAAGTATAATGGACGCTTCCTATCTTCTGATTCAAGGCTTCTTGAATTGGAAGAGGAACTACAAAGGATCAAGTGGGACATCGTCGGGCTAAGTGAGGTAAGGAGAAAAGGAGAAGATCTCATTGAACTCAAAAGTGGACATCGTTTCTGCTATCGTGGGACAGATACTGGCAGAACTAGTGGTGTTGGATTTATAATAAACAAGAAACTGAAGGATAAAGTTGTAGAAGTTGAAAGTTTCTCTGACAGAGCTCTGCACGACTCGTTATCCAACTCTCGAGAAGATACAAGGCTCAGATTATTCGAACTTATGCACCCACCACAAGTCATCCTGAAGAAGAAATTGAAGAATTTTATGAGGACATTCATCATCTAAATAATAAAGGTAAGCAGCACTTGAAGATAATTATGGGAGATTTCAATGCAAAAATAGGGCAACGGCAACAGAATGAAACTTCAGTAGGTAAATTCGGTTACGCCAACAGAAACCAGCGTGGAAATACTCTCGTTGAGTTTGCAGAGGCAGAAGGGTTTTTCTTCTTGAACTCCTTTTTCAAGAAAAAGCCACACAGGAAATGGACATGGAGACATCCAAATGGGACGACAAGTGAAAGTGATTTTATTATGTGTAACAAAAAATTCGTCATAGAAGACTGCAGTGTGCTAAACAAGTTCAACACAGGTAGTGACCATAGATTGGTGAGATGTAAGATTCACCTCAACACTAAACTCGAACGTGGCAAGCTCATAAGACAAACAAAATGTATTAACATAACCAACCTTAAAAAACACTATAATACCTTCAAGTTGGAACTGAAGAACAGATTCTCTGCGTTAGAAGACCTGACATAGGAAGAAGTGGATATTTCTGAAGTTAACAGACAAGTAACCAAAGCTCTTATGGAAACAGCAACAAAATTAGCTGGGTCTAAGAACCAGTTGCATGTGAACAAATTATCAGGAAAAACCAAAATGTTGATGCAAAAAGAAGAGAGATGAGGACAACTAAAGAAGATGTGACTTCCAAAGTGGAATATATAGAGCTATGCAAGACAGTACGAAAAAATATCACCGAAGACGTAAGGAAATTCAACTGTGGACTAGTGAGGAAAGCAATTGAAAACAACTAAAGCCTAAAGATAGCAAAGGGATATCTTAGTAAGGGAAGAAAACAGATTATGGCACTGAGAAAAGAAGATGGTTCTGCAACAAGAAATAGAGGCGAAATTTTGACAAAAGTGAAAGATTTCTACTCCAAATTATGTGAAAGGGATGATACATGTACTCCAGACATCATGAAAGGTACCAGTACCAGAGTTCTTCCAGTCCTCCCAGCAGAAGTTGCACATGCAATCAAGAACATGAAGCGGAGAAAAGCTCCAGGAGAAGATGGAATTACTGTAGACATCATACAAGAAGCAAGTGGAGAAATTGAAACAGTACTCGCCCAAATTTTCACTCGATGCCTTAATGAAGGGAATATTCCTGAGGATTGGAACAACGCTACAATGATCCTGCTACATAAAAAAGGTGACATTCAGGATCTCAGGAACTACAGACCTAGCAGCCTCCTATCAGTGGTTTATAAAATCTTCACTAAAGTTTTTTCACACCGTTTGAAGGTAGCACTAGACATGGCTCAACCGAGAGAACAAGCTGGATTCAGTAGTGGCTACATCACAATAGGTCATATCCACGTATTGAGAGAACTAATTGAAAGAGCGAGGGAATATGAACTTCCATTGTGCATGGCTTTTATCGATTATGAAAAAGCCTTTGATTCGGTGAAACCATCAGCAGTTACAATGGCTCTGAAATCCTGCGGTATTGAAGATGCATACATTAATATTATTAATAGCATCTATGAAAATGCAAGTGCAAAGATTAGGCTGTTTGAAAATACAACACACATAAAAATTGGAAAGGGAGTGAGACAAGGTGACACCATATCTCCGAAGCACTTTAATGCCACATTGGAAAATATCTTTCAATCACTGAACTGGGAAAACAAAGGGATAAAGATTAATGGAGATTATCTAACCCACCTTCGTTTTGTTGATGACGTAGTCATTTTTGCAACTACCCCATCAGAGCTGCAGATTATGATTCAGGAACTTGCTGACAAGAGTAAAGAAGTGGGATTAAAATGAACTTTCAGAAGACAAAAGTGATGTACAATGCTTTTTCAAGAAATGAAGATTTATCGATTGATGGAGAAAAGCTGGAGATAACAGATACGTACGTTTATCTTGGACAGCAGATATCAAGTGAGGGTCACATTGATGAAGAAATTAATCGGCGTACAAAACTTGCCTGGAAAGCTTTTGGAAGAAACAGCATAATTTTCAAGAGCAGTATGCCATTATGTCTTAAAAGAAAAGTGTTTGATCAATGCATCATTCCAGTGCTTACGTATGGTGCAGAGACATGGACCTTAACTAAAAGAGACATACAAAGGCTGCAGACAAGTCAAAGCAGCATGGAGAGGTGCATGCTTGGTGTAACCAGGAGAGATAAGAAGAGGAACTCATGGATCCGAAAAATGACAAGAGTGGAAGACATCATGATCAGAGTTAAATCCCTGAAATGGCAATGGGCTGGGCATACTGCCAGAAGGACAGACCATCGATGGACACCCGAAATTTTAGATTGAATTCCAAGGGACAGGAAAAGACCCAGAAGAAGACCACATGGGAAATGGGTGGATGAAATTAAAAAGTATGCGGGAGCGACATGGAGGAGACTGGCACAAGACAGACCGTTGTGGAGGAAACTTGGGGAGACCTTCGTCTTGCAGTGGATTGATAATGGTTGACAATGATGATGATGATATATATATATATATATATATATATATATATATATATATGTATATTCTATAAAGAAGATACCTAAGCAAAAAAATACATATATAATTTTGACTCACACCTAGTACAACATAGAAAAGGTTATGTATCTACCTGTGTGAGTAAAAGGAGAAAAAGATAAAAAAATAAAATAAAACAACTGAATGTAGAAGGTGTCGAGAATACTGAGCCTTGGCTTTATCAAGGACCAGCAAAAACTCTGCATTTTCTCACTTCCACAAAGACCTAGTTGGAAATGGGTTTCTGCAAGGCCATAGATGCAAGTAACATTCCCACCTAAAATAGTTTAAAAAATATATATATAAGTCATGTCCTCCGTAGAGTAGCATGACCTAGCACTAGTTAACAATTTCGCTTGCATCCATTAAATTTCATGGCCCGACCCATGCTCTTCATCTGTTACTATTAAACAGAGAGAAGAAGATTAAAGAGAACTCAAGCTGTGAGAGTGACATAATAAATAGAAATGATTTTCAGCTATAACGAAATTCCAAGTTCGTTTGAGAGAGAATTTAAACCTGAAAAACAATGCAAAAGAAAACCAAATTTTACATTGCAATTGAAAAAGGAAATGTTAATTTATAACGAACAGATTTTTGAAAGAAAACTTGAGTCTAAAACCCCCTACTCTACAACTTATGACAGCACGAAAACGAGAATAAGTTAAAGATAATAATTAACTAAAGAAAACTTTGTGAAAGTTATATACCTTAAACAGTTAGTTGCAATATGTACAAAGTATTTCAGCAGTGCTTTAAGTGCATAATTAATTAGTTATTAAGAACTTAACTACTTTGAAAAAACAGCGCATAGACAGCGCATAGAAAAGGAACAAGCTTAGCCTTCTTCTGTTCCTAGGTACCCCAAAAGACGCTCAAAGTTACAAAGAAAAGTAAGAGTTAAAACCCGCATAAATGTTAACAGACAAACCAATGCTTAAAAGCTGAAAAGCTAAAAAACGACAGAGAAAAGGTACATAAAGTACAAACATTGAACTTATAAAACCTAGAACCCAAAAACAAGGAAGAGAGCTTACCTCTTGTGTGACAAAAACTTTTCTCCTCACAAGAGGAGAACATGGCTGACCCCTTCCGCCACTCCCTAGACGCTGGGGGGCAGTGAGGGTGGGGCTGATGGCCTCCTCATACAGCAAGAAACCAACGCGCGGAGATTTTAACCAGAGAAAAAAATATATAAACTTAAGACTGTGGATCTGTATGATCAGAATGAGCAGAATTAACTCTCCAGAATACATGAGAAATATTATAAAATACACGAGCAGTTTATTTAATAATCTTTGCATGTATTAAATCACCTTAGTGAGCTTCTATAGATTAATCAGAATCTTATTAATTTTAATGTTGGTTTTACTATTTTTAGTATAGCTATCCTAGTGATGAATAACTAGTTTTCTTTTTTATTTGTTTTTATTTTCTTTTATAAACAGATTTTTAAGCTTTTTTGTGATTTTGTTTATATTATTTAATTTTTTGTTTTAATAGGACCGTCATATCCATAGCACTAAGGTTCCTTTAGGTAGTTAATAGGCATCCTCTAGCCAACTTCCTTACGGCTTTGATTGGTCAGAATCATATTATTAACAGTGTAGAAAATTAAAGCAGATCTGCCAACCTTACTCTATTATTCAGAATAATTTTTCTTAAAGTTCTTTTGATGAAAGAAGAAGGAATTTCGTTCTCTAGAAAACTTTCTAATAGTATATTAATGTGGTAATTGAAATCCAAATTGTTGCTGCAAATTCTTGAAATTCTTAGGACCTGAGAAATTAGTACATTCTCAATTACTTTGGTTGAAATGTTATTATTCCAGTGTAGATATTTAATTACTTTGAAAGGAAAATTAACTCTTTTATCAAAGAGGCTAATAGATGGGTTACCTCTGTTGAGCTTAATGCTTAAGTCTAGGAACTCAAGTTCGTGATTACTGTGGTTGGTTTTACATAAGTTAAGAGAGCTAGGATAGATATGTGTGTGTGTGTGTGTGTACAAATAAAATGCGACATTATATATTATATATACACTGCTTGACATAGAAATTGCGCCACCCAGAAGGAGTAAGGATAGAGGGGTGAGATTGAGCATGCAAATAGAAATGCATAAAGGTTTACCTTGATGTTATTTTCTTTTATATCTTTTTTTTTTCATTGGAGTTTTAACGACCGCCGTGAGCAACTCAATGGGCTATAAGCAGTCGCCAGTCCCTAATTTAGCGTCACTGGTTCCAGGGAAGAGAGAGAAAGTGCCAGTGCCGTAAGACAAACACAACATCCATGCCTGACCGGGATTTGAACCCGTACCCCTTACGGACGAATGATCAGAGGCCATCGCTAAGACCACTGCACCACCGAGGCGGCGATGTTATTTTCAGCCACGCACAGTCTTTATCAGATGAGATAATGCAACATAATGGGTACGCCTCAGTAAGTGATTGCATCACCGTGAACGGCAATACATGCAGCAATACGGCGCGGCAATGAGTCATACACTCGACGGATATCGTCCTGAAGAATAGAACACCAAGCACGGTTGACTTGCTCCCATGATTCATCAAGATCGTGCGCACGCCAATTCGATTGCAGACGACGTCCAATTTGGTCTCCCTGGTTTTCGATTGTGAATAAATCGGGCGATCTTGCTGGCCATAGCAGTGTTTGTACATGTTGCAAACATTGTCTGGGGACCCAAGAGGTGTGTTCACGGACGTTATCTTGCTGGAAAACGGGTTACTGTAGGTCATTCAAGACCGGTATCAAAATGGGCTGCAGAACCTTCTTGCTCACGTATCGTGCAGCTGTCAGTGTGCCCGTGATGCCGACAAGGTGGCCACCTGTCACGCGCAGTAGCATCCCATAGCATGATGCCTTCCTGACGGACGGTGTGGCTGTCGCAAACGAATTCGAGATCCGTCCGCTCACCAGGATGTCGCCAGACACGGATCCGTCGATTGTCAGCACGCTGACAGAAACGTAATTCATCACTGAAGGCAACAGTGGTCCATTCGTGACCTCAGTTCGCATGACTTCTGCACCAAGCCAGACGAGCGCTCCGATGGCTGGCAGTCAATGGCATCCGAGGTAATGGTTGCTAACTGCGCAGGTTTGCCACATGTAACCTTCGATTTACAGTTCGGGTCGTTATGGCGACGTCCACGGCCAATGACACAGCATATCGAATTTCGGCTTCAGTGCTTTCTGGTGACGAATGAGCGTGTCGGATTGCATCACTGCCACTCCGACGCACGTACGAACCTTCCTGTAGCCGCTGGTGCAAACAGTGTTCAACAGTTCGTACATTCCTTTGGCAGCGATACGACGTGTAGACCAGCCCCCTTCCCACAGGCCTATAATTCTTCCTTCCTGAAACGCACCCAAATGGCGATAAGCTTGCCAACGGCGTGTACCCGACATTTTCGTCCTTAGCTGAGCAGTTCCCCAGCACAAAAAACAACTCTGAAATGCCTGCGACACATTACCATACCTGTTACTGCTGGCACCTTTATCTCACGAACGTGACGTCGTCGGGTACGGTTTAAAAACGAAGCGTACTCGTTTTTGTGCATTTCCTTTGAGTGTGCACAAAATTATCCGTCAAGCTGTGTGTGTCTAATTTTATTTTATACAGTTTTGAGGGTATTTTGATTTTTAGTTAAATGTGTAAGAAACGGATAGATAACAAGAAGAGAGGATTTTTTTTTTTTGATTGGAGGTTTAGCGACCACCGTGAGCAACTCAATGGGCTATAAGCAGTCGCCCGTCCCTAATGTAGGGTCACTGGTTCCAGGGAAGGGAGAGAGCCAGTGCCGTAAGACAAACACAACATCCATGCCTCACCGGGATTCGAACCCGGACCCCGTTCGGACGAATGATCAGAGGCCATCGCTTAGACCACTGCGCCACCGGGGCGGCCAAGAAATTTGAATATGGTGTTTGTTTGTGCATGTCATAAGTTATTTTTTGTTATAAATTCTGTTTGTTGCTTCCCGAAAACTAAGCTATGTGCGTCCGACATGTGTACTTGGTCAATGCACAGAAAAATCACCTAGCCAAGTATTACTTTGTAATACCGTGACCTTTTATCGGATTTCTTTCGCGCCGTTATCTGAGTTATCAATAAGCACGTGGTGTTTGCTAAAGGCGGGAGTTTCTTTGCCTTTGGAAGAGATTAAAACGCCGCGTCATGAAACAGCGTGCCTGCACCCTTAGCGACTGTACAGACTGCGACGAGTTGTTTCGCATCACGCTTTTACTGATGATTTCTAAAAGAGAAGTAGGTCACTTTTTATAACCAGCTTTTCACGTGATCTTCCGTTTTAATTTTTTGCCATTTACCAAGCATCCCTGTCATTTATTTAACACATGGGCCACTAGATGACGATGAAGAGGTTGAAGGGTCGAGTGACAGAACGAGTTGAACTTCCTTTTTCTCTTCGTGGTGTAAAATTCGGAAGTAGTTATGCAATGGCGTAATAAAAGTTACAAATTTTGGGGGTTACGCCCCTTCCCCAAATTTTAAACCTTTCTATATTTCAAAAACGCAATTTTAAAGGCAAAGTTTTGTTAGTATTTGAAGTGCTTTTGTATGTCATGGCAACAACGGAACGTGTTTTCCCCATGAAGACGACAAAATGGCAAGGAGCCAAAGACCAGAATGTCCCATTGCAATAAAAATCCAATACATCGGTATACTGTAAGTTTCTGTGGCGACGAGGCAACGCCAAATTTGAGTTCCATGACTAATTTCAGATTACTCTAACACACGCCGAAAACCAAGGAGTTTTGGTCAAAATACAGAAAGCCCAGAAGATCATTATACACTGGCGTGGAAAAATTAAGGACGAGACGGTTTTTCGAATGTAACGTCGTGCAGAAGTGCTCCACATCGACTCAAATCATACCATAAGATCCCCAAGATGTAAGACTATGGGACAAGTGAGCAAAACCGTCCAAACAAGGAATCCAAAGGATACAAAGACACTTTATTGAAAAGGTAGCTTCGAGCACACTTGCACAGAAGACAGAAACGTCCATGTGGCAGGCGGCTGCTAATAAAAATCCAGTCTTCAGTAGGGGATATGATCACCCCTGACTGCGTTGCAGGATTTACAACGTCTGTCCATTCTGAGGACGAGGTTGTCAAGGAGCTGTTGAGGCATCGCGGCCCATTCCTCTTGTAGCGCGAATTGCAGCTGCGGAATCGTTCCTGGCGGCTGGTGACGTGCTGCCAAGCGTCTCCCAAGAAGGTCCCACGCGTGTTCGATTAGATTTAGGCCCGGGGACTTTGCGGGCCAATCCATGCGTTGAATATCTTTACTCTCCAACAGCTCTGCGACATCCCCTGTACGATGAGGTGTAGCGTCGTCGTCCATGAAGAGGAACTCAGGACCCACAGCACCTCTAAACAGACGCACGTGAGGCAGGAGAATTTCGGTACAATAGCGGACACCAGTGACTGAACCCCCTTGGAAGATGTGGAGGTAAGTACGGCTACCAAGCATGATACCGCCCCAAAAGAGAACTCCGCCACCTCCAAACAGGTCCCTTTCGATGATGTTGGAGGTGTGTTTGCGTGTTCCCTGCTCTCTCCAGATGTGTATACGTCCAGAATCGCTCGTCAGACTAAATCGGTTCTCATCCGTAAAGAGAACTCGACCCCATTGCTGATGTGTCCAGTTCTTGTGTTCCTGGCACCACAGAAACCGCCGTCTCCGATGAGCAGGTGTTAATAGCACACACCCCACTGGTCGTCGTGCAAATAGACCACCTTTGTGCAGCCTCCTGGCCACGGTAAAACGCGATAACGGACGTCCAGGTGTCTGTTGCCTTGCGATTTCTCCCGCTGTCTGCCGCCTGTCTCTTCTCGCCTGTAGGGCAATATACCGGTCGTCCGCCGCCGTGGTTGCTCGTGGACGACCACTGCTAAACTCTCGGACAGCTGTTCCTGTCGTTTGAAATGCTCTCCAAGCTCGTGAAACTATGAAAAGATGCTGTGAGCGATCACGAACTCCTCGGCCACACTAGTCACAATTCGACCTTCACCCAACTTCCCAGTGACGTGACCTCGGGTAAATTCATCCAGATGCCGTCTACTGGATTGCCTGTTTGCCATATTACACGGTGGCAGCAACTCGACGTCGTTCAAACCGATGTACACCGTGCAATAGCGTTCACCGCCCGTATGCTTTATACCCATCCGACAACCCCCACCCTACCCCCCACCCCTAAGTCATGCTGCATATATGCACATGCCCTACCGTACCGGACCCTAGTCTATCTCCTGAGTGGTCTTTCGGTCCGTTCTGCCTGCTCGTTCCTCTGTTATGCTAATTTCTCCTCTTCGTCCTTAATTTTTGCACACAGTGTTGTAAATTCATAACGAGGAACAGTACACCAAATAAGTAGTAAATAGTAACACTGTACTAGTGATCTGATTTATTGGCGTAGGAAGTAGACACATTAGCGTTCCCAAGCTTTCGCACATCAACCAGATGGCTTTTTCAAAGAAGTTAGACAGAAACTGCAACTGAAAAATAGAACGTATTAACAATTTGAACGCGGGAACTTGACTTGACAACAATAGATACGACGTTATATTCATTTAAAGATATGAACGTTGGTTGCACGCGCGGTATCCTGGTAGGCAGAAGGCTTTTCTTGAAGAATTGGTTCCAAATTCGTGGCAACTCGAGAGAGACACAATCTTGGCAAGTATCGCTGTTAGTAATGATCTCCAAGGCTTCCCGAATGGCTGTACCTTTAGGGGTATAGAGTAGGTAGCTAATTTTTTATATCATCCCACATAGGAGTAGCGGAAACATTTGCTTGGAAACGCTATTGTGTCTACTTCTTACGCCAATAAATCGGATCACTAGTACAGTGTTACTATTTACTACCATTATAGTATTTCAATTTATGTACCATTTTTAGACATGTTATTAGTGCTTTTGAAAACAGATTTCTCGCACACAAATCGGTCTTATCAGAATTCGAGTCACTTTTCTCAATAATGTGCCACCATCTTCTCAAAGTATTGATGGTTTTAAAACTTTAATTCGAATTTTATACAGGTGACTTGAATAGCTCGTAAGAAGAACTAATCGCAGAATTGAAACTGTGGTACAGTAGCATCGCCCACAAAGAAAAGGAACACTGGCCAAAAGATGCATTAAGCGCTTAAAAATTGTGCTACAGTGAGGTGTTACCCAATATAAAAACGTTGTTTCATATACTAGGTACTCTACTAGTGACAACTTCAGAAAGTGAGTGTTTGGTTTCAATACTGTGTCTCTTAAAGTTTCTCACTACGTTGAAAAGGTCGTTTTGGGCTAAATTTCGCATTTTGCAAAAATGCGTTCATTTTAAAGCTCCATTCTTTAGGATTCCTACACTGCCTTTGTTTTTTGTCTAAACACACCGGACAAAAGATTTGTGGAATACTGATTGAAACATATACATAAGTGTAAAGTTAATGAACGTAACGAGTCGTACAAATATAGAGAGTGGAACTGGTGGATTATGATTATGGATATCTGATGTGTGTGAATATAAATATAGGTGTGTGTTTAAAGCATATGTAGAATTCTGTATTTCCCTTTACAGATACAATATGGGTCGTAAAGGAGACGTTGTTGAGAAGCAAAAGAGGGACATTGCTTTTGGCCGAGAACATGGTCATTCCTTGCAAGAGGTGGCGAAGTTTGTTGGATTCAACAGTCCGTAGTGTCTATTTCTAGTGGAAGAAGTTTGGAAGCTATCACCGTAGGCGGAGCAACTGTGGTAGAAGCTCTATAATGAAAAATTGTGATCGCAGGCGTTTGGGACGATTAGCTACTGCTGCACGTTTCCAAACTCGTCAAGAACTGCTTCCACGGTACAATGCTGGACCCAGTAAACCAGTCTCAGAACGAACTGTATGGAGATAAAACTTCATGGTTTGGGCATTTTCAGTCGTGTTGCCCTGATGCATCCGAAGTTGGCAACTATCCAGAAGAAAAATCGCCTTTGCTTGGGCAAAACAGTATCGTCACTGGACCACTGAACAGTGGCGATGAACAATATGGTCCGACGAATCCAGATTCTGCTTGTATTCCAATTATGCTCGCCCCAGGGTTATGTGGAAGGCTGGAGAAGCATTTAGTCCAAAATGTGTCCGAAGAGCTGCGCAAAAAGGAGGTGGAAGTGTCGTGTTGTGGGGCTGTATTTCAAGTACTGAAGTTGGACCATTCGTTGGGGTATCCAAACGCATGAAATCTTTGGAGCATGTGCCTCTTTTAAGTAATGAATTATTGCCATTTTTCGAGTTTTTGGAACAAGAAGGGCACGTAGTGGATCCTGTTGTCGACTTAAGGAGTCTGTCGGAGAGACTTTCTGTCTTATGCAAGAGGTTTAAAAGATGAATGTCTAGTTAAATCAACAATTTACAAATGGCATAAAGAGTTAATGGATGGTCGTGAGTCGGCGGCTTTGGCATGGAGGAAGACCTTCAACGAGTATACAAAGAAATAACTCTCGTGTCCATTAAAAAACTAAAATGCAAACAAATAATTATCGTGTCCATTAATAACTCTCATGTCAAGACGATAACTCTCGGCCGCCCCGGTGGCGCAGTGGTCTAAGCGATGGCCTCTGATCATTCGTCCGAACAGGGTCCGGGTTCGAATCCCGGTGAGGCATGGATGTTGTATTTGTCTTACGGCACTGGCTCTCTCCTTTCCCTGGAACCAGTGACCCTAAATTAGGGACTGGCGACTGCTTATAGCCCATTGAGTTGCTCACGGTGGTCGCTAAACCTCCAATCAAAAAAATAAATAACTCTCGTGTCAAGATGATAACTCTCGTGTCCATTAATGACTGTCGTGTCAAGATAACTCTCGTCTCCATTCAGCTAGAATTGTGCTGGATTGGTTTAAATAACATGAGAGAGACGTTCCACATCTCAATTGACCTGCAAATTCTTCCGATCTAAATGTGATTGAAAAATTCTGGGACATGTTAAAAAGGGCTGTGAAGAAGAAAAAAAACAAACAAAAAACATGCAAATTTGGTGGAATTAAGGGATCTTTTTTGAGCATATAGTGGATAAAACTTTATACGCATGTGATACTGAGTCATACTGATAGTATGCCAAATAAAATTAAAGCTGTAGTTAAAGCAGGTGGTGATATAACTCCATATTAAGGAACAAATTTTGCATTCCATAATTTTCGCCCGTTGTGTTTACGATGAATAGATACAGAATTATAGCAATCGGAGTATCTAAACCCAGGTGTCAAACGAACGGGAAGTGACACTTGAAACGCGTTTTTTGCAGGATGAGATTTTCGTCCTGATCTCTTTAGGGAAAACCTGATAACTGCAAAAGATATGTAAATAAATTTATGAAACTTGTGCATGCAATGAACTAAAAGTTTTGCTGTTTGTCAGTTCAAAGTTAGGTTATAAGCTATTTGCATTCAACATAGTGAAGAAATTCGTCGAAAATTCACACTAATGCATGTAGGAATGAGTGTATCTCAGCAGTGTTTAGGAACATCACTTACCTTTTAGTTCACTGCATAGTAATAGTCACGCGTATATACTGATGCAAAAAATGCCATCATATACCTGTAACTTTTTTATTTAGAGAGTTTACCGTAAACGACATATTTCCTTAAATTCTTTCAAAAATTTCTCAATTTCTTGAAAATTTTTATTGATATCATTTTGTTTTCAACGTTTATGTGTTTTTGTGTGTTAGCCTTTCTAAAAAAAATGACTTATTCTTCCATTTTTTTCAAAAAAAGTGACCCCCACTTATATCTATAAGTGGGGGTCACTTTTTTGAAATATGGTATTACGTAGATATTAAAATCATATCTACGTAATACCATATCAGGACTGAGACTCAATGGATTAGTATTACATCACATTCATCGAGAATACATACCGAAAGCTGAAGAAGTTTTAGATGAACTTGAAAAAACTCAGACGGCTGGAATTACCACTCAAGCAGTAGTAAGTAAAAGTAACATAAAAGTTGAATCAAATCAGAAACAAGTTAGTAAAATCATGCAATGCATTGATTATGATACGCTTTCCAACATACCAGAAATCATTACTCAAGTTATGAGGATAA
Organism: Macrothele yani; assembly: GCA_039090855.1. Taxonomy (NCBI): domain Eukaryota; kingdom Metazoa; phylum Arthropoda; class Arachnida; order Araneae; family Macrothelidae; genus Macrothele; species Macrothele yani. The sequence continues at coordinate 123,205,598 of CM077025.1, read as the reverse complement.
TGGGTGTTGAATAAATCTCGCTCCTATGACCTGACCTTCGACCCCATTTAGATTAATTCAACAGAACACGTAAAGTATTCTTCCGGAACAACATGATAAAGTTTTGTCTCAATCGAAGCATTTTTACGCAAGTTATGACGCATAAGGGCAATGGAATGCATCCCGCTCCCATGTCCTGACCTTTAACCCCACTTCACACATTTTCGACAGGATTTGTCCCCATGTGGTCCCCTACTACACACTAAAATTTCATTGAAATCGAATCATATTTACGCAAGTTATGACGCATTACGGCAACGGAATGAATCCGGCTCCTATGTCGTGACCTTTGACCCCATTTCGTCCATTTTCAATAGGGTTCGTCCCCATGTGGTCCCATACCACATACTAAATTTCATCGAAATCGAACCATTTTTACGCGAGTTATCGTACGGACAGACGGACGGACAGACAGACGGATAAAGTTGGAGCATATACGCTTCTTCAACCTACGGTTGGAAAGCGTAAAAAATGTCGAAATGAGTGTCGTGACCGATTGTTAGTCTTACTGTACAATGAAAAAAGCGCCATTACAGAAATGAAGAATGTTTCACTAGAAGGTAAATTTTTATTACTTTCTAAAATTACATGTATCTTAACTATTTAACAGTAAGTAGTTTAGTATTCTTGTTTTCTGCACAGATAAATAGCAAAATATAAGAGGTCAACCATTGTGTGGTGATAAGAATATAGGTTATAAGAATATTAATAATAATTTCCAGCAATACTTATTTTTAATATTTTTGCGCGGATGTTGCATATATTTTAAAAATACACATGTGACACATTTAGTTGAAGAAATAAGTAAATTTCGTAACCCCCCCCCCCCTGAAAAAAATTTCTGGGCACGCCACTGCAGTTATGAAAACACATCGACACTCTGAGTGCTATAAGTGTCAACAATGGTGATCAAAAGGCGGCAAACTCGAAAGATGAAACCGATTCGATTTGGACTCCAGAGTAAGAGATAGTTGTCAGAGATAAATCCCGGGTTCCCGGAGCTAAATGTCCCGCAGAGTTTCTGAATATTATTTTCGACGGTATGAATCCTTCCCGACAGCGGTAAAGTAAATACAAAGTAAGTAATTTCGATGTAACGAAAATGGGTAACCGAAGTTGTAAAGGTCGCCCACAATCAAACTGTCAATTATGAATTTATTTAATTTTAATGTTGTGATAAACACGTGCGGATGGACGCTTCATTCCGCCATTTTGTTGTTTCAGCTAAGAACTGATATTCTTCACCGCCCACGTGGTACAATTTTAATCCTATGTGGGATTAAGATAGGGGTGCATGAACACCTGGGGCACCTGACCTTGAAGAGTCAGCTGCTCGAGGGCTTCTGTTAAACAAGTTGTCATACCGCTTTTGTATACGTGCAAGGTTGTAATCGCCTGCGGGCATCCGACGACATTTCTGAGTTCAGGTATTTCACGTGCTGACCGGGGAAAACAGTTTTTCTTGCGCATGCGTTATAGAGGACAAAAAGGGCCAGGAGAATTTAGTGAGACAGTTGAGCTTCGGTCGTCAAGGAGAGAGGGTCCTGGTTTGGACACCGGTTTTTGACGGAAGGGCTGCGGGTATCGCAGAAGTGCAGCTTGGTGAATAGGAAGGAGGATGCCTTCGTCCACCGGGTATCGCGGAAAGAATTGTGGAAAGGTAGCACGTGGTCAGCACGGGAACCTGAGCGGAAAGTAATCGGAAACCCGTGAAGCAAATGTTATCGGAATAATAAAGTCTTGCTGTTGTTTTTATTTCCGTGTACTGGACTGAGTTTTGTCGAGGTAATTCTTCTTCTACACAAGGACGCCTTCAGCTGCCTTGATAGCCAGATCGTATAGTAAAGGCGAGGCGGTAGCTCGCTATACGGCGGGAAGCAAAAGGTATCATCTAAGAATTGATATGTCTGGCCCTACAGAAGTGCTCAAGACCATTATTGAAATCTGATTTTTGAAATAAAAACTATTGTTGGAATCTGATTTGGTACAGTTGCCTAAGCACTGGTTTCGGACACTCGTCCGAGATAGATCAGGGTTCGAGTCCTGGTGAGGCATGGATGTTGCGTTTGTCTAGCGCCACAGGCTCTCTCCGTTCCTTGCAACCACTGGCCCTAAATTAGGGATGCGCTACCGCTTGTAGTTGTTCACGGGGGTCATTAAACCCCTAAACAAAAAAAAATAAATAAACAAAAAAAAGAATGCTGCCCCATGAAGTGAAGCAACAATAGTAAATTTCGTTGTTACTCAGCAATGTATTTTACTAAACTATCGCCGAACATGACGTTTTACATAAAGGTAACAATATCTCATAATCTGCGCCAATTCCAAGAACCTGATGCTGAAATTTGCAAAAATGCACTTTTTATGCTATGAAAACGGTGCGTCGTAGCGAAATCTGGCTTCCTCTGGACCACCCCAAGGAAGGAGGTGGTGGGGGTGGTATCTGCTATTGACGAGAGCTGTAAAATGCTGTATAACACGACGGGGAACCTGTAGATATCATAGACCAAAAGTTTTCAATCCCTCTCGCTAACACCACACTTGCCATTCAGCTTTTCTTTCGATCTTGAGGTCAGATGTGCATGCGCAGATGGACTTTCGTGGATACATCACGTTTCATCGCCGCCAGGAACGTCTCTTACGTTGGTCTAAATCTCAATAAAGTGTAATAAAAATAAATATTGTTTTTCAATAAAATTACTAGTGCCGCCGCCGTAGTTTAGTAAATATTGACATTTATGACTCACATATCTTCTTCCATTGGTTTTACGAAAATCACATTCTTTAATCTACCTAAGTACCACAGAAGGCCAGGAATTGGTAAACTGTTCTAGTAATGGGTACAGTACAGCGGATGCAAAAAGAAATTTTCAAACATTAGTTCTAGAAGCGTAGATGTAGCTCCCAATACAAATATACAGCCAAGATACCTAGTGGCAAAAGTAGCGCACCTGGAAAATCACGGTAAAGCTAGCCGGTATTAAAAGAATTTTCACAATCTCAGTTACTAACGAAACATTGTCTGTTCATTCACATCTTCATATTTCACATCCATGCCTAGTCCATTTATGAGTTTAATCAGGAGCGCCGATTTCACCAAATTATTGGGGGGGGAGATCAGACGTGGGAGGCGGTACGTCTCTACCGTTATCAGAAGAAAAATAAAAGAGGGGGGGGTGCTAAAAGATTACGAGATTGGACGCATATTTTAAAACGCAATTGTATTTGTTCATCAGTAAATGAACAAGGAACCAGAAATATTCTTTTGCTTAATATTAATATTTTTAAAAACAAAATTTAGCCCGGATTTTATAAACATATCCAGAGATTTCTAAATGCTTATAAAAAATAAGAAATTAGCGGGGTTACTCAAACAAAAAACAATAAGTGTAAAGAATAAATAGATAAACAAAGGCGCTAGAGATTATACGTTTCTGTAATTTTACTTCTTTTCTTTTTGATAACTGTTTTGAACGTTTATCACATATCACGAGAACTTATCATACGCTATTAATAGGGAGCTGGCAATCCAGTTTCTTATTAAATGATCAATAAGGAATATGAGAAAAAGTTTATTTATAAATTATTTTTTAATTAATCGCTTGGGCCTCATAAGGTGAATCTTGGTTCACCTTATGAAGCCAAAGCGATTATTTAAATAAACAGGACGAAAAATATTGAGTGGGCACCGCCCCCCGTAAAATTATTGGAGGGGGCAAGATTCGCATTGCCCCTCTCCCATAGTCGGCACCTATGAGTTCAAAAGTTCCCTTTATAGCTATACAAACATATTCTCCCGTATTTTAACTCTACTTTAAACATTTATCTGTTACCCATTATAATTCAAAATTTTAAACTAAATTTACTCCCCCTCGAAGAAATATTGCACACGTTTCAATCTTTTTTACAACGAGATAGTTCGAAATGTTTGTTCTTTAGGCCTATCTGATATAAAGGTGGCTAAAGATGCAATGTGCGCTGTGTGTGAAGGTGCGAGTTGTAACAAAATCGAGCGTTTGTGTGAGACCTGCCTGTATGTATGCGTTAATACGAGCTCTTGAAAAAAAAACGTATTTTGTAATAACGGGGTAGAAAGGTATTTCTTTGTGACGTAAGAGATAAAAAAGAAAAAAAAGCGTAACCACCCTGGTGGCCGGAATGATCAGTGACGTATATTTTTGGCTAGTCGTCCGTGCCGGGCCCGGGTCCCGAATAACGCTTTGTAGTATGCTTGTCCTATTGCTCTGGCTCTTTCACTTCCCTGGAACCAGTGTCTCCAAATCAGGAACGGTCGATTACTTATAGTCCTGAGAGTTGATCATGGAGGTCATTACCACCACCACCCCTCAAAAAAAAAAAAAAAAAAAAAAAAAAAAAAAAAAGCAAGAAAAGAAAAGCGTACAGAAGACTGCCAACAAAATGTGAATCTTGTTTCACAAAACCCTGACCATTTACCATCCATGATCATTTGAGATGAGTCATGCATAAACATTACGACTCGGAATCGAAACAAACCACAATTTCTACCCTATTGTTGAATGCTACTCCTTTATCTCCTTAATGAATTTGGGCCAAACAATGTTGGTGTAATATTGGCCATTTCCCCCCCCCTCCATTTTTTAAGATAAGATGTCCACGATACCACTACTTGTGGGAAAAAAGATGTGAACATCCTGTTCCTTGAGCGCAAGTCCTGTTGGAGGATTTGGGGGCGCGTTTATTGCGTCTAATCTTCTGCATCCTAAATATACAGTATTTGCCGGTCTTTCTGTGAGTTGGGCAGTAATAAAACCACGTTTCATCACCCGCGCTAATGTGTGTTAACGGTTTGATGCCACCAGGTTAAAACATTTCCAGCATCTCCTTGGAAGAGTCAACTTGAACCTTGTTTTGTTGTTCCGCTAGTCTGTGCGGGCACCCATTTGGCACAGATTTTGCGGTGATTTAAACATCGATGAATACAATTGTTTCCGCACTTTCAATGATCGATTCACTGGCATCTAAACTTACCCATTTGGCACAGATCTTGCGGTATTTTAAATATCGATGAATAATTGTTTCCGCACTACCAATGGATTAGCTATCTAAATTTCCAACTCACACGGCACAAATTTTGCGGAACTTTAAATATCGATGAATAGTTGTTTCCGCACTGTCAATCGATACACCGTCATCTAAACTTATTACCCATCTTGCGGTACTGTAAATATCGATGAATAGTTGTTTCCACACTACCGATAGATTTCCCGACATCTAAACGTATTACTGCCGCCCCCGGTAGAGCAGTGGTCTCAGCGATGGTTTCTGATTATTCTTCCGAGTTGGGTCCGGGTTTGAATCCCGGTGAGGCATGGATGTTGTGTTTATCTTAAGGCGTTGGCTTTCTCCCTTCCATGGAACCAGTGGCCCTAAATTAGGGACGGGCGACTGCTTATAGTCCATTGAGTTGCTCACGGTGGTCGTTAAACCCCCAATAAATAAAAAAAAAAAAACCTTATTACCCACATTACACAGAAGTTGCGTTACTTTAAACATCAATGAATAGCTGTTTGCTTCCACACCGAATATCGATTACCCATCTTGCGGTACTTTAAATTTCGATTAATAGTTGTTTCCACACTACCGATAGATTTGCCGACATGCAAACTAATTACCCACATGGCACAGATCTTGCGGCATTTTAAACATCAATGAACAGTTGTTTGTTTCCACACCCAATATCGATTACCCATCTTGCGGTGCACTTTAAATATCGATGAATAGTTGTTTCCACACTAGTTATACATTTGCCGACATCTAAACTTATTACCCACATGGCACAGATCTTGCATTGCTTTAAACATCGATGAATAGTTGTTTCTGCACTGCCAATATCGATTCATCGACATCTAATCTTATTACCCATTTGGTACAGATCTTGCGGTATACTTTAAATATCGACGAATAGTTGTTTCCGACCCTGTCAATCGATGCACCCCGTGATCTAAACTTACTACCTGAATTGTGATAATGTGGATTTTCCAAAATGAGTTATCGAACAACTGTGATTCTCTCGTTCACAGCCTCCTTCAGTCTCCTGCGCGAGGGAGGTCTACGAAGCTCTGCTTTCCTTCTGCGTGAATTTGTTCGTACTTCCTGTAAGAGTGCCATATGAACAGGCATGATTTTTTTTTTTTTATTGAATGTGATTTGATCAACGTAAGTCATTTTTGTGCTTAGGGAAAGCCAGAATATCGTACTCTTTGTCAAAAGACAGTGAAAAAGTCATTATCTTTTTTTTTTTTTTTTTTTTTTTCGATTGAAGGTTTAACGACCACCGTAAGCAACTCAATGGGCTATACGCAGTCGTCCCGCCCTAATTTAGGGCCACCGTTTCCAGAAAGGTAGAGAGCCAGGGTCGTAAGACAAACACACCATCCATGCCTCACCGGGATTCGAACCCGAACTCCTTTTGGGTGAATGATCAGAAGCCATTGCTTAGAACACTGCGCCATCGGGGCGGCGAACAGGCATGTTTCCCATGCACTTGAAATTAATTGGCCTGTGTTTTTTCGAGCTGTCGCCAAGCGATATCCTTGTGAAAATGTATCCCCGTCTTTAGTATGCTGCATAAACAAAACCGTACATAATTCGCAGATCGAAATTTAGGTGCCGCCAACGAAGGGAGGTAAGATACGGTTTTTGTTTTTAACACTAAATTTATACAAGCTAATTAACAAGGGTAGGTTACAAGGTATTAAAAATACGTTTTTACTGGCATGAACAAATTATATTTCCAGACTTTCGCTCACAAACGGGTGGCTTCATCGAGGCGGACTGATACTAACATATGCGGAGAAGACACTCAAGAAATCTTAACATTTGAAGAGAAATATTTGTGTCAACTTCATATTGGGTGTAAATTCGAAATTTGCACTTGAAAAAACAGAAGCAAGGAAATGAAAATCCTTAAAGCACTAACACATCTATCCAGAAGGGATGCAAATCACGTGAGACAGATCACATGCATGCATATTCTGCTGTGAGTATTTTGACTGACTCTCTGATGGCTGTCCCAATTTGGGAAATGCAATGAGCTAAACATTTACATCTTTCCCACTGAGATATCGCATCGTTGAGATGAACTTCTCTTCCAAGGGCTGTGCCGAGGGTTTCATTTTTTCATTTCTTTTGTGTTCCCCTATCCGGGGGCAGTTGACCGCTTAGTCATTCCATTGCACTATTCATGGGTCCCATCGTGCTATTTCAGCGAGATGGAATAAACTTAGACGCCAATAAAAAGTTGATTTTTAATAAGTTGTACATGGCCGCCCTTAATTTAGTTTTCAGAAGTGGACAAACAGGAATTGTAACTAAAAACATCATATGAAAATTCCCATTGTACCTTCTTGTTACGTAACCTGTTTTTACCAGACACAAGTCAAATTAAATTGATTCACAGAATATACAAAAGCTATATAAAAATGATGGTTAAGTGAAATTTGAGTGCTTATTGGGACAATATGGAAATTTCTTTGGTTTTTGCTTTGGGTCTCTTGGTCATATAAGTCTTAAGCACCAAGAAACTCCACTGATCACCAAATCGATCACCAAGAACAAAAATATTCTGAAGACAAAGTTTTGGAAGAAATTTTGAGAGGTCTTTGCCCAGCAGTGAATGGCAGCTACAAAGAATGATATCATAGCTTTCATTTTCTTGCTTTACCATGCTAAACGTATTTACGCTGTGCTCCTACATTCAATGCTACTACTTTCTACCGTAAATTTCCAACGTTTTTTACTTTTTCTAATGCACATACGCGTAAAGAAAAAATAGCAATCAGAATTAGTGTTATCTCGAAAAACTTCATAGTACCTCCGAAGGAGTGAAATGGTAGAGACAGATTTCCCAGCGCCCTTCTTCCCATATGGGCACCCATAAGGTTGTACTAGTTTGGTGTACAACTGTGCTCCTTCTTATATACACTTATGGACAATGAAATTTGCACACCAAGAAGGAAGTGTCGGATTGAACTAAAATTTGATGGACGTAATGATGCAGATGAATGATACACTGGCAAAAACAGGCTGAAGGACACTTACAGAAGGATCTGTGGCACACAGTCCGGTCATCTTCAATAGCGCGTCGCACCGCCTCGTGCGACGATACATGCTGCAATACGGTCCGGCATGGAGGCGAACAGACGCCTGATGTTGTCCTGCGGCAGACTGGCCCACACGTGTTGAATGGCGTGCTCGAAATCCCGGATAGTGCGGCAGCGGGCGTTTCAACTGGTCCCACACATGCTCGATAGAGGATATGTCCCGGGAGCGGGCAGGTCATGTAAGTGTCTGGACATGACGTAGGCAGTATTGGTCAACCCGAGCCGTGTGAGAGCGGGCATTATCCTGCTGGTACAGCGCCCCTGGAATCCCGGCCAGGAATTGGAGCACATGGGACCGTAGGATCTCATTCACATTCAGCTGGCCCGTCAGTGATCCACGTACCACTACTAGAGCTGATCGGCTGTCGTAGGCAATGGCTACCTAGACCATAATGCCTGCAGTGGAGGAGGTGTGGCGCTCGATAGTGAGGTTGGGATTGTGCCGTTAACCCGGGGACCTCCATACCAGGACACGATGATCATCTGTCCCCAAAAAGAAGCGGCACTCATCGCTAAACACCATACGTCGCCAGACTGTGGCGTTCCGCATCGCACTGGCCTAGCACCACTGCACACGGAACCGGCGACGTTCCGATGTTAATGGCAGCACGCGTAAGGGGCTCTGGGATCGCAGATTTGCTTCCGTGAGGCGCCGGGAAATAGTTTGTGGGTACACAGCAGCCGCTACATCTTCCTGTGTAGTGGACCCGGTCCCAGTGGGATCCGTCCGTGCTTGGCGTACGATCCGGCGATCCTCTCTACCGGTGGTCCTCCTGGTCCGTCCAAAGCCGCTCTGCCGTGTGGCAGTGCCGTCACGTGTCCACTGCTCCCAACACAGTCGGACGGTATAGTCAGAACGATCCACGTGGCGGGCTATACGGCGCGTCTACCACCCTGCGGTTTACAACCCGATGATCAGTCCTCTCTCAAGGTCCGTAAGTTACGTAAATCGACGTCTCTGGCATCTAGTCGGCATTCTTGTCACTCTGTACTCTTGCTTGCGCCGGCCGGTGCTTTCCGCTTTCATGGGGCATGATCATGATCATATGTAGAGGATTTTAGGAAGGGAGTGTCTGACCCCGGGTCTTAAACAACCCTTAGAAATAGGAAACTAGGAGATTTGGGCTAGAGCGCCCGATAGGAAAGTGAAACGGAAGCGAAGTAGAAAGGGGAGGAAGACGCCCTTATTTATTACCGGGGGGCCAGTACCCGGGGTCCGACGGCTTAACGTGCCCATCCGACGCACGACGGGTATTTAGTGGATCGAGCGTTCGTACCTGCCTGGGATCGAACCTGAGGCCCTTCCCGTGGTCGTCACGAACGTTGCCCACTCGGCCACCCGCGGCCATTTTATGGGGCATCGACTGCACGCCGGTTTGTGCTTGCAGCGCCACTACAGGGTGTGCGGACATGCGCACTCGCACCAAACGTGAATCATTTGCATACCAACACGCACTCTAGCTATTTCCAAAGTTCCGCAGTTGTAGCATGTTTTCTTCTAGGTGCGCAAATGTCATTGTCCGTAAGGGGATATTAATCTAAGGGATAAGTTTTTAACTTCGGAGGAATGAATGCCAATATACAGACATCTCAATACTGATGAGTCGCACAAACTATATCTCACGAGTAAAAGCCGTCTTTGTGCGGATAATTGAAAGTAAAATAAAACTCGGCTTAGCTTAAATCAAATTAACTCATATCATGAGACATCAATTTAATAAAACCTTATGATATTTTAAAAACAGATTAAAAGACATGAGTACTTTCTGGACATCGCATGGCCCATCTTCAGATGGAACAGCCAAATTGACAAGATCCGCATAATATTACACACACATGAATGAAGTCAAAGTCGGTTGTTGTACATATATGCAAAAAAGGAAGACATTCCTCCCGGCACATTATCCCACGGTTACGGGTAATTCAAAGCCCCTAGGATTAGAGTTAATTAATACCTTATAGGCATTGGGAAGCTCATAAGGCATATAGTCATTACAACAAATATTTTGTGAGTGAAAAATTAACATGCTCTCGGTAAGGAGCAGTGTGCTACGATTTTTAGGGGTAACCAGAATTTTAAAAATTTTGCAGTCCGGATATAAAATCCCTTCTGTAACTTTCCTAGCAAGGGCTGTGTTGGTACCTCCTGTCTGAATATTATATTTATGTTTATTTACATTGCAAGACAAATTCCGTCTGGTCGATCCTATATAGACCGATTGAGTAGTTCCGAAAACACCTTTTAATGGAACCAATAGACACCCCATCTTTGTAAAATATCCGTCGGGGTCCTGTCCTTTCTAACAAGTGGTAGGATATTAAGGGAGCAGTGCCGAAATCCATGTGGATAATTGAAAGTATTGTGCGGATAATTGAATGTAAAATTTCATTTTACTTTCAATTATCCGCACAAAGACGGCTTTTACTCGTGAGATATACAGACATCTGTGCATTTTGAACTCCCTACTTAAAACGAGTGAACCAACGTTTCCGACATACTCCAGCAGAGGCTATCCAGTCCGTTACAAACGTACGCAATGCCAGGGTGACCGTAAACATCCAATTTTCGACTATTTTCGCACGTCACCTTCCGAATATCTGCATAGTTTTCCCTAAGGTACTCTTTCAATTGGTATCAACTTCATTTTCTGCCTAGACGCTGTGTCGTTCATTTTCCATTCGTTTCACACGTTCAAACCATCACATCCTGAATGATTTAATCTCCCCTATTCATAATAGCTAGCCATACAAATGATCTAGTTCATTATTATATCTTCGTCTAAATTATCTTGGTTTGGCCTTAAGAAAGAAAAAGAAAATGCATAAAGAATCCTCAGTTACTAAGCAATATGAATGCTCGTCTGGCGTTTCAAATTACCCTCGTGTAATTATCTGAACCCGAGACATCGAGGTAAAAATTACTAGCGTTACATCCTGTATTTGTTCTAACTAGCCATAAGGACTTTCAGTTTCGCTAATATTTGCAATTTGTTTTTTAAATCCAACCACCTATTTTTTCCCTTCTTTCTTTCCCATATTTTTTAATCTCTTTTTTTTTTTTTTTTTTTTTGTAGCATTTTACGTTTCGAAGGGTCTTGTCTATGAAGATTCCTTCTTCTCTTTTTTTTTTTTTTAGGTCTCGTCCCCTCCCACAACTGCAGGCATCACCAACCATGTGAGAAGTTGTTAGCAGTAAATCAAGCATGCCAACTCCTATCCCAAGTACGCGTGGATGTAGCCCCTTTGTTGTTTCGTCCATTACGCTGCACTAAAAATAGCAAAATGGAGCCATAATTAGCATCATTAATACATGTGCGCATGAAATGGTTGCAACGGATATGCATTTGGCTGCAGTCCTCAGAGTCCAAGGTCTGTAATTTGAAAAATGAAAGAAAATAAAATGAAGCGGGCAGAGGTGCGATTAAAGAAGCACACAGAGAAGAGGTTTTTGATACGTTGAGTAATTCCGCCACTGTCATTATGCTCAGAAGAGAGGGTCAACAATCTAGAAGTTTTATGAATAGCATAATGAGAATTGTGCAGACAAAATAAATGATCTTCGGCTCGCTTTGACATGAACGTAGGATCAGTAATTTGCAGAGATTCGCATAAAAAAAAGGGGGGGGGGAATCAGAAAAAGAAAGGAGAAATTACTGGTGCCAAGGAATTGCGAATTCGTTTTGATTTTGGGAAATACTTGAGTGATCAGCTTAATAAGCTGATTTATTGAGTTGACATTTTTTTCCCCTTTCTTTAGTCACGGTTAAGTGCTTTTTCAAGCTATATTCTGTGAGCAGATGAGGCGTTTGTGTTTTATGAACGAAAAGAGAGAGGCGAATACCTTCTTCACACTGATGTATTCTAAGCTGTCATTTTGTCGTAAAACTTCGTGGTCATCTATTGGGTACATTTCGCGATCCCATAATCGGTAAGGTGACATGTTGAAATCAGAAACATCTCCAAGAGACCCTGAAAATTTTCTTGCCCACCCTGCATCCCACCCAGTTCAAAATGTGCCATTTTTTTTAATATTATAATCTGAACTTCGCCAAGTAATAATGAGTCTCGTGCTTTTCGTCGTATAGCTCTAAGTATCTACCCCTAAGAAGTACATTTACTTCTCCGTAGCAAAATGATCAAACTACTGGTAGCATCCGCAAGATCATAATAACTCAGATGCTCTCCACTGCTTCAAAGCTTCTTTTCATGTTAGTGTAAAGAAAAACGTGGAAAGAGCGATGACTTTGTCTATTTACATTGTCTCCACGTATTTGGAAGATTTTCACCATTTCTCTCACCCTTTGGATTTATTAACTGTAATTAAATAGTTTTGTGCCGTTAAGCTCCACCAGATGCAGACGTCTCAGTTGCTGAGCCCATCCCTACGGATGCAAATAGACAATGGCATCGCTCTGTCCACTTTATTATAAACAACGCATAGCAACTGAAAAAATTGTTAATCCGACAACGCTGGGATCGAACCCCAGAACTCTCGATAACTAGCCGGGTGCATTCACTTTACGCCACAGTGCCAACAAATCACAGCGCGCATGCGTGATTAGCGCTGTGAACTGAGACGTCTCATCTGGGGGAGTTACCGCATCTGTTGAGTTGTTGGCACTGTAGCGTAAAGCGAACGCACTCGGCTAGTTATCGAGAGTTCTGGGATTCGATCCCAGCGGTGTCGGATGAACAGTTGCTATGCGTTGTTTATAATAACGTGGACTGTAAAGGCGAGCGTACTCGTCTAATTATGTGGGCACGCCCAAAATTATGTTTCTTGGCCGTCCACGCCCTAGGCCTCCTCTCACAGCCAATAGATATATGAGGTTCGTTCCTAAGAACCTTCCCAAAACCAAGATTGGGTGAATAGACGAAATCCTCCCAGCTTTGTTATAAATAATCTGCGAATCAGGAGGATGGATAGGGACCACTGAAACCCAAACAAGAATTACCAATGTCCAAAAATAATACATCAGGACTTGGTCAAACTCAACAAATTTATTGGAAATATCTGAAGGTTGTAAGTCAGTCCGTCCGTCCGTCGAGTAGCCGTCTTTAGTTGCAGATCAAAACGTCCGTTATCTGGTGAAAAGTTTGGAATTCGCTTACGATAACTTGGCGTCTTTCTCCTAAAAGCTATTCCCTAAAACTTGAGAGTCTTTCTCCTCTGAGGTAAGACCTGTATCTCCCAGAGATCTTCTACCTTTGTGCTGTATCAAAATTCAGCTCCGACCTTCGTCTTCGCTGTCTAGAAAAACTTCCTTCCGAATATCCGTGAGAGTCTCTGGCTATCAGACCTATATCACGGGTACATTAACTTCGAAAAAGGTCACGCTACTCTTCGGTACGCGAACGACATACCGGACCCCTACCGCCTGGGTCCGCTGGCACTCGACTAACTTCGAGTTGCGACACCGATAGAACTTACTTCTCTCTCTCTATCGAAATCAAACTTCAACTAACGCTTGCGTTCGCTTCTCTCTCTCTCGCCTACGTCGCACGTACGTCACTTCCGCTTCCTTGCCTTGCGGGCGTCCCGCTCTTTCTCTCTCTCTCTCTGCTGACGTCTACGTCATGAGATGACCAGGCGCTTTCCTATGCTCAAGTTCGTTGGACGCGCCCATCCTGTTTACGAACATGCCGGTCCCTCACGAGATAGACTTAACTTACTTCAAAGTAGAGCAACACATTAAGCACAATACACACTGCTACATACATACAATAACTAATAGTCAGCTTTCCAGACATCCTGGCATCTGCTCTCCGCTGACAATGTTTGGCGGATGTTGTTAGCTCAATGGCTGATGGTATCTCGCTTGGTAAAGGCGTCTTGCTTTCTCCGAGCGTGTGAGCCCCAGCCCTCCTTTGTATCACACAAAGTAACTCTGAAAAGTTCTGGAATTATCCGTTACTTTTTTGTCCACTGGGCCACGTTTTAAGTTATGTTAAAAATCACTTACATGGATGTTCGCATCATAAGTCTATATAACACACCTTTAGTTTAATATTATGTAGGCATAATGTTCTATCATTAGTCCATTAATATATGAATTTCCTGATTATACAGGTATAATGTTTATATGATTATTTTACGCGCATAAAGAATGCTTTCGCTCTTACATGGACAGAGCGATGTCACTGTCTATTTGCATTATATCCACGTCTTTCTAATTTATTCACCATTCCTACAGATTTTTGAAGTCAGATGCTAACAGATAAACAACATAGCGCCGTGGATTGTTGGCACCGTAGCGTAAGGCGAACGTACTCTGCTAGTTATCGAGAGATTTGGGCCTCGATCCCAGCGGTGTCGAAATACAATTTTCCGGTTGCTGTGTGTTAATTAAAGAAAAACGTGGAAAGAGCGATGACATTGTCTATTTACATTGTCTCCACGTATTTGGAAGATTTTCACCATGTTAGTATGGCCAATGGCGAATAAGTAGGATGAGTAGTAATTCATTGAGGAATGCCATTACTAATTGCTGTGCTGTTTTGCTTTACTAAGCAGGGCAGTACAACATGGAAAGTGAAGTCTAAAGCTGTAACAGTGCTCTTAAGCCTGCAGTGAGGGAGCGGGATACGGCAAACGGCTACTTTGGAGGAGAGAAGTGCAAGAAAAGATCACTGGCTTGAAGGAAGGTAGTTAAGGAGCAGGGACGTATGGTGTCTGCGTGTCACACCGTTAAAATTTTGTAAACAAATAGAGTTTTCTTTAAAGACATTTTTGTTCAAGCATAGAACCATTTTCATATGCAAAAATTCAAAATTTTGAAAAGCGTTTCAGACAATGCATTCACAGCAAGAAAAAGTTGACGGCGACATTCTACCAACACTTATAAGTTACACTATTAACCCACTAGTCATTATCATGTTATCTTGTTGGTTTACCAGTTGCATAACTAGTGAGATTCAGGTGTGTTCGTGTATAACTGGGAAGGGGAGTTGGGGATTATGCCAAATTTCTTTGTAGCCCGTGGTAGAAAGCATTAAAAATTCTTTTTTACAGTTTTTTGTAAATAAAAGTTGACCCAGTAAAAATAATACTCAGCCAGATTTCGAGTTCTAGTGACGTCCATGAATGAAATCAAAAGCTCTCGGTGAAGAAATATTTAAGCGATTAAAACTTGTCGCGTCTGTAGGGCACTAATCTAAAAAACTGTCTACTGCAGTGATGTAAAAGGTCCTTAGCGCGGCTTAGCGGCCCTAAGGCACATTTTCTCTATGCTTAGCGTCGATAAGGCACCTTTTCTCTAGGCCTAAGGCACTTTTCTCTAGACTTAGCGGCGCTAAGGCACTTTTTCTCTAGACTTAGCGACGCTAAGGCACTTTTTCTCTAGGCTTAGATTTGATAAGGCACTTTTTCTCTAGGCTTAGCGGCGCTAAGGCACTTTTTCTCTAGACTTAGTGGCGCTAAGGCACTTTTTCTCTAGGCCTAGGGAACTTTTTCTCTAGGCCTAAGGCACTTTTTCTCTAGACTTAGCGGCGCTAAGGCACTTTTTCTCTAGGTTTAGCGTCGATAAGGCACTTTTTCTCTAGGCTTAGCGGCGCTAAGGCACTTTTTCTCTAGGTTTAGCGTCGATAAGGCACTTTTTCTCTAGGCTTAGCTGTGTTAAGGCACTTTTTCTCTAGGCCTAAGTCACTTTTTCTCTAGACTTAGCGGCGCAAAGGCACATTTTCTCTAGGCTTAGCGTCGATAAGGCACTTTTTCTCTAGGCCTAAGGAACTTTTTCTCTAGACTTAGCGACGCTAAGGCACTTTTCATGGTTACAGAAGCAGGAGAAACAAAATCCTTGGAGGCAAAAATAGCGAGTGCGATGTTTTACGTGCAAGCACCAGTGTTCGAAGTGGGCCGGTATGGGCCGGTATGGCATACCGGTAGTTAACAAAAATGGAAGTGAGCGTACCGACAGTTAAAAAAACATTGTTTACCATCCCGGTATGTATTATAATAAATTATAAACCCGTCACAAACTACATAAAGAAATTAGGATGAAAGCACAAATTTTAAAGCAAAAATCGGCAAATGACATTTTTAACGGACAAAATTAATAAAAGATTAGCAGCTGGGACTGAAAGAGGCCACACACCCTTCAATAAAGGGTGTTTTAATTATTACATTAATTTTTTTTTAATATTATGTACATTATTTTTTTAATAAGAAAAACAAATTATGTGGAATGATATGTATTTCTTTCGAAACCTCCTATTTATATTATGTTTATCTATGATCGACACCATACTGACAGTAGCTCTGTGCCACTTCGACCACTGGCAAGCACATTCATATATTAATCGAATGTTCATATTACAGGACGGGCTTAAACAGTCTGTTTACGTATTAGAAAGTTTCATGGATCACAACAGTTCTTGTGTGAAGAGAATGGTAACTAAGTTGTCAAGACCACAGTTTTCAAAATGACGTTATAGGGAAGCTGGCTTCTCCGTATGATAAAACTTCACTGATAGGAGGAAAATCAACAAGAAAAATCAAATAGGCATTTAGTCTAACTGACAAGTGTTTCATATGTGCAGTGAGAATTTCTGCTGCTGTCGCTATAGCTTCAATAGAAGTATTTCCCTGAGCCCATCTTTTGGTTTCTTACGGGTAACACAAAAGAGAGCTGCGGTTGACGAGTGGTCAGAGGCGCTGAATTCTGGCTAATCGCTGGAACTGATCTCAGACCTGAGGACAGAATGCCAGGGGCGCTGGTCTTCTACCCTCCCCGGAACCAGAAGCCCGAAACCAGGGGCAAGTGATTGCCTGTGGCTCTATATGCTCACGGTGCTCGTTGTGCTCCGAAATAAACAAACAAACAAAAAGAAGCAAAACACAGAAGATCACAGGAAAAGCGTCCTCTAAGTCACATGTACGCACTGTGCCCGATTCGAATTATTCACACTTCATATTAAAAAAATCGTTTAGAATCTTTTAAATTACTTAAATCAAGCAATTTCAATCAAAATTGCTAAAAATAATTGATGATGAAAACTTTATTAAAAATGATGAATGATAAAAACAAGTCAAACTTGATAAGCTTTCGAAAGTCTCGAAGGTTTCATTTCCGGGTTTTTTCACCTGATCCATTGACTGCTAAGGCACATTTTTATTTAGAACTACATCAATAATCTACTGTTACTACTGCTACCCCTAAGGGGTGGTCCGGGACCCAGAAGTACTTTGAAATTCATCAACGGTCGGGTAGCACCCATCAAGTCATTCTGATTGCAACAAGAACAGCCCCCACGCGCACAACCCCCCCCAATAGCGATTGGCCGTCCTTTAATATTTAGAGGAATAACGCTATAATTAATTTCCTTCTTTTATTTAGTTTTTTGTTTGGTGAGTTATGGCCAAACACCTCCAAAATGACTCTACAACTTAAATCTTGGCCCTCAGTCTCCGGCAGCTGGAATGTACCTGGCCAAGGCAGCGGCCAGTGCGACATGAAGGCAGAGGGTGCTAAGAATCCCCGGAGGACCGGACTAGGCTGCCATTTGATGCTGACCTTGGCTACCTATAACGGACGCTCCCTATCTTCTGATTCAAGGCTTCTTGAATTGGAAGAGGAACTACAAAGGATCAAGTGGGACATCGTCGGGCTAAGTGAGGTAAGGAGAAAAAGGAGAAGATCTCATTGAACTGAAAAGTGGACATCTCTTCTATTATCGTGGGACAGATACTGGCAGAACTAGTGGTGTTGGATTTATAATAAACAAGAAACTGAAGGATAAAGTGGTAGAAGTTGAAAGTTCCTCTGACAGAGCTGCACGACTCGTTATCCAACTATCGAGAAGATACCAGGCTCAGATTATTCAAACTTATGCACCCACCACAAGTCATCCTGAAGAAGAAATTGAAGAATTTTATGAGGAAATTCGTCATCTAAATAATAAAGGTAAGCAGCACTTGAAGATAATTATGGGAGATTTCAATGCAAAAATAGGGCAACGGCAACAGAATGAAACTTCAGTAGGTAAATTCGGTCACGGCAACAGAAACCAGCGTGGAAATACTCTCGTTGAGTTTGCAGAGGCAGAAGGATTTTTCATCTTGAACTCCTTTTTCAAGAAAAAGCCACACAGGAAATGGACATGGAGACATCCAATTGGAACGACAAGTGAAATTGATTTTATTATGTGTAACAAAAAATTCGTCATCGAAGACTGCAGTGTGCTGAACAAGTTCAACACAGGTAGTGACCATAGATTGGTGAGATGTAAGATGCACCTCAACACTAAACTGGAACGTGGCAAGCTCATAAGACAAACAAAATGTATTGACATAACCAACCTTAAAAAACACCATAATACTTTCAAGTTAGAACTGAAGAACAGATTCTCTGCTTTAGAAGGCCTAACATCGGAAGAAGTGGATATTTCGGAAGTTAACAGAAAAGTAACCAAAGCTCTTATGGAAACAGCAACAAAATTAGCTGGGTCTAAGAACAAGTTGCATGTGAACAAATTATCAGGAAAAACCAAAATGTTGATGCAAAAAGAAGAGAGATGAGGACAACTAAAGAAGATGTGACTTCCAAAGTGGAATATATAGAGCTATGCAAGACAACACGAAAAAGTATCACTGAAGACGTAAGGAAATTCAACTGTGAGCTAGTGAGGAAAGCAATTGAAAACAACCAAAGCCTTAAGATAGCAAAGGGACATCTCAGTAAGGGAAGAAAACAGATTATGGCTCTGAGAAAAGAAGATGGCTCTATAACAAGAAATAGAGGCGAAATTTTGACAAGAGTGAAAGATTTCTACTCCAAATTATATGAAAGGGATGATACATGTACTCCAGACATCATGAAAGGTACCAGAGTTCTTCCAGTCCTCCCAGCAGAAGTTGCTCATGCAATCAAGAACATGAAGCGGGGGAAAGCTCCAGGAGAAGATGGAATTACTATAGACATCATACAAGAAGCAAGTGGAGAAATCGAAACAGTACTCGCCCAAATTTTCACTCGATGCCTTAATGAAGGGAAGATTCCTGAGGATTGGAACAATGCTACAATGATCCTGCTACATAAAAAAGGTGACATTGAGGATCTCAGGAACTACAGACCTATCAGCCTCCTATCAGTGGTTTATAAAATCTTCACTAAAGTTCTTTCACACCGCTTGAAGGTAACACTGGACATGGCTCAACCGAGAGAACAAGCTGGATTCAGGAGTGGCTACAGCACAATAGATCATATCCACGTACTGAGAGAACTAATTGAAAGAGCGAGGGAATATGAACTTCCATTGTGCATGGCTTTTATCGATTATGAAAAAGCCTTTGATTCGGTGAAACCATCAGCAGTTACCACGGCTCTGAAATCCTGCGGTATTGAAGATGCATACATTAATATTATTAATAACATCTATGAAAATGCAAGTGCAAAGATTCGGCTGTTTGAAAATACAACACACATAAAAATTGGAAAGGGAGTGAGACAAGGTGACACCATATCTCCGAAGCTCTTTAATGCCACATTGGAAAATGTCTTTCAATCACTGAACTGGGAAAACAAAGGGATAAAGATTAATGGAGATTATCTAACCCACCTTCGTTTTGCTGATGATGTAGTCATTTTTGCAACTACCCCATCAGAGCTGCAGAGTATGATCCAGGAACTTGCTGACAAGAGTAAAGAAGTGGGATTAAAAATGAACTTTCAGAAGACAAAAGTGATGTTCAATGCTTTTACAAGAAATGAAGATTTATCGATTGATGGAGAAAAGCTGGAGATAACAGACACGTATGTTTATCTTGGACAGCAGATATCAAGTGAGGGTCACATTGATGAAGAAATTAATCGGCGTACAAAACTTGCCTGGAGAGCTTTTGGAAGAAACAGCATAATTTTCAAGAGCAATATGCCATTATGTCTTAAAAGAAAAGTGTTTGATCAATGCATCCTTCCAGTGCTTACGTATGGTGCAGAGACGTGGACCTTAACTAAAAGAGACATACAAAGGCTGCAGACAACTCAAAGAAGCATGGAGAGGTGCATGCTTGGTATAACCAGGAGAGATAAGAAGAGAAACTCGTGGATCCGAAAAATGACAAGAGTGGAAGACATCATGATCAGGGTTAAATCCCTGAAATGGCAATGGGCTGGACATACTGCCAGAAGGACAGACCATAGATGGACAGCCGAAATTTTAGATTGGATTCCAAGGGACAGGAAAAGACCCAGAAAAAGACCACATGGGAGATGGGTGGATGAAATTCGTAAATATGCGGGAGTGACATGGAGGAGACTGGCACAAGACAGACCGTTGTGGAGGAAACTTGGGGAGACCTTCGTCCAGCAGTGGATTGATAATGGTTGACAATGATGATGATGATGATATAAACTGAATGCTCAAATTGTTATGCACATATATTTAATAACACATTGCTGCACCTTTTGCCCTGGCAACAGCAGCAAGACAGACTCAATGTGGTGTTAAAAACACGGAGGTGGTATAACCGCCCATGAAGCAGGATCGCCTGTCGTAGAGTATATCCACAGCTGTCGATAGCGTTAGTAGAACAAACACAACGTCCAAGTCTCACCGATCTTTCCGATTCGCTGCCCAGATTCTCAATGGGATTGATGTCTGGTGATCGAAGGGACCATTCGAGTGTGATAAACTCACTTGAATGCTCCTGGAGCCAATTGGTCGCCACTTGATCGGTAAATATGCGGTGTGGCGTTATCCTGTTGAACGATGACGTCATGGTGCTAAAAATAGAATCGTTACGAACGGGTGTAGATGGTCGGCGAGGACGTTGACATATTTTTGGTGGTGGTCTCGAGGAATACGAAGATCCCCCAGGTAGCTCATGCAAACGCTCCATAAGCTGTTACACTGACTTCACCCGCCTATATGACCTCAACTTGGCAAGCTGGGTCCATCGCTTTGTGTGGTTTACGCCAAATCCGCACCTTCCCATCGGCGTGATAGAGTTGACACCGTGATTCGTCCGACCAGATGACGTGTTTCCAGTCTTCCCACTCCAGTTGCGACACCACTATGCAAAAAGGTAGCCTAATCTTTATATGGACGTCGACTACCGTTGCCTATTATTTCCATGGTACGACCGATAGTTTCTGTGAATAAGCTCGTGGACGAGCTCTCATTAAATTCCAACGTTATCTGTTCCGCGGTAGCCGTGCGATTCCTTGTAACAATGTGGAACTGTCTGCCCTCACCTCGAGAATCAATTGCAAATTTACGGCCACATTTTTCGAGTTGGTTGGGAATTTTGCCGTATAGCCTTTGTATACACGTGCGACGGTTTGGAAATCCGAAACAGTTCAGCAGTTGCGGTTATTGAACAACCGTACTTTCCTCACTGCTACTATCTAGCCACGGTCAAGCTGATATCGCAGACTTTACTTGTGATTACTTCTCCATACGCACATTAGGAAACTAGCCAATACTCTTATGAAAACAGCAACAAAAATAGGTGGTACTAGGAACAAGTTGCATATCAAGAAAATTATCAGGAAAAACAAAAATGCTAATGCAAAAGAGAAGACGAGGACAAATAAAGAAAATTTAGCTGCCGAAGTGGAATATATAGAGCTATGCAAGACAATTCGGAAAGATATCACTGAAGACATAAGGAAATCCAATTTTGGACTAGTGAGAAAAGCAATTTTATATTGGTCTCCACTTTTGACTGCTAACAACGTCTACCTATATCAGATGCTGCAACACGCTCTCTGTGCCACACCTTTTCTTACAGCTTGACGGATACGAACATGTTTGCTTATGTACTTGACTTCGTAATGCGAGTTACTGCATCTTTCACAACACTTTTTTTTTACGCGCTACGACAGCATTCATCGAACACCATTGATACGCCCTGTATGTGTGAGTGTGAATGTGTGTGTAGAACTCTAGTATCCATTGGACCTCATGTCCTGAGCACTAGCAGCAAATGAAGTAATCCCAAGCTCGAGCACTCATTAGACATGTCCAGTACTCGAGCAGAAATTTTAATAGTCCATTGGTATCACATCAGGGGACTTTTAAGGAATATGAGCAAAAAGTATAGACTTAATACCCGTCTCTTTTTTAGGTCTGAGAGCTCTTTTTAACAAACCGAATGTACAACAGTTCATTTGTGACACATCAGGGTACTTTGAATGAATATGAGCAAAAGGTATAGACTTGATACCCGTCTCTTTTTTTAGATCTGAGCTCTCTTTTCAAGTCTGAAGGCACGATAGTCCATTGGTGACACATCAGGGGACTTTGAGAGAATATGAGCAAAATGTATACACTTGATACCCGTCTCTTTCTTAGGTCTGAGTAATCTTTTTAGCAGTCCGAAGGCACAATAGTCCATTGTTAACACATCAGGGGACTTTGAAGGAATTCGAGCAAAAGTAATAGACTTGATATCCGTCTCTTTTTTTAGGTCTGAGCGCTCTTTTTAGCAGTCCGAAGGCACAAAAGTCCATTGGTGACACATCAGGGGACTTTGAAGGAATATGAGCAAAAGGTATACACTTGTACCGGTCTCTTTTTTTCATTTTTTTCAAGAAATTAAGTGCTAGATTTGGATATGTCACTGGTAGTCTTATCATGATGACGTTCTACTCCTTGAAAGCTCTCTGGATAAAGGATGCTTTTCCTCTTTAAATATTGGAGTGCGACGTACTACAAAGCTCAGTCACGTGTTAGGACGACAAATCTGCAGCAATACATTCGTCCGTGTAGCTTAGTTGGGAGAGCAAAGTTCTCCAGAGTGAGTGGGCACAGGTTCGATCCCCGTCACGGACAAACTTGTGTTTTTTCATTGGCACCCGAACTGCCGTTGAGTTCTTCAAAAAATGTGTGATGTATGTTCGACACATCCTCTGGAATTAATGAAAAAATTCCTACTTCGCTTCAAAAAAAAAAAAAAATTAAGAGGGAGATGATGTGACGTACAGCAGAGGTAAATCACGTGTCAAGACGACAAACCTGCAGCGATACATTCCGTCCGTGTAGCTTAGTTGGGACAGCTACTTACTCCGGAGCGAGGGTGCGCGGACAAACATGTGTTTTCACAGGAGTTAAAACATTATTTTGGTAATACGTAGAGTGGATTTTAACATTCTTTTTTAATTTTCTTAACTTTAATTTCTCATTGTACGCAAGAAACCAGAAATAATCATGAAACTTCCTTTGGATTCTTACTGAAACGCTCTTTGGATTCTTGTAACAAAGTTTTTAAATCTTATTTTAATCTTTGTGTCGATGGATTTTCTTTTAAGACCAGAGAGACCTTACTTTTGAAATAATTGTAAAAGTAGTTACCTTCTTTGGATATTTGTTTAGTGTTAAAAGCAATGCTTGACGATTTTTTCTTCTATTATTAATAATATTGCTTATTTTACATTTAGAAATGCTAATTTCATGATTTTTACAATGTTGTTTAAGTACAGAATACGAATGTTTCTTTTCATAAAGAATAAACACATAACTTTCTATCCATAGCTTTTTTACGTGCGCCATTTTTTTAGCAGACGACATTCAACTGCAGCAAATGTTCCATTCATGTTCATTTAACACGCTGTTGCCAGTTTCAATTATTTGAACTCCGTTTATTTTCTCTAATTGCTTATCAAAGACGTTTAATGTGTGAACATTCTCTGGATATGCACAGTCGAGTCACATTATTGTGACTCGACTGTGACATCAAGCCAATGAAAGAAGGCACGTGTCGTGAGCTGGCTTGGAGAGTATTATGGTGTGCTGTAGGCATTCTGAAAACATATCACTCTTTGCTGTCATGGATAAAAGGAGAGATTTAACAGATTTGCAAAAAAGGTTGATTATCGGCTTTCGGGCCAAGGGTGGCAGTACTTCTGAAAAAGCGCAGTTTGTGAACTGTTTGCGTGCTGCTGTGACTAAAGTGTATCGTGATTGGAGAAATGGCATCATTGCGAATAAGCGACGTGCAAACTGCGGAGCACCACGTGCCATTGATGTGAGAGGTGAACGTCGGCTTCGAAGGTGCGTGAGGGCCGATCGACACGTTACAGTGGAGCAACTCACTGGCCGAATGAACCAGGGGTGCTACCGGAAGTGTGTCTAAAACGACAGTTCAGTAAACCCTGCTGCGTATGGAGCTCCGATGCAGACGGATGGTCACTGCACCTATGCTAACGAAGGTGAATCGGCAGAAAAGGCTTACATTTGCACGGTAGCATTGGAATTGGACCTCCGCTGATTGGCAAAGGATTGGCTTCTCCGATGAGTCACGTTTTCTGCTTCATCGAGCGGATGGACGTTGGCGTATAAGGCGAGAAACATCGGACAGCAAACACTCTTCAACCATTGCTGGCAGAACACAAGCTGGTGGGGGCAGCGTTATGGTTTGGGGAATGCTTTCGTGGCATTCTCTGAATCCACTCATACCTGTGGAAGGCCCTATGGACCGAATTCGTTATGAATCTATCCGTGCAGACTACGTAAACAATACATGCTGATTGTCTTCCTTCCAGCACGACAATGCGAAGTGTCACACAGCTAGAAATACCCTAGTGTGGTTGGAAGAGCACGATAAAGACTTCAAAGCACTTCCCTGGCCCCCTTATTTCCCAGACCTAAACCCAACTGAGGATCTGTGGGACCACCTCGATCGTGCTGTTCGCTCTATGTATTTCCACCACGCACCCTCCAGCAGCTGAGAGATGCACTGCAGTCAGCATGCTCCACATACCTGTGAACACCTTCCAGCACTTTATTGAGTCACTCCCAGCTCGTCTAGTTGCTGTCCGAACTGCATATGGTGGTTCTCTGGATATTAGCTGGTGGTCACAATAATGTGACTCGATTCTGTATCATTCGCGACATTGTCACGTGACGGAGACTGACAGCACGGGCGCTTATTTGCATAACGCAAAGGGGTTTTTAATGTTTTGGCTGATCAATGAAGAACCTTTATTTTAACTAACTTTGGTGCGCTGAGCGAAAGGGTCGCTAAAGCTGTATCATGGAATGTTTTATTCGGTGATGATTTAGTCGATACGGCGAAATCAGGTGAAGTGGCGCTAAAAGATTTCATAGCCTGGTAAGTTGCTCTGGAAAAAGCTGAGTTAAAGATAAAAACACAGAAATCATTTTAAGATGAACAAAAAGAATGATTCAAACGGATTGGAGGTCCACAAACAGTTATAAAGAAGTCTTACTTCTTTTTTTTTTTTTACTTACGAGCATTTTGACAGAAAATACGATGCAACAAAGACGATATTTATTCTTGCGGACGATCACGTGCTGTGGGAAGCTCAGGGTCACACATGTTCTTTGGTGTCTGACCTGCGGTAACAGTAGCACGGAACTGCGGTAATGCTGAAAAATACGAAACCCCCCCCCCCCTCAAAATGTTTGCTATTTATTCTCTTGAAAGTAGCAGAAAAGCATTTTAGTATGACAGTTATATTTTTTATTAATAAGACGAGTGTTTTTTCTCTATTTTTTGGACTGCAGGATTACATCCCGTAATTCGCGACTTTTCTGTTCGAAATAACGGTTCGGGATCGCCATCGCAAGAACGGATTACACAGCGAATTTTTTCCGTGAATTTCAGGGCCTGCGGATTATACGAAGGTTTTATTTTTACTTTTCTTGAATTTGATGGTCTGCGGATTATACGAAGGAAAAATATCATAGTTTTTAACTCTTCTACTTCTTTTCATGGGACAAGACAACAAATAGAAACCCACTTGCGAAAACCCCATTTGTTAAGAACCCACTTGAAAATCTGTGGCGAACAATCATTCTAATAATAACAGCAACACAACATCTTGTATCATTGATTGTTTCTCATTTGGAGTTCGCGTTTTCGTGAAAAAAAAAAAAGTAACTAAAAATAATTTTGTGGCTGCGTGAGTGGTACTCTAGTTCTCAATAGGGAGATGTTATTTGAAGGACAGCGTAATGACTTCATCACGGCTAATTACAAGAATCAGTGCCCGGATGGAAAATTCTTGTTTCTCGTTTTACTTCTCAATGTCTTCTATGTTTCCCCCGATATACCCGGTTTTACGGTTGTCCCTGATCCCTTTGCGGTTGTTCGAATAAGTGCAGAACCGTTAAACCTCGCCCTGAGATACTAATTAGATTCATTACTGCAAATTGCCGAATGTTCGGTGAGAACAGAAATCATGGAATTACGAGAGAGGTCTTGTTTTTCTTTAATTATTCTTTTTTTTTTCCCTCTCTCTCTCTCTTGCTCAAGTCCTTCAGTACAATCGGAAAATAAGACCGATGGAAAAAACTATGCGAGGAAGATTAAATCGCCTTCAGGGCTCATTTCTTTTACTCGAAAAGTTGGTAATGAATACTCCACAAAAACAAGTTGGTAAATTAGGGCTTCATTTGAGAAACGAAGCCGATAAATTAAGTTAAATAATAAGCTGATTTTTAATTCGCTTCAAGTAAATTGAATTTTCGCAGTGCTGCTCTTAGGGGTGAGGCAAAACCGATGCATTTGTGTTGCAGTTAAATATGCATAGTTTTCTTAGAAGTAAGTGGGAGGAGAGGGAGATAGAGTAAAGGTTAATTAGTTTTCTAGATGCGGGAGAATGGTAAAAATAATGGAAACGTCGTCTAATTTATTTATTTTTTTGCAAGACCTGTGGCGTACTACAGACATGAAGCACATGTCAAGACGACAAATCTGCAGCGATACATTCCGTCGGTGTAGCTTAGTAGGTTAGAACAATTCACTCCGGAAAGAGCAGGAAATGCGGTTCCGATCTCCATTAGAGCCAAATTTGTATTTTCACATTGGCGCCCGAACAGGGGCAGTAGCTACAGGGAAGGGCGGTTGCCCTCCCAGACTGGTTATTCCTGGGATGTAAGTTAATGCGAAGGGGGATGTAAAAAATAGAAATGTAACCAAAAAAGGATGTTATACACTGAAGAGCAATTGAATTATAGATACCTGTCTAGTAACGTGTAGCACCACCTTTCGCCCTGATGACGGCGGCGATTCGTCTCGCCATGGACTCGACAAGACACCGGAAGCGTTGGGAAGCCATACGGATCCACGACCCCTGAACAAGCTCCCACAGTTCACGAAGATTTGATGAAGGGGGGTCAGAGCCTCGAACATCTCTCTCGATGGCATCCCAGATGTGCTCGATGGGATTGAGGTCATGTGATCTAGCTGGCCAAGGAAGCGAGGTCACGTCGGTGGAATGTTCATCCAACCATCCGGATACAATTCGGGAACTGCATTGTCTTGTTGCAGGAAGAGGTCCCCAGTGGGATGTTGAAGACGCACAAACGGGAGCAAATAGTCGTCCAGGATATCCCGGTAACGTTGATCTGTGAGAGACGATGTCACACGTACCAGGGGTCCCATTTCAGTTCACGTAAGCAGTCCCCAGACGAGAATGCCACCTTCACCAGCTTGAAGAGTACCCTGCTGGCAAGAAGGATCCATCGCTTCATGTGGTTTGCGCCGTACTCGTATCCTGCCATCCGCATGTACCAACGTGAATCTCGACTCATCAGTCCAAGCAACATTTTCCCACATGTCTATGGTCCAGTGGCGATGTTTCCGCGCCCTTGCTAATCTTTGCACCCTGAGATGTGCGGTCAGCAGCGGTACCCTCGTGGGACGATGGCTTCTGTACCCCTTAGCGAGCTGATGGTTCTGGATGGTGTGGTTGCTTACACGTTTTTGAGCACCAGCGTTAAATTGCAGAGTGATTTCTTGCTCTGTGGCCCATCTATCCGCTGTTACAATGCGAGCTAACCGACAATGACCCCGCTCACACACACGCTGTTGTCCACGGCAGTTGGCCCTTGCAGGAATGGTTTTACCGGATTCGATGTATTCACTGTGCACTCGTGACACAGTGGCTCGTGAAAATCCCAGTGTCTGCACGACGTCCGAGATGGAGTGACCCATTTGTCGAGCCTCGACGATTTGCTCACAATCAAATGCGCTTAGATCATTCGTCTTACCCATACTGTGTCCGACTCTTACTGATTCCTGTCGCATCACTCCTTATATTGTCGGATCGCTGCATACGTCATGTCGTTTTTGTTTACAGGGCCACATTTGCATAACGCCAGCTATCTCTAATCCAATTGCTCTTCAGTGTATCCTTCAGTGTTTTCCTTAAACAATTCAGTTAGTCTCATACAGTATTCAATGCAGTCATCCAGGGTACAGAGTAGCATACGGTATGAGGTATGAAAATCTCATATCCATGAAGGGAATTTCCAAAACAGTGAATGGAAGCACAAAAAACAATATGCTGATATGCCTAACCTCCATGACCTTTCCGAACATGTCGTTGTGTTGAAGAGCTAATTAATCATTTGTGCTCTGTTGTAGAAAGTTCTCTGAGCGTTTAAGTTTGAACGGAATTTTTCCAAGCCCTATCCCTAAAGCTTTTTCCCATTGTTGCGTTCACTGTCTGATACTCCTTCGTGCTGAGCTGGTTTGTTCTTCGTTCTTCATTTCTGTGGAGTGTTGTGTTGTCGGCGTTCACATAACATTTACGTTTTACTTGGTATTTACAACCTGTGGTTCTTGAGTATTTGCCTAGTTTTTAAATTTTTAATAAAATTGTGTCAAAAACCTGAAGTGCCATTCTTGAACGATCATAGTGCTTTCCTATAACGGCGGTGTGTGAGAAAGTAAAAGCCACGTATTATTTGAGTGGAACACAAGGGGGCGTAATTTTGAACACGAAGGGACTCTGACGTGCCTGCATCGCAGGACGCACATGAGATAAAGAAGTGAGAGCACATGTCCGCGTAGCTCAGTTGGGAGAGCGACTTACTCCTGAGTGAAGGGAGGGGGGACTAGGGTCCGATGCCCGGTGTGGACAAACTTGTTTGTTATATTCGCGCCCGAACTTCCAGGATGATCCAGCTGTTAAGTTTCTCTCAATGATGTGATGTTCTTTCCGCACGGCGAGACAGGAAAAATGAGAATCCCTTCTTCAGTGCTTCGAAAAAATAAATCAAGGTGATGTTACGTTCGCCGCCCCGGTAGCGCAGTGGTCTAAGGCGATGGCCTCTGACCATTCGTCCGAAAGGGGTCCGGGTTCGAATCCCGGTGAGGCATGGATGTTGTGTTTGTCTTACGGCACTGGCTCTCTCCCTTCCATGGAACCAGTGACCCTTAAATGAGGGACGGGCGACTGCTTATAGCCCATTGAGTTGCTCACGGTGGTCGTTAAACCTCCAAAAAAAAAAAAAAAAAAAAAAAATGTTACGTTCCACACACCAAATTGTCTGGGATATCTCAAATGCACGTTCTTCATGGAATGACTGGCTACAGCGACACATGGTCCCGGCTAACCCGTGGGACACGCCCCCGGCCCTCTTTAGAGTTGAGGGGGGGGGGAAGGGAGATGTGACGTGCCTGCAACGCAGGGCGCACATGAGATAAAGGCAGACAGCAGTGAGAGCACATGTCAGTTGGAGAGCGACTTACTCCGGAGTGAAGGGACCCGGGTCGATGTCCTGAGCGGACAAACTCGTACGTTATGGGGCACATTTTCAAGTCTCACCCTCATAGATCAGAAAATCTTGCTACGGTCCTGCGCCCGAACGTAAAAATGGATCTACTGGTAGTTGGGTTCTTTGAAAAATGTGTGATGTTCGTTTCACACATCGTTTAGAATTAACCCTTTGACGACCGTGACTCTAAAATCTAGTATCACTCTAAAATCATATCTCCCGGAATTGTCTGTTGTTTCACTTCTATGTTTAGTAGCATCAATGGTGGCTGACGGTGACTGCTGCTGATACCTTATAGGTCGTGAAAATTTAAAGAACAGGTAAGGGTAGGAAATCTGACTCACTCTAGACAAGCGTTTCGGGTGGCTATGATCGTTTGTATGAATGGGCGTTTTGGGCGTTATGGTCGTTAAAGGGTTAATGGAAAAAATTCCTTCTTCGCTTCTAAAAAAAAAAAGTAATAATAAAATAAGGAGATGATGTGACGTACTACCGAGGTGAAGCACGCGTCAAGACGGCAAATATACAGCGACACATTTCATCGGTGAGGTTCAATCGGTTAGAACAACTCACTCCGGAGCGAGGAGACGAGCCTTCGATCTCTATCACCGGCAAATTTGTAGTTTCACAGATCCTAACAAATATGCATTCGCCCTGAACCAAAGGGTGCCCAAAATTGTCTGCTCTCCCCAAACATTAATGATTGAATATTGGCCGGATTTTATTAAAGCTACGGTAAAGCAATTCCTTTCCTCCAGCATTTCAGCAGCACTGACCCCAATCCATCCACGGGTGATAAGCGCTTGCTTCTAGTATTTTATTCTCTTCTCCATGACACAAGGTACGATGCAAAAGGGCTAGTCTCTTTGACACGAACATCATGCCACACGGTAAAAACAAGTGACTCGAACATCTTCTCTATCCTTTCTCAGATACGTCGCTTTTGTTATAGCCCTTTTAGAAGGTAATCAGTTAGAAAAGATTAGTGTTAATCATCCGCTTAAATGCCCTTTTTGAATAACTAAGCTAAGGAGAAAGCAGTATTTTATCAGATGCGCAGGTTCACTCATTTCAGACGCGTTCGGTCCTCGTTTTTGACAGCTAATATTCGAGGATTGTACCGAAAGTAATGCAAAAGTGGGCATAACTTTTTTTATTAACTGACAGAGGTCGTGCAAATTACATACATTGGTAGAGTAACTCGTTCTCTACACAAAGGTACTACTCAATATAGTCTCCATCACAAGCGATGCATTTGCGACATCGTTGAACCCAACTCTCGAATCCTCTTTGAAAAAATTCAGGTGTGAACGTTGTACCTACTTCTTGACAGCCACTTTCACCTCCTCTGTGTCATCAAATCGTTGTCCCCGGAGACTGTGCTTCATTAAACCGAACAGTTGGGAGTTGTAGGGTGCCAGATCTGGGCTGTACGGTGGATAGGAGACCACCGACAGACCAGCCTAGTTTGCTGATCGCCTGATTTGTTGCCAAAGATGTGTGTGGTTTCGTATTGTCGTGGTGAATGGGGATCCTCTTCAGATTCTTGTTCGGTCTCTTCCTCCTTATGGCTTCTCTAAGCTTTTTGAGTGTCTCAATGTACCGTTCGCTGGTCACTGTACAGCCACGTTCCAGAAAATCAAGGAGAATGATACCCCTGTCATTTCGAAAAACTGTCACCGTGACTTTCTGTGTCGATCGCTGGCTCTTGAACTTCTTAGGTTTTAGTGAAGAGGTGTGACGCGATTCCATGGATTGATTCTCCGTTTCCGGATCGTAAAGATACGCCCACGTTTCATCACCTGTCACCAGATCGGAAAAATACATGTCTTCATTGGCTACAAACGCTTCCAGCAGATAAAAGCAGAGTTCCGCCCTTCCCCGTGTCAAATCTGCAATGAAAATAAAGGGTTTCTATAGAAAAAAACTTAATCTACCAAAATGTGCAATTTGAACGACCTCTGTCAGTTAATAAAAAAGTTATGCCCACTTTTGCATTACTTTCGATACAACCCTCGGATTCGTTCGATCTGATTTCAGCCCATTTTGCTAACCCCGAGTTAATTTATTCCATTCGGTTAAAAGGTTAATGAAGGTATAATATATGCTGTTTACAATACTTTATATTCTTATCTACCGTGCACCGGTTGGGTATGCAAATTCTATGTCGCTGACCGTTAGACTATCTAAATTGTACCCCGTGAACGGGTCAAGTTCCTAAATTCTACATCGCGTACCGGTCTAGTACATGAGCTCAGCATCGAAGACCGGACCAAGTAGCCAAACTCTGCGTCGTAAACCGATCGACTACCTGAACTCTAAATCGCGGACCTATTGAGTATCTGAACTGTGAATCGCGGACAAATAAACTATCTGAACTGTGAATCGCGGACCGATGGACAATCTGAACTTTGAATCGCGAACCCATCGAGTATCTGAACTCTGAATCGCGGACCGATCGACTATCTGAACTCTGCATCGCGGACCATTCGATCGCCTGAACTTTGAATCGCGGACATATCAACCGTCTGAACTCCGAATCGCTGACCGATCGACTATCTGAACTCTGAATTACGAACCGATCGAATATCTGAACTTTGAATCGCGAACACATTGAGTATCTGAACTCTGACTCATGGACCGATCGAGTATTTGAACTCTGAATCGCTGACCGATCGAGTATCTGAGTCCTGTATCTAGGATCGATCAAGTAGCTGAATTCTGCATTGACGATCGGTTGAGTACTTGAAATCTACCATCTAAATTCTAGACACTGAACCAGAGGCGTAACTAGGGAGGGGCAGGCCGGGCTGCAGCCGCGGGCGTAGCAAAAATCTCTGCTCACAGTCTGATTAAAATTGGAATTCAAAATTTTTGCCCCAGTTCCTGGTTTCGTTGTTTCGCTCCATTACTTCATCATTTGTCCATTTACATAATCTGCTTGTCTGTTTCGTCAGCTTCAAAACTCGCATTTCTTCCTCAAAATGCTCAGGAGATATTAGTTATTCACTTGTACGTTGCAAGATAATGACGTTGTTCACATTGTTCAAGATTCTCTGGGGGCTATTCCATCATTACTGCGACTGCAAGCCACGACCACCAGACGCATTCGGTCCTTCTGATGTAGTATCGAAGGTACGAACTTCGAAATAGTTGGGAAAAGCTGTATAAAGAGTCAGAGTTTGATTGTGCCTCCCATACAAAGAAAACATTGGTTGTGACGTTTACTTTGTTTTGTTGAACAGTATCTGTAGGGTTGGAAATAAAGTAATTTCTGTAAATGGAAGGCAACAGGAAAGCGGTAATTACAGTATATGAAAGTACGAATCACTCCAAAATGTAGTCACCATCGTTTATCACGACCTGCTCCCATCGTCTGAGCTTCTGTTGGATACCATCCCTGTAGAATTGAGGCGGCGTAGACGCAAAGAAGTGAGTAAATACACGTTCGACATCATCAAGGTTGGTGAACCGCTATCCGTCCAGGAAATGCTGCAACCGGGAAAGGGAGTAGTTGCTTGGAGTAATGTCCGGAAATGGGCTGGGTGCGGCAGCAGCTCCTACCCCAGGTCCCTGATTTTATGACAGGGTCACTCAAGCTGTGTGAGGTCTCGCTCCATCCTGATGTAGGAGAATGCCCTTACGGTTCAGCTGTGCTTGTCGTTTCCACGTGAGCGATGCGTGTTGAAAGAGTTGAAAGCAGTACACATTGGCGCTGATAGTGGTGTTGTCCTGCAGCTGCTCAAAAAATACGACACCGGGCATCCGACCAAACAGCCCGCAAGACCTTACGCGGATGTAAGCCAGCTTTGGGGGGTCGGCATGGGCTATTGGTTTATGTCCAACCACTGTTTCCGTGGGCTGATATTGTCACACAGGATCCACTTCTCGTCACCTGTCACAATGCTGTTCAAGAAAGGTTCAACTTGGCCACGTGCAAGCAGGCAAACGAACGCACTCATGCGATTTGCTTTTTTCTCAACTGTGATTTGATAGGGTACCCAAACTCCCTCTTGTGCACCTTCCCAAATTGGTGCAGGTGCGTGATAATGCTCATGTGTGTAGTCAGTCCCCAGCTGTTCGGCCAACTCCCGAGTGGTCACACATGGGTCGGCCTCCACAGCATGTCCATACTCAACGTTGCGGATTATCCAGCTTTGGGACGGTCTGACATGTCGAAGCTTCCTTGTCGAAACCGTTCGAACCAACGACAGCACTGACGATGTGATGTGGTATTGGAGTACATACTGGTAATGTTCCTTACAGCAATTACGGGGGTGCTACTGCGACGAAACTCATACAGCATGCAAGGGCGAATGTTCTCCTTGTCCACTTCCATGTTGGCTGGCACTTGCAATCTTCGCCTTATGACAGCTAACTGCCACTGACTTAAGCCACCTACCTGTTGATATACCGGTGTGCTGCGAATTCTCGGTGGCCAGTGCGCGACGTGGGCGGGGCTTCGACTTCGTGTCCCCCGTAATCAGGCATTTCATTCTTTCCAACCCAATATGTATATACACTGAAAAGCAATTGAATTAGAGATACCTGTCTAGTAACGTGTAGCACCACCTTTCGCCCAAATGACGGCGGCGATTCGTCTCGGCTTGGACTCGACAAGACACCGGAAGTGTTGGGAAGCCATACGGATCCAGGACCCCTGAACAAGTTCCCACAGTTCACGAAGATTTGATGAAGAAGGGTCAGAGCCTCGAACATCTCTCTCGATAGCATCCCAGATGTGTTCGATGGGATTGAGGTCAGGTGACCTAGCTGGCCAAGGAAGCGAGGTTACGTCGGTGGAGGGTTCATCCAACCATTCGGATACAATTCGGGAACTGCATTGTCTTGTTACAAGATGAGGTCCCCAGTGGGATGTTGAAGACGCACAAACGGGAGCAAAGGGTCGTCCAGGATATCCCGGTAACGTTTACCTGTGAGAGACGATGTCACACGTACCAGGGGTCCCCATTTCAGTCCACGTAAACAGTCCCCAGACGAGAATGCCACCCCCACCAGCTTGAACAGTACCCTGCTGGCAAGAAGGATTCATCGCTTCATGTGGTTTGCGCCGTACTCGTATCCTGCCATCCGCATGTACCAACGTGAATCTCGACTCATCAGTCCAGGCAACATTTTCCCACATGTCTAGGGTCCAGTGGCGATGTTCCCGCGCCCATGCTAATCTTTGCACCCTGTGATGTGCGGTCAGCAGCGGTACCCCCGTGAGACGATGGCTTCTGTACCCCATAGCAAGGAGATGGTTCTGGATGGTGTGGCTGCTTACACGTTTTTGTCCACCAGCGTTAAATTGCCGAGTGATTTCTTGCACTGTGGTCCGTCTATCCGCTGTTACATTGCGAGCTAGCCGACGATGACCCCGCTCATCCACACGCTGTTGACCACGGCAGTTGACCCTTGCAGGGATGGTTTTACCGGATTCGATGTACTCACGCTGCACCCGTGACACAATGGCTCGTGAAAATCCCAGTGCCTGCACGACTTCCGAGATGGAGTGACCCATTCGCCTGGTCCCGACAATTTGCCCACAAGGAAATGCACTTAGATCCTTCGTCTTACCCATACTGTGTCCAAATCTTACTGATTCCCGTCGCATCACTCCTTATATTGTCGGATCGCTGCATACGTCATGTTGTTTCCGTTTACAGGGCCGTCCACAGCGCCACATTTGCATAACGCCAGCTGTCTCTAATTCAATTGCTCTTCAGTGTGTATCTGTTTGTATATGTCAATGTATCTGTCAACCAAATCCAATAAATATTTTTTTCTTAAGCCGTCAATAAAAAAAAAAAACAGACAAAATGACTAGCGCGTCCTTATGCGAATCGAAGCAACTGTAGATAAACGACGGAGCTTGTTAAATTCATGATACGGTATAAATAGCACCTGATACTCAGCTCTGTTAATCAGTGCTATTCTTGTTCCGCACATGGGAAAGGCAGCGAACAGACTTTGACAAAGGACAACAAGACGACTGGATCAGAGCACTTCCTAGACAGCAAAGCATATGGGGTGCTCATGGTCAGCCATGGTCCGAGGAGGGAAAACCACGAACCGCCGGCCAGTTGTGGGCAGCCCACGGCTCATCAATGCTAAAAGTGAGCGAAGGATATCCCGAATGGTACGAACCAACAGACGGGATATTTTGGAGCAACTCGGAGGTAATTTGAATGCTGGTGACGGGAGTAATGTGTCAAAACACACAATACATCAAAACCCTGCTTTAAATGAAGCTGCGCAGCCACAGGCCGCTCCTGGTGTCCATGCTAACCTCGGTTCACCCTACAATGGGGGCGCGAGTATCAAAACTAGACCTTGAATGACTGGAGAAAGGTCGTCCGCACCGATGAATCTCGTTTCCTTTTGCACCACGTGGACGCGAGAACCTGGTATACCAGGATGCACCGTGGGCCAAAAATAAGCCAGTGGAGGAATTGTAATGTTTTGGGAAATGTTCTGCTGGGAAGCCCTGGTCTAGTCATTCACGTGCAGAAAACTATGACATCTACCATCTACGTAAACATTATTGCAGACGAGATACATCCTTTCATGGCAGTTGTATTCGGCTCTAGTAGTTCCTTCTTTAAGAGGGATTATGCGCCATGTCGCACTGCCTGGAGTGTTCGAGAATGGTTTTTGGAACATGAGGAAGACGTTTAGGTATTGCCATGGCCTCCAAATTCCCTAGATCACAATCCAATCGAGCATCTGTGGTTTGTGTTGGGACAGCAAATCCGGTCTGCTGCTGCTCAACCATTTAACTTACAAGAGTTAAAGGATCTGCTGGTAACATGTTTTTACCAGATAGCACAAGGCACTTTTAGAAATATTTTACTGTTAACGCCTGTCCGGGAAAGTGCTGCTTTTGCGGCTCATGGAGGATCAACGTTCTATTACTCAGGTGGTTGCAATGTTTTGGCTCTTCAGTGTAAATGTGAGACAGTAGTTATCGTTCTTTGAAGACAGATTTGAGGATGGATGGGTGGCTTAACAACCGCCGTGAGTAACTCGATGGGCTATAAGCAGTCGCCCATCTTTAATTTAGGGCCACTGGTTCCAGGGAAGGGCCCAAAAGCAAATACACCACCCATGCCTAATACGGAAGTCGAACCCATGGCCCACATGCTTGAACTGTCAAAACAAGTGATTAGACCACTGCGCCACCATGGTGGCAAAATAATAATAATAATAATAATAATAATAATAATAATAATAATAATAATAATAAAAATCATCAAGTGGACCACAACAGAGCTTGAGGAAATAATGCGAAATACCAGGACAACCCCTCACTAAACATCGCCAGTACCATCCAAGTCAGCGACAGAAACGCTAATCATTGGACGAGGAGAAGGTGGACGGGGAATGATTGACCTCCTGCAACAATGAGAGAAAGAAATAAGCAGCCTCAGAAGATACTTCCATCAGAGCAAGAGACACCTTCACCAAGCGATAAACCAGAGTGACAAGAAGTACACAGCCCTCTACTCAGAACATCGAGATTGTAACGAGGCAGCCAAAAGAAGAAGCTTGGGGCAAGAAAGTCCTACACGGAAGGCACTACAACGATCTGCAATCGGACCATGTGCGGATAAGACTGCATCCAATGCATGGCTAACGAACGGATCACTCTTCCCCGAGACCGAAGGGTTATTGATGGCTATACAAGATCAAGTGGTATACACCAGAAATTACCAGAAGCATATCCTGAAGGACACGTCAGTGGAAAGCGACATATGTCGGCAACGCCATCAAGAACCAGAGACCATCCAACATATCACAGCAGGGTGCAGAGTCCTCACACAAATAGAGTACACGAACAGGCACAATAAAGTCGCCAATATTGTCCATCAGAAATTGGCAAGAAGGCACCATCTCATTACAACTGAGCCTGTCCCCTACTATAAGAATGAGCCAACAATGCTTCTAGAGAACAACACCCACAAGATTGTACTGGGGCAGATCGATCAGAACAGATAAGACCATCCACCACAATCGGCCCGACATCATTCTGGTCGACAAGGAGAAGTCAATATACCTCATTGACATAGCCGTGACCAACACGTGTAACATCCAGAAGACGCACGGAGAGAATCTGTCCAAGTATAACGACCTACGATACGAAGTCAAGGAAATGTGGCATATGAAGAACGTCACAACTGTCTCCATAGTAATATCGGCCACAGGAGTTGTACCTAAGGCCATTCACAGCTCTATATAGACACTAGACCTTCAACCTAACACCTTCGTACAGAGGACAGTAATCGTTAACACTTGTAGGATAGTAAGGAAGTTCCTGGACAACTGAGAGAAAGAAATACCACTTCCCAGTCTTGGTACGTCGTACCCGGCCTGGAAGGAAGAGAAGGAAACCCTCTGGAAGAGATGGAATCTTTCATCTTTTTCATAATAATAATAATAATAATATTTTTTATAATATAAAAATGACTAAATGTAGAGACCTGGCCATAGAAGTTACCCGATTATGGACTAAACATACAAATCCCCATTGTAATCGGGGCACTTGGAACAATGTCAACAAATTTTTTGAATCATTTCAAAAGATTGCAGCTTTCTGATATACCACCCCCAGAACTGCAAATAAATAGCTTTACTTGGGACATCATATATCTTACGCCGATTCTTGACTAGTACCTAGGTGTCCGGTGGAAACTCGTATCAGCTCAACCACACCAGTCAGTGATTTTTTGTTTTGTTTATGTTTGATTATGTGTTTCGTATATTTAGAATAAAGAAGATAATAATTATAATAATAATAATTGCACGGATATAATGAATATTAATAAGAATAGATGAAGTAATGAAAAATATTGTTTTGAAATAGCTTCGTAAGGTCAGTTCCAGATATTAGATTGATTGGTAAACACAGAAACAACAATTGTGCAAGATGGAATTTCTACCATCATGAAGTTTGCGCTGTTTGACATAGGTTTGAAATTTTTTTATGAATAACTACTTCATCTCGCCAAATGAGACCTTTCAAACAACTCCAAACACATAATACTAGTGATCCACAGAAGGCGGATTTAGTTTAACTCTCACCTTGCACGTTTAAACTTATTTACCAATCAGTAAACAAGAAGATTGGTCTTAAATAGTGCAAGATATAAGATCATGACTTCGCGGACTTCGCAAGCAATAAGCGCTTATAAAGGACAAGACTTTTACGAGTTGGTGTGCCATATGGCTTCCCTTATTTTTGCTCTTTAAGAGGCGAACAATTACGGATCTTCATCACGTCCAGAGAATAGGAACCCATAAAAATACTTCTTAAGTGTTCAATTGTTCACTGGGAAATCATTCTTGGTGATCCTAGGAGCAAAAGGAAAAGGAAAACAACTTAAGGCGTTCTCAATATTTAATCTCGTTGAGTAGAGGAAGCCCAGAAAATGCATTTCACATAGTAAAGAAAGCTGGCTGCTCGTGTCCGGCAATTAAGATCATTGTGGGGAAATTCCTATGTCTCAGAGTGTAAGAAAAGTTCCCGCCAATCCAACAAATGCCTTTACGTCCCAAATTATTCTTCGCGCAGTTTCGCAGTTTTGTTTAGTACGTACAGACGAGAAGTGTTCGCTTCGAAATTCTTTAGAATTAACTGCTCGTTCACCAATGAAAAGGGAACAGTTTTCACCAGAATGTCATCTCCCGAAAAACAGAAATAAAACGCAATTACCTGCGTATTATTAGATATTTCTGAATACACCAAAAATAGCATGACTCTTTTGATCAAATATTTAGTTTTATATTTAAAAGAACGTACTAAATATGAAATGCTAACTTTCTTCTTCTATTGTGGAACGTTGAAATGTACGTCATTTAGCATTACTCTCCTAAATGACAGAAATGCAGCTCCGAGTGGTTAATGTATTAGGACCAATAGACCATTTTATGCAAATATGCTGATATTTTATCCGTTGTCGTATGCATTGCTCTTCACGAAGAATTTATAGTATTTTATAATTGTATGACCCTGTAAGCCTTTTTTTTTTCAGCATTACTTTTACCTCTTTTTTTATCTCAAAATGCACTGGTGTCCAAAATTAAAGTCCAGAAGAAAATAACGGACAGATAATCCAAAGCGCTCAATGAAACGTTACGATGTTCACAGGACATATGCACACGATGAACGAATGCCTCCCAGAAATTTGCATATCAGTGAGCAAAATGTAAATTAAAGTACAGGAACGGCGGTGAAATTTCTTGTTGACAGCGCGTGTAAGAAGCGTTCCGGTGACTGCAAATACTTTCCTTATGTCTCACGCACGTACAGCCAAGGCTATACAGTGGGGAGCAGTAGGAAAACTACAAGTAGGCCAGTCTCGGGCCCAGGTCACCAGGGACTCGAATATATCCAGTCCATAATAATTTAACAGTAATGGTGAAATCATTATGGGCTGGCAATTCAACAACACTGGTGGGGTGTCACAAAGGCTTGGCCAAAGTGGTTCAAGGCGTACGACAAGTCGTGAAGACCGTTTTGTTACTTTAACCCTTTAAGCAGCCGATGTATCTGGACCAAATGCTGCCCAAACTTTTCTGCACTTCCCAAACCTATATGTTCTCATAAAGGTCGGGATTTACGAAAGCTGTGACAAAACGATTCCTTTGATATTCCCATCTGAGAAGTACCAACCACAAAGCTGTCACTTTTCGTAAATTCTCTCTCTCTGACTCATTCAGCAATGGATTGATAATGATTGACAATGATGATGATGATATATTCGAATTTAAAGTTCAAAGCAGATCTGTCCGGGTTGAATCTAGTTATGTGACGGCCGGATCGGGTCTTGATCCAAAATTTTTGACCCGTTCCCAACTCTGGAGGGAACAGGAAACCCGTAACGATTCTGCAAACTTTCGCGACAACGCTTCTTCTGAGACGGTGGTCCGCTCGTGTGAGGTGGCATTATGTTCAACAGTCGCACACCAATTCACGTGTTCGCAGGTAGCAACGTGAACGCTCACCCCAAGGAGGATATACTAATGGGGGGGGGGGAGTATAACAAGCAAGCCCTACGTAAAGCTCTGAAGCCGTCGCTCTGAGCGGTAGCCATCTTATGTTACCCTTCTGATTGCGTTCCCATCGAATTACGTACCTAACAATTATAACGAAGTAAATTTCTCCGTCATTTTTATCCACGCCAGGATTCGAACCCGGGTCCCCTCATTCCGGAATAAGTTGCTCTACCAATTGAGCTACGCGGACGTTTATTCTGATTCCTATCTGCCTTTATGTCGTGTGCGTCCTTCGGGCAGGTACGTCACATCTCCTGGTACGTTACATCATCTCCCACTTATTTATTTTTTTTTTTCGAAGTGGTTGGAGAAGGGATTCTCTGATTTTTCCTATCTCGCGGTGTGGAAATAACATCACACCATTGCGAGATTTTGAACGGTCGGGTCATCCGGAAAGTTCGGGCGCCATTATAACGAATAAATTTCTCCGTCATTTTTGTCCACGCCAGGATTCGAACCCGGATCCCCTCATTCCGGAATAAGTCACTCTACCAATTGAGCTACGCGGACGTTTTATTCTGATTCCTATCTGCCTTTATGTCGTGTGCGTCCTTCGGGCAGGTACGTCACATCTCCCGGTACGTTACACAATATAGGCAGGCTAACCCTTTTAAAGCCTTCTTGCGAAAAGAAAAAATATCATGTACATTTATGGATGTAGTCTATAACATCACCATTGTTTTCTATTCTTTCCTTTCAAAGCACTGCTAAGTCACGTTTTACTGCTGCGTACGACAAAAATCCCTTTAACTCGTCACACGAAAAGTATATGCTGTTTAAAGTAATGCATGGAGCCGTTCACAAACTCTAAAGTGAAGAAGAGAACCTTGATTTATTTCATGTGATCGAGTGAATGTTTCTGAAGACAGAAACGCAACGAAATGTTACCTTAGAAACAATAGTTCGTGATAAACTTTGATAATTTACAAAATTTTAACGAAGAGTACACGGAATTATGCAAATTAAAAAACGTTTGTAGCGCACAATAAAATCCGTTAGCGTTGATTGATTACTATGTACTAATAAGAAATGCGATAATTTACGAATTTAAAATAACAAAAAAAAAAAAAAAAAAAAAAAAAAAGAAGACCCCCCCCCCAAAAAAAAAAAAAAAAAAAAAAAAAACACTGATTTTATTGTGCGCGAGAAACGAATGCAGTTTTAATAAAACATTTTCGGGAATGTGATCTTTGACCAGGAGTTATTGAAAACTGGACAAATTTCTAATTCGTACTAGAAATGTTTAGCTATTCCATCATAAGCTTTTGATCCGCAAATACAATAGATCTCTCTTCAGCTTTTAATGTTAGTTGAACTTCAAATGAACAATTCCATAAATCAGTCATAAGCAAACGCCCTTCTCACACGAAATAAAAAACTGAAATCTTCCTTAACTTACAAAGCAAAAATGAGGTACTGAGGGTAATGTAACATGGCAGCCACGCAACTTAGCTGGCTTCAATGGTGAGAGCATATGCTCTCTCCCCTTATTCTTTACTCCTTAGCTCACCCGCACGGGGCTCAGCTTGTCAATGGTTTCCTGCATAGGGAAGATGTTGGGTGTATGTACTGGCCAGCCAGGTCTCCGCAGCTGAACTCTATACAATATGCCATGCCTGGGATGCTTTCGGATGACACATAACAGCTCTCAGCCTTTTCCCAGAGCCCTTCCCCAGCTATGCACCGGTTACATCGCAAATGTCGGTGTACACACCTCAGAGTAGATCACAAATGTCGGTGTATATACCTCAGTGTAGCCGCCCCGATGGCGCAGTGGTCTAAGCGATGGCCTCTGATCATTCGTCCGAACGGGGTCCGGGTTCGAATCCCGATGAGGCATGGATGTTGTGTTTGTCTTACAGCACTGGCTCTCTACCTTCCCTGGAACCAGTGGCCCTAAATTAGGGACGGGCGACTGCTTATAGCCCATTGAGTTGCGCACGGTGGTCGTTAAACCTCCAATAAAAAAAAATACCTCAGTGTACATCACAAATGTCGGTGTAAATAACTCAGTGTACATCACAAATGTCGGTGTAAACATCTCAGAGTACATCACAAATGTCGGTGTACATACCTCAGTGTATATCACAAATTTCGCAAGTGTTGTAGCATCATGGCTGATGAAACAGTTTAGAAGAGTGCAACGTAAAGAACATTCGGAAGGAGATTTGAAGATATGGGTTCAGCTCCGCCTTCCAGGGAAAAGTGATTTAACTTTTTTATTTCTTTTGAGAAACTTACTTCATGAATGAGAGCTGATACTGATATTTTAATCTTTAAAATAATCTATTAAATTTTCGTACTATTTCAATGATTGTAAATGCGAACGAAGGATGCCGATTTTTTTTTCGCAAGGAAACTGCGAGGATTCTATACACCATTGTTGAAAAGTGAAGCAGGTTTTTCTTGACGAGAGAAAAAAGAATCTCTTGACTGCATGCGACAAAAAATCTAGAAATTTCATTTGATGCTACGTTGAATGTGCACTCTTCAACGCAGCATTGCGAATCATTTTTTACATTCCCAGTTGCATGACGTATTCTCGCAAGGAGAAATTTTCATTCACATTTTTAAATTAACTATTCTAAAGCCGTCAAAGTATCGAGAGTTGAATATGGTGAGCAAAGTAATTAACGTTAATTCTTTTTTCACAAGCATATCTCAGTGAAGCTAAAACAGAAGCACATGCGTGCGCCATAAATTAAATTAGCGCTAAAATCCGTGATTTC
Source organism: Macrothele yani (assembly GCA_039090855.1). Classification (NCBI taxonomy): domain Eukaryota; kingdom Metazoa; phylum Arthropoda; class Arachnida; order Araneae; family Macrothelidae; genus Macrothele; species Macrothele yani. Next base: position 123,162,157 of record CM077025.1, on the reverse strand, counting down.
ATTAGAAACGGGCTTATTATAATGCGTTCAAATGCGATCGTTAGAACTAAAGAAAAGTACCAACTTTTGGAATATTTTGTCAAATTAATATTTCGTTTGTGTTGGGTATTCTTTAATTACGAGCATCTCGTTGCTTTGTTATTTCCACTAAACTTACCTTCAATGGAAAATAAAAATAATCTTGTTATTGGAACCTAATTCCTATTATGTTTATTATCATCAGAACCTTTCTCTTAATTTTCAGACGAAAAAGGACCGTTTTTTCTATTCAAAGAGACGAAAATGAATTATCAGATTTTCCTCTTTTTCGGTCTCATTATGCAGTTGAACACATATGTGCCAGTAAACAACCCGTAGAATGTTAACAATCTGTTATTGTATTATGATTTTCGCTTTCGCCACTCTGAGAGAAAATAAGGCCCTTTCTTCCTGACTTCATTATCTACATTACATCGTTCTATATAATTATCGGATAGGAGCAGCACCCCCCTCCCGCCCTCCCCACTCCTTTCTCCATTTTTCGTCATCTTCTGCATCTTTGGATGATGCAGCTAACAAGAAGCCTCCGGAGACGGCGAGAGAGAAAGATCCGATCCCAATAAGTTGCTCCCACTCAAGCAGCTGCAGTCTTCCGTTTCGTTTAATATGCTGATAATTAAGTAAACCTGCACTCACGTTTTCTCACATAGCCAATGGTGACTTTAATTTACATTGGGTGAATGTTTTTCATCCTTCTTCTTCTTCGGCTTTTTCATACTCATTTTCCAACATTTCCATCTCTTAGAACTGATTCTGCCGACTTCTCTTGAAACACCCCAGGGGAAATATTCCTTCTCTACTCTTTGGCTGATTTTTTTTATCTCCCCCTCCCCTTTCCCCTCTCTCTGTCTCTCTTTTTCATGTTTACTTTATGTATAAAGCTTATGCAATTTGGAATGACTGAAATAAAAACGCAAAATTATGCGACAAAAATTTATGATGTTTAACTAAAACATAAATAATGTAAAGAACTAGACTTACGAAGATGCTCTCTGACACTTACGCTTATTAATATGCTCTTGAAATTAAAAATGGTTCAAAGTATAATTTAGGAACTCAAAACAGCTAATAATATTTAAAAATGCCGGCTCTCATATGTTTTTTAAACGAATGAAAAACAGATGAGAGCGTCCTTTTCAGCAAATTTGTTCGAAACCCAGCATGGAAATTAATGATTAAATTGCAAATGAGCTGCATTTGAAAGATTTAAATACATATATATATATGTACATATTTTTTTTTCTCAGTAAGGGAAGTAAAACGGATTACAAGAAAGACATTTCAGGTTTCAGAAAAACAAAAATTATCTTCAAGAACACACTCTGACGTAAATTCCTAAGCTTATTTAACGATTTTTCTATATCCTGTTTTCTTACCGAAAGTTCAATTAATTTGTTGCTCACTTAGATGGTTGCTTAATTTCACCGATCTGTATTACAGAGTGTTCACTGAAGATGACCTTTCTGGAGTATTATTAGCTTCATCATTATTTGCTGTGCAAAACAATTTCATGCCTCGCATAGCACTATTCAGTTGTTTTATGTAGACTGAAATTTCTAGTGAGTTAGTTTTCTGATTTTGGGGGAAGATCTGTTTTTTCATGTATCATCGTTTAGTTTCTCATATTTAAAATGAAATAATGAAGGGAATTAGCTTTATGTATTTTCATTATGAAATATGTTATTTTGTTGGGAAAAATTACTCTCGAGTTGCTACTTAACTTAGCACTCTTGTATAGGGCGTTACGTTTTTTCACCATTTAATGAGCTACATGATGATTCTGTGTTTGCAAGTACTTTAGAGAAACAAACAATCAACAGAATGTTGATTGTTGTTTCTCTTTAGCAAGTCAGTTCTTGTGATTGTTTGGAGGTTTAACAACCACCGTGAGCAACTTAATGAGCTATAAGTAGTCGTCCATCTCTACTTTAGGCACACTGACTCCAGGGAAAAGAGATACCCAGCGCCTTACTACGCACAAAATCCATGCCTCACCGAGAATCCAACCGATCTGGGACGAATGATCAGAAACCAGCACTCAGACCACTGTGCCACCGAGGCGTCGTCTTCGGATTCACTGGCTTATTCCTTGATTTAAAGAGTAGAGGATTTAATACTACTGCAATTCGTATTACAATCGACCATTTAAGAGTATTTAATGATACATATTCGTGGATTGATTCATAGCTAGTGTGAGCGTTGTCCCTGATCCGTACAGCATTCAAGTTGTGTGATCATTGTGCTTAACCAATCGTCTTGACTTGTCTGTCTACAAGTCATAGCTCGGAGAGAAAAAACTCCTGAAAGTTCAGTACGAAAAACATGTTAACGAGAAGCGGCAAAATATACACTGAAGAGCAATTGAATTAGAGATACCTGTCTAGTAACGTGTAGCAAGTAGTAGGGGGGGGACTTGGGCGGCGGAAGTGACGTCACAGGTGGGCGTGGTTAACTTCCGGAAGTGACGTCACGATTGCGCTTCCCGTAGACGTTCACGGGGAAACTTTTCTTCCGGTGGCAACGGTGGGCGTGGTCGGTTGTGTCCGCCATTTTTTTTACTGCATGACGTCACCTTCACGTCGATGTTGAGGAAGCCATTTTTAATTCTGGGAAATTTCTCTGCCATTTTTATTTTTTTGGGAATTTCCCAATCTGTTTTTCGGGTGATGGTGGTAAATTTAATTGTAAGTGGACTCGGGAAATTTTTTTTCAACCATGGATAATTATCGAAAAAGAGCGACGACGAGGTTTGGAACCAGTTGGATTCGAACTCGGGCCGTTTAGATGGAAGCCAAATGCTCTACCTATTCGGCCGCCAAATCTTTGGTAGGGTTGGTCGAAAGGATTAAGACATGTGCTTGCGTATGGGGAAGACTGCCTGAGGGGATTTGCAGTTGGCCGTCTTACGATGAATACAGGAAGGAGGGCGTATTAGGAGTTGACGTCATTTGAGATTCTGTTAGACACATTAAGCTCCAAGTCTGATTATTTTTTTTTCAATAACTTGATCATTTTGCAACGAATTTAGCCCTTATTTTTTCCCCATAATTTCCCATTTTATATACATAATTTTTCAACGTAACGATTTTTTTTATTTTCTTTGAGGAGATTTCACGCTTTTTAAACGGACGTACCAACATAAAGCCGTTTCCCAAAGTTTTGTGCTGCAGACATAATCTTAAAACACGAATGTTTATTAATGTACTTACGTGTTCATGGCATTTTCTGTTACATTTGTTAACAATGTACCTTTTTCCGCCATAAAAGCCGCAATGTTTTATACATAATTAAAATATATTTTTTTATGTTTTCGTATTTTCTTTTATGATTAATCAGTGAAATGTACCTTTTAATGCATTATCTTAATCTACTTTTTTTTCTAAATGCTTGCATACTCGTTAAACTTCTCGATGTATAATCATTATTTTATTTTCTTACTTTTCAATCTAACAACTACTTTTATCGAGGCTTTATTTTTTTCTGATTTAAACAAGCAAACGTTTCTTCATTATTATTTCTTTTTCCTACGCAAAGAACTTTTCTTACTTGGTTTTAATGTATGACTTAATCTGGTTTTCTATATAGCTGTTTCATGTTTGCGCAAGAAATATACAGATCTATAGCAGATATACATAAAATTCGCTCGTAACAGTATCTTTTTTTTTTTTTTTTCAGATTTAAACCAACATACGTTTCTTAACGACTTGATATCTGTTCCATAAGATGTGACAAAACTTCAGATTTTTAATTTTTTTCCCTCTGAAACTGGTTTTTTTTTTTTTTTTTTCTTACTTGCTTTTAATGTATGGTTTAATCTATTTTTCTATCTTACTTTTCTATATGTGTACAAGAAATATACGGATCTATGGTGGTTAAAATTCGATTGAAACAATATTTTCTCCATTCTTACTGTACTTTTACATTTCTTTCTAACAGACGTTTCTTCTTCTCAATTCCCGCTATCTAACTTAATCTATGTTTTGAATATCATTCTATGTCCGCGTATTCGTCCATTATTTTATTTCAAACTTTGCTAACTGCTTCATACTTATATTCTGACTTTATTTTTTTCATTTCAAGCAACGTTTCTTAACGACTTGAATTTCTGGATGTGACAAAACTTCAGATTTATTTTTTCTCCTCTTAAACTATTTTTTCTTACTTGCTTTAAATGTGACTTAATTTATTTTTTACATCGCTGTTTCGTGTGTGTACGAGAAATATACAAATTTATAGCAGTTAAACATTCGATTGAAACAGTATTTTCTTTATTTTTACTTTATTTTTACATTTCTTTCTGACAAACATTTTTTTTTCACATTTTCCCCATATTTAACTCAATTTTGTGTTTTCGAATATCATTCTATGTTCACGTATTCGTCCATTGTCTTTTTTCTAACTTTACACTTCATTCTTACTGTATTTTTTCCATTTAATTTCAACCAACGTTTCTTAACGACTTGATATCTGTTCTACAAGATGTGACGAAACTCCAGATTTTTAATTTTTTTCCCTCTGAAACTATGTTTTCTTACTTGCTTTTAATGTACGGTTTAATCTATTTTTCTATCTCGCTTTTCTATGTGTGTACGAGAAATACACGGATCTATAGTAGTTAAAATTCAATTGATTTGTTCATTCTTACTGTATTTTTCCATTTCTTTCATTTACAGTAGTTAAAATTCAATTGAAACAATATTTTCTCCATTTTTACTGTATTTTTACATTTCTTTCAAACATAGGTTTTTTTCTTCTCAATTCCCGCTATCTAACTTAATCTATGTTTTGAATATCATTCTATGTTCACGCATTCGTCCATTATTTTATTTCAAACTTTGCAAACTGCCTCATATTTATATTCTGACCTTATTATTTTTCATTTCAACCAACGTTTCTTAACGACTTGAATTTCCGGATGTGACAAAACTTCAGATTTATTTTTTCTCCTCTTAAACTATTTTTTCTTACTTGCTTTAAATGTGACCTAATTTATTTTTTTCATCGCTGTTTCGTGTATGTACAAGAAATACACAGATCTATAGCAGTTAAAAATTCGATTGAAACAATATTTTTTTTATTTTTACATTTCTTTCTGACAAACATTTTTTTTCACATTTTCCCCTATTTAACTTAATTTTGTGTGTTTGAATATCATTCTATGTTCACGATTCAGACTTTATTTTTTCATTTCATTTCAACCAACCTTTCTTAACGACTTGATATCACAAGATGTAGCAAAACTTCAGATATTTTTTTGTTTCTTCATTTTTTCAAAACTCACTTTTAAGTATTCCTAAAAGCTTACATTTATGAGAAATATACAGATCTGTAGTGGTAAAAATTGGACTGCAACAGTATTTTCTTTATTCCAACTTTACGTTTCTATTTCTTTTCAACAGGCGTTTCTTCATTATTATTTCTTCTTCATATGTAAGCAACTTTTTTTTCTTTCTTTTAATGTATAACTTAATAAATTTTTCTATCTTACCTTTTTCGTGGGTATACGAGAAATATACAGATCTATGACAGTTAAAATTCGATTGTATTAGTATTTTCTTTACTATGACTTTATTTTTTCATTTCATTTGAGTAAAACGTTTCTTAACAACTTGATATCACAAGATGTACCAAACACTTCAGATTTTTTGTTTCCCTCACTTTCCAACTCACTTTTAAGTATTCCTAAAAAACCTGCATGTATGTGAAATATTCATATTTTTTTCTTTAACTAACCCAACAGGAAAAGCATTCATTGTCAAGACATTCATTCTAAAGCATTCTTTCTTACGATAAAATTTATATTCTTTGCAATATATTTTCAGTATATTTTTCTAAATCAACAGAAAAAAACATTCATTCTGGAGACATAGCGACCAAGTCCGTACTTCCACTAAACATCATATTCTTAGCAAACATTTTTTCCCCTACATAGCAATTTCTAAACTCACCAGAAAAGCAGCTATTCTCAACATGTAGCTAAAATATCGAATTTCTCCAAACAAATGTAATATTTTTTTAAGAAAGACTTAGTTCTTTTCTCTGTATAACGACTTAATCTATTTTTCGAAAAACTGTTCTACGTTTACGTATTTTGTTTAACTTTGCTTTACACTGTACTTCGATTTTTTCTTCGTAGTACTTTTTTCCTGTTTCATTCCAATAAACTTGTTTCTTTTCGACTCGATCACTCTCATATTTCCATACAAACTTTCCTAATATCAGAAATGTAACAAAAACTTCAGATATATTTTTTAACTTTAGAATAAGTCTCCCCGACATTTTTTATCATGACATAAACTAAAATTTCATACTTCCCCCCAAAATAATTTTCTTAATGAGTTGTTTTTACACCTTTTTCATGTAGACAGGAGAAAAATAAAGAATGCTTAGATAATAATATAATTTCTCAAACATAAAAGTACGTTTAAATAGAAGTCAGCATTCTGGTCGTTTGAGTTATTTCAGCATACAGAAGGGAAAAAGCAATTATAAAAATTAATATACGTATGGAAAATAGATCTCAGCAATGGAACAAGGTTGGATGATATTAACATATTCATTTTAGTAAAGTTGTGAAAGATTTTTAGTTCTCTAAAGATACAATGCGAGAAAAAATGCTGTTGGGTAAAAGTTGCTGAATAAGTTAAATGATTTTTTTATATTTTGCAGGAAAAATGCAAAGAAGCTTATCTTAATGCATTTTTTCTCGCATTGTATCTTTAGAGAACTAAAAATCTTTCACAACTTTACTAAAATGAATATGTTAATATCATCCAACCTTGTTCCATTGCTGAGATCTATTTTCCATACGTATATTAATTTTTATAATTGCTTTTTCCCTTCTGTATGCTGAAATAACTCAAACGACCAGAATGCTGACTTCTATTTAAACGTACTTTTATGTTTGAGAAATTATATTATTATCTAAGCATTCTTTATTTTTCTCCTGTCTACATGAAAAAGGTGTAAAAACAACTCATTAAGAAAATTATTTTGGGGGAAGTATGAAATTTTAGTTTATGTCATGATAAAAAATGTCGGGGAGACTTATTCTAAAGTTAAAAAATATATCTGAAGTTTTTGTTACATTTCTGATATTAGGAAAGTTTGTATGGAAATATGAGAGTGATCGAGTCGAAAAGAAACAAGTTTATTGGAATGAAACAGGAAAAAAGTACTACGAAGAAAAAAATCGAAGTACAGTGTAAAGCAAAGTTAAACAAAATACGTAAACGTAGAACAGTTTTTCGAAAAATAGATTAAGTCGTTATACAGAGAAAAGAACTAAGTCTTTCTTAAAAAAATATTACATTTGTTTGGAGAAATTCGATATTTTAGCTACATGTTGAGAATAGCTGCTTTTCTGGTGAGTTTAGAAATTGCTATGTAGGGGAAAAAATGTTTGCTAAGAATATGATGTTTAGTGGAAGTACGGACTTGGTCGCTATGTCTCCAGAATGAATGTTTTTTTTCTGTTGATTTAGAAAAAATATACTGAAAATATATTGCAAAGAATATAAATTTTATCGTAAGAAAGAATGCTTTAGAATGAATGTCTTGACAATGAATGCTTTTCCTGTTGGGTTAGTTAAAGAAAAAAATATGAATATTTCACATACATGCAGGTTTTTTAGGAATACTTAAAAGTGAGTTGGAAAGTGAGGGAAACAAAAAATCTGAAGTGTTTGGTACATCTTGTGATATCAAGTTGTTAAGAAACGTTTTACTCAAATGAAATGAAAAAATAAAGTCATAGTAAAGAAAATACTAATACAATCGAATTTTAACTGTCATAGATCTGTATATTTCTCGTATACCCACGAAAAAGGTAAGATAGAAAAATTTATTAAGTTATACATTAAAAGAAAGAAAAAAAGTTGCTTACATATGAAGAAGAAATAATAATGAAGAAACGCCTGTTGAAAAGAAATAGAAACGTAAAGTTGGAATAAAGAAAATACTGTTGCAGTCCAATTTTTACCACTACAGATCTGTATATTTCTCATAAATGTAAGCTTTTAGGAATACTTAAAAGTGAGTTTTGAAAAAATGAAGAAACAAAAAAAAATATCTGAAGTTTTGCTACATCTTGTGATATCAAGTCGTTAAGAAAGGTTGGTTGAAATGAAATGAAAAAATAAAGTCTGAATCGTGAACATAGAATGATATTCAAACACACAAAATTAAGTTAAATAGGGGAAAATGTGAAAAAAAAATGTTTGTCAGAAAGAAATGTAAAAATAAAAAAAATATTGTTTCAATCGAATTTTTAACTGCTATAGATCTGTGTATTTCTTGTACATACACGAAACAGCGATGAAAAAAATAAATTAGGTCACATTTAAAGCAAGTAAGAAAAAAATAGTTTAAGAGGAGAAAAAATAAATCTGAAGTTTTGTCACATCCGGAAATTCAAGTCGTTAAGAAACGTTGGTTGAAATGAAAAATAATAAGGTCAGAATATAAATATGAGGCAGTTTGCAAAGTTTGAAATAAAATAATGGACGAATGCGTGAACATAGAATGATATTCAAAACATAGATTAAGTTAGATAGCGGGAATTGAGAAGAAAAAACCTATGTTTGAAAGAAATGTAAAAATACAGTAAAAATGGAGAAAATATTGTTTCAATTGAATTTTAACTACTGTAAATGAAAGAAATGGAAAAATACAGTAAGAATGAACAAATCAATTGAATTTTAACTACTATAGATCCGTGTATTTCTCGTACACACATAGAAAAGCGAGATAGAAAAATAGATTAAACCGTACATTAAAAGCAAGTAAGAAAACATAGTTTCAGAGGGAAAAAATTAAAAATCTGGAGTTTCGTCACATCTTGTAGAACAGATATCAAGTCGTTAAGAAACGTTGGTTGAAATTAAATGGAAAAAATACAGTAAGAATGAAGTGTAAAGTTAGAAAAAAGACAATGGACGAATACGTGAACATAGAATGATATTCGAAAACACAAAATTGAGTTAAATATGGGGAAAATGTGAAAAAAAAATGTTTGTCAGAAAGAAATGTAAAAATAAAGTAAAAATAAAGAAAATACTGTTTCAATCGAATGTTTAACTGCTATAAATTTGTATATTTCTCGTACACACACGAAACAGCGATGTAAAAAATAAATTAAGTCACATTTAAAGCAAGTAAGAAAAAATAGTTTAAGAGGAGAAAAAATAAATCTGAAGTTTTGTCACATCCAGAAATTCAAGTCGTTAAGAAACGTTGCTTGAAATGAAAAAAATAAAGTCAGAATATAAGTATGAAGCAGTTAGCAAAGTTTGAAATAAAATAATGGACGAATACGCGGACATAGAATGATATTCAAAACATAGATTAAGTTAGATAGCGGGAATTGAGAAGAAGAAACGTCTGTTAGAAAGAAATGTAAAAGTACAGTAAGAATGGAGAAAATATTGTTTCAATCGAATTTTAACCACCATAGATCCGTATATTTCTTGTACACATATAGAAAAGTAAGATAGAAAAATAGATTAAACCATACATTAAAAGCAAGTAAGAAAAAAAAAAAAAAAAAAACCAGTTTCAGAGGGAAAAAATTAAAAATCTGAAGTTTTGTCACATCTTATGGAACAGATATCAAGTCGTTAAGAAACGTATGTTGGTTTAAATCTGAAAAAAAAAAAAAAGATACTGTTACGAGCGAATTTTATGTATATCTGCTATAGATCTGTATATTTCTTGCGCAAACATGAAACAGCTATATAGAAAACCAGATTAAGTCATACATTAAAACCAAGTAAGAAAAGTTCTTTGCGTAGGAAAAAGAAATAATAATGAAGAAACGTTTGCTTGTTTAAATCAGAAAAAAATAAAGCCTCGATAAAAGTAGTTGTTAGATTGAAAAGTAAGAAAATAAAATAATGATTATACATCGAGAAGTTTAACGAGTATGCAAGCATTTAGAAAAAGTAGATTAAGATAATGCATTAAAAGGTACATTTCACTGATTAATCATAAAAGAAAATACGAAAACATAAAAAAATATATTTTAATTATGTATAAAACATTGCGGCTTTTATGGCGGAAAAAGGTACATTGTTAACAAATGTAACAGAAAATGCCATGAACACGTAAGTACATTAATAAACATTCGTGTTTTAAGATTATGTCTGCAGCACAAAACTTTGGGAAACGGCTTTATGTTGGTACGTCCGTTTAAAAAGCGTGAAATCTCCTCAAAGAAAATAAAAAAAATCGTTACGTTGAAAAATTATGTATATAAAATGGGAAATTATGGGGAAAAAATAAGGGCTAAATTCGTTGCAAAATGATCAAGTTATTGAAAAAAAAATAATCAGACTTGGAGCTTAATGTGTCTAACAGAATCTCAAATGACGTCAACTCCTAATACGCCCTCCTTCCTGTATTCATCGTAAGACGGCCAACTGCAAATCCCCTCAGGCAGTCTTCCCCCATACGCAAGCACATGTCTTAATCCTTTCGACCAACCCTACCAAAGATTTGGCGGCCGAATAGGTAGAGCATTTGGCTTCCATCTAAACGGCCCGAGTTCGAATCCAACTGGTTCCAAACCTCGTCGTCGCTCTTTTTCGATAATTATCCATGGTTGAAAAAAAATTTCCCGAGTCCACTTACAATTAAATTTACCACCATCACCCGAAAAAACAGATTGGGAAATTCCCAAAAAAATAAAAATGGCAGAGAAATTTCCCAGAATTAAAAATGGCTTCCTCAACATCGACGTGAAGGTGACGTCATGCAGTAAAAAAATGGCGGACACAAACGACCACGCCCACCGTTGCCACCGGAAGAAAAGTTTCCCCGTGAACGTCTACGGGAAGCGCAACCGTGACGTCACTTCCGGAAGTTAACCACGCCCACCTGTGACGTCACTTCCGCCGCCCAAGTCCCCCTACTACTGTAGCACCACCTTTCGCCCTGATGACGGTGGCGATTCGTCGCGGCATGGACTCGACAAGACACCGGAAGCGTTGGGAAGCTATACGAATCCACGACCCCTGAGCAAGCTCTCACAGTTCACGAATATTTGATGGAGGGGGTCAGAGCCACGAACATCTCTCTCGATGGCATCCCATATGTGCTCGATGGGATTGAGGTCAGGTGACTTAGCTGGCCAAGGAAGCGAGGTCACGTCCGTGCAGTGTTCATCCAACCATTCGTATACAATTGGAGAGCGATGGCACGGTGCATTGTCTTGTTGCAGGATGAGGTCCCCAGTGGAATGTTGAAGACGCACAAACGGGAGCAAATGGTCGTCCAGGATATTCCAGTAACATTGACCTGTGAGGGACGATGTCACACATACCAGGGGTCCCATTTCAGTCCACGTAAACAGTACCAAGACGAGAATGCCACCCCCACCAGCTTGAACAGTACCCTGCTGGCAAGAAGGATTCATCGCTTCATGTGGTTTGCGCCGTACTCGTATCCTACCATCCGCATGTACCAACGTGAATCTCGACTCATCAGTCCATGCAACATTTTTCCACATGTCTAGGGCCCAGTGGCGATGTTCCCGCGCCCATACTAATCTTTGCACCCTGTGATGTGCGGTCAGCAGCGGTACCCACGTGGGACGATGGCTTCTGTACCCCATAGCGAGGAGATGGTTCTGGATGGTGTGGCTGTTTACACGTTTTTGTGCACCAGCGTTAAATTGCCGAGTGATTTCTTGCACTGTGGCCCGTCTATCCGCTCTTACAATGCAAGCTAGCCGACGATGACCCCGCTCATCCACACGCTGTTGTCCACGTGACTCATTCGTTGGGCCCCGACAATTTGCCCACAATCAAATGCGCTTAGATCCTTCGTCTTACCCATACTGCGTCCGACTCTTACTGATTCCCGTCGCATCGTTCCTTATATTGTCGGATCGCTGCATGCGTCATGTCGTTTCCGTTCACAAGGCCGCCCACAACGCCACATTTGCATAACGCCAGCTGTCTCTAATTCAATTGCTCTTCAATGTATATAAATCAACAAAAACGGAAGGTAAGGAGCACGTATACATGATAACTTGTCTTAAATTTCGCATAACAATTTTCATTTCTCCTACTTAGGATGAAATTTCCTCAAAGAAGTGACATTTCTATTCGTTAAAGACTGCACACATTTCTCTCGTGTTAGTTTTCACTTCTACTGCTTAAGACAAAACTATTGGGTTGTCGGAAAAGTCATGACGTATTTTTGCCATGTTTTGTAAAGGTCATTTATTGATAGAAAGAACAAAGATCAATCAATGATATAATGCCCGTTTTGTTTGATAACTTTTTGCCATCTTTCAGTGAGCTGCAGAATGCCTCGTTCATAGAAGGACCTGTCTTTCGAGGCGAAAAACTGTACAAGGTGTTGATTTACACCTCATCTGAATTGAACGTTATATAACGCAAGGACTGTTGAAGAGAGCGAAACAAGTGGAGGTCTGTCGGCGCAAGGTCAGGCGAGTATGCTGGGTGTGGCAACACATCCCACCCAAGCTCCAATAATTTTTGGCGGGTGATCAAAATTGTGTGTGGTCTCGTGTTGTCGTGATGAAACACAACACCTTTACGATGAACGAGCTCTAGACGTTTCTGGATGATGGATTCGATTAGACTGTCCAATTGCCGACAGTACATATTCGAATTGATTGTTTGGTTCCGTGGTAGGAGCTCGAAAAACACGACACGTTTAAAATCCCACCACACTGAGACCAGAACCTTCCGCTGATGAATGTCTGCTTTGGATGTCGTTTGAGGCGAAGCAGCACGTCGTGACCCAGACCGTTTGTGCAGCACATTGTTGTACACAATCCACCTTTCGTCACCAGTTATCAGTCACTTCAAAAAAGGATCGTTTTCCTCACGTTTAATGAGCATATCGCAGATGTTTATACGCGCCGTCAATTGAGCTTCTTTGAGTTCATGAGGAACGCACGCAGCGAGCTTGCTTACGTATCCCAGCTTCTTCAGGTGGTTGTGAACGCTTGAATGATGGATGTGCAATGTGTCTGCAATCTCTCGTGTCGTGTAACGTGGGTTTTATTCGATCAATGATCGTCATCAACCTCGGTGGGCCTCCCCGACCGAGGAGCATCATTGAGGCCACAATCACCAGCACGGAATTTTGCGAACCACCGCTGGCACTGATGTTCTTGTAGAGCATTATCACCGTACACTTATGCAACTTTTCACTAGCTTGACACGCGTTCTTCCCTTTACGGAAGAAGAACAGTAAAATATGGCGAAAATGCACAGTTTGGTATTCCATCTTCAACTTTATGTCAAATCTCCGCAAATCAACCAAATCTCTCACTATTCCTTTTAGACTGCAGCTGGAACTAGCACCTGTCGAATGCCATAGCGATAACAGAGCGGCACATGCCTCTAGTACTTCCAAAACCGACCTGCCGCCATCGGGTGCTAAAATACGTCACAACTTTTCCGACAACCCAATATAACAGGGAGAGAACATTCCTATTGTTTACCGAAGCACTCCTATTTTTCGCGTACTGAAATTCAGTCCTCCTTAGGACGAAACCTTCACAAAGCAGTACTTTCTAGTTGTTTAATGAATCGCTGCTTTTTTTTTTTTTTGACGAAGGTGTTCATTTTTATAGTTCGGACGAATTTCTACAGGATTTGGTTTTCCTGTAGTTGAGTAAACTGCTTTTATTTTTCGCGCATTAATATTAATTTCTCCTTTTTAGACTGAAACCTTTGCAGTGAGTTACCTTTCTGATTGCTTCACGTATTTCTCTTATTTTTGGCATGTTAATGTTCATTTCTTAAGCTTAGGATGAAACCTTTGCAGTTCTTTCCGATTGCTCGAAGTTACTCTGCATTTCTCTTTGTTAGGGTAAACTTTTTGCAGATAAATAAATACCTTTCAGATTACTTGACGTATTTTTCTTCTTTTCTACCAAGTCACTGTTCATTTCTCCTTCTTTAAAGTGAAATATTTCCAGTGAGTAGTTACCATTCTGATTTCTTGACGTATTTCTTTTAGTTTTGGAACATTATTTTTTTCAGTTCTACAACCTAAAATGAAACCTTCGCAGTGAGTTAAATTTCTGATTGTTTAACACATTTCTTTTATTTTTGACATACTTCTGTTTTAGTTCTGCTTATGATGAAACCTTCCTTACCGTTCTTATTGTTTAGGGAACTGCACGCATTTTTCACATAGTTGCTGTTCAGTTTTACTTAGTATTATATCTTTCTTACGTTTCCCTATCGTGCAGGGAACTGCTTATTTTTAGCGTACTAGTGTTCAGTTCTCCTATATATATACCAAGGATAATACTTCTGCATGGAGTTGTCTCTGTTATTGTTTATTGAATTGGTTTTATTTTTCGTATATTTAAACTTTTTACCAAAGAAAATGTAACACCCCGAAACAGTCGTTCGATCCTGATTAAACTTAGCTTCTAAGTACCTCAGGCCGAGCATGCAAATGATTAAAAAATAAGGCCAATGGTGAAACAGTGGCCAGCCACAACGCATCGGAACCGCGCATCGATGAGGGTACATCAAGAGAGAAATTCTCACGCAAGAACAATTGTGATAGCGGATTGCGGTTGCATTAACCTCCACGGACGGTGAGGTTGCCTTGATGTCAGATCCGTGTGCAATACGAGCAGTTGAGCGAATTTGAGTGAGGATGTATATTCGGGCTGAGAGAGGCCTGTTTGTCAAGTCACCGTATCTCCAGGCATTTGGTCGCAGCGACGCAGCAATTGGACGATGTTGGCGCCGATGGGTTGAGGAGGGCACAACACAGTGGCTCGCGGGCATTGGACGCCCGAGGGCAACGACGGAACGCAAGATTGATTGTGAGAACTTCACGAACAGAACCGAATTCACCGATCTCAACCATCCGTGACCATGTTGCGTCATCAACAGGTACGGAAGTGGCCGTGCTGCGTCATCGACAGGTACGGAAGTGGCCATGTTGCGTCATCGTCAGGTACGGAAGTGGCCATGTTGCGTCATCACAGGTACGGAAGTGGCCATGTTGTGTCATCGAGAGGTACGGAAGTGGTCATGTTGCGTTATCGAGAGGTACGGAAGTGGGCATGTTGCGTCATCGACAGGTACGGAAGTGGCCATGTTGTGTCTTGAACAGGTACGGAAGTGGCCATGTTGCGTCATCGACAGGTACGGAAGTGGCCATGTTGCGTCATCAACAGGTACGGAAGTGGTAATTTTGCGTCATCGACAGGTACGGAAGTGGCCATGTTGCGTCGTCGACAGGTACGGAAGTGGCCGTTTTGCGTCATCAACAGGTACGGAAGTGGCCATGTTGCGTCATCAACAGGTACGGAAGTATCTATCCGCGCCGTTCCCAGTCGACTTGCGGCACGGGCACTACATTCGAGAAGGTCACTCCGCCGCCTCCCATTGACCAGCGAGCATCGTCCGGCACCGATGTCGGGCCTAGATCAGCGTGGGATAATGTCCAATGGCGTCGCGTGGTCTTCAGTGATGAGTCGTGGTTTGCACTTGGTGCCGATAACTAAGCCATACATGTCTGGAAACAAGTCGGCCAGTGCACGGATCATGCCTTTGTCGTGGAACTGTACACGACTCGCGCACCGGGAGTAACTATCTGGGGAGCCATTTCCTATGATAGCTGGACACCCATGGTAGTCCCCCGTACCACCCTCGCGGCTCAACGGGTCGTCGATGACATTCTACGACCTGTTGTGTTGCCATTCCTGCAGCAGCATCACCCAGCAATTTTTCAACAGTATAATGCCAGGCCACACACGGCACGGCTCTTCCAACTCCGCCTCCGTGATGTCGACACACTTCCACGGCAAGCCCAACTTCTCACCGATGGAATATATTTGGAATGTGAAGAGACGCCACCTATTCCCATTCAGGAATGTTGGCGAATTGGCCCGCAATGTGGACACCATCTGTCATGCTATACTTCAGGAGAGTATACGTGAACTGCATGCTTCTGTGACACGCTGGCTAACAGTTTGTATCCGAGCCAGAGGTCGCTCTCCAAGGTACTGAATTGTTTCACTTGTGTAGCTGTTTTATCCGAATAAATGGCCCAACTGCTTTGGAATTCCAATCATTTACTTTCCCATACATATACATTAAACAACATGACAATTTTCACCTCGATTGGATGACTACTTTTTTATTTATTTATTTAATTTTTTTGGCAAAGAGTGTATTACGTAGGTTGAAACATTTGCAAAATGTATATGTTGCTCTTTAGGAATAGGAGTTATTATTATTATTATTATTATTTAGTTTTGCTGTTTAATACTTCTGCTCAGGACGCAACATTTTCACGAATTTTTTTCCTTATTCGAGTATTGATGTTCAGTTACCTCATACCAGAAAGGTTACAAAGGTTACTTCCTCTGAGTTTGCGCGGAATTACCTTTCTGGTTATATAATGAATTGCTTTACTGGTTTTTTTTTTGGGTTTTTTCATGTCACTCTTCTGTTCTTCTTAACATGGAACTTTCACAGCAGTTACCTGTCCTTTCGTTTGGTGAAATGCTATTAGTTTTAACATATTCTAGTGCAATTGTCCTACTTAGAATGAAACTTCAGCTGAATGTTAGCTTTCTCTTTAGTTTCTTTTCTCAGTAGTTGCATGTGATTTTTCAGTTGGTTTACACTCACGGACAATGAAATTTGCGCACCAAGAAGGAAGCATCAGATTGAACTGAGATTTTATGGACGTAATGATACACATGATGGCAAAAACAGAACTGCAGGACAATTACAGAGGGATCTGTGGCACGCAGTCCGGTCACCTTCAATAGCACGTCGCACGGGCTCGTGCCGCGATACATGCTGCAATACGGTCGGTCTGGCACGGAGGCGAAGAGACGTCTGATGTTGTCCTGCGGCGGACTGGCTAACATGTGTTAGACGGTGTGCTCCAAATCCCGGATAGTGCGGTATGGTGGCAGCCGGCGCTTCGACCGGGGACATGTCCGGAGAGCGGGCAGGCAATGGAAGTGTCTGGACATGACGTAAACAGTCCTGGGCAAACCCGACACGTGTGCGTGCGGGCCTTATCCTGCTGGTATACCGCACCTGGAATCCCGGCCAGGAATGGAAGCACATGGGGCCGTAGGATCTCATCCAAATACAGCTGGCCCGTCAATGATCCACGTACAACTACTAGAGCTGATCGGCTATCGTAGGCAATGGCTTCCCAGACCATAATGCCTGCAGTGGGGGAGGTGTGGCGCTCGATATCCAGGTCGGGATTGTGCCGTTTACCCGGGGACCTCCACTCCCGGACACGATGATCATCTGTCCCCAAAACGAAGCGGCACTCATCGATAAACACCACACGTCGCCAGTCTGTGGCGTCGCTCTAGTCTGGTACCACTGCACACGAAGCCGGTGATGTTCCGGTGTTAATAGCAGCACACGTAAGGGGCGATGGGATCGCAGATTCGCCTCCGCGAGGTGTCGGGAAATGGTTCGTGGACGCACAGGAGCCGTTATATCTGTCTGTATAGTGGACCAGGTTCCCATGTGATCCGTTCGTGCCTGGCGTACGAACCGTCGATCCTCTCTACCGGTGGTCCTCTTGGTCCATCCGAAGCCGCTCTGCCGTGTGGCAGTGCCGTCACGTGTCCACTGCTCCCAACACAGTAGGGCGGTATAGTCAAAACGATCCGCGTGTCATGCTATACGGCGCTCCGACCACCCTGTGGTTTTCAGCCCGATTACCAGGCCTCTCTCAAAGTCCGTAAGTTGGGTAAATCGTCGTCTCTGGCATCTACTCGGCATTCTTGTCACTCTGTACTCTTGGTTGCGTCGGCCGCTGCTTTTCGCTTTCATGGGGCATCGACTACACGCCGGTTTATAAGGCTGCCGATTCGTGCTTGCAGCACCACCATAGGGTGTGCGGTCATGCACACTCGCACCAAACGTGGATCATTTGCATGCCAGCACACACTTTAGCTATTTGCAAAGTTTCGCGGTTGTAGCATGTTTTCTTCTAGGTGCGCAAATTTCATTGTCCGTGAGTGTATTTTGAAGAAAACTGGATTTTTTCATTACTTTAGGAAACTATCTCCTTGTGATTTTCTTTTATTGGCATTTGCTTATGGGAAATTTGTATGTATGTTTTGATTGGGTACGTTTTCTACTTATCGGTAAATATTTCAGTTGGCCGATCATTTGGACACACTTTGACCTTGTCAGTCTGGCTCTTTTGGTTTCGGACTTCGGTACAACTCCCGTACGGTTTTCTTGAGCATTCACTTTCTAAAATGAGAGGAATTTCCACCTCTGTGCTTTGGAAATATAAATCTTATGAACAGTTTCGTGGAAAACCCTTGGTAAAAGAAGGCACCTAAGATTTATACAAATCATAATAAAATGATATTTTTTGTAAAATATAAAATCATAGACCAGATCATTACGACTACACGTGTATCCACGAGTGGACGCGTCCGACAGCACGTAGAAATGACGCCACCAGTTGGAGTACAATATGTATACACGACGCGGGCAGGGAATGCATGTTCGACAGCAATCTCCTTTGACCTCTCATGGACAAATGAGAAATAAGCCCATGCAATGGAGAAAGGGAGGGACTTATGGGCGCTTGAACAGGGAATGATTATTTATCTGCTCGTCAAAGGAGGAAACCAGCATCTCAGCAACCGCAGGCGTTGTTAGCTGTTACAGGGATGCGTAAGAAAGTGTAGCAGGAGTGGTCAGAAGACGGACATCAGCCCCCTGATGTGCCGTAAAAAGGAGACCACTATTTTTTGAGAGTAACGGTAGATCAAAGGAGTCAAAGCCGCCCCGGTGGCGCAGTGGTCTAAGGCGTTGGCCTCTGATCATTCGTCCGTAAGGGGTCCGGGTTCGATTCCCGGTCAGGCATGGATGTTGTGTTTGTCTCACGGCACTGGCTCTCTCCCTTCCCTGGAACCAGTGACCCTAAATTAGGGACGGGCGACTGCTTATAGCCCATTTGAGTTGCTCACGGTGGTCGTTAAACCTCCAATCAAAAAAAAAAAAAAGGAGTCAAAGAAGATTCGCGCAAACGTGGAAAAGTCCAGGTGGTCGGCCGTTTGGGAGATTTCGGAAACGGCTTCGTTGAAGCTTTTATACGACGTCAGCGCCTGTTAAAGCTTTTATACGACGTCAGCGCCTGTTAAAGCTTTTATACGACGTTGAAGCTTTTGTACGACGGCAGCGCCAGCTAAAGCTTTTATACGACGGCAGCGCCAGCTAAAGCTTTTATACAACGGCAGCGCCAGTTAAAGCTTTTATACGACGTTGAAGCTTTTGTACGATGGCAGCGCCAGCTAAAGCTTTTATACGACGGCAGCGGCAGTTAAAGCTTTTATACGACGTTGAAGCTTTTGTACGACGGCAGCGCCAGCTAAAGCTTTTATACGACGGCAGCGCCAGTTAAAGCTTTTATACGACGTCAGCGCCTGTTAAAGCTTTTATACGACGTTGAAGCTTTTGTACGATGGCAGCGCCAGCTAAAGCTTTTATACGACGGCAGCGCCAGCTAAAGCTTTTATACAACGGCAGCGCCAGTTAAAGCTTTTATACGACGTTGAAGCTTTTGTACGATGGCAGCGCCAGCTAAAGCTTTTATACGACGGCAGCGGCAGTTAAAGCTTTTATACGACGTTGAAGCTTTTGTACGACGACAGCGCCAGCTAAAGCTTTTATACGACGGCAGCGCCAGCTAAAGCTTTTATACAACGGCAGCGCCAGTTAAAGCTTTTATACGACGTTGAAGCTTTTGTACGATGGCAGCGCCAGCTAAAGCTTTTATACGACGGCAGCGGCAGTTAAAGCTTTTATACGACGTTGAAGCTTTTGTACGACGACAGCGCCAGCTAAAGCTTTTATACGACGGCAGCGCCAGCTAAAGCTTTTATACAACGGCAGCGCCAGTTAAAGCTTTTATACGACGTTGAAGCTTTTGTACGATGGCAGCGCCAGCTAAAGCTTTTATACGACGGCAGCGGCAGTTAAAGCTTTTATACGACGTTGAAGCTTTTGTACGACGGCAGCGCCAGCTAAAGCTTTTATACGACGGCAGCGCCAGTTAAAGCTTTTATACAACGGCAGCGCCAGTTAAAGCTTTTATACGACGTTGAAGCTTTTGTACGATGGCAACGCCAGCTAAAGCTTTTATACGACGGCAGCGGCAGTTAAAGCTTTTATACGACGTTGAAGCTTTTGTACGATGGCAGCGCCAGCTAAAGCTTTTATACGACGGCAGCGGCAGTTAAAGATTTTATACGACGTTGAAGCTTTTATACGACGGCAGCGCCAGTTAAAGATTTTATACGACGTTGAAGCTTTTATACGACGGCAGCGCCAGTTAAAGATTTTATACGACGTTGAAGCTTTTATACGACGGCAGCGCCAGTTAAAGATTTTATACGACGTTGAAGCTATCATACTGTACAACGGCAGCGCCAGTTAAAAAATTGCATACATGACTTTTTGCACTTCAGTGCATAGACTGTCATGCTTGTGCTTGTCGCCAACTAATGACACGTTCAAAGTAATTCCGATCACTCGTTCTGGCCATTACGACCCTCTATCGGAAGCTCACTAATGCTCGATGAGCTGGTCTGACTAATATCTACCGCACAACACGCTCACGTGACATCTTGCGTGTTGGAGGCAGCCATTTATGTTATGAGGGTAGAGGTCTACATAATAAACTGGATCTCAGTCTATGTATGAAAAGTAATGAGGCTCCCCTTTGTCGTCCCTGAGTTAAATATTTAATCATCAATGTTTGTTGCTCTTTCTCAAAATACTTCATAGCGCCTAATGCATTTGTCCCAGCAAGTAATCCCTTTTCTGTAAATGTGCTGTACAAACGTCTTGTGTTCACATCTACACATGCCAGCCACTGAATTAGAAACTTATTCAACCCGGTTTGGACATCCTTTAGCCCCAGCTACAGCATGTAAGCGGTTCGGCATAGATTCCACAAGGTGTTGAAGTACATCTACGCCTACAGCATACGTTCATCAGACAGTCCTCAGATTTGACGGAGAAGGACTAGCTCCCGGATCTGTTTTCATAGCATGTCCTATACATTCTCAATGGGGTTCGAATCCTGGCTTTGTGGTTGCCAGAGAACATTGTGGGAGTGGCTGTCATGCTCGCTGAACTACTATAACGTAAATCTTTTTCGTGAGCATGATCGGTGTTACGCTATGACTAAAACCATGACTAAGGAATGTTGAACTAAATAAGAATACGATGCAATAGTGTACGGCTGGAAACATAAACAGGAGTCAACCTATGTTTCGTCTGGAAACATAAACAGGAGTCAACTTACGAAAACCTTGGTCCAGCAATATTTCAGGACATCCACAAAAGAGACACATATGATCTAATTTTTACACAGAGCGAACATCTCCACACATACACATAGCAACTGCTGTATCGTCCTTTTTATCTATCTTTCTTATCACATTCATACGTCACTCTCTCTCTCTGACCTCAAAAGTGTTGCCAACCTCATTCATGTGAGGGAAAAGACATCACGTTAAGTTTGGAAAATGTAAAAGAGAACAAACTCAAATTTACATAGGAAAAAGAAAATGAAAGTTAAATTAGAATATGCGTCACACCACTGATGAACACATCTTGCGTGATGGAGAGTGGCATTGTCGTCCACGAAACAGCCGTCACCTGCTAGAGAAAAAGTTAACATTTCAAGATGGACTCGACCCGCAAAAATGTTCAGATAATCCTTGGAGGACATTCTACCCTCCAGTAATATCAGGGAACATGTTCAACGCCAACAGAACGTGCCGCACACCATGAAACCACATCCAGAACCTTAAGTTGTGTTTACAAGGCCATCTGGGTCCACCGCTTCATGGGGCTCCAGACAAACTCTCTGCCTACCATCGGTACAAAACAAAATGCACCTCGACTCGTCGGACCACATGACTTTTTCCCAGTCTTCTAGTGTTCAATCACGGTGTTCCTGACACTACCTTAGGCAAACTTTCCGGTTCTTCGCAGAAATCAGTTGTTTCCGTATAGGCTTGCGACTGGCAGTGCCGATCCTCTTCAATTCCCTTCTCCTAGCGCGCTGAGATATGGGTCCGGAACAGGTTGAATACTTCGGTCAGTTGCTGCACCCAGGTAATCCTGTTTTTCCGAACAAGCCTTCTCAAACGACGGCGATCTCGTTCCTAACAGATTGTTATCGCACCACAGTTACGCTTCTTAGACAAGCAATGAGGGTTATTTTTGCACTGATCAATGACCCGGGATATCTCGCGCCTATTGAGAAACCAGTCTATTTTTAAAATCGTCGCCCCAGTCAGATGGGCGCTCACAATAAGCCCACTGTCCAACTCCGAAAGCGCCTTTGTTTTTTACAATTGTGATCAACACTACTGACGAGCAGCAGTCTTAAATAGTTGTCTAGATCATGTGGTGACGCACATGACCACGTACACTATCTACCAACAAGTAATTGGACACCTGTGATAGCAAAGGAAAACGAAGTTTATTCACTTTCAGTAGTTGGTGGAGCCTCCACGAGCGGCGATTACAGCTGCGACCCTCCGGGGCATACTCTCAACCAGGCTTTGTACAACGGCTAGCGGTATTTTCTTCCACTCGGCTTAGAGAAAATAGGTCAGTTCCTTCACCGATTTCGGACAGTGGGAACACCCCAACTCGTCCCAGAGGTGCTCGATAGGGTTAAGGTCCGGGCTCTGCGCAGGCCAGTCCATTCTATTAACCCCTTTGTCACCATATACCAAGCCATGGTGGTCCTCGCAACATGACAGGTGGCATAGTCATCCTGAAAGTGACATGGGTCCACCCCGTAAAACTGCCACAACGTAGGAAGCGCATGGTCATCCAAAATGGTGCAGTAGGTCTCGGCGTTTAGTCTACCAGGAATTGCTACCAGGGGTTCCGTGCCATACAAGGAGAAACACCCCATAACATAATTCCATCGCCGCCGAACTTCACAGTTGGCACAATACATTCCGGCAGGAGGCGTTCTCCAGGCAGACGCCAAACCCGGACCGTGCCATCCGAACGGTAGAGGGTGAACCTTGATTCATCGCTCCAGAGAACCTGTTTCCACTGTTCAACGGTCCACTGTCGACGTTCTTTGCACCACGTTAGCCGAACAGCGCTATTGGATTTGGTGATCAAAGGCTTGTGGGCGGCAGCACGTCCATGATAACCGAGCAGATGGGCTTCCTTACAGATGGTATTCTTCAAAAGAACACTCCCGGATGCCTGTTGAAACTCCTCGCGGATGTGGCCCATCGATTTGGTGTGTTTTTTTCGAATTTCTCTGGCCAGCACCCGTTGGTCTCTAACTCCCAGTTTTATGGGTCTTCCGGGTCGGGGCACATTCCGACAGTCATCTCTCATCTTCCACTTGCCAATCACATAGGCCACTGTCGATTTTGGGTACTTCAACTCGCTGGATATGTCACGTATGGATCGGCCATTTCTGTGATACCCGACGATTACACCTTTCTCGAAATCAGAGAGCTCCGAACTGCGTGGTATCTTGCATGCGACTGGTTGCGTTGTTGTTTCCCACACGATATTTAACGGGGTCGGCCGTGATGTGTATCAGGACCGCAGATATCGTGGATTGCAGGAGTGTCTAATTACTTGTTGGTAGATAGTGTATTTTGCATATACGCTGCGTAAGTGACGTTTGCGTACAACTGCATAACAGTTTATAATTCAGTGGCCGGTGTGTGTATGTCAAGTACTAACAGTCGAGGGTTATGCCCTTTTTTTTTTTTTTTTTTTTTTTTTTAAGGAGCTGGTGTTTGATTTTTCGTCAGTTGCTCAACGTTTTACGAAATTATTTTCCGAAAGAAGACGATCAGCAAATTGAGAATAAAGCGAACATGACATTTTTGCATGCCTCAAAACCGATTCTCGTCCTCGTTCGGCAGGCTTTCTTTGCTGCAGAACCCAGAATGGTCTGTTTTGATTGGTGCTTGAGGTGCCAAAATAAACTATGATGGTGGTCCAGGTGGTTAGGCAGTTGCTATTTAAGACCCTGTTGCTGCCGATGACTGGGAAAATGGGTTCATGATCAGAAATAGATGCCTGCAGTTCAACTTTTTCTTGCTCGATGATGAGTCGTCGTTGTACGAACGTTACAGAAGTTGCCCGCGAATAAAGAAAAAAAAAGTCTGCTGGGGTGGTTCATTTATAGATTATCGACTTTATCGTCGGCAGCCGATGTTACAAGGACACAGACGAAAAGCAGAAAAGCGTCCTTAACTAACACCGAAGATGCGAGTTAAGAACGTTTTCAGTGAACAAAACAGTTATCTGTCCTTCTGACAGGGGAATAATCTACTTCTTGACTTCTGTCGTGTGAAAATTTAGTGCTTTGACTAAAATCCAGTTGTGGATTAAGCAAATTTTTCCCCGGAGGATCTTGACTTCTTACGTTAATTCATCTTTAATACGGTTAAATCTCCCATTTCTAGCACGTGTTTGAAAAAATGAAAATAATTGTTTATGTTATCACTATGTATATTCGTTTCATCCATCTATGGACATCACATCTTTTCACGCATTATTCAGGTTAAAAAAACTTGTGATTGCACTTATTGGGATTCTTGATCTGTGATAATGATGATCCTTACCCTTTAGCCTTTTTCCGGGGCAAAATTTCGCCGCTAGGGAGCCTAAATGGGGACTTCTTCCGTATTGGGACCCGAAGTAGTTCCAAAACGGACGATTGGTGTCAGCACAAGTATTTTTCGTTGGATTGGATTGGATAAAGTTATTAAGAAACTACAAAGGCAGTTCCACAAAAGCTGAAAGTAATTTTGTTTTGATTTGGCGACAGTGAGAAGGAGAAAAATAACCACGCAGACGACTAACTGAATTAAGGAAGTATCTATGGCAACAGTTATTAGTCGTGGCAGACGATTCTGGTTTTGTAATTGCGCAGTTGTTTAAGGTACGTCTGCATTTCTCCATACAGCTATGGAAGTGAGTGATTCAGGTTTAAGAAGTGAAATGCGTTGCGCGATAAAATTTCGCTATCGGTTGAGTGAAACGGCTCCAGAAACAGTTGATTTAATGAAAAAAGCTTACAAAGATAAATGTTTGGGTGAGTCAACGATTTTTAGATGGCACCATTATTTCAAGAAGAGGCGTTTGTCAGCAGAACTCGCTCCTAGGCCTGATTGACTTGAAAGTGTTTGTCAACTCTCCAGGTGGCAAGCACGCATATATACGTTCGGAGATTTCTGTGCCCAAAGCGGCGATGACGCAATAATACGTTCTTCGAAAACCTGTTCGAGAGCCGCGGAAATTTCATATTATGTCAAATGCGCATTTTAACGACGTCGTATACCACAGAAAGACAGGACGATTTTAGAGCAGTCTCCTGTTATACATGTAAAAAAATTGCCTCTTCCAAACCTCTTGCCACCTGGAGGGTTAAGGAGCGTATTGTTAACACTGTTTGGGCAATCCTGCAATAAGATCGACGAATGACGTGTGAAAACATAGCGGTGTCAGCTAATATTTCAAAAGCGTCGGCATTCCGCATTCTACGCGACAAATTACTGCTGCATCGTATGTGTTCCAGATGGGTACCTCATCACCTGCCGAGGGAACAATTGTTAGCCAGAGTTCAGATGAGTCATGAGTAGAAAAAAATGATTGCAAAGGGTCCAAACTTTCTAAACACAGTAGTAACTGCCGATGAAACATGGGCCCACTATTTCGACCCCATTAAGAAGCGCGCAACGAGTGTCTGGAAACACACACTCTCGCCTCCTCCGAAAAAAGTCCGCCAAACCAAATCAGCTGGGAGGGTGATGATGCTAATTTTCTTTGATCATGAAGGTGTAGTCTACCAGCATGCCGTTCGTCCACAAATTACTGTCAATTCTGAGTATTACATTTCAGTCTTGAAGCATCTGCGACGACACATATTGATTAAGCGACAGGAACTGGTGGGCAAGTGGACCCTACACCATGATAACGCCCGCCCATATGTGGCTTCTTGTATTCATCAGTTTCTCACAAAATGTAGTGTATAAATCATGCCACAGCTTGCCTACAGTCCTGACCTCGTCCCGTGCGATTTCCGATTGTTTCGAACAATGAAGAAGTTCCGTGGAGCAACATTCAACACAGGTGCTGACGTTATTCAAGCTGTACAGAGGTCGCCAAAGCTGCTTCCACAAAATGCCTTCGCCACATGCTTTGAAAAGTAGACTGAACGATGGGACCGTTACATATCAGCCGAGAGAAGATACTTTGAGAACTAATAACATATACGTATTTTGCTGTACCTATATTTCTTCATTTCAGTTTTTATGGAACAGCCGTTGTATATAGCTAAGTAAAAAGCTATAATATTGTCGGTTCTCTTGTTAAAACCTCAGCTGGGGCTGGACGACACAGCTGAGGGCCCGGGTAGTACAGCCTTGCAATTTAACGTAGGACCAACACTGAGCCACCGTATTCTATTCCTAAAAGACGGTGACTCAATGTTGGACCTACGTTATATTGTAAGACAGATGGTCAACTTGGTGTTCATTTTCCTGGAGCTTATTATTCTTGGACTTTTTCTTAAAGATGTTTTTGAAACGAAACTTTTTCTTCTTTTTTGTTTCTTGTGCTACCTGGAGATATGTCTTATCACAAAATTAACAATCCGTGGTTTAAAGCATAAAAGCTACGATCTGAAACCTAAGCAAATGCGTTGGCAATTGCCGCTGAGGGATACACGTTGTGGCCCTTCGACAGTGCTTGAGCTACTTGGGGGTAACCGCAAACGCAGACGATATCGAATTCGAAATGTATTTTGTTCCACTATCTGATCAAAGTTATCCGGACACGTGCCTCCGCCTACTCCCTGTAATAGGAGAGGAGTTGATTTTGCGTCGGTCCACCATTTGTTACTATCACAACTGCTGAGAAGTCTTTCCACTAGACTGGGGTACCTTGACGCGGGAATTGCCTTCCACTCTGCGGCTGGTCGGTCACCGATTTTGGGCTGTTCGGCTTGGCTCGAAGTCGGTGATACAATTTACCACAAATCTGTTGCATAGGTTTGAGCTCAGGGCTCTGTACAGGTCACTCAACTTCTTCCACACTCATCTCATAAAAGCACTCTTGTACGGGAATCGCTTGTAGACGGCGGCATTGCGCTGCTGGTAAAGGAAAGTTTCGTCACCGAACTGTTCCCAAAATGTTTTGAGCACAGAATTCTCGAGAACGGGAATTTAGACAGTAACGTTAAGGACTCCGGGTACTGAAACTGCTGGATGTTGGTATCCTTTGCTCGTTTGTTTTATTTTCGTCGAACACCTGCTGCAAGTTTACGTTTGTGAGTTTCAGTTGCGTGGATGCCGAACAGCCATCAGCGGTTCGTTGCAGAGAATTATGAGATCAAGACCCTGGACAATTGAGATGGCGTTGCTTCGATGTGTGTGAACACGCTGTGTTTGTTGTTCTTACAAAAAGTGCTCTAAAACAGTACATGTATTATGATGACCTAAAAGGATTCTCGCTGTAAAAAACTGTTTTTGTGTTAAAAGCCGAATGGATATCAAATTTATGGTAAGACTGTTTAAAACAGACTAAATAGAAAGCACAGTACGAAATAACATTAAAGCGTTCTATGTTTAGCATCATCCATGAACTTACATTAGCGTTTTAGTTGTGTGTTTAGTCAAGAATAAATAACGATACATTATTTCAGGAAGTCTGTTGATTATGAACATAGTTACCGTCGCAAATAATTTCTTAGTTTTTAACGCACACCATCAGAAACTAGGGCGACCCAGATCAAACCAAGAAACACCCAACTCCACAGCACGACGCTTCCTCCACCAAACTTCACATTTGGAACAACACAGCCGTCCAGATGGCGTTCACTTGGCTTCCACCACGTCCAGACTTGTCCTTCGGACTACCAGGTGGTGAAGCGCAATTCATCACTTCAGACGATGCGTTTCAACTGTTTCAGAGTCCTTTGGCGTCAAGCTTTACACCCTTCCCACCGACGCTTGGCGTTGATTTTGCTGCTTTTATGATTGTGTGCTGCCACTCGAGCATGAAAACCCATTCCCTTCAGCTCTCGGCGAACCGACATGGTACTGGCGTTGCTTCCAGAGGTCATGTTGGAACTCGGTGGCGAGTACTGCAATCGAGGACAGGCGATTTTGCCACACCACCCACTTCAGCACTCGGCTTGCACTGTCACGTGGACTACCAGATCGTGATTTTTCTGTTGTTGTTCCTATAGTGTTTCCACTTCACATTAATATAATTTAAAATACACTGCTGGCCACCCAAAATGCAACACCAAGAACGAAGCATCCAATTGGCCTGAAATTCGCAGCATGCGTCACCCGCGGGAGGATATGCAAACGATTAGCATTGCAGGGCATATGCAAATCATGTGCGCCCCCGCACGCCAACGAGAAGCACTATAAGAAGGGTGCACAGAAGGCGCAGTGTAAGTAGTGGAAGTGTGTTGTGCTGCAGGACCTGTGCGTGGGAAGCTTCCTGATGCTTCGTCGCAGAATAAGGCAGTCATTCCAGCACGTTTCGGAGTTCGACAGAGGACGAATAGTGGCTTATCGCGACAGTGGTTTGTCGTACCGAGACATAGGCGCCCGTGTGGGACGACATCCAGCCACAGTGAAGCGAGTGTGGATTCGGTGGGTTCAGGAGGGACGGACGGACCGACGTGAGCGATTGCCGCAGCCGCGGCACACCACCAAACGAGAGGACCGGCATGTTGTACGGCGGGCATTGACGGCTCGCACCGCCACATCACGAATGTTAGCACAGGAATTAGGGTGTGTTGTGCAACAACCTGTGTCAGCACGTACCGTTCGACGTCGTCTGCAGGAGCATGGACTTGTCGCACGGCGCCCATTGCTCCGATCACCATTGACGTTACACCACCAGCGAGTGCGGCGGCAGTGGGCTGTTGAACGCCGCACCTGGACTATGGAATGGCACGATATTGTCTTCTCCGACGAATCCCGCTTCTGCCTGCAGCACCACGATGATCGGATCCGCGTACCGCGGCACCGCAGCGAGAGACTGTATGACGCCTGCATTATGCATCGCCATACCGGTTCGTCGCCTGGCGTTATGGTTTGGGGCGCAATTGGATATGACACCCGCACCCCTCTGGTACGCATCACCGGTACACTCAACAGCCACCGCTACATCTCCGACGTGTTGGAGCCTGCAGTCCTCCCTTACCTGCAGGACCTGCCAGCGGCCCCGTTTTAACAGGACAATGCGCGCCCGCACGTGGCACACATCGTGCAACAATTCTTCACGGCCACCAGGTGTTACTGCTGCCGTGGCCCGCCTGTTCTCCCGATATGTCGCCAATCGAACATATCTGGTCGCTGATCGGCAACCGAGTGGCCCGGCAAGCACCACCCGCGGCTAAGCCTGATGAACTGTGGCAACGTATGGAAGCAGCCTGGACCGACATACCCCAAGCCCACATCCAAAGCCTCTTTCGTTCGATACCGCGGCGTGTAGCGGCCGTTATTGCCAGCCATGGGGGCCACACGAACTATTGATGCCTGCGTGTTTCGCAAGTCGCACGGGCCTGTAAGCTCAATCGTTTCATCTTTGTATCTGTTGTTATGTGTCCAGTAAATCTGGCTTTGCTATCTCGTGTCTTTCTTGGTGTTGCATTTTGGGTGCCCAGCAGTGTAGGTCGGGTCAGTTGCAACAAGTCAAAAATTTCTCGACCTGACTTGTTGATAACACGGTGCCACGTTGAAAGGCGTTAAAATATGTCGTACTGTCAATTCTACTGCTTGTGTGTGTGTGTGTGTGTGTGTGTGTGATTGGAGGTTTTCAAGACCACCGTGAGCTACTCAATGGGCTATAAGCAGTCGCCTGTCCCTCATTTAGGGTCACTGGTTCCAGGGAAGGGATAGAGTCAGTGCCGTAAGACAAACACAACATCCATGCCTCACCGGGATTCGAACCCGGTCCCTTTCGGACGAATGATCAGAGGCCATCGCTTAGACCACTGCGCTACCGGGACGGCCAATTCTACTGTTCGATGTTTGCCAAACCACGTGCGTCTTTTCATACCTCTATGGGCCATGGCTGTGACGCGTATGGGCGAATCCATTAATCAAAAAAAAAAAAAAAAAGTATCCAAATACTTTTGGCCGCCCCCCGGTGACCAAGTGGTCTAAGCGATGGCTTCTGATCATTCGTCCACAAGTGGTCCGGCTTCAAATCCCGGTGAGGCATGGATGTTGAGTTTGTCTTACGGCACTGGTTTTCTCCCTTCCCTGGAACCAGTGACCCTAAATTAGGGACGGGCGACTGCTTATAGCCCATTGAGCTGCTTACGGTGGTCGTTAAACCTCCCCCCCCCCCCCCAAATGCTTTTCATCATGTACTGTGTATTTTATATTTTACTCCATTTCACTGCATCTCAAAATCAGACTGAAACAATTCTTTTTTTCGTTCAATACTTTTACTACGAAGACCGTTTTATATGCCCATTTCTTCAAATTATGACCAGTTTTTCCCCGCTTGTGAAAACACAAGTTTGTCCGTGACGAGTATCGAATACGCGTCCGCTCACTCCGGAGTAAGTTGCTCTCCCAACTAAGCTACACGGAGAGAATGTACCGCTGTAGGTTTGTTGCCTGGACACGTGAGTCACCTCTGTAGCACGTCACATCATCTTTTAAGAGAAATAGCAATTTTTGATTATTTCTCCAGACGAACAAACAGCACACATTTTTCGAAGTACCTAACTAACAGTACCTCCACTTTTTACGTTCGGGAGCCAATGTGGAAACACAATTTTGTCCTTGAAGGGAATCGAACCTGCGCCCCCTCGTTCTGGAGGAAGTTGCTTTCCCAAATAAGCTACACGGACAGAACGTACTGCTGCAGATTTGTCGTCTTGACACGTGATTCACTTCTGTAGTACGTCACACGCTGTGGGTTGCGAATGCATGTTCCAGGTAATTGTGCTTCTCAAAGTTCGATTTGAAAACTTTTTGGACGCGGATCGCTTTCATATAAAAAAAATTTGCACGTAGTTCGTAGTCTTTCTTAAAGCAGAATGTTGGCACGTGAGAGGGTAATACAGTAACCAGGGGATATTGCCCATCCTATAACGGAGTGAAATTTTTAATTGAAGCAGACTGAAAACAAATCAAATATACGCCGGATTCTGTAAGGAAATATAGTAAAAACTTATATAGTAAGAACTCTTTCATGTTAGAACTAAAAATTATATGCTATTTATTTCCGTTTTGTAAGACCTCCAGATAAATAATATTCTGTGTAAAATATTTGTTGTTTAACAATTGTAGATTAGAGCGTTTAGATAGATTGATATTTTGCAAAATGCGTAATATCATCAGCACTAAACTCGGAAAGTTGTTTTCGTGTAAACTTACCTTAATAACTTTTACTTTGATTTTTCGCCTTAAATTACTTTTTCTCCGGCACACTTGTTATTCCCTTCACGGCTTGTTTTAGAATGTCGTACATGACGATTACTTTGAAGCTTCATACCGAACTTTTATCTAGAAAATAATGCGACATCTGGTATTACAAATCGGAACTATCTAAATTCTCGACAATGTGCAATTGGGGCGACATCTGCTTTTAGATGCAATCTTGCTCACTTTGACATCTCAAGATTTCAGTTCTTATTGTAGGTTAGAGCGTTTAGATAGATCATTATTTTGCAGAATGATTAGTATAATCAACACTAAACTCGGAAAGTTAGTTAAATTAAAAAAGTAGAAAACACTTAAAGGTTATAAATTAATAATCGAATTGTGCTAAATTAAATTAGTATACAAACAAAACTTGCCTGGATATTAAAGATTTTAATTCGAATTTTGTAGATCGGATAAATAGAACTCGAGTCATTAATTTAGTGGTTACATAACTGTTGTAAGTTATATATATATATATATATATATAATATATATATATGGGATGTAAGGTCAGGTGATGCGTAACATCACAGCCTCTCCTTGACAAATGTCAACCCCGCCTTCTCGTGGTGCATCCTGTTCCTACTAAAGGGGCTCTGACGACCGCCAATAGCGGTATAACTATACCATCGGGATTAGAGGAAATTCTATCCCACACTCACCAACCCGCTTGGCCAGCGTGGTGAGTTATGGCCAAACCCCTCCAAAATGACTAAACAACTTAAATCTTGGCCCTCAGTCTCCGGCAGCTGGAATGTACCTGGCCAAGGCAGCTGCCAGTGCGACATGAAGGCAGAGGGTGCTAAGAATCCCCGGAGGACCGGACTAGGCTGCCATCTGATGCTGACCTTGGCAACGTACAATGGACGCTCCCTATCTTCTGATTCAAGGCTTCTTGAATTGGAAGAGGAACTACAAAGGATCAAGTGGGACATCGTGGGGCTAAGTGAGGTAAGGAGAAAAGGAGAAGATCTCATCGAACTGAAAAGTGGACATCTCTTCTACTATCGTGGGACAGATACTGGCAGAACTAGTGGTGTTGGATTTATAATAAACAAGAAACTGAAGGATAAAGTTGTAGAAGTTGAAAGTTCCTCTGACAGAGCTGCACGGCTTGTTATCCAACTCTCGAAAAGATACCAGGCTCAGATTATTCAAACTTATGCACCCACCACAAGTCATCCTGAAGAAGAAATTGAAGAATTTTATGAGGAAATTTGTCATCTAAATAATAAAGGTAAGCAGCACTTGAAAATAATTATGGGAGATTTCAATGCAAAAATAGGGCAACGGCAACAGAATGAAACTTCAGTAGGTAAATTCGGTCACGGCAACAAACCAGCGTGGAAATACTCTCGTTGAGTTTGCAGAGGCAGAAGGGTTTTTCATCTTGAACTCCTTCTTCAAGAAAAAGCCACACAGGAAATGGACATGGAGACATCCAAATGGGACGACAAGTGAAATTGATTTTATTATGTGTAACAAAAAATTCGTCATAGAAGACTGCAGTGTGCTAAACAAGTTCAACACAGGTAGTGACCATAGATTGGTGAGATGTAAGATGCACCTCAACACTAAACTTGAACGTGGCAAGCTCATAAGACAAACAAAATCTATTGACATAACCAACCTTAAAAAACACCATAATACCTTCAAGTTGGAACTGAAGAACAGGTTCTCTGCTTTAGAAGGCCTAACATCGGAAGAAGTGGACATCTCTGAAGTTAACAGAAAAGTAACCAAAGCTCTTATGGAAACAGCAACAAAATTAACTGGGTCTAAGAACAAGTTGCATGTAAATAAATTATCCGGAAAAACGAAAACGTTGATGCAAAAAAGAAGAGGGATGAGGACAACTAAATAAGATGTGACTTCCAAAGTGGAATATATAGAGCTATGCAAGACAGTACGTAAAAGTATCACTGAAGACGTAAGAAAATTCAACTGTGAACTAGTGAGGAAAGCAATTGAAAACAACCAAAGCCTAAAGATAGCAAAGGGACATCTCAGTAAGGGAA
Organism: Macrothele yani; assembly: GCA_039090855.1. Taxonomy (NCBI): domain Eukaryota; kingdom Metazoa; phylum Arthropoda; class Arachnida; order Araneae; family Macrothelidae; genus Macrothele; species Macrothele yani. The sequence continues at coordinate 123,128,611 of CM077025.1, read as the reverse complement.
GAAAACAGATTATGGCACTGAGAAAAGAAGATGGTTCTGTAACAAGAAATAGAGGCGAAATTTTGACAAGAGTGAAAGATTTCTACTCCAAATTATATGAAAGGGATGATACATGCCCTCCAGACATCATGAAAGATACCAGTACCAGAGTTCCTCCAGTCCTTCCAGCAGAAGTTGCACATGCAATCAAGAACATGAAGCGGGGAAAAGCTCCAGGAGAAGATGGAATTACTGTAGACATCATACAAGAAGCAAGTGGAGAAATCGAAACAGTACTTACCCAAATTTTCACTCGATGCCTTAATGAAGGAAAGATTCCTGAGGATTGGAACACCGCTACAATGATCCTGCTACATAAGAAAGGTGACATTGAGGATCTCGGAAACTACAGACCTATCAGCCTCCTATCAGTAGTTTATAAAATCTTCACTAAAGTTCTGTCACACCGCTTGAAGGTGACACTGGACATGGCTCAACCGAGAGAACAAGCTGGATTCAGGAGTGGCTACAGCACAATAGATCATATCCATGTGCTGAGAGAACTAATTGAAAGAGCGAGGGAATATGAACTTCCATTGTGCATGGCTTTTATCGATTATGAAAAAGCCTTTGATTCGGTGAAACCATCAGCAGTTACAATGGCTCTGAAAACCTGCGGTATTGAAGATGCATACATTAATATTATTAATAACATCTATGAAAATGCAAGTGCAAAGATTAGGCTGTTTGAAAAAACAACACACATAAAAATTGGAAAGGGAGTGAGACAAGGTGACACCATATCTCCGAAGCTCTTTAATGCCACATTGGAGGGTGTTTTTCAGTCACTGAGCTGGGAAAACAAGGGGATAAAGAAGAATGGAGATTATCTAACCCACCTTCGTTTTGCTGATGACGTAGTCATTTTTGCAACTAGCCCATCAGAGCTGCAGAGTATGATCCAGGAACTTGCTGACAAGAGTAAAGAAGTGGGATTAAAAATGAACTTTCAGAAGACAAAAGTGAGGCTCAATGCTTTTACAAGAAATGAAGATTTATCGATTGATGGAGAAAAGCTGGAGATAACAGACACGTACGTTTATCTTGGACAGCAGATATCAAGTGAGGGTCACATTGATGAAGAAATTAATCTACGTACAAAACTTGCCTGGAGAGCTTTTGGAAGAAACAGCATAATTTTCAAGAGCAATATGCCATTATGTCTTAAAAGAAAAGTGTTTGATCAATGCATCCTTCCAGTGCTTACGTATGGTGCAGAGACGTGGACCTTAACTAAAAGAGACATACAAAGGCTGCAGACAACTCAAATAAGCATGGAGAGGTGCATACTTGGTGTAACCAGGAGAGATAAGAAGAGGAACTCGTGGATCCGAAAAATGACAAGAGTGGAAGACATCATGATCAGAGTTAAATCCCTGAAATGGCAATGGGCTGGACATACTGCCAGAAGGACAGATCATCGATGGACAGCCGAAATTTTAGATTGGATTCCAAGGGACAGGAAAAGACCCAGAAGAAGACCACATGGGAGATGGGTGGATGAAATTCGAAAGTATGCAGGGGTGACATGGAGGAGACTGGCACAAGACAGACCGTTGTGGAGGAAACTTGGGGAGACCTTCGTCCAGCAGTGGACTGATAATGGTTGACAATGATGATGATGATGATGATGATGATGATGATATATATATATTCTATTAAGAGACTGAAGCAAAAAAATTTTGACTCACACGAAGTACAACATAGAAAAGGTTATGTATTGACCGGTGTGAGTAAAAAGAGAAAAATAAAACAACTGAATGTAGAAAGTGTCGAGAATACTGAGCCTTGGCTTTATCAAGGACCAGCAAAAACTCTGCATTTTCTCACTTCCACAAAGACCTATTTGGAGATGAGTTTCTGCAAAGTGATAGATGCAAGTAATAAGCCCACCAAAAAAAAAATTTTTTAAATATATATTTTAAAGAATATATATAAATGTCATGACCTCCGCAGAGTTGCATGACCAAGCTTTAGTTAACAATTTAGCTAGCATCCATAACTTTTCTGGCCCGACCCATGCTCTTCATCTGCTACTATTAAACAGAAAGAAGAAGATTATAGAAAACTCAAGTTGTAAGAGTGACATAATAAATCAGAAATAATGTTCAGCAATAGCAAATTACCAAGTTCGCCTGAGAGAGAATTTAAACCTGAATAGCAATACAAAAGTATTACAAATTCTTAACATTGCAATAAAAAAGGAAATATTAATTTTTTTAAAACACAGATTCTTGAAAGAAAACTGGATTATAAAAACCCCCTACTCCACAACTTCTGACAACACAGAAACGAGAATATAATAAAGACAATAATTAATTAAAGAAACGCATTGTGAAGGTTATATGACATGAACAATTAGTTGCAATATGTACAAAGTATTTCAGAAGTGCTTTAAGTGCATAATTATATACTATTATATTAATTTAGTAATATACAAATATTATATTAAATTAGTACTGCACAAACAAACAGACACATCAGCATGCATTTCTCGGAAGAACAAAATTAGCGTCACATATTCCAATATTATTTGTATGCGGGAGGCACAGTCACCTGTTGCAGGTTCAGGGTTCAGACTTTCAGAGTACCACATGGTTCAGACCTTCAGTACCAGATTGCATTCCAATCGCCCGTTAGTAGCCCACATCGAACGGACTGAATGTAGCTGGCAATCGTGGCTCGCAGCCACAGTAATGATCGAAGAGCCCCAAGAGAATCTTCAATAATGTCAAGGACATTCTCATTTTATCCATCCAACTAAACACAATTCTTATCCATCCAACTAAAGAAAAAACCTTGGCTCCATTGTTGTCGACAAAAACCGGGGTTCTTCTTCAGTTGAACGGATTGTAGAACTACGCCTTCATTTCTGAATGTGAGCAGCTAGCATCCCTGAGCATTTTGAGGAAGAAATTCGAATTTTAAGTGTACCAAAAACCGCTGTAAAAGTTTCAATTCCAATTTTAAGCAGACTGCAAGCAGTGATTTTTGCGCTCTGTCTTGAACTGCGCCCGGGGCAGCCGTCCTAACTCCGCCGACACCGCCCTAGTTACGCCTCTGGTTAATAACTGTACACCCCTCTGTTGGTAATGAATTAGGTTCTATGTAATCACCACGTTACAAGCCCTAATTTTAGGAGCGGGTGGAGCTTTTTCGGTGCACGAAGCCAAATTTCATTGCAGCCAAGAGTGGACCAACGCGTTATTAAGTAGATGTTCCTAATGCAAAGCTAACTAAATGTATGTGCATACACACACACACACACACACACACACACACACACACACACACACACACGTACTACAGAGGTGAAAACATGTATCAAAACGACAAATCTGCAGCGAAACATACTGTCCTCGTAGCTCAGTTGGGAGAGCGACTTACTCCGGAGTGAGGGGACACGGCCTCGATGTCCGTCGCGGACAAACTTGTGTTTCTACATTGGCGTCCGATTGTGGAAAATGGATCCACTGGCCGTTGGGTTATTCGAAACATGTGTGATGTTTGTTTTACACATTGCTTGGAATTAATGAAGAATTCCTACTTCGCTTCAAAAGAAAAAAAAATTTAAGGGGGGAAATGATGTGACGTACTACAGAGGTGAAAACATGTGCCAAGACGACAAATCTGCAGCGAGACATTCTGTCAGTGTTGCTCAGTTAGGAGAGCGACTTACTCCGGAGTGAGAGGAAACGGAGAAACTTGTGTTTTCACACAAAAACAAAAACAAAAACAAATGTCCTCCACGATAAGAAGAGAAGCACAACTAACAAACTGACGCAAGAGGTTATTCAGATTCGTCGTCGTTGGAAAAATGTGCTTGCATTTCAACCCCACGTTAGTCGATCGTGAGTTTTAGTTATTTGAGCACTCATGTGTTCCTGTTTTACAGACAAACTGTGGATTACTTTGTGCATTTGAGCCGGCGACTTTAAAACATCTATCCGTTTTATTCTTTGCATAGGAAATGAGGTTTCCTTCGAAGAAGCATAAATTTTAACCTGATTACTTAAAATCTCTATGGCATATCACCGTGAAAGGAAATTATTTGAGAAACATTCAATCTTGTTATCGCAGAATGGTACAATAATGGCTTCGTTTTCGCATTACAAAACCGTCTTCGAATAAACTATCTCGTTCGTCTTTGGCTACGGGAAATAAATCATTTCGAAATATTCCGAGCTAAAGGGGAAACAATTTCGCTGTCGGAGAGCAATACGCGAATAATTTGCGAAGAAATTTCGAAGAAAGAGAATAATTTACGAAAAGATTTAAAATGTCTCGGGTCCTAATGAAATTTATTCGTTACTGGGGAAAATCGCCATTTTCTCATATGCGATCGATATTTGCGCATTTTCCTCAGAGATCTGCGTATCAATTGCACGTCACTTAAAAATAGATTGTTTTCAAAACGTTCTCTGATGAAATGAAACGGAAATTGCTCGTTCCATTAAGTGAAATTAAAATCCTCTGGCATTTTACTGTAAAAGCAGTTTCGAATTATTGAAGCATTTGAGCTCAGGTTTCGATGGAAAACAAGGAATGAAAACATAAAACACAGAGGAAATGGAAACATAATACAACCTATATTTAATGCAAATGTTATCCTAATGAAAACGTTGCAATATTATACTAGGAAGCGCCTTTATATCTGAGGTAAAGAGAGGGAAGGGGAATTAAAAAACGAAAAGGTAGAGCAAACAGACGAACATTTATGAAATTCTATGTTGGCTTAACTCATGAAGAATTCACAAACATCAATTCTGTCGACAAAAGTTTCTAATTAGAGGATACTGAAATAATTCTTGGTTGTGCCGTTGCAAAAACAACAACGATAAATTGGAAACAGTAATTCAGGCAAGATATCAAATGATATTCTGGGTAGTCTAATCCTCTCTCGAATTAGAGTAAGCAAAAATAGCTTTTGGCTGGAAAATAGCATAAATCATTCATTAAATATATTAATTAGCTGCTTATTTTTACATGATGTGATGCATGAACTGTTGAACGCACATCGGTTCCTTGCATTCGGATATAAAAATCATTAGTCCTACTGTCTTCTTTAATTGAACGCGATTAGTAATGCTGTAGAAAAGGGGAAGTGCCGTTATTATCACCAACTGAACGTAACAGATCTTCACTACCAGACAACCAGATTTCGACAGTCACGTTGTACTGAAAAATAAATAAAAATTTCGCCAAATCCGACGAATCTGGAGAAAGGTAAGAATGAAGAAACTGAATTATGTATTTTCAATTGGTGTCACAGAGACCTTTATTCAAAATATAGAAACAACGTTGTGTGTTAAGTGTTAAAAAAACACACAAATTTGAAAAACAATTTTTTCCGAAATTCTCTGTAGCGTGTATGTTGTATTAAAATATGATAAAATGTATTCATCATACGTAACGTGCATACTACACACAAATTCATTATCATCTTGGTATGACAGCTGGAAGCAGCGAAGGAAAGTATTATAAGATTGAGCCTGCGAGATAGAAAGAGAAAATATTGGGTTAACTGCAGAGAGAAAGTCTGGGAGACAGGAAAGGAAAGAAAAGCTGAACAGAATGAGACGGGGGAGAGTGTTTAAAGAGACGAAAAGGCGGCTAAAGCTACAGCAGACGTGAGAAGGGATAGCTAAATGGAAAGAGATAAGAAGAGAGAGAGATTTAGAAATGGAAAGAGAAGATTTTAGAGATGGAAAAAACTACAAACAACAAAGGCAATTTTTGGGAACCAGGAAAAGGGAAGGCAAAATAGAATAAAAGAAAAACTCAGAATGTTTAGACGACAGAAAAGGAGGAAAAGCTAGGAGGAACTTAGAAGGCGTGGGAGACAAAAAATGGAAGGCAAAATGTAAATGGAAAAAGAGAAGGAGAGAAATTATAAGAAATGGAAATTTCTCTATTTCTCAATTCTTTCTCTTCCCGTTTCTCTCATTTCTCTTTATTTTCTCTCATTTCTCTCTATTTTTCTAATAGAGAGAAATGAGAGAAAGTCTGGGAAACGGGAAGAGAAAGAAAGGAAAAGTAAATGTATGAAGGAGAAAGGAAGTTTGTATAAAGAAAACATTTTTGTCTTTGACACACACTGGAAGAGTATCGGAAAAAACTGCGCGAGACTGGAAGGAAAACAGAATCTAAACTGAATGAGAATTGGAGAAAGAATTTCAAATATGGAAAGACGATAGAAGCCAGACAGGACCTAGGATCAGAGGATGTAGAAATTTATATCAAATAGAATACGCGAGGGTTTATAAAAACACAGAGAAAGAGCTAAAGAATACTGAGAGGTTTTGGGAAACAGCATACGAAGAGACAACTAAATACAGATGTTTTATAGAGGAGAAAATCTAAGAAAGGAAGGTCAAGAAAAGCTAGGAAGAAGTGGTACAGAGAGAGACAAGGTCTGGCGGAAGGAAGGGAAGGATAAACAGAATGTATTAGAAGGAGATAAATATTTATTTGAAAATTGAAAAAGCTGAGAAGAACTAAGAGGGAAGGAAGAAGGGTGAAGGTAAGTGTGAGATACAAAGAGAAAAGGAAAAGACATAATTAGAATAGAACTAAGAGCGACTCAGATGAAAAGGCAGGAGAAGACAAACATAATTTACAATAAGAGGGTCCGGAGAAACTGGAAGAGAGAGCTAAATAGAAAGAGCGGAAATTTAGTATGTGAAAAGACAGGAAAAGTTATGAGAGGGTGGGTCACGGAGACACGAAGAAAAAAGAAAAGCTAAATGGAATGAGAAAAAAACAGAGGAAGGAAATTAAGGGGATGGGAAAGACGCAAGAGCTGCAAGGTGATTATATTAAACTATACCTATTCAGAGACAACCAGTGACGAAATTTAACTAGTCTTCGTAGGAACATTTTCCAGAACATAGAGAAGTAATTCTGGAAGCAAAACAGAAAAGAGTCCAAAAATCTCCACCAGAGAAATATTTGGCGCTGCTAATGGCAAAAAAGATAACATTTGCATATTATGTACTTCATACGAGCGGCTAATTGGCATAAAATGAAGGCGCCAGACTTTTCGAAATCTTGCTAGGAACACTTGATGGTTCTCACTTTGCGTAATCGTGCCTTAGTTGTGAGGCTGTACTGTTAGAAAGGTAAAAACGATTTTCGCGAATACGGACGCCGCAAAACAATGAGAGGAGTACCGCGGCATCTGTATTAGCAAAAATGTAACAATGAGAGGAACAAACCATGCTTCGAAATACTACGTGGTTTGTTGATTTGAATAGAAGGCGGTACCTGACAGTCAGACCAGAAAGAGGGAGCAATCCTATCCGTCCAAAAGGCTGCCAATGCGGACACAGGGCAATTGCTTGGTAAAGCTGCATCTTCACGAAGTGCAAATGAAAACCCAAGGCACGAGGAAACGCCTTACGAAATCGCGTGGTAAAATTTGCTTCAAGTGTTGCAGTACTATCCCTATAAAGTTACCCACAACCAACAGTTGCAAACTCTGGCACACATCCGACAGACGTTTTTATCAACTTTCTTGGCACGCATGGATGTTGACGAATCTTGATCGTGGGGAATCCTGCGGTGGGAAGAAGCTCATTTTCATGTGAGCAAAAATGTCCAACCCAAAGCTTCCGTATCTAGGCTACAGGTTTAAGAAAATTCCCTTATATTCATCGAAGCTTACCGTATGGACAAGGTTCACGACAAATTTCTTATGGGCTCGTTTTCATTCGAAGAAAAGCATCGACCTAGACTTGTGACATTGCAACCACAGAGTCATCATTCCCCAGCTGCATCTAAAAGGAGGTATTAGAACAACGATTTTTTTGTACATGGAACAACTCCTCAGACTGTAAGGTCAAACGTTGCTGCGACAAAGTGTGACTGAGAATAGGGTTATCAGTCGGTCGTACAATAGTCCACAGTATGGCCACCACATTCACAAGACATTAACCCCTGTACATCCAACTGTGGGGTCTTCTGAAAACATGGTGTATCGCTGCAATATTCTTTCTTGGAAGTCTCGAAGGAAAGATTCGTTCAGAATGCCAAATACATCAATCCAGATCAGTTGCATTTTGCCGTTGAGAACACTGTTCCTTGGATACAGATTTTAGTCCACCAAACCGGTGGTCTAATTAAACAATGCCAATTATATTCAGCAGCTCCTAGTAATCCTCATCAGCTCTTTGTGTAATGATGAGCTCCAATATCTCTTTGTGTTAAAGAACCACCTCTGTGTCACTAGACATTAACATTTGGAAAGAAATGCCAGAAAATTGATTGAACGCCACATGTCATTGATTGCGGCTCATTTATCAATTGCACATAGATCGCAGAAGCGCCCCCCTCCCCTCCCTTCTAACAGCGCCGTATCATCTACTGGTGAGCTTCTGACGGTAGCATAGTAAAGGTGAATGCCGCCCGGCTGCAAGATATATACATACTTTGCGCCCCTCGCAAAACAAAGATGATTAAGAAAGTGGTATCGGGTGGCGACTTTAGTGTCGGTGATCACCTATCCGAGAAAAGCATTTTCTATTTCTATTTTGAATATATTCTGCGAGTTTTTCAAATCAAATCGAATCTCATATCTCAATACGCTTAAAAAATTAACTGGAACCGATATCAAACAAAGAAAAAAACAGTATGTTGTGAATCAATGGTGGACCGAATCAAGGAAAACACCAAATACGTATGGTACCTGACAAAATGGAAAACTGAAAACTAGAATAGAAAATGTGTCACCACTCCGGTGGTTGAGTGGTATGAGGCGCTGATTCCAACCAGTCGTCAGAGATGGAGCTAGGTTGGAGTTTCGATAAAGATTGGTTGTCTGACTGGCTGGTTTTTTCCCTTCTCTCTGGAACCAGTTGGCCTAAATTTGGGACGGACGAATGCTCATAGGGTTGTTCATGGTGGTCATACCCCTCCCCCCACCCCAGTTCCGAAAAAAAGTGGTTAATATTAAAATGCGAGAAAATTTCCTACATGTGAAAAGTGTGCTTCATGCAATTAAATTTCTTGCCGAGGCGCATTTCCAACTTTAGTAGCAGCATCATTCCAACATTTTCGGTGCTCTCATATATTGGTCGCTGGGTGGTAACCCCTTCTTCCATTGTTACTCCTCTGCTTTCTGAACTTATTATTATTATTGCCCAAATCTCACCTTATGTCCTGGGAAGTGGAACGGACGACTGAGTTTTGTTAATGGCTCTGAATACTGGTGGTTTAATCATAATCACCTTATAGAATGGACTGAGAGTTTGGCGGAGAAAGAAATCTGGACAGATTCGAAGAATGAGAATCTGAAATAAAATGTGAGGGAAAGGGGGTTTCGCGAAGTTAAGATAATGTAAATCAGCACGAAATATCTGAAACCGTAGACACTGCTCGCGTAATAACCTAATACTGAAAATGCGTGTAATAATGTGTGAAAGCTTTAATCAGTTTCGTGGTACAGTTTTAATGTTCCAACTACGTGAACGAAAGAATTGCGCAAGAGTAATGCATTTTACTGCAGCATTTCCCAAACAGTGGGTAGTGAGTCGATTTTGGGCGGGTCGCGAGAAGTGTTTTGAAACGTGAAAATTGTGTAATTGTTTGAGAATAGAAATTCACACAAATATGGGGTAGAAAAAACAAAAACGAAATAAAAATGAAAAATGGAATGGGGGATAAGGTTCACATAATATACGAATGCGTGAAACCAGTTTCGTGTTCGTGCCTATGGCGTTTTCCGAAGCAGGACATCCAACCATCCACAGCTCAGTGCTGCCATCTAACGACCATAGCGGCCATCTAATTCGAGAACCCACTGGACACTTTCGTTTCTAGAGATTTTCAATTGCTAGAAGTCTTCATCATCATATTTAGACAAACTTCTCTCGAGTGCAGTCCATCATCATATTTAAAAAGGACAAACTTCTCTCGAGTGCAGTTCGGATACAGTAGTGCGTGCGATAACTTCGAAGCTACCGAAACTAAAGTTTATCCTCTTTGCGGGCATGTAGGACACATGGGTAAGTAATTGACAAAGAAGCCGACGACGACGCAGAATGCTGGAATTCAGAGACGTACCTAGGCATTTTTGCGCCTAGGGTAACCACAAAATATTGTGCCTCCAACTGCATTTTCCTATATTACTAATTTAATAGCTCTCTCTCTGTCTCTCTCTCTCTCTCTCTCTCTCTCTCTCTTTCAAACCAAAATTGACGTGATATCAAACCATTTGCTGTTTGTACAACTTTGCTAATTGTTTCGGAGTTCAGATCAAACGAACCGAATGTAGCTTGCAGTCGAGGCTCGCAGCACGGTAATAATCGAATAGCCCTCAGAGAATTTTCAACAATGTGAACGACATCCTTATCTTGCAACTTACTCAACTAAAGAAAAACAGCAGCGTTCATTGTTGTCGACAAAGGCGGCGGTTCTTCTTTGGTTGAACGGACTATACAGCTGCGCCTTCGTTTCTAAATGTAAACAACTAACATTGACTGAATATTTTGAAGATGAAATGCGAATTTCAAGCTGCAAAGGATACCGAAACGTATGAGCAAAATTCTGTAAATGGAAAAATGACCAACTATGGTGCTAAAAAGAAGTGTATCGGAAACAGGTGCAAAAGTTTCAGTTCCAGTTTTAATGAGATTCTAAGCAGTGTTTTTGCGCCCTCTTGAGCTGTGCCCGGGGCAGCAGCCCCGCGCTAATTACGCCTCTGCGGGAATTAAATCAAAAACCGGAAGAACAGCTGAGGACGAAACGTCATCAACAGAAACCGAAAAAGTTGCACCCTTCGCACGCTGGTCATTCTCAGATATGGATCAGTATTTTTGTAAAGTTATATTCAACAATAAATTAAAAAAAACAGTGATTAATAGTAAAATTACTCCCCCTTCCCTCCTCATGTCCGTTAAAGTTAGATGGCTCGTGAAAGTTTGTCGCTCTTAAAATTGGGTCACGGTTCTAAGAAGTTTGAGAAGCACTGTGCTACTGCATAAAATGTGCTTACAAGCTGGAATTCCCTTAGTTCTGAAAATTGGGTCGCGGTTCTAAAGAGTTTGGGAAGCACTGTCCTACTGGGTAAAATGTGCCGAAAAGCTGGAATTCCCTTACGTCCTAAAAATTGTGTCGCGGTTCTAAAAAGATTGGGAAACACTGCCGCACTGCATCAAATGTGCTGAAAAGCTGCAATTCCCTTACGTTCTAAAAATTGGGTCACGGTTCTAAAAAGTTTGGGAAGCACTGTCCTACTGTGTAAAATGTGCCGAAAAGCTGCAATTCCCTTACGTTCTAAAAATTGGGTCACATTTCTAAAAAGTTTGGGAAGCACTCTCCTACTGGGTAAAACGTGCCGGAAAGCTGGAATTCCCTTAAGTTCTAAAAATTCGGTCGCGGTACTAAAAAGTTTTAAAAGAACTTCCCTACTGCATAAAATGTGCTGACAAGCTGGAATTAACTTGCGTTCTAAAAATTGGGTCACAGTTCTAAAAAGTTCGGGAAGCACTCTCCTGCTGCGTAAAACGTGCAGGAAAGCTGGAATTTCCTTACGTCCTAAAAATTGGGTCGCTGTTCTAAAAAGTTTGGGAGGCCCTATCCTAATGCATAAAATGTGTTGACAGGCTGGAATTCTCTTACGTTCTAAAAATTGGGTCGCGGTTCTAAAAAGTTTGGGAAGCACTCTCCTACTGCGTAAAACGTGCCGAAAAGCTGAAATTCCCTTACGTTCTAAAAAATCGATCGCGGTACTAAAAAGTTTGGGAAGAACTGCCCTACTGCATAAAATTGTGCTGAGAAGCTGGAATTCCCTTGCGTTCTAAAAATTCGGTCGCGGTTCTTAAAAGTTTGGGAAGAACTGCCCTACTGCATCAAATGTGCTGACAAGCTGGAATTCCCTTGCGTTCCAAAAATTCGGTCGCGGTACTAAATAGCTGGGGAAGAACTGCCCTACTGCGTCAAATGTGCTGACAAGCTGGAATTCCCTTTGCTTTCTAAAAATTCGGTCGCGGTACTAAATAGCTGGGGAAGGACTGCCCTACTGCATCAAATGTGCTGACAAGCTGGAATTCCCTTTCGTTCTAAAAATTCGGTCGCGGTTCTAAAACGTTTATGAAGCGCTGTCCTACTGCATAAAATGCGCTGACTCCCATAAGTTCTAAATTGCTGCCTTGTATAAAGAGAAACATCTAAAACAAAAAAAGCGAGAGTACCTTGGTAATCTTTGTAGAAAACTTATGCTATACGTCTATGCTTGAGAAGATCTATGTGGATGCCAAATAAAGCGAGTGATTCGATAATATGTATTTACATGAACGTACATCGCATTGCATTTATTTGCGTGGCTCACGCTCACCCAGAGTCCAGTACATACTAAGTGTGGTATATACCACAGTCCGGAACATACTAGGTGGAATTAAATCATAAAACTAATTCCTTACAATGAGCGCTACTGACGTAAGTGGATTAATGAATGTTATTGTCGTAAAACCAATGAAAGAATCATGAATGGAATGCGGGATTACAGGATACAATACAAATTTTGGAGATGTGAATCCGTTTTCTGGTGTAAATATGACATGGATGGTAAGTCAGATAATATCCAGAATTTGTATTGTATGGTGTAATCCCGTATTCCATTCATGATTTATCTGCTCCTCCGGGCAATCAAGGGATAGTAGAATTCTTAACCTCCAGATTCGCTAAACACGAAGTCCGGTTGCTTCGACTAGCGAATCCTGTGATGGTTTTATTCATATTAATCGGAAACTTGAAACTTGGTCGTTCTGGGCGGTGTAGTGGTTAGCACACTCCCCACACAGCACACAATACATATTTCGTATATGTTACAAGTACGTAGCGCTGAAACATTGAGACTTTTCAGATAAGTTGCGCAATGTAATAGTAATGTTTCAGAAACCTTACTGTTACGTCAAAATGTCCTCAAACGTTGCATAACTTTGAAACATAATCGATACAAATTTTGAAAATGACAATCCGATTTTTGGCGTAAATGTGACAAGGATGGTAAGTCAGATAATATCCGAAAACTTGAAAATTTTCATCGTCCTGGAGCGGGACTCGAATCCGCGTCTCCCAGAAAACGCCCTGGTATGCGGTTTTTGGGAGACAAAAAACGCCCTTGTCACATTTACACCAAAAATCGGATTGTCATCTTCAAAATTTGTATTATATGGCATAATCCCGTATTTCTTTCATGATAACCGATACGTTACAGTGAAAGGTCTTTGTAACTTCAACATACCAACTTCATGTTACTGTTACGTATTTGAAAGATATTTGTAACTTCGTTGCATTACTGTTACGTATTTGAAAGATATTTGTAACTTCGTTGCATTACTGTTACGTATTTGAAAGATATTTGCGACATCATCATATTACTCTTACGCATTTACTACGTTGATTATACAGGGAGATCCATTTAAACCAGTACCTTGAAAAAACCTTACATTTTTGCAAAGGATCGCGCAAGGAACTTTTTCTTTTTACAATAGAAGCAGCAACTCCTGAAGAATGAAAACCGTCACCGTGAAGAAGAATGTTAACCGTAACTGTAACTCAGCTCGGGATTTATTTGTTGTTCCGTTGTCATTCACTTGCGTGCATTCGGAAACATGCAGTACTCTGTTCCAGAGCGTGTTTTTTAGTGAAATCGTATTGGGTAACCAATTCTGTCATCAAAACACAACGAGCATTTCGAAGAGAGTTTGGAGTTCGAAAAGTGCCAAGCAAGGCAACAATTCTGTCGATGGCAAAAAAACTGGAGCAAACCGGTTCTCTTCTCAGCGGTAGCGGTAGACATCACCCTCCGATGCCTCAAACGCGTGTGGACGATGTTCGGCAACGTTTACTTCAATCTCCGACGAAATCGTTGCGCAGATTAAGCCAACAGACAGGATATTCATAAGGAACTTGTCAAAGGGCAGCAAAAAAGCGAATATTCGACCATTTAAAGTGCACGTAATCCATCAGCTGCAGGAACCGGACAAGGGAAAGAGAGTAAGTTACTGCAAATGGTTTCAAAATTTTCTTAATTTGCGATCTGATATCCTCTCCATCACATGGTTTACGGATGAAGCCTGGTTTCATCTGTCAGGCTACGTCAATTCGCAAAACAGCAGATACTGGGCTGCCGAAAATCCACACGTTATGTGTGATACACCGATGCATTCACAAAAGGTTGGTGTATGGTGTGCGGTTTCGTCTACGAAAATTATCGGCCCCATTTTTTTCTCTAGACTGTCAACACTAACGTTTATTGCCGCATATTCAATGAATTTGTGGAACAACTTGATGACATTGAATTGACAGAGGGCTACTTTCAGCAGGATGGCGCTACGTGTCACACATCGAAAGTCTCAATGGAACTCATAACCAGCTTCTTTGAAGACAGATTAATTTCAAAAAACATATGGCCTCCCCGATCTCCGGACTTAACTTCCCCTGACTTTTTTTTATGGGGCTACTTAAAGGATAGAGTTTACAAAACCCATCCAAAAACATTGGATGCATTGCGTGAAACAATCACGACTGAAATTGGCAATGTTACTGCTCGTACTCTACATGAGACATCACTGAATATGGTGCGGCGTGTTCAACTGTGTTTACAAGAAAATGGAGGACAATTCCAACATTTGCTTTGATAAAATGATTCTACAATACCACATGTATAATTCTCAGCTTACTGTATGATTTTGTTATTTATAAAAAAGTTATAAGTAAATCACATGGTACTGATTTAAATGGATCACCCTGTAGTTTTAATAAACTTTGTAAAATCACCATAAAAAATATTGCACTCGACAGCTGTCTCAAACCAACAACAGTCGTATTACGAGTTTGCGTTTTCACAGGTTCAACGCAGTGCGCTGTGCATTGGGAACAGTGGCGGCGTTTATATGTATATTGATAACAACAGAAATAAAAATCGGTCCCAAATGAGGGTGTCGCATTTCTATTGTACATGTGGAATACACTATATTTCAGCGAAAAAAAGAAAGAAAATCAAATTCGTCATTTCTCTAAATACCTACCAATATGAAATTTCTGAGCTTCAAGTAAAAAAAAAAAAAAAAAAAAAAACATGCTGATACAGTATATTAATACAACAACACAGCCATCTGCTTAGTTTTTGTAAAATGCATTTTAGAATTTTTCGAAAATGCATTTTATCTATCCTTTAAGTAAAATGCATTTTACGGTTTTTCGAAAATTATAATAATCAAAAAAATTACCCACTTTCGGATTATCTTGAATCTCGCACACACACACACAGACACACAAAAGGATGAAGTATTGAAGCAACTAATTATCTAACTCGAGTATCACCAAAGAATATCCCAGTAGCACGTGGAAATACGACTACGAGAGTGCGTCGGTAAAATGGCATAAATGCGCATGCGCATCAACGTCGTTGCCAAACCAAAAATCTTAAATATCGCTGGAATGTAACATCAAGGTGGCAGTTATGTGCAATGGAAACAATAAAACAGCAGTATCGGTGAATGTTATTTTTAACGTAATCGTAATGCACAAAGAGTTATGTTCCAAAATAGATGTTGCTGAAACGTAATTGTAAGATATCTCTGAAAGTGTAACGAAAATGAGAGATTGTAACATTATTGATACATATCTGAAACGTTCTGTGCTGTATATGGGATATTTACACCAATAAACGGATTCACATCTTCCAATGAAAGAAGATATGTGTGTCGTAGAAGTAAATATTTATTAAACTATGACTGCAGTAATAGTAAGTATTGGCTAGAAAGAAAGTAATGTCTGGAAATGCAAGACAACCAAGAAGTGTTAATTACCGTATATACACTGGCATGCAAAAATAAAGGACGAGACGGTTTTTCGAATGCAACGTCGTGCAGAAGTGCTCTACATCGACTAAAATCCTACCATAAGATCTCCAAGATGTAAGAATATGGGACAAGTGAGCAAAACCGTCCAAACAAGGAATCCAAGGGATACAAAGGCACTTTATTGAAAAGGTAGCTTCGAACACAACTGGACAGGAGACAGAAATATTCATGTGACAGGCGACTGCCAAGAAAAATCCAGTCTTTAGTAGGGGATATGATCACCCCTGACTGCATTGCAGGATTTACAACGTCTGTCCATGCTGACGACGTGGTTGGCAAAGAGCTGTTGAGGCATCGCCACCCATTCCTCTTATAGCGCCAATCGCAGTAGCTGCTGGCGGCTGGTAACGTGCTGCCAAGCGTCTCCCGAGAAGGTCCCACACGTGTTCGATTGGATTTAGGTCCGGGGACCTTGCGGGCCAATCCATGCGTTGAATATCTTCACTCTCCAACAGCTCTGCGACAGCCACTGTACGATAAGGTGTAGCGTTGTTGTCCATGAAGAGGAACTCAGGATCCACAGCACCTCTAAACCGACGCACGTGAGGCAGGAGAACCTCGGTACAATAGCGGACACCAGTGACTGAACCTCCATGGAAGATGTGGAGGTCAGTACGGCTACCAAGCATGATACTGCTCCAAACGAGAACTCCGCCACCTCCAAACCGGTCCCTTTCGATGATTTTGGAGTTGTGATTGCGTGTTCCCTGCTCTCTTTCTCTCTCGCTCCCCCTCTTTCTCTCTCTCTCCAGATTTGTATAGTCCGGAATAGCTCGTCAGACTAAATCGGCTCTCATCCGTAAACAGAACTCGACCCCATTGCTGATGTGTCCAGTTCTTGTGTTCCTGGCACCACAGAAACCGCCGTCTCCGATGAGCAGGCGTTAATGGCACACCCCGTACTGGTCGTCGTGCCAATAGACCACCTTTGTGCAGCCTCCTGGCCATGGTAAAACGCGATAACGGACGTCCAGTTGTCTGTTGCATGTGCCTTGCGATTTCTCCCGCTGTCTGCCGTCTGTCTCTTCTCGCCTGTAGGACAATATACCTGTCTTCCGCCGTCGTGGTTGCTCGTGGACGACCACTGCTAAACTCTCGGACAGCTGTTCCTGCCGTTTGAAATGGTCTCCAAGCTCGTGAAACGATGCTGTGAGCGATCCCGAACTCCTCGGCCACACTAGTCACACTTCGACCTTCTTCCAACTTCCCAATGACGCGACCTCTGGTAAAGTCATCCAGATATCGTCTACTGGATTGCCTGTTGGACATATCACGCGGTGGCAGCAACTCGACGTCGTTCAAATTGATGTACACCGTGCAATAGCTTTCACCGAATTGTTGAGCGTGCATCGCCCGTGTGTTTTATACCCTTCCGACACTCCCATCTACGTCATGTTGCATATACAAGCATGCCCCACCGTACCGGACCCTAGTCTATCTCCTGAGTGGTCTTTCGGTCCATTCTGTCCGCTCGTTCCGCTGTTATGCTAATTTCTCCTCTTCGTCCTTAATTTTTGCACACCAGTGTACAAGCACAAATCAGCGCAAAAAGTAGCCGCCATCGTTTGACACGACCTGCTCTAACCATCTGGGTAGCTGTTGGATATCCTCCAGCATTTACAATGGAACTAGGTGGGCTACAGCCAAGGAGATTAGAGCAGAACTTTTTGAGATGTCCTGGGTATCTTAATGGTGAAGCCGCAAAGTGCAGGAATTTGATGTTGTTTATACCACGACCTGCTTCCACCGTCTGGGTAGCTGTTAGATATCCTCCCTGTAGAGTTGTGGCGGCGTGGACGTAAAGAAATGAGTAAGTCCGCGTTTGACATCGTCCCGGGTAATGAACCGCTTGTTCGTCCAGGAAATGCTGCAAAGACCGGGAAAACTGGAAGTCGCTTGGGGATGAAAGTCTGGGTGCCGTAGCAGGTTCCTAACCTTGTGACAGGTCACCCGAGCTGTGTGAGGCCTCGCCCCATCTTGCTGTAGCAGGATGCCCTTGCGGCTCAGCAGTGCTGATCGTTTCGACGTGAGCAATGCGTGCAGATCGTAGAGCTGACGGCAGTACACGTCGGCGCTGATAGTGGTATTGTCCGGCAGCAGCTCACAAGACACGACACCCAGCATATCATATTAAAACTGACAGTAGGACCTTACGTGGGTGTAAGCCATCTTTGTGGGTCGGAATGGGCTTCTGGTTTGGGTTCAACCACTGTTTCTGGGAGCTGACATTGTCATATGGGACCCATTTTCATCACTTGTTCCAATACGGTCCAAAAACGGTACAACCTGGTCACGTGCCAGCAGGAAAACGCACGCACTCATGCGATTTGCTTTCTGCTCAACTATGAGTTAATGAGGTACCCAAACTCCTCTCTTGTGCACCTTCCTAACTTGAGGTAGGTGCGTGATAATGCTCGTGTTGGTAGTTCTCAGCTTTTCGGCCGACTCCAGCGTGGTCACACGTGGGTTGGTATCCGTTAACCCTTTAACGTCCATGACCCAAAAATCTTGTAATAATCTAAATACTATAACTCCCGAAACTGTCTGATGTTCCACTTCTTTGTTTAATAACAACAATAGTGACTGAGGATGACTCCTGCTGATCCTCATAAAGAAAAAGAATAAGGGTAGGAAATGTGACTCACTCTTGATAGGCGTTTCGGGCGGCTATGGTCATTTGTACGTACGGGCGTTTTGGTCGTTAAAGGGTTAAGGTCTTCAACATGTCCAAATCCACTGTTGCGGGTCTTTGTTCTTCGGGACGGTCTGACAGGTCAAAAGAGTCCTCTCGAAACCGTTCGAACCTACAACAGCACTGACGATGTGATATGGAATTGGAGTAGTGTTCTTAGGGGTGTTCTTACAGCACTTTTGGAGAGGTGCTACCGCGACGGAACTCATATGCCATGAAATGGCGGATGTGCTCCTTGTCCAGTTCCATGTTGGCTGGGGCTTCTTTCACTCTTTGCCTTTTGACAGCTAACTTCCACTTACTTAATCCACCTACCTGTTCATGTCATGCCGGCATGGCGCGCAATCCCATTGGGCAATGGGCGACGTGGGCGGGGCTTCGACTTCGAGTACTCCGTCATCGGAGACTACTTTCTTTCCAACCCAATATTTCAACTCTTTGGTTTTTCAAAAACATTTATTATTATTATTACTCAGAATCTGAACGTAAGAAACGATCCTGACACCAATAAAATGCGATGAAGCCACGAAACACACAAGCTGAATTCTGACCTCAAGATAGAAAAACAAGTTAGAAAAATCATGCAATGCATTGATTACGATATGCTTTCCGACATACCAGAAATCGGACGCCGCCAAACCCTCCTCCCTATTGGTTCGTTCTGTGTACCTCCGGGACAACATACTAAAATTTTGTCGCAATAGAAGCATTTTTACTCAAGTTATGAGGAAAATGGCTGTAGAATAAATTTCGCTCCTGTGCTCTGACCTTTGACCCCATTTCGATGATATTTAACAAAACAGATTCAGTGTACCTCCGGAACAACATGATAAAGTTTTGTCACAGTGGAAGCATTTTTACGTAAGTTATGACGCACAAGGGCGATGGAATGGATCCCGCTCCCATGCCCTGACCTTTCACCCCATTTCGCCCATTTTCAATTCGGTTCGTTCCCAGGTTTCCATCTACCACATATTAAAATTGCATCGAAATCGAACCATTTTTACGCGAGTTATCGTGCAGACAGACAGACAGACGGACAAAGCTGGATCATGTTGTTCCCGATGTATACTGAACAGGTTCTGTTAAATATCATCGAAATGGGGTCAAAAGTTAGGGCACAGGAGCGAGATTTATTCCACAACCATTATCCTCATAACTTGACTAAAAATGCTCCTATTACGACAAAACTTCAGTATGGCGTTCCTGAGGTATACTGAACCAATTCTGTTTAATATCATCAAAATGGGGTCAAAGATCAGGGCACAGGAACGAGATTTATTCCAGCCATTATCCTCATAACTTGAGTAATGATTTCTGGTATGTTGGAAAGACTGTCATAATCAATGCATTGCATGATTTTACTCACTTGTTAAAGTATTTCGATGTACAGAAGTTGTTGAAGGTTAATTGCTGTTAATAGGTGAACCTCAAAGACCCAAAGGAGAGAATCAGTCGTAGATTTTCAGACATAACAAGTGATACAGTGAAGTGTCTGAAGCGTGTAGGTGTGCCGTTATAGCCAAAAGATCATGATTCCCTTAAAAGATTTTTGACAGGTTGAAATTAGGCACATGATTCAACATTTTGCCTTATTGCTGCAAGCCAAGAATGGGGAGAGCTCAAGGAATTCTGGCTACAGAATATGGCAACTTTATCAAGAGAAGACTTGTGGTTCTTCATTATAAAATCCAAAAGAAATACCTACTGTAATATTTCTTACCTTTTTGAAATACTTCTAGTTCTACCAATGTCTAATCCTATTGTGGAGAGGAGTTTTCGTACACGTGTCGCATAAAGAGTGACTATCGTAGCCGTCTTAGTGAATCTTCGTTTGAAACTTTAATGCGCATATCTGTTGAAGGACCATCTAGGGACAAATTTTCACCTGATGAGGCTGTAAATTTTTTTTCCAAACCACGTAGGCCCAACACACGGCCATACGGCAAAAGAAAAATTTGTGACGTTGAAGAGGACCAGCATTAAAACATTTAATAAATAAATAATGTATCTAAAATTTCTTTCTAGTTTGTTTTCGAGCATGTACTGGACTGCTATCATAGCGTAATGTCTTAGTGCTAATCAAGTTTCTCATTGCTACATAAAACTTAATTTGTATAGCATGAATCTTCGTTAGAAAATTTAATGCGCATATCTATTGAAGGACCATCTATGGACAAATTTTCACGTGATGAGGCTGTAAAAATTTTTTTCCAAACCACGTAGGCCCAACACACGGCCATACGGCAAAAGAAAAATTTGTGACGTTGAAGAGGAGCAGCATTAAAACAGGTAATAAATAAATAATGTACCTAAAAATTTTTTCTAGTTTGTTTTCGAGCATGTACTGGACTGCTATCATAGCGTAATGTCTTAGTGGTAATCAAAAGTTTCACATTGCTACACAAAACTTAATTTGTATATCATAAATCTTCGTTTAAAAAATTAATGCGCATATCTGTTGAAGGACCATCTAGGGACAAATTTTCACCTGATGAGGCTGTAAAATTTTTTTTTCAAAACCACGTAGGCCCAACACACGGCCATACGGCAAAAGAAAAATTTGTGACGTTGAAGAGAGAAGAAAAAACAGGTAATAAATAAATAATGTACCTAAATTTTTTTCTACGTTGTTTTCGAGCATGTAGTGGACTGCTATCATAGCGTAATGTCTTAGTGCTAATCAAAAGTTTCTCATTGTTACACAAAACTTAATTTGTATAGCAAATGTTGCTACACACTTATTTTTTCGTAAATCAAGCCCTGGTCGGGAAAGATGTGTACCATTAAAAAAGTGAAGAGCAAAATATATGACGGGTTAGAAAAATATGGTTTCAAATTATTTTAGTGCTGAAATATCTGCGACATTACGCTTCTCGATGAACGAGTTGAGGAATACATTAATAGCAGCGATTCTCATGAATTTTAGAAATGCCACAGAACAGTTTGGTAGTCCTGGCTTTTGGAATTTCTACCGGTCAGTGCGGTGTCTCTAGAGACGTAAAGTACTTCATCCGTCATTATCGATTCAACAGAAGTGTCTAAGGTTCATCAGCGAAATTTAAGGTCAATGAAGATATTTCGCGGGTTGTCCCAAGAGATCCGTACCCGATCTAAAGGAATATGGT
Organism: Macrothele yani; assembly: GCA_039090855.1. Taxonomy (NCBI): domain Eukaryota; kingdom Metazoa; phylum Arthropoda; class Arachnida; order Araneae; family Macrothelidae; genus Macrothele; species Macrothele yani. Next base: position 123,106,883 of record CM077025.1, on the reverse strand, counting down.
TATTAATGATTTGTTGAAGGCAAACTTCCTGTTGATGTATGGTTAATTATCGTTTCACGGGGGAACTTTTAATTTGAGCGCTGCCAGGAACGCGGAACATAAAATGCCTTTTGACAAGAGAACTAAATCATGTTTGTTCGAAGCTCATAGAAAGCTACTGAGATAGGAATCTATAATCAGATCTAACAAATCATTGATTAAATTCGCTGCTCATTTCATACGATGACAGTTCGATTTCGGCTCTGACTTGAAAAACAGCTGTTACACATATGTAAGTTTCGCAGGAAGTATTAATAAGCATCATCATCATCATTGTCAACCATTATCAATCCACTGCTGGACGAAGGTCTCCCCAAGTTTCTTCCACAACGGTCTGTCTTGTGCCAGTCTCCTCCATGTCACTCCCGCATACTTTCGAATTTCTTAGCACCCTCTGCCTTCATGTCGCACTGGCCGCTGCCTTGGCCAGGTACATTCCAGCTGCCGGAGACTGAGGGCCAAGATTTAAGTTGTGGAGTCATTTTTGGAAGGGTTTGGCCATAACTCACCACGCTGGCCAAGCGGGTTGGTGAGTGTGGGATAGCATTTCCTTTAATCCCGATGGTATAGTTATACCGCTATTGGTGGTCGTCAGAGCCCCTTTAGTGGGAACAGGATGCACCACGAGAAGGCGGGATTGACATTTGTCAAGGAGAGGCTGTGATGTTACGCATCACCTGACTTTTAAGCATGGGCTTACTTAAATTGAAAGATTAATTCGACTTGTTTTCCCCATTTTTACAAAATTTTGAATAACTTAATTCCGAGTCTTTGGTATTTTTGTTTGACGAAGAAGCGTAAATACCAGCCTGTTTTTTTTTTCTTACTAAGTCTCTGGTAATCATTCACTTATTTCTTATCTTCTCTCAAAACTTTTCTCGCTTTTTTTAAACTGTTGGAGAAGGATTTGTTTCCTTGACTTCAAGATCTTTTGATCATCCCTGCATTATTTCTGGTGTTCCTGTTAGGACAGGAACACCAGAAATAAAATCGAAAGAAACTGGTAATCTGATATTAGTCTCATTCTCTTCTAGAGTTGCCCCAAACCTTAAAGACCAGAGAATAATCAAAAGAGAGCCGTTCCTTGACATTTCAAAACGGTGATAAAATCTAACTTTACTCTGTTATTGTACTGTATAATCCACATCATATTTAAATTTCATTCATAACCCGACTGACTGTTAAAGGGTTCGACGTAATTATCTTGATTCGCTTTATAAAAAGGAAAAAGCTCAAGGATTTTCCTAAGAGAGTTCCAACGGTGGATCAGCGAAAGTTTGTAGATACGAAGTTTTACTGATGTAACAATAAAATGGATGTATGATTAATTCTTAGTCTAAACACAATCAAACAGAAGACATGGCTCTTTCCACGTTCATAAATGAGTCACGGAAAAATTCTCATTGGCCGCCACCGAGAATCGAACCCAGGTTCTTCCAGTTACACGCCGGATATGCTTCCACTACACCACAGCGGCATCGAATTCCTCCAGACTCGCACACACGTACCTGCCAAGCCAATTTGGCAGGTTGCTTCTTGGAGCCCCGCACAATGCTGGGGATTCACCAAAGATGGTAAGCAGCAACTGAACAATAAATTAGAAGGCGAATGAATAATTAATACAGACACTTGACGTGAACTAGGAACATCAAACAGAAGGCATTGCTCTTTCCACGTTTATAAGTGAGTCACGGAAAAATTCTCATTGGCCGCCACCGGGAATCGAACCCAGGGTCTTCCAGTTACACGCCGGATATGCTTCCACTACACCACAGCGGCCTCGAATTCCTCCAGACTCGCACACACTTACCTGCCAAGCCAATTTGGCAGGTTGCTTCTTGGAGCCCCGCACAATGCTGGGGATTCACCAAAGATGGTAAGCAGCGACTGAACAAATAATTAGGAGGCGAATGAATAATTAATACAGACACTTGATGTGAACTAGGAACATCAAACAGAAGGCATCCCTCTTTCCACGTTTATAAGTGAGTCACGGAAAAATTCTCATTGGCTGCCACCGGGAATCGAACCCAGTGTCTTCCAGTTACGCGCCGGATAAGCTTCCACTGCACCAAAATAATTATTTGTTCAGTTGCTGCTTTCCATCTTTGGTGAATCCCCAGCATTGTGTGGGGGTCCAAGAAGCAATCTGCTAATTGGCTTGGCAGTTAGTGTATGTGAGTCTAGAGGAATTCCAGGCCGCTGTGGTGCAGTGTTAGCATATCCGGCGCGAAACTGGAAGACCTTGGGTTCGATTTCTGGTGGCGGCCAATGAGAATTTTTCCGTGACTCACTTATAAACGTGGAAAGAGCGATGTCTTCTGTTTGATGTTCCTAGTTCACGTCAAGTGTCTGTATTAATCTTAGTCTAAACAATGTGCAGCGGAATTCGTATTTAACGAGACCGTATTTAGCAAAATCTCAGATTCAACGAGCCAAATAGGAACTTTTGCTTGGTACAATGTCATTTTAGAGTTAATTTAAACGCTTTTAACGAACAAAATTCAATGAAATACCTTAATTCAGCGAGGGGGAGAAAGGCTGAAATGATCGCTTTTAACAAGCAAAGTAACAAAATCTAATGAAATTCCAAATTTAACGAGGGAGAAAATTATGCACGCAGTCTTGAAATGGAGAAATAGAAATGTTGGCTTACAGGACAAAATAGCAGCAGCGCAAGGGAGTTCTTGTGTGCTAGTGGAAGAATGTTGGTAGAAAAGCAATGGGGGACTGAGTACATCAAATGCTCAACAAGCGAGTTATGTTAATGCAAAAGACTGTCTCCGCCACCTGCTCCAAGGTGCATAGGCCTGACGCGATGCTTCCAAGGCCTATGCCTTGGGTGCATAGGCCTTACACGATGCCTTGGGTATGTAGCTGCCATGGAATACACAAATTTGGATTACGTTGTAAAGAAGCACGAGTGTACCTGCATTTTGTAGTTGTTCTAGACAACTCTTCCTTTTACTTCATGGATATGTTTAGCTGATTATATCACAAAGACGTCATATCGATGATTTCGAGCGGTGGAGAACGGTCGATAGAATGGAAAAAGGTTAGTTCCAGAGCATCGAATGTTCCACAAAATATCTAGTCAAGACTTTTGAGACAGTTTCACCAGACAGAACATTTTCGTCGCCGACAAGGACATGGCCGTTCCAGAATAAAAAAAGCCGCAGACGATTGTCATATGAGTCCGACTCACACTTGAAACACAGATATTTCCGCTAGGCAATTATTTTTGGAACTTGAAACAGCTGCTAGAACGAGAGTATACTGTTTGTAGAACACTTCGTGAAAAATAGCATTTTGCTAGGAGAGTTATTTGAACCCTTCTAAATTCTGCCACCAGGCGATCTCGTTTCACGTGGAGTTGCCGACACCACACTTCGGATCCTGACCAGTTGGCTAATGTTCTCTTTAGAGATGAATCGTTTAACGTGTAGTGGCCAACACCATACTTAAGATCCAGAACAGTGATCGTTTAAGGTGGAGTTGCCAACATCACACTTGGGGTCCAGACCAGTGGACGAATGTTCTCTTTACAGATGAACTGTTTAACGGGGAGTTGCCAACACCACACTTGAGATCCAGACCAGTCGGCTAATGTTCTCTTTACATATGAATCAATTAAAGTGGAGTTACCAACACCACACTTGGGGTCCAGACCAGTGGACGAATGTTCTCTTTACAGATGAATCAATTAAAGTGGAGTTGCCAACACCACACTTGGGGTCCAGACCAGTGGACGAAAGTTCTCTTTACAGATGAATCGTTCAAATTGGAGTTGCCAACACCACACTTGGGGTCTAGACCAGTGGACAAAGGTTCTCTTTACAGATGAATCTTTCACACGGAGTTTCCAACACCACACTTGGGTTCCAGACCAGTCGGCGAAAGTTCTCTTTACAGATGAATCGTTCAAATTGGAGTTGCCAACACCACACTTGTGATCCAGACCAGTGGGTGAATGTTCTCTTTACAGATGAATCGTTTAACGTGGAGTTGGTAACAGCACACTTGAGGTCTATATCAGTGAGAGAATGTTCACTTTACAGATGGATCCTTTAACGTGGAATTGCCAACACCACACTTCGGATCGAGACCAGTGGACGAATGTTCTCTTTACAGATCAATCTTTAACATGGAGTTACCAACACCACACTTGAGGCCCATACCAGTGAGAAAATATTTACTTTTCAGATGGATCTTTTAACGTGAAATTTTCAACAGCACACTTCGGATTCAGATCAGTGGACGAATGTTCTCTGTACAGATGAATCGTTTAACGTGGAGTTGCCAACACCACACTTGGGATACAGACGAATGAGAGAATATTTACTTTTCAGATGGATCTTTTAACACGGAATTTCCAACAGCACACTTCGGATTCAGACCAGTGGACGAATGTTCCCATTACAGATGAATCGTTTAACGTGGAGTTGCCAACACCACACTTGGGATCCAGACCAGTGGGCGAGTGTTTTCTTTGCAGATGAATGGTTTAAAGTGGAGTTGCCAACAACACATTTGTGATCCAGACCAGCGGGCGACTGTTCTCTTTACAGATGAATGGTTAAGCGTGGAGTTACCAACACCACACTTGAAGTCCATACCAGTGAGATAATTATTCACTTTTCACAGAGATCGTTTAACGTGGAATTGCCAATACCACACTTGGGTCCTGACCAGTGGCGATTGTTCTCTCTACCGATGAATCGTGAGTCAAGTAGCGACGCGTGACGTATTCTCATTTGGAAAGAAGGATGGGTCCTCAAAGGACCACAGAAACGGCATACTATGGCGGCGGTGGAGTAATGGTCAGGGCAGGAATCATGATGAACGAGCGCGCAGACCTGTACATCTTTAAAAGTCGTTCTGTTACTGCTATGAGGTACAGGGACTGGAACCTGAACTGATATGTCAGGCCATTCATTGACGATTTTCTCGAAGAGGAAAATATTGGCCGAATGGAATGGCCACCCATATTCCCTGACCGCAATCCCATTGAGTATGTATGGGATGCTCTAAAGAGAAGCATTCGCGTGCTGACCAGCTTCCTGCCAGGACACTTGAAGAACTCAGAACAGCTCTTGTTGAGAAATCGTCGTTAATCCCTCAACACCTCATCAATACCCTCAAACAGTATGAGGGGACGTTGCATGGTGATTAGGAGTAATCATAGTCCATATTAAAATACCACGTTTTAAGTAAGGCTTTTGATATTGTTCCATGGAGCGTTCTTTCATGTAAATTACAAGATAATGATATTAACACATGCAAATTATAAGATTATCATTTTCTTCTGCTTGAATTATATAAGTGATGTAACAGTAAATCTCTTTAGCAAAATTTTATTGAATTTTCTTTTAAACATTTTTAGTTATTTAAGAATTTATAAACGATCATTTAATTTCTAACACCACTATCTATCTCCACACTATCTCCAATTAGAGGTATACATACATCACAGGTCCTCTTCCGAGATATTAAGTTGGCATATTCTTTATATGGAAGTAGAGCTTAATATCTATGACGCAGGCAGTGGCATAACTACCATCTCTGCAGCCCCCGCAGGTGGGGGTGGGGGGTGGACCACAGGTAATCAAGGGGCTTACCGCAGCTTCCAGCTATAGGTTTTGGAAAAAAATTCGAACACGCACAAAAACAAACAAACAAATTATTAACCCAAAGGTTCATATTTTCTTTTAAGGTACATTTAGCGTTGCCTAAATAAATAAAAATTTCACTTTTAAAGCACTCGATGTCCTGCAGATTGAAGATACTCGGCCCTTTGGCTCCGGGTTGTAATACGATCACTCTCCAATCGCCCTCTGTCTGCGCTACTGAGGAAAAGCGCAAGGACACATGGGGATTCCCCATGGAGGATGTGGGGTAACAGTCTGTCACCCAGGATTACGTACACGAGGGGCGCCAACGTTTATTCACAGCAGCCGCGGATCTGCTATGTACAAGAGGGGGATTTTTTCAAGTGATTTACTTTAGTTTTGTACAAAACAATTACATGTATTGTTAAATCTATTACTTAAAAAGTTAAAACTACAGAGCTGTAGGTACCATCATTACTTTTCCAGACACTCTCCCAGATCCACCCCCACACACACACACACACACATCCACCACACACACACACACACACACACCGCGAGAAACGCATCCTCCATCGTGCTTGAAATCCTGGGGAAATTACCGTGCTTAGGGGCGCACGTTGTGCTAGTTACGCCACCGGACGCAGGCGCCGACTGGGCTGCCGGGACACCGCGAGAATGCCCGGTGGGCCACCATATTTTGGATTGGTAGGCGTTGTACTAAGCACAAAAGCAAGCGATACTAAAACGATGAAGTTTATCTATCATTTTTTCACAAAACTCTAAATATAAAATTTACTCTTGATAGCTGTATTAGCTTTTGTCTTAAGGACTCCACGGACTGATACATAGACAACGTACAATCGCCTGTACAGTCATACTTTAAGTACCCAGTTTCTATGGTAACACAATATATAATAGCTGGTGCATAATTCCCTGGAATTGCTTCTATTACAGGAAAATTTTCGTCATATGGATACAGAAAATGGGAGAACGGAGTTTTCCCGTTAATGTACGAAGATAATTGCGGAGCGATCTCTCAAAATTCAAAATTTCCCGTTAACACATCTTAAAAACAGCAATTTACCGTCAATATAAGAAATAAATTGCGGAAAGGTTTCTGAAAATACAGAATCTCTCTAATTAAATAATAAGGAACTATACACCAATTGTACTTAAGTATGTAGTATAACCAGGGCTGTTAGAATACAAGGGCTGGGTCATAGGCTTCGGACACGCGGATCCCTACGAACCCTAGCGTGTGACGTCAGTATGTTGGAACGGAGCTGCCAGCGGGATGGCTGCAGTTTGGGAATGAAAGCTAACGAGCATTTCAGTGGCTCTTGTAAAGAAATATAACAAATGATTCATTCTAGGTATTTAACACACTTAAATAAAAAGTAAGAGAAAAGACTGGGGTATCTGTTAAAGACAAATGAAAATTTTCGTTATACACACACAATACGTTTAAATTTTTCGGTCATAAGTTTTCTTGTCAACATCTTGCACCATCCACCAGATGTGTGCATTAAAATATATTTGATCTGCGAGATTGCGCAAATAGATCACCTGAAGTGAAAAAATATTTTTTTTTCCACGTTTCCTTCTCTGATTATTTTCTTAAATTTCGAACAGCAATAATAAAATCACAAATTTTTTCGTATGCTTTTCGTTTCGTTTTTCCTTAAACTTTATTTGCGGTGTTTTTGTAGTGAGTCTTCGACATCATTCGAATTCAGTATTTTTTTTTTTTCACGTAAAGCTACTAATGTATTACATTCAAATTACGAACTTTTAATGCACGAAATTTTAAAAGAAACAGAAAGGTAACATAGTGTCCTTATTCCTTTGTATACCAATAATAAAAATCTATGAATTAATGAATATAATTATATTTTTGTATAGTGGCCCCCACTTTGGTTGAACATCAGATGCCTTTGCATTCTGAATTACTGCTATATATGCAGTTATATATTAAATGGTTAGTACACTTTTAATACGCGCTTCCATTTTTAAGTTTTTTATTCTTTAAATCAGTAATTTTCAGCTTTGTTTTCAGAACTCTGTTTTCCTACAATAGTCGTTGCGTAGTCATTTTTTCCCCCTACAATAGTCGCTGTCGTCTTCCGTTAGCTTTCATTTTTAACGCTTTGGTTCTCTCGATTTTTAAAATTTCAATTTATTTTTTAATGGATGCAACATTTTCAAGGAGCAATCTATTTTCCTCAGTTATTTTGATACAGGAAGAACAACTGATATTCCCTGATGTTTAATCAGCTTCATAACAGATATCCTGCGTTCCTTGCACACAAATCTTTTTCAGACTTAAAATATCCATCCGATCGAAAGCACTTTTTAAAATATCTTGTTTGTGCTTTCTGTTACTTTGTGGAGTGACACAGTGTCCGTTTTGTTGACAGTTCGGCAGATTCAGAACAGGCACCACGCTTCGTTTCAGTATTTGTTTTCTCCGTGAGTCGAAGTAGGCGATTTTTAAAATCATCTTCGTAATCGGAAGAATGAAAATGATCACTGCAAATTCTAGCATTCGCTACATTCATAGTCTGACCTATAGCACTGCCATTCCTTCACCAAACCTCGATTTTTTCATAAAGGAAATGCATGGTACACAATATACTGACCTTTAGTTTTTTCGTAATGGTTCTTACAAGTAGCCACAGCACAACTCGTTTATTATTATCAGTATTTCAACGTAAACTAACTGAACGATTTCTCAAAAAGCAAGTTCTAAGAGCTGAATACTTATCCACAAAAAAGCGAAGGAAAGAATGTAGCGAAAGTAGAGAGACCCTTCACAGCAGCTTCATGGTTCCAACTTTCCAACCGGAGTTCCAACACAGTGACGTCAGAAACAGGTCATCTGTCACCACTGAGGGGATCCGTGGCGGCAAAGTTTCTTCAAAGGAATGACCCAGCCCTAGTATTCTAACAGCCCTGAGTATAACTATACTAGTGATCCGAAATTTCTTGGCGTAGAATAGAAATAAATGATTCCAAGCTTTCGTACATCAACCACATGGCTTTTCTCAAGGAAGGTAGACAGTAAACAGTCTACCTTAGGAGGCAGTTTACTGTCAGTTTACAGTTAGTACAGGGGAAACGTAATTTACCTCTACGCCCCCTAGCGGAAATTCTATCAATTACTTGAAAATTTTGAAATTATATGGAAAGCGTGTCACACAAAAAACACTATCCAACAAAGAAGGAATTTTTCAAATCGGACTCCTAGAAGTAGAGATATTGACAAAAATAAGATATACATCTACGCCCCCTGGCGGAGAAACTGTGGAATATTTTAAGAAGAAAATATTCCGAAAAGGTTTATCGATGTGAGTGGCATCAGTCCACGAAAGAGTTTTTTCAATCGATATTTTAGAAGCTCAGATTTTGTAGCAAATACATCAGAAGCAAAAATTAACACTTACGCCCCCTGGTGGCTAAAGTATTCTTTACCAAAAATTAGAAATTATTTGCAAAATATTTTCCATCAGGAGGTGTATCAGCTGTAGAAAAAATTTTCAAATCGGAGCTTTAGAAGAAGAGTTATTGGGAAAAACGTAATTTACTTTTACGCCGCCTAGCGGAAAATAAAAATATATGCGTAAATTGAAAAAGTAACTATATCTAAAATACTCTTGACATAAATGGATTCGAAAGATAACATAATTTTTTTCATTCGGGTGTTTAGAAACAAATATGTGAAATAAAACGTATTTTTGAATTCGACATCATCCGCATTTACGCCCTCTAGCGGCGAAATTGTACATCGTAAAAGAAACGAAATAAAGGATCATCATTCTCATATTTCAAGCTTCCCAATGTAAAAATAATTTTTCAAATCGGAATAATAGTTGCAGAGATATCGTGGGTACAGACGGACAAACCGATAACCTAAGCACGATCTTTTTTTACAAAAGACGTGCTAAAAATCACCTGAAAATTAAGGAGCAGAAATGAAATTAAAGCAATACAAAATAAAAAAACAACAGTAAAAATACCGGCTCACGATAAAAAGAAAAAAAAAACAAAAAAAAAAACAATTATAATCCAGATGATCCGTAGTCCTACTCACATTGCTTAGTTCAGAGAAGTACTAAAACTTAAGTCCCAAAATAGAAATAAAAGATATAACCAATCATTACAACGAAATAACTACACTGCTGGCCACCCAAAATGCAACACCAAGAAGGAAGCATCCGATTAACGTGAAATTAGCAGCATGCGTCGCCAGCGAGAGGACATGCAAACAATTAGAATTGCAGGGCATATGCAAATCATGTTCGCCCGGCACGCCACCGAGAAGCACTGTAAGAAGGGTGCACAAAACGCGGGGTGTAAGTAGTGGAAGTGTGTTGTGCTGCCGGACCTGCGCGTGGGAAGCTTCCTGATGCCTTGTCGCAGAATACGGCAGTCATTCCAGCACGTTTTGCAGTTCAACAGAGGACGAATAGTGGCTTATCGCGACAGCGGCTTATCGTACCGAGACATCGGCGCCGGTGTGGGACGACATCCAGCCACAGTGAGGCGAGTATGGATTCGGTGGGTGCAGGAGGGACGGGCGGTCCGACGTGAGCAATTGCCGCAGCAGCGGCACACCACCGAACGAGAGGACTGGCATGTTGTTCGGCGGGCATTGACGGCTCGCCCCGCCACATCACGAACAATGTTCATTATGTGGTTTGATGATTTGTGTTGTAACGAAGAATTGCCCACCGCCATACCACTATATTGGCGCCAATATATAAAGACTCTAAAATCTCCCAGTTTATAAATATTATGTATTAATGAGTTGTTTAATTTCCGGGTACAATAACATTTGTATACATTGTTGTGTCCATTATTACAGATGCATGACGGGCGTCTTCTGTTTATATAAGAAGTCTTGTGCACTGCACTTGGGTGGCGCTTTCAGGCTTGATAATGGATCCCTAGGGGACCCGAAAGATCTCGCCTAGTTTATTTTTTTGATGCTTTTATCTGTACATATTGTTCTTAAGTGTAAATAATAAATATTTTAGCTTGTGAATGGTGTTGTACTAGATGGAGGTTTTTATAATCGTGCAAAGACAGTTTTATCTTGAGGTGTAAGCATTGAGGCACGAAATAAAATATTAGGATGTCACATCATGAACATTAGCGCAGGAATTAGAGTATGTTGCGCAACAACTTGTGTCAGCACGTACCGTTCGACGTCGTCTGCAGAAGCGAGGACTTGTCGAACGGCGCCCATTGCTCCGATTACCACTGACGTTACACCAACGGCGAGTGCGGCGGCAGTGGGCCGTTGAACGCCGCACCTGGACTACGAAATGGCACGACATTGTCTTCTCCGACGAATCCCGCTTCTGCCTGCAACACCACGTTGGTCGGATCCGCGTGTGGCGGCACTGCGGCGAGAGACTGTATGACACCTGCATTATGCATAGCCATACCAATCCGTGGCCTGGCGTTATGGTTTGGGGCGCAATGGATATGACGCTCGCACTCCTCTGGTACGCATCGCCGGTACACACAACAGCCACCGCTACATCTGCGACGTTTTGGAGCCTGTAGTCCTCCCTTACCTGCAGGACCTGCCAGCGGCAACGTTTCAACGGGACAATGCGCGCCCGCACGTGGCATGCATCGTGCAACAATTCTTCACGGCCCACCAGGTGTCACTGCTGCCCTGGCCCGCCTGTTCTTTCGATATGTCGCCCATCGAACACGTCTGGTCGCTGATCGGCAACCGAGTGACCCGGCAAGCACCACGCGCGGCTACGCCTGATGAACTGTGGCAACGTGTGGAAGCAGCCTGGGCCGACACACCGCAAGCCCACATCCAAAGCCCCTTTCGTTCGATGCCGCGGCGTGTAGCGGCCGTTATTTCCAGCCATGGGGGCCACACGAACTATTAATGTCTGCGTGTTCCGCAAGTCGCAAGGGCCTGTAAGCTCAATCGTTTCGTCTTTGTATCTGTTGTTATGTGTCCAGTAATTCTGGCTTTGCTATCTCGTGTCATTCTTGGTGTTGCATTTTGGGTGGCCAGCAGTGTAGATAGATAGATAAAAGAGTTGACGCACATTGTTCTTAATATCTTTGGGACTTGGGGGAGGCTTAAGCCCCAAAGTCTCACCACCCGTGGGTGTCCTATTGTGTTTAAACAGTAAACGGTGTTGCTGACAATTCTTGGGGAGAGGGGGAATGGGGAACCTTGATAATTTCTCCCAAAAGTGGGTCGCTCAAAATAAACTTTTAGGGCAGTTCTTTTGAATCGCCAGTCCGCCACTGCCGCGACGTATTCGAAAATCCATCAAGCTTTCATGTATTATTATCACAAGAGATACGAAATAAAATTTTACCATTAACAGAGATCGCAATTTTCTTTTATTCGGTTGAACTGAACCGCAGTGATAAATAATGCTTAAAAAATCCTTAGTCGGTATTTGGGAAGTGTGTCGAATCGGATAATCTTAAATTTTACGAGATCGCATGCGCATACAGAAAAAAAAAAAAAAAAAAAGGTAAGGCTCGCGTCACCTTATTTGCACGCGACAAAGAACGGTAAGTAATTACTCAAAATTTATGTTAGCACATGATGCTAGTTTACATAATCTGTAGTTTACGCTGCTTTGGATTAGTTTTAAATCCCACCCACGGTGGAAATCTCAAGGGAACGTAAACGGGATTCTTACTACTCAACACTTACGTCATCTTCCTTTCATGGTGTTTATTTCTGCTTTGCTCTTTCTTTCTCTAGCCTTGAGCATATAATGACCATGGGATGGGAACTTAAGCAGCAAAGATCAAGCTTCCCCCTCCCCTATTCTCGTGCAAGTTCAACATCCTACAAATCTGAAATTCAAATACGAGTAAAATTTTAATTGCCAAAACGTGAGAACAAAAGAACACGGTTTTCACACCATCTTGCTCTCCGTTTTCAGAAAACAGTTGCGTCTGTGCCAAAAATAAAAAAAAATAAAAAATAAAAATATGCTAGGCGAAGGTTGCAAGTTTTAACTCCTGCGAAAGTTGCCGTTCTCAGTTGTAATTAATGAGCAGACGTGTTGTGAAGGAACTCATAAAATGTGACCCGAAGAAAACAAAATACAAAGAAAATAGAACAATCGTAGGGTGGAGTTAGAGGTGGATTAGAGGGAACAGAACTGTCGGGGGATGGGGGTGGGGGACGTGGTCAGAAGAGGTTGCTCTTTACTGCTTGCTTCGTAGGAGAGGGGAGGGAATTTGTGAAGTTGCAATCACGCATTTGCTCCAGGTAAAACATACACACCTCGACTGCGGACCGGTTTGTGGACGGCCATATTAAATATTAAGAAGATTAATAGCCCTGAATAAATTTATCACTTTTTTCTTCAATATTTTTTATTCTATTTTATTTTTATTTTCTTTATCCTAGAGAAGATGAGTTGTCCATGTCAAAAGCAGAGAATGTTCAGATATGTGTGCGATGAGTACAACTACTAGGATCTGAGAGACACAGAGAGAAGAGTTAGTCTCTAAAACGAGTTGTAATTCTGTTCTTGTAGAAACAATTTAATCGCTAAATCTGTGATTCAGGAACAGCGAGAAGATCTATTTATGAAAGAATAACTAGTACGTAGAATTCTCAACAAAATTCAAGCTTTTGTGTAAGCCTGAAATAAGATTGAAAAACAATTTACATTTTTTAAAAATAATGTTTCAACTGTTTTTGCCCCACCCCTTTTTTACCTCCTTTAATTAGACTCTTCCTTGTACTGCAGGCCAGTAAGTATTGCACCTGGAATTACTAGTTTGAAGAGAGAGAGGAGAAATAGAGCTGAAAAACATCGCCAGAACTCGACCCCGGACATTCTGTGCGAGAAGCCGATATGTGAAAGCACGAATTCGCTGGTGGTGGTTTCGAACCGGTATCTTTCTGTTCCGGAGACGAATACTTTCCTAGTTAACCCACACCGACAAGTACTTATCACTGCTACTTGCTGTCTAGACAAATGCGACACCTCTGTAGTGCGTAACATATATCCCCCCCCCCGATTGAGAAAGGCTGGGGCACGAAATCGCAGGTTTCGGGTCTGCCGCAAATCTTCTTTGAACTAACTTTCTGTGGAAGAAAAAATTGCCATTAATTCCAGAGACGTGTGAAAGAAGCATCACACATTTTCGAAGCGAAGAAGAAATTTTCATTAATTCCAGACAATGTGCGGAAGGCCCGTCACACATTTTTCGAAGCGGGGAAGAATTTCTGATTAATTCCAGACAATGTGTGGCAGAAACATCCCACATTTTTCGAAGCGAAGAAAGAATTCTCATTAATTCCAGACGATGTGTGGGAGAAGCATCACACATTTTTTGAAGCGAAGAAGGAATTATGATTAATTGCAGACAATGTGCGGAAGGAAGGTCACACATTTTTCGAAGCGAACTAGAAATTTTCATTAATTCCGAACGATGTGTGGAAGAAGCATCACACACTTTTCGAAGCGAAGAAGAAATTTTCATTAATTCTAGACGATGTGTGGAAGAAGCATCACACATTATTCGAAGCGAAGAAGGCCGTCCCGGTGGCGCAGTGGTCTAAGCGATGGCCTCTGATCATTCGTCCGAAAGGGGTCCGGGTTCGAATCCCGGTGAGGCATGGATGTTGTGTTTGTCTTACGGCACTGGTTTTCTCACCCTAAATTAGGGACGGGCGACTGCTTATAGCCCGTTGAGTTGCTCACGGTGGTCGTTGAACCTCCAATAAAAAAAAAGCGAAGAAGAAACTTTCATTATTTCCAGACGATGTGTGGAAGAAGCATCACACATTTTTTGAAGCGAAGAAGGAATTCTGATTAATTGCAGACAATGTGCGGAAGGAACGTCACACATTTTTCGAAGCGAAGAAGAAATTGTCATTAATTCCAGACGATGTGTGGAAGAAGCATCACACATTTTTCGAAGCGAAGAAGAACTTTTCATTAATTCCAGACGATGTGTGGAAGAAGCATCCCACATTTTTTGAAGCGAAGAAGGAATTCTGATTAATTGCAGACAATGTGCGGAAGGAACGTCACACATTTTTCGAAGCGGAGAAGGATTTCTGATTAATTCCAGACGATGTGTGGAAGAAGCATCACATATGTTTCGAAGCAAAGAAGTAAATCTCATTAATTCCAGACGATGTGTGGACGAAGAATCACATTTTTCTAAGCGAAATAAATCTCATTTACTGCCGGACGATGTGTGGAAGAAAGGTCACACATTTTCCGAAGCGAAGAAGGAATTCTCATTAATTCCAGATGATGTGCGGAAGGAATACTACACATTTTTCGAACCGAAGAAGGAATTCTTATTAATTCCAGACGATGTGTGGAAGAAACATCACACATTTTTCAAAGCGAAGAAGGAATTCTCATTAATTCCATACGATGAGTGGAAGAAGCATCACACATTTTCCGAAGCGAAGAAGTAAATCTCCTTAATTCCTGGCGATGTGTGGAAGACGCATCACGCATTTTTATGAGCGGAGAAAAATTCTCATTAATTCCAGACTATGTGTGGGCGGAGCATCACACATTTTTCGAAGCGAAGTAAATCTCATTAATTCCGGACTATGTGTGGAAGAAGTGTCACACATTTTTCGAAGCGAAGAAGTCATTAATTCCAGACGATGTGCGGAAGGAACGTCACAGATTTTTCGAAGGGAACAAAGAATTTTCATTAATTCCAGACGATATGTGGAAGGAACATTACGCATTTTTCGAAGCGAAGAAGGAATTCTCATTAATTTCAGACGATGTGCAGAAGGAATATCACATATTTTTAGAAGCGAAGGAGGAATTCTCATTAATTCTAGACTACGTGTGGAAGGAACATCACACATTTTTTTAAGCGAAGAAGGAACTCTAACTAATTCCAGACGATATGTGGAAGAAGCATCACACATTTGTCGACGCTACGAAAGAATTCTCATTAAATGCAGACGATGTATGGAAGGAACTTCACACGTTTTTCGAAGAACCTAACTGCCAGTACATCTAACTTTACTTTCGGGCGCCAGTGTGAAAATACATTTTTGTCAGTGGGTGCTCGAAACCGCATGCATCTGCTCCGGGGCCGAATGCTTTCTGAATTAAACTACACAGCAAAGGCTTATCACTGCATCTTGCCATTTTGACATGTGCGTCTCACCTCTTTAGTATGTTACAGATGTCGTAACCTCTTTTATAGCAGATGTCTTGTTCGTACGATAAATATAGATACCGTTAAGTAAAACGTATGTAATTTAAAATTTGTCAGAGAGTGTTAATATAGAGTTCATAGAGTAAAACCTTTTCACCGGAGGGTGGATTCGAACCCACATCTTTCTCTGAAGTCAGATATTCTACCACTTAAATTGCGCCAACGAAGGCTTATCAGTGCAATTTTGCCGTCTTGACGTATGCGTCACCTCTGAGAGAGGTACGTCACAAATTCTATATCCTTCTGATGAGAAAGGGATGGAACGAAATCGTGGGATACCGGTTCAGGAGGCAAGCCATGCTTGAAGTAACTCTCTCTGAGATGCGTAGAAGAAACATCAAACATTTTTCGCGAATCTCACGCCCAAGAGATTCATTTTTACTTTCGGATGCCAATGTGAAAAGAAGCCCATTTGCCGGTCATGGGATTCGAACCCACATTTTCTTTCTCTGGCGTCAGATAACATACCACTTGAACTAAACCGATGAAGGCTTTTCGCTGCAACTTTGCCGTCTTGGCATGTGCGTCACCTCTGAGAGAGGTACGTCGCAAGTTTTACTGCAAAGTTCAAGTCACGTGGTTAGGCAAAGACGTGACTGAGATGTGTGGATAAGAAGATATAGAAAGAAAAACACAGGGTTTGGTTTGTTGATTAATTTGTTCAAGAGCAAGGGTCTTGGTGAACCGAAGAGGCCGAGCACCACGGTTCATAACGGATGCAGAAGCTGAAACTTAAGAACAAAATAAAAACCTGTATATCACAGGATATTTAATTAGAACGAGAGAGAGAGAAAGAGAGAGAGTTAGAGATAGAGATAGAGAGAGAAATCGAGAGGAAAAGAAAGAGAGGGAAAGAGAAATAGAGAGAAAGAAGAAGGAAAGATAGTTAGGGAGAGATAAAAGATAAGTAGGGAGAGAAATAGAGAGAGAAAGAGAAGGAAAGAGAGAAATAGAGAGAGAGAGAGAGAGAGAGCAAGGGATAGTAAGAGAGAGAGAGAGTGTAACATATTCATTAAACTGGCAGTTCTGTGAAATTTTGAGTAACAGTCATGAGGATAAATTATTTTGGGTATTTTGCCTTTAGTCAAGTTCATTACTGGAAGATGGTAAGGGAAATGACAAGTAGATTGGACAGCTCTGTGGTTAAATGTTCTAGGACAGTTCTTTTCAAACTATCTGGTGTGGCGAACTGGTATTTTTAATTTCGTTGATCCGCATAAAAAAATCAAATGTTTGCACAAAATTCCTTTAAGCTGGAAATATCCTTTGCCTAATTTGATCACGTAGCCGGCTCGAAAAGCAAAAATAGTTGAATTTTTGTCAGACTTTTAATGCTGAATGTAAAATTTAATGCTGTTTCAACACTGTGTTGGGTGACACGTGTTGGCGGACAGACCACACATGCGGTGAGTTGAGCTAGGACATGGCGACAGACAAGGTGCATATTCATCACTGCTTGTTGTTCATGTTGAATTTCGGAAAACCGCTGCAGGAGCACGAGGGTAGATATGTTCGGCATACAGTCAGAAAGCCGTAGGAGTAATTTTGTTAAGTTCCGTGTCAAAGAAACAACTAAGTACTAGTCAGAGATATTTGAAACAAAATATGATTGACACATCAAATACAGTCAGAAAGCTATGGTTGACCTATCAAATACAGTCATACAGTCAGAAATATGGTTGACGTATCAAATACAGTCATACATCTCCTCCCTTTGCTGCTTCTGCCCCACCCAAGAATGGGAGAACTGTATGACTGTATTTGTTCTCCCAAGAATGGGAGAACAAATACAGTCATACAGTCAGAAATATGGTTGACGTATCAAATACAGTCATACAGTCAGAAATATGGTTGACGTATCAATACAGTCATACAGTCAGAAAGCCGTTCGGCATACAGTCAGAAAGCCGTGAGTAATTTGTGAGGTTCAAAAGTGGTGATTGCAGAGTGGAGCTCAATCAGCGCAGCGGGCAGCCGAAGGAGATGCAGAGCGCAGTTCTGTGGTCGAATATGAGGCAATACCGTAATACAATTATTGCTCACGAGAGTGGATACTTCAGTGATGATTAAAGAGACCTAGTAAGTACGACATGTGCTCGTCCATAAAACGCAAGGAACTTTTGCATAGGCTCAACATTTTAATCGGTAATTAATCCTTACAAATATGACAGCAGGCAGTCTGCGAACAGACTTGCTCTTGACGAAGATTATGGTTTTAGACTTGAGATCTGATGAGAAACACTTCGAGTACGTGACATAAGAGCAGCAGATCAACTGGCGAAAGCTAAAAGGTCTGAATCGGGCCTTCATTTGGAAAGACCGGCCTTTCCGGACTCGAACTTTAGGAGCCCCACCCGTTTTAGATTTTCATCACTTGTTCTCCGCCACTTACTGTGAATAACGAGAGGCCACCTCTAGAGGAGGGACCACTAATGGCCCTCGGAACACTTTTTAATGGCTCACGAGATACATCTTTGAAATGTAAAAATGAAGGTCCATGAATCTTTTGTACATGGACTTTGAATTGCCGAATCTGATATGAGCTGTATTGCAATAAATTGTATGAGGCGTGACAATTTAATTCCAGGAATGCGCCTGTAAAAAAATGTGCGCGTAAGGATATATGTATAAACAAACAATAATAATAATAATAACAATAAAAAACAGTGGCTACAGTTTATTATTATTATTATTATTATTATTATTTTAATTCGGAGGTTTAACGACCACCGTGAGCAACTCGATGGGCTATAAATAGCTGGCTGTCCTTGATTTAGGAACACTGGCTTCAGGGAAGGGAGAGATTCTGTGCCGTAAATCTAACACAAGGTCCATACCTCACCAAGATTCTAACCCGGACCCATCACGGACGAATGGTCCGAACCCAGCAAGTTTAATAGACTACTAGGTTAACAAATATTGAAGACTCGTGCGACATAAATCACTGAAACTATGAAAGTTTTCCGTCTTTAGCACGATTTAATGATAAAAGGTGAGAAATATATACAATTAAAACCATGGGCACTTTCGAGGTAGCGGCTGCCTCTTCTTCGGCTGCCTCTTCTTCAAAACCATGAGCACTTTCGAGGCAGCCGCTGCCTCGAAAGTGCTCATGGTTTTAATTGTATATATTTCTCATCTTTTATCATTAAATCGTGCTAAAGACGGAAAACTTTCATCGTTTCAGTGACTACTAGGTTTGCTCATACAGGAGGAATACGGGATGAGCTTTCCTACAGATCACTCCCTCTGACGTCACTGTCTCACAAGAGAACTCAGCAAACACGAGAGTTGTCTGCTGTCTATTGACATGCACCGGTTTGTTGTTAGAAGCAATGCGTTCGCGTAATCACTTCGTAAATTTAGTTCTGTAATAAATGAATTTCTAATTATTTGTCGCCGAATTTGATTATCATTAAGTGTCAGCATGGTCTCAGAGAAAAATCAAAAGATTTCTTATGCAAGATACTGTAAATAAACAAATGCACTGGCGTACTCAGTTGGGAGGGCCCAGGAGCCCGGGCCCTCCCCATGAAGTATCACTTTGTTCTTCGTTCTTTGTTATTGGTTGCGTATTTTTAAATGTATTTGCATGTGATTTTAATATACATATTTTATGAATCATTGGAATGGAAACACTTTAATATGGCGGGCATACTTTTATTGCTTCCCAGTATTTTGGGAGATGTTTTCTCAGGTAAATTTTTATTTGCATCTTCAGTATTTTGGGCCACCTACATAAAGAAATCCTCTGGGAGCCACTGAACAAATGGGAGAAATAACATACGCGAAAAAAATTCCCTTCTTCATGTAGTTATCTTCAGAAGCTTGCGTTTTCTATTTTTGTTTTCTCTTTCAGCTGCGAATTGATGTTCCTCAATCGAATTATAGTACGCGTTCTGGTGAAAAGTTTAATGCCTCGGCTGAATTTTAGAGGATTTTTTTTTCTATAGCCTATGATAGGTTTCTCGTAATAGTTTCCATTTTTTTTTTTATGTTCGCCTTGGATTTGGAGGAACCCGCTGAATACTTTTTCTGGGGCAACCCCAATAGGTCACTTTGCATATCCCTTTCATAGTTGCCTTACGCAACATGTTTGGAGCAAATAGTAGCATTCTGGATTTAAAAAAAAGAATCACCTCGTTTACAGCGTGATATCCATAACTCCTCAGTATTTCCGTATTTATTCTTGTAATCTGAAACAGCGCAGTATTTTAAAGGCATCTCCAAAGAATAAATTATTTGCAAGCAAACTTAGTCCTATTCTATATAACGTAACCGTTTTTCGTGTGCGATATTGGTGTTACGCTACGTCTAAAACCATGACTACAGAAATGTTTAACTAAATGAGAATACAATTCAATAGTTGCACGGGATAGGTCAGATTAAGGCTTTACGGCCAGACGAAACATATACAGAAGTCAAACTTACGATAACCTTTTATGGGTCCAGCAATATTTGATGAAATCCAAAATATAGCACTGAGAGTTTTACTCTTCACATATAATGCCTTAATTATCTGCCGTATATAATCTATCTTAACAAAGATCGAACATCTACACACACACACACACACACACACACACACACACACTAAGCAACTGCTCTATCGTCATTTCTTATCACATTCATACGTCACTCTCTCTGACCTCAAAAGTGTTGCCAACTTCATTTATATGAGAGAGAAGATATCACGTTAAGTTTGGAAAGTGCAAAAGAGAAAAAACTCAAATTTACATTGGAAAAGGAACTAAAAATGTAATTTAAATTCGAATATACGTCACATCTACTTAGTACATATCAGGCGCGGTCTGGGCTGGGATACCGGGAGAATTTCCGTATCCCGTATACGTGGAAGATTTAATTAAATACATTGGTGCAATAAATTAATTAAATCTTAGTAAATATGGAAAACAGGCTCAAATACACCCCAAAACCAAATAAAAAGATTTGAAATCCGTTTAATGCGTGTATAGTAGAAATACATAAAACGAGCTTTCGCCAGTCCCGGCTGGCTTCTTCAGGTAGGTATTACTTAGTAAAAGCAGAAAACAGCTTGGCACAACTAAACAGATCTACAAAAATTCAAATTAAAACATGAATAGGAGACAAAAATGTATGAGATGATGGTACAGTTTCTGGTGGGGGCTCGTGCATTTCTCGGAACGTTGGTGCTCACGTGGTATGTTAAGGAGGTGAAGGCAATTATTACCTCCTTAACATAAAGTGGAGGCAATCATCCAAAGAGCAGCTACTAAGGCGCTCTGCATGCATCCTAGCCTACAAGAACCGCCACCAAATCTCCAGTTTGTAGGCTCAGTGCCTTATATTCCCATTATGTCTTGTTTCCTTAAAAACAGCCTGAAGACATTTGGACTAGATACGCGTATCGGAATGAGAAGCCCTAAGTCAATTGCTGCAATTCCCACCTTGCATCAGGATGAGTCTGTATTTCCTGAAGCTGGGGTAAATGCAATCCCCAGACCTACCCTGATGCAACAGCTGACAAATACATCGGGATGACAAAAAGGTCGATTCAGGTCAGAATCTCTGAGCACAAACGGAACGTCAGAAGCGGAAAGCTCTTCACAGCCCGAGACGTCCTCTCCAAAAAAGAAACCCCCTCTTGCTGGGACAGCGTTACCCGATTTGCTCCATACGAAAACCAGAAAGCTACAGCGTTTCGTGAGTCCATCGAGATCCCCACGCACCAAAAAGGCTTGTAACGAGGATGTCACCATGGCTATACCTGACGTATGGTATCACTTCCTTAACATACCACGTGGGCACCAAAGTTTCGAGGAATGAACGAGCCCCCACCTGTAACTGTACCATCATCTCATACATTTCTGTCTCCTATTCATGTTTTAATTTGAATTTTTGTAGATCTGTTGAGATGTGCTAAGCTGCCTTCTCTTTTACTAAGTTGTACCTACCTGAAGAAGCCAGGCGGGACTGGCGAAAGCTCGTTTTGTGCATTTCTACTAGTTTTACACCCATTAAACTGAATTCAGATCTTATTATTTAAATAAATCTTTCAAGTACAGTGAAACCTTTGAATAGGAGACACCGCAGTTTTGGTGGCGCAGTGGTCTAACCGCTGGCTTACGACGATTCGTCCGAGATGGGTCAGAGTTCGAATTCCCGTGCGGCATGGGTGTTGTATTTGTCTTATGGCACTGACTCTCTCCCTTCCCTGGAATCAGTGGCCCTAAATTAAGGAAGGGCTTCTCACCTAGTTGCTCACGGTGGTAGTTAAACCCTCGACCCCCCCCCCCCCCTTCCTCCCCAAAGGAAGCAGTGGTAGCAAACATAATACCTTCTAACCGACAGCTAGCGCTGTTATGCCAAGAGAAAATTTTGGGAGTTCCGACATAAAAATCCGACATGACGTTAAATTCAGAAAGTGAAATCGAGGGATAAGCAAAATTTACATCAACGGAAAGTTATGATTAATTGTTGAAATAATGCGTACTTGCAGATAGGATTTAAGGAATGTTGAAGCTGAAACAATCTCTTTAAAACACTCAAATTATTTATCATTTATTTACGACCAAACCTAAAAAACTCCTTTGTCAGAATGAAATTTAATTCATTTGGCGGAGGGTGTTAAGCAACCCTTGTAAACGTTAGAAGCCCACCCGCCTTTAATGTAGGGTCACTGGTTTAAGGGAAAGAGAACCAACGCTGAAAAGGGTAATGCAGCATTTATGTCTTATTTTAGATTCTAAGCTAGACACTGCACTGGGAGTAGATTAAATTGGAGATAAGATGACGACGTCTGTGTGACAATTTCGATAAATTGTCGATAAAACTGTGGTTTTTGAGTTTTATCGAAAATTGGAATCAGGGGCGTAAATAAAATTTATTTTCGAAGGGAACCGACGAAAAATGAAATTTTTAAAATCCAAATAAAAGTTAATGAAAAATAGAAACAAAAAATGAAAGTATTTTTTTCTAATGGAAGTTGATGCATTTTTATTAAATTAAATCATTTTACCTAATATAGGTCGTGTTTTAACCAAAAATATTAAATAAATTAAGCACTTTCCGAAGGGGACTAAGGCTCGTTTCCTCCCCCTTTAAATACGCCCCTGATTGGAATGATGGCATTCACATGAGGAAAAAAATAATTTTGCAGTTTAAGAGACAGCTGATGCCATATTACGGAGCTTAGATTACGCCAAGTTCAAGGAGTCATCAAATCATTCTTTACGGGAAGCTATTATTTTAAAAAGCTGCATCCACTACAAATATGCTTTCGTTTTTTCGTTTTGGGAAGCGGATGATCTTGTGGTTAGGGCAACCATATTCCGAATAGATGGTTGAGGGTTCGATCTTAGTGGGCTGTGCTGCCTTGAACCACAAAATATTCACCGTGCATCGGATGGGCACATTAGGCCGTTTTCGCCATTTTTTTTTTTTTTTTTTAAAGATTTAATGACAACCGTGAGCAACTTAATGGGCTATGAGCAGTCGGCCGTCCAATTTAGGGCCACTGGTTCCAGGAAAGAGACAGAGCCAGTGCCGTAAGACAAACACAACATCCATGCCTCACTGGGATTCGAACCCGGACCCTTCACGGACGAATGGTCATAAGCCAGTACTTAGACCACTGTGCCACCGGGGTGGCTCACAGATAGTTGCGTGTAAACCTTATCTGTGGTTGTAAACTCTCCAAGAATTGGGCATTGCTTTGTTGTCACTCGTTCCTACTTTAATGTCACTGGTTCCAGGTGAAGGGAAAGAACCAGTGGCTTAGGACAAACGCACCATCCAGGAATCACCTAGAATTCGAACCCGGATCCGTCTTGCGCGAATGATTAGAGACCAGCGCCTCGTACCACCCTGCCATGGGGACGGCAAATATGTTTTTCCATAAGAGCAGTACGTAAATGTACCTGATAAAATGGCAAGGCAGTGTAGTTCATCGCCTAAAGGAGGAGGGGTGAGGGAAGCTTCAGAGATTCTTTTTCGTGATTGATGATGCAGCAATAAAAATTCTGCTCACGTTAATTAATACTTTCATGTGATGTATTCCCATCTTGTTTTAAACGAGTATGTTCATAATTTCTAAATATATTCCAGACCGAAAAGCAGATGCGGATATTTAAAGATAACGATCTAATATCACAATTATAGACATTAATTTACAAAGCAAGAAGCAATAAAATGTGAAGAACTTTAACTAAACCGTAGGCTCATTTCCAAAGAGTGAAGTTATTCCTCCCCTTTATTCCTTGCCGAATTCCCCTCCTCCCGTAAAGAAGTCGCTGCCGTCTTTTCCTACCATTTACGACCTGCAGTTTTACTCATACGCTATTCATTTAAATAAATGTGACAGAAAAAAGTTTGATTGATTTGGTTGCTTCAAAGGAACAACTGAAAAATTCATATCTCAGCGACCGTGTTTTCCCCGTCCGTCTGAAGAACAACCTGTATTCCGTATGGAAATATAAGTATGATTTCAGCAGTTTATCAGATACTAATACTATACTGCTCTGTTTAAAATCACTGCCGGTAAAAGTTTAACGTTCTGTGGACTTCTAATTTTTATTACTTTAAGAGTTCTCAGATTTCCTAATGACCCCTTAAATTTACGTATAATTTTACATGACCTTCAATATTGAGATCGCAGAGGACATAAATAAAAGTTATGTCAGCTATAAATAAAGTATATTTAACTTTGTATATTGAATGCAATATTTGAATGAAACATATTTGACACACGTTTATGAAATGCAAAATTGTTTCAGAAAACAAAACAAAAAAAAGATTCTAAGCGATCAATCATTTGCTGTCATTGCCTAAATTTTACATCATGCCTTTTGAAAAAAAAATTAAATCTTATATGGTATATAAGTATTTAAAAGAATTTTTTATTTAAATTATGCAGTCAGTTAGATCTAATTTTGTTCAAAAATCGAATTTTATGCTCCCCAGAGGGTAAGTTTTTTTAATTAGAACAGCTAGAAAAAGCCTAAAAACTGTCATGCTTACAGCGATGCGATGATAAATATGATCATTAATTTATTTAAAAAATGGACATTTAATAGCGAAAGTTCATGCAGGCTACCGTCTGAAGAACAACCAGCTTATCTGGGGTGACGGAGGAAGGAATGAACTTAATATTTATCGTGGGAAGAGCTTTCCTATTCTAAGAGAAATTTCCATAACACAAACTTCAGACAGTAAAACATTGTCGAACGAAAGACTTCTTTTTTTTATTTTATTTTTTATTGAATGTTTAAAAAAATTATATATTGGACTTGGTTGACAGACACAGTTACATATATATTGAACATATATTGGACTTGGTTGACAGACACAGTTACATATATATTGAACATATATTGGACTTGGTTGACAGACACAGTTACATATATATTGAACATATATTGGACTTGGTTGACAGATATACAGTATAGAAATTCTGTGTTTCAACGACAGCAATGTACATAGGTAAATAAGGAACTCACCGAATAAACCTCCGAAAGAGAAACACGAACCACAACCTGAGGATAATTACCGTCGAGGCACGTTGACACATTTATTCATTAAAAACATTAACATGCACAAGTACTTTCGGGAAATTTAACTTGTTCCCATCACCAGGTGTAAAAAAGGTGGTTAAAGCTATTGTACATGGTGTTCCTAAGTTAAAACCAGACGATATGTAAGAGACAGGTGACACGTCTACTTGAAAGACAACATAACCTACACAGACGCCATAACAAACTTACAGTTAAGGATGAAAAAGACACGTACGGTTAGCAAGCTAGACGTCATTAGATCTCATTAAGTTTAATGCTGTGATTATGACGTCAGATTACGCTGGCGATGTTCAATAGAGTTTATGAGCTGTAACCGAGGTCTGGGTCGGTTAGCAGGGTGATAATCGTTTCAGCAAGAATTCGACAATCTGTGAATAACGACAGCCCCCTCCCCATCTCAACAACTATTCATTACCATAACCCGAAATAAGTTTGACATCAGACCAGACGCGTGTTAGATTCTGGTCGAGGCAAGTTCTCGTGAGTGCTGTGGTACGAACTTGATTTCTCAAAGAGCGTTGATGTTCAGAGAGTCTGTATTTCAGTCTTTTTTTAGTACTACCTACATAGTAGATTGTAATTGGTACAGGAGAACCATAGTTAGAGTTATTACTCAAAGGAATGCGATAAACACCGGCCGAATTTACGTTCTTTATCACTCCTAATAAAAGCAAAATTATTTTCTGTACGACGACCTATATTCATAGCATGTTTTGAACATGAACGTTGTATTAAATTGATCAAAGTTGGTACATACGGTAGAGAGCCGATATAAGTGCATGGTTTCTTGCTTCGAATCAAAGCTGAACGAAATGGGTGAGAAAACCTAGAACAGAGGTCATCAATCAGTGAGGGTGCGAAACCGTTTTGAAGAGCAAGGTTTTTAACTATGGATAACTCCTGCTCCCTGAATTCCGTAGAAGAGGTGCACATAAAAGCACGTCAGACATAGAAGTGGAATGCTGCAGTTTCATGATGGGGTGAGTGAATTGAGGAATTAGGAATAATAATTGGGACATGGGTAGGCTTTCTGTAAATTGAAAAGGAGATGGAGTTGAGGGATGGATCTCTATGTAAAAGTAAATCAAGGAATGGAAATTTGCCATCGGATTCGGGATCACAAGTGAAGGAGATGGTCGGAATCACTGAAGAAATATTCAAACGGAAAGGGGTTAGTTTTTACCGGGATTCGAACCCAGATCCCTCCGTTGGGTGAATGATCAGAAGCCATCGCTTAAATCATTGCGCCACCGGGGCGGCCGTAAGACAAACACAATGTCCATGCCTTACATGGCATTCGAACCCAGATCCCTCCGTTGGGCGAATGATCAGAAGCCATCGCTTAGATGCCACAGGGGTGGCCGAAATATTTCGGTTTGCGCTCTTTCGTAAGCAAAGTTTGGACCAGAAAAGTTAGAAAAGTCATTGGTATTGGCGATCAGTAGTTCAATCGAAATAAGTTAGTAAAATCATGCAATGCATTGATTATGATACGCTTTCCAACATACCAGAAATGATTACTCAAGTTATGTGGATAATGGCTGTGGAATAAATCTCGCTCCTGTGTCCTGACCTTCGACCCCATTTCGATGATATTCTACAGAACCGGTTCCGTATACCCCAGGAATAACATACTAAAGTTTTGTCGCAATAGAAGCAGTTTTACGCAAGTTATGAGAATAATGGCTGTGGAATAAATCTTGCTTTTGTGCAATGACCTTTGACCCCATTTCATTGATATTAAACAGAACCGGTTCACTATGCCTCCGGAACAACATGATAAAGTTTTGTCGCAATCCAAGCATTTTAGGTAAGTTATGATGCACAAGGGCAATGGAATGGATCCCACTCCAGTGTCCTAACCTTTGACCCCATTTCGCCCATTTTCAATAGTGTTCGTCCCCAGTGGCTCCCTACTACATACTAAACTTTCATCGAAATCGAACCATTTTTACGCAAGTTATGACGCATAAGGGCAATGGAATAAATCCCGCTTTTATGCCCTGCCTGACCTTTGACCCCATTTCGCCCATTTTCAATAGGTTTCGTACCCAGGTTATTCCCTACAACATACTAAAATTTCATCGAAAGCGAACCATATTTACGCATGTTATGACGCATAAGGCAATGGAATGGATCCCCCTTTTATGTCCTGACCTTTGACCCAATTTTACCCATTTTCAATAGGGTTCGTCCCCATATGGTTCCTTACCACATACTAAAATTTCATCGAAATCGAACCATTTTTACGCGTTATGACGCACAAGGGCAATGGAATAAATCCTGCTCTTTTGCCCTGCCTGACCTTTGACCCCATTTCGCCCAGTTTCAATAGGGTTCGTGCCCAGGTGGTTCCCTACCACATACTTAAAATTTCATCGAAATCGAACAATGTTTACGCAAGTTATGACGCATAAGAGCAATGGAGTGGATCCCAATCCTATGTCCTGACCTTTGACCCTGTTTCGCCCATTTTCAATAGGGTTCGTCCCCAAGTGGCCCCCTGCCACATACTAAAATTTCGTCAAAGCTGGGGCATATACGCTTCTTCAACCTACGGTTGGAAAGCGTAAAAATAATTTTTCAAATCGGAGTAAGAGAAGCGTACATGAAGTTCCAATTAGAATTACAAAGGATATTCACACATTTTCGGAACGAGTTTCCAGCAATATAATTAATGTTTAAAATAAAATTATTTCTTAATTAAATTTTCTATCTGATAGCCCTTCCTTTGGATAAGCCTACGTCTAGATTTCCAAGATAGCAGTTCTTTACTGAAACTTACAAAAAGTTAAAAGAAGCGTATGGGGACAGTGCATTATCCCGCAGCAGAGGTTTGGAATGATATGCACGGTTTCGTGTTGGGCGGGTATCCTTTCATAATGATCCAAGATTTGGGCGTCCCTCCGGTGTGCAAGGTATCAATCTGGCATTAAGTTTCCGCTTTCACAGATCCTCGCGTAGAATCTCATAACAGATAGACTTACTGATGTCCACGAGTCAGACAAACGTCTCACTGTAATTCGGCGATCTTTCGTTAACTGATTCCGCACCTCTTCGATTGTTTCAGCTGTACGCACACTGGAGGGCAGATCAGATCTCGAATCATCGTCAAAAGATTTCCGCCCGTCACGAAATTGTGCAATCCATTCGAAAAATCTGCTGTGGAATAATACTCTTCTGTCCCCATACGCTTGTTTTAATATTCTGTAAGTTTCTGTAGCTCATTTACCAAGTTTCTAAAAAAAACAGACGTTTACTCTCTACTCTTCTATGGCTACAATGGAATGGGACGAGAACGCTTGCTATGACTCCCTTAATGCCCGTCTGCCACCTGTTGGCACCGGTATAAACCGGTTTCCAGCTACTCGCTGATGGCCAAGGTCTGCTGTCTTCTGCCATACATGCGGTACTTTTATCCCACTACTGTTACGTTGGGTATGCGGTTAGTCGTGGAACTTATTGGAAGTATATTGTATTACGTAAATCTTCCTGTTCTATGAAGTCTGTACTCTTCTAAAAAGTAGTTTTATCCGTTTCTTGGAAGAGGTTACAATCCCATGCCCAGTGCCAAAACCGTTGAACAAACGGTGGTGCATTGGCCAAACGGCATACATGTGGTATTTTTTATCCCACTACTGTTACCTTACTTATGCTGTCAGTCCTGAACTTATTGGACGTGTGCTGATACGTTACGTAAATCTTCCGGTTCCACGGGAAGTCTGTACTCTTCCAAAAAAAAAAGCGGTTTTATCCGTTTCTTGGAGGAGGGTACAATCACATACCCAGTGTCAAAACCATTGACCAAACGGTAGTGCACACCATTACTGTTCAGGAACCATCCTCTAATGATGCTTCGCGAGGAAAAGGAAAGACTGCTCGTCAAACTGAGATAGCGGTAGCATTACGTTGAAAAGAATTTCTTCAATGCACCTAAGGTGGATCTCTGTTGATTCAGTCGCTATGTTGCTTATCGACGAGCCCAGAGCCATATTTAAAATTTTACAGAACATGGCCCCACACTCGCGTGCTTATATATTTAAAAGATATTGAGATGTTTGCATCTCTATGGGCACATGCTAAATACGCACCAATATAAACGAAATTATTTCAGAACATCTATTCACCTACATACACTTCTGTTATGATCACCCCCAGCCTAGCGAAATGAGCGCGCCTGGAAACCGAACGGTGGCGCAGGTGAAGTTTACAGAGCAGTATATATATATACAACCCGAGGAACGGTTTTCAGTTAGTAAGGTGTTCGTAGTCAGAATGGAAAAAAGCTGCCGATTTATCGGAGTTTGATAAAGGACAAATCGCCTCAGAACTACGTTCTTGGAAACAGCGTGGCTTGTGGGTTGTTCACGCGCCGCTAGAGTGAGTGTGTATCAAAAGTGGTGCACATATGACCAAACAACGAACCGTAGTCCAGCCGTGTGCCTTCCGCAGCTCATTGATGACAGAGGGTAGCGGAGACTGTGGAGTATTGTTCACATCGACCGCAGGGCCACAGTGCGACAAATCATCAGCAGCTACAACAGTGGTGATCA
The DNA here is from genome assembly GCA_039090855.1 of Macrothele yani. Taxonomy (NCBI): domain Eukaryota; kingdom Metazoa; phylum Arthropoda; class Arachnida; order Araneae; family Macrothelidae; genus Macrothele; species Macrothele yani. Next base: position 123,076,904 of record CM077025.1, on the reverse strand, counting down.
GGGCAATGTGTCACAGCACAAAGTTCATCGCACCCTTTTGTGCATGGGCCTGGTTAGCCGGAGACCCAGCTGGGTCCCCATGCTCATTGCACGTCATCGCCAACAACGCATGAAATGAGCCCAGATAATCGAGATTGGACCATGGATGACTGGAAGAAAGTGGCCTGGTTTGACGAATCAAGGTTCCTGGTGCATCACGTAGACGGCCGAGTACGGATACGCCGATTACCAACAAAGGCTATGGCACCTGGATGCACTGTTGGACGGAAACAGGCTGGAGAAGGTGGTGTTATGCTGTGGGCGATGTTTTCTTGGAACATTTTGGTCCCCATTATCCCAATAGCACAATTCCTGACAGCTCTCAGGTATCTGGACATCATTGAGGACCAAGTTCACCCATTCATGGTAACTGTGTTCCCTGCTGGTGATGGTCATTATCTCCAGGGTAATGCGCCATGACACACTGCAAGAATTGTTTAGGAGCTTTTTTGACGTTTCCAAGATTTCGCACATCATCCAGATGGCTTTTTCAAGGAAGATAGGCTGAAACTGTCATGTGCAAAAGCTTGAAAACGTTGAATAAGCCATCTGGTTGATGTGCGAAAGCTTGGAAACGTTGAAAATGCCATCTGGTTGATCTGCGAAGGCTTGGAAACGTCAAAAATGCCATCTGGTTGATGTACAAAAGCTTGAAAACGTTGAAAATGCCATCTGGTTGATGTGCAAAAGCTTGGAAACGTTGAAAATGCCATCTGGTTGATGTGCGAAGGCTTGGAAACATCGAAAATGCCATCTGGTTGATGTGCAAAAGCTTGGAAACGTCGAAAATGCTATCTGGTTGATGTGCAAAAGCTTGGAAACGTTGAAAAAGCCATCTGGTTGATTTGCGAAAGTTTTGAAAAGTTTGTTCATGTATCTTTAAGCCAATAAATCAGATTACTGGTATAGTTTTACTACTTTTCAAGAATGCATCACTTCCTAAATGAGAACTCGCTCTTTTGCAGTGGTGCTCTTTATTAAGTGCGCGAGTTTGCTTGCCGTAATTTCCATGTTGTATATCACAGGATGTTGGCTAATCGCACTTTAAAAACTGCGAAGACGGTCAGTTGCACTCACATCCTCTCCCGGTTCGTGTGCTAATTACACTCACAGCCTTACCCGGTTCGTGTGCTAATTGCACTCACAGCCTTACCTGGTTCGTGAGCTAATTGCTATCACAGCCTGTCCTGGTTCGTGAGCTAATTGCACTCACAGCCTCTCCCGGTTCGTGAGCTAATTGCACTCAAGAGACACTCCAGCCCCCAGAGCTTCTTCCAGGTGACGGATTACTGCACTCAGATTACCTCTTTCTTTCTTTGATTGAAGGTTGAACAACTACCGTGAGCATCTCCATGGGCCATAAGCAGTCGCCCATCCCTAATTTAGGGCCACTGGTCCCAGGGAAGGGAGAGAGCCCGTGCCATAAGACAAGAACAACATCCATGCCCCACCGGGGCAGCTCAGATTCCCTCTAAGTCTTTTCCGCTATTGAAAAATTGTGCTCATGGAACCGTAAGTATGTGCGGGTATATGGTGTATATACACACACATGCCATTAATTGTATATATACCATATATATATATACACACATAACATTTCTCGATCTTCATGGAATTTGTGTGCTGAATGTATCAATAGCTTTTTACCCTCTTTTGCTGCACATAAACTCCATGTTACCTCTATAATCGTTGTTTGAATAATACTGCAATAATACCACTGCTTTGCAGGGAGCCGATAGAGTATTATTCACCAGAGAGCATCTTACGCTGCAATGTCCCTGTTCCACCCACTGATTTCCAGATTCTCGCTGTAGTAAGCAAAGGCTGGGTGAGTGTAGTCGATCGCTATTGTCTCATTTTCTGAGTACAACTGAAACATCGGGTAAGGATCAGAGACTGGGGTACGTGCAACTGACCCATGCTCATATTTTCTGTTCAATATTGTTTACATATCGCTAATTTCCAGCTATTATAGTAAGAAAAATCGTCCCCTCTTTTACTCTCTTAATCTCGAGGAGCCGAAAAGCATCTCCGTTCTACAGAGAGTCACCTAAACTTCCACCTCCTCTTTCAAGCGTTAGATTAAGACTCTTTTTTTTTTTTTACTTCCCTGAGAAAAGCTAGGGTTTGTTCTCTAGTTTACAATGCGTGTACCACCTTGCGGCCATCAGGTCAGCTTCATGTCACTTTCACTTACGTCAAACCCCTTCCTTAGTAACTTACTTTGCACGCGTGTCTTCCTGTTATGTGTGTAAGCCATTGTTCGTCCCACATCGTTATGGAAAGCGGGATAAAACCTGAAAATTCCAAAGAAAGCTGTAAAACCATTTCCAGACTAAAATAGTAATTCCAAACTGAACTTCATTAACAGACGATGCAGGGAAACTTCCAGTAATAACGTTTTCTCCGAACATAGGAAGCGCAGCAGGAAGTGATCCATTAATTGCTGGCTGAGAACTAGGGAATGAATCGTCTGAATACCTCTTGAAGAACACTTACGAAAAGAGAAACTTTTTTGTTTTTTTATTGAAGGTTTAACGACCACCGTGAGCAACTCAATGGGCTATAAGCAGTCGCCCGTCCCTAACTTAGGATTACTGATTCCAGGGGAGGGAGAGAGCCAGTGGCGTAAAAAAGCACAACATCCATGCGTCACCGGTATTCGAACCCTTCTCGAACGAATGGTCATAAGCCAGAGCTGAGACCACTGCGCCACCAGGGCGGCGAGAAAAAGTGTTTTAACTTGTTAGATGATGTCAAAGAAGATTGTTAACGTTAACTTTCGCTGAAATTGATGCGTCCAGAGTAACAGCATAATTTTGGTGAAAATGTTTTTTTTTTTATTGGGGGGTTTAACGACCGTTGTGAGTAACTGAATATGCTACTAGATGTCGTCCGTCATTAATTTAGGGCCACTGGTTCAAGGGAAGGGAGAGAGCCAGTGGCGTAAGACAAACACAACATCCATGCCTCAACTGGATTCGAACCTGGACCCTTTTGGGACGAATGGTCATAAGGCAACGCTTAGACCATCGCGCCACCTTGCGACAAAAGTGTGTTTGTGGACCTACAATGATATCTATTTCGACAAGATGCAGCGGAAAAGTTCTTGGAACACACAGACGTAAACTAAATGGTAATTTCCCAGATTTTTAGGTGCACAATTTTACCTGTAGATGACGTAAGTGAATTTGTTTTTTGAAAGCAAATTGAAAAAAATCGTTTGGATCAAAAATACGCAAAATTTTCTATGTATCTTTCGAGGAAAAATTGCGCACCTGAAAAATATATTTCCACGTCTCGATATTTGTATTTCCAAGATTATGAAAATTCTTTTTGTACCCTACAGAGGTTGGCATCTCCTAAAATTTCAGTCGTTTGTTTGCTTTCATTGTAATGTACAGTTGTAGCACTTAGTTGGTGTATTGTTTAGAATAGAAGAAATGACCAGAATGACGTTACCGAAATCATCTGGACATAACATCTTCGTTGTTTTCTAGAGGGTTCTTTACGATTGTGTTATCGTGGAACATTCTAAATTTGGTCTTTATTTAAAAGATACGGTTTTGAAACTAAAAACTTGTTCGTTCCTATGCGTTTAAGTTTTAATTATAAAATACACAAAATGAATTTAAATACTGACTGTAGTGCGGGAAAAAGTACAATGTTTCAAAAAGGCTGGGTAGCGTTTTAAGGCATTTTAATGTACAATTGTTTGTATCAGTTGACTTCTTTATGTTCGTGTGGTTTTTATTTATCCCTTTTATCTGCTTTTGATGTCCTAATTTATACATTTCTGATAAGAAAACTTCCCAATGGAAAATGAGACAGGAACCAAAAACGCGGTATTTTCGTTTCACTTTAGAAATGTGTACATGTGAACACAATTTAATTTTTTTTTTGTTTACTATTCTCGTAGCTGTGGTCCTGCGTTTAAGATACAAATCACGCAGTCGCGTAGGTTGGTTAGTGCAGAAAGTCTTACCATCCTCTTCGAAATTTTAAAAGTTTGAGTGGATTCGTGGAAACTGAGCATAGAAAGAACACTCATTTTCCAGCCACAGTTCCCTTTTTCAGACTGCAGCAATGCCCACGCTTTTGTAATCAGCGTGTGATAATTCTTTCCGCATCCCGCAAAACCCATGGTTTTTCGCTAAAAAAATATAGCAGATAACCACTCCCCGCAGTCACCTTCAACATAACGGAATGCTCCGAGGCGAACAGTTTTCAGATCTAGCAGCCAAGGAATACCAAATCGAGTTCCAGATCTCCAATAGGTCCTTTTTGTATTCAGCCAGAAGCTCCAGATGTAACCACTTTCTTTCGTTGAGTAAGCCTTGTTTTGTAGGTGTTGAAAATACAACATAAAGTGTTTCTCGAGTAAAACGTGGGTGTAAGTGAAGTTAAACGTTTGCGCAACGCTAGACGGGATGCGTTGCAAAGCAATCAAGCTCGTAGGTTCGGTGTTAAGAAAGGTTATTTATACGATCTTGTTTTTTGGGATCCGCCCTGTTCCTCCTTCAGAGACCGCAGCTGCCAGCCGCAGGGTACTTGGAGAGAGAGAGAGAGGGGGGGGGCTTCTCCCCCATCTCTATACTATACGTTACCTCCGTACCTGTCTCTCCTTCCCTCCTTTCTCCGGTAGTAAGAACTTGTCCCCCACTTTTCCATGATGTCAACCCTCCGTCCCCTTTGTCACCTACGGAGGCCTGAACGAAACTCGGCGGATGAATAGCCAGTCCACAGGAATCGTTAATTGATGATGGGCATGTACTTGGTTTTTCGTCGTGTTCTGTAGGTCGGGAGATGACAAGAGTAGGTTTGTCGCTAGGGCAAAACACAGCAATCCTTAGGCATTATTTCTGAACAGTCTACGCTCATATATCTTTTTTCCAACCATCCTGGCGTCTTTATTAGTATTTTACTGTGCGTCCTTCTAATTGATAACTTTCAAAGCGTAGGTTTAATATATGTGCGTCAAATATTTTATCAGAGATTTATGATTTCTCCATAGCGCTTCAAGGAAACCGATGTACTAGTTGTTCATTTTCATTTTGTTTTTCGTACTCGTGTATGATGATCTCCTGGAGAGCTTTGCTCGCCGGGAAAGGCAAAAATTAAATAAAGCAGTTATGTACATTTAATACAGGGTGAACCAGAAAGTCCGTGTGCACCTGACGTACTGTGTAGTGGACGATATCTTGAAGACGCATAATTGGGCCCATGTTTTTCGAGGGGACCATAAACGTGGCAAGGCATGGGAAAATATCCTGTATCCATTCATCGGGAACTTAACTGAGGAGGAAACTTTTAATGGCTACTTCCAACAGGATTCCGCTACGTCCCATGCAGCTCGTGGCATATGGCCGCCACGTTCGCCCGATCTCACACCTCCAGATTATTATCTGTGGGATTTACTGAAAACCTCTGTTTACAAGAACAATCCCCGTTCTCTGCCGCAACTACAGGAAGCCATCACCACAATGATCAGCGACATTTCTTCGTTGGACCTCTCACGTGTCTTTGAGAACATGTTCAGGCGTGTAAATGCATTTATACGGGGGTCAGAACAAAAGTTCTTCACACTGTCCATTTTTGAGAAAAGTGTGAAGTAACGAATAAAACTTACCTTATTGCCGTTCAATGTACTCCCATCCGCTGCTAATGACAGCTTACCAGCGGTGAGGTAGGTCCTGGATTACCCGCAGTACGCCATTTTGTTCAGTAGTAGTGTTACTCGGGTCACGTCCAATGGCAGTTCATCAATAACTACCATTTACAGTAGCAAAATACTGTTCATCACGTGTTTAACTAACAACACCATTCAGAAGTCAAAAGATTCCTGGTAATACACTGCCGGAAAGTGAAAAAAGAACACCAAGAAGGAATTGGCGGACGATCATGAAATTTACATATGTTAATGGGGTCGAGTTTACGTAGGTGTGATGTTAATTTCGGGACCAACCGGTGAGCGCTTACGCCACAGCACGGCATAATATGCAAATTATCGTCGGTGGTATTTAAGGAGTACGGAGAAGTGAATGTAATCAGTCGTTGGCGTACGGACACGTGCGAAGACCCTGAAGAAGCTGCAATGCCTGGACATGGAAGACGTGTACGATTTCAGCAGTTATCGGACTTTGAGCGAGGTCGTCTAGTAGGACTCCGCGAGGCCGGGTGGTCGTATTGCGGAGCGAATTGGACGGGAAGTATCGGTGGTGGTACGATGGTGGCGTAGATGGTCCGAGGAACATTCCCACACGAGACGTCGTGGAACCGGGAGTCACAGACGGACTGATGAGCGGACCGATCGACGCATAAGAAGAGCGGCGTTGTCAAGCAGAACACCCACTGCGACGCAAATCCGAGCTGCCGTTGCACCTGAGGTGACTGTGCGAACAATCCGCAACAGTCTACTGGATGCAGGACTACGTGCACGTGTGCCTCTGGCATGTGTACCTCTGACTCCAGCCCACCGTCAGGAACGGCTGCAGTGGTGTCGCCAACGTCTGCACTGGAGAACGCAATGGCGATCTGTCGTGTTCAGCGATGAAAGCAGATTCTGCTTGGGAGCCTCCGATGGCCGTATGCGTGTTCGCAGACGCACAGGGAGCGTCTCCACCCTTCTTGCATCCGCCAGCGACACACAGGGCATACACCTGGTCTCCTGGTGTGGGGAGTGATCAGCTATCACTCCCGTACACAACTAGTGTTTGTACCGGGTACGTTAAACAGCACTTCCTGCACCAACAACATCATTCAGCCCGCTGTTGTGCCATTTGAAGATCAGTCCATCGTGGTGTTTTCCAGCAAGATAACGCACGCCCACACACGGCACGTGCAACGCAACATGCACTCCAGGGTGTGAGACTACTTCCATGGCCTGCACGTTCACCGGATTTGTCCCCCATTGAGCACGTGTGGGATTTTATGGGACAACGACTTATCCAGTCTCCACGGCCAGCCACCACCATCCTCGATTTACGCGTCCAGGTTGAGGATGCTTGGAACTCAATACCCCAAACTTACATCCAACATCTGTACGACAGACTCCATGCCAGAATTGCACAGTGTGACGCAGTTCATGGCGGTTCAACCTCGTACTAACCATGTTACATGGAAATGTTATTTTTCAGTTTACCAGCAAATACAGCTTTTTTTTTTTTTTTTTTTTTTTTTTGATTGGAGGTTTAACGACCACCGTGAGCAACTCAATGGGCTATAAGCAGTCGCCCGTCCCTAATTTAGGGTCACTGGTTCCAGGGAAGGGAGAGAGCCAGTGCCGTAAGACAAACACAACATCCATGCCTCACCGGGATTCGAACCCGGACCCCTTACGGACGAATGATCAGAGGCCAACGCCTTAGACCACTGCGCCACCGGGGCGGCGCAAATACAGCTGTATGTTGCCATAATGTTTTGATCACGTTATCCTCTGTATTCCGTTATTATGCTGTATAAATTTCGTTGATATCAGACGTCTCCTTCTTGGTGTTCTCTTTTCACTTTCCGCCAGTGTATTAACTAAAAGCAAACTACAAACAGCATATTCAAAAGGACTTACCCAAACTTTGAAAAGTAGGTCTACATCCATTGTCGTCCGGCTTCCTCTGCTAGTGAATGTATATCAGCAGTCGGAAAGACATATCACAACGAACAGTAAAAACGGCAAACTGGGTAAAACATGAATGAAACAGCACAAAACCGAGTGTGAAATTCAAATGAAATGAGTACATTAAAATCGATTGAAAAGTAAAACCAACAAAGTTAAAAGCTGAAAATGGCAAAACCACGGAATCTATTTGCAGTCTACCCATGCTACAACATCCATACATGTTTGGGCCAATATTAAGCCTTCATCAGTGGAAGAGTTCACAAGTGCATGGTCCTCAGTAATCGACTAGATGTAATATAATATGCCAGAATGAAAAGACAGTATGTTAACTTCGTCGCATAAGCTATGAACACCTTATCGCGCATTTCTTGTATAGCGCCATCTGTGGGGATTTCGCCGACGTATTCGTCCTGCTGATCAACCAAGCCAAGCAAGCAGAGTTTATCTAACTTCCGTTTAATATTACGTTGATTTTCAGAATGTAACAGGTATCTTCATGCGTGTGGAATATCGATAGGGGAATTATTGTTACAACATTTCCCTTTATATTTCTCAATAATTAGCGCCTCAGAAGTGAGGATTTGTTTATGAGATCGAAGTGATGTTAGAATTTTGACATTTTCCCAATCGGGTACAGCATTGTGTTCGATGCAATACTGAATGAGTGCTGTTTCAGATCTTTTCTTTTCCCAATCGTATACATGTTCTTTCAATCGAGTAATAAGGCGTCTCTTAGTACTACCTATGTACATAGAATCTTTGTGATTGGGGTTAGTTATTATCGGGATACAATATACGCCCGATTTATCGAAGATTGACTTGTGGTTTCAGGCTGAAACTATCATCGATAATGGTGGCTTGTTGACTTACAATACAACAAGTCAATCTTCGATAAATCGGGCGTATATTGTATCCCGATAATAACTAACCCCAATCACAAAGATTCCATGTTTTTGGTCTCAACTTTATCCTCAGGAAGAAATTGTGCTTCGGTCAACAGTTCCTTCCACCCAAGTTTCTTGCAAGGCAGTGTGGATCTGTGTCGGACCCCCCCCCCGCGCAGAGTTTGTTTCACGTACGAGCGCTGGTCTAACGCTGTGACTCGACCTGAGGAGCTGCACGCTTCCATTTCCAAACACTCCCACGTCCACAGAGCAAATGATAGCGCGTCGTTCTGACACCACTGCGTTGCTGAGAGTCTGATCTTGACATGACGCAATCATTTTCCCGATTGCATCATCCACTTCCGTTTTAGATTAACGTGTGCAGAACTTTTGTTTTGAGCCTCGTACACACAGGAGGGGGCCATTTCCAGCATTTATTGTAGCAGGTACGCGTGTAGTTGTTGTACGTGTATTGTCTTGCCAAGTGCACAGGAACTTTTGGCTCACCCTGTCCATAAGTCTTTCATAAGGCCTGCCTCCACTTTTTGTCAGGTAAACTTCTTCCTTAACCCTTTAACGACCATAACACCCGAAACGTCCTTACATCCAAACTACCACGACCGCTAGAAATCGCCCGTGTACAGTGAATAAGATTTCCTAACCCTACTTGCTCTTTGAACTTATACGGTATTAGCAGAAGTCACCCTCAGGCACCATTGTTGTCGCTACGCAAATAAGTAAAGCAAGCTTTGGTATCTCTCGGGGCGATGTTATTTGAATTTACACGGGCTCTAGGGGATTAGCAGAAGTCACCCTCAGTCTCCATTGCTATCGCAAAACAAATAAGTAAAGCAGGCGTTGGTATCTCTCGGGGCGATGTTATTTGAGTTTACACTGCCTCTACGGGATTAACAGAAGTCACCCTCAGTCACCATTGTTGTCGCTAAACAAATAACTAAAGCAGGCTTTGGTATCTCTCGGGGCGATTTATTTCATTTTACACGACTTCTACGGGATTAGCAGAAGTCACTCTTAGTCACCATTGTTGTCGCTAAACAAATAAGTAAAGCAGGCGTTGGTATCTCTCGGGGTGATGTTATTTGAATTTACACGTCCTCTATGGGATTAAGAGAAGTCACCCTCAGTCACCATTGTTGTTGCTAAACAAATAAGTAAAGCAAGCTTTGGTATCTCTCGGGGCGATGTTATTTGAATTTACACGGCCTCTACGGGATTAGCAGAAGTCACTATCAGTCACCATTGTTGTCGCTAAACAAATAAGTAAAGCAGGCGTTGGTATCTCTCGGGGTGATGTTATTTGAATTTACACGTCCTCTATGGGATTAAGAGAAGTTACCCTCAGTCACCATTGTTGTCGCTAAACAAATAAGTAAAGCAAGCTTTGGTATCTCTCGGGGCGATGTTATTTGAATTTACACGGCCTCTACGGGATTAGCAGAAGTCACTATCAGTCACCATTGTTGTCGCTAAACAAATAAGTAAAGCAGGCGTTGGTATCTCTCGGGGTGATGTTATTTGAATTTACACGTCCTCTATGGGATTAAGAGAAGTCACCCTCAGTCACCATTGTTGTCGCTAAACAAATAAGTAAAGCAGGCGTTGGTATCTCTCGGGGTGATGTTATTTTAATTTACACGGCCTCTACGGGATTGGCAAAAGTCACTCTCAGCCACCGTTGTTGTCGCTAAACAAATAAAGCAGGCGTTGTTATCTCTCGGGGCAAGATGATTTTCTCGCATGACATTGCATGCCTTCTTCGTAGAAGAATGCACTGAACGCCTTCGAGAAACCTCTGAAAGTTAATGCACCTCAAGACTATCGAATGATTCGTGTGGTGACAGAACACTAAACCTTTTTCTCCTTAACTTTTGAATGTACGTCGATTAATCTAATATACTTATTTTGTTATACCTGCAATTTATTTAAATTGGCTTTAGTTGGTTGACCCCAAGATAAAAAGCAGTAATTAATGTGAGTCACTGGATGCAACGTTGTTAAGATTTTTCCTCAAAGTAAACTTCTAACAAAGCGACTCTCTGTTCTTGCGTGAGACTCATGGCTGACTGAAGGTTACTGCTTGCCAGCACCTGCGGAAGCGTAGTGTCACGTGGTGCTAGCACGTGGTGCAGCTCGTTCCCCAAGGTCACATACAACAGCCACAAGCAGCAATACTTGGATATATACAGTGCGTCAAAGAATTTTTAAGACTGGGTCGGTAAAATGAAACAGAAACAAGAAATTATAATGTGTTTTGGTTTGTTATTCAAAATAAGTCCCTCCGGCTTCAATACACTTGTTACAGCGATTTAATAATGATTCGAATGCCTATTCCAATTCACTTTGCGGAATTGCCTCCAAAGCACGCGTCGAAGCTGTTTGTATGGTCGAAATATCATCAAAATAACACCCTTTTAACATCATTTTAAGTTTTAGGAACAAAGAAAAGTCGCAGGGTGCTAAATCAGGCGAATACGGTGGATGATTCAACATACAGACGTTATTTTTCGCCAAAAATCTACGAACAAGAAGTGAGGTGTGACTGGGTGCATTATCGTGCAACAAACACCAACTGTTTTCATCTCGATATTCTGGACGAATGCGACAAATTCTGCCCATCAAACGCCTCAAAACATTTAAACAAAACTCACCAGTAATTTTTTGTCGACTTGGAATAAATTCTTTGTGGATAATACCCTTACTATCGAAGAATGTAATGAGCATTGTTTTGATTTTCGATGGAACTGTTTTTTTTTTTTTTTGGCTTGTGGCGATTTTTTTTACTTCCATTCCGCACTTTGTCGCTTTGTTTTAGAATCATATTGAAAACACCATGTTTCATCTTAAGAAGTTTGGATTATTTTCAGCGGCTGAAATGATGTCTCTGCAATGTGCACTTCTCTTTGATTTTTGTTCATTGGTTAACGTGTGTGGAACAAATTTAGCACAGACTTTTGTTTTGCCCAAATCTTCATGCAGGATTGTTCGAATCGTTTCTTTGTTGATGTTTAAAGACTCTTTCATCATTCTTAGTGACGCACATCGATTGTTTGTCACGAAATCACGCACTTTTTCGATAATGTCAGGTGTCCTAGATGAACTTAGTCTTTCGGTATGCTTATCATCTTCTAGCGTCTCTCTTCCGTCCAAAAAACTTTTGTGCCACAGGAAGACATTTGATCTACTTAAACAAAACTCACCGTAAACTTGTTTCATCATTTGGTACGTTTCCAAGGCACTTTTACAAAGTTTTGCGTTAAATTTAATAACAGCCCTTTGTTCCATCTTAATAATTCAACATGAAAAAAATTTACTTCCCTAATGAACGGCCGTTTCGTTTGAGTTACTTTAACAACTGCGCAGTACTTTTGGCAGAAAGCAAGCAGATGGTCACGGTTTATAACGCATTCGCAATTACACTGGTGGCGCCACCGTAGGCTGAAATCTAGCGCCAGTCTTAAAAATTCTTTGACGCACTGTGTATTTTATGGTTTTACAGCAAATATGTTTTAAAAATAGAGTTCGGGGACTTTTGAATCCCCATGTATTATTAATGTCAGAATGGCATGAGACATAAGAGATGCCTGGAATGATGTGTCCAATCAGAAACTGTTGGAAACATGGCGGTTTTTCCATGAAAGTGATGACGCTGCTCGTGTGGTCGCTGTGGAAACGGAAGACAAAATTTGGGATCATCTGAATGAAATGGGAGATATCCCATCAGATGTACTCCTGAGCGATTACCTATAGGCTGATGATTGTGTTGGAACTGGACCGACCAACACAGACCAAGCAATCGTCGAAAGTGTAAAACATTCCCCTTCGGAAGAGTACGACGAGGAAGACATGGAGACAGAATTAAAAAAAAACTGTACAATTTCGAAAGAAGTTGCTATACAAAGCTTTGAGAATATGCGCATTTACTTCACATAAAAAAAATATGTGCACTGCAACACTGGATGAAGTTGAAAAACGATTAACTGTTGCCGTTGTAGGACGCCGAAAGCAGGATACCATCGACAAATACTTTTGTTCCAACGTACAGTTGTAGTGTGTACTACTGTAGTTTGAAAATACGTATTGTATGCAGTACGATATGTACTACATACATACCGTAGAACCCTGCGTAAAAGTTAAAAATTCCATTTGATTCCTTTGCAAGTTTCTGTTTATTAGGTATGCTGTACAGTTCTTTATTCTTTTTCTCTAAGAAAATACGCTGTTAGTTGTGAAATCGAACGTTTTAACTTAACTTTTCTGTAGGGGAAGGGGGAGGAGTTTGTTATTAAAAAGTTTGCCAATAAAGAAGTTTTTTTCGCCTCCCTTCAGCTTCGCTATATCGGGGTTCGGCAAAAGAATGCGAAAAATCTAAAAACTGGAAATGAATAAAAAAAAAAAAAAAAAATAGAAAACCAGGAAGTAAATTATAACTGTGCTATACGATGTGTCTTGGGTGGTTATAAGCCAGCTAAGGAGTTCCGTTTATTATGATGAGCAAGATTTCGAAAGTACGCTGGCGTGCAAAAATTAAGGACGAGACGGTTTTTCAAATGTAACGTCGAGCAGAAGTCCTCCACATCGACTCAAATCACACCATAAGATCCCCAAGATGTAAGAATATGGGACAAGTGAGCAAAACCGTCCAAACAAGGAATCCAAAGGATACAAAGGCACTTTATTGAAAAGGTAGCTTCGAGCACAATTGGACAGAAGACAGAAACGTCCATGTGACAGGCGGCTGCCAAGAAAAATCCAGTCTTTAGTAGGGGATATGATCACCCCCCGACTGCGTTGCAGGATTTAAAACGTCTGTCCATGCTGAGGACGAGGTTGTCAAGGAGATGTTGAGGCATCGCGGCCCATTCCTCTTTAGCGCCAATCGCAGCTGCGGAATCGTTGCTGGAGACGTGCTGCCAAGCGTCTCCCGAGAAGGTCCCACATATGTTCGATTGGATTTAGGTCCGGGGACCTTGCGGGCCAATTCATGCGTTGAATATCTTCACTCTCCAACAGCTCTGCGACAGCCACTGTACGATGAGGTGTAGCGTTGTCGTCCATGAAGAGGAACTCAGGACCCACAACACCACTAAACAGACGCACGTGAGGCAGGAGAACCTCGGTACAATAGCGTAGCCCAGTGACTGAACCTCCTTGGAAGATGTGGAGGTCAGTACGGCTACCAAGCATGATACCGCCCCAAACGAGAACTCCGCCACCTCCAAACAGGCCCCTTTCGATGTTGTTGGACGTGTGATTGCGTGTTCCCTGCTCTCTCCAGATGTGTATACGTCCAGAATCGCTCGTCAGACTAAATCGGTTCTCATCCGTAAAGAGAACTCGACCCCATTGCTGATGTGTCCAGTTCTTGTCTTCCTGGCACCACAGAAACCGCCGTCTCCGATGAGCAGGCGTTAATGGCACACACCGTACTGGTCGTCGTGCAAATAGACCACCTTTGCGCAGCCTCCTGGCCACGGTAAAACGCAATAACGGACGTCCAGTTGTCTGTTGCATGTGCCTTGCGATTTCTCCCGCTGTCTGCCGTCTGTCTCTTCTCGCCTGTAGGACAATATAGCGGTCGTCCGCCGCCGTGGTTGCTCGTGGACGATCACTGCTAAACTCTCGGACAGCTGTTCCTGTCGTTTGAAATGCTCTCCAAGCTCATGAAACGATGCTGCGAGCGATCCCGAATTCCTCGGCCACACTAGTCACACTTCGACCTTCTTCCAACTTCCCAATGACCCGACCTCGGGTAAAGTCATCCAGATGTCGTCTACTGGATTGCCTGTTGGCCATATCACACGGTGGCAGCAACTCGACGTCGTTCAAACCGATGTACACCGTGCAATAGCTTTCACCGAATTGCTGAGCGTACATCGCCCGTGTGCTTTATACCCTTCCGACACTCCTCCCCCCACATCATGCTGCATTGCATTTATGCGCATGCCCTACCGTACCGGACCGCAGTCTATCTCCTGAGTGGTCTTTCGGTCCGTTCTGCCTGCTCGTTCCGCTGTTATGCTAATTTCTCCTCTTCGTCCTTAATTTTTGCACACCAGTGTACATTAGCAGAGCACACAAGCCAAAATCTGACGTACAGCCAATGTTTTTGGAGTCACCGATTTACGAGTTCCTCCAGAAAAGTAAGAGATTGAACCACCAAATACATAGTAGAATACACTGATGCTCAAAATTATATTTTTAAATTCGTACATGGCTCGAAGTGTTTATGTGCAAATTCAATGAAATTTTGGGAAGAGGTTTATTATTACATTACTTATGCAACTCAAGCAGAGGAAAATCATAATATTACAATTTGCATGCGCTAATATCATAATCTTGTAATTTATATGAAAGAGTAATCCATGGAACAATATTTAAAGCTTTTTGTTCAAGACATGTGGCATTTTAATATGAAACATGATCATGCCTAACAGCCATGGATCTCAAGCAATGACTCTTCATGTTGTGTATGACGGTACTGATGAGGTCTTGAGGGATTAATAACCAGTCCTCAAGAGCCGTTTTGAGTTCCTGAAGTGTTCTGGCAGGAGGATGGGGACCCCCAATGCGTTTCCCTAGTGCATCGCATACAGGCTCGATGGGATTGAGCTCAGGGGATCTGAGAGGCCACTCCATTCGTTGAAGTCTTTCTCTTCGAGAAAATCGTCGACCAAATGAGTTCGAGCATTATCGACCCAAAAAATAAAATCTGGACTAACGGCTCCTCTGAACGGCCCAACATATGGGTCAGGATCTCGTCCTTGTACCTCAAGGCAGTAACAGAGCTACTTTAAAAGATTTGCAGATCTCTGCACCCTTTCGACGGTATTTCTGTTCCAACCAGCACGCCACCAGTCCCTTTCTGTGAAGTTAGAGGGACTGTTGCGGTTCTTTTCAGGTCGAATACGTTGCTAAACACTATTTAAGCTGAATCCCGATTCATCTGTGAAAATAAAACGTTTGACCACTGGTCTGGACACCTATTCTTATGTTGCTGACTCCACGTTAAACGAGCTCGCCTGTTGGCAGAAGTGAGAGAGAGACACAAATATACCTCTGTTTCCTCAGGCAGCCAGACTTACATATAAATCGTCTTCAGCAGTTTTTGCTTTGGAACGGCCTGGCTCTGGTCGACAAAGAATGTCTCTGTGTTGAAACTGTCTTCAGAATCTGGCAGGACATGTTCTGGAACATTCAATGCTCTGAAAACTCCTGTTTGAGACTGACCTCTGCTTTCATCTTACCAATTGCTCTCCATCGCTGAAAGAAAGCAAAAGTTAGCTACCCAGAAGAGCTACAAGAGGCGAATAGACTAACCTGTCTTTTCTTAACGTTATAAAAATTTGCATATTCCGCATAAACTGCAACAAAAGAAACTGCGAGATAGTCTTCCGCTTAGCGAAATTTTTACTTGCCAATTTTCGATGCACTTTTTTACATATATCTGGAGCTATACGGTAAACATTGGCAATTTCATCGCATAGGTAAATTCGTGATAGAGCGTAAGCGGCTATTCGTAGAATAACTACTGTCTTAATTAGTTTTAAACTTTTTATCATAAATGGCAGCAGATGTACAGCTTCTGAAATTGGAAGGAGATCGTCAGTATTTGTTTTATTCGTCTCATAGATGAAGTTATTCAACGTGTGGCGGAAACCGAATGGTCTTTTGTGATGGTGTTTAAATATACAAGGTAGAACAGCGGATTTCAAAAAGAGAAATAGAGGTAAGCGAACTACAGTATATTTAACCCAGTTATTGATTAGATATCTGTCTAATTTAAAAATATACTTGCAAGTCGTTTATCAGCATTCTATAGCGTGTATAGAGACATCGCCACGGACGTACAGTAATGCTTTGGGCGTTAATTTTTTCAGGCATTAATGTTGATTTAAAAAATAACTTTTTTTCCATAATTTAAACTACAATATCTCATTTCTGAATCGTAATCATGATAGTTGGGGTTCAAATAGACACTTAAGTTCCGCTTTTTAATTGATTTTAGCCTGTCGCGAAGTAACCAAGGTATAACGAATTTATCAATAACGAATTTTTAATTAATTTTAGCCTGTCACGAAGTAACCAAGGTATAACGAATTTATCAATAACGAATTTTTAATTAATTTTAGCCTGTCACGAAGTAACCAATGTTTAACGAATTTTTAATTAATTTTAGCCTATCACGAAGTAACCAAGGTTTGACGAATTTATCAATAACGAATTTTTAATGAAATTCAGCCTGTCGCGAAGTAACCCAGGTATAACGAATTTATCAATAGCGAATTTTTAATGAATTTCAGCCTGTCAAGAAATAACCAAGGTTTAACGAATTTTTAATTAATTTTAGCCTGTTACGAAGTAACCAAGCTATAACGAATTTATCAGTAACGAATTTTTAATTAATTGCAGCCTGTCGCGAAGTAACCAAGGTATAACGAATTTATCAATAACGAATTTTTAATTAATTTTAGCCTATCACGAAGTAACCAAGGTATAAAGAATTTATCAATAACGAATTTTTAATTAATTTTAGCCTATCACGAAGTAACCAAGGTATAACGAATTTATCAATAACAAATTTTTAATTAATTTTAGCCTGTCACGAAGTAACCAAGGTATAACGAATTTATCAATAACGAATTTTTAATTAATTTTAGCCTGTCACGAAGTAACCAATGTTTAACGAATTTTTAATTAATTTTAGCCTATCACGAAGTAACCAAGGTTTAACGAATTTTTCAATGACGAATTTTTAATGAAATTCAGCCTGTCGCGAAGTAACCCAGGTATAACGAATTTTTAATTAATTTTAGCCTGTCACGAAGTAACCAAGGTATAACGAATTTATCAATAGCGAATTTTTAATGAATTTCAGCCTGTCACGAAATAACCAAGGTTTAACGAATTTTTAATTAATTTTAGCCTGTTACGAAGTAACCAAGGTATAACGAATTTATCAGTAACGAATTTTTAATTAATTGCAGCCTGTCGCGAAGTAACCAAGGTATAACAAATTTATCAATAAGGAATTTTTAATTAAGTTTAGCCTGTCACGAAGTAACCCAGGTATAACGAAGATTTAATTAATTTTAGCCATGTCACGAAGTAACCAAGGTATAACGAATTTATCACCGACAGGTTTATTCGACAAACCAAATTACAAGGGGAGACGAATACAACTCGAGCTTCTCAAAATAAACATACGATGAACACAATAAAAGCAATATACACAAGATGATCACCTACAGGTGGTAACTCCACGATGCGTAATTGTTGATGTAATTGAAATGTAACAAGATATAGCTCATATCTGTAAAGTTTTTATCAACAGGCCCATACAAAGGAAAGTCAATAACTGGGATGACGAATTTTGCGGACACAATTATAATAAGGATGTCAAAATAAAAAAAAAAAAAGTGGACCTCAGTGGATTCAATGTACACTGTAAAAAATTGACCGTTAATTTTACGGTTCTGGACCGTTAACAAGGTTGCCATCATTAGACCTAAAAATAGCGGTTTTATGCCGTATTACTTACGGCAAACAACGGTTAAGGAGTAGTCAGGAACCCTAATTCTTAGGATTTTGTACCGTATTATTTACGGAAAACCGCTGTGAAGGAACAGTAAGGAACCGCAAAGTTTACAGTTTTGTACCATATTATTTATGTAAAACAACTGTAAAGGAACAGTCAAAAACCGTAATTCTTACAGTTTTGTACCGTATTTTTTATGGAAAACAACTGTGAAAGAGCAGTGATGAACCGTAATTTTTACAGCTTTGTACCGTATTATTTACGGAAAAGAACTGTGAAGGAACAATTAGGAACCGTAATTTTTACAGTTTTGTACCGTATTATTTACAGAAGAAACAACAGTCAGGAAACGTAAATCTTAGTTTTAAGATTATTAACCTAGCAATCAGATTTGCCTGAATCGTCTCTTTTTCACGTTTTCCAACCGTAGGTTGAAGAAGCGTATATGTTCCAGCTTTGTCCGTCCGTCTGTCTGTTCGTCCGTCCGTCTGCACGGTAACTCGCGTAAAAATGGTTCGATTTCGATGCAATTTTAGTATTTAGTAGGGGACCACCTGGGGACGAACCCTATCGAAAATGGGCGTAATGGGGTCAAAGGTTAGGACAAACACTGCTGGCCACCCAAAATGCAACACCAAGAAGGACACGAGATAGCAAAGCCAGATTTACTGGACACATAACAACAGATACAAAGATGAAACGATTGAGCTTACAGGCCGGTGCGACTTGCGGAACACGCAGACATCAATAGTTCGTGTGGGCCCTCATGGCTGGCAATAACGGCCGCTACACGCCGCGCCATCGAACGAAAGAGGCTTTGGATGTGGGCTTGGGGTATGTCGGTTCAGGCTACTTCCACACGTTGCCACAGTTCATCAGTCGTAGCCGCGGGTGGTGTTTGCCGGGCCACTCGGTTGCCGATCAGCGACCAGACGTGTTCGATATGCGACACATCAGGAGAACAGGCGGGCCTTGGCAGAAGTGACAACTGGTGGGCCGTGAAGAATTGTTGCACGATGCGTGCCACGTGCGGGCGTGCATTGTCCTGTTGAAACTTGGCCGCTGGCAGGATCTGCAGTTAAGGGAGGATTACAGGCTCCAAAACGTCGGAGAAGTAGCGGTGGCTGTTGAGTGCACCGGCGTTGCGCACCAGAGGGGTGCAGGTGTCATATCCAATTGCGCCCCAAACCATAACGCCAGGCGACGGACCGGTATGGCAATGCATAATGCAGGCGTCATACAGTATCTCACCGCGGTGCCACCACACGCGGATCCGACCATCGTGGTGTTACAGGCAGAAGCGGGCTTCGTCGGAGAAAACAATGTCGTGCCATCTCACAGTCCAGGTGCGGCGTTCAACGGTCCACTGCCGCTGCACTCGCTGGTGGTGTAACGTCAATGGTAATCGAAGCAATGGGCGACGTGCGACAAGTCCCAGCTCCTGCAGATGACGTCGAACGGTACGTGCTGGCACAGGTTGTTGCGCAACACACCCTAATTCCTGTGCTAACGTTCGTGATGTGAATGTGCGAGTCGTCAATGACCGCCGCACAAAATGCCGCACAAAATGCCGGTCCTCTCGACTGGTGGTGTGCCGCGGCTGCGGCAATCGCTCATGTCGGTCCGTCCGTCCCTCCTGCACCCACAGAATCCATACTCGCCTCACTGTGGCTGGATGTCGTCCCACACGGGCGCCGATGTCTCGGTACGACAAACCGCTGTCGTAATAAGCCACTATTCGTCCGCTGTTGAACTCCGAAACGTGCTGGAATGACTGCCGTATTCTGAGACGAGGCATCAGGAAGCTTCCCACGCACAGGTCCGGCAGCACAACACACTTCCACTACTTACATCCCGCCTTCTGTGCACCCTTCTTATAGTGCTTCTTGGTGGGGTGCCGGGCGCACACGATTTGCATATGCCCTGCAATGCTAATCGTTTGCACGTCCTCTCGCTAGTGACGCATGCTGCGAATTTCAGGCCAATCGGATGCTTCCTCCTTGGTGTTGCATTTTGGGTGGCCAGCAGTGTAGAAACGGGATCCATTCCATTGCCCTTATGCGTCATAACTTACGTAAAAATGCTTGTATTGTGACAAAACTTTAGCATGTTATTTCGGAGGTATACTGAACCAATTTTGTTTAATATAATCTAAATTAGGTCAAAGGTCAGGGCACAGGAGCGTGATTTATTCCACAATCAATATCCTCATAACTAGACTAAAAATGCTTCTACTGTATTGCGATGAAACTTTAGTATGTTGTTTTGGAGTTATACTGAACTGGTTCTGTTGAATATAATCGAAACTGGGTCAAAGGTATGGGCACAGGAGCGAGATTTATTCCACCGCCATTATCCTCATAACTTGAGTAATGATTTCTGGTATGTTGGAATGGGTATCAATAAGGGTATCATAATCAATGCATTGCATGATTTTACTAACTTGTTTACTGTTGAATACGTAATATCATCACATCAGAAAACTTGAAATTTACATTCACTCCGGGGCGACGCAATTTTAAAGTTTTCTTAAGTGATAATATTACGTATTGAACAGTAAAAAACAGGCGATTCAGGTATATTTGCATGATATGGTATCACATGAAGTGCCAGAATTCTTACGATGTAAGTGAAGATGTGTTCATGTGCGACGCCTGTGAAAGCTGCTGATAATGTCTGAAATTAAAATGCGAAATGACACTTTATGGGAAAAGAGAGCATTTTATTGATAAAAATATATATTATTGCATTTCTTCCGCGTTTGATTAAACTGTGCAATATATCATGTACACTATTATTTCTCTAT
Source organism: Macrothele yani (assembly GCA_039090855.1). Classification (NCBI taxonomy): domain Eukaryota; kingdom Metazoa; phylum Arthropoda; class Arachnida; order Araneae; family Macrothelidae; genus Macrothele; species Macrothele yani. The sequence goes on along the minus strand of CM077025.1, from coordinate 123,056,004 downwards.
TTTTTTTTATATTCACGCAATGTTGTGCGTACAAATGGACAACTTGATCGATATCACGAACTTAGCAAGGTATTATCACGAAGTACCAAGGCTATCATACAGTAGAATAACCGCTGGTAAACATTATGCGAAAACATGTGTTGTGGAGCACAAACATGCAGTCCTACTGTTCTCCAGGGTTACTGGTATTATGCACAAATATGTTGCGTTTGGGGTACTAGGGCTTGATAAAAAGGGTTAGAAATGTTTATGGGCAAAATGGAAATTTCTGAAATTATCATGAAATTGCCATGTTTACCCTATATGTTTTTGTAGATTATCCTTTAATTTTCAACACCAGAGTAGTTCACGTTCACAGACTGAGTAAACGCCACCGTGAGCGAAGTCCATAATCAGTTCAGATATTCTAGATGGTCTGTGAATTTTTACCTACTATCGTGACTTAAATGACTGTCAGTCGTAGACCAGAGGAGAAAAACTCGGACGTGATACTCTTTATGAAAATGTAAGGAAATGCAACCAAAATTTATTTATAACTGAAAAGTTAACAAATTGGAACGAACATTGTGATTATCTTTTGCGGTCTTCTTCCTTTGTCCATTCAACCAGTACGCCCTTTTGGATCTGTCAGTTCAGAAGCGTAATGTCTCCGGAGCTTCAAACTGCAGCTACCTAAAACAGTACATATCAAGTTAAACCTCGGCAAAAAACGTTTTCAGTACCTGCAGTACTTTTAATGTTCTTCAAAAGGGAAAGTAACTTTTTGACTTCCCCTCGAATGTTAATTATTCCATTTCGGTACGCCGTTTGGTTTTGCGATATATAGATCCATAAGCGTCATATGGAATATAAACCACTAATCAGCATAAAAAAAGTGGTCCTTAATTGCGACTGCGTACAGCATGCGCAGCGACATGAAGGGAGTCGTTTAGTGTCGTGTAACTGGCCCAGTGTACAATGTTTACGTGACCTGTCTGCCCCATGCCTTCAGAACAGCTTTTTATTTCTATTGTTTGAATCGATCCTCTACTCCGCTGTTGCTTGTTACTAGCGCTTATACATTGGCGGAAAGTGAAAAAAGAACACCAAGCAGGAGATGTGTGATACCAACGAAATTTATACAGCATAATAACGGAATATAGAGGATAACGTGATCAAAACATTGTGGCAAAATACAGCTGTATTTGCTGGTAAACTGAAAAATAACATTTCCATGTAGCATGGTTAGTACGAGGTTGAACCGCCATGAACTGCGTCACACTGTGCAATTCTGGCATGGAGTCTGTCGTACAGATGTTGGATGTAAGTTTGGGGTATTGAGTTCCAAGCATCCTCAACCTGGACGCGTAAATCGGGGATGGTGGTGGCTGGCCGTGGAGACCGGATAAGTCGTTGTCCCATAAAATCCCACACGTGCTCAATGGGGGACAAATCCGGTGAACGTGCAGGCCATGGAAGTTGTCTCACACCCTGGAGTGCATGTTGCGTTGCACGTGCCGTGTGTGGGCGTGCGTTATCTTGCTGGAAAACACCACGATGGACCGATCTTCAAATGGCACAACAGCGGGCTGAATGATGTTGTTGATGCAGGAAGTGCTGTTTAACGTACCCGGTACAAACACTAGTTGTGTACAGGAGTGATAGCTGATCGCTCCCCACACCAGGAGACTAGGTGTAGGCCCTGTGTGTCGCTGGCGGATGCAAGAAGGGTGGAGACGCTCCCCTGTGCGTCTGCGAACACGCATACGGCCATCGGAGGCTCCCAAGCTGAATCTGCTTACATCGCTGAACACGACAGATCGCCATTGCGTTCTCCAGTGCAGACGTTGGCGACACCACTGCAGCCGTTCCTGACGGTGGGCTGGAGTCAGAGGTACACATTTCAGAGGCACACGTGCACGTAGTCCTGCATCCAGTAGACGGTTGCGGATTGTTTGCACAGTCACCTCAGGTGCAACAGCAGCTCGGATTTGCGTCGCAGTGGATGTTCTACTTGACGCCGCCGCTCTTCTTGTGCGTCGATCGGTCAGCTCATTAGTCCGTCCGTGACTCCCGGTTCCACGTCTTCTCGTGTGGGAATGTTCCTCGGACCATCTACGTCACCATTGTACCACCACCGATACTTTCCGTCCAATTCGCTCCGCAATACGACGATACGACCACCCGGCCTCGCGGAGTCCGACTAGACGACCTCGCTCAAAGTCCGATAACTGCTGAAATCCTACATATCTTCCATGTCCAGGTATTGCAGCTTCTTCAAGGTCTTCGCACGTGTCCGTACGCCGACGACTGATTACATTCACTTCGCCGTACTCCTTAAATACCACCGACGATAATTTGCATATTATGCCGTGCTGTGGCGTAAGCGCTCACCGGTTGGTCCCGAAATTAGCATCTCACCTACGTAAACTCGACCCCATTAACATATGTAAATTTCATGATCGTCCGGCAATTCCTTCTTGGTGTTCTTTTTTTCAGTTTCCGCCAGTGTATGACTACCGAAGATGAAAGAGAAAGCCGTAGGTTTCCCATCGAGATTTCCTTAACATACTGTACATACTGTATATACACTGAAGTGGCAAATTATTTAGAACAGACAATAATAATCAGATACGCGCCATCATCACTTACGTACGCAACTCCGACGTTGAGATGGCTACATAAACAGCACATTGTTGTTGTGGATTAGAGGTTTAACGACGACCGTGAGCAACTCAATGGGCTATAAGCAGTCGCCGTCCATAATTTAGGGCAACTGGTTCCAGGGAAGGGGGAGAACCAGTGTTGTAAGACAAACACAACATCCATTCCTCACCGGGATTCGAACTGAGACCCTTCTGTGCTTAGACCACTACACTTAGACCCACCGGGATTCGAACTGGGCAGCCAGTGTTTAGAGCACTACGCCACCGGGGCGGCCATAAACAGCAAAGGATTAAGACGTGTAAGAAGCATAGATAGCTGCGGTATAAGAAATACAATTGATTTAAGCAACTTTGAAAGAGGCATGATATGGGTCTTGGCTGGCAGATGGAAGCATCTCATAAACCGCAAACCTTCTCGGCTATGCAAGAACTATATTGAGAGTGTACAATGAGTTGTGCGCAAAAAAGCAGCAACTAATCTTCTTGTGGGAAGACACAGCTGGTCCATGTTCGACCACAACGGTGGTTAGAGGGGGATTGTGCGAGGAAACAGACAACCTCCATTGCGTCAAGTAACCGCGCAGTACAACAGCGGTATCAAGAGCAGTATTTCCGCATATACAGCCAGCCACATATTGGAGCGAATGGGCTATAACAGCAGACGCCCCATTTGTGTACCACTCGCCTTTGATAAAAACCGACAAAATCGTTGCAGTGGGCAAAACCGGACACTTGGAAAGAGGTTGCCTAGTTCAATAAATCACGTTTCATTTAGTATACGTCGATTGACGTGTCACATTATGAAGTCAACATCACGAATCGATGGGTCCCAGCTGCCTAGTGTTAACTGTACAGGCTGGCAGTATAACCGTCTAGTGTCTGTTTTCATGGCAGGAATTGAGTTCCTTAACACCTGTGGAAAAACATTTGGGCTGGCGTTCTGGTTGCCCCGTGGTCCAAGCGCTGGCTTCGGACCATTCGTCCGTGATGAGCCCGGTAAGGCATGGATGTTGTGTTCGGTCATTGGCTCTATCCTTTTCCTGGAACCAGTGGCCCTAAATTAGGGACGGGCAACTTCTTATTGCCTGTCGAGTTGCACACGGTGTCGTTGTTAAACCTCAAACAAAGAAAATGGCCGCATTTGAATGCCATGAGATATTTTAACGTCAATGCGGACATCTATACTCGTGCATAGTGTTTTCTTATGGAGAAAGCTACTTCTTGCAGGATAATGTACTACGCCACAAGGCTCATATAGCCACAGTGGTTCCAGGAGCACGAAAATGACTTCAGTGTTCAAATGTCACCCACAGTCTCCAGAGCTTAACTCAATTGAACACTTGTGAGATACCCTGTCAGCCTCTGCATTGAAGAAACAGTATGTGATAGATGGAAAGCCTCTCTATGGCAGACAGTATGTGGTAGAAAGGGGAACCTCTCTATGGCAGCACGTATACGGTAAAGCAGAGCCTTTCTATGGAAGGCAGAGAATCTGGTAGACCTCTCTATGGCAGACAGAGTAGCTGGTCGAGTGAGAGCATCTCAATGGCACACAGTATGTGGTAGAAGGGGAACGTCTCTATGGCAGACAGTATGAGGTTGAAGGGGTAACTTCTCTATGGTAGAAAGTATGTGGTAGAAGGTGGAACATCCCTATGGCAGACGGTATGTGGTAAAGGGGGATCCTCTCTGTGTGGTAGACAGTATGTGGTACAGGGTGATCCTCTCTATGGCAGACAGTATGTGGTAGAGGGTGATCATCTCTATGGTAGACAGTATGTGGTAGAGGGGGGAGTCTATGGCAGACAGTATGTAGTAGACGGAGAGCCTCTCCATGGCTGACAGAATCGCCAGTAGAGTGAGTATCACCAGCAATCCTCTCTATGGCAGACAGTATGTGGTGGAAGGAGGAGCTTTTCTATGGTAGACAGTATACGGTAGAAGGGAGTCTCTCTATGGCAGACAGTATACGGTAGAAGGGGAGTCTCTCTATGGCAGACAGTCTGTAGTAGCCGGAGAGCCTCTCTATGGCAGACAGTCTGTAGTAGCCGGAGAGCCTCTTCATGGCCAACAGAATCGCCAGTAGAGTGGAAGCCTCTCTATGGCAGACAGTAAGTGGTAGTGGGGAAACCTGTCTGTATCAGACAAAAGCAGTGGTCGTGGGGGAGCCTCTCTTAGACAGATTATATGGTAATGGAGAGCCTGTCTGTGGCAGGCACAGCATATGGTAATGGAGCCTGCCTAAGGCAAGCAGAGTATGTGGTAGTGGCGGAAATGTCTATGGCATGCAGAGTATGTGCCTGTGGCGGAGCTGTCTATAACAGAAACAGTGTGGTAATAGGCGAGTCTCTGTCAGGCAAAGCCTGTATGTGACGGAGCGACAGGATCTTTATTAAATTTTCAGAAAAGGAATAAGAGGGATGTCGAAAGAGCGTCTGTGTGAGACAGAGAGAAGGTCTATGAGACAGAAAGATTATCTTAATGGCAAGTCGTAGTGAGACTAGGAATCCATATCAAAGACAAATAATATGTGGTCGTGTGACAGCTGGTGTTCTGTAACAAGGAAAGTGGCACAGAGTATATTTTAAGTTTTCTACTAGAAGAAAGCGGGAGTATGTTAGAGAACGAGAATATGTACGTGATAGAGGAAGAGAAGTGTGTACTGCTTTCTGAGAAGGTGAGGGGTTATATGTAAGAGAGTCGTATAATTTTTTTGAGAAAAAGGGAAGGCTTACAGGTGAGATAACAACATTTGTGAAAGTCCACATTAATTTCTGAAAGAAATTCAGTCTATGTGTGTGTGTGAGAGAGAGAGAGAGAGGCTGATAAACTTTTTGCTAACACACCACCTGATAAGTGAGTCGTTGCTCGAATTACTGCTCTTAGAAGAGATTCTTGCAAAAAAAGTTCGAAAGTTTTCAGAATTACTGAGCTCTGACGCGGTGTTTATTATGCCCTCTGTTCACGTTTTTATACGTTGCATGGCCAGAAGTCATTAGTCAATTCTAAAGACAAGGAATCGGAGGTTTTGGCAAATAGGGAATATCTCATTCCACAGATTCCAACAAGCAAAGTTCATTCCTTATTACTTTCGTGTGTGATAATTACACATCTCCGTGATGTTTCCAGGTGCGATTTGAAGAAATTTTCCGACTACTTTTTTCTTTTTTTATTCATTTCCTTCCTGCCTGGAAGGAACAAAGATCTGAGAGAGAAAGAAAAAAAATCTTCTAGCTGAAATGAAAGAAACAGCGTCTGATGAAGAAACCGGTTAATTAACGTGTACCATGGGGCCGAATCAAATTAGACTTCTGTTCGTATCAGTGTGTGTGCATGCATGCATGTGTGTGTGCTTTCAGATATACGTCGCCGACATTTTGCAATCAGCTGACTCCTCCCCGCTATTAATGTGTCAAAAAAGACTCGTCGATAGATCGCTGCGAAGAAATAAGTGCAACCACAAGTTACTGATTATTCTACAGGAATTAAATTTCCCCACCATTTCAACGTAATTATTACAATTACGTTCCTCGCACAATTCCACATCGAAAATATTCATTTGGAAAGTATTTTTGCCAAACTGTCTAACATCATAAAATTACTCTATATTTTTCTTTTACTTTTAAACGATATATATGTTTTTATGTATATATATATATATATATATATATATATATATATATATATATATATATATATATATATATATATGTACACCTATTACCATTAAATCAAATGAGCTTTTTTGCTATTGTTATGCAGTAGCCGCTTTATCTTTAGGCATGACCTGTTTGAGAAGTTTGATTTTGATTTTTTTTTTTTTTTTTTGGAAGATGGATAACGTCGACTATTTTCTGAGCTTTAATGGGAGCAATTATTGCTCACACAGCTCACTCGATTAATTGCATTGCGGCATTCTTGATATTTTAAGTTGTTAACCGAATGGTGGGTTATAAATGTCCACCTCCGGCATTTCTCAGGGCTGTTATTATATACTTTTTCTGCTCAATGATGCATTTAGACGATGCATTAAATTTATTTCATTGTCGCTGCGTGGTAGATACCTGCCAAAAAAAAAAAAAAAAAAAAAAAAAAAAAATTGCTGCTTCTGTCTATTGATGAGACATGCGCATGCGCAAGCAATTCAGCTTGGGTTTAATAAATCATACTGCAAGAGGTTAATTTACCTCTTACGATTCTTTCTCAATATTGAAGATATGCTTAGGTATGATAGAAACGTTTCAGAAAAACTCATTTTTGAAACGTTCTTTCAGTTTTTCAACAAGACGTGTTTAACCACCGACTTGTCTTCCAGGACTGTTCTTAATTCTTTATAGTCGGCATTTCAAAAAATCTTTTTGGAAGATAAATGCCATAGGTTATTTCGCCACAAACAAAACCGGACTGCTGATTTTTTTGCCTTTAAAGGATCTCCTGCTGCGTAATTTACTTTTTAACTGATAAAGCCAAAAAGAAATTTAGAAGACTGTTGACCAAAGTTTAAAAAAAAAAAAAAATGAAGGACGGGCCGCTTTTTATTTTCCATGGTTTGTAGGTTAATTAGTGCAATTCGATAAACCTTTAATTCTAAACTTAAGTTTTTTGCACGTAATTTGAAACCAAGTTAGAAATCATGCAATGCATTGATTATGATACGTTTTCCAACATACCAGAAATCATTACTGAAATTATGAGGATTTTTTTTTTTGATTGGAGGTTTAACGACACCGTGAGCAACTCAATGGGCTATAAGCAGTCGCCCGTCCCTAATTTAGGGTCACTGTTTCCAGGGAAGGGAGAGAGCCAGTGCCGCAAGACAAACACAACATCCATGCCTCAGCGTGATTCGAACCCGGACCCCTTACGGACGAATGATCACAGGCCAGCGCCTTAGACCACTGCGCCACCGGGGCGGCCAAATTATGAGGATAATGGCTGTGAAATAAATCTTGCTCCTGTGTCTTGAACTTTGACCCAATTTCGATTATATTTAACAGTTTTGTTGCAATTGAAGCATTTTTACGCAAGTTATGACGCATAAGGTTAATGGAATGGATCCCGCTCCTATGTCCTGACCTTTGACCTCATTTCGTCCGTTTTCAATAGGGTTCGTCCCCAGGTGGTCCCCTGCCAGATACCAAAATTTCATCGAAATCGAACCATGTTTACGTAAGTTATGACGCATAAGGGAAATGGAATGGATCCCGCTACTATGTCCTGACCTGTGACCCCATTTCGTACATTTTCAATAGGGTTCGTCCTCAGGTGGAATGGATCCCGCTCACCACATACTAAAATTTCATCGAAATCGAACCATTTTTACGCGAGTCATCGTGCAGACGGACAGACAGACAGACGAAGCTGGAGCATATATATGCTTGTTCAACCTACGGTTGGAAAGCGTAAGAAAAAAAATACAGGTAATCTCAGTTTTGATTGAGCCGCCAGTTTGGAACGTAGGACTACGACTTGTAGATCGGAGAGTTGAAATGAACTAGTCGAGTATGGTTTCAAAGCGTTTATTTAATTTGTTATAGCCAACACATGTCTATGATACAAGACGTAGCTTTCATAATTTTTACAAATAATGCTGGATTCATTGCGAACACAAAGCATATCTATGCACGAATTACCCAACGTGGTGCTCTGTCATCTTGGGCTTCTTACATTCCTCATCACTTACTCTTACCTCTCGTTTTGATTTTCTCCACTTTTGCGTGCGTTTATTCTGCGGCATTGTCGAAAATGTTAACCCGTTCACGCAAAAACAATTAAAAAAATTAGTTTAAAACACTACGAAATGTTCTTTATGTATTTGAATAGATCTCGTCGGGAGTTCTAAAACGGTACCACACACAATTTGCACTCACGGTTGTCCAGATATGCACTCAATGGACAAAACATTAGAGACACCATTAGAGATGTTGGTATTCTTCTAACGCGAATAACAGCCTGTACGCTCCGAGGCATCGACTCCACTAGTTTAGCTGGTGCAGTCGATGCACCATTGTCCACAAATCCACCCAAGACATTGATCCAGGATCCATGGATCTGATGTTCCTTTCCTCAGCATCCCAAAGAGCTTTCACAGGGTTTATGTCCGGGAATTCTGGGGGCCACTGGATGGTCCCAAAGTCAGATGAGTGAACCTCGAACTATGCCTGGGTGTTTGCGACCGGTGAGGCGGCGCATTGTCCTTCTGAAACAGACCATCGCTCGTGAAAGCGTGTAGGTGATAAGCCAGCACATGCTGATTGCGCGCAGCGGTTAAGGACCCCCTCCATACACACTAAGGGACCTTATATGTCTCATGAGAAGGCCCTCCAAACCACCACAGAGCCATCACCGTCTTGAACAGAGCTGACCCGACACGACGGAGCTATGTTCTTATGCTGTCGACACCACACCCGCCCGTCAGCTCGGTACAGCTGAAAATGGGATTCATCGGATCACATGACCCAATGCCACTCTGCAAAGGTCTGGTTTCGATATTCCCGACACTAGACGAGGCGTAATGTCCTATGACGAGCAGTTAACAGTGGCACACGGGTATGGCGTCGTCTCCCGTAGTCCAGGGTATGCAGACTTCAGGGTCGACTACTGGGTCGTTTATGGCGTGTAGAATGTGAAAGGGCCGTCCCGGTGGCGCGTGGTCTAAGCGGTGGCTTCTGATCACTCGTCCGGAAGCGGTCTGGGTTCGAATCCAGGTGAGGCATGGCTCTTGTGTTTGTCTTTCGCCACTGGTTCTCTCTCTTCCCTGGAACCAGTGACCCTAAATTAGGGACGGGCGACTGCTTATAGCCCATTGAGTGCTCACGGTGGTCGTTAAACCTCCAATAACAATAATAACAATAATAAAAAGAATGTGAAAGGAATAAGGTTTTGGAGTGGCGGGAGAATATATGAACAAATCTTCTTAAAAATAAAAACTGTATATTCTAAAGCTAAACGCATAGAAACCAAACTACAAAGGAAAATAAATAACAATAATAAAACAAAATACATAGGTATTTTACAGATGGTCGTTATTTGCACTTCAGGTCAATTCTTTTCTCCTTTTTGGAGGGAAAGATATCAATGATTGTATCATGAAAGTTGCGGGAATTTTTCAGCGCCTGGAAGAATGCTCCCTCCACGGATGTTGAAGCTAATTTATTGAGACGATCTTCTGCTGTTGAATTTTGACTGTAGGTTTTGATACGTTTCAATGCAGAAAAGCTTCTTTCTTTACCAGAGCACAACAATAAATATACAAAAGAGTAAATTACAACACAAAATAGAAACTTCAAAAAACCTAGCGGAACACGACGAAACGCTTCCTTTTCCTGATAGAACTCTCTCATTTGAGTTGCGGTTTGGAGAGTAGGCGTCACCTGACACTAGCTAATGTTGTGTGTTTCAGGAGAGGGGCCATAGAACATGGGAACGAGAGTAACCGACGTGTAGCGGTTCCTTGGATGACTCGCCTGAACATCCCGTTTAGTTCTGTGACATTCTGCCCTGTATAACCTCAACCCAGCCATCTATACACTCAGTGGGCGAAAGCTGGGAAGCGAGGACGGTTAATAGGAATCTTCAGCAGTCTCTCTTCATAGCTTCCACACACGACCATCATGTGCCGCTTTGTACGCACGCAACGGACTCGGGGATGATCCCCACTGCAATTGTGCCAAATTTTTGTCTTTTCTTCTATGTTTATAAAATAAGTCTTTTCAAATATTTCATTATGAGTGTAATTATCTAAAATTAAAATTTACTAAGATCCTCACGTCCTACATGGACGAGTCGCCACTTGCAGAGTGTACAGTACCGTTTCCCTACTGACATTTCACCTGCATGTGCTTTGCGCCTCCGTTGCCAAGCGGTCAGTCTGTACAAGCCTGGATAGTCTACAGCAATCGCGGACATCAATGGTGTGTGGTAGGCTGGCTGGGCCTCCAAAATTTAATCCGGATGTGATTTGCGCCACCGTTGCCAAGCATTTGGTCTGTACGGGCCTGGATAGTCTACGTCAACCCCGGCCTGCAAAAGTGTGTGGTCGGCGGCTTGGGCCACCGACATTTAATCTGGAAGTGATTTGCGCCACCTTTGCCAAGCGGTCGGTCTGTACGACCGCCTGGATAGTCTACGTCAACCCGGTCATAAAAGGTGTGTGGTCGGCTGGTTGGGCCTCCAAAATTTAATCCGGATGTGATTTGCGCCACCGTTGCCAAGCATTTGGTCTGTACGGGCCTGGATAGTCTGCGTCAACCCCGGCCAGCAAAAGTGTGTGGTCCGCTGCTTGTGCCACCAACATTTAATCTGGATGTGATTTGCTCCATCGTTGCCAAGCGATCGGTCTGTACCAGCCTGGATAGTCTACGTCGATCCGGGTCGTCAATGGTGTGTGGTCGGCTGCTTGGGCTACTGACATTTCATCTTGATGTGATTTGCGACACTGTTGCCAAGCATTCGGACTGTACGAGCCTGAATAGTCTACGTCGACCCCGGTCCTCAATGGTGTGTGGTCGGTTGCTTGGGCCTCCGACATTTATCTTGGATGTGATTTGTGCCATCGTTGCCAAACGGCCGGTCTGTACGAGCCTGGATAGTCTACGTCAACCCGGGTCATCCATGGTGTGTGGTCGGCTGCTTTGGCCTCCGACATTTATCCTGGATGTGATTTGTGCCATCGTTGCCAAGCGGTCGGTCTGTACGAGCCTGGATAGTCTACGTCGACCCCGGTCCTCAATGGTGTGTGGTCGGTTGCTTGGGCCTCCGACATTTATCTTGGATGTGATTTGTGCCATCGTTGCCAAACGGCCGGTCTGTACGAGCCTTGATAGTCTACATCAACCCGGGACATCCATGGTGTGTGGTCGGCTGCTTGGGCCTCCGACATTTATCCTGGATGTGATTTGTGCCATCGTTGCCAAGCGGTCGGTCTGTACGAGCCTGGATAGTCTACGTCAACCCGGGTCATCCATGGTGTGTGGTCGGCTGCTTGAGCCTCCGACATTTATCCTGGATGTGATTTGTGCCATCGTTGCCAAGCGGTCGGTCTGTACGAGCCTGGATAGTCTACGTCAACCCGGGTCATCCATGGTGTGTGGTCGGCTGCTTGGGCCACCGACATTTAATCTGGATGTGATTTGTGCCATTGTTGCCAAGCGGTCGGTCTGTACGAGCCTGGATAGTCTACGTCAACCTCGGTCATCCATGGTGTGTGGTCGGCTGCTTGGGCCACCGACATTTAATCTGAGTGTGATTTGCGCCACCGTTGCCAAGAGGTCGGTCTGTACGAGCCTGAATAGTCTACGTCAACCTCGGTCATCCATGGTGTGTGGTCGGCTGCTTGGGCCACCGACATTTAATCTGAGTGTGATTTGCGCCACCGTTGCCAAGAGGTCGGTCTGTACGAGCCTGAATAGTATACGTCAACCTCGGTCATCCATGGTGTGTGGTCGGCTGCTTGGGCCACCGACATTTAATCTGGATGTGATTTGTGCCATTGTTGCCAAGCGGTCGGTCTGTACGAGCCTGGATAGTCTACGTCAACCTCGGTCATCCATGGTGTGTGGTCGGCTGCTTGGGCCACCGACATTTAATCTGAGTGTGATTTGCGCCACCGTTGCCAAGAGGTCGGTCTGTACGAGCCTGAATAGTCTACGTCAACCTCGGTCATCCATGGTGTGTGGTCGGCTGCTTGGGCCACTGACATTTAATCTGGATGTGATTTGTGCCATTGTTGCCAAGCGGTCGGTCTGTACGAGCCTGGATAGTCTACGTCAACCTCGGTCATCCATGGTGTGTGGTCGGCTGCTTGGGCCACCGACATTTAATCTGAGTGTGATTTGCGCCACCGTTGCCAAGAGGTCGGTCTGTACGAGCCTGAATAGTCTACGTCAACCTCGGTCATCCATGGTGTGTGGTGGGCTGCTTGGGCCACCGACATTTAATCTGAGTGTGATTTGCGCCACCGTTGCCAAGAGGTCGGTCTGTACGAGCCCGAATAGTCTACGTCAACCTCGGTCATCCATGGTGTGTGGTCGGCTGCTTGGGCCACCGACATTTAATCTGAGTGTGATTTGCGCCACCGTTGCCAAGAGGTCGGTCTGTACGAGCCTGAATAGTCTACGTCAACCTCGGTCATCCATGGTGTGTGGTCGGCTGCTTGGGCCACCGACATTTAATCTGAGTGTGATTTGCGCCACCGTTGCCAAGAGGTCGGTCTGTACGAGCCTGAATAGTCTACGTCAACCTCGGTCATCCATGGTGTGTGGTCGGCTGCTTGGGCCACCGACATTTAATCTGGATGTGATTTGTGCCATTGTTTCCAAGCGGTCGGTCTGTACGAGCCTGGATAGTCTACGTCAACCTCGGTCATCCATGGTGTGTGGTCGGCTGCTTGGGCCACCGATATTTAATCTGGATGTGATTTGCGCCACCGTTGCCAAGAGGTCGGTCTGTACGAGCCTGAATAGTCTACGTCAACCTCGGTCATCCATGGTGTGTGGTCGGCTGCTTGGGCCACCGACATTTAATCTGAATGTGATTTGCTTGGGGTCGGTCTGTACGAGCCTGAATAGTCTGTCATCCATGGTGTGTGGTCGGCTGCTTGGGCACCGACATTTAATCTGGATGTGATTTACGCCACCGTTGCCAAGGGTCGGTCTGAGCCTTAGTCTACGTCAACCTCGGTCATCCATGGTGTGTGGTCGGCTGCTTGGGCCACCGACATTTAATCTGGATGATTTGCGCCACCGTGAAGAGGTCGGTCTGTACGAGCCTGAATAGTCTACGTCAACCTCGGTCATCCATGGTGTGTGGTCGGCTGCTGGGCCACCGACATTTAATCTGGATGTGATTTGTGCCACCGTTGCCAAGAGGTCGGTCTGTACGAGCCTGAATAGTCTACGTCAACCTCGGTCATCCATGGTGTGTGGTCGGCTGCTTGGGCCACCGACATTTAATCTGGATGTGATTTGTGCCACCGTTGCCAAGAGGTCGGTCTGTACGAGCCTGAATAGTCTACGTCAACCTCGGTCATCCATGGTGTGTGGTCGGCTGCTTGGGCCACCGACATTTAATCTGGATGTGATTTGCGCCACCGTTGCCAAGAGGTCGGTCTGTACGAGCCTTGATAGTCTACGTCAACCCGGGACATCCATGGTGTGTGGTCGGCTGCTTGGGCCTCCGACATTTATCCTGGGTGTGATTTGTGCCATCGTTGCCAAGCGGTCGGTCTGTACGAGCCTGGATAGTCTACGTCAACCCGGGTCATCCATGGTGTGTGGTCGGCTGCTTGAGCCTCCGACATATATCCTGGATGTGATTTGTGCCATCGTTGCCAAGCGGTCGGTCTGTACGAGCCTGGATAGTCTACGTCAACCCGGGTCATCCATGGTGTGTGGTCGGCTGCTTGAGCCTCCGACATTTATCCTGGATGTGATTTGTGCCATCGTTGCCAAGCGGTCGGTCTGTATGAGCCTGGATAATCTACGTCAACCCGGGTCATCCATGGTGTGTGGTCGGCTGCTTGGGCCACCGACATTTAATCTGGATGTGATTTGTGCCATTGTTGCCAAGCGGTCGGTCTGTACGAGCCTGGATAGTCTACGTCAACCTCGGTCATCCATGGTGTGTGGTCGGCTGCTTGGGCCACCGACATTTAATCTGAGTGTGATTTGCGCCACCGTTGCCAAGAGGTCGGTCTGTACGAGCCTGAATAGTCTACGTCAACCTCGGTCATCCATGGTGTGTGGTCGGATGCTTGGGCCACCGACATTTAATCTGAGTGTGATTTGCGCCACCGTTGCCAAGAGGTCGGTCTGTACGAGCCTGAATAGTCTACGTCAACCTCGGTCATCCATGGTGTGTGGTCGGCTGCTTGGGCCACCGACATTTAATCTGGATGTGATTTGTGCCATTGTTGCCAAGCGGTCGGTCTGTACGAGCCTGGATAGTCTACGTCAACCTCGGTCATCCATGGTGTGTGGTCGGCTGCTTGGGCCACCGACATTTAATCTGAATGTGATTTGCGCCACCGTTGCCAAGAGGTCGGTCTGTACGAGCCTGAATAGTCTACGTCAACCTCGGTCATCCATGGTGTGTGGTCGGCTGCTTGGGCCACCGACATTTAATCTGGATGTGATTTGTGCCATTGTTGCCAAGCGGTCGGTCTGTACGAGCCTGGATAGTCTACGTCAACCTCGGTCATCCATGGTGTGTGGTCGGCTGCTTGGGCCACCGACATTTAATCTGAGTGTGATTTGCGCCACCGTTGCCAAGAGGTCGGTCTGTACGAGCCTGAATAGTCTACGTCAGCCTCGGTCATCCATGGTGTGTGGTCGGCTGCTTGGGCCACCGACATTTAATCTGGATGTGATTTGTGCCATTGTTGCCAAGCGGTCGGTCTGTACGAGCCTGGATAGTCTACGTTAACCTCGGTCATCCATGGTGTGTGGTCGGCTGCTTGGGCCACCGACATTTAATCTGAGTGTGATTTGCGCCACCGTTGCCAAGAGGTCGGTCTGTACGAGCCTGCATAGTCTACGTCAACCTCGGTCATCCATGGTGTGTGGTCGGCTGCTTGGGCCACCGACATTTAATCTAGATGTGATTTGTGCCATTGTTGCCAAGCGGTGGGTCTGTACGAGCCTGGATAGTCTACGTCAACCTCGGTCATCCATGGTGTGTGGTCGGCTGCTTGGGCCACCGACATTTAATCTGAGTGTGATTTGCGCCACCGTTGCCAAGAGGTCGGTCTGTACGAGCCTGAATAGTCTACGTCAACCTCGGTCATCCATGGTGTGTGGTCGGCTGCTTGGGCCACCGACATTTAATCTGGATGTGATTTGCGCCACCGTTGCCAAGAGGTCGGTCTGTACGAGCCTGAATAGTCTACGTCAACCTCGGTCATCCATGGTGTGTGGTCGGCTGCTTGGGCCACCGACATTTAATCTGGATGTGATTTACGCCACCGTTGCCAGGAGGTCGGTCTGTACGAGCCTGAATAGTCTACGTCAACCTCGGTCATCCATGGTGTGTGGTCGGCTGCTTGGGCCACCGACATTTAATCTGGATGTGATTTGTGCCATTGTTGCCAAGCGGTCGGTCTGTACGAGCCTGAATAGTCTACGTCAACCTCGTTCATCCATGGTGTGTGGTCGGCTGCTTGGGCCACCGACATTTAATCTGAGTGTGATTTGCGCCACCCTTGCCAAGAGGTCGGTCTGTACGAGCCTGAATAGTCTACGTCAACCTCGGTCATCCATGGTGTGTGGTCGGCTGCTTGGGCCACCGACATTTAATCTGGATGTGTGATTTGCGCCACCGTTGCCAAGAGGTCGGTCTGTACGAGCCTGAATAGTCTACGTCAACCTCGGTCATCCATGGTGTGTGGTCGGCTGCTTGGGCCATCGACATTTAATCTGGATGTGATTTGTGCCATTGTTGCCAAGCAGGTCGGTCTGTACGAGCCTGGATAGTCTACGTCAACCTCGGTCATCCATGGTGTGTGGTCGGCTGCTTGGGCCACCGACATTTAATCTGAGTGTGATTTGCGCCACCGTTGCCAAGAGGTCGGTCTGTACGAGCCTGAATAGTCTACGTCAACCTCGGTCATCCATTGTGTGTGGTCGGCTGCTTGGGCCACCGACATTTAATCTGGATGTGATTTGTGCCATTGTTGCCAAGCGGTCGGTCTGTACGAGCCTGGATAGTCTACGTCAACCTCGGTCATCCATGGTGTGTGGTCGGCTGCTTGGGCCACCGACATTTAATCTGAGTGTGATTTGCGCCACCGTTGCCAAGAGGTCGGTCTGTACGAGCCTGAATAGTCTACGTCAACCTCGGTCATCCATGGTGTGTGGTCGGCTGCTTGGGCCACCGACATTTAATCTGGATGTGATTTGTGCCATTGTTGCCAAGCGGTCGGTCTGTACGAGCCTGGATAGTCTACGTCAACCTCGGTCATCCATGGTGTGTGGTCGGCTGCTTGGGCCACCGACATTTAATCTGAGTGTGATTTGCGCCACCGTTGCCAAGAGGTCGGTCTGTACGAGCCTGAATAGTCTACGTCAACCTCGGTCATCCATGGTGTGTGGTCGGCTGCTTGGGCCACTGACATTTAATCTGGATGTGATTTGTGCCATTGTTGCCAAGCGGTCGGTCTGTACGAGCCTGGATAGTCTACGTCAAGCTCGGTCATCCATGGTGTGTGGTCGGCTGCTTGGGCCACCGACATTTAATCTGAGTGTGATTTGCGCCACCGTTGCCAAGAGGTCGGTCTGTACGAGCCTGAATAGTCTACGTCAACCTCGGTCATCCATGGTGTGTGGTCGGCTGCTTGGGCCACCGACATTTAATCTGAGTGTGATTTGCGCCACCGTTGCCAAGAGGTCGGTCTGTACGAGCCTGAATAGTCTACGTCAACCTCGGTCATCCATGGTGTGTGGTCGGCTGCTTGGGCCACCGACATTTAATCTGAGTGTGATTTGCGCCACCGTTGCCAAGAGGTCGGTCTGTACGAGCCTGAATAGTCTACGTCAACCTCGGTCATCCATGGTGTGTGGTCGGCTGCTTGGGCCACCGACATTTAATCTGAGTGTGATTTGCGCCACCGTTGCCAAGAGGTAGGTCTGTACGAGCCTGAATAGTCTACGTCAACCTCGGTCATCCATGGTGTGTGGTCGGCTGCTTGGGCCACCGACATTTAATCTGGATGTGATTTGTGCCATTGTTGCCAAGCGGTCGGTCTGTACGAGCCTGGATAGTCTACGTCAACCTCGGTCATCCATGGTGTGTGGTCGGCTGCTTGGGCCACCGACATTTATCCTGGATGTGATTTGTGCCATCGTTGCCAAGCGGTCGGTCTGTACGAGCCTGGATAGTCTACGTCAACCCGGGTCATCCATGGTGTGTGGTCGGCTGCTTGAGCCTCCGACATTTATCCTGGATGTGATTTGTGCCATCGTTGCCAAGCGGTCGGTCTGTACGAGCCTGGATAGTCTACGTCAACCCGGGTCATCCATGGTGTGTGGTCGGCTGCTTGAGCCTCCGACATTTATCCTGGATGTGATTTGTGCCATCGTTGCCAAGCGGTCGGTCTGTACGAGCCTGGATAGTCTACGTCAACCCGGGTCATCCATGGTGTGTGGTCGGCTGCTTGAGCCTCCGACATTTATCCTGGATGTGATTTGTGCCATCGTTGCCAAGCGGTCGGTCTGTACGAGCCTGGATAGTCTACGTCAACCCGGGTCATCCATGGTGTGTGGTCGGCAGCTTGAGCCTCCGACATTTAATCTGGATGTGATTTGTGCCATTGTTGCCAAACGGTCGGTCTGTACGAGCCTGGATAGTCTACGTCAACCTCGTTCATCCATGGTGTGTGGTCGGCTGCTTGGGCCACCGACATTTAATCTGAGTGTGATTTGCGCCACCGTTGCCAAGAGGTCGGTCTGTACGAGCCTGAATAGTCTACGTCAACCTCGGTCATCCATGGTGTGTGGTCGGCTGCTTGGGCCACCGACATTTAATCTGCATGTGATTTGTGCCATTGTTGCCAAGCAGTCGGTCTGTACGAGCCTGGATAGTCTACGTCAACCTCGGTCATCCATGGTGTGTGGTCGGCTGCTTGGGCCACCGACATTTAATCTGAGTGTGATTTGCGCCACCGTTGCCAAGAGGTCGATCTGTACGAGCCTGAATAGTCTACGTCAACCTCGGTCATCCATGGTGTGTGGTCGGCTGCTTGGGCCACCGACATTTAATCTGGATGTGATTTGTGCCATTGTTGCCAAGCGGTCGGTCTGTACGAGCCTGGATAGTCTACGTCAACCTCGGTCATCCATGGTGTGTGGTCGGCTGCTTGGGCCACCGACATTTAATCTGAGTGTGATTTGCGCCACCGTTGCCAAGAGGTCGGTCTGTACGAGCCTGAATAGTCTACGTCAGCCTCGGTCATCCATGGTGTGTGGTCGGCTGCTTGGGCCACCGACATTTAATCTGAGTGTGATTTGCGCCACCGTTGCCAAGAGGTCGGTCTGTACGAGCCTGAATAGTCTACGTCAACCTCGGTCATCCATGGTGTGTGGTCGGCTGCTTGGGCCACCGACATTTAATCTGGATGTGATTTGTGCCATTGTTGCCAAGCGGTCGGTCTGTACGAGCCTGGATAGTCTACATCAACCTCGGCCATGAATGACGTGTGGTCGGCCACCGCTACCTCTCTTGGCTATTGCATGTCCATCGATGGTATACTCGAAGTACACCATTGATATGGTTGTCATCGGGAACTCTACAGTTGTTACCACTTGGCGATAGAATGACCCGTCTGTCTTGCGCCGACAATGCGTCCACGAACAAAGTCTCTCACATCACCACGTTTACCCACGTTCATCGATTCCATTACACTTTTGGGAAGCCTTGCTGTCAGCCTATTTATTGCCTGCTTTCGATTTAGGTTTGTTCCACTCAGCGCGGAGGATGTCCATGTCAACTGCCCATCATCTCTACACTAATGTTTTATCTACTGAGCATATAAGCTGGAGAGTCTCAATAGTTTTCAACTCGCGTCGTGTATAAGCCGTCTAAAAAACGTGACGACTTATACACGACGCGAGTTGACATGGACATCAATAGCTGTGATTGAGACATGGACAGATTCTAGCTGTGAATGAAATCCATTGTAATAGAAACCAGTACATCATTTTGGCAATATTTGTTGATACGTTGGACTGTAGATATGTACATTGTTAGGTCTTCTGGAAATTTGATTCGGCTTTTGTCAATTCAGTAGTTTAAATACACCCCATGAGCCTCTACGGCTATAAGGGGACACCCGTCCCTAATTTAGGGCCACTTTCTCCAATAAAGGGACAGTGGTGAGACAAGCATACCACCGGGACTCGAACATGTGCCAACTCTGAAGATTTTTTAGAAACCCACGCCTCTGACTGCTCGGGCAACTGCGAAATTTGATTCAGTAGTAACATTAGTGATCTAATGATGCTTATGAATAAATGATGGAATTAAAAATGTCTTATTTCATCAAAATATTTTGAAATTTTTAACTTAAATTTATTGAATTTATGCCATGAAGAAGGCAAATTGCTCTGCGAGACTAATTTGCACATTTTGACAGAAGACGCATATATATCCTACAAGCTACAAGGAGGTTTGAATGTGATTCCACTGTAAAGCTCAATGGTTTGGTAGATAGGTGTTTACAGAGGGAATCTGCCAAAAAAGGAATCCGAACATGTGGCCATAGTTTAAAAAGGAATCAATGTATAATCGATGCGTCATCATAAATAATCAATCCAAATAATCAGAAACCGTGAATGACGGTTGGAGTGAAAAGAGATCTGATTCTGTGAACATCTCGTTCCGTGTACAATCAAACCCTGATAAAAAGAGATCTGACTCTGTGAATATTTCGTTCCGTGTACAGTCAAATCTTGATGAAAAAGAGATCTGATTTTGTAAACATCTCGTTTCGTGTACAGTCAATCCTTGATAAAAAAAAAAAAAAGAAAAGATCTGATTCTGTGAACATCTCGTTCCGTATACAGTCAAACCTTGATAAAAAGAGATCTGATTCTGTGAACATCTCGTTCCGTGTACAATCAAACCCTGATAAAAAGAGATCTGATTCTGTCAATATCTCGTTCGGCGTACAGTCAACCCTTGAGATACCACCACCATTTATTTCATTATATTGTAGAGTTACATCAAGGGTGGAGTTATATCAAATTTGCCAATTATTTTGAGTAATCGGAATTTTTGTTAATTACGTTTCCTCGAAAATCATAATTTGCATTGAATTAAAAATATCTTAATCAGAAAAGTGAACTTATATTTTGCGTATTTATTATAAACAGTATGGTTCGAAGTGTCCGTTTACATCTCAGAAGCTTCTGGTATGCATTAAACGCGAAAATTTCTATTTTATAGTAGGAAGACAAAGTTAACATTTCAATTATGAAAAAATGAATAAGAAAATTATGTTACATTACTAGAACTTTATCAAGCAAAAATTAATTCAATTGCACAGAATCAGTTTACGTACCTTAGTTTAGTTTAAAAACATCCTCGAATTTTATTCGCGTTTTAGATTTCAGTGTAATTACATTCAGAGCACAATTTAATTTAACAGGGGCGTTTGAAATATTGCCATTGTGCGAGTTTGTTTTAGGGAATCTTCTTAAGGTTAGGAGACACTGATTCGCATCTTGACTGAATCAGTGTCTTTAACATTAAGGTTTGCTACACCTGAATCACAGTTGTGTTGGGAAAGGCAGGTTGGTGCAGTGATATGGATTGGAAGTTGCCAAAGGTGTGACAGTATATCAAGGGATGTTTTATATAGAGTACGTCTTTTTATTTACTTTTTTTTGATTGGCCACCGTGGTGTAAGGCTAACGCGCTCGGCTAGATATCGAGAGATCCGTGGATTCAATTCTCCGGCGGTGACCGAATAACAATTTTTCGGTTGCTATGTGTTTCTGGAACGTGAAAAAAGCGATGTATTTGATTATTTTCGAAGGGAGAGAACCAGTGCCGTAAGACAAACACACCATCTCAACGGGATTCGAACCCGAGCTCATGTCGAACAAATGTTTCGAAGCCATCGCCTAGACCACTGCGCCACCGGGGAGGCTAGGGTACGTCTGTTCAGGCCTAAGGGGTGGCATTATGTAAGGGTGACTGTAAATATTGGGGCCGTACAGCGAGGGTTGAATGTAAATGAATCGGTATCCCTTTAGAAAGGTAGGTTGAAAGGAATCCTTATCCTCTGACTAACGGGTAGCCTGGAATTGGCAATGGTTAGCGTGAAAAGACAAACTGACTGATAGGTACAATGAAAAGAAATGTTAATCTCGACTGTTTTTTTTTCGTTTGGTTGCGAAGTTTAACGACTACCGTGAACAAATAAATCTGAGTGTTATAAGCAGTTCTTCAATCTTAATTTGGGGAATGGTTCCAGATATCGGACAGAGTCTGCGCCAACAGACGGACACGCAAGCTCTCCCAGCACAATGTCGGACGAATAATCAGAAGCGCTTTAGACCAATTAGCCACTGGTACGGAGATCTTTTAACTGTGTCGCAAAAAGGAATCTGTCTTGAACGATAGTTAGAAATTTAATTCTTAACGATTCGTTCAAGAATGTGCAGGAAAATAATGCTGAGGGTAGAAGTGAAGATTTTAGATCTACCCACCTACCCAGAGGCCTTGAGTTGACGATGTGCTAGGCTGATAAGACACCTTGCAACTCGCAATTATGAGAGTATTTATTTTACTTTGCTGCCGCTCAAAGCATGCCATGAGGCTGCCAAGATTTGCTCTTTTTAAATTTAGGATTGCTGGTTCCTGGGAGGAATGAAAACCAGAAGCGAGGCTGCAACACTGAATCTTTGACTAATTTGTAATATGAGAAGGAATTTGAATTTGGAACTGTTTTTTGTTTTTTGTTTTTTTATTGGAGGTTTAACGACCATCGTGAGCAACTCAATGGGCTATAAGCAGTCGCCCGTCCCTAATTTAGAGCCACTCACTCCAGTTAAGAGAGAGAGTCAGAGCCGTATAAGACAAACACAACATCCTTGCCTCACCGGGATTCGAACTCCGACCCATCTCGGACGAATGATCAAAAGCCATCGCTAATACCACTGCGCCACCGGGGCGGCACTGTTGTTTTAAAAAGGAGTCGAAATTGACTCGTAATAATAAAAGCCAAGGTTGTCATGAAAGTAATCTCTGGGTTTTCAACGCGAAAAACTAGGTTCCACACAAATGTTCTACCGTCACATCAATACTACCCTTGCGATGTACCAAAATGTTATAGTGTTTGTGCGGTATACCTCTAATTGAACATTTGGTTTCTTCTTGTTAAACGTTTTTCTGACTTAACGACACATTATCTCTCCTGACGAGTTTTCAAAGTTAGAAGTCACTGGCAGTCAACAAAACGGAGTGGATATAGGTCTGCAGTGTGCGGTGATAGATAAGAGCGATGAGAGATTACCAGCGAGATAAGAGCCATAAGAAATTACGAGCGAGATAAGAGCGTGAAGAAATTACGAGGGATAGTATTCTATGAACAGATATGCTATGTTTTATTATAGCAAGTTAAAGTCTGATAATATCTTGTCAAAGTAGCGAGTTAATAGTTTTAAGTACGGGATATACACTATATTGACAAAAGTCACCGGACACCTGGAAGAGAAACACAACATAGCATTTATTGGCATACATTAGTACGGTGCTGTCCACCTTTGGACTTAATGCATGCACTGACCCTTCGAAGCTCGAAGTGGTTGGGTTTTGAGCTCCGTGATTTTCGTTGCTATAAGGTGTTTATTGAGTGCTTTAGTTTCTGTGGTTGCGTGTATCTTCAAGTTGAAGTTCTACGCTTTACGTTCGTGTATCTCCCAGGTTGGTGAGTGCCATATTTTTTCATTATTCACTGTTTTATTTTTCAACCAAGCTGGTCTTTTTTCGTTAAAGTCTCGCCATTGCTTCGATGGCGGAGGCAGACAAGGGTGACGCCCACATCCTTATCTTGGCAGATCAGCCAGCTTCCTCTTCTTCTTCTACCACTCAGCTTAATGAGGTGGCTCCCGAGCGTCATTGCAACGTCATGGACACCTCTTCTTCTCCAGCTATTACTCCCACCAAGTGCGGTGGTGCCAAGTCTCCTATCTACATCTCAGCAGATGATGACGTATCCGTTATCAGCAATACTGAGCTCATAACTTCTACTTCTCATCAACTTTCTGATTCGCCCACACTGCTAGGAGCCGCTTCATCGAATTCTCGACCCATGTCAGCCCAAGCGTCCTATGCTTCTGCAACTTCTGGGGTCCTCACACCCCCAGTTTCATCTGCTATGCCTTTTCCTGAATCCTATGTCACTGTCGTCGGTTCTACTGCTACAATTGACATACCAGAGGATTCCCGAGCTGGTCACCTTTTTTCCTCCACTATGGAACGGGGCGTCTATTTTGATGCGCTTCCCGACACTAAGCTGTGGCAATATAGCCGAGCCCTCAAAACTATCTTACCGAAGGATGCAATAGACTTTATAGCTCGAAAACCCAGATCTGTCTTGGTCTATTTTAAGGATAAAGCGCATGCTGACCAGGTCCTTACGGAAGGTCTAACCATCAATGACGTGCATCTGTTAGCACAACCGGTTGCGCACCGCCCGGTGCAGGTGACCTTCTACCCCGTACCACCAGAAGTATCCGACGCTGCACTTTGCACCTTGCTCAGCAGGTACGGCAGAGTTGTTGGCTCCATAACAACTCTCTCTGCGGCTCCCAGAGACCCTGAAGACAAATCGATTCGAGGTTTTCGCCGCACTGCTCGAGTCCTCTTTTCATCTGATGCTCAGCTGAAAGTGGTTCCGAATGTTTTGCACATCCGCTGTGGACAGCAACGCCGAAGAGTTGAGATAATCACTTCACAGTATTGCACTATATGTCAGAGCGAAAGTCACATAAGGGCTCAGTGCCCACGTGCCTCCCTGCAAGCAGCTCCACACACTACATCTTCTTCTACTTTGTCCACCAACGCTTCACAGACTTCTTCCTATTCGAGGAAAGTCGCGGAATCAAGATCTTCCAAAAGTCAGCTTACTGCCTTTGGTCAACAAACGACTTTGATGCCTCCACCTCCTGCTGATCCTAAGAATTTTCCCAGGCTTCCAAAATCGACTCCCCCTTGTACTTTTACAACCACTGCTGATGTACATGTTGACCACTCCTCAGCTTTTACCGTTGGCTCCATGATACGAGTCACAGGTAACGCTTCGGGTTCAGACTCTCCAGACGATCATGAAGCTTTAGTGGTTGCTGGAAAACGCAGTGGTGCTACTCGCCCCAAGACGAAGAAGTCAAAGACTCTGGCGTCCCGAAGATCATCTCGCTCTTCTACCCGCTCATCCACTCGCTCCGTCAGCTCTCGACGACCGTTCTCCAGGTCGCCTCTACACACTTCCTCTGAGACAGCATGTGAGGGTGCCTTTCCCTCACTAGAAGAATTCACAACTTTTCTTGCTGAAAATGCTTTCCCTGCTGAGCCTCTGCCATACGAGGACGTGCTATATTCCCTTTTATGGTCCTCTAGCCCTTCCTCAGCACGCACTTCCATTCAGCAGTATGAAGCAGCTCTTCCACAAGTGCTGGTTCAATTACACTCACTTGAAAACACTCTTCGGCGCACTGCGGACGAGGTCCCGTGGAGTGCTTGTTTTCTCCGTCGACTCCACTCCATCACTACAGCCAGTCAATTCCTACTGCATCCCACAACTAACCTAGACATTCAAGGTGGTGTCACTTAATTGTCGCGGTTTTGCGACACCTCTTGCGAATGCGCTGGTACGAGAGGATCTTGCTCCGCTGAATGCTGATATATTACTTCTGCAGGAAACAAACTGTACTTCCACCACTCAATTTCATCAATGGCGTCAGTGGGATCATACTTTCCATCACGCCTACAGCCAACTGTCGCGTGGTGGCATGGCAGTTGGTGTTCACTCACGTTTTCGTTCAACTCTTTCCTCCTTCTCAGTGAAAAACTTATGTCGAGACTTATTACAACGAGTCTCTTTCACCGTCGCAGCTGAAAAATTTCATGTATTCAACATTTATGTTCCTTGCACTCCTACTCACGTGCCAGAGCTGTTTGCAAAACTTCGACGGGCTCTGTCACGTATTCCCAATCACCGACCGGGTACTTATCGGAGGTGACTACAATTGCACTCTACATCCCCTAACTGATCGCTCTTCTTCTTCCAGAGAACACCGTACGGAAGTAGTACATCTCTTACAGTCTATCACTTCAGACTTCTCACTCGTAGATATTCAACGCCATTTGTCACCAACCCAGACTACACATACATGGCGTGCACCAAGAGACATTGATCCTCCTACAGCAAGATTGGATCGCTTTTATGCAACTTCTCTTCTTCTACCAGTAATATCAGATTCATGCTGTACACCCACAGCTTCCTCGGATCATTGCGCCATTGCCATAACAGTTTTTGCTACTTCAACACAGCCACGTACAATCCGGCCTTGGACTTTTGACGACACTCTTTTAGATGACTCAGCCTTCTGCTCATCGGTGCGAGATTTTCTTGCGGATTGGCGTACAAGGCTTCATTCTGCACCGTGCCCCCTCAACGTTTGGTTGGAAGTAAAACGCCACCTCATACTACTGGTACGAAACCTGTCATACTCGATCATGACACAACGGAGGATGCGACTTGATCATACTAGGCAAATGCTTTCTTTGCTCAATCTTGCTGATCCCCTATTTCAAGTCTACCAGGCAGAATTACATTCACTTTTGGTGCCACTTGCAAAACAAGCCCTTCAACGCCTTAAACTACAACACCTGAAACCTGATGCTTGTTCGTACGAATTCCTTACGTCACTTGAGTCAACTCGCCGATCCTCTTCTGTTCTACAGCACCTTCGTCTTCCAACTGGAGTAGTTTCATCCGAACCAGTTCCAATTTGTTCTATGGTACGTAATTACTACATTTCAAAATTTTGTGAAACTCCTCCTCCCTCCCCTACGGCTTCTGCTCTTCTGTTCTCTTCTTTGACTCAGGTCCCTTCTCATCTTTCAGCCAGCCTCCTCCATCCTCCCATTTTAACTGAGCTCTCTGACACTTTCTCGTCCCTCAACCCCCGGGCTTCACCTGGCCCGGACGGTCTCCCTGTTTCTTTCTATAAGGCTTTTCTTCCTGCCCTCCTTCCATTTCTCCTCTGTGCCTTTTCTACTGCCATGCATCTTACATCTCTTCCAAGGAGTTTCACGCTCGCACATGTTGTACTTTTCCCCAAGAAGGGTGATCCGCTTGACTTGGGGAATTGGCGTCCCATCTCACTCTTAAATACTGATTATAAACTCTATACTAAATTTCTGTCCCGCCGGCTTAACCCCATACTCCCTCATATTCTCTCCACTAATCAAACCTATACTGTAACCGGGCGCTCCATCTCCCATAATATTCAGCTTCTTAATGATCTAATTCACCTCGCCCGCTCTCGCTCAGAACCCCTTGCTCTTCTTTCCCTCGATCAACGCTCAGCGTTCGATAATATTTCTCATGATTACTTTCTTGCTACATTACTAAATTTCGGCTTTCCTCCTTCCTTTGCTTCTCTTCTCATCTCCCTCTACCGGGACGCAGTTTTCCACGTCAAGCTGCTCAACCTTCTCACAGCTCCCATACCCTTTCGTCGCGGCGTGCGTCAGGGTTGCCCCTTATCCGGGCAGCTCTTCGCCCTCGCAATAGAACCTTTTTTACGCTCAGTCCATCGATCCTTCTTTGCTTCACTACCACCGGTGGTAGCCAGCACACGTCATCATGTTGCTACCTATGTTGCCTACGCCGACGATATTACATTCTGCATTCGGCAAGACTCACAATTTCACGATCTGCACAATCTCTACAATACCTACGCCTCATGTTCCGGAGCAGCGCTAAACACAACGAAAAGCACAGGCCTATGGACCGGTTCGTGGGCTAACCGCACTGACTCTCCTTGGGGAGCAGAGTGGTCCAACACCTCTCAACGATTCCTAGGAGTCCACCTTGGAAAACCAGCAACTGCTTCACTCGTCACCAGGATGACTCTCCGGCCACGCCTACATCGCTCGGTCGCAATCTGGCGGCGCGCACAATTCTGCACCTCCGTCTTTCAAAGAGCACGTCTAACGCACACTTACCTGCTTTCAATGTGCACGTATTCCTGGTTGGCTTCGAAGCAACCAGCACTACGTCTTCTTGAACTCACCCGCTGTCAAACTCAGGTTATCTGGCCAGGCCATCACTGGGTCGGAGCACCTCAACTCAGCCTGTCTCCTTCCAACGGAGGCATTAGTCTACCCGACGTCAGATCCTATTACAAGGCTTATCGCGTGTCTACGTTTTTACGATCACATGCAGCACCTGCTCCCTCTGCAGTTGCTGCTCGTGATGTCATAGTCTCTCCGCATAACCCACGCTTTACTCTCCTTTCGTTCTTACTCATGGACCACTGTCCCCTTCTCACACTTTTCCCTCCTGTCTACAAAGAGGCTATCTCCTTTCTTCGTTCCCTCCCTCTTTCTCGCTCTCTCCCTGCCTCCACAAATGACCTACTTTCCGAACCTCTTTTTTTCTTCTCTGCTACACCCTCCCCATCTCCCATGTTTTGCTTTTCCTTCATGGCTCCGAGCTGGAGTCGTTACTGTCAGCGATCTTGTTAACACCGATCTTTCCTGGCTCCCCTTCTCTTCTCTACCCTCTGCTCTCCGTTTCAATGCCAACGCTCACTTTGTTCACAACTCTCTTATTTCTACTATAATCTCCCTGTTCCCTGAGCTTGCTACTCCCTCAGGTCTCATTTCTGTTCACTCTGCCTCTCTCCTTCTCCCATTTTTTCTGTCGTCCATTGGTCCACCTCTTCCTCTTGTCTCTTTCTCAACAGCTGATCTCTACCGTTTTCTCTCTCGCTCTTCCGCACCTCTTCCCATTTCTGGAATTCCACTTTCTTCTACCTCCGCAGTGTGGTCCGCTGCGCTTTCCCCACTTTCAGCACCCCTTGAAGTCAATTCACATTGGCTTTTCTTACACAACCGCCTCCCTGTGCCGTCGATTTTACATCGCATGACCATTTTATCTTCACCCTCCTGTCCGTATTGTGGCGAGGAGGCTGACGTCCAGCATGTCTTCGTGTATTGCACAGTATTATTGCCAATACTCCATCTCGCTTTCACGCTAGCGCAACGATCCTGTGAGACCGTCCTCACCTTCAGCGCCTACCGAACACTACTTCTGAACTCTTCTCGCCCTATTCACCTTTCCGGCAGTCTGCTCCTACATCTTCGTGCTTGTAAAACATATAATTCACGTGTATCATCTTCAGCGTCCCCCCGAAGCTTCTACTGACATAAATAAAGTCAGTACTGCGTTACTTTGTCATTTTCGTAATCGCCTACTCTCCCGCCTTCGACTAGAACTTACCACTGCAGTTGCACGCTGCAGTGAACCACAGTTCCTATCAACTTGGTCACCAGCAACCACTTGGTTTGCAGGGTCGCCCACAACGCTTCACCTTACAGTCGGAACTTTTGTTTCACCTACCTCCTGATAGATACAATTTTTGCCATGCTGACTTGTCTTCAATCTCTGCTTCATCAGAGACTATCTTTTGTCTTTTCCGACAAATTATCATACATAAACTGTATTCTCTCACCACTATATTGAGCTTTGTGAATAGGTCGTTGCGTCAGCTACAAGCACCTGTAAATCTTCTTTTCATATGTCATTTTGAGACGATTTTTCTATACACATTTCCTGTTTTTTTTCTTGCTTCGCAACTGAGTGCAATCTTGTTCCTCAACATTCACTGTACTATATTATTTGTACTCTCTATTTTATCAGAATTTTTTTGTTTGTCTCACTATTGTACTTCACTTTTAGTAGATCAATTATTGTATAGAATCCTATGAATTGTTCGAAGCATGAGCTACTTATAATTGTCAATTTCTTTTCACGCTTTTTTAAGCCTCTGTTCTCATCCTCTTCACATGTATCATTTCGGGTATAACTCATGTGTAAATTTTTTTGTTTTTCATTACTCATCTTGCTGAATTATGTATTCTCTCTGCGATGTCAGAGACTATTTCTTTTTACCACCTCTGACAAACCAATATATATAAATTGTAACTTCTCATTGTACATAACCATGTATATAGGTCGTTTCACGAACCACAGACATCTGTAAACTTTGTCGTTTTTACAGTATATTCTTATCTTCAATTCCTGATTCAACAGTGTAATTTTACTTTTCAACTGTGTAAATTTGTGTTCTCCAATACTCACTGTGATGAGTTGTGTCTTCTCTCTGTATTCTCAGAGATTATTTTTTTCTTTTGTATTCTCAGGAAAATTATTGTATATAACTATTTTTCATATCACCGTTGTATGTAACATGTAGTACCGCGAGCCACATTCATCTGTAAATTTTTCATCATCTGTCTTTCGAACTTTCGATTTCATGTTTGTCCCTTGATCACCTGCAACCTCCTGGTTTTCCAGGTCACCCACAATGTATCACCTTTCGGTCAGAACTTTTTTTTTTTCATCAATATTGTGTAAAATTTATACTCTCTAGTGCTCATCATTCTGGATTGATTTTACTCTCTGTATTACCAGAGATTCATATTGCTTCGCCAGATTTCTACTGCACTTAACTGTTGTCATGCAAACGTTGCACCGAATCCTGTAATTAACGTAGCGCAAGCTGCACATTCTGTTAATTTCTCATCACCTGTCTTTTGAATCTATGTCTGCAAGCTCGAATTCTGTATTATTCCTTGCATCAATACTGTGCAAAATTAATATTGTAAAACGCTCTTCAAGCTGAATTGTTCCTATTCTTTGCTTTGTCAGAGACTTTTGTTGCCTCACCAGACACTCGAGTGTAATTAAATGTTTTTTTACTATCATCAATGTACAGAACCGTGTAAATAAGCAGTAGCGTAAGCTACAAGCATCTGTAAATATTTTTTTTGTCATACATCATTTGAGATGATTTATTCAAGCACATCTCCTGTATCTTTCTTCTAATAAATACTGTGTGAAAACTGACCGTTCGAGACATGTTTTCGACAAGGTTTTGGAACACAGCGATAGGTATGCGCTTCCATTCAGTACATAATGCTGCCGCTAACTGTTGCTTAGTAGTAGGCCTTGGTTCCAAATTTCCTATGCGGCGCTGTAATTCATCCCATGTCTCTATGGAATTAAGATCAGGCCTCTGTGCTGGCCAGTTAACGCACGATACGGAATTATCGTCAAACCACGCCATAATAGTCCTTGCTTTATGGCTCCGTACATTATCCTGCTGGTACCAACAAGGCTCGGTTCCGTAATATTGCCACAGAGTTGGTAGGACATAATTGTCCAGAATATCGAGGTAGACGTGCTGGTTAAAAGGTTTGTCCACGATAACCAATGGACCGGGACCATACCACGAAAAACACCCCCACACGAGCACACTGCCAGCTCCAAACTTGACTGCAGGAACATTACACTGAGGTAAATAGCGCTCCGCCGGCTGCTGCCATACCCGCACACGGCCATGAGACTGATGGATCGTGTATCTGGATTCATCAGTCCATAGCATCCGCGTTTTCATTTACCTAAAGTCTACAATAAATGTTTTTTACACCACGCTAAACGACGAGTAGCATTCAGAGCGGAGATGAAAGGCTCATGAGCAGCCGCACGACCACGGTAACCCATGGAATGAAGTTCTATGCGAATGGTACGTGTGCATACCGAGGTTCCAGCATTTTTACTCACCTGTACACTGAGGTCTTGTGCAGTACACCGTCGATTAGCTGTAACGACGACGTCCTCTATCACTGATTTTCTTTGGTCTGCCGGTACGTTGTGCTGCTTCAGGCACGCCATGTCTCTTCCACTTATTCAGTACATCCAAAACAGTTGACTTGGGTATGTTTAAACGCCTCTCGGTTTCTTTTATGGACAACCCACTAATATAACACCCAACAATCTTTCCTCTCTCAAAGTCAGTTCTCTCCTGCCGAGGCATTTTCACTCAACCTCACAGTGCGATATGATCGCGGTCAGCTACAGGCTTGTTTTTATACCGTTTGAAGCTGTAGCGCGCATTTTAACAACCCAGCGGATCCGTTCATTTGCTTTTGAAGGGGTGTCGGCTTACTTTTGTCAATATAGTGCATATCTTCATTCTGTTATTACGAAGTTAAGTAGTTTCAACTTTATTCCTCCTTGGCATGCCTATTTACAGAAAATAAACTTGAACGCTGAATTAGTAGGTAACCGATTCTGTCAATCATTTATTCTGCACCATTTTGCTTTAAAGAGTTCAGTTAGAAACTTTGCAATACTTAGATGATTTTGCAGCACAAGTTAAAGCATAAGGGTTCAGCAAGTAGTACATTTAAGTCGAAGTGACGAGTAAGGGTTGAGTTAGAAACTTTGCAATGTTTAACTAAGTTAGCAGCTACTACGAACGACAAGTTAAAGTTTAAGCGTTCGGCAAATACAGTAGATTAAAGTCAAAAGTGACGAAACACACATTGTTCAATAGCAATAAACACATGTTCTTTCCGAGGGACAAACCAATATTTTATGCTTCAAAAGTGAATTTGCCTTTCATATTGGTACTAGTTTTGATATTCCAATATCTTCCTTTCCAAGAATTTTTTGTTTTACGAAATTAACTTTCAGTCATTAGTTTTTATTAGACTTTCCTGTGATTCAACGTGTTATTTGAAATCTGAACAGTTGCTATAGCAAATAATTAAATTTAAAACTAGAAACGTATTGACTTCAGATCTCTCTCGCTAAAATGTCCATTAAAAATTGTTGATTTTAGATTAAGTTCAGAAAATGCGCTGCGATTAATGTTCCTTGGACGCTGCAATTGAAATGGAAGTCGCTGTCAACTGGTAATTCAATATTTTAAGCAAGCTATGTTTTTCGAGACGAATGAATGTGAATGCATTAAGGTGGAAACAGGATAATTCACGTCTTCATTAAGCATTACAATGTTGTTACGCTCAAATTTTCGAAATGCAAGCAAGCATGCTGAGACATTCTTGAAATAAAAAAAAAAAGTTCGGCCAGAAACCCGAATCTTAGAGTTCATTTTCGTATCTCTAAGATCAGAGTTTGAGCATTTTAGAAATTCTAGAACTGAATGCGCAAAAATGAAGAGCATCTTCCTGAGATTACAGTAATATAGCAATGCCTAAAAAGCCTTCTAGTATTACCAACTCGAAAACTTCATTCACCTCGCTTTTAACTTTGCTGATCCCCCTCCCCCTTTTGATGTTTTGTTTTGCAAATACAGGATGTGTTCAGATCAGATCAGATGTACAGGATTTTAGGAAAAGAGTGTCTGAACCCAGGTCTTAAACAACCCTTAGAAACTTAGAAATAGGAAGCTAGGCGATTTGGGCTAGAGTGCCCGATAGAAAGGGGACACGGAAGCGAGGTAAAAAGGGGAGGGATACGTCTTTATTTGTTACCGAGGGGCCTGTGCCCATCCGACGCACGGCAGATATTTAGTGTTTCGGGCGTTTACACTTGCCTGGGATCGAACCCGAGGTTCCTCCGTGGCAGTCACGAACGTTGACCACTAGGCCATCCGCGGCCTACGGGGTATTCAGAAAGTAATGCCTCCATATTTATAAAGAAGCCAAGTGACAAGGCATTAAATTGAAGCAAAACAAAAGCAAAGCTCAGAATTTCTACTTTAATTCACATATTTTTCTACATAGTCACCCTCAGAGATGGAAACGGGTCACGGGTCATCGGGCCAGCGGGTCAGATCAAGATGTTCCTGACCCTATTTTGATCCGGTTTTATTCCAGTTTCATTTTTAAAAAGGGAAAAATGTGTTTCAAAGGAGAATGCGCATTGTGGAATTCTGTAGTCGATACTGGTGCTCACGGAGTGAATAATGATTTGCCATGAAACAGTATTGCAGTCTCTTTCTTAAAGCAACGCAAAAATTCCACCGATCGACGTCAGACACACCGACACCATATCGTAAAAATATATTTTCTTTGCGTTCTTTTACAGTGCGATTGTCCAAGGCAAGGTACTGGCAAACGCCATTCGCCTGCTTCTCAGCTGATTCACTCTTTCCGTGCAAAGTTCACTGTATGATTAAGAGTTATTTTTCACATCGCATCTTTTACATTGAGCATTCAGAGGTTTCCGATTGATGTGCTAACATCCCGTTCCCATGACATGTCATGTCGAAATTAACTCCTTATTTGTTAATATGGATGGATTTAATATTAAGGAGCTTGAGAAAGGCTTCGAGGCCAACAAATACGTGCTTGTTGAAAACCACAAGGGGAAGAGTGAAAGCTGGAAATTGTTTCGTCTCATTGAGGAACCGGTGAATAATTCTGTGTTGTTTAGTCTTGCTTGTTGTTCAAAATTTTGAAGGTGTATAATTACAAACAAAGATGTCGACAGTGTAATAAAATATTATGGAATCAAAAATTTAACGGACCATATGAAAGTAGGCACACCTTCATCAAAGCGTGGAAAGAGTGAATAATCTAAATGCCTTTAAAAAATACATTTGTGTAATCGTAAATAATGATTCCCATTTGTAATATACTCCTTGGTCACGGTCATAG
Organism: Macrothele yani; assembly: GCA_039090855.1. Taxonomy (NCBI): domain Eukaryota; kingdom Metazoa; phylum Arthropoda; class Arachnida; order Araneae; family Macrothelidae; genus Macrothele; species Macrothele yani. The sequence goes on along the minus strand of CM077025.1, from coordinate 123,022,156 downwards.
TCAGCCATTACTTCTGGATTACTCGAAATAGTGGCACTAAAGATGGCACTAAAATTTAGCAAGTAACCAAATTCTATTATTAAAGAAGGATTTCAGTTATTAAATATCAATCAGTTATTGGGATGAATATATATATATTACGTTTATCATCATCATCATCATTGTCAACCATTATCAATCCACTGCTGGACGAAGGTCTCCCCAAGTTTCCTCCACAACTGTCTGTCTTGTGCCAGTCTCCTCCATGTCACTCCCGCATACTTTCGAATTTCATCCACCCATCTCCCATGTGCTCTTCTTCTGGGTCTTTTCCTGTCCCTTGGAATCCAATCTAAAATTTCGGCTGTCCATCGATGGTCTGTTCTTCTGGCAGTATGTCCAGCCCATTGCCATTTCTCTGATCATGATGTCTTCCACTCTTGTCATTTTTCGGATCCACGAGTTCCTCTTCTTATCTCTCCTGGTTACACCAAGCATGCACCTCTCCATGCTGCTTTGAGTTGTCTGCAGCCTTTGTATGTCTCTTTTAGTTAAGGTCCACGTCTCTGCACCACACGTAAACACTGGAAGGGTGCATTTATCAAACACTTTTCTTTTAAGACATAACGGCATATTGCTTTTGAAAATTATGCTGTTTCTTCCAAAAGCTCTCCAGGCAAGTTTTGTACGCCGATTAATTTCTTCATCAATGTGACCCTCATTTCATATCTGCTGTCCAAGATAAACATACGTGTCTGTTATCTTCAGCTTTTCTCCATCAATCGATAAATCTTCGTTTCTTGTAAAAGCATTGAACATCACTTTTGTCTTCTGAAAGTTCATTTTTAATCCCAGTTCTTTACTCTTGTCAGCAAGTTCCTGGATCATACATCCTCTGCAGCTCTGATAAGGTAGTTGCAAAAATAACTACGTCATCAGCAAAAACGAAAGTGGGTTAGATAATCTCCATTAATCTTTATCCCTTTGTTTTCCCAGTTCAGTTCAGGGATTGAAAGACATTTTCCAATGTGGCATTAAAGAGCTTCGGAGATATGGTGTCACCTTGTCTCACTCCCTTTCCAATTTTTATGTGTGTTGTATTTTCAAACAGCCTAATCTTTGCACTTGCATTTTCATAGATGTTATTAATAATATTAATGTATGCATCTTCAATACCGCAGGATTTCAGAGCCATTGTAACTGCTGATGGTTTCACCGAATCAAAGGCTTTTTCATAATCGATAAAAGATATGCACAATGGAAGTTCATATTCCCTCGCTCTTTCAATTAGTTCTCTCAGTACGTGGATATGATCTATTGTGCTGTAGCCACTCCTGAATCCAGCTTGTTCTCTCGGTTGAGCCATTTCCAGTGTTACCTTCAAACGGTGTGAAAGAACTTTAGTGAAGATTTTATAAACCACTGATAAGAGGCTGTTTAGTCTGTAGTTCCTGAGATCCTCAATATCACCTTTTTTATGTAGCAGGATTATTGTAGCGTTGTTCCAATCCTCAGGAATCTTCCCTTCATTAAGGCATCGAGTGAAAATTTGGGGGAGTACTGTTTCGATTTCTCCACTTGCTTTTTGTGTGGTCTACAGTAATTCCATTTTCTCCTGGAGCTTTCCCCGCTTCAAGTATTGCATGTGCAACTTCTGCTGGGAGGACTGGAAGAACTCTGGTACTGGTACTTTTCATGATGTCTGGAGTATATGTATCATCCCTTTTATATAATTTGGAGTAGAAATCTTTCACTCTTGTCAAACTTTCGCCTCTGTTTCTTGTTACAGAACCATCTTTTTTCTCAGTGCCATAATCTGTTTTCTTCCCTTACTGAGATGTCCCTTTGCTATCTTTAGGCTTTGATTGTTTTCAATTGCTTTCCTCACTATTTCACAGTTGAATTTCCTTACGTCTTCAGTGATACGTTTTCGTACTGTCTTGCATAGCTCTATATATTCCACTTTGGAAGTCACATCTTCTTTAGTTGTCCTCATCTCTCTTCTTTTTTGCATCAACATTTTTGTATTCTGCATGTCCTGGTTGGCACTTCGCATATGTTCTTTACATCTAGTGACCAAGGATCGCTTTGTCATTGCGATATATATCTTTGCCGTGTTGTCAGGATGTACCAACTGTATAGCGTACACAACCGCCTTCCGATTCCCTGCATTTTTATGTCTACCATTGCCTTGAAAAAGCATCCCAGAGAAGTGGAAAAACTTGGCGAATCTTTGTGCTCACTACACCACAAAAATAAACGGATTTAATACGCTATATGCGTCCCTTGAGTATTTACAGTCTGGTGTATTTCTAATAGCTGTAGTCCATATTTCGGTGTTGGGAATTTAACAACTACCGTGAACATCTATCAGTGCTATAGGCCGTTGCTAGCCCTCAAATTGGGAAGGTTAGTTCCAGAGAGGGGACAGATCCGGCTACATGAGGTCGTATCATCATTCATGTCTTATAGGGAATAATCTAGAACGAATGGAACACTCATGTCTTATAGGAAAATATAGAACGAATGGCAGAACGTTAGAACACTCGTGTGTTATAGGGAAATCTAGAACGAACGGCCGAAAGTTAGGCCACTAATGTCTTATAGGGAAATCTAGAACGAATGGTGGGACGTTAGATCACTCGTGTCTTATAGGGAAATCTAGAACGAATGGCAGAAAGTTTGAACACTCATGTCTTATAGGGAAATCTAGAACGAATGGCAGAAAGTTAGAACACCCATGTCTTTATAGGAAAATCTAGAACGAATTTCCAAAAGTTAGAACACCCATGTCTTATAGGGAAATCTAGAACGAATGGCCGAAAGTTAGAACACTCATGTCTTATAATGAAATCTAGAACGAATGGCAGAAATTTAGATCCCTCATGACTTATAGAGAAATCTAGAATGAATGGCCGAAAGTTAGACCACTCAGGGTTTATACGGAAATCTAGAACGAATGGCCGAAAAGTTAGACCACTCTGACCATTCTGACACTGAGGTGGACCCGAAACATTGTCTCACGTTACTGATAAGGCTGTTTAGTAACATTGTGAGTAGTTTTTGCTTCTTTGAGAAAATCGAAGCTCTGGAAACTTAGTGGTGCAAGATTCCAGAAACCTCTCCGTATCTCGAGAGCATCACATCATATCTTCTGGATTCACATCCAGAGTTTGGTCTGCAAAGGCATAACTAGGGCGGAGCAGGAGAGACGGCTGCGCCGGGCAAAGCTCAGGAGAGGGCGCAAAAATCAGTATGCACAATCTGATTAAAATTGGAATTGATACTTTTGCACCAGTTTCTGGTACAATATTCTGTCCCCAGGCTTTGTTATTTGAAAATTTGCAGAATTTGCTCATACGTTTCACCACTTTTGGTATCCTGCTCAGCTTAAAATTTTGTATTTCTTCCTCAAAATGTTGAAGAGGTTTTAATTTCTCAGATTAAAAATGAAGGCACTGTTGTACGTACGTTGCAAGACAGGGATGTTGTTCGCATTGCTGAAGATTCTCTGAAGGATATTCTATCTTTATTGCGAGCCACGAAAATCAGCTGGATTCGCTTCCTTTTACTGAAATTCTGAATTCAAAAGCAGTTGGGAATCCTTTGTTTTTCTGTTTGTTCACTTCGTTTGTAGTGGTACTGAAGGTCTGAATTCAAAAGCAGTTGGGAATCCTTTGTTTGTCTGTTTGTTTGTTTGTTTGCTAGTTTAAAGACTACCGTGAGCAACTTGATGTGCTCCAGCAGTCGTCTGTTCCTAATTTAGGGCCACGGGTTCCAGGAAAGGAAGAGAAGAAATGCCCTGAGACAAACACAACATCCATGCCTTACCGCCTACGTGACGCAGTGGTCTAAGCGATGGTTTCTGATAACTCGTCCGAGATAGGTCAGCGTTCGAATCCCGGTGAGGCATGGATGTTGTGTTTGTCTTATGGTGCTGGCTCTCTCCCTTCCCTGGAGTCAGTGGCCCTAAATTAGGGACGTGACTCAACACGATTTGAAACCAGACCCATCTCGGACGAGTTGGAAATCTCACCTCCTCCTGCGTTTTACAGCCCTAAATGACGTCCAGCTCGGGTCACTCAGAACATCCTTGATAGAAGAACAAGGGAAATGCACGAAATTCGTCCGCTGAATGTTAACCCCCCCATTTCCTACCCTATTTATTGAATACTACCCCACCCCACCCCAATTTCCTACCCTGTTTATTGTGTGCTTAACACCACCCACCCCCACCACCACCACTACCACCACCAAACGATACATAAGCATTAGGTTGCTAAACTATAATGAAATAACAGTCAGGGCAGCGAGAAAGACGCAAAGGCCTCGTCCGGTAGTAACAGAAGTTCCTATAGGAAGGAAACAAAACCAAACTCAGACTGCTGGAAGTACGCATTTAATATACATTTCCTGTTTTACTGCTCTGAAAGGATTGTAAGTTCTAATGTTGCTGCGATTTTTCTTGTGAATGAAACTGGATGGTTGAAGAAACTTGCGTTTGGCTCAGCTTCATGCCAAGCAATGAAGAATCCATGAACTTATTTGCATTAAATTCTCCCCGTGGTCACAGTTTGGTTGCGCCTCCACCATAGAGATATATCACTGAGGCGTGTCGTTAATTTTGTCTCTGAAGGGGCGACATCTGGGGAATAGGCCGGATGTAAAAGGATCTCCCATTTCATTTCCTGAATGGCCATTTTGGTCATGTTTGCACTGTGAGGGCGTGTGTTATCATGTTGGAGAAGGACACCATGGCGCCGATGTGGCTATTTGTGTTGAATCGCTCCCTCCACACGGAGGAGTTGCTCACAATAGAGTTTAGCATTGATAGTCCGATTCCCCGGCAGCATTTCCCAGTGAATAATGCCTTCCATGTCCCACCAGACACACAACATGATCTTCGCAGGATGAAGGTCATGTTTTGGACGTGGTGTGGGCGTCTTGTTTGAGCTTAACCATTCCCTCCGATGCCTGAAATTCACGTACAGGCACCACTTTTCATCTCCAGTAACAATACGTGACACAAAGGGTTTGTGTTGCCGAGAACACTCGCGATAGCAGGCGAGCAAGGAACCACATATGGCCACTCGCTGATTCTTGTTGTCCTCGGAGAAAGTGTGAGGCACCCAAGACCCCAATTTCTGGACCTTTCCCATGCGTTTCAGGTGTCGCGCCACTGTGGCCAGATCACAGTCCATTTCAGTGGCCAATTCGCGTGTAGTTTGACGTGGATCCAAGTGGATGAGATGGTTCGAACGATCCTCATCGAAGTGAGATGGACGAGCTGAGCGTAGAGAGTCGTCCATTTAAAAATTTCCTCCTCGGAACCGCGCAAACTATTTGCAGGACTGTCCTCGGAACTATAGCATCCTCCCCATACACAGCACAAATTTGTCGAGTAACCTCGGCGGCTGTGGATTCCTTGTTAAACTGGTAGAGAAGCAGATGTGGGAAATGTTCATTCCTCTCTTCTTGACACTCCATACTTCCGGACCTGAAAACCAAAAAGTTACGGTGGTCATTAAACCTCTAATAATAATAAAAAAAAGCAACGCAATTTGATTTAGATACATATTACTGGCTACATGTATACAACTGGCCATCTGCACCGTCACTACTAACCTGGGAAATACTTGTGAAATAAAACGGCATGAACTTATGCATCAACCCAAAATTTAACAAAGCTTTCAGACAGGTGACGAGTTTTACGCTAACTTTTACATTTATCTCAATCATAACTCTGCATCTTTGATTTTCAAGCTAAAGGCGTTATTTTGATTAGTCAAGGAGTTTTTTCCAGCAGCATTTTCAGAAAAACAAAAAACCACTCAATTTTTCGCAGAGACCAACAACTGATGGTTTAGCCATCCTCTTGGCTTTGAGAATTAATAACAGCTGTTGATACAAACACAGTGTGGTGTGGTCATCCTGCTCCTTGGAGACCATAACGCCATATAGCAATCTTATCTTGTGTTCACAGCCAGCGTTTTGCCACTATTAAACTGTCTATGCATGTGTCCTTGCTCGAACCTTTTTTAAAGTCTACGCCCAACGAACTCACATTATGCCATCTGATAACATATGCTTGATTTCGCCTTGTCTGTGAAACCTTGTCTCTTCAGTTGTGAAGCGCAACGTTATGTCAAATTCGAAACGATGGTTAAAGAATCAAAATCAAAATCTTCCCGTATAAATAGCTTGGAACTATTTATAGCGCGTAGTAACACAGCGATGTGGGCCGCGGATGGCCTAGTGGTCAACCTTCGTGACTGCCATGGAGGAACCTCAGGTTCGATCCCGTGAAAATACGAACGCTCGAACCACTAAACATGCGCCGTGCGTCGGATGTGTACATTAAGCCGTCGGACCCCGGGTATTGCCCCCACCCCCGGTAATAAATAACGGCGTTTTCCTCCTCCTTTTTACTTCGTTTCCGTGTCACTTTTTCTATCGGGCAATCTAGCCCAAATCTCCTAGCTTCCTATTTCTAAGGGTTGTTTAAGACCTGAGGTCAGATATACTCCCTTCCTAAAATTCTCTACATAGGATCTGATCTGATCGAAGAGATGTGGTCTGAACCGTAAAAAAAGTTGCCGGCAATTATACAGCGAAAGAAAATAGAGTGCATCCCAAAAATCTTGGCACAACGTGTTAATATTGTCGTCTTTGCTCTCCCGTAGGTGTTCACACTAGAGCCCTGCACGTGCCGGGCCGGGCCTGCCCTTGCATGTGTACCGTGTACTCAGGTTGTTGATAAAATTAGGTCATTCTGTTTTTGTAGTCTCCATCTTTCCCTTCCCGTCATCATAGTTTGTTAACAGGTTCGTTCTTATCTTTGTTCTTGTTGTTAACTTCATAAACACTGCGTGGTTGAGTTGCTAAGTCTTATGTAGTTGAAGATGATAGTAAAATAGTATGCAAATAATTCTTGCGATTCGTAAATATGTCTAAAAAACTTTTATTCTTTTCTTCATTTATTTGCCTGCAAAGATTGTACGTTAGCTGTGCTATATCCTAAGTCTCCCACTTTCGATCATCTCTCGCGCTGTCGTGAAATCCCTTAACCTCCCGGTCCACCTAAGACCCTCCCGGCCTACCCTGGGGCAATCACCTCGTCGTACTTTTCGTGACCGCTCGCTACCTAAACTTAGATACAACTGTCCTCTCGCCTCCCTGTCTTATCTCCAAGAAATGCCCTTAAGCATATCCAAATGTTCCGCGAGATAAAGAACCACACCGCTTTCGGTAAATCTTAAGCCTCAAAGTAAAATATGAGGGGCTAGTCATTCGTCAGCCTCGTTGAAATTGAAACCTGAAAAGCATCAAAAGAGGCGCGATAGAGTTAATCTCCATTCAACAAACAATGTGCATATACTAATCTTAGACAGAATGTCGTCTTAGTAAATAACCGTGCATCCGATGCCTAATGGGGAACTTACTCTTAGAAATTTCTCTCACACTTTGTGGAGACAAAGGGAGTGGAGCACGAGATAGAATAAAAGTAGCATTTTGAAATTTTATATGAAATCCTAAAACCCCGTATAAAATCTCTGTAACAATTTCTTGTTTCTCGCAATCATTCTTCTCTCTGCCTTGTGCTACTTTTTTATTTATTTATTTACTTATTTTGCGAGCGTCTTTTCGTCTTTGATCTTTGGCAATCGCACTCCCCTTTGAAACCATATTCCATTTATTTCTGAAGTTTACACCAGAAAAACACGTGCCCCGTACGATGATTTGTATTTATAGGAATTAGGAATCAATTAAAGCTTCAATATGCGCTAGTAAACTATTCTTAGGCCCTGTCTTTATAATTTTGATTTGCTACTTGCTTTGTTTTAAATATGGATGAATATTGGGTTGGATAAATTAGAGGTTCGAGGAGCAAAACAATCGGAAAATTGTGTTACATTTGGATTTTGGGAGTTATATCCTAAACCTGAAGAATTAAAATCAAACACGTCGGGCCAACAGAACGGAATCATATTCTGCGTACGAGAATTTGTTGTATTCATTATTAACCATTAAGCATGTTATTGTGTGTGCGTGGGTGTAACTGAGCATCAATTTATATTATGTTGTGAGCAAAAGTGTCAAAAAAGACAATACTTGACTCGTATAAACAGTGATCTGACCCTACGAAGGGTTCGATTATGAAATGACGATGATTTACTTAAGTTCACTGAATACTATTTATTGCATTTGCCGTATTTCTGGTTACTGGTGGGTTAGTTAACTTACTTATGCCCTCTTTTTACACGAGTTTCGAGTTAGTCCAAAAAGTTACAGTACAAATACAGTCTGTGTTAAAGCAAGTGACAGCTATACAAATAAAACCTATGCCGGACATGAATGGCGGGGCCCTGAAAAAAAAAAAAAAAAAAAAAAAAAAAAAAAAAAAACACCGGACCATGTCGGGCCTGGCATTAATTGGGTCGGAACGGGTCGGGCCTGACATTAACTTGGTGTGCCCGGGCCAGGCTCGGACCTAAAAATTTTGCCTCTGCAGGGCTCTAGTTCACACCCATTAGTCTCCCTCGATAAATCCATCCGTGGGTGTGTGAAAGATTGGCACGTTGCCACACCAATGAAGCACGAATATTTGTAATAGCTTTTATGACATTAAGGCGTGAGGTACGAGTTGTTTACGCGTAATAGTGCAATGAAATATTTTTGCGTTTATGCAAAGTGTGTAATGAAGAATTGTTGTACAACAGTGTAATGAAATATTATTTCATTACATTCTTGCACCACAATACTTGAGTGGTGCACTTGACATTCGGCACTAACTCTTCCCCTTCTCTGGAGACAGCGGTTCCAAGTTAGGGACAGTCGACTTCTTATAGCCCATTCAGTTGCTCACGGTGATCGTTAACCCCAAAAAATCCCCAAAGAACAATTTGATGTACTTGAAAGATTTAGTTAATTACAGTCGTATAAAATAAAATTAAGCATTTATATTAAAACAGAGTAACAGTGAATCCTGAAGTAGGCGTGTGGAAATACTTTTTAATAATATTGGAATTTAGTATTTGTTTTGTTTTATATTTATGTTCCCTTAATTTTCACCGAATAACACTTAGTGCGTTAAATACGTCGTTAAATATGGAATTTCCTTAAATTTTAGTGCATTGCTTGTTAAAAGTGATAATATTTGCTCTTCTCTGCTTTGTTAAATCCGGGATCTTATTAAATTTTGTTCGTTAAAAACGAGATCAAATTAGCTTTGAATTAACATAATACTAAACAAAAATTCTTGTTTTTCTCGTTTAGTACTGGATCTAGCTAAATATGGGTTCATTATAAACGGGTTCTACTGTGTATTAATTTCGGCTAAATATTTAGATTAGTCTTATCTGTAGTCGCTCTTTAAAATTTATCTTTAGCTTTTAAAAACTTATTGAAGGAATGAGCGAGATCTGAAATTGTTGTGAATGATGCAGAGAAAAGTTCAGTGTTCATTTTATACATTCCATACATGATTTTACCATCCCACTGATCAATTAATAGTAGCTCTGATTTTTGTTTGTTTTTTCGGGGGTTTAAAGACCACCGTGAACAATTCAATGGGTTACAGGCAAGCGCACGTACCAAATTTGGGGGCCTGGGTTCCAGCTAGGGGAGAGGATCGGTGTCCGTGGGGCAAACGCACCATCCATAGCTTACCCAAGATTCGTACCAGGACCCATCTGAGAGGAATCATTATAAGCCAGCACCTCGTACCGATAGGCCACCAGAACGGCCAGGATTCTGGATTATGGCACAATCTCCGAGCAATCAGATGGTATACGTACAATGTTTCTGCAACTCCATTATGGAAAAGAATGAGTTCACATGCTCCCCTGGCTAGAGAACAACACTCAAAGAGTTCACATTGTTCTAAAGATAAGATGAGTTAAAAAAGTAGTTAAAGAGTTCTAGAGGATAAGATGCTCGTCTGCGGGAAAAAAATGTAGTCTTGCCTTCCAAAAAAAAAAAAAAAAAAAAAAAAAAAAAAGAGAGAGACAGAGGAAAAGAAAGAAAGAAAAGAAAGTTCGTTCATGTTTTATAGTCACTACTTTCAGGAAATCTTGAATGAATGAACAAAACTTGAAATTTCAGTGTTTGGCTATGTGCTTTATACTCAACAACATAGGCGTAACCAGTGGGGGTGTTGGCGGGTCAGGAGCCGCCAGACTATCAGAGTTGGGGATCCCCAACGTAAAGACCCCCCCCCCCCCCTCCCTCCCAAACATTTTCGGGAATATTATGATACAATGCGCACTTTTTTATGATGCGAACCAATTACATTTATTATTATAAGATTGTAATTTTTCGTGGAATGCAAACACGTGTATAATGTGTACTTAATAAAACCGCGATGCCGATTCCTAATAAGAAAGTCAATTCTACAACTTTGTAACTTACATTTCTGCCCTATCTATCATAGTTTTACAGTTGTGTTCGCTAAGTTCCACAATTCGCCAGCAGAGGCACGCGTGTGTGTGTGTAGGGAGAGGGGGTCCCAAACTCTATCTTATACAATATGTATATAATATTGTACATAACATCATCATTGTCAACCATTATCAATCCAATGCTAGACGAAGGTCTCCCTAAGTTTCTTTCACAACGGTCTCTCTTGTGCCAGTCTCCTTCATGTGACTCCCGTATACTTTCGAATTTCATCCACCAATCTCCCATGTGGTCTTGTATTGGGTCTTTTCCTGTCCCTTGGAATCCAATCTAAAGTTTCGACTGTCCATCGATGGTCTGTCCTTCTGGAAGTATGTCCAGCACATTGCCATTCCATGGATTTTACTCTGATCATGATGTCTTCCACTCTTGCAATTTTTCTGATCCACGAGTTCCTCTTCTTATATCTCCTGATTACACATCTGCAGGCTTCTTTGAGTTGTCTGCAACCTTTGTATGTCTCTTTTAGTTAAAGTTCACGTCTCTGCACCACACGTAAGAACTGGAAGGATGCATTGATCAAACTCTTTCTTTTTAAGACATAATGGTATATTGCTCTTGAAAATTACAGTTTCTTCCAAAAACTCCCCAGGCAAGTTTTATACGCCGATTAATTTCTTTATCAATGTGACCCTCACTTGATATCTGCTGTCCAAGATAAACGTTGGTATCGGTTATCTCCAGCTTTCCAGCTTTTCTCCATCAATAGATAAATAAATATATATATATATATTATACACTGAAGAGCAATTGAATTAGAGGTAGCTGGCGTTATGCAAATGTGGCGCTGTGGGCGGCCCTGTAAACGGAAACGACATGACGTATGCAGCGATCCGACAATATAAGGAGTGATTCGAAGGAAATCAGTAAGAGTCGGACGCAGTATGGGTAAGACGAAGGATCTAAGCGCATTTGATCGTGGGCAAATTATCGGGGCCCGACGAATGGGTCACTCCATCTCGGAAGTCGCGCAGGCACTGAGATTTTCACGAGCCACTGTGTCACGGGTGCACCGTGAGTACATCGAATCCGGTGAAACCATCTATGCAAGGGCCAACTGCCGTGAACAACAGCGTGTGGATGAGCGGGGTCATCGTCGGCTAGCTCGCATTGTAACAGCTGATAGACGGGCCTCAGTGCAAGAAATCACTCGGCAATTTAACGCTGGTGCACAAAAACGTGTAAGCAGCCAAACCATCCAGAACCATCTCCTCGCTATGGGGTACAGAAGCCATCGTCCCACGTGGGTACCGCTGCTGACCGCACATCACAGGGTGCGAAGATTAGCATGGACGCGGGAACATCGCCACTGGACCCTAGACACGTGAAAAAATGTTGCTTGGACTGATGAGTCGAGATTCACGTTGGTACATGCGGATGGAAGGATACGAGTACGGAGCAAACCACATGAAACGATGGATCCTTCTTTCCAGCAGGATACTCTTCAAGCTGGTGGGGGTGGCATTCTCGTCTGGGGACTGTTTACGTGGACTGAAATGGGACCCCTGCTACGTGTGACATCGTCCCTCACAGGTCAAGTTACCGGGATATCCTGGACAGACATTTGCTCCCGTTTGTGCGTCTTCAACATCCCACTGGGGACCTCATCCTGCAACAAGACAATGCAGCTCCCGAATTGTATCCGAATGGTTGGATGAGCACTCCACCGACGTGACCTCGCTTCCTTGACCAGCTAGGTCCTGACCTCAATCCCATCCAGCACATCTGGGATGCCATCGAGAGAGATGTTCGAGGCTCTGACCCCCTCCATCAAATCTTCGTGTACTGTGGGAGCTTGTTCAGGGGTCGTGGATCCGTATGGCTTCCCAACGCTTCCGGTGTCTTGTCGAGTCCATGCCGAGACGAATCGCTGCCGTCATCAGGGCGAAAGGTGGTGCTACACGTTACTAGACAGGTATCTATAATTCAATTGCTCTTCGGTGTATATATAATGTGTGTATGTGTGATCGGACGCTTCCCACCCCACCATAAAAAAATAATTAAACATGGTTACGCCACTGCTCAAGAATATCCATCACTCAGTTATCCCAGCCCATCAGTGTCAATTTTAGTCCTACCTTTCATCCATCACTAAGTTATTATTTTTAACAAGCTTATACATACGTATAAATCAACGGCAGAGAAGTAGCAGATAATTTTTCTAATGAACTAATATGACCTAAACTCATAATAAAAAGATGTATTTCTAGGAATTAACTGTTTGCCCAGTCTGCTGTAAGATTTAGATTTGGTATAGTAAACAAAAGCTACCAGAAGATTGAAACGAACACCCAGTCAGCCTTTTATTTTTTTTTTTTTTGTATCTGAGCTTGCAAAAGTGCCAAAACGCCCGTTCACGTGTGAAGCTTTATCCACAGAACTTTTCTTTTTGGTTGCTCGAGCTATCCAGTTGCAGAAAATTACAATTTCATGGCAGAAATCTTCTACACGAAGACGGAAACGGCAAAAAAAAAAAAAAAAAAAGCGCCTATTACGATTTCCATACAAAGACGAAACAACAACAACCGCAAAGCAAATCGTACTAACGGCATTTCGTCTATATAATTACGACGGGGTCGCCATCTAGGCTGACTTTGTCTCCTGGATAAACGAAGCCGCAAAGTTGGGCGCTAATCCATGAAAGTCGACTTCCAATTGTCCGTCGCCGCTTAATTGATACCCTATGCCACTTGTACCACTAGGGGGAGGTGTTTCTCTCTACCAGACTAAAGAGAGAGAAAGAGAGAAATAGCTAAGGACAGTTTCTTGCGGCATGCAGAAACTGATCCCCTCGGGGGGGGGGGGCTTTTAAATACATCGAGGAGGAGAGAATGATTTCAGCATCGTTCTGGAGATGGGGCTACTCGTACAAACTTAATTACAGTCGAAAACAAGGAGCCTTCGACGTATGCAGTAGGTTTGGTTTGGGAGCTCTTTAATAAGTACTCATCTAGCAAGCTGGGGAAGAAATACTTCCAGCCCCTCCTCACATCATCCCTCCATGCATGCTCTATTGTCGCCTGTCTGCCTTCGTCAAAAGAACGATTCAGTAAAAATAACAATTAAAACATTTCTGGAACTGTTTTTACCTCACTTTCTTCTTCGAATCTTTCAGCCTGTCTCGTGATGAAGAAAATAAGCAAGGCCATAGTCAGTTGACCCTGTGATTTCTACCACGCTGAGGCATTGGTATCACGCGCTTTAATTATGGGGTGTCCACTGACTCAGAGCGCATGCGCCGGGGAATGAGAAGTCTGTGATTAAGCAAATGATACAAGGGATCCGCAGCTTTGTTGTCGTCCGCAAAAACTTAGCAAACCAGAGAGCGGGAAGAGAAATGTCTCCGCTCTAAGACTTTAATTGTTGGTTGCTACGCGAATTTCTGCTGCTACCAGAAGTGAGTGTATGTATGTGTGTGTGTGTTAAGTAGAAGTGCGGTATCCAGATTTTTGACATGTGTCGCGGAGGAAAGTTGAGGATCATTTACCTAAATTGCTAGTGTCAGGAGATGCTCGTCAGAAGTGAAGCTGGCGTCAGCTGTGTTTACTAAGGCTGTCAATATGGTGGCCGGTGTTGCCAAATATTTGACGCGTCACTTGGGATGTATAATATTGCATGGTCCATTTATTTTTAATGCTGTATCTGCAATTTTATTCCTATCATTTGCTACTAAGAACCAGAGAGAGGGGTGAAGGGTTTTTGGATCTGGTCAGTAATTCACACTCAAGTTGTTGTATGAAGTAATCCCGCCGATTTTATTAACACACACGCGCAAGCTCAGGTTATCAGACCTAAAAGGAAAAGAAAAGTGGTAAAATAACAGAAACACCTGGTGATTTTTAAATATGAATACAAATGAGGAAACGCTACCCCGGTGGCGCAGTGGTCTAAGCGATGGCCTCTGATTATTCGCTCAAAAGGGGTCAGGGTTCAAATCCCGGTGAGGCATGGATGTTGTGTTTGTCTTACGGCACTGGCTCTCTTCCTTCCCTGGAACCAGTGACCCTAAATTAGGGATGGACGACTGCTTATAGCCCATTGAGTTGCTCACGGTGGTCGTTAAACCTCCAATAAAAAAAAATGAGAAAACTCTAAAAAATAAATAAATGTAGGATAAAATATTCCTCATGATACACTGAAATCGATAGAATAATCAGAGCAAATAGAATATAAAGTCTGAATTTGCTTGTAACACAGACCGGTGTAACGGTTAGCATACTCGAACGGAAATCGGGAGATGCTGGTTCGATTAAAATTTTCAAGTTTTCTGAGAGGTGTTACATGTATGACTAGTAAGTGTTACATCCAAATTCAGAATTTATATTCTGTTTGATTTGAATATTTTATCGATTTCCTATGTATTGTGAGGAATATTTCTTGAATATTTTTATATTGGATTTAACTGCTATATAATTAATACATAGTCAATGCCGTTAATGCCCATCAGATGGAGACGTCTTAGTGGCTGATACCATCTTGCGGATTTATTATGTCAGAAGCTGACAGAAAAACACACATAGCGCCGTTCACTGTTGGCCACCGTAGCCTTACACTGTAAAAAATAAGTGGTGTGAATTCAAAGAAAATTTCTGAAAATAACTTGCAGCAAAGTTGCCAGTAGGTATCCGTGTTTTTCAGAAATTTTCGTTTTCAAAAGTGCCCGTTTATTTTAACTTCCGTATTTTCACAGATATTTCGAAGACAGAAATTCCGTTTATTTCAGAAAACTCCATTTCAGGTTTTTTCCGTATTGAAATTGAAATTCCGCAAAATCGACAACCTTGTACTTTTCAGCCCTTATCCCAGATAATCCTTCTGCGAAGGTCAGGATCGAACTCACAACGTTTCAGCGGTCTCAACAAGCAAGAATGCTCGGCGATCAGCTTCATGTACATCGTAAAACGAATTCCGCGACGATAAAGTTTTGTTTTTTTGCCGTTCATGCGAGTGATTTGGCTATTTTATTTTCCGTTGGAGCTTATAATTTTTCTGAATAGGTTTGTAATTTTTTTTTTTTTTTACTGTAGGAGGACTTTTTACAAATTAAGCATTTTCATCCTGATTTTTCGAAACAACAAAATGCTTTTCAACTTGATTTTTTTAAACTGACAATGACTTTCAATTATCTTTAAAAAAGGTGATATGTACTTTTTTTATAGTATTATTTCACCCCCCCCCCAAAAAAAAAAAAAAAAAAAAAACTAAACGTAAAATTTACTCTTGACAGCTATAATAGCGTTTGTCTTAAGTTGTCCAACGACTGATACACAGACATCGTATAATCATCTGTAAAATAAGTATCCGGTTTCTTACAGTAACACAATATATAATAAGTAGCTGATGAACCAAATAGGGGAAAGGAGAAGGTATATCCAGTACCACAATAAACAAAATCCATGCGATATGCTATCCACGATATCCGATCTCGCAACGGAACATCAAACAAAATTCGACAGACAATTGAAATTTAAAAGTTAATGAAACCTCAAGTATTCTCACGAATCGCTCCTGTCACCGGTAATTTCTCGGCATGCGGATACCGAAAAAGTGAGAACGGAGATTTTCAGTTAATATACGAAAGGAATTGCGGAAAGGTTTCTGAAAACTCAGGATATTTCGTTAACACATCTTTAAAACGGTAATTTACCGTCAATATAAGAAAGGAATTGCGGAAAGGTTTCTGAAAATTCAGAATTTTGCGTTAACACATCTCTAAAACGGTAATTTTCCGTTAACACATATCTGAAACGGTAATTTACCGTCAATATAAGAAAGGAGGGATGTAAGGTCAGGTGATGCGTAACATCACAGCCTCTCCTTGACAAATGTCAACCCCGCCTTCTCGTGGTGCATCCTGTTCCCACTAAAGGGGCTCTGACGACCGCCAATAGCGGTATAACTATACCATCGGGATTAGAGGAAATTCTATCCCACACTCACCAACCCGCTTGGCCAGCGTGATGAGTTATGGCCAAACCCCTCCAAAATGATTCCACAACTTAAATCTTGGCCCTCAGTCTCCGGCAGCTGGAATGTACCTGGCCAAGGCAGCGGCCAGTGCGACATGAAGGCAGAGGGTGCTAAGAATCCCCGGAGGATCGGACTAGGCTGCCATCTGAAGTATGCAGGGGTGACATGGAGGAGACTGGCACAAGACAGACCGTTGTGGAGGAAACTTGGGGAGACCTTCGTCCAGCAGTGGATTGATAATGGTTGACAATGATGTTGATGATGATAAGAAAGGAATTGTGGAAAGGTTTCTGAAAATTCAGGATTTTCCGTTAGCACATCTCTAAAACGGTAATTTATCGTCAAGAAACGAATTGCCGAAAGGTTTCTGAAAATTCCGAATTTTCTGTTAACACATCTCTAAAGCGGTAATTTACCGTCAATATAAGTAAAAAACTGCGGAAAGGTTTCTGAAAATTCCGTGAAATTAAGGTTTCTTTCCGTTATTTCATGGAAAAGGCTGTATCAGAAATATTCTTCTTGAATTCACGAAAGAAATGACTGAAAGTTGCCCGTGAATTTCAGAAATTTTTTTACAGTGTAAGGCTAACGCGCTTGGCTAGATATCGAGAGATCTGGGATTCGGATCCCCAGCGGTGACCGGATAACAATTTTTCTGTTGCTAGGTGTTGATAAAACGTGGAAAGAGCGATGTCTTTGTTTATTCACTAATGTCACGAATTTGGAGGATTTTCACTTTTTTCATTTTCGCAATATTTTTTCCTTCATTGCGGTACTGGTGATTTCCAAACCTTTATTCCTGTCTGGATGGGACATGAGCCAAAACGCTACGAGGAAGCAAAGATGATTCGAATAGCGAAAATCTGATAATGTTCAGATTTCTAAGCTAAGTTTGCACAGTCTCAATTTCTTGGAACTTCACTGTCCTGGGTGGTGTAACGGTTAGCATTCTCAAACGGAAATCGGGAGATGCAGGTTCGATTCCCGCTCCAGGGCAGTGAAATTTTACAGTTTTCTGAGAGATGTTACATGGATAACCAGTATGTGTTACAATCTATTTCAGAATTTATGTTCTGTTTGCTTTGAATACTCTAGAAATATTGTTATTAATTCCAGTGAATCTTAGTGAGATTCTTTAATACACTCAAATTAACAAGCACACAAGTAAAGCGCCGATTATATGAACTAAATGAGACCGAAAGGTTTATCGAATAAAAAGACAAAAAAGCTGAATGATGCGGGATAGCTGCTCAGTTGATAAAATCCTAAGAAATACTAGTGAAATCGATTTACTAATAATTTCAGTGAATCCTACTAATTCTATTAACACACGCACACAGGTGGAACTCCGATTATCCGATCTAAACACGATCGAAGAGTGGTAGAATAAGAAAAAACATCAACAGCAAAATAATGCAAGTACAACAGACCAAAAATCATCGCCACCCCGGTTGCGCAAAGTTCTAACCACTGGTTTCTGACCATCCGTCGCAGATGGGTCCAGGTTCGAAACCCGGTGAGATGTTGGGTTTGTCATATTGCACTGGATCTCTCCCTTCTCTGGAGCCAGTGGCTGTAAATTAGGAATGGACGACTGCTACAAACCCACCAAGTTGATCTCGGTTGTAAGGACTCTTATTATAACAACGTGTTTATCTTCTTTTCTGCACGTATATCAGTGTCAACGGTACTACCTAAGTTCGTCGGCAGCGCGCTAAGTCTTACTGGCCGCCCCGGTGGCGCAATGGTCAAGGCGATGGCTTCTGATCATTCCTCCGAATGGGGTCCGGGTTCGAATCCCAGTGACGCATGGATGTTGTGTTTGTTTTACGGCTCTAGCTCTCTCCCTTCCCTGGAACCAGTGACCTTAAATTAGGGACGGACGACTGCTTATAGCACATTGAGTTGCTCACGGTGCTCGTTAAACCTCAAATCCCCCTCCCCCCTCCCAAAAAAAAAATCAAACGAAAACACTCCCACAATCGTCAGATCTCAACCCTGGTGAAAATTTGTGGCATCTGTCGGATTTCCAAGTGAGAAAAAGGAAAATTTCCAACAAACAGAAATTAAGCAAGAACTCAGCAAAAAATGGCTGAAAATCAGCGTAAAAACAACTAGAAAATTAGTAGAATGCCAGATAATCGGAGCAAAAGACATGCGTACTAAGTAAATTTTTTTAGTTTTGCAAAGTTTCTAGTTTTTGTTTATATTTACTAATGTGGAGATACTTTTTTGGCGTGAACAAATAAGATTTTAATTTGTTGTATATACACTGCTGACCACCCATAAATGGAACACCAAGAAGGACACAAGATAGCAAAGCCAGATTTACTGGACAAATAACAACAGATACAAAGATGAAACGATTGAGCTTACAGGCCCGTGCGACTTACGGAACACGCAGACATCAATAGTTCGTGTGGCCCCCATGGCTGGCAATAACGGCCGCTACACGCCGCGGCATCGAACGAAAGACGCTTTGGATGTGGGCTTGGGGTATGTCGGTCATGCTGCTTCCACACGTTGCCACAGTTCATCAGGCACAGGCGCGGGTGGTGCTTGCCGGGACACTCGGTTGCCGAACAGCGACCAGGCGTGTTCGATGGGCGATATATCGGGGAAACAGGCTGGCCACGGCAGCAGTGACACCTGGTGGGCCGTGAAGAATTGTTGCACGATGCGTACCACGTGCGGGCGCGCATTGTCCTCTTTAAATGTCCGCTAGCAGGTCCTGCAGTTAAGGAAGGACTACAGGCTCCAAATCGCCGGAGATGTGGCGGTGGCTGTTGAGTGTACAGGCGATGCGTACCAGAGGGGTGCGGGTGTCATATCCAATTGCACCCCAAACCATAACGCCAGGCGATGGACCGGTATGGCGATGCATAATGCAGGCGTCATACAGTCTCTCGCCGCGGTGCGACCACACGCGGATCCGACCATCGTGGTGTTGCAGGCAGAAGCGGGATTCATCGGAGAAGACAATGTCGTGCCATTCCGTAGTCCAGGTGCGGCGTTCAACGGCCCACTGCCGCCGCACTCGCCGGTGGTGTAACGTCAATGGTAATCGGAGCAATGGGCGCCGTACGATAAGTCCCCGCTCCTGCAGACGACGTGGAATGGTACGTGCTGACACAGGTTGTTGGGCAAAACACCCTAATTCCTACGCGAACGTTCGTGATGTGGCGGTGCGGGCCGTCAATGTCAGACGTGCCTGCCCAGCAGGACGCACACGACATAAAGGCAGATAGCAGCAACAACGAACGTCCGCGTAGCTCAATTGGTAGAGTGACTTATTCCGGAATGAGGGGACCCGGCGTGGACAAAAATGACGGAGAAATTTACTTCGTTATAGGGGGTATTGTGAAAGTAATCCAATATTTAAAAATATTTCGTCGCGATCGATACATAGTACACGATCGTATCAGAATAATACGACCACCCCCGGAATCACAGTGTACCCGCCCAGGCGAGTCACAGAGTGCTCGTGACAAGGTCTACCTCATGTGAGACATAAGCGTCCGGCCAGGACAGATGAGCCATAGTGTGCGACATGAGCACAATGGGCAGAGGCAGTGATTTGACGGACGTTCAAAAAGGAATAATTGTTGGCTACCGCGCCAAGGCTAGAAGCATCTTAGAAACAGCAGACTTCGTGGGCTGCTCGCGAGGTGCTGTAGCAAGAATGGACCGCTGGCACACCGAGTACCTCCCGACGTCATAAGTCCCGTCAACCCCAGCGGAGAATGTCGCCTCCGTCGACTGGTAAAGGGCAATCGACGCGCAGCTGTGCAGCAATTGACCACGCAAATGAACGGTGGGACACCCAGATACGTGTCCCCGATAACAGTAGAGGCAACCTTGTTACGCACGGGTCTTCGGAGTCGACACGCCCATATCAACCGAGGTCTATCGGCAACGGCGCCTGCAGTTCGCATGGGACTTACCATCATTGGATAGTAAAAAAGTTTGTCTTCTCCGACAGACCGAGGTTTCTACTCCACAGAAGAGACGAGAACCAACACACGGTCACACTTGTCGGTCAGTGGCAGTGTGCATATCTGGGGGATGTTCTCGTAGTATGGCCTGGGACCGCTGGTACCACTGGATGGGTCCATGAACGGCAATGGCTACCTGACTATCCTCTCTGACCACATGCATCCCTTCATGTTAATAGTTTATCCTAGTGGTGATGGTGTCTACCAACAGCACAATGCTCCGTGCCGCGTCACTCAGGAGGTTGCGTGACTGGTTCCAGCAACACGACAGCGATGTCTCCGTTATCCCTTGGCTGACGAAATCGCCCGACCTCAATCCCATAGAGCACTTGTGGGACTATTTTGGACAGGTTCGACGTGCTGGCCAACAACCACGTCCTCTCCGGGACGTCTGTGCTCTGCTGCAGTCCGAATGGTCACGTGTGCCTCGGGCAACCTTCCAGTGCCTAACTGCGTCCATCTCACGCCGCTGTCATCCCGGCCAAGGATGGTTATTTCCATTATTAGGTAGGTAGTCATATTATTCTGATACGTCAGTGTAATGTATGTGTGCAAATACTTTTTTTGCGCACTGTAGGTCATCACTCTTTGACCTGTTGTCAGGCTTGCCAAGCACAAATGAGTCGAGAGAGAAAAATGTGGGGTTCAGATGAATAGACTTTAAAAAAAATGCAACTGGTGAAAATATTTACAAATGTGGGAGTAATTGTTTATAAGTAGAAGAAGCATGGTATACAAGTGTCAAATCAGGGTACAGTTCAGAAACAAAGGAACTAAATGTCACAGGTTTATTGAGTCCTGTGGAAGGGTCTACATCCCTGAAGGCTAATGGCTGGCAGTATCTTACAATTAAAACGCTCTCTGAAGCAAACCAGAATCAGCTGGTAGCCGCTTGTGAGACAAACTCAGAGCAGAAGGGAAAGATATGACCTGAAACCAGGTGGTACTAGGAGACCTCTAAGAGGTTTCAATTTGCTGTAACGTATTCTGTTTGTAAGCGAGAGAGGAGAATGGTTCTAAACGTCGTGCACACCGTGCCCTGAGCTAGAGCCATTGGAGGATTTGATAGAGAGGTGTGATTTTTCAGGTAGAAAAGGTAGAGGGTAAATTCACTCAGGTAAAACCATAGTCACCTACTGCTGTGTGACAAGAAGCTGTTGAAAGTTTTTCTGGAAAAGTTCGGAGGTAAATATGAAAAAAAAAAAAAGCACGGATTTCCACCATGAGCGCTTAAATCACAAATCTGGTGAAGTCTGGCCTGATGTAGAGTTCTTTTTAGCAAACAAACTTAGTATAAAGAATTTTTGCTTTCCCCTTTGTGAGGTACTACAGAGGTAAAAGCACGTGTCAAGACGACAAATCTGCAACGATACATTCCTTCCGTATAGCTTTGTTGGGAGAGCAACTTACTCCGGAGTGAAGGGGAGCGCGAGTTCGATCCTCGTCACAGACAAATTTGTGTTGTTTTCACATTACATAATATGAATGTACAGTATATTCAGTATACTAACTATTTCCCATGTGGCCATCTCTTCGGAAACAAGTGAACCCGAAATCGATTTGAAGACATAGATCCCATTTGTATACTTCGCTTCTATGCGGAAAATTTCATTCATAAAAATTTTATATGTAACACCAAGTCTACTTTAATACCATTCCCTTACATCAAGTCTTATATAACTCCCATGTAGCTAGCAATAAGAGATCGTTCATTAATATCATGCATCTGTGCAAAAAAGTCGATGTTTTGAAACCTGCTGCATCGATTGCCGAGTGGTCAGAAGCGCTGGCTTATTACCATTTGTCCGAAGTGGGCGCGGCTGGAGTTCTGGATGAGACATGGGTGGTGTGTTTATATGATGGCAATGACTTTGTTCCGTTCTCTGGAATCGGTCGCCCCAAATTAGGAACAGGCGATTGCTTATAGCCCATTGAGTTGCTCACGGTGGTCGTTAAACCTTCAATCAAAAAAAAAAAAAAGATCTGCAGCGATAAATTCCGTCCGTGTAGCTTAATTGGGAGAGCAACTTACTCCGGAGTGAGTGGGCGCGGCTTCGATCTCTGTCATGGTAAAACTTGTGTTTTCACACCCTTCCCGGATCACTAGATTTGACAGACTTTAGACTTTCTCGTATGGAGATTTCTAAAGACTTTCTCAATATGGAGAAATTCTAAAAGGACAGGTTTTGGGAAAACGATGGACAAGACATTTCTGGAAATAAATGTAACTGGTGTGTGGGCACAAGGAATCTGCAAACATTCTGAGTAGAGTTCTCGCACTGGAGATTGCATTCTTTAATACTCGTAGTTTCCGAGAAGGCCGAAAAGTGCATCTACATACGCTTATCAATAGGTTACGTCCAATAACCTTCGGCGGCGAATCAGGAATACGTACATAGGTGTCTCCCAACGTCGTTACACTCTCCTGAGTCGAGGACGTGTTCGGTAGAATAGTTTGAATAAAAAGTCAAAGTGCTGGGATATAGATTCAAACGAAAACAACCACCAGCCTGGAAACGTGATTGGTGGTGCACACAAAAATTCCTCAACTCAGAACAAAAAGCGAAAGATTATTGTTCCTGCCTGAAAACCTACACTGGTGTGCAAAAATTAAGGAAAAGATGGTTTTTCGAATGTAACGTCGTGCAGAAGTGCTCCACATCGGCTCAAATCATACCATAAATGTATAAGATGTAAGATGTAAGAATATGGGACAAGTGAGCAAATCCGTTCAAACAAGGAATCCAAAGAATACAAAGGCACTTTATTGAACAGGTAGCTTCGAGCACAACTGGACAGAAGACAGAAACGTCCACGTGACAGGCGGCTGCCAAGAAAAATTCAGTCTTTAGTAGGGGATATGATCATCCCTGACTGCGTTGCAGGATTTACAACGTCTGACCATGCTGAGGACGAGGTTGTCAAGGAGCTGTTGAGGCATCGCGGCCCATTCCTCTTGTAGAGACGATCGCAGCTGCGGAATCGTTGTTGGCGGCTGGTGACGTACTGGCAAACGTCTTCCGAGAAGTTCCCATGCGTGTTCGATTAGATTTAGGTCCAGGAACCTTGCGGGCCAATCCATGCGTGGAATATCTTCACTATCCAACAGCTCTACGACAGCCACTGTACGATGAGATGTAGCGTTGTCGTCCATGAAGAGGAACTCAGGACCCAAAGCACCTCTAAACAGACGCACGTGAGGCAGGAGAACCTCGGTACAATAGCGGACACCAGTGACTAAACCTCCTTGGAAGATGTGGAGGTGAGTACGGCTACCAAGCATGATACCGCCCCAAACGAAAACTCCGCCACCTCCAAACCAGTCCCTTTCAATGATGTTGGAGGTGTGATTGCGTGTTCCCTGCTCTCTCCAGATGTGTATACGTCCAGAATCGCTCGTCAGACTAAATCGGCTCTCATCCATAAAGAGAACTCGACCCCATTGCTGATGTGTCCAGTTCTTGTGTTCCTGGCACCACAGAAACCGTCATCTCCGATGAGCAGGTGTTAATGGCACACACCGTACTGGTCGTCGTGCAAAAAGACCACCTTTGTGCAGCCTCCTGGCCACTGTAAAACGCGATAACGGACGTCCAGTTGTCTGTTACATGTGCCTTGCGATTTCTCCCGCTGTCTGCCGTCTGTCTCTTCTCGCCTGTAGGACAATATACCAGTTGTCCGCCGCAGTGGTTTCTCGTGGACGACCACTGCTAAACTCTCGGACAGCTGTTCCTATCGTTTATAATGCTCTGCAAGCTCGTGAAACGATGCTGTGAGCGATCCCGAGCTCCTCGGCCACACTAGTCACACTTCGACCTTCTTCCAACTTCCCAATGACGCGACCTGGGGTAAAGTCATCCAGATGTCGCCTACTGGATTGTCTGTTGGCCATATCACACGATGGCAGCAACTCGACGTCGTTCAAACCGATGTACACCGTGCAATAGCTTTCACCGAATTGCTGAGCGTACATCGCCCGTGTGCTTTATACCCTTCCGACACTCCCCCTCCCCCACGTCATGCTGCATATATGCGCATGCCCTACCGTACCGGACCCTAGTCTATCTCCTGAGCGGTCTTTCGGTCCGTTCTGCCTGCTCGTTCCTCTGTTATGCTAATTTCCCCTCTTCGTCTTTAATTTTTGCACACCAGTGTATTACGCGTGATATACACTCAATGTAGAAAACCTTAGAGATACCTACCTAACAGCGTGTTGGTCCTTTTCTAGCGCGAATAACAGTCTATACAACGCCGAGGCATCGACTCCAACAGTTACCGGAGGGCTTCTGGAAGTAATGCCAGCCATTCCTGCTCCAGCATTGTCCACAATTCCGGCCGAGACGTCGGTCCAGGATCCATGGATTTAATGTTCCGCTCCACGGCCACCCAGACGGCTTCGACAGGGTTTTAATCCGGTAACTTTCGGGTCCACTGGATAATTCCAAACTCAGATGAGTGTTCCTCAGTGGTTGCGGCTCGGTAGCGCTGCGCAATGTCCTGCTGAAACAGACCATTGGTAGTGCGCAGCGGTTAAGGACCTCTTCAGACACGCTAAGGGTCCTAATATGTCCAATGAGAAGGCTCCCCAAACCATTACAGAGCCACAACCTCCTTGAACAGAGCCGACCTAGTACAAGTCAGCAGTCAGCTCTGTTCAAGCAGGTGGACAGAGCTGACCTGTCTGCAAAAAAAAAAAAAAAAAAAACACAAGCACAACGTGGCCATGGTCTCCTGCTGTTGACGCCACACCCTCTTACTGTCGACGCCACACCCGCATCCTCCCGTCAGCTAAGTACAGCTGAAAACCGAATTCATCTGCCCTCATGAAGCAGCGCTACTCTGCAGGGGTCCACTTTTGAGGTTCACGGCAAGAGGCGAGGGGGTAATTTCCGATGATGAGCGGTCAAGAATGGTACACGAGTAGGGCGTAGGCTCCCGTAGCCCAGTGTGTGCTTCGCGTGTCATACTGCTCGCTCGCTGACGCGCCTGGGTTCTTCGACCTTTAACCTGGATGTGATTTGTGCTACCGTTTCCAAACATTCGGTCTGTACGAGCATGGATAGTCTACGTCGACCCGGTAATCATTGTCATGTGGTAGGTCACCGCTTGCTCCCTGGGCACTGGTATGACCGTCGATGACATAGTTGCGGTTCGCCCTTGATACGGTATCCCTCCGGAACCCCAGGGTTCTTAACCACTTGGGCGATAGAATGATCCATCTGCCTTGCGCCGACAATGTGTCAATGGTCAAAGTCACTCAGATCACCGCTTTTACCCATTCTCCTCGATTGCAATACACTGGTGGAAAGCCGTGCTGTCCGCCTATTTATATCCTGCGTTCTGTTTGCGTGTGTTCTACTCGGCGCGGGGGATGCCCATGTCAAATTTTGATGTCAGGTGGGTTCTCTTCAAGGCGGTGGTGGTTTTGTGATGGTTCAGGGAGCCATCTCTTGAGACACATTAGGTCCCTTTGTGCTTCTTTAGAAATCCTTAACCACTGCGCGCAACCAGCATGTGCTGGGTAATCAGCTATACGCTTTCATGGCCTTCTCGCATCTTGCGGCAGATGGCCTTTTTGCACAGCACAATGCTCCATCCCACTGGGCCGCAACCACCCACGAATGGCTCTAGGAACACTCATCTGAATTTGGAACCACCCAATGTCTCCCAGGTCCCCGGATTAAAACCCTGTCGAAGCTCTCATGGATGCAGTTGAGCGGAACATCAGATCCATGAATCCTGGTACGACGTCGAGTTGTGGACAATGCTGCAATAGGCATGGCTGGCATTACCTTCAGAAACCCTTTGGCATCTGAGGGAGTCGATGTCTCCCGTGTGTAAACTGTCATTCGCACTAGAGGAGGACCAACACACTATTAGATGCATTGCTCTAATGTTTTGTCCATTGAATGTATCCACCGATTAGTCATTACATTACGACCACCTACCCAACAAGCTGTAGGACCGCCTTTAACCCGCATAACAGCGGACACTCGTTTAGGCATCGATTCGATGAGGTGGCGATAGGTATCCTGGGGTATCTGGTACTATAATGTGAATAGCAGGTCCTCCACTTCCCGTACATTTCGGGGTGGTGGTGGTGATTTAGCACGAACCCGCTTTTCCAAGTCGAACCACAAATGTTCGACTGGGTTCATATCGAGTGAATTTGGAGGCCAGGACATTAACAGAAAGTCATCGGCATTTCCCTCAAACCACTCCTAACGATTCTTGCAGTGTGGCATTGCGCATTATCCTGTTGGTAATGGCCATCACCAGCAGGGAACACAATTGCCATGAATGGGTGAATTTGTTCCGCAACGATGTTCAGATACCTGACAGCTGTCAGGGATTGTTCTGTTGGGATAACGGGGCCTAAAAAAACATCGCCCACGGCGTAACACCGCTGCTGCCATCCTGTTCCCGCCGAACAGTGCATGCAGGTGCCATAGCCTCCGTTGGTAATCGGCGTATCCACGCTCGGCCGTCTACGCGATGCACCAGGAATCCTGATTCGTCAGACCAGGCCACTTTCTTCCAATCATTCACGGTCTAATCTCGATTATCTTGGGCCCATTTCATGCGTTGTTGGCGATGACGTGCAGTAAACATGGCGACCCGGCTGGATCTTCGGCTACGCAGGCCCATGCGCAGAAGGCTGCGATGAACTGTGTGTGCTGCGACACATTGCCCTGATCACCACTGTTGTAGTTGCGGGTGATTTGTCGCACTGCGGCCCCAAGGTCTCTCTGAACAATGTGCGACATTCTCCGCTCTCCTCTGGCATCAATGAGCTGCGGACGACAAACAGCTGGACGACGGTTCGTCCGTTTGGACATCTGTGCACCATCTTGGATACGCACTCACTACAGCAGCACGCGAACAACCCACAACCCGCGCAGTTTCGGAGATGGTAATTCCGAGCCGCCGTGCGATCACAATTTGTCCTTTATCAAACTCCGATAAATCGGCAGCTTTCCCCATTCTGACCCCGAACATTCTACTTTTCTCTAGGCGGAGGGTGGTCATAATGTAATGGGTCATCGGTGAATATGAAAAAAATTGATCATAACGCACATATAGAAAAATAAAAATTTACTAAGAAATTTTTTTTTCTAATTTAACTGTAGTCGGAATATAGAATTTTCATCTCATTTATTGCATTTTAGTTGTTACATACATGGTATTACATAATCATAAATATATAACACAAATCATATATTTTTGTAACAACAGGGAATGAGGAGGGAAAAGGCCTGATAGGCCTGACGTGCCCTCTTCTCCCACAGCATAAAAAATTTCACGAAAATTAAAAAAAATTGAAAAAGACATAAACAAGTCAAGTCCACATAATATCAAACACAGCTAGGATGGTACTATCAATTAATAAAGGTAATAAGTACATTATGAGCTTTTGGTCAGTAAGAAATGCCTGAGTTTTCCTTTAAATGTATCATCATCATCATCATCATCATTGTCAACCATTATCAATCCACTGCTGGACGAAGGTCTCCCCAAGTTTCCTCCATAACGGTCTGTCTTGTGCCAGTCTCCTCCATGTCACTCCCGCATACTTTCGAATTTCATCCACCCATCTCCCATGTGGTCTTCTTCTGGGTCTTTTCCTGTCCCTTGGAATCCAATCTAAAATTTCGGCTGTCCATCGATGGTCTGTCCTTCTGGCAGTATGTCCAGCCCATTGCCATTTCAGGGATTTAACTCTGATCATGGTGTCTTCCACTCTTGTCATTTTTCGGATCCACGAGTTCCTCTTCTTATCTCTCCTGGTTACACCAAGTATGCACCTCTCCATGCTGCTTTGAGTTGTCTGCAGCCTTTGTATGTCTCTTTTAGCTAAGGTCCACGTCTCTGCACCATACGTAAGCACTGGAAGGATGCATTGATCAAACACTTTTCTTTTAAGACATAATGGCATATTGCTCTTGAAAATTATGCTGTTTCTTCCAAAAGCTCTCCAGGCAAGTTTTGTACGCCGATTAATATCTTCACCAATGTGACCCTCACTTGATATCTGCTGTCCAAGATAAACGTACGTGTCTGTTATCTCCAGCTTTTAAATGTATAAATATTATTAAGTGACATAATATCAGTAGGAAATGTATTCCATAATGCAGGACCAGTATAATTAACAAATGATCTAAATCGTTCTGTTAGTGGAAACATGGGGATTAGTGTTGTTTACAAAAGAACATCATTCGTTATCTTTAGGTAGTTTATTGAACATCTGTCACAGTCACGGTGTCGGTTTTGATTTAAAAACATCGAACATTTATTCCCTGATTAAAAATGATCGGGACCGTGTTGAATTGTTGGACAAATGTGGCATCTATTCCATTTCTATGAAATCTGTCGATCCTCAAGACAAGGACCTCATATATATATCGGCTCAACCCTACGGAGACTGCAAACAAGAATTAAGGAACACCAATATAGTGTAAAAAATGGCTCTTCATCGACTGCTTTAGCCAGGCTTTCTTCAGCTGGTACACATTACCCATCTTGGAGAGACGTCTCAATTTTTTCTACCTCTACTACGAGGGAAACAGTGCTCTTTACAGAGAGTCTGCACATTTTGCATCGAGTGGACACTTGTTGAAACGATGAAGTACCCAGCTATATTTCTCAGGCCTGGAAAACTTTACTGTCCTCGATTCCTGTTTCTACCTCTTACATAACAGACTCTGCCCATCATCAATAGAACTCTATAGGCCTCTATTTGCTCACATTACGTTAGAGCAAGTGAACTTTCTTGTATTTCTTTCCTCAGTGTGAACGATTGGCAACGGCACCGATACATAAATGTGTTTTCTGGAACTCCAACTTGTCTTTCATCTGTGATACTAGCGTCTCGAGGTAGAGACATCCACATGTATCGAGTTATCTCATTGGCAGCAATACAACTGGGACCAACCAATTGGCGAACGGCATCGTAACGGCTTTAACAGTTTGGCGGTAATAATGGTGGATAATAGCTGCAAAACATAAAAGCACATCAAATAAATCCAATTTCACCTTAAAATATCAATTGTACAGGACTATCGACAACCGCCAATGAAGAAACTAATGTTAACTAAGATGTAAACAACCTGTGTCACGACTTCGACGACGTATATCTGGCTCAAATTGTATTTCTACCCGAATGAAACAGTACAAATCGAACAACTTAACCTGTTCGCAGTATCCATCCAAATATAATTATTAACTAGATAGAAGTTTTAAAGAAAACTACATACTTATTCTCTCAAACTTACCTCTTCGCAGCGTAGCAGTAGCCATTATCCACCATTATTACCGCCAAACTGTTAAAGCCGTTACGATGCCGTTCGCCAATTGGTTGGTCCCAGTTGTATTGCTGCCAATGAGATAACTCGATACATGTGGATGTCTCTACCTCGAGACGCTAGTTCTGATGATGTGCTCGTAGCGAGCACGAAAGTACTCATGTTGTTTTAAACCATGTAAATAGATTTTAACTTGTGTGTGTGTTTTTAGTTATTAAAGTTTGCATAGAACTGGAACCATTCGGCAAGTTTGTACATCGTGCGTTAACAGCAAGTTTCTTACCCTGAGTAGTCGTTATCTTTATTTGATGAATGAAAGACATTCTTCCGAGGGGTCTGGAGCAAACAGACCCTCCTCGTCTTTTCGCCACTGTATAGGGTCTCACTCGGAGGTACGTGCGGTGATTAGGTTTCCAAGGATACGGCAAAAATCGGCAGAGTAGATACATTTCTAAATGCAGGAGAGTCTACTCTCGTGAACTCACAAGCGTTTGGAATGTGTCAGAATGGTTTTCGAAATTCGCACATGGGTGCAGTACGTTTACTGATGAGAAACTCAGTAATATACCTTCAACATTAACAACACACCGCGACGTGGCGTGTGTAGAGGGTCTGGTGTAAAGGAGACGGTTGTCTGTGCATCAGATTACTGCAAATGTTTGTTTCGGTACCAAGCGTCACATCGTTCATTCTTATCACCGCGCGTACGCCCGAATGAGACTTTATTTCCAGGTGCGCGTTGACATTTTTGCCGTAGGACTACTAACTCCGCGGACAATAAGCCTTAAGGCCGACCGCATGTGACGAAAATAGGTCCCAATTGAAATCATTATAGCATTAAAAAAATACGTGCTGCACACTACTCGCGTTAGCATATTCGGAAACAGCATGCTGTTCAATTTGCGTACTGGGCAATACATCGTGCGCGTGACGCACTCCTCGCTCCCTGTGCGCGGGGGAGATGATGTAATATTTCTGGGGGTGCCACAGCGTTTGACTCAGTCTATCTCAGCAACCGTGAGCGCAACACGACTGTGCGTGGTATCGTTTTAGAGCTCTCGACGAGATCTATTCAAATATACGAAGAACATTTCGCAGTGGTTTAAACCGAACATTAATTTTTTTTTCTTGTGAACAACATTTGACAATATGGCGGTTTATCTGGACGACCGTGAGTGCAAAACGACTGTGCGTGGTAACGTTTTAAAGCTCTCGACGAGATCTATTCAAATATACGAAGAACATTTCGCAGTGGTTTAAACCGAACATTAATTTTTTTTTCTTGTGAACAACGTTTGACAATATGGCGGTTTATCTGGACGACCGTGAGTGCAAAACGACTGTGCGTGGTAACGTTTTAAAGCTCTCGACGAGATCTATTCAAATATACGAAGAACATTTCGCAGTGGTTTAAACCGAACATTAATTTTTTTTTTTCTTGTGAACAACATTTGACAATATGGCGGTTTATCTGGACGACCGTGAGTGCAAAACGACTGTGCGTGGTAACGTTTTAAAGCTCTCGACGAGATCTATTCAAATATACGAAGAACATTTCGCAGTGGTTTAAACCGAACATTACATTTTTTTCTCTTGTGAACAACATTTGACAATATGGCGGTTTATCTGGACGACCGTGAGTGCAAAACGACTGTGCGTGGTAACGTTTTAAAGCTCTCGACGAGATCTATTCAAATATAAGAAGAACATTTCGCAGTGGTTTAAACCGAACATTAATTTTTTTTTCTTGTGAACAACATTTGACAATATGGCGGTTTATCTGGACGACCGTGAGTGCAAAACGACTGTGCGTGGTAACGTTTTAAAGCTCTCGACGAGATCTATTCAAATATACGAAGAACATTTCGCAGTGGTTTAAACCGAACATTAATTTTTTTTTCTTGTGAACAACATTTGACAATATGGCGGTTTATCTGGACGACCGTGAGTGCAAAACGACTGTGCGTGGTAACGTTTTAAAGCTCTCGACGAGATCTATTCAAATATACGAAGAACATTTCGCAGTGGTTTAAACCGAACATTAATTTTTTTTTTCTTGTGAACAACATTTGACAATATGGCGGTTTATCTGGACGACCGTGAGTGCAAAACGACTGTGCGTGGTAACGTTTTAAAGCTCTCGACGAGATCTATTCAAATATACGAAGAACATTTCGCAGTGGTTTAAACCGAACATTAATTTTTTTTTCTTGTGAACAACGTTTGACAATATGGCGGTTTATCTGGACGACCGTGAGTGCAAAACGACTGTGCGTGGTAACGTTTTAAAGCTCTCGACGAGATCTATTCAAATATACGAAGAACATTTCGCAGTGGTTTAAACCGAACATTAAATTTTTATTTCTTGTGAACAACATTTGACAATATGGCGGTTTATCTGGACGACCGTGAGTGCAAAACGACTGTGCGTGGTAACGTTTTAAAGCTCTCGACGAGATCTATTCAAATAGGCGAAGAACATTTCGCAGTGGTTTAAACCGAACATTAATTTTTTTTTCTTGTGAACAACATTTGACAATATGGCGGTTTATCTGGACGACCGTGAGTGCAAAACGACTGTGCGTGGTAACGTTTTAAAGCTCTCGACGTGATCTATTCAAATATATAAAGAACATATCGTAATGCTTTAAACTAAAATTTTTAAAAATTCTTTTCGTGTGAATAGGTTATCATTTTTCACAATGCCGCGGAATTCGCAGAATGAAAGCAAGCAAAAGTGAATAAAATCAAAACGAGAAGTGATGAGGAATGTAAGAAGCCCAAGAAGACAGAGCATCACGTTGGAGAATTCGTGTGTAGATCTGCTTTGTGTTCGTAATGTGTCCGGCATTATTTGTAAAATATATATATATAAGCTATTTTTCATATTATAGATCTGTGATGGCTATAGCAAATTAAATAGACGCTTTAAAACCATACTCGACTAGCTCATTTCAACTGTTCGATCTGTAAGTCGTAGTCCTACATTTCAAACTGACGGCTCAATCAGAACTGAGCCTCCCTGTATTTTTTTTTTTTATACTTGAATCTATCTCAAGTACGTTGCCTTTCTAATTTAGTAAAGAGAGTGTAATGAAGCTGCAAGACACCTATTTACGTGTCCTTATAGATCACCGCCGAAGGTCAACGGAAGTTACTTTTTTATCTATCATCGTATGCACTTACTTGAAAGCTGTTCAACGCTCGTCTATAGAAATGCATACTCAAATAATGCACTTGTGGACTCGGTAAACTGCTAAAATCTGGCTTTGTGTAGGTAATTTTTTTTTAAACTAGAGTCAGTTAGTTCTAAGGTTCCTTTTTTTTTTTTTTTTTTTTAAAGATTGGAGGTTTAAAGACTATTGTGAGCAACTCCATGGTCTATAAGCAATCTCCCGTCCCTAATTTAGGGTCACCGGTTCCAGGAAAGGGAGAGAGCCAGTGCCGTAAGACAAACACAACATCCATGCCTCACCGGGATTGGAACCCGGTCCCCTTTCAGACGAATGATCAGAAGCCATCGCTTAGACCACTGCGCCACCGGGGCGGCTTCTAAAGTTCATTCGTACCTCCAACTACAGGTTTCTTGAACTGATTTTCACTCCTCCGACTGTAGATTTCTTGAACTAACCCGGGTGCAGGTTTCTTGAATTCACTTCTTCCTCCTCCTTAGGATGTCGAAACCATAGGGCAATGAGCAGTCGCCTGTTCCTAATTTCTGGCCTCCTCTGGTTCCAGGAAAAGGACATAGAAAGCGCCATCCGAGAAGCACATCACTCATGCTTTATCCAAGATTCCTCGTCTGAAAACCCTAGTTGTCTGAAACCCTGTCCCGTTTCAGACGGCTGACCCTAAACCCACGCCTTGGACTACTCGGCCACCGAAGTAGTGACCCAATTTTGTGGGATGCTCCTACAGATTCTTTTTTATTTTATTTTTTTTATTTTAGGTTTCACGACCACCTTGAGCAAATCAATGGGCTATAAGCAGTCGCCCATCCCTAATTTAGGGCCATTCGTTCCAGGGAAGGGAAAGAGCCAGTGCCGAAGGACAAACACAAATATCCATGCCTCACCGGGATTCAAACCCGGACTCCTTTCAGACGAATGATCAGAAGCCATCGCTTAGACCGCCAGATTCTTTAGGAACGGCTTTTGGGCGAAGCTAATCTGTTAACATTGCAGAATTTTCTCCCTAAATGTTGAAGCTCGTCAATTCCTGTAGCGTCCAAGAAGGGCGCAAATGGCAGCTTCCCGCCCCGGTGGCGCAGCGCTCAAAGCGATGGCTTCTGAGATGGGCCCGGGTTCAAATCCCGGAGAGGCATGGATGTTGTGTTTGTCTTACGGCCCTGGCTCTCTCCCTTTCCTGGAACCAGTGACCCCGAATTAGGGACGGACGACTGCTTATGGCCCACTGAGTTGCTCACTGTGGTCGTAAAACCTCCAGTCAAAAAAATAAATAACAAGATGACGCCGAATTTCGGGTGTAGTAAGCACGTCTTTTGAATCCGTTCTGACGCAAATTAAATTTATCAAAGCTATTCAAAGTCAATGCAACCGGTGTGGAAAACAATACTATCTGACATACGAAAAAGTTTTTCAAGCGGGTTTTTAATCCCTCAGATATTGCTGTAAGCGGAATCGTGAGCTTACGCCCTTTGGTTGCAGACTTGTGCGTTTTTTCTTTTTTTTTTTTTTTTATTGGAGGTTTAACGACCACCGTAAGCAACTCAATGGGCTATAAGCAGTCGCCCGTCCCTAATTTAGGGTCACTGGTTCCAGGGAACGGAGAGAGCCAGTGCCGTAAGACAAACACAACATCCATGCCTCACCGGGATTCGAACCCGGACCACTTACGGACGAATGATCAGAGGCCAACGCCTTAGACCACTGCGCCACCGGGGCGGCGACTTGTGCGTTAAGCAAAACATGAATTTATATGAGAAACATTTCGCACCGGAAACGCTCTCCAACATAGAAATAATTTTTCAAATCGGACTTTTAAAAGCAGAGATATCGACAAAAATAAGATGTGACTGTACGTCCACTGGTGAGAAAACCATGCAATATTTTAGGAAGAAAGTATTCTCAAAAGGTTTTTCCATATGAGCATTATCGGTCCAAGAAAAAAAAAAAAAAAAATAGTTGAGTTTTCAGGAACTCAGATTTTGCTACAAATGCATCAGAAACAGAAATTAACACTTATGCCCCCTGGTGGTCAAACCATTCTTTACCAAACATTAGAAATTATGTGAAAAATATTTTCCATCAGGTCTTGTATGCGATACAGGAAGAAATTTTCAAATCGGAGTTTTAGGAGCAGAAATAACGAAGAAAACGCAATTTACCTTTGTTCCCCGTAGCGGAAAGTCTATGATTTACTTGAAAAATTTTGAACTTATAAGGAAAACATTCCGCATCGGAAACACTATCCAACAAAGAAGGGATTTTTCAATCGGACTCCTAGAAGTACAGATATTGTCAAAAATAAGATACACATCTACGCCCCCTGGTGTTGAAACCGTGCATTATTTCAAGAAGAAAATGTTTCTAAAAGGTTTGTCGACATGAGTAGTAACGGCCTACAAACGACGGTTTTTTTCAGTCCAGAATTTAGAAGCTCAGATTTTGCTGCAAATATATCAGAAGCGGAATTTAAGCCTTACGCCACCTGGCGGTCAAACCATTTTTTTTACAAAAATTAGAAATATATGCAAAGGATTTCACATCAGGAGCCTGTACCCGGTGCAGAAAGAATTTTTCAAATCGGAGATTTGAAAGCAAAGATATAGGAGGAAACGCAATTTAGCTCTACTCCCCCTAGCGGAAAGTCTATGAGTTACTTTGAAATTTTGAAATTATATGAAAAATATGTCACACTGAAAATACTATCCAACAAAGAAGGCATTTTTCAAATCGGTCTCCTAGAAGTAGAGATATTGACAAACATAAGATATGCATCTACGCCTCCTGGTGGAGAAACTGTGGAATATTTTAAGAAGAAAATATCCCGAAAAGGTTTATCGATTGGAGTGGCATCAGTCCACGAAAGAATTATTTCAATCGATATTTTACAAGCTCAGATTTTATGGCAAATACATCAGAAGCAAAAATTAACACTTACGCCTCCTGGTGGCCAAAGCATTCTTTACCAAAAATTTGAAATTATATGCAAAAGATTTTCCATCAGGAGGTGCATCCGCTGAAGAAAAAAGTTTTCAAATCGGAGTTTTAGAAGAAGAGTTATCGGGAAAAATGTAATTTACTTTAACGCCCACTAGCGGAAAATCTATGCGTAATTTGAAAAAAATAACTATATTTAAAGTACTCTTCGACATAAATGGAATCGAAAGATAAAAGATTTTTTTCAATCGGATGTTTAGAAGCAAATATGTGGATTAAAACTTATTTTTGAATTCGACATCATCAGCATTTACGCCCTCTAGAGGCGAAATTCTACATCGTAAAAAAAAAAAAAACGAAATGAATGATCATCATTCGCATATTTCAAGCTTCCCAATGCAAAAAAGAATTTTTCAAATCGGACTAATAGTTGAAGAGATATCGTGGGTACGGACGGACGGACAAACCGGTAACATAAGCACGATGTTTTTTTAGAAAAGACGTGCTAAAAATGGCAGCTCACGTAGTGATAACGTAAGCTAATGGACGCAGTTTAGTAGAAATGCATCTTTCTTGGTGGTACATTAAGGAGTTAGATAAAGATAGAAAGTAAAAAAAAGGATGAAAAAAAAAAAAAATCATAGACTTCTGACGGCTGCCTCACTGAATGACAATTTCTTTTTCTTAGCTCCCAAATCCCACAGAAATGCCTAAACCGATTTGCTAGGCGTTAGGACGGCAGGGAGAAACTGGTCTGTACCCCCCCCCCCCTCCCTTTCACTTCAGTTCCGAAGGGTATTAGCCGATCATTAACCCGTTGTTTTCCAGCAGGCCATCAATCCCCTCCCCCGCCAGCGTGTTCCAAAACATCACCGGTCAAGATATTAACCTAAGATCCAGTCCATCCCGGTGAAGCATAAGAAGAGAAGGAATCATCATTACTTGACCCAGTGACCCTTCACGCTGAGCGGGTTCAGATACAGAATTTTCTCACACTCTCCTGTAGCAAGAGCGTAATGACTGGATATTTCGGACTCGGACGAATCTAGATAAGGGCATAAAGTCTGGGTGAGCTTGAGAATCCGTTTTTAAACCCTTACAAGGAAAAATCCGCACGCCCGCCGACACGGTTGGAATATCTGGCAATTACGCCATGTATCGGAACGGAAGTGACGTACGTGAATTGCATGGCGTGAAGGTGAATGGCGGGCCTAACTTCCTTCGCTAATTATTTCATCGGGCGTCATGATCTTGCGAAGAACAAATCCCGAAACAATCTTCTCAGGCTAAATGCCATTATGGGCTCTCACCAAAGCCTTCTGCTAATTTCGTCAAACATCGATGTTTCTTGTAATGGCTTTGCCGCATACGTGAAGGAGGAAATACTGGAAATGTGCAGTCGTGCCAGAGGAATATTAATGCCTGTTTGATTTCCCAGAACGTGCTTATAGCCACCACCTCCGCAAGCAGTTATGTCTCGAAAAGCAACAAGAAAGGTAAGACGTGTACTTAAAAAAAGTAAATAAATAAAATGAAAAAAAAAAAAAAAACGTAGACCGTCGAAAAGATTATTGTTATTAATTTTGTTGTCGTCGCACAGATTTTCTTACGCAAGGTAAAACTGAAACAGAAAACCCATAGCGTCTTGAATATTAAATCGAACACGATAAATTTAAATCTCGTGACACCGAAAATCTCGCTTTTTTTTTGTCAGTGCGTTATTAATAACTGTCGCATGTGCAAAAAATATGAAAACACCGGGGATGCCAATTTATTACTAAAACACGCGATTTCGCAAAAATAAAATACAGCCTTCTGTAAACGCATAAAACATTAGCAGGGGTACCCGGTATTTCCCAGGTAAATATTACTTTTCGTGGAATCACCAAGTTCATCTGGTAAAAGTTAATGAATGAAAAAAATATTCCTGTAATTTTCCAGTAATTTTTTTTTTAATTCATTTAGGTTATTGCTTTTTGGTAAACAGTATTTTTAGTTTTTCCATTGGAAGCAAAAATGTACAGATTTTAAAGATTGTCAACCCTTGAGCAGGGGACGTAGAGTTGTCCATGTGAAAAGTAGGGTTCCTTTAAATAGATGCCAGCCACTTCCAATGACTAGCTGATGCAGTAATATTTCTGCAAAAAAAAAAAAAAGAGCACAACAGCAAAAGTGCCGGGATGACTGCAAATGTGAAAAAAAAATGATTTAGTTAATTTATTTTTACGAAACAGAAAAGAAGGGAAGAGGAATGGAAATACCTTCAAGGAGACATCTATAGAACTGCAGTATATCTGACGTGCGCTTCTGAGAATCCCGCAACACTGAAATGCAATGTACCTATGCCATGTCGCGTGCATGCGACTTGCCATTGATCCTCCTTTTGTTTACCGTTTTGAATTTTGAATATCTGGAACTCTCTATTTGCGTTACATTGTATTTCTGCCTGACGAAGCCGCCCGTTGGTGGTGAAAGCTAACGTTTATTCGTTTGTGTTTTTAACACACCATTTAACATATATTTTTGCACTTTATTGTTTCTACAGTCTCTAACTTAGACCGTAAATCTGGTATTGGAGTGCTGAATTGTATTGCAGTTCTTAAAAGTAAAAAATGGAACTTCTTACGAGAATTTTGAATGGGGGCACCTTAACCCCGGGTTCCGACTCCATCCGAAAACCGTCTACGGTCTAAGTTAGAGTACCATGAGATAGTATACCGAATTTGGGGTTTCTAAATTGAAAACTGTAGATTTGTATAGCGGACATACAAACGAACAAATATTCAAGTGTATCATCATCATCATCATCATTGTCAACCATTATCAATCCACTGCTGGACGAAGGTCTCCCCAAGTTTCCTCCACAACGGTCTGTCTTGTGCCAGTCTCCTCCATGTCACTCCCGCATATTTACGAATTTCATCCACCCATCTCCCATGTGGTCTTTTTCTGGGTCTTTTCCTGTCCCTTGGAATCCAATCTAAAATTTCGGCTGTCCATCTATGGTCTGTCCTTCTGGCAGTATGTCCAGCCCATTGCCATTTCAGGGATTTAACTCTGATCATGATGTCTTCCACTCTCGTCATTTTTCGGATCCACGAGTTCCTCTTCTTATCTCTCCTGGTTATACCAAGCATGCACCTCTCCATGCTTCTTTGAGTTGTCTGCAGCTTTTGTATGTCTCTTTTAGTTAAGGTCCACGTCTCTGCACCATACGTAAGCACTGGAAGGATGCATTGATCAAACACTTTTCTTTTAAGACATAATGGCATATTGCTCTTGAAAATTATGCTGTTTCTTCCAAAAGCTCTCCAGGCAAGTTTTGTACGCCGATTAATTTCTTCATCAATGTGACCCTCACTTGATATCTGCTGTCCAAGATAAACATACGTATCTGTTATCTCCAGTTTTTCTCCATCAATCGATAAATCTTCATTTCTTGTAAAAGCATTGAACATCACTTTTGTCTTCTGAAAGTTCATTTTTAATCCCACTTCTTTACTCTTGTCAGCAAGTTCCTGGATCATACTCTGCAGCTCTGATGGGGTAGTTGCAAAAATGACTACGTCATCAGCAAAACGAAGGTGGGTTAGATAATCTCCATTAATCTTTATCCCTTTGTTTTCCCAGTTCAGTGATTGAAAGACATTTTCCAATGTGGCATTAAAGAGCTTCGGAGATATGGTGTCACCTTGTCTCACTCCCTTTCCAATTTTTATGTGTGTTGTATTTTCAAACAGCCGAATCTTTGCACTTGCATTTTCATAGATGTTATTAATAATATTAATGTATGCATCTTCAATACCGCAGGATTTCAGAGCCGTGGTAACTGCTGATGGTTTCACCGAATCAAAGGCTTTTTCATAATCGATAAAAGCCATGCACAATGGAAGTTCATATTCCCTCGCTCTTTCAATCAGTTCTCTCAGTACGTGGATATGATCTATTGTGCTGTAGCCACTCCTGAATCCATCTTGTTCTCTCGGTTGAGCCATGTCCAGTGTTACCTTCAAGCGGTGTGAAAGAACTTTAGTGAAGATTTTATAAACCACTGATAGGAGGCTGATAGGTCTGTAGTTCCTGAGATCCTCAATGTCACCTTTTTTATGTAGCAGGATCATTGTAGCATTGTTCCAATCCTCAGGAATCTTCCCTTCATTAAGGCATCGAGTGAAAATTTGGGCGAGTACTGTTTCAATTTCTCCACTTGCTTCTTGTATGATGTCTATAGTAATTCCATCTTTTCCTGGAGCTTTCCCTCGCTTCATGTTCTTGATTGCATGAGCAACTTCTGCTGGGAGGACTGGAAGAACTCTGGTACCTTTCATGATGTCTGGAGTACATGTATCATCCCTTTCATATAATTTGGAGTAGAAATCATTCACTCTTGTCAAAATTTCGCCTCTATTTCTTGTTATAGAACCATCTTCTTTTCTCAGAGCCATAATCTGTTTTCTTCCCTTACTGAGATGTCCCTTTGCTATCTTAAGGCTTTGGTTGTTTTCAATTGCTTTCCTCACTAGCTCACAGTTGAATTTCCTTACGTCTTCAGTGATACTTTTTCGTGTTGTCTTGCATAGCTCTATATATTCCACTTTGGA
This sequence comes from Macrothele yani, assembly GCA_039090855.1. Classification (NCBI taxonomy): domain Eukaryota; kingdom Metazoa; phylum Arthropoda; class Arachnida; order Araneae; family Macrothelidae; genus Macrothele; species Macrothele yani. The sequence goes on along the minus strand of CM077025.1, from coordinate 122,981,729 downwards.
AGTCACATCTACTTTAGTTGTCCTCATCTCTCTTCTTTTTTGCATCAACATTTTGGTTTTTCCTGATAATTTGTTCACATGCAACTTGTTCTTAGACCCAGCTAATTTTGTTGCTGTTTGTGTCGACGCCATATCTTGAAAAGTAGAGAATGTTGGAAAGAATCTACTTAAAAAGTAATGTGGAAGCAATGCAAGGAAAAAAGTCAACTTGAAATAGTAAACCAGGAGTAGAAGCCATTTTGGAAAATCTTCACTCCAAATGTAGAGCATGTTGAAATAACGCTAAAAAAAGTCCGTTTAAATCGAAGAGGGAGGAAGGGAGAAGGGGAAACCAAGTTGGTAAAAGTCTATTTGAACCGTAGGAAATGTCGAAACCATGTGGAAGAAAGTCTACTTGAACCGTAGAGGATGTGAAACCCATGTTGGAAAAAAGCAAAACACTGATGTATGACTTTCATTATAACTATGTCAGAAGTCTTGAAGTCGTTGATTGGAACCACATTTGTAAACATCCACTTGAAATTGTAACATTAGTCGAAATCACGCTGGAAAAAGTCAAACTGAACCGTAGAGAATGTCGAAACCAAGTGTTATAAAAAAAAGTCCACTTGAACCGTAGAGGATGTCGAAACCAAATTGGAAAAAGTCCACTCTAACCGTAGAGGATGTCAAACCCCATTCAAGTGTATATATATATATATATATATAGGATACCATATTACTCTTCATACCTTCCGTCACTATTTATTTCCCTTCCATTAAGCAATGGGCAGTCAAAACTGAAGTGTCGACGCCATATCTTGAAAAGTAGAGAATGTTGGAAAGAATCTACTTAAAAAGTAATGTGGAAGCAATGCAAGGAAAAAGTCAACTTGAAATAGTAAACCAGGAGTAGAAGCCATTTTGGAAAATCTTCACTCCAAATGTAGAGCATGTTGAAATAACGCTAAAAAAAGTCCGTTTAAATCGAAGAGGGAGGAAGGGAGAAGGGGAAACCAAGTTGGTAAAAGTCTATTTGAACCGTAGGAAATGTCGAAACCATGTGGAAGAAAGTCTACTTGAACCGTAGAGGATGTGAAACCCATGTTGGAAAAAAGCAAAACACTGATGTATGACTTTCATTATAACTATGTCAGAAGTCTTGAAGTCGTTGATTGGAACCACATTTGTAAACATCCACTTGAAATTGTAACATTAGTCGAAATCACGCTGGAAAAAGTCAAACTGAACCGTAGAGAATGTCGAAACCAAGTGTTATAAAAAGTCCACTTGAACCGTAGAGGATGTCGAAACCAAATTGGAAAAAGTCCACTCTAACCGTAGAGGATGTCAAACCAAGTTGGAAAAGTCCACTTGAACCATAGAGGATGTCGAAACCAAGTTGGAAAATGTCCACTTGAACCGTAGAGGATGTCGAAACCAAGTTGAAAACGTCCACTTAAACCATAGAGAATGTCGAAACCAAGTTGGAAAACGTCCACTTGAAATGTAGAGGATGTCGAAACCAAGTTGGAAAAAGTCCACTTGAACCGTAGGGGATGTCGAAAAAAGTTGGAAAAAGTCCACTTGAACCGTAGAGAATGTCGAAACAAAGTTGTAAAAAGTCCACTTGAACCGTAGATAATGTCGAAACCAAGTTGGAAAAAGTCCACTTGAACCGTAGAGGATGTCGAAACCAAGTTGTAAAAAGTCCACTTGAACCGTAGAGAATGTCGAAACCAAGTTGGAAAAAGTCTATTTGAACGGTAGGAAATGTCGAAACCATGTTGAAGAAAATCCACTTGAACCGTAGAGGATATCAAAGCCATGTTGGAAACACTTTCACATGCATCAGGGGCCCCAGTTTTTGCCAGGTAAACATGCCCCACACGTCCAACCGGCTCCACCGGCTTGCACTGTGGAGACCATATGGGAAAGATCAAGTGTCTCATGCTATTTGCGCCAAATACATACACTACCACCATCCATGGAGTTGAGTAAAAACCGTGGTTCTATTTGCGCCAAATACATACACTACCATCCATGGAGTTGAGTAAAAACCGTGGTTCGTCAGACCAGCACACTTTTTCCCAGTCATCCGACATCCAACTCGCCTGGTGCGAAGATCATGCAAGTTGATCTCCTCACGGCCTTTTCCCTCCTTTTCCTAGTTGCTGTAGTGGCAACTGAAAGAATAAATAAATGAAATGAAATGAAAATGTGACATGAACCATGGTAGGATAGGATGTCGTCCGGATCGTCTCCTGTTATAGCCCATACGTGCGAGCGTGCTACGCAAGGTCATGACAGATACTGTTCCGTGTACTACCCTTCTGCTGTATTGTCCAGTCAGCTGTTGAACAGTGTTGCGTCTGTTGGCTTGTTCGAGTCGTCAGACCCGGGCCTCACCTCTCGCATCAACCTTTCGCTGTCCTGTGCAATTTTGTCTCCGGGTCGTTGTTTGACCATTTTCTTCAACTACGGTGGCTCGCAAACAACTTACCAGTTCATCCGTTTGGGAAATCGACGCACTAGCTCTCCGAGCTCCCCACAATCTTTCCTTTCTCAAAGCCCGATAGCTCTTTTCGTTTACCCATCACGCTCCGAAGTTTACCACCTACTGTTCCACTCACACTTTATATATGCTACCTCGGTCGACTAATCGCGTCCTTCCGAAGATCACGTGGTCAACGGGGCGCATCCACTTTTGATAAGGGTGGTCATTTCAGCGATCACTCGGTGTATATTGGCATATAACCCTACAAAAAAAAAAAAAAAAAAGAAGGAAAGAAAGAAAAAAAAACTGAGGTTAGGCGTTACTGTTTAATACCGAATTCTTCAACGATAGGGAAAACTATCTTTAGTGTTCGTGGAAAAGTTTTAGCTCTAGGGAGAAAATTGTTCTGCAAGCCAGCAATTTATTGCGAACAGGGGCATACAGATTGCCCCCCGCAACCCCCGTATTGGGGGGGGGAGGGCTCGTGGCTAAGAAGGCCTCAACATGTTTTACAATTTTTTTAGCGGAAATTTCGTATGAAGCTGATTACACAAACAGCAGGAAATTTTGACGGCAGCCTTGAATGAAGTATTAAAAAGAAAATAGATTTTTTTTTCAATAATACATACACCGTATAGTGGAAATTCCTTTAAGGATTTTTGTGGATACTTGTAAGTTCGATGATATCTTCACGATGCAGATAGCTGAATATGACTTCAAATCTTTCAGTTCAGTGGTGATTTCTTTACTCCGAGAGTACCTTTCAACCCTCATCTCCCAGTTCATTGATGATTCCTTGACGGTGATAATCGTGTAACCTATGCTTGACTCAATACTTCATCTAGTCCTTCATCTTCCACTTCACCGATGGTTTCTGGAAAACGTCAGTCACGAAATGGATGGAGGTGCTAATTTTAATGTGCAAACCGGGATATAATCTCTTTCTCAATTCTTCAGTGACGATATCCTGAAGGATATGGTCTTGAACACATTCGCTAATTTTTACCAATTCAGCGATGAGTTCCAGTAAAGCTCATGTGAAACATAATCTCTAATATTCGAGTTCAGTGACCAATTCCTGACACAGATCTGCCTGGATTCAGTTTACACCCTTCCAGTTTAGAGATGATGTCTTACAAAAAAGGCAGTCATTGATATAATACTAATTCTTACAAGCCAATCCTACGACAGGTCCGTAATGTAAACCAGAGCTGATTTCCTGCAGATGGTCCCAGTTACAATTCCAAATTTTCTAGTTCAGCAATGATTTTTTTGATAAATCCAACTGGAAATCCCCTTTGATTATTAGCTCACAAAAATTTTCCTTCAAGATTTTTTTTTTTTTACGAAGCCGTCCGGAATATAATCACAAATCTCAGAGTTCATTGATGATTTCCTAACTAATAAAGCAGTCAGGAATACAATTTTTAACTCACCGTTAATCGATGATTTCCTGATGAATATATCTCTCGTAATTTCTTGATGAGCCCAGATCTTTTTCGGTGGAGGTGGCTGGTAAACTACCACCGTGAGCAACTCAGTGTGCTATAAGCAGTCACCCGTCCCTAATTTAGGGCCACTGGTTCCAGGGATGGAAGATAGTCAGTGCCGTAAGACAAACACAACATCCATGTCTCACCCGTATCCATCACAGACGAAATGATCAGAAACCATCGCTTGGACCACTGCGCTACCGCGGTGGCTCTAATAAAGTTTTCTCTTATGATTTATTGATGAAGCCATCCTAGAATATAACATCTCTTTTGATTACTTGAAGCCAGCTGTGATACAATCCTAGAAGTCACGATTACTTTCCCCCAAAGATCTTCATCATTTCCTGACTAAACTGCGTGGAAACTGAAAACCTAGTCTTACTGTTCATTGATATTTTATTGCCAAAAGTATTTCTCCTAAATATTCCAACAAAGCAAACTGAATCCGCTTGTACTACTTACTGGTCATCCATGTAACACTTCTCAGAAAACTTGAAAATTTCAATCGTCCTGGAATCGAACCCACCATCTCCCGATTACCGGTCGATTATGCTAACCATGACACGGGCCTGGTTCATTTGCCCGACGTTTACTTCACCGAAGGTTCACTTGACCGAAAATCACTTCACCGAAAAGATAGTTTCACCGAAAGATCACTTGATCGAAAGATACATTTCACCGATGGGTCACTTGATCGGAAAGTTCATTTCGCCGAAAGGTCACTTGATCGGAAAGTTCATTTCGCCGAAAGGTCTCTTTACCTAAAAGTTCATTTCATCGAAAGGTCTCTTTACTTAAAATTTCATTTCATCGAAAGGTCTCTTTACCTAAAAGTTCATTTCGCCGAAAGGTCTCTTGATCGGAAAGTTCATTTCGCCGAAAGGTCTCTTTACCTAAAAGTTCATTTCGCCGAAAGGTCTCTTTACCTAAAAGTTCATTTCATCGAAAGGTCTCTTTACCTAAAAGTTCATTTCGTCGAAAGGTCTTTTTACCTAAAAGTTCATTTCATCGAAAGGTCATTTCACCGAAGGTTCAGTTTGTCGAAAACTTTGGATTTCATTACAGGATCTGTTGAAGCATAGTGTAAGTTCGGCAGGCAGACCACCAAAACGTTAGGGGATGTTATTGATTGCACATTTGATTTCTCCGTGTCACAGAGAACGCAAATATTTAGTTTTAAGACAAATCTTTTTTTTTTTTAAGACACTAGGTCTCGTCTTAGGTCTTTTTAGTAAATTTTAATCATGTTCATTAGGGTTACATAAAAGTCATGTTTAGTGCTCATGTTCATAAAGTTTATATAAAAAGTCAAGTTAATAATGGTGCACTTTTTTCAGGCAAAAAGAATACATTTCAGGGCCCTAGGTCTCGGCTTAGGCCTTTTTAGCAAATTTTAACCGTGCGTGCTCATTTTCATAAGGTTTACATAAAAAGTTACTTTACATTTTATGTAATGCTTATGAATATGAGTAGGGTTAAAATCTGTTAAAATGGCCAGTTTCTATGCCTACGGTCAAAAAATTAATGTTTTGTGGTTGAGCAAAAGTGGAACATTATTTACTTGATTTGCTATGTAACCCTTATGAATATAAAAAGTACTCATGAGGAGGTGTTTCACAGAAGTTAAAAGTGTATTTTTTATATAATCCGATAATGTTTAGGAGGGCACTTTTTCAAAAACATGCACCACACACTCCAACAGATCTGTAACAACAAAATTCTAATTTTTCGATGAACTGACCATTCGGTTAAATGATCTTACGATATAATGAACTTTTAGGTAAAGTAATCTTTCGGTGAAATAAACTTTTCGTTCAGACGTCCTTTCGATGAAGTGACCCTTCGGTGAAATGTACCTTTCGATCAAGTGATTTTCGGCGAACTGATTTTCGGTCAAGTGACCTTTCGATCAAGTGAACGATACACCCATTACACCACCCAGGACAGTGAAGTTCCAAGCAAGTGAGACATAGGAATCTGAAAGTCCTCAAATTTTCGCTAGTCGAAGCATCCATGCTTTCTCATAGAGCTTTGACCCCTCTGGTGGTACTGGTGACCTCCGACCTACATCCGTCCGGATGGGAATTGTGTCAAAGCGTTATGAGGAAGCATGGATGCTTCGACTAGCGAAAATCTGAGGACTTTCCGATTCCCATGTCTCAGTTGCTTGGAACTTGACTGTTCTCTGTGTGTATTGGTTAGCATACTCGAACGGAAATCAGGAGATGCGGGGTTTGATTCCAGACGATTGAAATTTTCAAGTTTTCTGAGACTGTGTTACATGGATGGCCAGTAAGTGGTACAAGCAAATTCAGTTTGCTTTGCTTGAATATTCTGTGACTTTTCCATGTACTATGAAGAATATTTCGTCCTACATTGTCTTTTTCCTAACTTGCTGGCAAAGCCTTCCTGGAAATATAATTCCTGACCCAGTGTCTCTGGATACAGTGCCTATCCATGATCCCTAGTCAAAGTGAGACAGTCCTTGACACAATCCGTATTCCCAAACTTTTTTTTCTTGGATAAGATCCCTAAACTAGTTTAACAATCATTTTCTGAAGAAGGTTTTGGGTGCAATTCCTGAAATTCCACTTCTGCGATTATTTCCTGGAGAAACACATCTCCGGAAAATAGTGCCTAATATTTAATTTCTTGTAACTTCCATTCCAAGCAACAGCAAAAAACGGCTTTTGTCTGGTTTTATGGAAACAGAAAATTTCCCGTTCGAAGCTACGCTTTAAACACGTCACAATTATTTTTTCCCAATTTCTAAAATTTGTTGTCTCGTTTAGAAATTATCATAAAATGAAATTCTTGACCGATTTCCTTATAACACAAACTCAGAATCATCTATATATAGCCTCTCAAAATTTTATTTTACAGCTCACTTCTGCTTAAAATCAATAAATGCAATAAGCTGTCTGTCGAAGAAAGAACGAATTACTCAGATTCAGCTTCAACTGCTGGGAGTAAAGGTTTCACAGAGACGGAGAAAGAGAGAAAGAGAGAGAGAGCAGTTGAAATTATGTTTTTTTTTTTTGTTTTGTTTTTTAAATCGGAGAACGCATCTTCATCGAAGTTTTCACTAGAAATTTTCTCGTGATTGCGATCTGCTCACTTCTTTAGATATGAATGTCGATGTAAGATATGGATAAAATAAGATTATCTGAGTTCTCATAAAATCATCTTAACTTTCTGATGTGCTTACGCTAGATGAACTTGAATCGTAACATCTTAAGTAAACAAGATTTGTCTGGAATAAAACAGGATTTCTTCTCAATGAAGAAACCAAAATCAGCTTTCCCTTTTAATACCGATTGAATAGAGCAGATTAAAGGCGACATAACTTATCGTTTGTCATCTCAAACAAAAGCAATCGTAACGTACAGTGTTCGAAGGTTTTAGCGTTACTGACTAAGCAGCAGCTTCCCACTGAGAATCATATCTCTTAAATATTTGGAAACCATATTTTTAAGCTCATGGCGGTTCGTAAATCGTTTTGATACTTTCAGCTTTTAGTTTCTTAAAGTGTAAAACCCAAACTTGCCCGTGGCAGTATTCGAATCCTTATAATTCTGCTCGGGAACTGAATGCTTTCCTAATTAAACCACACCTACAAGGGCTTATCACTCTTACTTGCCGTCTTGACATGTGCATCACCTGTGAGGTAGGTACGTCACATATATCCCGCTCCCTTGAGAAAGAGCTGGGACGGAATCATAGGTTTCCGGGTCAGCCGGGAAACCATGCTTGAAGAACCTCGCCGAAGAAGAAATTCCGATTAATTCCATGTGTATAAATTCTATGTGTGGAAGAAGCATCACACGTTATTATCCCCCCTTGGGTAAGGGCTGGGACGGAATCATAGGTTTTCGGGTCAGCCGGCAAACCATGCTTGAAGTAGCTCGCTGAAGAAGGAATTCTGATTAATTCCAGATGACGTGTGGAGGAAGCGTCACGCATTTTTCAAAGAGAAGAAGGAATTCTCATTAATTCCAGACGATGTGTGGAAGGAACACCACACATTTTTCGAAGCACAGAAGGAATTCTCATTAATTCCAGACGATGTGCGCGGGAGAAACATCACACATTTTTCGAAGCGAAGAAGGAATTCTCATTAATTCCAGACGATGGGCGGGAGAAACATCACACATTTTTCGAAGCGAAGAAAGAATTCTCATTCATTCCAGACGATGTGCGGAAGCAACATCACACATTTTTCGAAGCGAAGAAGGAATTCTCATTCATTCCAGACGATGTGCGGAAGGAACACCACACATTTTTCGAAGCGAAGAAGGAATTCTCATTAATTCCAGACGATGTGGGGAAGGAACACCACACATTTTTCGAAGCGAAGAAGGAATTCTCATTAATTCCAGACGATGTGTGGAAGGAACATCACACATTTTTCGAGACGATGTGCGGGAGGAATATCACAGATTTTTCGAAGCGAAGAAGAAATTCTCATTAATTCCAGACGATGTGTGGAAGGAACATCACACATTTTTCGAGACGAAGAAGGAATTCTCATTAATTCGAGACGATGTGCGGAAGGAACATCACACATTTTTCGAAGCGAAGAAGGAATTCTCATTAATTCCAGACGATGTGTGGAAGGAACACCACACATTTTTCGAAGCGAAGAAGTAGTTCTCATTAATTATAGACGATGTACGGAATGAACATTAGACATTTTTCGAAGAACCTAACGGCCCGGAGATCCAATTTGACTTTCGGACGCCAATGTGAAATTCTATTCCTGTAACTGCCGGTGGCGGAACTCGAATCAACATCGTTCTGCTCCGGAGCAAATGCTTTCTCAACTAAGCTACTCCGGCAAGGGCTTTCTGTTGCTACTTGCCGTCTTGATACCTGCGTCACTTCTGTATTACGTTCAGGATACAACTGTAAATGCGTCATGATGAAATGTTTTCCTGTCATTTTGCGAGTGATATAGTAATTTTATTTTCTGTTGGAGCTTATTATTTTTTCCAATACGTTCGTAGTAATTTATTTTTTATCACAAATGAAGTATTTTTTTCATCATGATTTTTCAAAGCAACAGAATGCTCTGCAACTTGAGATCTTTTGAAAATCACAATGACTTTCAATTATCTTCAAGAAGAAGAGAAATGTGCTTTTTTACAATATTACATCACAAAACTCCTAAATATAAAATGTACTCTTGATAGCTATAACAACTTTTGTCTTAAGGACTCCACACACTGATACATAGAAATCGTAGAATCACCAGTACATTAATTTAATTTAAGTATCCGGTTTCTTACATACACAGTATACACTATATTGACAAAAGTCACCGGACACTTTGAAGAGAAACACAACATAACATTTATTGACATACATTAGTACGGTGTTGGTCCACCTTTGCCTTAATGCATGCACTGACCCTTCGAGACATGCTTTCGACAAGGTTTTGGAACACAGCAATAGGTATGACCTTCCATTCAGTAAATAATGCTGTCGTTAACTGTTGCTTAGTAGTAGGCCTTGGTTCCAAACTTCTAATGTGGCACTCTAATTCATCCCATAGGTGCTTAATAGGATTAAGATCAGGGCTCTATGTTGGCCAGTCCACACACGATAGGGAATTATCGTCAAACCACGCCGTAACAGTCCTTGCTTTACGGCTCAGTGCATTATCCTGCTGGTACCAACAAGGCTCGGTTACACAGAATCGCCACAGAGTTTGTAGGGCATAATTGTCTAGAATATCAAGGTAGACGTGCTGGGTAACAGATTTCTCCACGATAACCAATGGGCCGGGACCATACCACGAAAAACACCACCACACGAGTACACTGACAGCTCCAAACTTAACCGTAGGAAAAGTACACTGTGGTAAATAGCGTTCCCCGGCTGCCGCCATGCCCATACACGGCCATCAGACTGATGGATTGTGTATCTGGATTTATCAGTCCATAAGACCCGTTTCCATTGATCCACGGTCCACGATAACTGTTCTTTACACCATGCTAAACGACGAGCAACATTCCGACTGGAGATGAAAGGTTTATGAACGGCCACACGACCACGATAACCCATGGAATGAAGTTATCTGAGAGTGGTACGTGTACATACCCAGGTTCCAGCATTTTTACTCACCTATACACTGAGGTCTTGTGCAGTATCAGTCAATTAGCTGTAACGACTCTCCTGAGGCTTCGACGTCCTCTATCACTGATTTTCTTTGGTCTGCCGGTACTTTTTGCTGCTTCAGGCACGCCACGTGTCTTCCATTTATTCAGTACATCCAAAACAGTTGACTTGGGTATGTTTAAACGCCTCTCGGTATCTCTCATGGACAACCCACTAATATAACACCCAACAATCTTTCCTTTCTCAAAGTCAGTCCTCTCCCACCGCGACATTTTCACTCAACTTCAGAGTGCCATTTGTTCGCGGTCAGCTGCAGGCTTGTTGGCATACCAATTGCAGCTGTACCGCGCATCTTAACAATGCAGCGGATTCGTTCATTTGCTTTTGAAAGGGTGTCTGGTGACTTTGGAATATCCTGTGCCACGATAACCAAAATTCATGTGATATGCTGCCCACAATATCCGATCTCGCTACAGAACTTCATAATCAGATTTTCGTTAATATAGGAAAGTAAGCACACCCGACAAAAACTTGATCATCCCTGGCAGAACTAACCTAATAACGGGCGACGGCTCCTCTTGCCTTGATAACAGCCTAAATCCGGTGTGGTAGAGATTCCACGAGGTTGTGGATGTATTGAACATCGATTCGCATCTACTCGTTGGTCGATTCGTCCTGAAGTTCCGCCAGAGTACGTGGATGTCTATTCCGGCGTTTCACCTTCTGTTCCAAATGATCTCACATATTTTCAATGCGATTGAAATCTGGGGATTTGGCGGGCAAGTCGAGGTGAGACAGTGTTGCTGATTGTTCGTCGTGCCACTCAGACACAGGTTTAGCCCTGTGCACACGGCAATTGTCATCTTTGAAGACAGGAGTGGAAATGTGGCGCTGCTCCTAGAGATGTAGGGCAAAGGGCAACACTTCATCATTCAGAATGCGGAGGTAGGCATGCTGGTTCCAATTTCATCGTCACTGCAATGAGAGGGCCCATTTCGTGGTGCGAAAAATATCTCCAAAACATCATAGGACTCCTTCTAGCTTGAACAACACCTTCGATACAATAAGGATTAAAAGGCTTCATTGGGCCTGCCATGCACTCGTCGCCTGCCATCATTGGAGTACAAACAAAAACGAGACTCATCAGACCAAACTAATGGTTTCCAATCCTCCACAGAAAAGTTTTGGTTCCTGTGAGCCCATTGAGAACGCGCGACTTTGTGACTTGCTGTTAAAAGAGGCTTCTTCCGTAGTGCTCGGCTCCAGATATCCATCGCATGCAGTTTTTGTCGAAATGTCCCTTCGTAAATTGGTTGGAGTGGACTTTCGTTGACTGTCTGGAGCAATTGTTGGCTGGTTTGAAACCGATTTGCAGTTACTAGGCGTGAAACATGGCGGCGGTCCATGTTGGCGAGAATCGTTTTCCGGCCACAGTTCCGTTGCCGATTTGCAGTTGACTGCGAACTACACCACTGTTTGTAGATATGCCGGACAGTACGCTTCGACACACCAACAAACTGGGCGACTTCATTCACTTTGTGTCCGTGGGCACCTGCCAAACACAATGGCTTCTTTTTGCCACTCAGTAACGTTTGTCTTACGACCCATATACTGCAGACTAAATTCAACACACACGTTGCTCTTCACCACTGCACGAGACAGAAATGATCCTGTAGACCACGTCAGTGCTATTTATCTCCGAACAATGCTATCACGGCGCCCTCTGCGCAACTGGTAACTTCCTACTGCAATTTCTGTTAGAGGTAACTAATGTTTAGTCCGGTGTGCTTAATTGTGGATAGGTTACTGAAAATTCAGAATTTTCCGTTAAAACATCTTGAAAACGGCAATTTACCGTCAGTGTAAGAAAAGAATTGCGGAAAGGTTTCCAAAAATTCTGAATTTTCCTGCCATACGAAAAACCCGTGAAATTCGGGGGTTTTTCTCGGTATTTCACGGGAAAGGTTGTATTAGAAAAATGCTTCGTTAATTCACAAAGGAAATCATGGAAAGTGGCTCGTGTATTTCGGAAATAACTTTTACAGTGTGGTTTATTTTTCTGTTGAAATGATTTCTTGAGTCATCACTTCTCTTACGTTTAATAAACGTGGATTAACAACTTTTCTCTCGGCGACCAATAAACGTCTACACAACGTCAATGCCTGTTACCAACTCAAATCAGTTATGTGCCCTTCCTGTTGTTTGCCCTGAAGTATGCAAACAAACGAGAGCGTCGCTGTTACGCAGGCCAGCCCAGCCCATCTCTGAAGTAAAAGATGTTTACTTCAGAAATCGCCGCTCAAGAGGAAGCATGGGAAGTGCCAGGAAATCCGAGGAAGTTTACTAAGAGATAATTTTTTATCATTACTTATTTTCGCGCAGAGTTTATGTGGAGGCGGCCCCTCGTTAATTATCGGGTTCAGCCACGCTCACATCTGTTGCTGCCACCCACGCGAAAGAAATAATTACATTCTCTCATTACTGGCTGTTCTTTTCAGCCATCTGCTGCAATTAGTGCCCAGGCTCATCCTCTATGGAGAACTCCAGGGTAACACTGCTACAAAAAAAATAAAGTAAAAACTAAATGGGGCGATAGCAGAAAGAAAACACACGCACAGTAAAAAAAGATCGTTCCTGTAAGCGTATTTCAATGATGCGTTCTCTATTAGAGCTTCCTAAAAGCATTGTGGTTTAACACCAGAGGACTTCAGTCGCATAAGCTATGATGTCTTATACTGTTTCATAGTTAATAAGAAACGTCACTCGTGTCTTATTTCGTTTATATAGCATATACTTACGCTGCCACGGTGGCGCACTGGTCTAAGCGCTGGCTTCTGACCATTATTCTGAGGTGGATTTGGGTTCGAATCACGGTGAGGCATGAATGTTGTGCTTGTCTTACGCGGCACTGGTTCTCTCCCTTCCCTGGAACCAGTGACCGTAAATTAAGTACAGAAGACTGATTACACACAAAATCATCGCGCTTTCCACGTTTTTCTATAATTAACACACAGCAACCGAAAAATTGTATTTCAGCACCGCTGGGGTCGAATCCCAGATCTCTCGATAATTAGCAGAGTGCGTTCGCTTTACGCTACAGTGCCAACAATGGTGCCAACGATATTCGATCCCAGCGGTGTCGAAATACAATTTTTCGGTTGCTGTGTGTTAATTAAAGAAAAACGTGGAAAGAGCGATGGCTTTGTCTATTTACATCGTCTCCGCGTATTAGGAAGATTTTCACTGGTTATAGCCCATCAAGTTGCTCGTGATGGTAGTTAAATTCCCCAAACAAGGAATAAGTTTAGTGAAATCATGATTCAGCGTCCCTCATGGCTATCTCTAAACATCAGCGTCGACTTGTCCCTAAAGTTGGAAAGGGGGTGGTGACGGTTGTTTTGATCAAACGAAATATTTCAGGTAATCTGTACACATATACAGCAAAGCCCGTATTTAGCAAAATCTAGGATTTAACTGGAAAATCAGGAATTTTTGTTTGATAAAATGTTAATTCAAAGCTAATTTTGTTGCTTTTAACAAAAACAAGTTTAATGAAATCCTTGGATTTAAGGAGGAAGGGAACAGCTAAGGCGATCAATTTCACTTATTTATTTATTTACTAGCCTATAGCCCGTCTTTAAGCTTTAAATAAATACACTGCGTGCAAAAATTAAGGATGAGACGGTTTTTCGAATGTAACGTCGTGCAGAAGTGCTCCACATCGACTCAAATCATACCATAAGATCCCCAAGATGTAAGAATATGGGACAAGTGAGCAAAACCGTTCAAACAAGGAATCCAAAGGATACAAAGGCACTTTATTGAAAGGGCAGCTTCGAGCACAACTGGACAGAAGACGGAAACGTCCATGTGACAGGCGGCTTCCAAGAAAAATCCAGTTTTTAGTAGGGGATATGATCACCCCTGACTGCGTTGCAGGATTTACAACGTCTGTCCATGCTTAGGACGAGGTTGTCAAGGAGCTGTTGAGGCATCGCGGCCCATTCCTCTTGTAGCGCCAATTGCAGCTGCGGAATCGTTGCTGGCGGCTGGTGACGTGCTGCCAAGCGTCTCCCGAGAAGGTCCCACACGTGTTCGATTGGATTTAGGTCCGGGGACCTTGCGGACCAATCCATGCGTTGAATATCTTCAGTCTCCAACAGCTCTGCGACAGCTATTGTACGATGAAATGTAGCGTTGTCGTCCATGAAGAGGAACTCAGGACCCAAAGCACCTCTAAACAGACGCACGTGAGGCAGGAGAACCACGGTACAATAGCGGACACCAGTGACTGAAACTCCTTGGAAGATGTGGAGGTCAGTACGGCTACCAAGCATGACACCGCACCAAACGAGAACTCCGCCACCTCCAAACCAATCCCTTTCGATGATGTTGGAGGTGTGATTGCGTGTTCCTTGCTCTCTCCAGATGTGTATACGTTCAGAATCGCTCGTCAGACTAAATCGGCTCTTATCCGTAAAGAGAACTCGACCCCATTGCTGTTGTGTCCAGTTCTTCTGTTCCTGGCACCACAGAAACCGCCGTCTCCGATGAGCAGGCGTTAATGGCACACACAATACTGGTCGTCGTGCAAATAGACCACCTTTGTGCAGCCTCCTGGCCACGGTAAAACGCGATAACGGACCTCCAGTTGTCTGTTGCATGTGCCTTGCGATTTCTCCCTCTGTTTGCCGTCTGTCTCTTCTCGCCTGTAGGACAATATACCGGTCGTCCGCCGCCGTGGTTGCTCGCGGACGAACACTGCTAAACTCTCGGACAGCTGTTCCTGTCGTTTGAAATGCTCTGCAAGCTCGTGAAACGATGCTGTGAGCGATCCCGAACTTCTCGGCCACACTAGTCACACTTCGACCTTCTTCCAACTTCCCAATGACGAGACCTCGGGTAAAGTCATCCAGGATTGCCTGTTGGCCATATCACACGGTGGTAGCAACTCGACGTCGTTCGAACCGATGTACACCGTGCAATAGCTTTCACCGAATTGCTGAGCGTACACCGCCCGTGTGCTTTATACCCTTCCGACCGCCCCCCCGTCATGCTGCATATATGCGCATGCCCTACCGTATCGGACCCTAGTCTATCTCCTGAGGCGTCTTTCGGTCCGTTCTGTCTGCTGGTTCCGCTGTTATGCTAATTTCTTCTCTTCGTCCTTAATTTTTGCACACCAGTGTATTAATATATAGGGAATGTTTCCCGTTCTAAGACGTGTGACTTATATTCTAATTTAACTTTCATTTTTACTTTCTTTTCGTATGTAAATTTGAGTTTATTCTTTTTTGCACTTTCCAAACTTAACGTGATATCTTCTCTCTCACTTGAATGAGGTTAGCAACACCTTTGAGGTCAGGGAGAGTGACGTATGAATGTGATAGGAACGTTTGATAAAAAGACGATGCAGCAGTTGCTGTGTGTGTGTGTGTGTGTGTGTGTGTAGATATTCGATCGTTGTTAAGCTAGATTATACGACAGATAATTAAGGTATTATGTGTGAAGAGTAAAACTCGCAATGCTATATCTTGGATTTCATCAAATATTGCTGGACCAATAAAAGGTTATCGTAAGTTTGACTTCTGTAAATGTTTCATCTGGCCGTAAAACTTTAATTTGAGCTATCCCGGACAGCATTGTATTCTCATTTAGTTCAACATTTCCTTAGTCATGGTTTTAGACATAGCGTAACACCAATCTCGCACATGAAAAAAAAGTTGCGTTATAGATGGTAAAATTTTTAATTGAAGCTGATTGAAAACAAATCAAATAGACGCCGGCTTTTTAGGAAATATAGTAAAAACTTGTGTAGTAAGAACTCATTCATGCTACAACTGAAAATTACATGCTATCTCCGTTTTTCAAAAAACCTCGCGATTTATAAACATTCTATGCAAAATATTCGCTGCTTAACAATTTCCTTTGTAGTCCGGTTGTTTTCGTGTAAACTTACCTTAATAACTTTCGCTTTGATTTTTCGCGTTAAACTTCTTTTTCTCCGGCACATATGTTATTCCGTTCACGGCTTGTTTTAGAATGCCCTATTCGAAGGTTAGTTTGAAACTTCATACCGAAGCTTTTTTCACAAAATAATGCGATATCTGGTATTACAAATCGGAAGTATCTAAATTATCGACAATGTGCTGTTGGGGACGACATCTGTTTTTAGATGCAATTTTGCTCACTTCGACATCGCAAGATTTCAGTTTTTATTGTAATTTAGGACGTTTAGATAGATCAATATTTTGCAAAATATATAATATGATCAGCACTGAAACTCCGATAGTTAGTTAAATTAAAAAAGTAAAAAAATAATAAAAGCGTATAAATGATATGTTGCTGAAAATCTGTGGACACCTGATCAATGTTTTCAGATTTTCATCAACATTATCCACGTTTTTCTTGAAAGAAAAAATAAATAAATCCAAGGGATAATAGTGGTCAGTTCAGGAAATTGTGACGATTCTTCCCTGGAGTGATTTGCTGTTAAACTTTTCGTAAATTTAGATTTCACCTCCCCTGGGTTCGATTTTTGGATCCAGAGAGAAAGGTCAAGAAAAAGTCACAGAAAATTCTATTTTCTCATCGATTATTTTTTTTTTTCTCCTCTTCTCTGCTCAATGTACAAAATGAGTGTTTTTACTTTGTTAAGGGATAGGAGAGTAGCAAAGGGCAACCCTCCCGCCGATTCAGTATTTCAGTATTTATCATCGCTCTGGGGCTAGCCTATGGACTTTTTAGTTGAGTTCCAAGGTTAAGCATATAAATTGTGAAATAAGCATATAAATTGTGAATACTCAGCCCAGCAGGAGGGAAATGGCAGTGCACATAAGAAAAAAAAAAGGAAGGGATGTAATATTCTGAGTGAAGAGTAGTGTAAATAATTTTTTTTTTCTCTTTCTTTTACCTTTGTTGTGTGAACAAAATTGTAGCATTTGTATTATTCATTATCTAATCTATGAGTAGGATGATTCAGAAGTTAGTAGGATGTGTTATAATTTTAACTTTGAAATTATGAAGTTGGTGAGGTAAGGCTGGGATGGACTTGATAAGTGGGCCTTAAAAAAACAAGAATAAATGTAATCCAAATAAAAAAAAATATATATATATATATATTTTGAGTTTTGTTGATAGAGAGAAAGATATAAGTAATCTTAATCTACACCTATATATATACCTATATAAATATACACTCATAAATATTGGATCCAGAATTTTGATATTTGTTCAGAGAAGATACAATTTTGTTTTGATAACATGTAAGCAAACCACAAATGTAAATTAACGTTCACGCTGTGTTAACAAATGACATTATTCACGTGGACTCTGCCATGATTATATAAGATCGATCATTTGAATTACTGACTTCACATATGAGTGGGCCAGTGAAGCCTTAGCGAAGTGCTAAATAGTAAATGTATTAAACCTTTCATAGCAATATTAATATCTGTCCTATTTGTGCATGTTGTTATTCTTGTAAAAATAAATATAGGCATTAGCCTTTCAAAAAAACAAATTTTAATAAGAATTGGCAATTCAGTTTTCTTGCTGTCTCTTAAATTTCTGAGCAATGGCACTCATCACCCAACCCTCCGACGTTGGCTAGGAAGTCCCTTGGTAGTTGTTTACATAATGATAATGTCCTAGTAGGTAAAATAATTACGGTCTGATATTTTTTTTTCTCATGCTTACAAACACGAGTTCATAAACATGGTCTCTTTGAGTTGACACATATGTTACACATGTACCAAAAACACTGGGCTGTAGTTATTCCTCGGTTGAAACAAAACTCACAGAAACACTAACACAGGTGAAAACTCAGTTGTGCTATAACAAATATGACATCTAAAAGTTTCTTCTTATAAGTTTAATTTTTGGTTGTTTCAAAATGCATCTACCCATCTCCCAAAGTTAAATTTTAGTCGAAATTCAAAATTTCCCTTCAGATTTAATGTTGGCTACCTATTTAATAAATATATAACGTGGCTGAGATTTCCGCCACTACAGAAATAACATTCGAATTGTGCTAAATTAAATTAATGTACAAAAAATCAACTTGCCGTGATATTAAGAATTCAATCCGAATTTTGTAGATCGTATAAATAGAACTCGAGTCCCATTGATAATCCAATGGTTTTAAATTAGCACACGATCACCTTGACATCTATAAGTGATCGTGTGCTATTGTTATGTAGCAGGTTATCATTTTGACATCGCAAAAGCACGCACGAATTGTTCGATAAGTGATGGCGCAACAATGCAGACGTTGCTGTGACGTGAAGCGTTCCAGAGAGACAGACGGATCTGGGTGTTTATATTATATATTTTTTTAATTGAAGGTTTAACGACCGCCGCGAGCAACTCAATGAGCTATATAAGCTGTCGCCCGTCCCTAAATAAACCCCTTAACCGACTGGAATGAATTAACTTGGTGTTAGCAAAATGGACTGAGATCAGCCCCAACGAATATATTCACTGTGTAAACAGAGACTACAACAGGTGAATCTGCGCATCAGAAAACGTTACTTTTCCCTTAGCTTCATTGCTCAAAGAAAATGGTCATCCACGGGAGAATTGGCACTTATCCTTTCTTACTGATTACCTACTAAAAGTGCTATAACAATGGTGACAAATCTACAAGAGGAGAGAGATGTTTCAGTCTCCCGTTTCCCCCAGTGGCATGATGTCCGTGTCAGAGGGGACTGTCCCTTTCCCATCATGTTTTGGATCATGGAGAAAAAAAGTGTAGAACCAGAAGGGATATCTTCTGAAAAATGACATGTTTACCGTCCGTACCGCTGAGATGAGTGTGGGAAAGGAATCGTTTCGCCGTAGTTTTCATAAAACCCGGCCGCTTTTTTGTACATTCCCGTTTGGAAAGTGCAGAAAACTTTGGGCACTATATGGTTCAGGTACTTCTGCCGCTTAAAGGGTTAAGGCCACAGGTTCCAGGGAAGAGGGAGAGCCAGTGCCGCAAGACAAATGCAACATCCATGCCTCACTGGGATTGGAACCTGCAATCATATCGGACGAATGGTCAGAAGACACTGACCATTCGTCCGAAATGGTTTGCTTAGACGACTGTGCCAGCAGCGCGGCCTATCTATTCTAACAAGCGAAGTAACAAAGTTTAGCTTCATTCCATATTTTACGAGGCAGAGAAAACCTGCTGCGCACTGTGCTGGAATGGAGGAATGGAAATAGCGGTATACAAGACACAAAAGCAACAGCACAGTGGAATCTTGGTGTTCTATTGGAGACAGAAAAGAAGTGGAAAGAGAGTACATGAAACGCTGAGCAAGCAAGTTGTGCAAAAGAATCTTCTTAACCCACTTCAGGGAACTATGCCTTGGGAAGTACCGCGTCATCCGAATTGAAAACAGGTGCCCTACTTCTAGGCAGAAAGAGAAAGTGTAGGGTTCATGCTGCTCCACTCACAAATATACACTGCCGGACAATTGCTAAGGACGGATGACAATAGCAACGATAGCAACCATAAAATGGAAGGCAGGAAAATGTGGAAATTAGCATAAGTGCGGGATACAGTAAGACGTGTTGTACGTATGCAAATTTTGGATTGCCGAACTTGTTCGTGACGTCATAGCGCTGATAAGAGATATAAAGGATTTGGCGCGTATTGACCGTTGTTGTTCAAACGCAAAGTTGAAAAGGAAAGAATCAATTGACGAACTTGCAATTTTCAGAATGTCTTCCCGACATCACCTAGATGATTTTACGCGTGGCCGTATTATTGGCAAGATTGAAGAAGGGCGAAAAATAACAGATGTTGCCAGGGAGTTCGACGTCAGCCACAGTGTTGTTTCAAGGCTTTGGAAATCATTTCAAACAAATGGAGAGTGTAGCAAACGTCACGGGGAGGTCGTGTTCGCAGTACGACACCTGCAGAAGATCGGTACATAGTGCTATCAACAAAAAGACACCGGCGCAGCACAGCTAGTGAGGTAGCAAAACAGTTTATGGCTGCTACTAGCAAGCGGATCTCCCGAAAAACTGTCGCCAGACGTTTGCATGAAGGAGGGCTATACGCCCGCCGTCCTGTTGTGTGCATCCCATTGGCCAGACGTCACCGTACCGCCCGTTTACAATGGTGCCATCAACATCGCAATTGGACTGATAACGACTGGTCTGCTGCCCTCTTCTCAGATGAGAGTAGATACAGTCTATCGTCTGATTGTCGACGACAACTGATCTGGCGTGATAGTTGTACTACATATTGTCCAGCAAACATGCAGGAAAGGGACCGATATCCGACATGTAGTGTCATGGTATGGGCTGGTATCAAGATCAATGGCCGTACGTCCCTCTATGTGGTTCCAACTGGGACTATGACTGGCCAACGATACATTAATGATGTTCTGCTACCTCATGTTCGCATGTTCCGTGGGGCTGCCGGTGATAGATTCATTTTCATGGACGACAACGCAACATGTCATCGAACAGTCGTTGTCCAGGAGTGTCTTGAGAGCGAGGATATTCAACGCCTCGTATGGCCAGCATGTTCTCCAGATCTGAATCCCATTGAAAATGTGTGGGATGCTTTGGGGAGGAGTCTTGCTGGTCGCCAATGCCCTCCAATAAACAAGGACACCCTCATCCGTGCACTGACAGAGGAATGGGATAAATAACCTCAACAGCTGCTTGATAATGTTGTGCAAAGCATGACACGACGTGTGGAATCTTACATCGCCCTCCATGGTGGCCATATCCCGTATTGACATCTTACGCCGGAACACCTGCGGACGGTAATTGCATTTTTTTCACGCTTACGTATTCTGCACAAAATGGCCTGTTTGTCCCTTGAACACGTTCCGCCTTCTGGATTTCAGAGCACAATAAATTGTCTTTCTTGTAATGTCCTGGCATTCTGACATTATTTTATTTCACTTGGCATCCAACCACACTTACTTTTTTATGCGCTATATAGCCGTTTATGATCCGTCCTTAGCAATTGTCCAGCAGTGTATATAAGGGTATGTGTGGGGTTCACGTTGCTCCACTAACACCTATATAAAAGAGGATGTGTGGGGTTCACGCTGCTGCACTCACACCTATATAAAAGAGGATGCGTTGGGTTCACGCTGCTCCACTCACACCTATATAAACAACGATGTGTTGGGTTCACGCTGATCTACTCACACCTATATAAAAGAGGATGTGTTCTGTTCACGCTGCTCCACTCACACTGTTGGGTTTCATTCCTGTTAGTTTACTATAGAGATAAAAATAACGCTGTCTTTACGCGATTAAAATGTTTTACTGTATGAAATTAAAACTCTACTGGTTAAAAACTTTATTTACACAGTAAAATACACAAGATCTTTCAACCCTACATTAGAATCATCATCAGGGGTTAGATTAAAAATTCCATGGGTGGAGACAAATCTTTTATACATTGACTGGTAAGTGGTTAGTGACGCAATCATGTCATGGTGCGTGCGCCTTGTGGAAATACATCGCTTTCGGCAATAGACACAGTTATATACATGAAATGCATATTGTTATTATGTGGATTTTTACTTTAAGTTTCTTCTTGCTCCACTCACACCTATATGAAAATGGATGTGTGGGTTTCACGCTGCTTCACTCATACCTATATAAAAGAGGATGTGTGGGGTTTACGCTGCTCCACTAATATCTTCATAAAAAAGGATGTTTGCGGTTCACGCTGCTCCACTAACACCTATATAAAAGAAGATGTGTGGGGTTCACGCCGTTCCACTCACACTTACATAAAAGAGGATTGTGCAGTTCACGCTGCTCCACTAACACCTATATAAAAGGGAATGTGTGGGGTTCACGCTGCTCCACTCACACTTATATGAAAGAGGATGTGTGAGGTTCACGCTGCTCCACTCAAATCTACATAGAAGAGGTATAACGAAGTAAATTTCTCCGTCATTTTTATCAGCGCCAGGATTCGAACCCGGGTCCACTCATTCCGGAATAAGTTGCTCTACCAATTAAGCTACGCGGACGTTTTATTCTGATTCCTATCTGCCTTTATGTCGTGTGCGTCCTTCTGGCAGGTACGTCACATCTCCTGGTACGTTACAGAGGATGTGTAGGGTTCCACTCTATATCGAGTGAATTTCTGGGCGACGATTGCAGAGAGAAATACGAAATTGGCGTGAGGGTAAACAGAAGGTGACCATTCCTAAAATTATGTCCATCGCCCCTTTTGCCCTCCAAGTGAGCGTTACACTGGGAACACCAATGCTGCTTTTGCTTTATGTGTGGCGCTAAACAGGGGTCAGTGTCACGTATCCAATAAACAGGAAATCCTAAATTTTAATAAGTATTAAAATGTCTAAGAGAAAACCGTTATCGACAAAGTAGCCAGCGTTAGAGAGCTGGAAAATGGTGCAAAAGAAAAAAATGTTGCCGTAGTCTATGATACACACCAAGTGATCACTGAATTATGACCACCCCCTATCAAAAGTAGATGCGGCAAGTTGACCACGCGATTTCCAAGAGGGCGCGATTAGTCGACCGACGCAGTACATATAATGTGTGAGTGGAGCAGTAGGTAGTAAAATTTGGAGCGTGATGGGTAAAATGCGAGTGGGTGTCTCAATTTTACAAACGATTGTGCTAGTGGGTTGTTCGCGAGCAGCCGTAGTTAAAATATATCAGGACTGGTGTGAAAATGGTCAAACATCGATCCGGAGGCAAAACTGTTCAGGACAGCGAAAACGTGATATGAGAGATGAGCGCCGGGTCAGACGACAGGGCGAACAGACAGAGCACTGTTCAACAGTTGACTACACAATACAACAGAGGTCAACCCGAAACAGTATCTGACATGACCATGCGTTGCACGTTCGCACGTCTATATCAGCAGACGACTGCGACGACATCCTCTCCTAACCACGGTTCATCGGTGTAAAAGAGTCGCCTGCTGCGAAGATTGTGCAAGTTGGACATTGGGTGACTGGAAAAAAGTGTACTGGTCTGACGAGTAGCGTTTTTACTACACTCCGTGGATGTTCGCGTACATGTTTCGCGCAAACAACATAAGACACTCGATCCTTCCTGCATGGTCTCCACAGTGCAAGCCGGTGGAGACGGTTGTATGGTATGAGGCATATTTACCTGGGAGGAACTTGAAACCCTGGTGCAGTAGAACAACGTATGACTGGTGTCCATTATCGTGAATTGCTATCTGGTTCTGTACACCCAGCCCGAATGGTGACCGTGTCTTCCAAGATGATAATGCGTCAAGCCACAGGTCCAATGTTGTGCAGGAATTGTTTGAGGAAAACAGTTCAGACCTTCAGCATATCGATAGGCCTCCGAACGTTCTCGACATCAATTCCATTGAGCACTTGTGAGGAACTATGGAAGGACATATCGGGCGTCAGGATTCATTATTCACCTCCATAGCTGCATTGAAGTCTGCATTACATACAGCTCGGTTGGCCGTACCTCTCAACTGCTTCCGACATCTTATTGAATCGATGATTTAATAAGATGCCGGAAGCAGTTGAGAACGAAAATAAAATCTACGAAGTAGTGGGTAGGTGGTCATAATTCAGTGAGTACACAGTGTATATGGATATATAACATTAATGTATATGTTATGATGAAGTAAATTTCTCCATCATTTTTATGCCAGTTACGGGATTCGAATCCGCAACCCTCGGCTCCGGAGCTTCGAGTGCTATCCACTATACTACACTGGCATGTGCTCTCGCTGCTATCTGCCTTTATCTCATGTGCGTCCTGCGGTGCAGGCACGTCACAATGCATATAAGTTTATATTATATATTCATATACAATGGGAGTTGTTCCTTAATTCATCGTGATCTAAGGAAAAACTCACATTGAGTCACCTTTTAAGCTATTTGAATACTTAGCTACAGGGAAGTGCTCGAAGCCGCCCCGGTGGCGCAGGCCTCTGATTATTCGTCCGTAAGGGGTCCGGGTTCGAATCCCGGTCAGGCATGGATGTTGTGTTTGTCTTACGGCACTGGCTCTCTCCCTTCCCTGGAACCAGTGACTCTAAATTAGGGACGGGCGACTGCTTATAGCCCATTGAGTTGCTCACGGTGGTCGTTCAACCTCTAATCAAAAAAAAAAAAAAAAAAAAAGTTCTCGAAAACTGCGGAACGACTTTCATTGCCACCCTGTAAGCTACTTAAACACTTAGCTACACATAACAGTCATGTCTTGAAGTTGTTGCCCGGTCTTCCATTACTAAATCTTCTAGATCGCTAAAATTGCAGTTCAAGAAACAGTCCCTTCCAAATTACTGGGCTCACTTACAAGCAGATATTCGGAACTATCGAAGAGGGCTATGGGAGTTTTGATGCCTTTCGTAACGACATACGTATGTGGAAAATCATTCTCTTCTCTCGTTTATCTTAAAAATAAGTATAGAAACCGTTTGAAAAACGTAGTCGGAACTCAGAATACAAATTTCAGCAATTAAGCCAGATATAACAAGGCTTGTAAGTGAAGTGTAGCACTAACCTTCTCATTAATTATGTGAATGTAATATGCTCTGTTTTTTCCACCCAACTTGTGGTTAATGAGGAACGGTATTATTTTGAACAAATTATATTTATGTCATTTTCTAGTTTTCATTTTCATGTGAAATTTTGTATAGGTGTGCCATATTAATGATGTCATGTGCTTATAGTTTCAGCTTATCCAGAAAGAATTAAAGACAATTATTACTATTATTTTAAGGAATCATTCCAATAAAACTATAATAGGAGTGTGTGAGTATTTCTCACTTCTGTCCAAATTTGAAGATCCTTCATGAGAAACTTTAAATAAATATTAGATGTACTTTGGGGTTTGTGACGTATGTTCTAAAATAACTTTCATTTTTAGTTCCCTTTCCTATGTAAATTTGAGTTTGTTCTCTTTTGCACTTTCCAAACTTAACGTGATATCTTCTCTCTCACATGAATGAGGCTGGCAACAGTTTTGAGGTCAGGGAGAGTGACGTATGAATGTGATAAGAACCATAGATAAAAAGGACGATACAAGAGTTGCTTAGTGTGTGTGTGTGTGTGTGTGTGGAGATGTTCGATCGTTGCTAAGCTAGATTATATGATAGAATTACGGTAATATATGTGAAGCGGTGCTATATTGTGGATGTCATCATTCGTTGCTGGACCAATAAAAGGTTATCGTAAGTTTGGCTTCTGTATATGTTTCGTCAGGCCGTAAAACCTTAATTGGAGCTATCCCGTGCAACTATTTGATCGTATTCTCATTTAGTTCAACATTTCCTTAGTCATGGTTTCAGACATAGCGTAACATCAATCTCGCACACGGTAAAGGGTAAGTTATAGGTTTTAAATCTTGAGTTAAGTCTTGGGGTCCGTGACAACAGAAGATATTTTAAAGGGGAAACGTGGTAAAGAAAGGGTTAAGAACCGCTGTTCTAGATAATGTATTCGGGAATGTGGCTCAAAGCCAAAGAACTACGGAACGACTCACATTGAGTCACCTGGTTACTTTGGCTTGAGATTGGCAGTCCTCAAGCCCTTTAATGGCTCTTCATCTTAATTCTTCTTCTAAATTATGTGTGGACAATGTTGACATAACAGGAAAAAGAAAACTTTTAAAGTAACGTCTGTTTTGAATCCGAAAGCAAAATTCCAAGAAACTCTCAATTATTTCATCATCATCATCATTGTCAACCATTATCAATCCACTGCTGGACGAAGGTCTCCCCAAGTTTCCTCCACAACTGTCTGTTTTGTGCCAGTCTCCTCCATGTCACTCCCGCATACTTTCGAATTTCACCCACCCATCTTCCATGGGGTCTTCTTCTGGGTCTTTTCCTGTCCCTTGGAATTCAATCGAAAATTTCGGCTGTCCATCGAAGGTCTGTTCTTCTGGCAGTTTGTCCAGCCCATTGCCATTTCAAGGATTTAACTCTGATCATGATGTCTTCCACTCTTGTCATTTTTCGGATCCACGAGTTCCTCTTCTTATCTCTCCTGGTTACACCAAGTATGCACCTCTCCATGCTGCTTTGAGTTGTCTGCAGCCTTTGTATGTCTCTTTTAGTTAAGGTCCACGTCTCTGCACCATACGTAAGCACCGGAAGGATGCATTGATCAAACACTTTTCTTTTAAGACATAATGGCATATTGCTCTTGAAAATTATGCTGTTTCTTCCAAAAGCTCTCCAGGCAAGTTTTGTACGCCGATTAATTTCTTCATCAATGTGACCCTCACTTGATATCTGCTGTCCAAGATAAACGTACGCATCTGTTATCTGCAGCTTTTCTCCATCAATCGATAAATCTTCATTTCTTCTAAAAGCATTGAACATCACTTTTGTCTTCTGAAAGTTCATTTTTAATCCCACTTCTTTACTCTTGTCAGCAAGTTTCTGCATCATACTCTGTAGCTCTGATGGGGTAGTTGCAAAAATGACCATGTCATCAGCAAAACGAAGGTGGGTTAGATAATCTCCATTAATCTTTATGCCTTTGTTTTCCCAGTTCAGTGATTGAAAGACATTTTCCAATGTGGCATTAAAGAGCTTCCGAGATATGGTGTCACCTTGTCTCACTCCTTTTCCAATTTTTATGTGTGTTGTATTTTCAAATAGCAGAATATTTGCACTTGCATTTTCATAGATGTTATTAATAATATTAATGTATGCATCTTTAATACCGCAGGATTTCAGAGCCATTGCAACTGCTGATGGTTTCACCGAATCAAAGGCTTTTTCATAATCGATAAAAGCCATGCACAATGGAAGTTCATATTCCCTCGCTCTTTCAATTAGTTCTCTCAGTACGTGGATATGATCTATTGTGCTGTAGCCACTCCTGAATCCAGCTTGTTCTAATTTGCTTTTGATATTTGACACCATCATAATACTTTATTTTAGGTAAAAACACTTTCACGGTGGATTTTTCACAAAAACACCAAATTTCACGTTGTTCCTTAATTTATAGAAACCAGTGTATGTTGTCTTTATGTGCGCGACGCAGCTGTTATGTTCTGCCTCACGTAATACTTTCAATTGTCGCCCGCACCGAATGCAGCGTAGCCTACTACTACTACTGGTGCGCGGATCCTATTTTAAGGGTCAAATAATACGCTGCTGTTTCGGAAAGAACATTGATTTCGCGTCTGAGTATATTCAGTCAGCGCTGTACGCGTAGCATTCTTAGAGAAAAGCTGATAGAATTAACCTTTATTTGCAATCAGGCTGCAATACATTACGTCGTCATTTTCTTTGCTTCTTCTTGTTTTTTTTTAAATGTATTTTTTCCCTATATATTTTTTTTATCAGTCCTGCATTCGGTTGATTTTCATTCTTCTTTCTTTTTCTACCACGCTCTGCCTCTGATATCAACACAAGTTCTTTTCTCCCAAAACTTAACACCTAGCATTGAATCCGAAAGCCCATTATGGAAAAAGAGTTAATTTGATAATGGGCACAGTGAAGGCATCTACAGCATGGGGAAGCTCATGCCTGGCACAATGAATCTTAGGCCACTTAGCATCTGGCTAAGAGCCAGAATGACACCGAGAGGAGAGAGGGTGTCCTTTTTTTCTTCTCTTACCCATCACCTCTGTATCTTTTCCATTCAGTTCTCATTTTTTTTTCTTTTTATCTTTCTTCACTCTTACTCGGCTTTGCTTTGTAGCTTTTCCTCTTTTTCTTTCCCTTTTTTTCCTGGCATAGGGAAGTTTATTGATCTGGCATTCCCTAAATGAAAGAACCCCCTTTGTTCTCTGGCTAAGCAAATCTATGCTTGAAACGTTTTAAGTAAAATAATTGCTGAGAATAGAGTCTGGAAAAAATATAAGGTAAAAAACTTTTAATGGTTTATACGGTTAAGATGCTTGAATGTGCAACTCAATACTTTTTTTACTCCATTTTAAATTTGAAAATCCGTATAGCTTCTGAAAAATTTGCTTATTTGAATGTGAACGGATATGTAAATACAAACGAATGCCCGGAACACTTAACAAAAATTGACCTAATTTGATTTTTATGTTGAATTTACAAACAAATTAGAGGTATGTGTTTTAAATGTAATAAAGATAGTTATTTCATTCATATTTAGCGAGAGATAGTATTTTACTTTACTATACTACTGAAATGACGTACATGTTAAAACGGCAAATAGCAGTAATTAGCCCTTGCATAGCTTAATTGGGAAAGCATTCGGCTCATCAGCAGAAGGAAGCGGCTCGAGAACTACCACCGGTAAATTTGGGTTTCACATTGGCATTCGAACGCAAATATGGAAATACTGGCAGTTAGATTCTTCGAAAAATATGTGATGTTTCTTCCATACATCATCTTAATGAGAATTCCTTCTTTGCTTCGAAACATCTATGATATTTCTTCCACACATCGTCTGGAATTAATGAGAATTCCTTCTTTGCTTCGAAAAATGTGTGATGCTTCTTCCACACATCGTTTGGAATTAATGAGAATTCCTTCTTCGCTTCGATAAATGTGCGATGCTTCTCCCACACACCTTCTGGAATTAATGAAAAGTCCTTCTTCACTTCGAAAAATGTGTGATGCTTCTTCCACACAATCGTCTGGAATTAATGAGAATTCCTTCTTCGCTTCGAAAAATGTGTGATGTTTCTTGCACACATCGTCTGGAATTAATGAGAATTCCTTCTTCGCTTCGAAAAATGTGTGATTCTTCTTCCACACATCGTCTGGAATTAATGAGAATTCCTTCTTCGCTTCGAAAAATGTGTGATGTTTCTTCCACACATCGTTTAGAATTAATGAGAATTCCTTCTTCGCTACGAAAAATGTGTGATGCTTCTTCCACACATCGTCTGGAATTAATGATAATTCCTTCTTCGCTTCGAAAAATGTGTGATGCTTCTCCCACACATCGTCTGGAATTAATGATAATTCCTTCTTAGCTTCGAAAAATGTGTGATGCTTCTTCCACACATCGTTTGGAATTAATGAGGATTCCTTCTTCGCTTCGAAAAAATGTGTGATGCTTCTTCCACACGTCGTTTGGAGTTCATGAGAATTTCTTCTTCGCTTCGAAAAATGTGTGATGCTTCTTCCACACATCGCTTGGAATGAATGAAAATTTCTTCTTCGCTTCGAAAAAATGTGTGATGCTTCTTCCACATATCATCTGGAATGAGTGAGAATTCCTTCTTCGCTTCGAAAAAATGTATGATGCTTCTTCCACACATCGTCTGGAATGAGTGAGAATTTCTTTTTCGCTTCGAAAAAATGTGTGATGCTTCTTCCACACATCGTCTGGAATTAATGAGTATTTCTTCTTCGCTTCGAAAAATGTGCGATGCTTCTTTCACACATCGTCTAGATTTATTGAGAATTCCTTCTTCGCTTCGAAAAATGTGTGATGCTTCTTCCAATCATCGTCTGAAAAAACAACAACAACAACAGAATTCCTTCTTCTACAGTGAGCTCCTTCAAGAGTGGTTTGCCGGCTGATCCGGAAACCTACGATTCCGTCCTAGCCCTTTCTTAAGGTGAGGGGGATATATGTGACGTACTACAGAGGGGACGCACATGTCAAGACGACAAGTAGCTGCGATAAGCCCTGGCCGGTCTAACTTAAATGGAAAAACATTCGGATCCGGAGCAGGAGGATGTGTATTCGAGTTTGTCAACGGAAAATTTGGGTTTCAGATATCTTAAACTAGTCATTTTTATTAAAAAGTTTCGAGGTCCTGAAAAATGTAGTATTTCGGATTAGCAAAAATGGTATTTAAATATTTGATAGACGGTGAAGACGCATTGTTTAAAGCCCAGTTGCGGTTACCGTATTTGAGGTAAATAGCTCAATACGCAAATCATTCAATATACGAGGAGTGGCTATTGGATTGAGGCTATAACTTTATATAAATAAGAAACTTGCGCTTTTAATTCTTATCACCTTAATTGCATTTCCCTTGCTTATCAAAGCACCGCTACATCCTGATATTCTACTGTGATAAGTAGTGCAGTAGTTCATTTGGCGTGATCCCTATGAAAAGCTTGGTCGTTCTGTTATTCAACTGACACAGAACGGGTCCCCTTGAGTGCGAATTTGACATTAGGGAAAAGAAGAAATTCGTATGAGGTACAAATCTGGCGAGTAGGCAGGATGTTCAAGCAGTGAGATACGTTTCTCGGTTACAAACTTCTCCAACGAGAGCCAGGGCCGTAGCTAGTGGTAAATTTTAGGGGAGGCTGCTATCATTGTAGGGGAAGCTAGAAACGTTTTGTTATATACAGGGTGATTCAGCTAAGCGTGTACAAACTTCTGGGAGTGGTAGGTTGTACAAAGACAAATCGGAATCACATAGATATGCAGGGTCGGAAACGCCATCTTCATGTGCTGGTGTACAGAGAGGACGAGAAATGAAAGAGCAGCACGTAAGAGAACAAAATGCTTCTTATTACTCACAAGACATCTGCGAAATGCATTGAGGTTACAGAAGGTGTTCAAAGTTGCGACCGCTGTACCACACGCTTGACATCGTCGGCGCATGGAATCACGTACTTTTTGGAAAATTCCTGGCGTGTCTCGGACTTCCGAAGCAGCTACAGAGATGCGTGCTACAAGGTCCTCATCACTTCAACGGGGGTGTCGTACACCAGTACTTTGATGTTACCCCAGAAGAAGTAAGCAAGGCATGTTAAATCCGGTGATCTTGCAGGGCAATGAACGGGACCACCACGCCAGATACACTGATGTCCAAATGTCATGTTTAAGTGATGACGAACGTCATTGCTGAAATGTGCTAGGGCCCATTTCAGGCCCCAGCACATTTCAGCAATGACGTTCGGCGCAGCGACTAACGGACCTGTTGTTCGTTCAATAGCTCTGGCAAGACGTCCTACAGAAATATCCGGTAACTCCTTCCGTCTAGACGAGGAGGCATGAGGTATGGGCCAATTAAGTGGTCCCCGACAATGCCGGCTCAAACATTAACAGCAAAACGGTTTTGTGCTGCACGTGGTCGTACAGCATGGGGGTTCTCCACCGCCCATACATGCGCTTTATGTGCATGGAAGCAATCTTCCCGTGTAAAGCACGCTTCGTCTGTGAACAGCACAGAAGCAGGAAATTGGGGTTCTGTCTGCAGGTACCATTGCACAAATGTAATGCGCTGAGGGTAATCCTCAGGGTTTAGTGTCTGAACGCGCTGCACATGATATGGATGCAATTGGACTTCGTGCAGAACCCTCCATTCGGTGGATTGGGACAAATCGAGCCGATGGGCAATTCCTCACTTAGAGTGTCTGCTGCATGACGCAACACATCCTCTTCGATGGCAGGAGTGCTTACCCATCGTTCCCGACACCTGGCAGGCTCCTGAAAAGAACCATTGTCGCATAACCTCTGATGCAGCCCTGCAAACACTTGGTGGTTTGGCACTCGTCTCATCGAGTACCCGTTCCTGGTACAGTCGCACGGCGGCTCGTCCGTTGTAGTCCCGCAGCTCCGTATGCGAGCTGCATATCAGCCATTTCCGCGTTCGTGAACTCAGCCATCCTACAACCTCTGCGGGCGGTTTACAAATGGCGGTATCCTGAAAGAAAGTATGAGCAGTCTCACGGCCGAACAACGCCATCTACCGCATGAAGATGGCGTCTCCGATCCTGCATTGCTATGTTATTCCGATTTGTCTTTGTACAGCCTACCCTTCCCAGAAGTTTGTACACGCTTAGCTGAATCACGCTGTATATTATATATATCCCCAGAACACCTCATATTTTGGTGTTCTTAATAGTATCAAAAGAGGAGGTACCCTCGGGATTATTTACTTTTTTAGAATGAAATGATTCAAAAACTGTTTTTAACCGATGAAGACGAAATGTGGTATTTCTGAGTTTTGTTTTGAACATTTTTTTTATAGTGGATTTGGTTGAAATGGAGGGAAAGTATGCGATATCGTTGTTTGTTTCCTCTAGGCTAGGCGATTTTTGAAAAATGCATCCAAACGTTTATGAGAACTTCAAAGAAAAACCGAATACAACCTACTGATTAATAAGACTTACTTATACGATGAATAGTTAATTAACTATTAAATTAAATTTGTATTAACCGGAAACTGAACAGAATTTTAATTTATTCCACGGAGAAATGTGTTTTTGGACTGATACAGGTGTTTGCAAATGGCATACATGCCAGTCTAATAATGGAATGTTTTTCATTATGTTTCTGTCGTGTCTAAACTTCTGAGACATGTTAACTTCGTCCTTTCACACATAATTAGTATAATTATATCACAAATTTTGAAGATCACAATCCGATTTTAGGCGTAAATGTGACAAGGATGGTAAGTCAGATAAAATCCGAAAACTTGAAAATTTTCATCGTCCTGGAGCGGGACTCGAACCCGCGTCTCCCAGAAAACGTCCGGGTATGCTAACCACTACACCACCTAGAACGACCAAGTTTCAAGTTTCCGATCAATTTGAATATAACCATCATGTAACTTGGTCGTTATGGGTGGTACAGTGGTTAGCATACCCGGGCGTTTTCTGGGAGACGCGGGTTCGAGTCCCACTCCAGGACGATGAAAATTTTCAAGTTTTCGGATTTTATCTGACTTACCATTCTTGTCACATTTACGCCAAAAATCGGATTGTCATCTTCAAAAATTTGTATTATATGGCGTAATCCCGTATTTCGTTCATGATTTATCTGCTTCTCCGGGCAATCACGGGATAGTATTATTAACCTCCAGATTCGCTAAACATGAATGCCGCTTGCTTCGACTAGCGAATCCTGTGATGGTTATATTCAAATTGATCGGAAACTTGAAACTTGGTCGTTCTGGGTGGTGTAGTGGTTAGCATACCAGGACGTTTTCTGGGAGACGCGGGTTCGAGTCCCGCTCTAGGACGATTGAAATTTTCAAGTTTTCGGATTTTATCTGACTTACCATCCTTGTCACATTTACTCCAAAAACCGGATTGTCATCTTCAAAATTTGTATTATATGGCGTAATCCCGTATTTCTTTCATGATAATTATATCCATTAGTTTCCATCGCATAGTGTAACACAGTTTGAACTGTTTCACTTGCTTTTCAATGTTTATGTTCCTTTGTTTCGTATTTTTGCGTTCTAGCATCGATATTGTTGTATTGTAACGTACTAGGAGATGTGAGGTACCTGCCAGCAGGACGCACACGACATAAAGGCAGATAGTAGTCAGAACAAACGTCCGCGTAGCTCAATTGGTAGAGTGACTTTTTCCGGAATGAGGGGATCCGGGTTCGAATCCTGACTGTTCTTGAAATGGGGGAAAAATATGCAATATCGTTGTTTGTTTTCTTCTAGGCTTGGCGATTTTTTTAAAAAAAATATAGTTAATTAACTATTCGTTTAAATGTGTATTAACCGAAAACTGGCCGCCCCGGTGGCGCAGTGGTCTAAGGCGCTGGCCTCTGATCATTCGTCCGTAAGGGGTCCGGGTTCGAATCCCGGCAGGCATGGATGTTGTGTTTGTCTTACGGCACTGGTTCTCTCCCTTCCCTGGAACCAGTGACCCTAAATTAGGGACGGGCGACTGCTTATAGCCCATTGAGTTGCTCACGGTGGTCGTTAAACCTTAAAAAAAAAAAAAAAAAAAAAAAAAAAAACGAAAACTGTATCTTTGTTAAGTTTTGTTTTTTTCGGCACCGAAAACATGTTTGCATGATCCGGATACAAAAACACCAGCAAAGAAACAATTTCAGTACACAAGAGAAATGAGCAGCAGCTACAAACAAATAAACCTTCATTGACAAAATGAAGCTCTGGACCGGCGTCGCAGTGTTGCCCAGTTATAAATTTGGAATTTCTCCGTTCATTGTTCAAGGTTACTTTCAGTACTCACGAGAACTCGCCGTCTCACGCGAGGCTTTATGTCAGATTGGTTTTCTTTCCCTCCTGCAAAGGTAAGGGGGGGGAAGCCGGGGGCTGGAGCCGAAGCAGGTGTGGACGTCTTGTGGTGGAAGTCGTAGGAGCGGAATGATAAAAATAAAAATAATTGTGCGCGCATGACTCTTGTCTTTTGGGAATTAATGCATGAGGCGAGGTTGAAATACTACCCCTGGAGGGCACTTCTTGGCTAGATTTATTTTCTTGTCATAGCTCGGTTATTTGCAAGAACACACTATAGATATGCTGTTGAAAAATTATTGTTTTAAAAAACTAAATTTTTATTTACTGTTAATGTTTTCATATCGGTATGGCACTCAAATCGTCTTCGTCTGCCACCACTTGTCATAGGTTTCCCATCCCTGCTGTAGATGATCTTCAGTCATCTGATTTACGGGATTTTCCTTTCAGTCAGGTCGATGTTTTTCGTTATTTTTTTTTTCAAATATGGCCTGTGCTTGTTATTATTAAGTTCGTTGGGTCTTTCGTAGGGGAGGATCAAAACTTTTCAGGGGAGGCCCTGTAGAAAGCGCTGAATGAGCTGGCGCGTTGTTATGGTAAAGAATGAAGCCATTTTTCTACAACTCTGGCTTCTTTCTTCTAACTCTCTCTCTCTCTCTCAAAGTCACCAGACCTTGTTTATAGTAATGCTGGTTCACCTTTGCCTCATCGGGAGTCCACTCTACCAAAATTATACGCTTAATGTCAAAGAAAAAAATTCACATCGCCTTGAACTTTGACTTGCTTTGCCGTGCTTTCTTGGTGTCGTTGGTGTCTTCCAATGCATCAACACTTTTTTCATTTCAGGGTAGTCTGGTTTAATCACAAATAATAACATTTTCTAAAAGGTTGGAGTTCTAATGAATTTATCCGAAAATATCAGCACACATTCCCTGGCAATTTTCGCTTTCTTCAGGCGTGAAAAGCTTCGGAACCATCTTGGCACAAATCTTTGTCATGTTTAGATTTTCAGGTATAACTTCCGTGACAGACTCTTTATCGACGCTTACAGTTTCTGCTATCATTTTAGTACTCAATCGTCGATCACTTCGAACAATTGAGTAGATTTTGTCCTCACTGTCTTCTGATTGAAGTGCTTGGGAATCCCAGACGTCAGTCGTCTTCAATGTCCTCCCGGTCTTCACTTCTCCTTTTACGCCAACAAAAAAAAAAAAAAAAAACCGTACGTATTATACAATCTTCCCCTTACATTTCACTTGAGATGCAAGCAGATTCGGTAGGTCTTTAATTTCTCCAGAAATTTCGCGTTTATCCGTTGCTCAGTTCTTGAACTCAGCATTTCCCGACGCGCGACGAACAGAACTTCATTCATTGACGGGTGTCATCTATCGAGTTTATATTAGGTGGAGTCACCACTCCTATTCACGCAGCACTGGCCGCTAGTGCTGCAGGTGACGTCACATCCAAGCAAAAAGCTGCTTTGAAACTACAGAAACCAATGGAACAAAAGCTTTGCAGCGTATAGACAAATAAAATGATGGATTTAATTATTTTTTTATCGATTATGCAAGCTTGCTGTTTTAAGAACTGTACAATTTATTTTGTTTTTGCCTGTATGTGACGTCACTCCAAAGATTATGGCGGAACAGCCAGTGGTGTCTCCACCTAATGTAAGCTCGATGGTGTCATCGAAGTAATGCTAAAAGTGAGGTGAACTTTGCATTTCTGGTTACGGACATCCAAGGTCAGCGGCTTCCCACTCACTTTCGACCTGCACTGCGCGTTTCATTCGCCACCAGAACACTGTCTCTCTTTATTTCGTAGCAGTACCTCGTAATAAATCTTGTGACGTACCTACCAGCAGGACACACACGACATAAAGGCAGATAGGAATCAGAATAATCGTCTGCGTAGCTCAGTTGGTAGAGCGACTTGTTCCGGAATAAGCGGCCTCGGGTTCGAATCCCGGCGTAGACCAAAAATGACGGAGAAATTTACTTCGTTATAATGGCGCCCGAACTATCCGGATGACCCGGCCGTTCAAAATATCGCATTGGTGTGATGTTATTTCCACACCGCGAGACAGGAAAAATCAGAGAATTCCTTCTCCAGCGCTTCGAAAAATAAAAAATGTGTGATGTTGCATTCCACACAGCAGATTGACTGGGAGTTCTCAAGTGCACGTTCTACAGTGGATGGCTGCCTGCAACGATTCATGGTCACGGCTGACCCGTGGGCCATGCCCCGGCCCTCTTTCGGGGGGGGGGGGATGTGACGTACCTGCCAGCAGGACGCACACGACATAAAGGCAGATAGGAATCAGAATAAAACGTCTGCGTAGCTCAGTTGGTAGAGCGACTTGTTCCGGAATAAGCGGCCTCGGGTTCGAATCCCGGCGTAGACCAAAAATGACGGAGAAATTTACTTCGTTATAATCTCAGTATGCATATCAAATAAATATACCGTGGAGCCTCGGTTATGCGTTCCTCAGTTGTACGTTTTTCACTTTTATACGTAGTTCTGTGCCGATATTCCGTATAAAAATGAAAACGTCCCGATATTTTACTGCTGTTTATATGTTTTTTCAATTCGGTTATACTTAATTTATTTATATGCTTTTCGTGGTTATACGATACATTTTGAATTTCAGATTATCAAACATACACGGTTCTTTTATTCTTTTATACGGAGCCAGGTATGTTACAACTAAATTAATTCATACACTCGACGTGCATCAGGAACACCAAACAGAAGTCATCGCTCTTTCCACGTTAATAAGTGAATCACGGAAAACTTCTCATCGGCCGCCACCGGGAAGCAAACCCAGGGTCTTCCAGTTACGCGCCGGACATGACGGAAAACTTCTTATCGACCGCCACCGGGAAGCGAACCTAGGGTCTTCCAGTTACATGACGGAAAAATTCTTATTGGCCGTCACCGGGAAGCGAACCCAGGATCTTCCAGTTACGCGCCGGACATGACGGAAAACTTCTTATCGGCCGCCACCGGGAAGCGAACCCAGGGTCTTCCAGTTACGCGCCGTACATGACGGAAAAATTCTTATCGGCCGCCACCGGGAAGCGAATCAGGGTCTTCCAGTTACGCGCGGGACGTGTCAGCACGTCCGGCGCGTAACTGGAAGACCTTTCCGTGACTCACTTATTAACGTGGAACGAGCGATGACTTCTGTTTGGTGTTCCTGATCCACGTCGAGTGTATGAATTAATTACTTATTCGCCTCCTAGTTATTTGTTCAGTTGCTGCTTTCCATCTTTGGTGAATCCCCAGCATTGTGCGGGGCTCCAAGAAGCAACCTGCCATGTGGCTTAGCAGTTAGTCGTATGTGAGTCTGGAGAATTCGAGGCCGCTGTGATGCAGTGGTAGCATGTCCGGCGCGTAACTGGAAGACCCTGGGTTCGATTCCCGGTGGCGGCCGATGTGAATTTTTTCCGTGACTCACTTATAAACGTCGAAAGAGCGATGACTTCTGTTTGGATGTTACAACTTTGAGAGAACTGAGACAGAGTTTTCTGTTGCCAAGAAATAGATGATGCAACTAATAATTTACTAAATAGCGTTCACAATTCTATTTTTTTCTCTGAGTTCAAGATACGTAGGTGAATCAAAAAGTAAGTTACACTTAGCGCCATCTGGAGTGGGATTGCAGTCAGACCGTGTGTGCGTGAGAGTGAAGTAGACAGTACGTCAGAGCTGCCGGCGGGAGGTGTTTTAGTTCATTAACTGCGTAAGGCGTATGCAGGAGGCAGTTTGTAAAGGCGCATCAGTTGGATTTCTTACTCCAAATTGGAAGTGCGAGGAACCATTCGATTTTTGCGGGCTAAGCGCCTAAATTGCACTGACATCCATCGTAAAATATGTGCTGTATACGGGGGAAATGCCATGTCTCTTCCGGCCATTGTAAAGTGTTGCCAACAATCTGAAAAGGGTAGCACAACTTTGACGGAAGAATACCGCGAAGGCAGATCATCAATATCCAGCACTCCAGAGCATGTTGTCGCCGTTGACGACATGATACGGGGTAATAGACGTATCAAAATCAAGGAAATTGCCGGCACGTTAGACATTTCGTACGAGGTTGCGCACTGCATTATTCACGAGCAGCTGGGATTTCGGAAATTGTGTGCGAGATGGTTGCCACGTTAACTCACCGACCAGCACAGAAACCAATGTTTCCTATCGGCATCGGCTCTTCTGCAAGGTATTCTGCTGGGGGTCACAAATTTTTTCATCGAATCATCACAGGTGACGAAACGCGGTTTCGCCATTTCACCCCTGAAACCAAACGATCGTCCATGGAGTGGAAGCATGTCACCTCTTCGGCAAGGAAGAAGTGCAAAGTCCAACCGTCTACGGGAAAGATCATGGCGAATGTTTTCTTTGGCTGTGAAGGAGTTGTTTACACCAAATTTCTGCCAAAAGAGACGACAATCAATGTGACTCATATTGCCAAACGCTATGAAATTTGCAAAAGGCAACCCCGAACCGGGCTCGGGCTGCGTAATAGTTACTGGACTTCGGGCTCGGGCTGCGTAATACTTACTGGACTTCGGGCTCGGGCTGCGTAATACTTACTGGACTTCGGGCTCTGGCTGCGTAATACTTACTGGACTTCAGGCTCGGGCTGCGTAATACTTACTGGACTTCGGGCTCGGGCTGCGTAATACTTACTGGACTTCTGGCTCGGGCTGCGTAATACTTACTGGAATTCGGGCTCGGGCTGCGTAATACTTACTGGACTTCGGGCTCGGGCTGCGTAATACTTACTCGACTTCTATCTCGGGGTGCGTAATACTTACTGGACTTCGGGCTCGGGCTGCGTAATATTTACTGGACTTCGGGCTCTGGCTGCGTAATACTTACTGGGCTTCGAGCTCGGGCTGGGTAATACTTACTGGACTTCGGGCTCGGGCTGGGTAATACTTACTGGACTTCAGGCTCGGGCTGCGTAATACTTACTCGGACTTCTGGCTCGGGGTGCGTAATACTTACTGGACTTCAGGCTCGGGAGGCGTAGTACTTACTGGACTTCGGGCTCAGGCTGCGTAACACTTACTGGACTTCGGGCTCGGGCTGCGTTATACTTACTGGACTTCGGGCTCGGGCTGCGTGATACTTACTGGAATTCGGGCTCGGGCTGCGTAATACTTACTGGACTTCGGGCTCGGGCTGCGTAATACTTACTCGACTTCTGGCTCGGGGTGCGTAATACTTACTGGACTTCGGGCTCGGGCTGCGTAATATTTACTGGACTTCGGGCTCGGGCTGCGTAACACTTACTGGACTTCGGGCTCGGGCTGCGTTATACTTACAGGACTTCGGGCTCGGGGTGCGTAATACTTACTGGTCTTCTGGCTCGGGGTGCGTAATACTTACTGGTCTTCTGGCTCGGGGTGCGTAATACTTACTGGTCTTCTGGCTCGGGGTGCGTTATACTTACTGGACTTCGGGCTCGGGCTGCGTAATACTTACTGGAATTCGGGCTCGGGCTGCGTAATACTTACTGGACTTCGGGCTCGGGCTGCGTAATACTTACTGGATTTCGGGCTCGGGCTGCGTAATACTTACTGGACTTCGGGCTCGGGCTGCGTAATACTTACTGGACTTCGGGCTCGGGCTCTGAGATAGGGAGAGAATTTTCTTCATTTTTCTTTTAATGTGATTTTACATGGTTTATCACGCGAGACTTTTTTACACTTTCGAATTGTTAAAGAGAATTCTTCGGTAACTGGGTCTAGATGGGGAGTAGGAATTCGGTAGGGCTGTTCATTCCGGGCTTAGGTAACAAAATTCCAGAGGCCATGAATTACAGGATTTCTGCGAAGGAAAAGTTTCTGTAAGAACTGTAGACAGTAGATAGCAAGCGGACGAAATTTTGCTCCCTACCTCAAAGGGGCAGCTCCCTGCTAATTCTATTAAGCAACGCACGACGTAGATTGTTATATGCCTCCCGATTTTT
This sequence comes from Macrothele yani, assembly GCA_039090855.1. Taxonomy (NCBI): domain Eukaryota; kingdom Metazoa; phylum Arthropoda; class Arachnida; order Araneae; family Macrothelidae; genus Macrothele; species Macrothele yani. The sequence goes on along the minus strand of CM077025.1, from coordinate 122,941,813 downwards.
CTTGATTTCCTAATACCCCCTTCCCCCAGAAACATTTCAAGAAGAAATGAATGGTCAAAGAAACTATAGAAATAGACAGACATCCCTTTCCCACTCCGCAGTTGAGAAAGACATCGGTTAATTGCACGGGCTCGTTCGGGCCCGGGATCTACTTGCAATATAAAATTCGGGTTCGGGTGGGCTCGGGATGACATACTTCGGGCTCGGACGGGATCGGGATGACATAATTCGAGCTCGGACGGGCTCGGGCTCACATACTTCGGGCTCCGACGGGCTCGAGCTAACATACTTCGGGCTAGGACGGGCTCGGGCTAACATACTTCGGGCTAGGACAGGCTCGGGATAACATACTTCGGGCTCGGACTGGCTCGGGCTGACATAATTCGAGCTCGGACGGGCTCGGGCTGACATACTTCTGGCTCGGGCTGACATACTTCTGGCTCGCGAGCTCTTTAAATTGAGCCCGAACTCAGCTCTGCCACGTAGCACGGAAAACAAAGGAATTGCTGCAGTCATTCAAGTGGGAGGTGTGGCAATATTCACCGTACAGCCCCAACTTATCCCCGTGCGACTACTCTTTGGTCGGTAAAATGAAACACAACAAGACCTTAGTGGACAACGATTCCAAACCAATGAGGATGTGAAAACTGCGGACCTTAATTGGTTGCACCAAACTGAAGGAGACTTTTTCTGTACAGGTATTATAACGAAGTAAATTTCTCCGTCATTTTTATCCGCGCTAGGATTCGAACCCGGATCCCCTCATTCCGGAATAAGTCACTCTACCAATTGAGCTACGCGGACGTTTTATTCTGATTCCTATCTGCCTTTATGTCGTGTGCGTCCTTCTGGCAGGTACGTCACATCTCCTGGTACGTTACAGTATGGAAAAGTTAACCACACGTTCCGATAAATGTTTATAGCCCTTAAGCGAGGCACTGGCTCTTTCCCTTCCCTGGAACAAGTGACCCAAAATTAGGGACGGGCGACTGCTTATAGCCCATTTGAGTTGCTCACGGTGGTCGTTAAACCTCCAATCAAAAAAAAAAAAAGCCCTTAAGCGACTATGTCGAAAAATGAATAAATGGGGTACCTTTAAACCAACATACATCCTTTGAGCATATCTCTTTATTTGTTTTTGTTCTTTTATTCAACAGTTGTAGCTAACTTTTTGATCCGCACTCCTACAAGCAAAGATTAGTGAGTTCGCATGGGGACAAATCTGGCGAGTAGGCAGGATTTTTAAGCACTATGATACGTTTCTCGGCTACAAGCCATTTCATCGAGAGCGCTACCGCGTTGTTCTGGTAAAGGATTAAGCCATTTATGTTGGGCAATTTCAAAATCGAGCAGTGCATGAAGCATAAAAAGGGCTAATGTATGAGGCGTGTGATGTATGTGCGTGTGTGATGCTCGAGCCCTATGCCCCAATCGCGGTGAAAATGGAGATGTTTTATATATCAGTCAATAAAAATTCTACATCAGCAGTAACTGAACCTCAGGAAATGCCTTAATAGTGACTAGCAGTCATGCCCGTTCTCTACGAATGGTATAAAATCATTTTTTGAACATAAAATCAAAGAAAGGGAAACGTAATTCAGGGAAAAAAGTAATTTAAGATCCGTAACTGTTTTACGATTTAGAACAGGGTCGTGACGCGTATGCATACGGTTTGACGTAAAACGGTACGTGGCTTTGTCGCCCCTTAAATTTAAATAAAATTTCATTGAATTTTTACAGCATTTTAACGTTTTTGGCATTATAATCTTGAGACCTATCAGCACTTTGAACAGTAACGCCAAGATACGCCTTCTGAATTTTTTGATTTTCCGACGTTTTTAGTAGTAGAAGTACTAAAAAAAAAAATTAAGCAGAAAATATTGCACAGCCGCTATTTCGAATTTTTGGTTTTCGGACTTTTTCAGGTCTCCGGACCTTAAGACCTATCAGCTTACCTATTTTGAGATCTCTAGGCCATTTAGAAGTCGTCGAACAATTCGCGTAAAAATCAGGCAGACGATGTTCCAAACTCGCCATTTTCATTATTTTAGTTTTCGAACTTTTCTAGGTATTATAACGAAGTAAATTTCTCCGTCATTTTTGTCCACGCCGGGGCTCTCTACCAATTGAGCTACGCGGACGTTCGTTCTGACTGCTATCTGCCTTTATGTCGTGTGTGTCCTGCTGGCAGGCACGTCACAGTATCTAGACCATAATGCCTATCAACATGCTAATTTTCAGATCTCAAGGTTATTTAGAAGTAAGTGGCCGAACAATTCATGAAAAATTCAAGCAGACAATGTTCCTAAGCCTCCCTTTTGATATCTTTGGTTTTCGAACTTTTCTAGGTATTCGGACGTTAAGCATACCAATTTTCAGATCTCTAGGTCATTTAAAAGTTTTCGAACAATTCGGGGACTCGCATTTTCCCACTTTGCTTTTTGTATATAGATGACGAAGATTTAACGAAGCAGCGTGAAGCAATAGATGCTTTTCCGTGTTTTACTAAATTTTCAATTTTCATAAAAAGAGAAGAAAAACATATAACACAATTCTAAGAGAAATGCATTGAATCAGAATAACGACTTTAAACAGATCTGGAAACTCATCCCAAGAGTTTTCAGCATCATGAAAACGATCAAGCGCAGAAAATTAAGTTAGCAAAATAAATAGGGATGCATCTTTAGCATAAATTTCAAACCGGTTACGCTGAACTTTTTGATTATTGGATGATAATGACCAAGAATTTGAGAACATGTCGTCACCATTTAGTTATTACGGGCGTTCTTGCGAATGAAGAAAAATTCTCGACACTTTTGTGCGACGTAATATTTATTGAGCACAGCTTTCTTTTATTTTGCAATGCACGCTACCCTAACCTTTGTCATGAACTCCTCAGATTTTTAATCATCTCTGAAACTGAAAAGAAATAAACGTGTTTCTTGGGTGGTATCTTTGATCTTCGGGAAAGATCAAGGATGCGGTGCAAGTAGAACAGCTTGATTTACATTTATAATGTTAGCACACGTGTAGGTCTCTTGTCAGACAAATTCCTGCCATTGAGAAGGAAAATTTCTTTTATTAGAAGTATTACGTAGATCTTGTGTTTCAAACCACTAAAGATATGCCAAGACAATACTCTAGATCGTGCCTCTGGCTAATCTCTACCTAATCGCTTGAGTTAGACAGGATTCTAGTCAGGAACTCAGCTGGGTGGTATGTACTTCCCTCTAAAATCAATAGCCCCTATCGACACTGCTGGCCACCCAAAATGCGCCACCGAGAAGGACACGAGATAGCAAAGCCAGATTTACTGGGACACATGACAACAGATACAAAGATGAAACGATTGAGCTTACAGGCCCGTGCGACTTGCGGAACACGCAGGCATCAATTGTTCGTGTGGCCCCCATGACTGGCAATAACGGCCGCTACACGCCGCGGCATCGAACGAAAGAGGCTTTGGATGTGGGCTTGGGGTATGTCGGTCCAGGTTTGCTTCCACACGTTGCCACAGTTCACCAGGAGTAGCCGCGGGTGGTGCTTGCCGGGCCACTCGGTTGCCGATCAGCGACCAGTCGTGTTCGATGGGCGACATATCGGGGGAACAGGCGAGCCACGGCAGTAGTGACACCTGGTGGTCCGTGAAGAATGGTTGCACGATGCGTGCCACGTGCGAGCGCGCATTGTCCTGTTCAAACGTGGCCGCTGGCAGGTCCTGCAGGTAAAGGAGGACTACAGGCTCGAAACGTCGGAGATATAGCGGTGGCTGTTGAGTGTACCGGCGATGCGTACCAGAGGGGTGCGGGTGTCATATCCAATTGCGCTCCAAACCATAACGCCAGGTGACGGACCGGTATAGCGATGCATAATGCAGGCGTCATACAGTCTCTCGTTGCGGTGCCGCCACACGCGGATCCGACCATCATGGTGTTTCAGGCAGAAGCGGGATTCGTCGGAGAACACAATGTCGTGTCATTCCGTAGTCCAGGTGCGGCGTTCAACTGCCCACTGCCGCCGCACTCGCCGGTGGTGTAACGTCAATGGTAATCGGAGCAATGGGCGCCGTGCGACAAGTCCCCGCTCCTGCAGACGACGTGGAATGGTACGTGCTGACACAGGTTGTTGGGCAAAACACCCTAATCCCTACGCGAACGTTCGTGATGTGGCGGTGCGAGCCGTCAATGCCCGCCGCACAACATGCCGGTCCTCTCGTTCGGTGGTGTGTCGCGGCTGCGGCAATCGCCCACGTCGGTCCGTCCGTCCTTTCTGCACCCACCGAATCTATACTGGCCTCACTGTGGCTAGATGTCGTCCCACACGGGCGCCGATGTCTCGGAACGATAAACCGCTGTCACGATAAGCCACAATTCGTCCTCTGTCGAACTCCGAAACGTGCTGGAATGACTGCCGTATTCTGCGACGAGGCATCAGGAAGTTTCCCACGCACAGGTCCGGCAGCTCAACACACGCCCACTACTTACACCCCGCTTTCTGCGCACCTCTCTTATAGTGCTTCTCGGTGACGTGCCGGGCGCACATGATTTGCTTATGCCCTGCAATGCTAATCGTTTGCATGTCCTCTCACGGTCGACGCATGCTGCGAATTTGAGGCCAATCGGATGCTTCCTTCTTGGTGTTGCAATTTTGGTGGCCAGCAGTGTAATAATGGGTGCCTCTCTGTAGCCATCGATACTCATGGAGGTCATTAAGCACCCCGTAAGAGATAACAGGCACTGCTACAATGCTATGCAATCAAACTAGACTACACTGAGAGCAGGTGAAATAAGTGTATATATATGGAGGAGCGGTTGTAAAGTTCCTAACCTTTCATAGGAGTTCTGCAAGTTGTGAAAACTCCTTTTTTCAGCATAGTCCCCTGTAAGATTCTCAATCGCTGTGTGTATTTAAATATGTATATATGTTTTAGTTTCACTTTTGAACCGAAGGTATCTTTGTTTGCGCCATTTACTGCAGCGTCCACGACGACAGAAATGTTCCAAACAGAGCTGGCGCAAAGGACAAAGGATTAAAAACCCCTTCTGAACATTACAAATTTGGAAGATGTGAATCCGTTTATTGGTGTAAATATGACATGGATGTTAAGTCAGATAATATCCGAAAACTTCAAAAACTCGTCGTACGGGAGCGGGAATCGAATCCGCGTCTCCCGGATAGCGCCCAAGTATGCTAACCACTACACCACCCAGAACGACCAAGTTTCAAGTTTCCGATTAATTATATTCAATTATATTCGAAACTTATAACTTGAATATTTCATTAATATATTCAAATTAATCGGAAACTTGAAACTTGGTTGCTCTGGGTGGTGTAGTGGTTAGCATACTCGGGTGCTATCCGGGAGACGCGGGTTCGATTCCCGCTCCAGGACGACGAAATTTTCAAGTTCATTATCATGTGACTTAACATCCATGTCATATTTACATCTATAAACGGATTCATATCTTCAAAATTTGTATTGTACAATGGTGTAATTCCGCTTTTCATTCATTGACCTTTCTAAACATGTTAAACTTTTCCAACCTATTCTTGTTCAGAAACAACATATATTCTTTAAATTTCCGCAGTCCTTCTAACACAACAAATTCTTATTGAGCCCATTGTGGCTGGAGTCAACTATCCAAAACAAAACTTTGAAAAATTCAGGACAGGATTTTCCTATGCTGTGTGCCAAAAATGTGATATAATTTTGTGTTTCACAAAAAAAAAAAAAAAAGAAGAACTGCTTTGTCGTTTTCTATGTAAAGTGAAAAATATTCTATTGAACATTTACCTATATTCACAGATGGTAGATCAAAACAGAATTTCCTTTTGAAAAGAACGATGTGGTTTCACGTTCGTGAAGGAAACAAAATAAGGAAAAGTAAGTTATCAGAAATTTGAATTTTGTATCCCAAAAATGTTCACAAACAACATTTTGTATTTGAGGAATAAAATGTTATAAAAAATTTTCAGTGTTATTTTAATTTATTACAAGCCAAAAACACCACACAAGCCCGAAAAAAAAAGTTCCCAATTTAAAAAACAAAATTTGGGGCTGGAAAGGGTTAACAATGTAGACCATCTGATAAAAATGGGATCAGTATCGTGTTGTATTAAACAACACATTTGTTACCCATTATAATCGTAATGGTTAATGGTTAACTATATGTTGGTAATTAACCAAAAACTTATGGGTAACAATACAACGTGAATAAAACAGCAACAAGTACATGCTGTGTAGGTTCATCAAACAGAAATAATCGTTCTTTCCATCTGCCGCCACCGGGAATCGAACCCAGGTCTTACCAGTTACGCGCCGGACATGCTACCATTGCATCACCTCGGCCTCGAATTATCCAGACTCACATACGACTAACTGCCAAACCACATGGCAGGTTGCTTCTTGGAGCCCCGCACAATGCTGGGGATCCATCAAAGATGGTAAGCAGCAACTGAACAAATAACTAGGGGGCGAATGAATAATTAATACACACTATTGGTGTTTATTAGGAACATCAAACAGAAGTCATCACTCTTTCCACGTTTATAAGTGAGTCCCGGAAAAATTCTCATAATCCTTGTGTAGGTTATTTGACAATTGTTCCACCCCTTGGACCTCAAATGCGTCTATGTAGGTATAGGAGATTGTACGTGTATGACATGAGTAGTTTCTCCCTCTTCGCCGCAAATAAAGTGATTCGAACGAAATAATACACATGAAGTAAGTACGAATGAGCGACTGCTTATAGCCCATTTGAGTTGCTCACGGTGGTCGTTAAACCTCTAATAAAAAAAAAAAAAAGTACGAATGAGATGTTTATTTCGGTTAGAGAATAGTACAAAATGAAAGAAAGATCAATGCCGTTGCATGTGATCTTAGTCTTCAACGAAGAACAAGTCACTGAAGCGCACAAAAAAACCAGTCAGGAAATAACAAATTGTGCGTTAAACTCCAATGGAAACCACTCTGAAACACTACATTACTTGAAATGGAAGGAATGAAAGGTCTGATTGCTACAAAATATGGCAACCACAAAGTGAACTACGTTAGTATGTAATTATTATTTCATTTCATTTCATTTATTTCGTTATGGGGTTACATTTGACTATGTTACATTTCAAAATTAATTTTATAACATATAGTATTAAGAAAAAACAACATATATAATGTGCATACTTATGTACAGGGTAACCACAGAACATGGAATTGAGTAAAAGGCTATATACAGTATATATAGCCTGAGTGAATCACACTTCCCCTAAAGTACGTAGTCAAGTCAAACGTCCTGCACATATAAAATTTACTCATATGTGGTCTGATTAATACATTTTACCATATAATTTTATATTTTAATTTGTTAGCAAATATTTTTTAGTTGCTTTCGAAAATAATTATAAAAATATTTTAATTGACAAGGTAGGTTATTCCATAACATCAATCCCTGGTAATCAATATTTGAAAATTTTGTAATTTCGTTACAAAATAATTCTATTGCATTTGAATGGCATTATTAAATAATTGAATTATATCCTCTTCACTGTAATGCATTACAGATTAATTCCATTACCTTGTACAAACTATACTTGGGATTACATTGTAATGCATTACCTGTTACTGCATTACCTTGTAATGCATTACACGCTAATTGCAATCTGTACTTCCATTACTTTGCAATGCATTCCTGCCCAACTGTGATACTAAGCAGATAGTTTTTTTCAAAAGGCACGGAATACTTCTCAGGGATAACTTATGCTTTATAACGTAGAAGTCTTGTCTTACTTCTACGTTAATTTAAAACATCAACATATTAAGAAATAGTTCCTAAATGAAAGAAACCTTAACGGCCAGACGAAACATGTAAACAACAGAAGTCAAACTTACGGAAAAGATGCTTTATTCAAGGTTGTAGCACGTCCATAACAGAACGATATCAATATTTAAACACACCACACAGCTTCACAGCTCTTAACACAATGCTCTCTTTTAACGCTCGCTTTACAACGCACTCTTTCAACGCTCTTTTTACAAAGCTCTCCAGCAACAGTTTTGTCGTCGTTTTTATCTCTCATTCTTATCTTATCTCAGACATACGTCACGTGCATTCAACCTCAATGTGTTGCCAAACGAATTCGTTTGAGAGAAAAGATATTACGTTAAGAGTGAATAATAACTGAGGATAAACTCAAGATTTACATAGGGAAAGAAACTAAAAAGAAAAGTTAATTTAGAATATACGTCACATCATCTTAGAGACGATATGTTTCCTCCTCTCCTGTTATACTCTTTTGTTCAATGAAGGCTATTTTGAATCCTTCTGTTGCACGACAACGCTTGCCCACATACCACACAAAGGACTGCCAAACAAGTCTAGTAGCTGGACAACGAAACTTCGCCGCACTATTCAGATTCCTTAGACTTTGCTCTCACAAATTATCACCTCTTCCGGCATTTTGACCGTTTCCTAGTAGAAAAGACCTTTCTGAACAACCAAACTGTGCGTCAGACTGATGCTACCTTCTTTACCTAAGAGACTCTGAAGTTTTATCGCCGTGGTAGCCACAATCTCGCAACCTGTTGGTAGAAGAATGTCTATGCAGAGGGAAACTATAGACATTTGCAAAAGTTTAAGACCACCTGTCAATTCATTGAAAATTAAGTTTTTTGATATTTGAAAAAATGACAACACAGATGAATATACTTACATTCTTTAGAACACAAAAAGACCAAAATCAGTACTTTGTGTGGCCACCTTTGGTTTTTTTAACGGACAGAACACGATGTGGCATACTCTCAATGAGGGAGTCACTTGAAATGTCTTTGCACCACGCGTATTTTATCGCGTCAATCAAAGTTTCGAAATTTGATGACTGTTTTTTTGCTACCTTGTCTTTTAAAATAATGCACAAATTTTCGATGGGGGGGGGCTATTATCGGGGCTATTACCGGGCCAATCAAGCGCAGTTATGTTTTTCCCTCTGTAGGTAGTTCTTTACTGTCTTTAATCTGTGACATGGATCACCATCATGCATAAAGATTGTACATCTGTGCACATGCATATGAGTTAATAGCTTCTCACATTATATTTCCACATAAAAAGGAACAGTTATGGTAGTGCTTTTCTTCAAAAAGGATGATGAGACAGTACCGTATGTTGACATAGCACCCCATATCATCTGACTAGGAGGATGTCTCACGGTGCTAACAGTGTATTTTTCATCAAACCTTTTGGTCGGGAACATGTGCTTCATGTGATTCAAATTGATACACAGTTGATTCATCAGAAAAAAGAACTTGGCTCAGATTTTCAGCAGCCCACGACTGATGAAGCTTCGCAAACTGGAGTCTCAGGACAGAGGTGAGTCTAGGTTTATGTGCAGGTTCATAAGACTTTAATCCAAAATCTTTGCTAAGACGTCGGAAAACAGTGCTGATACTAATATCAGATCCTTTTGAATGTAGAAGGGCCTTGATTTTCTTGCACGAACTCTTCGGAGAATGCATAACTATTCGCCTTGTGGTATTGTCATCATGTGGGGTTGTTTTCCTTGGACGTCCACTTCTATTTCGGTCGCTAAATTCACCTGTATCTCGATATTTCATTATCGCATTAGGAATAGCAGTCTTGCTCACATTCACCTTTCTGCTTATGTGACGTTCGGAGTATCCTTCATGATGTAAAGTCACTATTTGTGCCCTCTGAGTAACAAACACTTAATGACGTGTTTCACCCATTTTTCGTTATATAAAAAATACATACAAAACCTCTCAGCATGAAAACCAGAAGCAAACTGACGCTCGCATGCTTCCCTCAACTCTATCGACAGCTGCCACTGTAGGATGATGCAACACCGACAGGAAGTTTAAGTAATACAGACAGTAGCTGACGCAATCGGCAGAAATCTCCTAATACCAACAGTTGGTCCTAAACTTTTGCAAATGACTGTACTTTGACCAGGCAGGTACTGTAGGTGATTTCTATTTTTATAAGGGTTTCCAGGTGGCTCTCTCATTTTGGATAATTCGTCTCCATCAACACAGTAGTACATTGGTCTGCATTATACATGTATTTCCACATAAAAAGGATCAGTTATGGTAGTACTTTTCTGCAAAAAGGATGATGAGACAGTACCGGATGTTGACATAGCACCCCATATCATCTGACTAGGAGGATGTCTCACGGTGATAACGGTGTATTTTTCATCAAACCTTTTGGTCGGGAATATGTGCTTCATGTGATTCAAATTGATACACACTTGATTCATCAGAAAAAAGAACTTGGCTCAGATTTTCAGCAGTCCACGATTGATGAAGTTTCGCAAACTGGAGTCTCAGGACAGAGGTGAGTCTAAGTTTATGTGCAGGTTCATAAGACTTTAATCCAAAATCTTTGCTAAGACGTCGGAAAACAGTGCTGATACTAATATCAGATCCTTTTGAATGTAGAAGGGCCTTGATTTTCTTGCACGAACTCCTCGGAGAATGCATAACTATTCGCCTTGTGGTATTGTCATCATGTGGGGTTGTTTTCCTTGGACGTCCACTTCTCTTTCGGTCGCTAAATTCACCTGTATCTCGATATTTCATGATCGTATTATGAACAGCAGTCTTGCTCACGTTCACCTTTCTACTAATGTCACGTTCGTAGTATCCTTCATGATATAAAGTTACTATTTGTACCCTCTGAGTAACACTTAATGACGTTTTTCATCCATTTTTCGCTGTATAAAAAATACATACAAAACCTCTCAGCATGAAAACCAGAAGCAAACTGACGCTCGCATGCTTCCCTCAACTCTATCGACAGCTGCCACTGTAGGATGATGCAACACCGACAGGAAGTTTGAGTAATACAGACAGTAGCTGACGCAATCGGCAAAAATCTCCTAATACCAACAGGTGGTCCTAAATTTTTGCAAATGACTGTACTTTGACCAGGCAGGTACTGTAGGTGTTTTCTATTTTTATAAGGGTTTCCAGGTGGCTCCCTCATTTTGGATATTTCGTCTCCATCAACACAGTACATTGGTCTGCATTATATTTCATTTTTTTTTTAAATACAGGGGTTGTCCAAAATAATGGAAACACCTTGAAACAATAAATGTTACGCACCTAATCTGATGTGGGAGCACCCTTCGCATTTAAAATTTCTTGAATGCTCCTTGGAATGGACGCATACAAGTCCTGGATAGTGGTATATCTTCCATTCTTTCTGCAGAAACTGCTCCAATTCGTTGAGAGACGCCGGAGGAGGATAACGGGATCGCACTCTGTTTTCCAATATAGACCACAGGGGCTCAATAATGTTTAAGTCCGGTGTTTGTGCAGGCCAGGGAAGGTGTTCAACTTCATCTTCATGTTCCTCAAACAATGATTGAACAGTTCGACTTCTGTGAATCGGGGCATTATCATCTTGAAAGGTGCAATAACCTGACGGAAACAATGTCTGCGCTATTGAATGTACATGGCTGGCCAAAAGAGTGACATAGTCACCGCTAGTGATCAGTCCGTGTAAGGTGATAATGGGACCTGCTGCAAACCACGAGATCATGGCCTAAACCATTACGAAACCGCCACCATGCTTCACTGTAGGAAGGAGACAGTCTGAGTTGTAAGCTTCTGCGGAGGTTATCCACACGTAAATCCGTCCTGTGGTGGGGAATAGCGAGAAACTTGATTCATCGGAAAACAAGACATGTTTCCATTGATCCGCAGTCCACGTTTTATGTTCCTGGAACCACTGTAGTCTCCCTTTCATATTCACCTGTGACGCTAGTGGATTTTCAATCGCAGCTGAGTCGTAAATATTGTGCTTATGCAATTCCCTTCGCACTTATGGTTCGACGCTGGGTTTTGGAGATGTGCATTAAGCTCAGCAGTCACATTCGTCGCCGTGGTCTTCCTCCTTGCGGTCACAATCCTCTTTAATTTCCTCCTTCTCTCGCAGTAAGTTTGGTTTTCTTTCAACAGTTGTGTCTTGCAGATGATGTTATGCCGTGAATATTGTATGTTGTCATGTCCTTCGACACGGTACCTCTCGATACCCCCGATACCTGTGCTACTGTGGTTACCGACGCACCAACCAGAGGGGCTTCTTCAATTTGCCCTATTTGGACCTCCGACAGCTCACTAATTGTGCTTTCACCTGAAACGAAATTATGCAAACACCGATTTACAATGCAATCACACAAACCCTTGAGACTATAAGCAACACTTTTTTAAAAAAAAAAAATTGTAGCTACATGTTCGTTTTACTTAAAAAGCAGCACATACCAAAGTCACTGTTTTCAGCGAGGTGTTTCCATTATTTTGGACAACCCCTGTATTTCGATCTAAGTTAAAATTTACTAAGTTACACTCTTTTTTTTTTTCTTTTTTTATTGCGGTCACAGCTACAAGCTCACTTTATAAAGAAACCGAAAGATCTGTTTTAAGAGAAAATACATCAGCCTTTTACTTTCCGAATTGCAATCCGATGAGGAATAAATGTAGGAATGTCTTACGTTATGATCTCTTCTCTTTTTTCCCCTAATGTTTCTACCCAACAAACTACTATGCATTATCACTGAATCCCCCCAAAATATTTGCTCGAAAAGGACAAAAGCTTTAGAGATTTCGTCTTTTTCATCTCAGTAATCTTCTTCAACGCTTATTAAATGCTCCAAGGAACTGAATGCCAATAGCGCTAGTGCTCATGTTACAGGGTATTTGGAATCCATCACAACTGCTTTCGCCGTTACCAGTTCCATTTTTCATAGGAACAAAGTTACTTTAACTTCACCCTGACAATGATTGCCTTAATAGAAAATGAAGCAACGGAAAATTACCATTTCGGAATAGGAGAACATGGCTCTTGTAAAATCAAATCAAACTATTAAGACCTGGAGAATATTTTTCTGGCGTAAGACAAGATAATTAGTTTGCCTGATTCCCAATCTCTTCTGCGCTGCTGCCTTTTAACGCTAATTGAAATTCCGTTTCTTAATGATTAGTTCTGTCGGAATGTTGTGTAACTCCGGATGATTTTTTTTTCTTTAGCCCAGAGCGCACCTTAACTTTTTAGTTGAGCAGATGTGACGTATGCTGGAATTTGGCCTTCTGATTTCATTATCTTTCGAGGTTCATATTTCTCTTAATGGCACAGAGCAATTCGAGAAACCAATTTGCATAAAAACTAGGCACGGAGAATGAAATAAAAAAAGTAAAGAAGCTGCGAGTAGCTCTTTGCATGTTGGGATCACAATTCTCGTCATTGGTAAAGGAGAGGAGAAAAAAGTAGCTTATATATCAGCAAGCCTGTAACCGAAGAAACTCCGGGAAAAAAAATAAAGAAATTCAATTTAGACGTAATTACCTTAATGATAGAAAGAGATCAGTGCCGACTAATTAATTCTATTTGGAAGCTGTTCGAGATGTTGTAGCATCGGAAACTACCTGGAATTCGATCAGGGTTTCCTCCCCTTTCAAAAATCTCCCTGACGTTCTTGTTCGTGTTGTCAATTTGGTAAACAAACACGCGCAGTGCAGCAAAATTACATGCCGAGAATTATTGAAAGGAAGCATCAAACAATGTTAGTTTATGAGTTCTATCTTGCCTGGAGTTAACGGATCAGAATTCACTGATTACACTGATTTTTTTTCTTTTTCTTTTCTACTTTTCTGCAACAGCGTTGTTCGACGTCCAAGCCACATTTTCTTTGATGTCTTCTATCTCTGTGGGTAATCAAGTTGGCCGTGTAATGAGGTAACAGGGAAAGCGAAATTGAATAATAAATGCGAATGCAAAAAAAAAAAAAAAAAGCTGCACATAGGATTAGACAAGTAGAAAAAAACTATAGCCTTATTCTGCTTCATCGAGGAATGGTGGTGCGTTGTTCCAATCAATGTTTCCTTTGTCGTGAGTTCTATAGAAATACTTTCTTAATTTCTATGTCATACCGCACTTGCTTGCCTCTGATAGGGGAACGTAATGACATGCACGCTCTGCGAAAAATAAACAACTAACACTTTAATTAACTCTTATACATTTCTATTACTAAAAGGTGCAAGCTTATGCTCTTCCTCCATAATGGAGTTTGTTGCTATTTTCGTGGCCAAAAGAACTTCGAGCTTTTTTCGCAATACCGTGCCGAAACACGAAACGACAATACCGCCATTTCGATATTCATTCCACGAAATACCAGTATAAATGCCGGTATTTTAATTTTGACACCTGATCTATTTAACTGCGTGTCACGTAAAATAGAAAATCTATAGACATACCTGTAAATTGACCTTCCTTTTTGAGTTTCTCTTTTTATGTAAATTTTATTAGTTTTCCGTTATATTTACTTTCTAAGACAGATGGTTCCCAAACTTTTTGCATTCGCGGACCAGCTAAACGTTGGAGAAACTTTCGCGGACCGGCTAACGTTGGAGAAACTTTTGCGGACCGACCAAAGTTGGAGAAACTTTCGCGGACAAGCTAAACGTTGGAGAAACTTTCGCGGACCGACTAACGTTGGAGAAACTTTCGCGGACCGACTAACGTTGGAGAAACTTTCGCGGACCGACTAACGTTGGAGAAACTTTCGCTGACCGGCTAAACGTTGGAAAAACTTTCGCGGACCTGGCATGTCGAAACAAGACCTTTAGGTTATCGAGCATTTAATCTCGTAATATCCTATATTATAATGATCACTGCTGCCGCCCGGTGGCGCAGTGGTCTAAGCGATAGCTTCTGATCATTCGTCCGAGATGGGTACGGTTTGGAATCCCGGTGAGGCATGCATGTTGTATTTGTCTTATGGCACTGGCTCTCTCCCTTCCCTGGAGTCAGTGGCCCTAAATTAGAGACGGGCGACTGCTTATAACCCATTGAGTTGCTCACGGTAATCGTTAAACCTCCAATAAAAAAAAACCAAGAAATAACAGTCAGACATTTTGATCTGAATACCGATACCAGGCTGGCATCAGAAGGAAGTTCAACAAAGCTGTAGCTACCGTCACAGCCTCCACTCTGCTGGAAAGGCCTTCCACTAAATTTTGGTACATCACTGCTAGAATTTCCTTCCATTCTGCCACAAGAGCATTAGTCAGTTCGGTCACTCATGTTGGGCAGTTCAGCCTGTTCCAATTCATCCCAGAAGTGTTCCACGGGGTTGAGATTGGGGCTCAGTCTACGCCAAGTTCTTTCATACTTATCTCATCAAAACCATCCTGCACGGACATCGTTAATGAACCTCGTAAATGAAAGGGCATTCTGCGATAGTGCTGGAAGCATAGCATTGTAGGGAATGTCATTATAGGCCACGTTTTGTGAACGCGTCACTGTTTTGTTAGTAAACGGAAAGGGATTTCACCGAACTGTTGCGACAGTGCTGGAGGCATAAGATTTTAGAGAATGTCAGTATAGGCCTCGTTTTGTGAACGGGGTCACTGTTCTGTTGTTAGAGGAAAGGGCTTTCACCGAACTGCTGCAATAGTGCTGGAAGCATGGAATTGTAGCGAATGTCATTATAGGCCTCATTTTGTGAATGGGGTCACTGTGCTGTTGGTAAAGAAAAACAGGGACGTCGCCAAGGCAGTGCCAAGGTGGGCTATAGCTCACCCTGAAAAACTACTTGCCCTTCCAGCTAAAGATGTACCACATTTTTTTTTAACTTCAAAATATAATCAGGACTTTGCCAAATAATGACTCGTGGTGTAGCCATACGTATTTCCCCCTAGGAACTGCGCTTTTACTTCCCTTAGAAAGGTTATCAAAATAGCTTCCACGGGGCCATGAATTGTTCTCTACTCGTCGAAATCCTCAATTAAAAATTTTTCAAGTTAGTATGATCAGGGGCGAATGAATGGGGGGGGGGGATAGTTCACTGAGAGGTCATTAGTAATTGCTCTGCTGTGTATGCTACTAAGCAGGGGGACTCTACAGTGGCGGTTCCAGACAAAAAAAAGGGGGGGGAGCACAATTCCTGCAAGTGCCAGTAATTATTCAAAATTAATAATTCCCCCAAAAAGTTATATTAGGGGGGGCTGACCCCCCGGCATAGAACTGCCACTGGGACTGCAACGCGGAGATTGGAGTCTAAAGCTATACCAGCGCTCTTAGGCCCGCCATAGAGCAGTGATTGAGCTGGACATGACTGACAGGGACTGCTTTGGAAGAAATGAGCGCAAGATAAGGTTGCTGGCACGAAGGAGAGGAATTACACAAGGGAAAGGGTATTTTCCGCGTGTCTTTATTTCCCCTCAATCCTAATCCACATTTGCTTTTCAAGACTTTTCTCCTAGCCATAAAATTTTCTTTTAATCAAGGCGTTGGTACTGGTGACAGTGTGTCGTGTTTATGATACGGGTATGTAACTCTTTAGGTTTTACTAATTTTATTAAAAATGGATGGACGGAACATTAACAAAAGAGGCCTCAAACTTTGGATTCTTTTGTATTCCAAAAATTGCAAAAACTTAAAGACAGTTGCAAAATTAATGAGTTTGTACCCAAAAAAGGAGGCAAAAACACCTTTGCAGCCTGTAACAGAGATCACAAATATTTTTCTTTCAGTGTTTCGGAAATAATGTAGCTATCAAACTTGCCCCAGCAAAAGTCATACTCGCACAGCCGTCGTCCACCCTGATTTCAAAGTCTAGCGACGTTCCTGAAGGAAATGGCTTTTACCGAACTGTAGCGGTAGTTCTGGAAGAATATCAGTAGTGTAGAAGTGGGGATTCGAATCCACATACCGCATACGGCATGCGGTATATGCGGTATTAGGTATATGCGGCATGCGGTATATGCGGTATATTGGGGTTAGAAACCCCATGGGGATTCGAATCCACATACCGCATGCGGTATATGCGGATTCGAATTCACATGCGGCATGCGGTATATGCGGATTCGAATTCACATGCGGCATGCGGTATATGCGGTATGGTGTGGATTCGAATCCGCATGGGGTTTCTAATCCATGAGGTATACACTGAATCCCCCCTCCTCCGAAACTCACCCTTTTCCTCGGTGGCAACACTATTTAAGCCCACATGAGTTGGGGTGACGGCCATAAAGGGTTAAATTTATGGCTCCACTTGGGGAAATCACAAAAATAGGATGTCAAAGGGTTAACTCTCCAACTTGAGAAGCAAGAGTTTATTGAGCGATGAAACTCGCACTTTTTACCGGTGGCAACACTATTTAATTCTACTCCTTTTCTAAATGGAGGCAGAGGTAAAAAGTTAAGCTTTTTCGAGGTGGCAACCCTGTGTAAGCCAAAATGAGTTGGGATGATGGCCATAAAGGGTTAAATTTATGCTTCCACTTGGGGCAATCCCAAAAATAGGGTCTCAAAGGGTTAAACATCGCTTTCCAGCATGAAGTAACAGCTTAGTGAGTTATAAATCTAGGGCTTCAAAGGGTTCATTTCTGCCTTAAGAGGTTAAGCTTATGATCAGAAGTTGGAGGGAAATGAATAAATACAATGTTAAACATCGCTTTCCAACGTGAAGCAAGAGTTGATTGAGCAACGAAACTAGCACGTTTTTCCAATGGCAACACTCCAACATGAATAGGGGCACGTGTTTTTATTTTGGGAGGTCATTTTAACCCTCCTTGTAAATATACGTGGGTGAAGTGGGTTCATTTTATCCACCAAACGTTTTTAACCTCTTGGGGTTTTTGGGTTCCCACTCTACTTGATTAAAACGCACAATAAAATTTCCATGCGGTGGTTATATGAAAAATTTCCCACCAACGGCGATTGAAACAAGCGGATTTATGGGGAGATTTACAGTTAATTTAACTGTAAATTTAATTTATAGTTAAATTATTTCGTGGTAAGTCATCTATAATGTTGGTTCTAAGCAGCCACGCCAGCCCGTTTTTCTTTGTGTTTGTGTACGATAATGTTTTATCGCTCCCAAATATGGGAACGATGTTGGCGCCTTATTACATTAATGCAAGATGCAAATTAAATGCAAATCACCTATATGCAAGAAGTTTACACCCGTGCGGTTTGTTCACACACATATAACTTAAATCTATGGCTTTTCCTAACCATCGAAGTGAGAATGAAATTCCAAAAAACCTATCAAAAAAAAAAAAAGACACTTTGAGGGAATTAGCCAACGAGTGACCAAGATTCTCTCGTTGCTACTGACACAGGCGTAACGGTTTTTATCAAAAACTTGTTTATTCAAACGGTTCCCGAGAATATGAAACATCAGACTGAGATTATAATACAAATATTTAAGAAGCACCCAGACATTATATCCTGGGATTCAAATGGGTAATTTATTTTCAAAGGAAATGTTAAGGAGAATTCCAATACTGTTGGCTTGATAGATTTCTTAATGAGCAGTAAATCTGATAATGCCAGTGTTTTCGCATTACCACAATTTTCTCAAGCCTTGAAAGTAATACACTTATTCTCGAGGTATGTAAAAAATAAACGTGTATTTCATCACCCAACTGAAATAGTTCCAAAACACCCCGTAACTAAAAGGGGTGGAATCGATTGTCATCTCCCTTCTGGTGGGAAGGAACCCTATGAAAAGAATAAACCTTGATGTTTCCACTCATCTGTATGTGTTTTTCTCTTGAGTATGTTTCATCTACAACATATTTACCGTTCATCAAAATAATAATATTACACATCAGAAAAGGCTGGTTTTGTTCGCTTCGAAAAATGGTTTCGGGCGAAATTCGTTCGTGTCATTTTTTAACCCGGTCGAATTCAGACAAAGTGATTTCAGCCTGAGAGCGTTTTTTATTCGTTAAATATTTAAAATGTGTATATTTTCCGTTGATTAGCATGTGGAATTAACGAAAGGCAAAAGATCGGTTTTGAATTAATGAAAAAAATGCAAATGGTCAAATTTATTTCACTCATTTATGACATGGGAAGATTTTTACAAATGCATTTTCATAGCGAAGTGTGCTTCGAATTTAGGGAAATTGGTATTTATCTTCGCAAATCATTCATCAGTGAATGACATCAATTCATTAAAGAAAATATTAATGAATTGACGCTGCCTCATTTTCTTATAGAGAACGCTGTATTGCGAACTTATTCTGCGTTTCGGGCATCTACATTCAGGCGCAATGCGCTCCTACCTACACAGAGATGATATTCACATCTCTGCATAGGTAGGACTTTAAAAAAAAATTGTATCTCTTTAGCAGTCTTCACAACACAGTTCACAAGGTCTTTCATGCAAGGAGGTGAGAAATTTCGGTGGTACTGGAAGATCACCAACTACATCTACAAACTGACGTGCTAAGTCCATGGGTTGCAGTCTCACAACGGCTCTCTCAAAAAATCGTGATGCACGTTTTCCCCCTGTTATGGAAAGACAAGCGTACAACTCCTGGTTGTATAGTCAATATCCTTAGCCGACCACGAGTGGCAGTACATTAACTCAGCCACCCTACATTGGATAACATTGTGAAGCAAGACCAAAAGCGATGTAGTTAGCTCCATTTCATTCTCATCCTCCGAAAGCTGCGCCGTTGAGGGATTCTTTACAAAATGTTTCACAGAATTCCTAAAACATTCACCAAGCAATGTAGCGCATATAATACTCCATAGCTTATCTTCTCCATGAATATTATCGACATTAAAAGTGAAGGCCTCTAATGCTGCCTGGAAGAATTTTGCTTTCCTACACTACATTCTATGTAATCTCATTTTTCTAACACCTTCATCAAATGTGGAGATAAACAGTTCATTACGAAGCACAAAAGTTTGCGGTGGATTACCAATATTCTCCAAATTTTTCATAAAGTCCCAAACAGACGACAGTTTGAAGGTGAGACCATTTCTCATCCACATACCTCATCATAAAGTGTGTGGGGTTTCCGATGCCTAGACCAATCCACATACCCCATCATGAGGTATGTGGGGTTTCGGAAATGCCTAGACCGCATTTCTCTTCCCGACTCACACAAGGGCCAGATCCTGATGTTAAATCTATGGATACTCCTACTGCTCCGTCTACGCAATCCCCGTCGAGCAACGAGATTGTTCTTGTGTGTGTCGGGAGGAGAATTGCAGACTAGGCATTTTCTAAGACGGCGGTTCAAGTTCATTTCTGTTCCTATAAGAAAGAATGAAGTCTGAGAGTGGAACAATGGATGTAACAACACTCATTTTACAAAGTTTTGAGATGTCATATATTGGATGGTGGCAATGAAAGAATAAGAAAGTTTGATGCGTGCTTTTTTGAGATGCGAAAAATTGATTTAGTCACGCGATCCAAACGAACTTTATGAAACATGAACATTCCAAATATTGACATACTAAAAAATGTACGTTTCAAATACTGACTTTAAGAAAAAATGAACGATTCAAATATGGACTTTTAGTTGTGCGGTATTTCCCATGTTATTCTATGGGATTTTAGCGATTTGAAGAAAACGAAAATTCCAAAAAATCGCCCTCTTAGTGAAAAACAACAAAACCATTTTTGACATGTGAAAATTTATGCGGTTCAAAAACGAACTTTTTGAAACATGAACGCTTCAAATATTGGCATATTGAAAAATACACGTTTCAAATATTGACTTTTATAAAAAATAAAGGACTCAAATATTGACTTTTAGTTGGATGGCATTTCTCATGTTATTCTATGGGATTTTTGCGATTTAAAAAAAATGAAAATTTAAGAAATCACACTCTTAGTGAAAACGTCAAAACCATTTTTTGACTTGTAAAGGTTTAATCGATTCAGAAACGAACTTTATGAAAAATGATCATTTCAAATATTGACTTTTAGAAAAACATGAATGAATCAAGCAACTTCATAAATTCATTCTGAAAGACTTCTGTCAGCTCGCTTTCCCAACTTCAAAGTGAATGGGAGCGAAAATAACATTTGAACGCATAAATGCATTTTGTTAAGACTGCATGAAGTTATGCACATTGTTTACTGGGTTCTTGTAAGAGGATTAGTTATTGTTTTTGGAGAAATAATTCCTAAGAATAGAGAAAATATGTCTGTATACAAGGTGAATCGTTAAGAATATCATTAATGTGGAACTATAGAATTTGATGTGGAAAGACATGAAAGCAACTAATTGAGGATGTTTGTTTCAGTGTGGAGACTTCTTGTTGTCTGTTTCTTTAAAAGAGACAAGAGAAAACATATTTAGAATACGATTGACTGTTCTCTTTGTTCAAGACTAATATGATCTTGAAGTAATTAAATAAATGAGGTGTGATCAGAAAAACAGATGCGATAGGAAAAACCCCTTTAAAACGAAAGTTAACGCCTAAAGGGAAATACAGCAAACGCAGAAATTTCACATGTAGTGCAATGTCTCGCACGTTGAAACTGGTCATTGAGTGAATGAAATATACACAGAGTTTTGACGCATCTCGATGTAAAGCGAAATAAATGAGGAAAAGGAATGTGTTTAAGTGTGTTCATACTAACTTTGGAGAATAGAGTAAAATGACAAATCAAAAACGGACCCGAGGAAAATTCATGAACTCAGATTTCGTCTTTTAGAAGAAAAATGAAGTTTCAAAATATTGACCTTTAGTAAAACATAGGATTTTCAGAAACTTATATTTAGTCGATTTACATTTCCCTTATAATGCTATCGGAATTACATGGAGAAATTCTAGTATACGGCGTTTTTGACTCACGAGGTATGCGAATGTTTCTGATCCAAGAGCTATGCAGTGAAATCCCTCCTCTCGACGAAACACACCTCATGTGGGCTTACACAGTGTTCCCACCGTTTCGTCGGGAGGAGGGATTTTATTGTGCGTTTTAATCAAGTAGAGTGGGAACCCAAAAACCCCAAGAGGTTAAAAACGTTTGGTGGATAAAATGAACCCACTTCACCCACGTATATTTACAAGGAGGGTTAAAATGACCTCCCAAAATAAAAACACGTGCCCCGATTCATGTAGGAGTGTTGCCATTGGAAAAACGTGCTAGTTTCGTTGCTCAATCAAATCTTGCTTCACGTTGGAAAGCGATGTTTAACATTGTATTTATTCATTTCCCTCCAACTTCTGATCATAAGCTTAACCTCTTAAGGCAGAAATGAACCCTTTGAAGCCCTAGATTTATAACTCACTAAGCTGTTACTTCATGCAAGAAAGCGATGTTTAACCCTTTGAGACACTATTTTTGGGATTGCCCCAAGTGGAAGCATAAATTTAACCCTTTATGGCCATCATCCCAACTCATTTTGGCTTACACAGGGTTGCCACCTCGAAAAAGCTTAACTTTTTACCTCTGCCTCCATTTAGAAAAGGAGTAGAATTAAATAGTGTTGCCACCGGTAAAAAGTGCGAGTTTCGTCGCTCAATAAACTCTTGCTTCTCAAGTTGGAGAGTTAACCCTTTGACACCCTATTTTTGTGATTTCCCCAAGTGGAGCCATAAATTTAACCCTTTATGGCCGTCACCCCAACTCATGTGAGCTTAAATAGTGTTGCCACCGAGGAAAAGGGTGAGTTTCGGGGGAGGGGGATTCAGTGTATACCTCATGGATTAGATATCCCATGCGGATTCGAATCCACACCATACCGCATATACCGCATGCCGCATGTGAATTCGAATCCGCATATACCGCATGCGGTATGTGGATTCGAATCCCCATGGGGTTTCTAATCCCAATATACCGCATATACCGCATGCCGCATACCGCATATACCGCATGCCGCATACCGCATATACCGCATGCCGCATACCGCATATACCGCATATACCGCATGCCGCATGCGGTATGTGAATTCGAATCCCCACTTCTACACTACTAATGTCATTATAGGTCATAGCGTTAAGAATCCCCAGCACTGGAACTAAGGGACCCTCATAAAAACCAGCTTCAGAGCGTGATGCCTCTTCTACCGAACTTCACAGTTGAGCCTAAAATGTATGGTGCTGGCAGCTTTCAGCAGTCATTCTCCGTACCCAAACTTGCCCGTCAGATAGTGAAGCGTGATTCATCATTCTAGGGAACGCGTTTCTACTGCTCCAGAGTCCATTGGAGCTGATTGCTTTTAAAGTAAGGCTTGTATGCTGCCGCTCGGCCATGGAATTTAATTCCCTTCGGCTTTTTTTTATTATTATTGGAGGTTTACCGACGACCGCGAGCAACAAGAAGTCGCCCGCCCTTAATTTAGGGCCACTGGTTCTAGGGAATGGAAGGAGCCAGCGCCGTAAGACAAACGAATCCATGCCTCACGGGATTCGAACCCGGACCCATCTCTAACGAATGGTCACAAGCCAGCGCTTAGACCACTGAGCCACTCTGCCCTTCAGCTTTCAACGAATCGTTATGGTTCTAGCGTTGCGTCCAGAGACATTTTAGAGCTCTGTGGTGAGTGATGCAACCGGGGATAGACTATTTTGTCGAACCATTCGCTTCAGCATTCGGCCGTCATACTCTGTCATTTTATTAAATGACCTACCAGGTTGCGTTTGCGCTGTTGTCGCTCTTACGCGTTTCCACTTTACAATAATATCACTTACAACTAATCAGGCCAGCTGCAGCAAAGAAGAAATTTCCGGAACTGACTTGTTGCTAATATGACATCCTATTATCGCGCCACGTTGAAAGGCACTGAGTAAGCTCTGCCGTACGGCACAGTTGTCTACGATGTTTGCACGGATCAAGAATCCAAGATTCAAAATTTTGAAGCACACGCTTCAATAATTTTGATCACATCTTCTGATTACTGGGCCCCTCAAAATATTTAATCGCCAGCATGCAAGATCAACCGAGCTGTGGAAGACGGGAAAAGACGTGATGACGTCGGTTCAACCGTCTTGAAAGAAAGAATGAACAGTTTAGATAAGAAAGTTTTTAAGTGAAAGCAATGCAAAATTAGAAGTAGAGTATCTGCATTGCCTTTGGCTGAATGCTAAATCGGTAAAAATCTAAATTTCATACTGCGAACGAAATAATTAATTTATTTTTAGGTTGGTGATTGGTCTGTTTTTTTTTCTTTTTATGAGATGAGGGATTTTCATTTTTAATTATTTAAGTAATAAGTGCTGTATGTTTGTTTATTTTACTGTCAATGCTTTTGTCTTGGGTAACTTACGCTTCTATAGCTGCCCTTTGCAAAGCAAGTAGAACCCGGCTAGTGTCAGCTGGAAAGAAAAGATGAGTACCAGAAGGGAGCATTAGAATTGTCAAAATGCGTGGGAAAGCTTAAGGAGGTAGGGTCCCTTAAAACCACAAGCAGCTTAAGAGACTTGTCTCCCTTGACCAACATATCAGTCAACTATAGGGGCACATGTATATTTCGAATTTCATAGTGAAACATATTATAAACAAATTCTGCAAGGTGCGAAAAACTCTACCAGAAAAAACTGTGCCTGTATGGTACGAAAAAAACTGTACCACAAATTGGTGCGAAAGTTTGAATTCGCCACCCCGGTGGCGCAGTGGTCTAAGCGCTGGCTTCTGATCGTTCGTTCGAAAGGGGTCCGGGTTCGAATCCCGCTGAGGCATGGATGTTGTTTGTCTTACGGCACTGGCTCCCTCTCTTCCCTGGAATCAGGGACCCTAAATTATGGACGGGCGACTGCTTATAGCCCATTGAATTGCTCACGGTGGTCGTTAAACCTCCTATCAAAAAAGAAAAGAAAGTTTGAATTCCAATTTTAATCACATTGTAGACAATGATTTGTGCACCGCGTCTTCGGCTGCGTCTGTGTCACACGTTACGTCTACTGGTGTGTTTGCTGTTAAGACTAGTTAGTGGTGGTATTTACGACTGCTACTTATTAGCAAATAATCTCATTTGCTCTGAGCAATTTTAATAAAGAAAATTATTTTGTCTGCTCTATTCGAGCCGAGGTTCATTTTATTGTCTCATGACAAAATACTGTAAAATACGTAAAAAGAATCCCCGCTGGAAACACGTGAGAAACATTTTCTTACCGATCAATTATGAACGGGAATATTGATATTAAATCGATGGCTGAAAATCAGTAGTGGTTATGTCCAAAATTTCAATTTTGGAGATAATCAGTTCTGCTTGTGAACAGTCATTTGGTTAATAGACATACACATTTTATAATGATCTTAAACGGCCCATTCCAATAGGATTTTGACCTAAACACTTCGGACAGACCGCAAGGGACAACAAAATGTTTTGTGGACTTTACCCATTTTCTCCAAAAACGGACATCACCACTTCTGGTTGTCAGCTCTCGAAATTAAGTTTATTGCCAGTCTCTTACTCAAAGATTTTGTAAAATTTTTAAGTAAATAAAAAAGTAGTTTGAGGGGCTCTCCCCTACTCGCGCTTCTTTCTCGTATCGGCCAGTGTGAATCTATTAAAATGAGTTAGAGAGGAGCTTAACATAAGGATGTTACAGGGTTATATTATGTATGAGATTCTATATATCTATCAGATCATTATGTTATGTTATAGGATTTATACTATCTGAATGCTACTATAAACGTGTAACATGGCTCTGGGTGCACGCCATGGTGCCGCCCCACCTGGAGCCCCCCCCCCAATATATATTGCATGTATAACGTACGGTGCAGAGACGTGGACCTTAACTAAAGGAGACATACAAAGACTACAAACAACTCAAAGCAGCATGGAGACATGAATACTTGGTGTAACCAGGTGAGATAAGAAGAGGAACTCGTGGATCAGAAAATTGAGAAGAGTGGAGGACATCATGATCAGAGTAAAA
Organism: Macrothele yani; assembly: GCA_039090855.1. Taxonomy (NCBI): domain Eukaryota; kingdom Metazoa; phylum Arthropoda; class Arachnida; order Araneae; family Macrothelidae; genus Macrothele; species Macrothele yani. The sequence goes on along the minus strand of CM077025.1, from coordinate 122,916,158 downwards.
TCCCTGAAATGGCAATGGGCTGGACATATTGCTAGAAAGACAGACCCTCGATGGACAGCCGAAATTTCAGACTGAATTTCAAGGGACAGGAAAAGACCCACAAGAAGACCACATGTGAGATGGGTGGATGAAATTCTAAAGTATGCTGCAGTAACATGGAGGAGACTGGCACGAGACAGACCGTTGTGGAAGAAACTTGGGGAGACCTTCGTCCAACAATGGATTGATAATGGTTGACAAAGATGATGATGATATATATATATATATATACACTGGATGCAAGGTCAGGTGATGCGTAACATCACAGCCTCTCCTTGACAAATGTCAACCCCGCCTTCTCGTGGTGCATCCTGTTCCCACTAAAGGGGCTCTGACGACCGCCCATAGCGGTATAACTATACCATCGGGATTAGAGGAAATTCTATCCCACACTCACCAACCCGCTTGGCCAGCGTGGTGAGTTATGGCCAAACCCTCCAAAATGATTCCACAACTTAAATCTTGGCCCTCAGTCTCCGGCAGCTGGAATGTACCTGGCCAAGGCAGCGGCCAGTGCGACATGAAGGCAGAGGGTGCTAAGAATCCCCGGAGGACCGGACTAGGCTGCCATCTGATGCTGACCTTGGCAACGTACAATGGACGCTCCCTATCTTCTGATTCAAGGCTTCTTGAATTAGAAGAGGAACTACAAAGGATCAAGTGGGACATCGTCGGGCTAAGTGAGGTAAGGAGAAAAGGAGAAGATCTCATCGAACTGAAAAGTGGACATCTCTTCTACTATCGTGGGACAGATACTGGCAGAACTAGTGGTGTTGGATTTATAATAAACAAGAAACTGAAGGATAAAGTGGTAGAAGTTGAAAGTTCCTCTGACAGAGCTGCACGACTCGTTATCCAACTATCGAGAAGATACCAGGCTCAGATTATTCAAACTTATGCACCCACCACAAGTCATCCTGAAGAAGAAATTGAAGAATTTTATGAGGAAATTTGTCATCTAAATAATAAAGGTAAGCAGCACTTGAAAATAATTATGGGAGATTTCAATGCAAAAATAGGGCAACGGCAACAGAATGAAACTTCAGTAGGTAAATTCGGTCACGGCAACAGAAACCAGCGTGGAAATACTCTCGTTGAGTTTGCAGAGGCAGAAGGGTTTTTCATCTTGAACTCCTTCTTCAAGAAAAAGCCACACAGGAAATGGACATGGAGACATCCAAATGGGACGACAAGTGAAATTGATTTTATTATGTGTAACAAAAAATTCGTCATAGAAGACTGCAGTGTGCTAAACAAGTTCAACACAGGTAGTGACCATAGATTGGTGAGATGTAAGATGCACCTCAACACTAAACTTGAACGTGGCAAGCTCATAAGACAAACAAAATCTATTGACATAACCAACCTTAAAAAACACCATAATACCTTCAAGTTGGAACTAAAGAACAGGTTCTCTGCTTTAGAAGGCCTAACATCGGAAGAAGTGGACATCTCTGAAGTTAACAGAAAAGTAACCAAAGCTCTTATGGAAACAGCAACAAAATTAGCTGGGTCTAAGAACAAGTTGCATGTAAATAAATTATCAGGAAAAACGAAAATGTTGATGCAAAAAAGAAGAGAGATGAGGACAACTAAAGAAGATGTGACTTCCAAAGTGGAATATATAGAGCTATGCAAGACAGTACGAAAAAGTATCACTGAAGACGTAAGAAAATTCAACTGTGAACTAGTGAGGAAAGCAATTGAAAACAACCAAAGCCTAAAGATAGCAAAGGGACATCTCAGTAAGGGAAGAAAACAGATTATGGCACTGAGAAAAGAAGATGGTTCTGTAACAAGAAATAGAGGCGAAATTTTGACAAGAGTGAAAGATTTCTACTCCAAATTATATGAAAGGGATGATACATGTACTCCAGACATCATGAAAGATACCAGTACCAGAGTTCCTCCAGTCCTTCCAGCAGAAGTTGCACATGCAATCAAGAACATGAAGCCGGGAAAAGCTCCAGGAGAAGATGGAATTACTGTAGACATCATACAAGAAGCAAGTGGAGAAATCGAAACAGTACTCGCCCAAATTTTCACTCGATGCCTTAATGAAGGAAAGATTCCTGAGGATTGGAACACCGCTACAATGATCCTGCTACATAAGAAAGGTGACATTGAGGATCTCGGAAACTACAGACCTATCAGCCTCCTATCAGTAGTTTATAAAATCTTCACTAAAGTTCTTTCACACCGCTTGAAGGTAACACTGGACATGGCTCAACCGAGAGAACAAGCTGGATTCAGGAGTGGCTACAGCACAATAGATCATATCCATGTGCTGAGAGAACTAATTGAAAGAACGAGGGAATATGAACTTCCATTGTGCATGGCTTTTATCGATTATGAAAAAGCCTTTGATTCGGTGAAACCATCAGCAGTTACAATGGCTTTGAAAACCTGCGGTATTGAAGATGCATACATTAATATTATTAATAACACCTATGAAAATGGAAGTGCAAAGATTAGGCTGTTTGAAAATACAACACACATAAAAATTGGAAAGGGAGTGAGACAAGGTGACACCATATCTCCGAAGCTCTTTAATGCCACATTGGAGGGTGTTTTTCAGTCACTGAGCTGGGAAAACAAGGGGATAAAGATTAATGGAGATTATCTAACCCACCTTCGTTTTGCTGATGACGTAGTCATTTTTGCAACTAGCCCATCAGAGCTGCAGAGTATGATCCAGGAACTTGCTGACAAGAGTAAAGAAGTGGGATTAAAAATGAACTTTCAGAAGACAAAAGTGATGTTCAATGCTTTTACAAGAAATGAAGATTTATCGATTGATGGAGAAAAGCTGGAGATAACAGACACGTACGTTTATCTTGGACAGCAGATATCAAGTGAGGGTCACATTGATGAAGAAATTAATCGGCGTACAAAACTTGCCTGGAGAGCTTTTGGAAGAAACAGCATAATTTTCAAGAGCAATATGCCATTATGTCTTAAAAGAAAAGTGTTTGATCAATGCATCCTTCCAGTGCTTACGTATGGTGCAGAGACGTGGACCTTAACTAAAAGAGACATACAAAGGCTGCAGACAACTCAAAGAAGCATGGAGAGGTGCATACTTGGTGTAACCAGGAGAGATAAGAAGAGGAACTCGTGGATCCGAAAAATGACAAGAGTGGAAGACATCATGATCAGAGTCAAATCCCTGAAATGGCAATGGGCTGGACATACTGCCAGAAGGACAGATCATCGATGGACAGCCGAAATTTTAGATTGGATTCCAAGGGACAGGAAAAGACCCAGAAGAAGACCACATGGGAGATGGGTGGATGAAATTCGAAAGTATGTAGGGGTGACATGGAGGAGACTGGCACAAGACAGACCGTTGTGGAGGAAACTTGGGGAGACCTTCGTCCAGCAGTGGATTGATAATGGTTGACAATGATGATGATGATGATGATATACACTGACGGAAAAAAATCCCAGCACCAAGAAGGGGTTGTGTTAGATAAACGACAGTTGGTAGGCGGTGAGAGTACATCTGTAAGATGACGTCTATGCAAATTTCGCGCTCGGCGCATACGTGTGGCGCTAGTAGCGCCCCTCGGAACATGCAAAGCAGGTTTGCTGTAAATACGCGCTGTAACGTTCGTGAGCATTAGCCATCGTTGAGATTCGACGTAGTGTGTTGATGTTAGTCAAGAATGCCTTTAAGAAGACGAAGAAGCCATTATCAACAGCTCACGGTCGTGTAATAGGGCTACGAGAAGGTGGATTTTCTTTCCGCAATATTGCAGAACGACTTGGTAGGAATGTAGCCACTGTGCATGATTGTTGGCAGCGGAGGTCAAGGGAAGGTACTGCCTCAAGAAGACCGGGTTCCGGCCGGCCACGTGGCACTACTGAGAGGGAAGACCGCCGTGTACGGCGTATGGTCGTGGCGCATCGTACCGCGTCTGCGGCAGCAATTCGAGCTGCAGTTGCCACCACAGTGACACAACGAACTGTTACAAATCGGTTACTTGAAGGACAGCTCCGAGCCAGACGCCCTGTAGCGTGCATTCCACTTACTCCAAGCCACTGCCGTTTGCGACGTCAGTGGTGTCAAGCTAGAGCTCATTCGAGGACGGAGTGGAGATCTGTTGTGTTTTCTGATGAAAGCCGGTTCTGCCTGGGTGCCAGTGATGGCCGTGTGTTGGTTAAAAGGAGGCCAGGTGAGCGCCTGCAACCAACCTGTCTGCGGCCGAGAGACACACTGGACCTACACCTGGAGTTATGGTCTGGGGAGCAATTTCCTATGACAGCAGGAGCACTCTCGTGGTTATCCCACGCACCCTGACGGCACAGTTGTACGTCGGTCTGGTGATTCAACGTGTTGTACTACCATTCATGAACAGCATTCCAGGGGGTGTTTTCCAACAGGATAACGCTCGCCCGCATACCGCTGTTGTAACCCAACATGCTCTATAGAGTGTCGACATACTGCCGTGGCCTGCTAGATCACCAGATCTTTCACTAATCGAGCACGTATGGGACATCATTGGACGACAACTCCAGCGTCACCCCCAACCAGCATTAACTGTCTCTGTATTGACCGACCAAGTGCAACAGGCATGAAACTTCAACCCACAAACTGACATCCAGCACCTGTACGACACAATGCATGAACGTTTGCGTGCGCATTCAACATTCTGGCGGTTACACCGGTTATTAGTGTACCAGCATTTCACATTTAAAATGGCTCTTCTCGCGCTTACAATAAGCTGTGACCTTGAAAACTTAATCGATTAAATATGTTACCTATACAAATGTATTGCCGCCATTTCATTCCTCTACAACTATTTTTTTGTGGTGTTAGGATTTTTTTTTCCGTCAGTGTATATATTATGTTGTGATACCATATCTCCCAAGCTCTTTAACGCCACATTGCAAAATGTCTTTCAATCATTGAACTGGGAAAACAAAGGGATAAAGATTAATGGAGATTACTTAACTCACCTTCGTTTTGCTGATAACGTAGTCATCTTTGCAACTTCCCCTTCAGAGCTGCAGAGTATGATCCAAGAACTTGCTGGCAAAAGTAAAGAAGTGGGATTAAAAATGAACTTTCAGAAGACAAAAGTCACGTACAATGCTTTTACAAGAAACGAAGATTTATCGATTGTCGGAGAAAAGCTTGAGACAAGAGATTCCTACATTTATCTTGGGCAGCATATATCGAGTGAGGGTCCCATTGATGAAGAAATTAATCGGCGTATAAAACTTGGATGGAGAGCTTTTGGAAGAACATGGAGAGATGCATGCTTGGTGTAACCAGGAACGATAAGAAGCGGCACTTGTGGATAAGGAAAATGACAGCAGTGGACGACATTCTGACCAGAGTGAAATCACTGAAATGGCAATGGGCTGGACATGTTGCCAGAAGAACGGACCACCGATGGACAACCGAAATTTTAGGCTGTATTCCGAGGGACAGGAAAAGACCCAGAAGAAGACCCCATGGGAGATGGAAGGATGAAATTCGAAAGTATGCTGGAGTGACATGGAGGAGACAGGCCCAAGACAGACTTTTGTGGAAAAATTTGGGGAGACCTTCATCCAGCAGTGGATTGATAATAGTTGATGATGATATATATTATGTTATAGGATTTAATTATCTGAATACTACTATAAAAGTGGAACATGTCTCTGGGTGCACGCCATGGTGACGCCCCACCTGGAGCCAAAAAAAAAAAGTTATAGGATTTATATTATCTGAATACTACTATAAACATGGCTATGGGTCTGCCATGGTGCCGCCCCACCGGGAGCAAAAAAAAAAGTTATAGGATTTATATTATCTGCATACTACTATCAACGTGGCTCTGGGTCTGCCATGGTGCCGCCCCACCTGGAGCCAAAAAAAAAGTCATAGAATTATATTATCTGAATACTACTATAAACGTAGCTCTGGGTCTACCATGGTGCCGCCCGACCCGGAGCCAAAAAAAAAAAGTTATAGCATTTATATTATCTGAATACTACTACAAACATGGCTCTGGGTCCCCCATGGTGCCGCCCCACCTGGAGCCAAAAAAAAAGTTATAGGATTTATATCATCTGAATACTACTATAAACGTGGCTCTGGGTCTGCCATGGTGCCGCCCCACCTGGAGCCAAAAAAAAAAAGTTATAGGATTATATTATCTGAATACTACTATAAACGTAGCTCTGGGTCTACCATGGTGCCGCCCGACCCGGAGCCAAAAAAAAAAAAAAAGTTATAGGATTTATATTATCTGAATACTACTACAAACATGGCTCTGGGTTCGCCATGCCCCACCTGGAGCCAAGAAAAAAAAAGTTATAGGATTTATATTATCTGAATACAACTATAAACGTGGCTCTGGGTCTGCCATGGTGCCGCCCCACCTGGAGCCAAAAAAAAAGTTATAGGATTTATATTATCTGAATACTACTATAAACGTGGCCCTGGGTCTGCCATGGTGCCGTCCCACCTGGAGCCAAAAAAAGTTATAGGATTTATATTATCTGAATACTACTATAAACAAGGCTCTGTGTCCGCCATGGTGCCGCCCAACCTGGAGTCAAAAAAAAGTTATAGGATTTATATTATCTGAATACAACTATAAACGTGGCTCTGGGTCTGCCATGGTGCCGCCCCACCTGGAGCCAAAAAAAAAAAAAGTTATAGGATTTATATTATCTGAATACTACTATAAACATGGCTCTGGGTCCGCCATGCCGCCCCAACTGGAGTCTAAAAAAAAAAAAAGTTATGGGATTTATATTATCTGAATACTACTATAAACATGGCTCTAGGTCCGCCATGCCCCACCTGGAGCCAAGGAAAAAAAAAGTTATAGGATTTATATTATCTGAATACTACTATAAACGTGGCTCTGGGTCTGCTATGGTGCCGCCCCACCTAGAGCCAAAAAAAAAAAAATAAAAAAAAAAACAGAGGTTCCCACTCTCACTGGAACAAGCCAGATCATCTCAATAGAATATTGTTACAATTAAACGCAAAGAAGTTGTTTTCTGGCGTTGACCTTAGGATCAACGCGCGCGACTGTTAATTTGTATTTCATATCTTACATATGTAGTTGGAAAACCGCACAACTCCAGTACACGCAAAAAACCGGGGGGCGGGGCGTTAAAAAGTGATATCGGACAAGGCAACATGAAAGCTAAATCAAAAGATGTGTGTGGTGGGAGGGGGCGTCAAAAAATTATATCGCACCAGGCGACACGAAAGCTAAAGCAAGCGCTCAGATCTCTAAGCGATGACTCATGGTGTGTTTTTCTTATGGCGGTGGCTCTTTCCTTTTCCTGGAACCAGTGGCCCTAAATTAGGGACGGGCGACTGCTTATAGCCCTATGAGTTGCTCACGGGGGTCGTTAAACCTTCAATAAAAACAAAAAGAACAAACAAACAAAAAAAAAAAAAACACTATGAGCCTGTGATAAGTTTGACACTCGCTTTGGTATTTGTGTACATGGATAGTGAAAAGCTCAGCTGGTGGATAGTGTTCTTTTTTTTTTTTCTGTGTTATTTTTTTCTTCCAGTGTTTCAGAGATCGGTTAATATTTGCCGAGTTACCTCTCCTCTTTAGCATAGAAAAATTAGTAGCTGCTAGGGAAAAAAGTAAAAATTGGACAACCGGATGAGGGTATATTTGGGGATAAATGACAAAAGCAATCAAGAGCAGAAACCCTTGCCTCCTTATCCCCGTCTGTAGCGCTTTCCTCCTCCCTTGTTGAGAAACTTGAAGCACCAGTTAGATAGTGACATAGACCATGACGGGCGACAGTTGGTAAGGATTTTCCATGCCTGTTATCTGTCCTGTGAGCTTATCTTTCACATTCAAAGACAACTAGAAGCTGTAGTATCCCTTCTTTCTCAGACGGGGGCAACTCGAAATTGAAAAACAACGGAATAAGAAAAAAAAAGCACGGAAAAGAACTTCAAACGTCGTCCATTACGACAGGGATAATTCGAGCAGTCGCGAAAACTACGTTGAAGGTCATTTTTCGCCCCAAATAGGCGAATAGAGGTGTAAATAAAATTCTGTGACTGATTCAACTCGACGTAGAATTCCACAGCTTGTTTTTAAAAAAATAAGTGACAGTGAATTCTCGGGTTGTAATGAGTGCGTTGTTTCACGAAAGTCATTCACCTACTACATCGGGTACATTTGTAATAAAAGCACGTACTCATTAGTGTCATCTTGTCCGTCTGTGGGTACCATATTTCTGCAACTGTTTGTCCGATTTGAAAAATTCTTTTTGCATTGGGCATCTCGAAATGTGAGAACGATGATCCCTGCTTACCGGTCCTTCTCCGGTACTTAAATTTCCCCAAAGAGTGCGTAAATGTAGATGCTAGGAAATTCCTAATACATTTTATTCCTCATCATTGCTTCTGAATATCCGATTAAAAAAAGCATTTTTTTCTCTCTGATACATTTTATTACCAAGAATATTTTTAGCGTTTCTTTTTCAAGTAATGTGCAGTTTTTTTGTTAGGAGGAGTAAAGGTAAATCGCGACCTTTAATATCTCTACTTGTAAAAGCTTGATTTAATATATGTATTTCTTGCATAGTTTTTGTTGAGAAATGTTCTGCATATACACTGTAAACAAAATAAGTGGAGTGAATTCACGGAAAATTTCTGAAAATAACGTGCAGCAAAGTTGCCGGTAGCTATCCGTGTTTTTAGAAATTTCCGCGCCCGTTTATTTTGACTTCCGTATTTTCACAGATTTTCCGTAGTCGGAAATTCCGCTTATTTCAGAAAAATCCATTTCAGTATTGAAACTGAAATTCCGCAAAACCGACGACCCTGCATTTTTCAGCCCTTTCCCCAGATAATCCTTCCGCTCCAGTCACGATTGAACCCGCGACGCTTGAACAGGTAACACACGTCTTTAACCACTGAGCCACATATACTCGGAAGTTCGAATCACGAACATCGTAAAATAAATTGCGCGACAATTAATTTGTTTTGTCATTTAATACGAGTGATTTAGTCACTTTATTTTCTGTTGGAGCTTATTATTTTTCTGAATAGGTTTGTAATAATTTTGTTTTTTTCTGTAGGACTTTTTGCAAACTAAGTAATTTTCATCGTGATTTTTCGAAGCAACAAAATGCTTTGCAACTTGAATTTTTTTTTTTAACTGACAATGACTTTCAGTTATCTTCAAAAAAGATTAAATGTACCTATTATTAGTAGTACTATTACACACACATATGAAATTTACTCTTGATAGCTATAATAGCACACATTTTGAAGATGACAATCCGATTTTTGGCGTAAATGTGACAAGGATGGTAAGTTAGATAATATCCGAAAACTTCAAAATTTTCATCGTCCTGGAGCGGGACTCGAACCTCCGTCTCCTAGAAAACGCCTGGGTATGCTAACCACTACACCACGCAGAACGACCAAGTTTCTGATCAATTTGAATTTCATCGTCCCGCTCCAGGACGATGAAAATCTTCAAGTTTTCGGATATTATCTGACTTACCATCCTTGTCACATTTACGCCAAAAATCGGATTGTCATCTTCAAAATTTGTGTTATATGGCGTAATCCCGTATTTCTTTCATGAGCTATAATAGCTTTTGTCTTAAGTTGTCCAAAGATTGATACAGAGACATCGTATAATCATCTGTACAATAAGTACCCGGTTTCTTACAGTAACACAATATATAATAAATAGCTGGTGCACTAAATACGGGAAAGGAGAAGGAATATCCTGTGCCACAATAAACAAAATCCATACGATATCCACAATATCCGATCTCGCTACGGAACTTTGAAATTCGACAGACGATTGAAATTTAGAAGTTAATCAGACTTCAAGTATTCTAACCAGTCGCTCCCATTACTGGGAATTTCTCGTCATACCGATACTGAAGAAGTCAGAACGGAGTTTTTCCGTTAATATATGAAAGGAATTGCTAAAAGGTTTCTGAAAATTCAGAATTGTCCGTTACCACATCTGTAAAACGGTAATTTACCGTCAATATAAGAGAGAAACTGCGGAAGCGTTTCTGAAAATTCAGAATTTTCCCGTGGTACGAAAAATCCGTGAAATTCAGGTTTCTTTTTGTTATTTCTCGTAAAAGCTTATATCAGAAATGTGGTTCGTTAATTCACGAAAGAAATGACGGAGAGTGGGTTAATTTTAGAAAATGTTTCACAGTGTTTCTAACTTTTGTGAAGAACTGTTGGGGGCATAAAGTATATTTATGTTTCCGATGCACGTATTTACAGCGATATCTGCGGTCCTGAAAACTCGATGGAAAAGTTACTTCGTGGTCAGACACCGCTTACCATAGAAAAACGTTTGCTCCTCTTTTTCTGCATAAAATAATGCATAGTTTTCTCGCTAGAGGACGTAGATATATATTTCATTTTTCTCGATATCTCTGCTTCAAACAGACCGATTTGAAAAACTTTCCTTGTGGAACAGCGTATCTCATGCGAAGTGTTTTGCATATAATTCTAAATCTTCTTTAGCGCATAACTTTGCCACTAGAAGGCACGTGGCACGTTTCATTTACAGCATATTTGCAGCAATCATCTACACGTCTAAACATCCGATTAAAAAGAAACCCGTTTTCGGTCAGGTACTAATAACTAGAAAAAAAATTCTGCGCATTGCTTGCCCAAAATGATAAACGATTATCCCGTTAGGGGGAGCAAAAGTCTAATCTGTTTTTCTCGATATGTCTGCTTCTAAAAGACAGATTTAAAAAACTCAACACGAGATAGCATTCACCTTGTTGAGCAATTTGCATATACTCATGTGTTTGTGGTTCACAGTTATTTCGTTATGTGGTGTTAGTGTGTATTTCTGTTTATAAATGTATTTCCGCTTCTAAGAATCCTCCTGAATTTTTTTTAATACATGCTATTCGATACAGTGGAAATTGGGAACATTATCGCCTTGTAATAATGCATAATTTTGCCGCTGGGAGGCGTAAATGTCAAAACTTCTTTCTCGATATCCCATCTCTGAGAAGACGCATTTGAAAATTCTTTTTCCTTAGCATAGCTTTTGCTATAAGAATAATTTCTGCATACTTTCTACTTTTCCATTATTTAAAATTCTGCCGCCAGGGGACGTCAGCTTATATTCCTACATGGGTCTTCATTCAGTTCAAAAAATCCCTTAGAAAAGTACGGTTTTTGGTAGGATACCCTTCATTATGAAGAGTGTCTTTGCACCTATTTTCTTATTTAAATGACGTACAACGTTTCCGCTGGGGTGTGTAATGTTATATCACGTTAATCTGCATATCTTTTCTTTTAAATGCTCAATTCGAAAATCTCTTTTGCCTCTGGTCTCTTCTGCTGCAAGAAACCTTTCGTGCACAATTTCTGAATTTCCGTAATACTCTCTTCAGCTGATAGTGGCTATAAGTATGTACTTCTATTTGTGCATGTTTTATCGACTACAAAAAGGCGGTAATTTTTTTTTTTTTTTTGTTAGTATAATAGATAGTAGAATGTGTTAAACATTCATCGTGCTGTTCTTTAAAAATGACATGAAATGATACAGTTGGGAAACGAATTTCCCAGAAGAAATAATTCTTCATAAATACATGGTATCGTAATGCTGTTATTGGCATATCTTCACTGTATTCCATGTAACCACTTCCTTCAGAAAACGTGAATTTTCATCGTTCTCGACCGGAAATGGGGAGGTGCGGATTCGATTTCCGCTCCAGGACGATGAAAATTTTCACGTTTTCTGAAGGAAGTGCTTACATAGAATACAGTGAAAATATGCCAATAACTACAGAATTCTAGGGTAAGGAAGCCTAGTCTCTGTTCTGGAAGATAGAATAACATAAAATGACTCAAAGGTAGCTTTTTTTCTCTTGGTTTAGTAGCTGAAAGTTGTAATGCTTAGGAATCAGAAGAAAATTTCAAAGAAAGTGGAATGAATGAATGAATGAATGCTTTGGAAAAGCACTTGATGCCGCATTTACTAAGTTTAACACCAAATTGGCATTAAATGGCAGCATGTTTCCCTGTTGAAAAGTACTGATGTATTACAAGAGCTGGAGCTACTCCGATCAATGCTGATAATGAGATCTAAACTAATGTCCAAGATTAACTTGACCAATACCAATTCGAGAATATGTCCAAAACGCGACAACCGATTGTAAAGATTTTTCGGAGACTTGTGCCAAAGGAAAGCGCTGTCAACGTACTCAAGCAAAATTGTGCTACCTTCTATAGGAACATGCAAATGGCGACCCTACATTATCGAGTTGCTAGGCACGTGACCTTGATAAACGTACTGCGCGAGGTGCGGCAATTGAAGCTTCAGTCGCACTGTTAGTTTAAGAGTGGCCCCGCACCATCGCTTGGAAGCCTCTTTACGTTGGGGAGCGATCAGTAGATTGAAAGCAGGTCAATCGCAGAATGGCTGAACATTTTGAGGGAAGTGGTCTTCAATATCTGGAGACGATTTTACGAAATCAGAATAATAACCAGAAGGCCGGGACAAGGACGTCCACGAGCCATAACAAGACAAGACTACCAGTATTTGTCTCTTACAACTCGCTGCCATATTGAGTTGATAACCAGGGAACTACCGCAGGAGCTCTCCTCTACTATTGCAACCGCCACATCGAGGCAAGCAGTTTACAGAAGATTCTACGAGAAAAGTGTGTATGCAAGAAGGCGAATGGTCTGTATGCCACTCGCCGCATTGCACAGAAGGCTCCATTTGAATTAGGCCCGACACTATTACACCCTGGATCCCTGATCAGTGGGCCTGTGCCCTCTTCAGTGACGAGTTCGGTTCAGCCTGAACAGGGCCGCATTTAGGCCTTAGTGTGCCCTTAGGCTAAGATATCTGAATGGGCTACCAAGGCTAAGACATCTGAATGGGCTACCAAGGCTAAGACATCTGAATGGGCTACCAAGGCTGAGACACATGAATGGGCTACCAAGTCTGAGACATCTGAATGGGCTACCAAGTCTAAGACATCTGAATGGGCAACCAAGTCTAAGACATCTGAATGGGCGACCAAGTCTAAGACATCTGAATGGGCAACCAAGTCTAAGACATCTGAATGGGCTACCAAGACTAAGACATCTGAATGGGTGACCAAGTTTGAGACATCTGAATGGGCTACCAAGTCTGAGACATCTGAATGGGCGACCAATTCTGAGACATCTGAATGGGCTACCAAGTTTGAGACATCTGAATGGGCTAACACGGCAAAGACATCTGAGTGGGCCCCAAAGAACTTATGACAGAGAATTATAATTGAAAGCCATTAAAATACGAAACTATGACAATATACACTGAAGTGCCAAAAAAACTGGTACGCCAGTCTAATACCTGGTAGGTCCCCCACGGGAGTGCAGGACTGCAGAAATACGACGGTGCATGGACTCCATTAGCTTTTGGAAATATGATTTAGGCAATGCACACCATACTTCCTGCAGAGCGTTCCACAATTCGGGTGTATTCCGAGGTATCGGATTACTGTGTTCGACAGCGCGTTGCGTGGCATCCTAAATGTGTTCTATCGCGTTCAGATCTGGGGACTTGGGTGGGATGGCAAAACCACAAACTCAGAGGAATGCTCTTCTAACCATAATGTGGCGTCCCGACACTTGTGTGGAGATGCATTGACCTGTTGAAACAGGCCCAAACCATCAGCATGAATGCAGGACATGAACGGGTGTACCTCGTCAGAAAGGACGCGCACATAGCGTTGACCGGTCACAGACGTCTGTAGACGTACCAGGGGTCCCAGTGAAGTCCAGATAAACACACCCCATACCATTACGGACCCCCCTCCAGCCGGTACAGTTCCCTGTTGACAGGCGGGATCCATGGCTTCATGAGGTTTGCGCCACACAAAATCCTTCTATCTGCCCGATACAGTTGGAAACGCGACTCGTCAGACCAGGCGGCTTGTTTCCAGTCATCAAGTGTCCAGTGGCGGTGTTGCCGTGCCCAAGCGAGGCGGATAGCTCTGTGTCGTGCACCCATCAAGGGGACTCGAGTTGGGCGTCGGCTCCCAAAGCCCGTATCGTGCAGGGTACATTGCACAGTCCGGACGCTGATGCTTGTTGAGGCTCCAGCACTGAATTCGGATGATACCTGCGAGAGTGTTGCCCGCCTATCGTGTGAAACGATGCTTGACAGCCGACGATGGTCACGTTCACCCAATGTCTTTTTACGGCCACACTGGTATCGTGGGTTGGAGGTTTTGCCGGAATTCTTGTAGTCACGGTACACCCTTGCAATGGTCGTCCGTGAAAATCCGAACTTCGTTTCTACCTCCGAAATACTATGGCCCATCTCACGAGCGCCAACTATGACACCGCGTTGGAAAATCGCTTAAATCGTTATTACTTGTAATTCTCATGCCGAAAACAGCTCTGACAGCTGGCAAAAATGTCTATCGCTCTATATACGCACTGGCGAACGCAACCGAGTACGCGCATAGGTGACGTTGCTATGTATTTTGCATGAGCTCGTCTGTACCAGTTTTTCTGGCACTTGAGTGTATTTGTGATTATTAATACGCAGTGAATTCTTCAAACTAATGAATTACCTGTGGAGTTTTCATAAAAAGTCACTATTTTGCCCTGTTCTCAAAAGAATATAGTTAAAAGCTTAAAATTCCTAGATTTTGTCTTGGAATTTTTTATACTTTAGCGTTGTATACTTTTCATTGTGCATCTTTTTTTGTTATGCAATGTGAAGTTACAATGGATTTCCTTCTTTAACTATTCCAAGTGCAAGAAGGGAAGTTTGGGTGAATGGTAATGAAAAAGCTGAAACTGTTTCGCCTACTCCGCTGTGCACAGCTACCTGAAACGTTTACCCTTAGAGAGTCATTTCTTTGAAATCTGTTCGTCTTCTAGCCACTGTTCGTAATAGTGGAAATTATAGGAGACAAAACTGAAACTATTTTAATTCCTCTATACATAAATATACAGTTAAAAGCTGCGTATTATTTACAATATCACGGCATGACTCCTGGGCCTTTCGTAATGATGGGTCCCTAGTTGAGTTCAGGATCAGGAAAGGATTAGACTCCCCCTTAATCCTGCCCTGATCATGAACACATATTCTCGACGAGTGCACATTTGGAGAGAGGCGGGAAGCCAAAATCTTCCTTCCAGCGTTAAGGAAATGAACCAGTACGGTGGTGGAGGAATCGTGGTTTGGACTGGCATTATGTTGGATGGAGGTATGGCTCTGAACGTGTTTCCAGGAGGCACCCTGACTACTGCACGATAAGTGATGACATCCTGGAGCCCTTTGTACGGCATTGCAGGAGATATGCTTGTCCACATTATTACGTCCGTCCCCATAGGGCTCGGCTAATCGACTAATACCTGGAGAGTGAGGTTATTCACAGAATGGAGTGACTCGCGAGATCTTCGGACATAAACCCGATAGATAACGTCTGAGATGCCCTGGGAAGAACAATTGCAAGTCCCTTAGCCCTCTCCCAGAACCTTCCTCCTAAAATTCCGAAGCGCCTTGGTAAGGGAGTAACATTTATTGTCCCCTCCCAAACTCTCATTCACAGTCTTATAAGCAGCATAAGGATGAGCTGTATCGCTGTTCGAAGTGATCACACTCCTTATTAGTCCCTCGAAATCCACACCACTTGCTGCGTCACTTTTTGACTGCCATACTGTCATGCGCATGGTTCCTCCTCATGCAGTGATAGCATTCTTTTTCTGTTGTGTATTGCTGAGTTTCTGATATACATATATCTATTTCTATACAAATTGTCATTAAACTGTCTTCTGGGTTTTGCGTTTTTCGTGGTTTGGCATTTGTGATATTAATTTTATTCACCTGTTTGCTTATAAAATATATACAGAACTGCAACTAGACACCTGTAGGAACGGGAATGTAGGGAATCAATGAGTACCTAGTACTAATCAGAACTGCTCTTTTTTACATAAAAGCGGAAACAATTATCGCTCTAAACAGCAGCTGGGGAAGCACAGAGATGATAGAATGAGGGTGAATGAATAAAGGAGGGCAAGGACAGAGAGAGAGAGAGAGAGAGAGAGAGAGAGAGAGGGAAAGAGAGAGAAAGAGACATAGTATGAATAAGTCTGTGTGCGAGTGTAAGAGAGATTGTGTTTTTGAAAAAGAGAAAAATAGAAACCGAGAATGTCAGAGAGAAAAAGACAGATAAAAGCAGCGATATGTCTGGAAAAAAAAAGCGATTGATAGAGAGGTGTGTGAAAGAGAAAGAGGGAATGTGAGAGTATAAAGAGTATAATATGAAGAGAGAGAGAGCGAGTGAAAGAGACATGGTGTGAACCAGTCTGTGTGCGAGTGTAAAAGATTGTGTTTTTGAAAAAGAGAAAGGGACAGAGAATATCCAAGAGAAAATGACAGATAAAAGCAGCGGTGTGTCTGGAAAAGAAGAGAATGAGAGAGCATAATAGAGGAAAGGTGTGTGAGAGAGAAAGAGGGAGAGACTCCCAAAGGAAGAAAGAACGTCAGGCATGTATGAGAAAGACGGAATGAGAAAGTATAACAAAAGGAAATAGGAGATCTGTGTGTGAGAGAAAGATGGAATCAGAGTATATATAACAGAGAACGAGAGGTGTGTAAGGAAGAGGTAATGAAAGAGTATAATATAAACACTGGTTTAGCTTTGCATTAGGAACACCTACCTAATAACGCCCTGGCCCATCTTTCTTCGCATTCACGGCTGGCAGACGCCGAGGAACAGATTCTACAAGATGTCGAGCATCTTCCGCGTAGTTTGACCCGTGTCCGCTGCAACAGCTCCGTCAGTTCACACTCATTTCGTGGATGAGGATCAGCAGTCTTCACACCCCATTCTAGCATATCCCACAAACGTTCAATTGGGTTTCAATCAAGGGAGTTTTGAGGCCAAGGCGATGTGACGAATTCGTTGTGTTCCTCCAACCAACCAATAGTTATACAAAGACACGGTGCGTTTCTCTGTTGAAAGATGGTATTGTGGTCAGGGTAAGCATCCTACAGATATGGATGAAGATGGTCGGCTAACAATTCCGTTTAGCGTCCACCATTCAATGTTTGTGGGATGATAACCACCGGGCCTAGGGATTGCAAGAAAAAGCTCCTCAGACCAGAACATCACCTCCACCGACCTGTTGAACCCCAACTATACACCCAGGCGATAGGCCCTCATGCTGTGTACACCATGTGCAAACCCGGCCATCAGCATGGTACACCAGGAAATAGGACGCATCACTCCAGACGACCTCCTTCCATCTGTCAAGGGCTCACTGAGGATGTTCCTGGACCCATGCGAAGTATTGTTGGCAATGACTGGGCGTCGTCATCAAGAGTCTTTATATTCGTCTGTGTAACCCCATGCGAAGCAAAGTACAGAGCATGGTACATGTGAAAATAGGTGGAACTGCACCGTTGTTGTAATGGTGGGTGAGCTGAGTGACGGTTGCACCCAACGCTCACCTCTAGAATCAGCCATGCGTGGCTGACAAATGTGAGCCCTTCTTCTGGATGTCTGTGCTGGGTTAATGCAGTCCTGGTTCACCCTTGATACAGTAGAGTGGAAGTAACCAAATTGTGCGGCTGTTTCCGAAATACTGGCACCTACCTTCCGAGTCTCCACTATTCGGCCCTCGGCCAAATTTGGCTTTAGTCGCAACGTTTCCCCATTACTGACAAGCGTTGTCTATTTACGTACAGAGGATAGGTATGCAGAATTAATAGTAACCGCACGTGATGCTAATATCACCTGCTACTTTCGTTATCGCTCCGAATATGTAAAACGGGGGTGTTCCTAATGAAAAGCTAACTCAATGTACACTATACTAACGAAGTCACCGGACACCTAGAAAAGAAACACAACATAGCATTTATTGACATACATTAGTACGGTTTCGGTCCACCATTGGTCTTAATGCATGCGCTGACCCTTCGAGATATGCTTTCGAGAAGGTTTTGGAACACAGCGATAGGTATGCGCTTCCATTCAGTACATAATGCTGCCGCTAAACTGTTGCTTAGTAGTAGGTCTTGGTTCCGAACTTCTTATGCGGCGCTCTAATTCATCCCATGGCTCTATGGGATTAAAGTCAGGGCTCTGTGCTGGCCAGTTCACACATCATACGGAATTATCGTGAAACCATGCCGCGACAGTCCTTGCTTTATTCCTCGGTGCATTATCCTGCTGGTACCAACAAGGCTCGGTTCCATAATATTGCCATAGAGTTGGTAGGGCATAATTGTCCAGAATATCGAGGTAGACGAGCTGGTTAACTGGTTTGCCCACGATAACCAATGGGCCTGGATCATACCACGAAAAATACCCCCACTCAAATACACTGCCAGCTCCAAATTTGACCGTAGGAACAGTGCACTGTGGTAAATAGCGTTCTCCCGGCTGCAGCCATACCCGCACACGGCCATCAGACTGATGGATCTGTGACGTACCTGCCAGCAGGACGCACATGACATAAAGGCAGATAGGAATCAGAATACATGTCTGCGTAGCTCAGTTGGTAGAGCGACTTGTTCCGGAATAAGCGTACTCGGGTTCGAATCCCGGCGTAGACCAAAATGACGGAGAAATTTACTTCGTTATAGATCGTGTATCTGGATTAATCAGCCCATAGGACCCGTTTCCATTAATCCACGGTCCACGATAAATGTTCTTTACACCATGCTAAACGACGAGTAGCATTCCGAGTGGAGATGAAAGGCTTATGAGCACAGCCGCACGACGACGGTAACCCATGGAATGAAGTTCTGTGCGAATGGTACATGCACATACTGAGGTTCCAGCATTTTTACCCACGTGTACACTGAGGTCTTGTGCAGTACTCCGTCGATTAACTGTAACGACTCTCCTGATGCTTCGACGTCCTCTCTCACTGATTTTCTTTGGTCTGCTGGTACGTTTTGCTGCTTCAGGCACGCCATGTGTTTTCCACTTATTCAGTACATCCCAAAACAGTTGACTTGGGTATGTTTAAACGCCTCTCGGTTTCTCTTTGGAACAACCCACTAATATAACACCAAACAATCTTTCCTTTCTCAAAGTCAGTTCTCTTCCGCAACGACATTTTCACTCAGCCTGAGAGTGCGATACGATCGCGGTCAGCTGGAGCATTGTTTTTATACCGTTTGCAGCTGTACAGCGCATCTTAACAACGCAGCTGATCCGTTATTTTGCTTTTGAAGGGGTGTTCGGTGACTTTTGTCAATGTAGTGTATGTATGAAAAAAAAATTTTGGAAGCGTAATTTGTAGCAGTAGAAACGCATTTGTCTCTTAAGATCAGAAGTTCCAGATTTTGAACTGTCATAGTTTAAAAAGTCGTTGCACTTAATGCACCGCAAAGTTTTTCGGCTGAAGGGTGTTTTTATTGGCAAGCAGCTAAAAATGTGCTCAAATACAGCTTTTGCCGCTTACATTATCTCTTAAGATGTATTCTCTTGTGGCAATTTTTTCGAGCAGT
Source organism: Macrothele yani (assembly GCA_039090855.1). Classification (NCBI taxonomy): domain Eukaryota; kingdom Metazoa; phylum Arthropoda; class Arachnida; order Araneae; family Macrothelidae; genus Macrothele; species Macrothele yani. Next base: position 122,896,650 of record CM077025.1, on the reverse strand, counting down.
TCTTTTGATTTCTTGAATTCGATGGTAAAAGAAGTTATACTTTTTTTGCAATTATGAGTACATGAAAATATCGACACAGGTTTGCTACCGATAAGTTTTCCGAGTGAAATGCCACAGGAAGGCAATAAAGTGTCCCTTTCTCAGAGGGGTAACACTACAAAAGTTAATCCCTATGGGATTAGGGACAGCAGTAGCAATCGATGTCGTCCAACTCTCTCATAAACACACCCTACCCCACCAGAGATCGAAACGGGTAGGCAATTTCTAGCGGGTCAAACGGATCGGGTTAAGGTGCTCCTGACCCGATATTATTTCAGTTTCATTTTTGATAAGCAAAAAAAAAAAAAAAAAAAAAAAAAAGAAGAAGAAAGTGTTTTTAAAAAAAAAAAAAAATTAGAACTGTGGAATTTTATGTACGATACTGGTGCCCACGGACTGAAAAATAATTTGTTATATAATAAGAAGGCAGAGTGTCCTTAGAAGGAAAAGTGTCCCTTCCTTCTGAGGGGCAATGATGAAAACAACATCCACATTTTGGAAACTTTGAACTCATCAGAAACTTGTGGAAATTGGTGTTGCTGTGAAACATTCTGAAGCTTGCTGTGTTATCAAGAAAACAGCAAAAACTGAAAGTAAACATACAACAAGTGGCTTAATTAAAAAATGCTTACTGTAGCACCATCAAAATTAGGTGGAGCAGCTTTAACATTAGTGCAGAGCGACTTTTGGACTCTCGCAGATGTGTTTGAAAACATGAGTAAAACAGCTAGGTGTTATGTTTGCAAATGAAGGACTACAGTTTCAATGCTTTCTTATAAGTAAGTGAGTAAATTATACGTTCCTATAACACATTTGTTTGATTTCCATATAACCTAAGATATCCACTGAGAGCGACGTGTTGAACGCCCTATATGTACACTATATTGACAAAAGTCACCGGACACTCCTTCAAAAGCAAACGAACGGATCCGCTGCGTTTTTAAGATGCGCGGTACAGCTGCGAGCGGTATAAAAACAAGTCTGCAGCTAACCGCGATCATATCGCACGGGGAGGTTGAGTGAAAGTGTCGCGGCGGGAGAGAACTGACTTTGAGAAAAGAAAGATTGTTGGGTGTTATATTAGTGGGTTGTCCATAAGAGAAACCTCGAGAGCGTTTAAACATACCTAAGTCAACTGTTTTGGATGTACTGAATAAGTGGAAGAGACATGGCGTGCCTGAAGCAGCAAAACTTACCAGCAGACCAAAGAAAATCAGTGATAGAGGACTTCGAAGCCTCAGGCGAGTCGTTACAGTTAATCGACGGAGTACTGCACAAGACCTCAGTGTACACGTGGGTAAAACTGCTGGAACCTCAGTATGTATGCGTACCATTCGCAGAGAACTTCATTCAATGAGTTACCGTCGTCGTACGGCTGCTCATAAGCCTTTCATCTCCACATGGAATGCTACTCGTTGTTTAGCATGGTGTTAAAGAACATTTATCGTGGACCGTAGATCAATGGAAACGGGTCCTATGGGCTGATTAATCCAGATACACGATCCATCAGTCTGATGGCCGTGTGTGGGCATGGCGGCAGCCGGGGAACGCTATTTACCACAGTGTACTGTTCCTACGGTCATGTTTGGAGCTGGCAGTGTTTTGAATGGTGGTGTTTTTCGTGGTATGGTCCTGGCCCATTGGTTATCGTGGAGAAACCTGTTTACCAGCACGTCTACCTTGATATTCTGGATAATTATGCCCTACCAACTCTGTGGCAATACTGTGGAACCCAGCTTTTTTTGGTACCAGCAGGATAATGCACCGAGCCATAAAGCAAGGTCTGTTACGGCGTGGTTTGGCGATAATTCCGTATCGTGTGTGGACTGGTCAGCACAGAGCCCTGATCTTAATCCCATAGAACACCTATGGGATAAATTAGAGCGCTGCATAAGAAATTTGGAACCAAGGCCTACTACTAAGGAACAATTAGCGGCTGGGTTATGTGCTGAATAGAAGCGCATACCTATTGCTGTGTTCCAAAACCTTGTTGAAAGCATGTCTCGAAGGGTCAGTGCATGCAACAAGACCAAAGGTGGACCGACCTTGATTCGGTCCACCTTTGCTATGTTGTGTTTCTCTTCTAGGTGTCCGGTGACTTTTTTCAATATAGTGTATATTATAGTTCAAAGCAGATTTGTCCGGGTCGGGTCGGGTCGGGTCGGGTGGTGTAGGGTTGGGTAGGGTCGGGTCGAGTCAGGTCCTAGCTCGGGTCCAAACGTTTTGTCCCATTTCCAACTCTGCATCCCGTTGCAGACACCCCCGTTCCCTACTTCGCAGAACACGCACAGTAGCTTGGGGTCGAATCTTTTGTTTTCAACAAGTTCCAATGTGTTTGTACCATCTTAATACCTACAGATGGTAAAAGCACTTTCGAGTGTCTCTCTTTGCCTCTGCGATTACGCCCTGGGCTATGTCATAGAAGTGAGTAAAGCCACCAAAACAGTTAAAGAAACAAGGTAATTGGCCAAAACACGGCTTTTTTCTTTCTCTGCTTGCGATAAAAAAAATGGGTCGACTTGGTCTGTACCTGCCCGGTCGAAGATATCGGTCGTAGGTGTCAGGCGCATTGATTTGTTCTCTAAACAAATAAGACCGACCCGGTCCTTGCAAGCATCAACTTCAGACCACTCGGCTTCGGGTCGAGCACAAATGCAATGACGCTCGTAACAATACATTAAGTTCAGTATTGTGACATTTCTTTCGCAACCTGATGAGCTTAAATGAACGCAAGTGAACACAACTTTGCAAATGGGCGAGAAGAAACTGAGGCGCCATATATCTGAAAGAAGTTTAGTAGAGTTGTGCGTAGATGAAATACCACTAGCAGCGAAAGGGAAGGTGACGGGGAATGAAGAATATACAGGGTGCATAGGAAAGTCCCTTTAGCCTAGAATAACTAGCGAACGGAGAGGTACAGTTATGCAAGTGAGATAACGGTATAGTAAAGTGACTACACCCGATGGACTGCAATAAATATCAGCGCCCCTAGTGGCGAAATGCGGAAGTTTGCCATTGCAAATCGAAAACGAAAAGAGATAGAGCAAAATTTCCAATTACAAAGTTGCAGAGCATCAATTACTTAGTACAAAACGACATTTGTTTTACACAGATAAGATGAGTTGTCGCCTGAATACCCTGCAATGTCTGAAATCGACGCGCGACGATTCGAATCTGCATATTCACATTTCGCAAATGTAACCGTATGCAAATGCAGATTTTGATGTTGTACCGTACCTACGATATAAAAACCAGTAGCAGGATGTACCCTGATCAGAAGTTTAGGTCTACGTACGCTGTATGAGAATGGCGAGCTTGGATTTCTGGGGTTACGTAAAAAATCAGGTGTATGCAACAGCGCCTACAAGTCTGCTGGATCTACGTCGCCGTGTTACAGATGCTTGCAATAGTGTGACACCTTCCATGCTGAGGAATATTCATGCAGAATTACTTTCGCGAATGCAAATGTGTATCGTGGGCAATGGCGAACTCTTCGAACATACTCTACATTAACTTTTTATCACTGTGCGCCAGTTTGCCTTTTTTGTTTTTGTTTTTTCTGACGTCATCAAACTGTATTGACATAAGCATGCATTTATGCAATAAATTGTGTGTATTTGCTCATACCTATCTATGCCTGTTCCCTTCAAACGTTCACACAAAAGGTCGCGCATGGATTTCGGACATTTTAGGGTATTAAGGCGACAATTTATCTTACCGTGTCAAACAAATGTCGTTTTGTACTAATTAATTGATGCTCTACAACTTTGTAATTGGAAATTTTGTTCTATCTCTTTTTCGTTTTCGATTTGCAATGGCTAACTTCCGCATTTGGCCACTAGGGGTGCTGCTATCTGTTGCATTCCATTGGGCGTGGTAGCTTTACTATACCGTTATCTCACTTGCATAACTGTACCTCTCTACGTTCGCAAGTTATTCCAGGCTAAAGGGACTTTCCTATGTACTATAACGAAGTAAATTTCTCCGTCATTTTTGTCCACGCCGGGGCTCGAACCCTGGTCCCCTCATTCTGGAATAAGTCGCTCTACCAATTGAACTACGCGGACGTTCGTTCTGACTGCTATCTGCCTTTATGTCGTGTGCGTCCTGCGGGGCAGGCACGTCACAGTACCCTGTATGAATATAACAAAAAAAAACAAAAAAAAACACAGTACAACTTCAAGCATGTTTTGTGCCTAAATGAAATACCACAAGCAGGGGAAAGGAAGGTGACGGGAATGAAGTTTATATGAATATATCAAAAAAAAAAACCACGGGACAACTTCAAGCATGGTCTTTATTGGATCAAGACTAGGAGCCAATGAAAACATTGGCTTCCTGTTACGGAAATATTCTGTGGATTTGGTTAGAGATAAAATACAGAAATCGCCTTACCGAAATATTCCAGAATAAATCTCCAAAGGGTCTGAGAAAAGAGATACAGAAAACACCGAGAAAAGAGAACGCATTTATTCACAACTATGCCGGAATTACCTGGACATCCGAGTCCTCCGGAAACTCGGAGAAAATACTAGATAGTACAACCAGTAAGAGAAATTAAATCTGCGTCTTCCACCTCTCTCGTAATGAAGGCTTTCATTCTGAAATTCTTGAACAGAACTATATTCTCATTCATGTTAGCGACCGGTGCCGGAAATCTGCAGGAAAGTCTTGGGCACACTAGTCGGTCGCGGAAAGCTTTTTTTTTCTGGGAGGAAACATGCCAATTGTCCTGTAACTGAGTTTTTTAATTGTTACATTCAAGAAAAGAACGCGAGCCTCTCCTACTAATTGTGGCTCTAATGAAGCACAAACTCTTTTTCCTTCCTCAAAGAAGCGTGAAACCCTGCTATAGAAAATAAATAAATAAATAAAAAAGAAACTGTCACGGGTTTTTAGCAGAGGACAAGGGCGCAAAGGAAGCCCGCGACTGAGTCTTTTGTTTGCCCGAGCGATGGCTTCCGACTTCTCTCTGCCTTCAATCAGTTGGCGATTGGAGGCAAATTACATCTGCAGCAACCAACGTTCGAGTGTCGCTAACTCAATTTCGCCCAAGAAAGTCGTTTTGAGTCGTCCGCTGGGCAAAATGAACGCTAACGAGGTTTGATTGACACAGGGAGAAATGTTTTCGCCTCCTTTCTCTTGCAGCATTCAGCCATGAGAAAATGTGCCAGCGAGTAGTAGTGCATTTCGAAGGTGGGGGAAGCCAGAATTTAGTCGCTAGCTCTCGCTCTCTTTTAGCGGAAATTGTCCGTCGCGTTAAATTCTGCGCCTCGGCTCCTGACAGAGCAAACACAGACGCTTACTGCTTTATCAAAAAAGTACTACGTCATTTCCTTTCATCCTATTTCTTGCAGCCTTCCTGATTGTTTAGAACAGGAATGAAATTAATTCAGGTAACAGCGAATTGAAATCATCAGACGGAAGCGACGTCTTAAATTGTATGTCCTTTTCGAAATGCGCAATCGAATTGCTCAATCAGGAAGTTGTATTTGCCAACAGTATAACACATACGTTTATATAAAATGGGCAGGAAATTCTGATATTTTTTTGCTTAAGTGAGTGGATTGTCGCACTATATATAATCTTCTCTGTAATTTTTCGTTGCTGCGCTTGAAAAGCCTCTTCTACTAAAGAAAAGGCAAACGCGTTCTACGTAAAAACGGAAAACCTACTCTTCTATCATTATGCATAATTGTCTCTATCGAATGCTGAATCTGTGAAATAAATATTTACAAGCACGAGTTTCATGTCTTTCTAGTCCTACGTGAAGTAAAGAAAAATCATCGCGAGAATAAAAAATGAAGAAAAACAAGAAAGATGACACCGAATTCTCGGGTGTAATAAGCATGTCTTTTGAATCCGTTCTGACGCAAATTAAATTTATCAAAGCTATTCAAAGTCAATGGAACCGGTATGGAAAACAATAGTATCTGACGGAAGAAAGAAGTTTTTCAATCGGATTTTTAATCACTCAGATATTGCTGTAAACGGAAGCGTGAGCTTACGCCCTCTGGTTGCAGAATTGTGCGTCAAAAAAAATTATGAATTTATATCAGAAACATTTCACACCGGAAACGCTCTCCAACATAAAAAGAATTTTTCAAATCAGACTCTTAGAAACAGAGATATCGACAAAAATAAGATGCGACTTTACGTCCCCTGGTGGGAAAACCATGCATTATTTTAGGAAGAAAGTATTCTCAAAAGGTTTTTCCATATGAGCACTACCGGTCCAAGAAAAAAAAAAAAAAAATTTAGTCGAGTTTTCAGGAGCCCAGATTTTGCTACAAACACATCAGAAGCAGAAATTAACACTTATGCGCCCTGGTGGCCAAACCATTCTTTACCAAACATTAGAAATTATGTGAAAAATATTTTCCATGAGGTCTTGTATGCGATACAGAAAGAATTTTTCAAATCGGAGTTTTAGAAGCAGAAATAACGCAGAAAACGCAATTTACCTTTGTGCTCCCTAGCGGAAAGTCTATTATTTACTTGAAAATTTTGAATTTAAAGGAAAACCATTTCGCATCGGAAACACTATCCAACAAAGAAGGAATTTTTCAAATCGGACTCCTAGAAGTAGAGATATTGACAAAAATAAGATATGCATCTATGCCCCTTGGCGTAGAAACCATGCATTATTTCAAGAAGAAAATGTTTCTAAAAGGTTTGTCCACATCAGTAATATCATTCAACAAACCACTTTTTTTTTCAATCGAGATTTTAGAAGCTCATATTTTGCTGCAAATACATCAGAAGCGGAAATTAAGATTTACGCCCCCTGGTGGCCAAACCATTTTTTTCAAAAATTAGAAATTATGTCCCATCAGGAGCTGTATCCGGTGCAGAAAGAATTTTTCAAATCGGAGATTTAGAAGCACAGATATAGGGGGAACGCAATTTACCTCTACGCGTCCTAGCGGAAAGTCTATCAATTACTTGAAATTTTTAAAATTAAATGAAAAACATGTCACACTGGAAACACTATCCAACAAAGAAGGAATTTTTGAAATCGGACTCTTTGAAGTAAAAATATTGACAAAAATAAGATATACATCTACGCCCCCTGAGGGAGAAACCATGCATTATTTTAAGAAGAAAATATTCCAAAAATGTTTATCGATGAGAGTGGCATCAGTCCACGAAAGAATTTTTTAAATCGGTATTTTAGAAGCTCAGATTTTATGGCATATACACCAGAAGCAAAAATTAACACTTACGCCCCCTGGTGGCTAAAGTATTCTTTATCAAAAATTTGAAATTATATGCAAAAGATTTTCCACAAGAGGTGTATCCGCTGAAGAAAAAAGTTTTCAAATCGGAGTTTTAGAAGAAGAGTTATGGGTAAAAATGTAATTTACTTTTACGCCCCGTAGCGGAAAATCTATGCGTAATTTAAAAAAGTAACTATATCTAAAATACTCTTCGACATAAATGGAATCGAAAGATAAAATATTTTTTTCAATCGGATGTTTAGAAGCAAATATGTGGAATAAAACGTATCTTTGAATTCGACATCATCTGCATTTACGCCCTCTAGCGGCGAAATTGTGCATCGTAAAAAAACAACAACAAATAAAGGATCATCATTCGCATATTTCAAGCTTCCCAATGCCAAAAGAATTTTTCAAATCGGACTAATAGTTACAGAGATATCGTGGGTACAGACGGACGGACGGACAAACTGATGACATAAGTACGATCTTTTTTTACAAAAAGATCGTACTTATATCATCTGAAATAAGTTTTATTCGTACGCCTTACAAAAATAAAAATTGAAAACCAGATTATTCCTAAATGTTTCAGAAGTAAATTCGTGTTCAGGAAAAGCAACATCCTTCATTTTTTTTTTTTTTTTTTTTTTTTTGCCGTACGAAAAAAAAAACTCACAAATTTCGCGTTCGTGATAACTGCAGCACAGAGATGGATAACGGGTCATTGGTGAACGGGTCGGCAATTTCTAACGGATCAAACGGGTCGGGTCAAGATGTTCCTGACCCGATTTCGGCCCGCTGTTTTATATCCGTTTTAGTTTTGAAAAGTAACAAAAAACATTTTAAAAAAATGCGCAATGTGTAATTTTGTGCTCGATACTGGTGCACCCGGAATGCAAAATGACTTGAAGGAAGAGTATCCTCAGAAAGAAAAGTATTTCTTCCTTCTGAAGGACAATGATGAAAATAACATCCACATTTCAGAAACTTCAACTCATCATAAATTTGCGAAAATTTGTGTTGCTGTGAAATATATTCAGAAGCATGATATGTTATCAAGAAAACAGCAAAAACTAAAATTATACGAATAAGTTGCTTAATTCAAAAATTTTGACTGCATCGCCATCAAAATTAGATGAAACAGCCTTAACATTACTTCCGAGGGATTTTGTTTTGTCTCTCACAGGTCTGTTTGAAAACATATGTAAAACATTTAGGTTATGTCTTGCAAGTGAAAGACGACAGTTTCAATATTTCCTGTAAGTGAGTTAGTAAATGATACGTTCCTATAACATACAGGATATTAACAAAGTCTCTTTACATCTTTGCACATGTGGGTGCGCACATAAGTAAGAGCAAAGTCTAAAGTTTTTTTTCTACCTCATTACAAAATCTCAATATGCGCATCATTTGTTGCGCGTAGAACATCTAGCGAAATTCTAGTTCCAATTATGTGCGCTGCAGCATGTCCTCTGTAATGATCGAAACGACATTGCTGTTCCTCGATTTCAGGTAATCCTTTGTCCAATACACGATATCCTTCACATATCCCCATGCGAGAAAGTTCACAGGTGTAACGTCGGGGGAACGGGGTGGCTATGCAATTGGACCATCCCGTCCAATCCACCTCCCAGGGAATGTGGTGTTTAAAAAAGGCTCGTCCGCAATGTGGTGGCGCACCGTCCTGTTGGAATATCACGCTTGGTTGAAGGTCATCCAGCTGTGGTACAACATATGCAAACAAAACATCCAGGTAAACCCCCAAATCCTGACATTGTGTCTGTTGAACTGCCCAGAGACCTGAAAAGTTGCCTCATCCGTAATACAAACATGTGTGAGAAATTCGGGATATTCATTCATGCTGTCTATCTAGCATCGTTACTACGAATTCTTTTGGTCGTGGTCTATCGTTCGCCTCAAGTGCTTACAACAGTTGCACTTTGTATGCATATAAGCGTAGATATCTATGTAGCACCCTGTGTACCGTGGACCGGGACATTTGTAGTTAGCTGGCAGCGGAACGAATGGACTTCTTCGGGCTTCGTGAAAATGAATCACGAACACATTCGATGTTCGTGAGCGGCCACTACGATCTTGATCCAACACGGACCCAGTCTCCATGAATTTCTGCTGCCATTGGATGATACTAGGACGGAGATGGCGGGGTTTTCCCATACTTAGTCCGGAAATGTGGTTGCGTTTGTGTATCAGATTTTGTTTCGATGAACCAAGCGACGCACTGCGCTCTCTTGTGGGGACCACATTTTCATAGAACAGCACCTGGTACGTCAGTGAGGGACCTATAACAAAAAACGATAATGTCAATTAAAACTTTGATATTTACAGTGCATGATACAGCAAATACAATGAACTTAAATAGTACAGGGTGCCCGTAATAAATGTGCAAAGTTCTAAAGACACTTTGTGGACACCCTATACATTTCTTTAATTTCCATTGAACCCAAGACACTCACAGCGCAGACACTTTTTGAACGCCCTATATATATATATACATATATATATATGGGATGTAAGGTCAGGTGATGCGAAACATCACAGCCTCTCCTTGACAAATGTCAATCCCGCCTTCTCGTGGTGCATCCTGTTCCCACCAAAGGGGCTCTGACGACCGCCAATAGCGGTATAACTATACCATCGGGATCAGAGGAAATGCTATTACACACTCACCAACGCTCTTGGCCAGCGTGGTGAGTTATGGCCAAACACCTCCAAAATGACTCTACAACTTAAATCTTGGCCCTCAGTCTCCGGCAGCTGGAATGTACCTGGCCAAGGCAGCGGCCAGTGCTACATGAAGGCAGAGGGTGCTAAGAATCCCCGGAGGACCGGACTAGGCTGCCATTTGATGCTGACCTTGGCTACGTACAATGGACGCTCCCTATCTTCTGATTCAAGGCTTCTTGAATTGGAAGAGGAACTACAAAGGATCAAGTGGGACATCGTCGGGCTAAGTGAGGTAAGGAGAAAAGGAGAAGATCTTATTGAAATGAAAAGTGGACATCTCTTCTACTATCGTGGGACAGATACTGACAAAACTAGTGGTGTTGGATTTATAATAAACAAGAAACTGAAGGATAAAGTGGTAGAAGTTGAAAGTTCCTCTGACATAGCTGCAAGACTCGTTATCCAACTCTCGAGAAGATACCAGGCTCAGATTATTCAAACTTATGCACCCACCACAAGTCATGCTGAAGAAGAAATTGAAGAATTTTATGAGGAAATTCGTGATCTAAATAATAAAGGTAAGCAGCACTTGAAGATAATTATGGGAGATTTCAATGCAAAAATAGGGCAACGGCAACAGAATAAAACTTCAGTAGGTAAATACTAAAAGTCTATCGAAAGATACAGATTCTGTATCCATTAAAAGTTCTATGCAGGCTATATCTCGTATCAAAACCTTTGACTCTGGGGGAACTGAGTTCATAATGGCTTCGCTGGATGTAGTATCACTATTTCCAAGTATACCACTCAACACCGTTCACTCAATTATTGAGGACAAATTACAAGAAGACAATTCCATCTCTCCACTTGAAGCTAATGCAATAATTTCTGGTCTCAAACTCGTAGCTAAGAGAACTTACTTTAAATTTGATGGTAAGTTCTATCAACAAAAGGAAGGGGCACCAATGGGTTCCCCCTCTCTCCCGTTTTAGCCGAGATCCTCATGCAGCATCTAGAAAACAAGGTCTTGTTGGACTTCCCTTATCAACCGTCGCTGTTGATTAGGTACGTTGATGACATGTTGGTTTTTTGGCCCCATGGTTTACCTTTACTGGACGAATTTGTAGATTGTCTTTCTACCCAGTTTCCAACTATAAAGTTTACCAAAGACCTTGAGAAAGAGGAAAAATTGCCATTCCTGGACATTTTACTGTCTCGAGATTCGAATTCCAATAAAATCAAGCATTGTGTTTTTCGTAAACCGACGTTCATACCTTGTATGATCCCATTCATTTCTTCTCACCCTCCCGAACATAAAGCTTCAGCTTTACGCTTCTTAATAAGACGTGCCTTCACCCATTCTTCGACAAGTAAAACTCGACGTGATGAACTTTCTAGAGTTCAAAATTTGGCTTTATTGTTTGGGTTCTCTGTCAACCTCTTCCAAGGACTATTACAACAATTTCAAAGACTGAGATTCACGACGTTGTCCACAGAGAAAAAACCTACTAAGTACATCGGCAAAGTTGATTTCATTCCACCTCTTGTGTCTATCTTAAGAAAAGCCTGTTACAAACACAATCTAACGCTTGGAGTGTCCACCAGAAACTTTTTTTCCACGATAAGAAATGATAGAGATAGAGTCCCAGCACTTAACAAACCAGGCGTCTACTGCATACCATTAATTCATGAGGATTCAGATACTGCAGTTAAATACTATATAGGTTCTACCCTAAGAATCGTTAATGTCAGAATGGGGGAACATAAATACGCTCTTCGTTCTGGAACGGTTTCCACAGCTTTCACTCAAGCTGTTAACCAGGGAGGTTACTCCCCAGATTGGACAAATCTTAGGGTACTTAACTCAAGTGTTAATAAACGTACTGTCTTACTTACGGAAAGCCTCTTCATTCTTGCATATGGGGAAACATGCTGTAACATTGAACTCCCGACATTTGTTCCAAGACAGTGAAGAAAGATGGTTGCCCCCTCCTCACACAACTCTGAAGAAGAGGACTTTATAGGATAAGATATTAAGACTTGATTTTTGGACTTTAACGATTTGTTGATGGCATCACCGGTGATTGAGAAAACCGAGTGAATTGTGGGTCGTGTTTGACAGTATATAATGTCTGCTCCTGTGTTTCGTGGCGCTTGAGCCTGATGATGGGTGCTATGTTCAGCCCCGAAAGATCTCGCGTGTAAATATTAATTTTTAATTGTGAATAAAGTGTTTTTAATCTTGACGTACAATTTGAAAATTATGTTTGTGAATGACCGTACGTGTGACAGCATCGGTGAATTACTTCAGTAGGTAAATTCGGTCACGGCAACAGAAACCAGCGTGGAAATACTCTCGTTGAGTTTGCAGAGGCAGAAGAATTTTTCATCTTGAACTCCTTTTTCAAGAAAAAGCCACATAGGAAATTGACATGGAGACATCCAATTGGGACGACAAGTGAAATTGATTTTATTATGTGTAACAAAAAATTCGCCATCGAAGACTGCAGTGTGCTGAACAAGTTCAACACAGGTAGTGACCATAGATTGGTGAGATGTAAGATGCACCTCAACACTAAACTCGAACGTGGCAAGCTCATAAAACAAACAAAATGTATTGACATAACCAACCTTAAAAAACACCATAATACTTTCAAGTTGGAACTGAAGAACAGATTCTCTGTTTAGAAGGCCTAACATCGGAAGAAGTGATTTCTGAAGTTAACAGAAAAGTAACCAAAGCTCTTATGGAAACAGCAACAAAATTAGCTGGGTCTAAGAACAAGTTGCATGTGAACAAATTATCAGGAAAAACCAAAATGTTGATGCAAAAAAGAAGAGAGATGAGGACAACTAAAGAAGATGTGACTTCCAAAGTGGAATATATAGAGCTATGCAAGACAACACGAAAAAGTATCACTGAAGACGTAAGGAAATTCAACTGTGAGCTAGTGAGGAAAGCAATTGAAAACAACCAATGCCTAAAGATAGCAAAGGGACATCTCAGTAAGGGAAGAAAACAGATTATGGCTCTGAGAAAAGAAGATGGTTCTGTAACAAGAAATAGAGGCGAAATTTTGACAAGAGTGAAAGATTTCTACTCCAAATTATATGAAAGGGATAATACATGTACTCCAGACATCATGAAAGGTACCAGTACCAGAGTTCTTCCAGTCCTTCCAGCAGAAGTTGCTCATGCAATCATGAACATGAAGCGGGGGAAAGCTCCAGGAGAAGATGGAATTACTGTTGACATCATACAAGAAGCAAGTGGAGAAATTGAAACAGTACTCGCCCAAATTTTCACTCGATGCTTTAATGAAGGGAAGATTCCTGAGGATTGGAAGAATGCTACAATGATCCTGCTACATAAAAAAGGTGACATTGAGGATCTCAAGAACTACAGACCTATCGGCCTCCTATCAGTGGTTTATAAAATCTTCACTAAAGTTCTTTCACACCGCTTGAAGGTAACACTGGACATGGCTCAACCGAGAGAACAAGCTGGATTCAGGAGTGGCTACAGCACAATAGATCATATCCACGTACTGAGAGAACTAATTGAAAGAGCGAGGGAATATGAACTTCCATTGTGCATGGCTCTTATCGATTATGAAAAGGCCTTTGATTCGGTGAAACCATCAGCAGTTACAATGGCTCTGAAATCCTGCGGTATTGAAGATGCATACATTAATATTATTAATAACATCTATGAAAATGCAAGTGCAAAGATTCGGCTGTTTGAAAGTACAACACACATAAAAATTGGAAAGGGAGTGAGACAAGGGGACACCATACTTCCGAAGCTCTTTAATGCCACATTGGAAAATGTCTTTCAATCACTGAACTGGGAAAACAAAGGGATAAAGATTAATGGAGATTATCTAACCCACCTTCGTTTTGCTGATGACGTAGTCATTTTTGCAACTACCCCATCAGAGCTGCAGTGTATGATCCAGAAACTTGCTGACAAGAGTAAAGAAGTGGGATTAAAAATGAACTTTCAGAAGACAAAAGTGATGTTCAATGCTTTTACAAGAAATGAAGATTTATCGATTGATGGAGAAAAACTGGAGATAACAGATACGTATGTTTAACTTGGACAGCAGATATCAAGTGAGGGTCACATTGATGAAGAAATTAATCATCGTACAAAACTTGCCTGGAGAGCTTTTGGAAGAAACAGCATAATTTTCAAGAGCAATATGCCATTATGTCTTAAAAGAAAAGTGTTTGATCAATGCATCCTTCCAGTGCTTACGTATGGTGCAGAGACGTGGACCTTAATTAAAAGAGACATACAAAGGCTGCAGACAACTCAAAAAAGCATGGAGAGGTGCATGCTTGGTATAACCAGGAGAGATAAGAAGAGGAACTCGTGGACCGGAAAAATGACGAGAGTGGAAGACATCACGATCAGAGTAAAATCCCTGAAATGGCAATGGGCTGGGCATACTGCCAGAAGGACAGACCTTCGATGGACAGCCGAAATTCAGATTGAATTCCAAGGGACAGGAAAAGACCCAGAAGAAGACCACATGGGAGATGGGTGGATGAAATTCGAAAATATGCGGGAGTGACACGGAGGAGACTGGCACAAGACAGACCATTGTGGAGGAAACTTGGGGAGACCTTCGTCCAGCAGTGGATTGATAATGGTTGACAATGATGATGATATATATATATACTGTATATATGCATGCTATAGTTCAAAGCAGATTTGTCCTGGGTCAGTTACAGATCCGGGTCAGGTCCTAGTTTATGTGACGTCCGGGTCGGGTCTATGCAGTCACAAAAGTTTTGACCCGTTTCCAACTCTGCTACAATTACCTTGGAAAATCGGAAAACTTTAGTTATCCACAGCTATTCCACATTCAATTTTTTTTTTTTTTTTTTGTAAACGGTTTTCTGAAACAGACCCATGAGCATATATTATAAAATTTTATACAGCCCAGCACTATTAAAACTTTGGATGCTTGCACGAAGCCACCGTCAGCTAGGATCCCGACACTCAGCACATATTCGTGGGCTGCATCGGCCATAATGAACGCTCACAAAAATATTTAAAAAATATTTCAAAAATTTATAGAGCCCGGCACTGTTAAAACTTTACATGCTTGCGAGAAGCCACCGTCAGCTATGGTTCCGACAGTCTCCCGTTAAGACTCAGCTCATATTCATGGGCTGTATCAGCCTTAATCAACGCTGACAAAAAAATTAAAAAAAATATTTAAAAAATTTATAGAGCCCGGCACTGTTAAAACTTTGCACAGTCCGCAACGGTCTTGATCTCTCACGTTAAGACTCAGCTCATATTCATGGGCTGCATCGGTCTTAATGAGAGCTGACAAAAATATTTAAAAACTATTTTTAAAAATTTATAGTGCCAGGCACTGTTAAAACTTTGCATGCTTGCAAGAAGCCACCGTCAGCTGTGGTCCCGACACTCTCCCGTTAAGACTCAGCTCATATTCATATGCTGCATCGGCCTTAATGAAAGCTGACAAAAATATTTAAAAAGTATTTTAAATATTTATAGAGCCCGGCACTGCTAAAACTTTGTACGCTTGCGAGAAGCCACCGTCAGCTATAGTCCCGACACTCTCCCGTTAAGACTCAGCTCATATTCATATGCTGCATCGGCCTTAATGAAAGCTGACAAAAATATTTAAAAAGTATTTTAAATATTTATAGAGCCCGGCACTGCTAAAACTTTGTACGCTTGCGAGAAGCCACCGTCAGCTATAGTCCCGACACTCTCCCGTTAAGACTCAGCTCATATTCATATGCTGCATCGGCCTTAATGAACGCTGACAAAAACATTTAAAAAATATTTTAAAAATTATAGAGCCCGGCACTGTTAAAACTTTGCACAGTCAGCTAGGGTCTTGATCTCTCACGTTAAGACTCAACTTATATTCATGGACTGCATCGGCCTTAATGAGCGCGAACAAAAATATTTAAAAAATATTTTTAAAAATTTATAGAGCCCGGCACAGTTAAAACTTTGCATGCTTGCGAGAAGCTACCGTCAGCTATGGTCCCGACACTCTCCCCTTAAGACTCAGCTCATATTCATATGCTGCATCGGCCTTAATGAAAGCTGACAAAAATATTTAAAAAATATTTTAAAAATTATAGAGCCCGGCACTGTTAAAACTTTGCACAGTCAGCTAGGGTCTTGATCTCTCACGTTAAGACTCAACTCATATTCATGGACTGCATCGGCCTTAATGAGCGCGGACAAAAATATTTAAAAAATATTTTTAAAAATTTATAGAGCCCGGCACAGTTAAAACTTTGCATGCTTGCGAGAAGCTACCGTCAGCTATGGTCCCGACACTCTCCCCTTAAGACTCAGCTCATATTCATATGCTGCATCGGGCTTAATGAATGCTGACAAAAACATTTAAAAAATATTTTAAAAATTATAGAGCCCGGCACTGTTAAAACTTTGCACAGTCAGCTAGGGTCTTGATCTCTCACGTTAAGACTCAACTCATATTCATGGACTGCATCGGCCTTAATGAGCGCGGACAAAAATATTTAAAAAATATTTTTAAAAATTTATAGAGCCCGGCACAGTTAAAACTTTGCATGCTTGCGAGAAGCTACCGTCAGCTATGGTCCCGACACTCTCCCCTTAAGACTCAGCTCATATTCATATGCTGCATCGGGCTTAATGAACGCTGACAAAAACATTTAAAAAATATTTTAAAAATTATAGAGCCCGGCACTGTTAAAACTTTGCACAGTCAGCTAGGGTCTTGATCTCTCACGTTAAGACTCAGCTCATATTCATATCCTGCATCGGCCTTAATGAACGCTGACAAAAATATTTAAAAACTATTTTTAAAAATTTATAGAGCCAGGCACTGTTAAAATTTTGCAAGCTTGCGAGAAGCTACCGTCAGCTATGGTCCCGACACTTTCCCCTTAAGACTCAGCTGATATTCATGTCCTGCATCGGACTTAATGAACGCTGACAAAAATATTTAAAAAAATATTTTAAAAATTTATAGAGCCCGGCACTGTTAAAACTTTGCACGTTTGCGAGAAGCCACCGTCAGCTATAGTCCCGACACTCTCCCGTTAATACTCAGCTCATATTCATGGGCTGCATCGGCCTTAATGAACGCTGACAAAAACATTTAAAAAATATTTAAAAAATTTATTGAGCCCGGCACTGTTAAAACTTTGCACAGTCAGCTAGGGTCTTGATCTCTCACGTTAAAACTCAACTCATATTCATGGGCTGCACGGTCTTAAAGAGCGCTGGCAAAAATATTTGAAAAAATATTTTTAAAAATTTATAGAGCCCGGCGCTTTTAAAACTTTGCATGCTTGCGAGAAGCCACTGTCAGCTAGTGTCCCGACCTCTCCCGTTAAGACTCAGCTCATATTCATGGGCTGCATCGGCCTTAATGAACGCTCACAAAAAATTTTCTTGTATCGTTGGCAGTAAAACAAATCATATTTCATAGATGTATTAATACGGTCACTTCACTGAAATGGTAGAATAGGCAATTAATAGTTAAACTATATACCAGGTAGACAAAATAATAGAGATAGGGAGTGATGGGCACTTGACATAAGCATCCTCTGCGCTGAGTGGAACAGATCCAAACCGAAGGCAGGCGATAAATAGGCGTACAGCGGAGCTTCCCAACAGTGTATCACAATCGGCAAACATGGGTAAACGTGGTGATCTGAGCGACTTCGATCGTGAACGCACTGTCGGAGCAAGACAGGTGGGCCATTGTATCGCCCACGTGGGAAGAACCCTAGGATTCCCGTGAGCAACCGTATCGAGGGTGTGCCGCGAATATACCATCCATGGACGTAGAGAGGAAGCAGTGGCCCAACACACGCCTTTGATGACCGCGGTCGACGTAGACTATCCAAGTTCATACAGATCAACCGCTTGGTAACGGCGGCGCATGTCATAGCCACAGGTCCAAGCAGCGTTAGCGAGCGAATAGTACTTGCACGCTTCATACCTTGGGCAACGGGAGCCGACGCCCTACTCTTGTACCACTGTTGACTGCTCCTCATCGGATATTACGCCCAGCCAGGTGCCAGAAAGCTCAAAACTGGACCTTTGCAGAGTGGCGCAGCGTCGTGTGATCAGATGAATCTCGTTTTCAGCTGTACCGAATTGACTGGAGGGCGCGCGTGGAAAGTCAACAGCATGAGACCATCGTCCCGTCGTGTCTGGTCGGCCCTGTTAAAGGTGTTGGTGGTCTGTGATTGTTAATGGAGTCTTCTCGTGGGACGCATTAAGGATGTCTGGAGAAGTCCTTGCCCGCTGCGCGCTAATTACCCAGCATATACCAGCTGATCACCTAAAAGCTTTCACGACCTTCACCCGTCCTGCTGCCGATGGCCTGTTTCAGATGGACGATGCGCTTCTCTATTGGGAACCAACCACCCAGACACGGTTCATGGAACACTCATCTGAGTTTCAAACCATCCAGTGGTCCTTAAGGTCCCCGGATTTAAACCTTGTGGAAGTTTTCTGGGTTGCGGTGGAGTGGGACATAAGATCCATGGATCCTGGACCGACGTCTCGGACAGAGCTGTTGCCAATGTTGCAAAAGGCATGGCTGGCATTACTTCCGGAAACAATCCGGCATTTGGCTGAGTCGATGCCTCTGCGTGTACAGGCTGTTGTTCGGGCTAGAAGAGGACCCGCACGGTATTAAGTGGGTATCTCTAATGTTTCGTCCATTGAGTCTATAATGTTCTTACGTTAACTATTTGTAGTCATGGATGAAAAGTCAATTTCCCTAGAATATTATATTACGTGAATCTGAAACACTGCGTTAATTGAAGCGTTTATTTGATACTCGAAAATAGCTTAATTAATGAACGAAATACGGGATTACACCATTGTACAATACAAATTTGGAAGATGTAAATTCGTTTATTTTTGTAAATATAACATGAATGCTAAGTCAGATAACATACGAAAACTTGAAACTTTCGTCGTCCTGGAGCGGGAATCGAATCCGCGTCTCCCGGATAACCCTCGAGCATGCCAACCACCGACTTAACATTCATGTTATATTTACACGAATAAACCGATTCACGTCTAGAGGTCTGCACGGGCCCGTTAGGCCCGAGCCCGGCCCGGCCTTTGCTCATTTCTAAGTTGGGAAAACGGGCCAGGCCGGTCCTTCAATATTTAATGTAAAACAGACACAGTTTTTTTGTTTTTTTTATGAACAAATCGCTGTACGATGCCTTTCTCGTTTGGAAAACTCGCAACATACAGCAGCAGGATAAGATTGAATAATTTTCGCTGATGGAAAAAATAGAAGTTTTACGACATCCTCCTCTTCTACGAAACAATTGGAATGGGTCAGCTCCCTTAGTTTTTCAATGGTGAATCTCTCTCTCCCTAAATTCCACCCTCCTCTCATGCTTTTTTTTTTTTTTTTTGGAGGTTTAACGACCATCGTGAGCAACTCAACGCCCCTAATTTAGGGTCACTGGTTCCAGGGAAGGGAGAGAGCCAGTGCCGTAAGACAAACACAGCATCCATGCCTGATCGGGATTCGAACCCGGACCCCTTTCGGACGAATGATCAGAGGCCATTGCTCAGACCACTGCGCCACCGGGGCGGCCATCTCATGCTTCAGGGCAGGCTATTAACTGCAGCATTTCTAAACCGAGCCAACCGCTCGCAGACCAGGACTGTCGCAGGCGATCTTTTTTATTGTTCTGATCGGCGGCACTTTGTTCTCTAGATGTGTGAAAAGATTTTAAGTTGTCTTAAATGGCACGGGAGAAATGGGCTGGGAGAAACTTACTTCTGTGTATAAATCTGTGCCGTATTTTCCCTATTTGAACTATCAGGCAGCTGTTTTCGAAACCTCTGTGACACTGATTAGCTGGGCAGTCTGTCGTTGTTCTTCCTTAGCATATGCTCAGTTCAGTGTTGCTGATAAATACTCTTCCATACTTATTACAGAGTTTCAAAAAGCGAAAGATTTTCGCGAAAAAATCGCTTCCGGAGAATATGTGCTTGTAGACAATGTAAAGGGAAAAAACGATATTTGGAAATATTTTTTATTACTGTCCCGTTCTGAAACTAGTTGGCCGGTAAACGTTGTGCAGTGCACTAAATGCCAAAACTTTTTGAGTTACGATAGCACAAAGTCTGGAACTTCGCATCTTAAGTGTCCCACACGAGAGACATATTGGGTTCCAGCGTTGTGATATGATAGTAGAGATAGGTACAGTTTATAAAGCCATAAAATCTTCTCCCAGTAAAACGATCGGACTCATAATTCTGCATATTTCGTACTTTTCGAATTACCCCCTTACCTTCCTCCTCTTTATCCCCAAGGATATTTCCGGGTACAACGGTAGGGAATGATAATTTGAAAACCCCCAAAAATTGAAAGGCATGGAAATTGTCCTTTTCATGCAATATTTTTGAGTATACAAGCCCCCCCCCCCCTTCGCGGACGTCACGTGACTCATACAGAGTCTCAGAAATATTCTGAATTAACGTTTATTGAAATAGAATGCGTGTAGCAATTAAGAAAACGAAAACTCTTCAGGAGTCGAATGACCAAGTACACCAGGTGTCAAATTCGTGTTTTAGCAATTGTTGAAATTTTACGGGCCGGGCAGGATTGGGCTTTCCAAATTAAGGCCCGTGCAGATCTCTATTCACGTCTTCCAAATTTGTATTGTACAATAGTGTAATCCCGTATTTCATTGATATATATTTTGCGCCTCAAGGTAAACACGGAAATGAATTCTAAACCTTTAGATTAGCTATATATGAATGCCGATTGCTTCGAGTAGCGAATCCTATGATTGTTATATTCAATTTAATCGTTTAATCGGAAACTTGAAATTTAGTCGTTCTGGGTGGTATAGTGGTTAGCATACTCGGGCGCTCTTCAGGAGACGCGGGTTCGATTCTCGCTCCAGGACGACGAAATGTTTTAATTTTTGGGATGTTATCTGACTTGACATTTCTCGCTCCAGGACGACGAAATGTTTTAATTTTTGGGATGTTATCTGACTTGACATGAATGTTATCTGACTTGACATTCATGTCAAGTCAGATAACATCCCAAAAATTAAAACATTTCGTCGTACTGGAGCGAGAATCGAACCCGCGTCTCCTGAAGAGCGCCCGAGTATGCTAACCACTATACCACCCAGAACGACTAAATTTCAAGTTTCCGATTAAACGATTAAATTGAATATAACAATCATAGGATTCGCTAGTCGAAGCAATCGGCATTCATATATAGCTGTCATATTTTCACCAATAAACGGATTCACAGTTTAATTTAGTAGCTGGAAATATATTTAACTAAACACATAAATGTCACTTCAAAAAATGTCCAGAGATTCAGTGAACACAAATTCTGCTTGCAATTAAATCAACTTTTATTGTAGCATGGTGTGTAATCAAGTCAGCATACACCACAGTGTATGTGGTTACTTCAATAGCTGAACAATCCAAAACTCATAAAACACAATAATATCCAAGTCATACAAATTTTGAAGATGACAATCCGATTTTTGGCGTAAATTTTTTCTTCAAAATTTGTATTATATGGCGTAATCCCATATTTCTTTCATGATTTATCTGCTTCTCCGGGCAAACACGGGATAAGATTCTTAACCTCCAGATTCGCTAAATATGAATGCCGGTTGCTTCGACTAGCGAATCCTGTGATGTTTATATTCAAATTGATCGGAAACTTGAAACTTGGTCGTTCTGGGTGGTGTAGTGGTTAGCATACCCGGGTGTTTTCTGGATGACGCGGGTTCGAGTCCCGCTCCAGGACGATGAAAATTTTCGAGTTTTCGGATATTATCCGACTTACCATCCTTGTCACATTTACGCGAAAAATCGGATTGTCATCTTCAAAATTTGTATTATATGGCGTAATCTCGTATTTCTTTCAGGATCCAAGTCATGTTGACAATAATTTGACCAGTAATAATGAATCGTAGCGTAGCATTTAATGTATGCTCTTCAATCAAGCTCGAATAACATCAGGCTCTATAACATCGACTGTCGGATAACAAATATCTTTTCCAAAACAATTGCAAGTTCTAGCCGAATATCTAACAGGAACGTGAATTCAACTAACGTGAGTTAGCCAGTACGATAAACGAAAGACAGCAAAATACATTTAATGGCAGAAAGCCTGAACATCAATGATCTTATCTTTGTAAACATCTTTTCTATATCGTAAACTTATCTTTTTTGAACACATACGTCATTCTACTGGTGACCTCAATTCAGATTGCTACGAAACATTCAGTCGAAAGAGAAAATGTGGCGTTAAGTTGTGAAAATGCTTAAGGAGAAAAAACTAAAATTGACATAGGTGCCAAAATTAAAAAGGAAAGTTATAATATATTAGAGTATACATCACAATTCTCTCTGTATCTATCTCGTCCGCCCTGGCGGATTGAGTCCCGCAAAGGCGACTGTGCGCTCTTGTGGGTTACTGGTAAATTAATATAGCCGGCTTGCCATTTCTCTGCTGCATATGGGTAAGGGACAAAGTGCGTCCGGGGCCGATGTCACAGGGAATCATCTACTCATTCGCGTCCCCAACTACAGGGAAACTGGGAAAGACTGCAGACTAGATGGACAGCAGGACCTGGACTAATTCACAACTAATAATCTGATTTATTGGTGTAAAAATATGAATCAACGTTTCGAAGCTTTGACACATAAACTAGATGGTTTTTTCAAGGATGGTAGACAGAAAATAGATTTTGTTTGTCTTATTACACGAGCAACAAGACTAACTTCACTGGAATTTCTAATAGTACTATATGACGTTTTTATCAAAAGATGCACCTATAGAATTTGGTGGTGTCGTATTTCAGCTACGATTATTTTCTCAGTGAATCTTGTTTTCGGAATACAATCTCTGTTACGGGTGTTCATCCACAGTTACGTGTGGTAATTAAAGTAACAGAAACGAGCAAACGAGAGAAAGAATGCCAAGGCCAGAAAAGAATCCGATCATATGATTTTGGGGTCAGTCAATGACTCAGAAAGGTGAGAAGACATCACGGGTTTCAAGACAGTAATTATCGCAGCCAAATAACCCACTTGACGGTAGAACACCAAGCCCTTTCAAACATGAGATTACCCCCCCCTCCCTCCCTCCCTCCCCATTCCTTCACCTAACGACGGTTCATCTGTAAGGCCCAGGTTGCTCACGAACAAATGTTTAGTTCGGTCTGCCGGCCACCCCCACTTATTACGACGCGGGTAGTTATTACAGGCAATATTTTACTCCGCCGATTTACCGTGGTATTAAAAATAGATTATTTAACGTAATGACACTCCAAAGCCCTCGTGCGTCTTCTATTATAACAGAATAAGTATTCCTTTCTCAGAACAAAATGTGCTTTACGCTAGCTTCTGCTGTGGGAATGGGATATGCATAGATCGCTGCAATTCGTTGTTATCTAATGCTGCTGTCCAAATCATATTCGGGAGCGACTAATATCACACTAAATAACAACTGAGCAAGCGAGTTACTTTCCGCTTTGTCTTGTACGTGGTCAAGGCGATCAAACAACAGCAGAAATTTATATTAAAAAAACTGAGTGATATATATCTAAAAGAAAAAAAAATTCGAGAGGGTTCCCTGGTGATCTTGGTAAATAATTTATGCTATGCATCTTTCGCGTGCCAAGATCTTCGTGGGTTTGAATTAAAACGCGTGATTCTAGAGTATACATTTATTTACGTACGACAGATTGTATTTATTCCCGTCACTCACAGCCACACCGAGCCTCAGTCTGGTACTAACTTAGTGGAATTAAATCATAACAAACAATAAGGTGTACTCATTCCTGGCATTTTGTGGTACTTAGGTAGGTGGATTAATTAATGCTATTGTCGTAAAGGCAATGAAAGAAAGAATGTGAGACAAAATCGAGCACAGTGAGCTAACTCCTGCCATCTCTCTACTTCACATGTTATGGTAATTACATGTTATATGCATGCCATGTTATTTCTCGGGAACGGATCTTTAGCTGCTAAGGGATAGATAAATACAACGGTCGTTCCATAAAAACTGAGAGTAAAATCACACAAAATAAAGAAATACAGGTACAGAAAAATGTTTTTCTTCCTCAAAGTATCTTCCCTCGGATGATATGCAACGGTCACATCGTTCAGTCCACTTTTCAAAGCATGTGGCGAAGGCATTTTGTGGAAGCTGCTTTAGCGACCCCTGTACAGCTTGAATAACGTCAGCATCTGTGATGAATGTTGCGCCACGGAACTTCTCCTTCATTGTTGGAAAACACCAGAAATCGCACGGGGCGAGGTCAGGACTGTAGGCAGGCTGTGGCATGATTTCAATACTGCATTTCGTAAGAAACTGTTGAACACAAGCAGCCACATGTGTGCGGGCGTTATCATGCTGATTCCCAGCTGATTGGTTTAGGGGACTTTTTTCGGAGGAGGTGAGCCTGTGTGTTTTCAGAGACTCGTTGCGCGCTTCATGAGACGGTCGAAAGAGTGGACCCATGTTTCATCGGCAGTTATTACAGTGTTCAGAAAGTTTGGATCTTTGCAATCATTTGTTTCCACTCATGACACACCTGAACTCTGGCTAACAATTGTTCTCTCGACAGGTGATGAGGTACCCATCTGGAACACACAGCAGTAATTAGTCGCAAAGAATGCGCAATGCCGACGTTTTTGAAATATTTGTTGACGCAACTATGTCTTCGCATGTTATTCGGCGATCTTCTTGCAGGATTGCCCAAACAGTGTTAACAATACACTTCTTAACAACATTTTCAGGTCGACCAGCCAAACCTAGGAGCGAGTTCTGCGGAAAAATGCCCTTTTTTGAAATCATGGTGCCATCTAAAAATCGTTGACTCACCCAAACATTTATCTTTGTAAGCTTTTTTATTAAATCAACTGTTTCTGGAGCCGTTTTATCCAAACGATAGCAATATTTTATCGTACAACGCATTTCACTTCTTAACTCTGAATCACTCACCTCCATAGCTGTGTAGCGAAATGCAGACGTATCTTCAACAACTGCGCAATTACAAAACCAGAATCGTCTGCTGCGGCTAATAACTGTTGCCATAGATACTTCCTTAATTAAGTTAGTCGTCTGCGTGGTAGTTTTCCCCTTCGCACTGTTGCCAACTCAAAAAAAAATACTCTCAGTTTTTATGGAACGGCCTTTGTATTTTTTTGTTGTTGTTATGTGCTAATACGTACTTGCAAAAGTATTTGCTAAAAATGTTTTTTCTTTGACCGTGATGCAAACTAGTTTGTTTCTGTGATTTAAAAGGCAATTTTAGTACTCACTAATTGTGCTATACATTTGATGAAGAAAATGCTTTGGAGTTTGTTTTGCGTTTGGTCTTGACTTACTTTCCTTGTGGACGATAATGTCACATGATATTACACCCATCCTATTATTATTATTTTTTTTTTGAAGGGGTGCTGCTACATTTTTGTTTCTTATTTTTGGGCTTCGGATTCGAGGGATCCCTTTTCACTGACAAACTCACAATCAAGTGAGAACACAAGTTAAAACTCAACACAGAAATTGATTACACACAGTTGTACAGCTCCGAGAAATATTTAACACACTGCACTTTACAAAAGCACGAAATATAGGAGCAGAATAATATAGCAGAAAGAACATGCTGGCAGCAGCAATTAAACAGAATGTTAACTTGTTTGTCGCTTGGTTGGTAAACGTTGTAAAATAATTACCACAGTTCTACGTAATTGATGATGGTAATAAGTACGACGTTTAAATATTCATGGAGTGCATACTGCTTTTAAAACTATTTATTCTTTTACATAATCGTCGAAGGTTGTCCGCAGCTTTTCTTGTTTTACTCTCTCTTCACGCAAATAATCTTTCTCCTGGAATCGCTTTTCTTACGTTATCACTTTTGGTCATTCACTCGTGTATCTCCCGCGCACGGGGAAAACTCAATTCCCCGGCTCGCTTAAAGACGTCCTGGGTCAACTACTTTAGGCACGGGGCCGCGGGTGGCCTAGTAGTCAGCGTTCGTGACTACCATAGGGATGACCTCAGGTTCGATCCTGGGCTGGTACGAACCTTCGAACCACTAAATACCCGCCGTGCGTCTGATGGGCACGTTAAGCCGTCGGACCCCGGGTACTGGCCCCCGGTAATAAATAAGGGTGTCTTCCTCCCCCTTTCTACCTCACTTCCGTGTCACTTTCCAATCGGGCACTCTAGCACAAATCTCCTACCTTCCTATTTCTAAGGGTTGTTCAAGACCTGGGGTCAGACACTCCCTTCCTAAAATCCTCTATATATGATCTACTTTAGGCACGGCTGGCCTCTTCTCTTGCGACCGCTCCCTCCTAACCCCTCGCGTTGACTGTCCCGCAACCCCCTTTCTTCGCCGGAAAATCCCCCTCCCCAGAAAGTGATTCCTTCTAACGCTTTCGCCACCGAAAACTCCTTGGGATTCACTGGCGTCGGCTTCACAGAGCCTCAAAGTTGAATTTTAAACGACATCCGCCTTCCGTTCGGTTACTTTGAAGTGAAGGAGGCAGAAGTGCTTATGTTAACTGGACGAAGGCTCAACCACCAAAACGAAAATTGCAAATGGCTTTTCGTTGTCATACCATTCATTGCAGATGGATTCTAGAGAAAGCTTCCCAACGGCGTCATTGACAAGACATACCTCCTGACTGGGTGACAAAGATAAGTTTCCCACGCATCGTGGACACAAAGGAAACGGAACACGAAGGCGAAAGAAAACTGCAAGTGAGATTTAATATTTTTGCCTAAAATTCTCGTGGTAAATCTCCATAACAAGAACCTTATCAACGACGCGAGTTGCGTATATATACTCTCTCCGTGTTGGAATTTGTGACCTATCCGTTAGATTTTTGAGAACGAATCTTTCGTGGGTACAGAGAACTTCCGGTTTCGCTTCACCGAGAGGGAAGAGAAGACGACATTCTTTTTTTTTTTTTTTTTTTTTTGATTGGAGGTTTAACAACCATCGTGAGCAACTCAATGGGCTATAAGCAGTCGCCCGTCCCTAATTTAGGACCACTGGTTCCAGGGAAGGGAGAGAGCCAGTGCCGTAAAACAAACACAACATCCATGCCTCACCGGGATTTGAACCCGGACCCCGTCCGTACGAATGATCAGAAGCCATCGCTTAGACCACTGCGCCACCGGGGCTGCGAAGACGACATTCGCCGACATACTGATGCCGATTAAACGAGTCGTGGTACAGGAAAATAATACTTGTAACGTATACTCTCGATTCACTTTCCTTTTGATTTTACTATCTCTGGTTATTTTATTTTTCTATGTAAATTATCTTCTTACTGAACGAGATGTTATTTCTCCCGCTGAATGAGATCTGGCAATGAGTGTAAGTCATGACGTGGTGGTAGCCAGTATAAATAAGCGCGTTCAACGATACTTAAAGAGAGCTTTTGTTGATGTGTGTAGGGAGAGCGTTTGTTGTTGCACGGAGAGAGCGTTGGTTTATGTGAAGGAGAGCGTTTGTTGTTGCACGGAGAGAGCGTTGGTTTATGTGAAGGAGAGCGTTTGTTGTTGTAGAGGAGAGCTGTTGTTTATGAGTATAGAGCTTCGTTCATGTGCAAGGAGCTACGTGTTATTTGAGTAGCTGTGTGTGAAGTGTGTATACCAGTAGAAGTTAATAATAAAAGGATTTACGTAAGTACGTCTTTCTCAGTTCATAGTACTGTCAGACCTCTGTCTGGCTGTTAGGTTTATTTCATTTAGTGCTATTAGTAACAACCAGCATAAGACTTTATTCATCTTAATTACTGCTACAACATTACTACCAGTTATAAGTTTGTTCATTACTATTGCTACACTACTAGCAGGAGACTTTATTCATGATCTTAATTAACTAGTAACAACAACCATTTGAATTTACTATTAGAAGCTTAGTACAAGCATTGAATTCATCATAATATTAGCTGAGTAGAAGCTTAGCTTAGCTGTAGTAGTAGAAAAGCCTTATTCATTATATACTGTTTCTGTTCGCTGAGTTTTTACTTCCGGTTTATTTATACTGAAAAAATAAAAAATGGAGGAAGCCTGTAAAGTTATGTATTTATTACGGAATTTTGGGAAATATGTATTTACTTACAAAATTTTCGAAAATACGTGTTTTTTATTTGAAAATATTTACCTACAAATTCGTTCGTTAGGTGTCATGGTATCTTAATTATTGTAAAACTCAAAATCAAAAATGTTTTTAAAAAGGTACCAGAACGTTCCGCCAGAAGAAAAAAAAAAAAAAAAACATGTATATCCTCAGGAGCAACAGGTTTATGCCAATAATATATATGTGTAATTTATTTGGCACAAAGTTTATTTCCTTAAATTATTCTTTGCTTGAAATATAAAAATTGTTGGTTCTAAGGTTATCAAAACTTTCACGGCACTTGTTCAAAAGAAAAAAAAAACCCCAAAAAATTAGGAAAGTACTTCTTCAAAGGAGAAGCGTTGTTATCACAGCACGTCTTTCATCTATGTGGTTCTGCGGTCACCAATCGAAAAAGAAACTGCTTCCCTTCTAGTTGAAAGAACACACACTTGCTTTTTCTCACACTCATCGCCGTTTTATCGACTGCTGATAGTTCCAAGAGCATCCGCACTTTTGTATTTACTGTCAGTTCTGCGGGTTTTGATCCTTCAAAATAATTCACAGTGTTTTATCTTCCCTTCCTAAAACAGAAGGACGCATCAAAAAACGAGAACGGAGGTGGGGGGGGGGGGCAGGAAAAACCAGATATATGTCTATGATTGGGGCGGGTTTTCATCAAAAGGAAAACCCGACACAGAGTTATATTATGTGTGTGCAAACACAGTTCCCTGCAAAAACAAACATAATTACAGGGGTTGTTAAAACGGATTGCACAAGGTTGTTTCATGGGTTTTGAGACATACAGCAGAAAATGGATCCAATGATAAGGAAAATTGAGAGTTGTGAGCCAGACGACATGCACCAATACACTCTTGAACTTTTTTATTTTTCTATTTTCCTTTTTTTTTTTTTTTTTTTTCCTGTGGGTCCATGCTTCGTGCGACACTGGAGTTGAAGAAAAACTCTACTGGCAAAATTACGAAGCAGTTATTTTCTGTCATTTTTAAGGGTGCATGCTCTCCTAGCAACAACCGTTAATTTTAAGTTTCGTGACGAATCTGTTCCTTACGACACACCTCTTTTCGTTCTTTCTTTTACTTTTCCGTGTGTTTTCTTCCTTTCGCTTTCTCTCTCTCTTTTTCCTTTGTGATACACCAGCACACGCGGGTTGATGCGAAGAGTCTTTTTTAACCACTCCATTTCGGTATACGTATTAAAAGTACTGCACCATGAATCGCGTGCTCTTCAAAAAAAGGAAAGAAAAACGCATGGCATCAGGAGAAAATAAAATTAGTGAGACAGAAATGACCCCCTTTAAAAGGCGATAACAGCGACGTGAGCGGTATATATATATATATATATATTTTTTTTTTTTTATTATTATTTTTCTTGTGATTTGGATGTAATAATTCTGTCTCCTCGTTTCTTTTCAGTTCATGCGATTAGGATGAGAGCGTTTAACTTAGCAGCGCTTTTTAGCACGTCATAGCGTACAGACGCGGTTTCAAGCAAGAGAGCGGTGGGGGGGGGGGGGTTTCTACAAGATGGAGTGCCACAGTAAGAACTGGAGGTGTGAATCACGGTTACAAAAATTAGGGAGCATTTTCGCACGAAAGCATGTCTAAGAAAATATAAATTCATGTGAATAAATCCTTTTCCTTGATTGCTTCTCAAAATGTAAAATCCTACCGGACTCACGGAAGAAATGAAAACATCTTTTATACACTGAGTGGCCACTTTATTATGACCACCTGACAGGTTTAAGCAAATGAGCTATGACTGCACGCTGTTGCCGCCAGAGGGCGAGGCTAGTATAAAAAGGGAAAGCTTAGTGCTTGCGAAAGTAGTAGAAGTGATTTTTGGATGACGAGATGGGTAAAAAATTGCGATTTGACGGACTTTCAACGTGGGATGATTGTAGGAGCTCGGAGCCATGGAGCGAGTATCACCGAATCCGTCGCATTCGTGAAATGTTCCAGAGCAGCTGTTGTTAGAGTGTTTAAAGACTGGACTGCCATACAAAAAAGTGGGTCTCTACGTGCAACGTGTGGTCGTCATCGACTAGTAACTGCTCGGGCGGAACGGAGAGTTTCCAGATTGGTAACAGACAACAGAAGGGCAGCAGTGCAGCAAATTAGAGACCATCTTAATCAAGGGTCCCCTCAAATGATCTCTGCACGCACTGTTCGCCGTACACTGCATCGGATGGGATATGGCAGCCGAAGGCCTGTTCGAACACCTTTGCTGTCTGCAGTTAACAAGAGAAAACGTCTCCAGTTCGCAAGGAGCACAAGGATTGGACAGTCAATAATTGGAAACAAATCATGTGGTCCGAAGAATCACGTTTTCAGTTGCACCATGCCGATGACCCAGTGAGAATTTGGCGGAAACAGCATGGAAGCATGGACCCCAAATGCATTGCTACAACCCTTCAAGATGGTGGAGGCAACGTTATGGTTTGGGGAATGTTTTCCTGACATGCTTTGGGCCCTATAATTCGGGTTGATCAACATCTGACTGGCACATCATATCTAAACATCGTTGCAGACCAAGTGCATCCTGTCATGTGGATCGTTTATCCCAATGGCGATGGCTACTTTTAACAAGATAATGCTTCGTACTATAGTGCTCGTATTGTACAGGATTGGTTTCAGGAACATGCCGGTGAGTTTACTTTGCTTAGGTGGCCCCCCACAATCTCCAGATCTCAACCCCATTGATAATTTGTGGGATGAAGTTGAACTAGCCATCAGACAGCCGGATCCACAACTCCACGAACTCTAACATCCTGGAAAGTGCTATTCATCAAGCATGGTCTCAGATTCCACAAACCACCTATCAACATCTCGTGGAGTCCATGCCACGAAGAATCGACGCAGTATTAAAGGCAAAAGGTGGCCCGACGAAGTACTGAGGGGGTGGTTATATTAAAGTCGCCACTCAGTGTATATTGACTGTTTATAGAATTAACGACCACCGTAAGCAACGTCATGGGTCATATACGCAATCTACCGTCTCTAATTGGTGGCCACTGGTTCCAAGAAGGGCTGCAGCCAAGTGTAAGACACACACCATTCATGCCTCACACGGGATTCGAACCCGGACCCATCTCGAATGAGTAAAGGAGGTGGTCAACGAAACTGAAACACATGTGTTTAGGGCACAACAATTTATTAGTACGGTGTAAGCCTCCTTTGGATGCCAATACAGCTGAAATTTGTCGTGGGAAGGACAGATAAAAGTGCTATACATTAGCCAGAGAGATTTGAAGCCATTTCTCTTGCAGAAAAGTGGCTAGTTCACAACATGACGCTGGTGGAGGAAAACGTTTTCTGACTCGCTCCTCCAGAACACCCCAGAGTGACTCAATAATATTCAAATCGGGTGACTGTGCAGGTCATGACAGATGTTCAACCTGACTTTTAAGCTCAGTAAACCACTATTCCACCAGTTTGGCTTTCTGTATCGGTGCGTCATCATCCTGATACACGGAACCACCGTCAGGGTACAATGTTTGAACCATTGGGTGCACCTTGTCCTCCAGAAACGTTGGCAGCGATGTGCCCCTCAAAAACAATCAGCGGGCTGACAGACTGCCACGATATTGCGGCCCAAACCACCACCGATCCACCTCCGTGCTTCACTGTGGGCAATAAACAGTCCTGGTGGTAACCCTGTGACGGATGTCTCCACACGTAAACTCTCCCGGTTGGGGGAAAGGCAGTGAAGGGCGATGCATCGGAGAACAATACACATTTCACGTTGTCCAACGTCCACGATCTGCGCTGCTGGCGCCATTGCAAACCGACGTTTGGCATTCATACTGGTGATACAGTGTTTGCGGATAGCAACACGACAGTGAATGTTGACCCAGTGACGCTCCCGACGAACAGTTTTGATGGAAACAGGTGAGTCGGGGTGCGTATTCAACTCTGCGGTGAGTTGGACCGCTTCGGTTTTATATTTGTTGGCTACCAGCTGTGTTAGCACCCGGGCGTCACAGTCAGACAGCTTCCTCTTACCTCGACATTTACTCCTATTGGATGTGGTTCTTCCCTCTTGCTGGCATGACGACATGACCCTGGACACTGTGGCTCACGATACACCACAAAGACTTGCTGTCTTGGATACAGATGCACCGGCCAGATGAGCACTAACAATCTGTCCTCTTTGAAACTCGGATATGTCTCCCATTATGCTGTGTGGATCGCACTTTTTCACGTCCAGCTATGCTACTGCAGTGCTAATGCAACCATCACACTCCGCTCTGGTTGATCGACTGCGAAATAGATGCAGACTGGCCACCAGTTAGCGCATACAGCGGCGTGTCACGTGGGGTGTTATTTGTGCAGGTGTTTCCGTTTCGTTGTTCACCCCTTGTATTTATTCACCCTTGTATTCAGGTGTTTCCGTTTCGTTGTTCACTCCTTGCATTCAGGTGTTTCCGTTGTTCACCCTTGTACTCAGGTGTTTCCGTTGTTCACCCTTGTATTCAGGTGTTTCCGTTGTTCACCCCTTGTATTCAGGTGTTTCCGTTTTTCACCCTTGTATTCAGGTGTTTCCGTTGTTCACCCCTTGTATTCAGGTGTTTCCGTTTTTCACCCCTTGCATTCAGGTGTTTCCGTTTTTCACCCCTTGTGTTCAGGTGTTTCCGTTTCGTTGTTCACCCCTTGTGTTCAGGTGTTTCCGTTTTTCACCCCTTGTATTCAGGTGTTTCCGTTTTTCACCCCTTGTGTTCAGGTGTTTCCGTTTTTCACTCCTTGTATTCAGGTGTTTCCGTTTCGTTGTTCACCCCTTATTTTTATTTTTTTTTATTGGAGGTTTAACGACCGCCGTGAGCAACTCAACGGGCTATAAGCAGTCGCCCGTCCCTAATTTAGGGTCACTGGTTCCAGGGAAGAGAGAGAGCCAGTGCCGTAAGACAAACACAACATCCATGCCTTACCGGGATTCGAACCCGGACCCCATTCGGACGAATAATCAGAGACCATCGCTTAGACCACTGCGCCACCGGGGCGGCCCCTTGTATTTATTCACCCTTGTATTCAGGTGTTTCCGTTTCGTTGTTCACCCCTTGTGTTCAGGTGTTTCCGTTTTTCACCCCTTGTATTCAGGTGTTTCCGTTTCGTTGTTCACCCCTTGTATTTATATTGCGCAGTTGTTTCCGTTGTGTTGTTCACCCCTTGTATTTTATGTGCGGGTGTGGTGACGCATCCTGTAGACACCACACCCGCACCCTCCCGTCAGTCGTTGTTCACTCCTTGTATTTAATGGCCAGCGTGCCACTTGCTAGGGCATGTTTTACATATTTCTTCTTAATTAGTTTATTTTTTAAATGAGTATTTCTTAGTAGACTACTAATTAAGAAAATCGCATAATATTTTCTACAAGAATGACAGTGGTATGTACCATGATATCTTCTTTGCAAAGTTTACTCAAATAGGCTGAGTAACCACACGGTAAAAAATTTCTGAAATTCACGAGCCGCTTTCCGTCATTTCTTTCGTTAATTCACGAAGCATATTATATTTTTGTACAACCTATTCCGTGAAATAACAGAAAAAGAAAAATGTGAATATCACGGATTTTTCGTACCACAGGAAAATTCTGAAATTTCAGAAACCTTTCCGCAGTTCCTTTTGTTATATTAACGTAAAAAGTTCCTTCTCAGTTTTTCCGTATCCGTATGACGAGAAATTACCGGTAGTAAGAGCTATTAGTAAGAATATTTGAGATCTGATTAACTTTTAAATTTCAATCGTCTGTCGAATTTTGAAGTTCCGTAGCGAGATCGTATAATGTGGATAGCATATCGCATGAATTTTGTTTATTGTAGCACAGGATATTTCTTCACCTCTCCTCTATTTTATGCATCAGCTATTTTTTTTTTTTTTTGTGTTACTCTAAAAAGCCAGGTACTTAACTAATTGTACAGATCACTATACGACGTTTATTTATCAGCTATCAAGAGTAAATATTTTATTTAGGTTCTTTTTTTTTGTGAAATATTATAAAAAAAGTACATTTCACCTTTTTTAAAGATGACTGAAAGACATTGCCAGTTTAAAAAAATTCAAGTTGCAAAACATTGTATTGCTTCGAAAAATCATGATGAAAAATGCTTAATTTGTCCTCCCACAGAAAAAAAAAATATATTACAAACCTTTTCAGAAAAATTAATAAGCTCCAACAGAAAATAAAATGACTTAAATCACTCGTATTAATGACAGAACAGAATCATCGTCGCGTAATTTGTTTTACGATGTACGTGATTCGGAGGTTCGAGCGTTTGTGGCTCAGCGTTTAAAGGCGTGATTTACTGTTGAACCAACCCAAACGACGGAGGTTATATCCTGACTGCAGCGGAAGGAGTATCTGAGGTAAGTTCTGAAAAAGGCAGGGTTGTCGATTTTTGCGGAATTCCAGTTTAAATACGGAAAAAACCTGAAATGGATTTTTTCTGAAATAAACGGAAAATCTGTGAAAATACGGAAGTTAAAATAAACGGGCACTTTTAAATACGGAAATTTCAGAAAAAGACTGACACCTACCGGCAACTTTGCTGCACGTTATTTTCAGAAATTTTTCGTGAAATCACACCACTTATATTTTTACATTGTGATAAAGTAAACTGAGTAGTAAAAAATGTGTTGGAAAATCAGCTGAGAAGTTTACAGGAAAAGGAATGCTGCCAGTATAATACGACGGTTATTCAAGATGTAAAGGCAATATTGTTGTATTTACCATTAATAAAATGAAGCTTAAGTAACTGAAGAATTGTTTTCTGAATGTAGATACCTTGAAATCATACACGCTAAGCGTATCTTTCATCTTCCAATCACTACGAAAACCGCGACTACGTAAAGTTTCTTTCAACAGACTGAAACGAAACGCTTGGTAGGATTTCCTGGACGTAAGGCAGACGAGGAAGAACCTCTCGAAGTTGGGGAGTTGAATTGTTTCCATGGTTGCAGTCGCAATATGGTGGCGAGCATCATCGTTGTAGTGCAAAAGAAATATTTTTGACAACAACCCTCCTCTTCAGCTGGGAATTGCGTGTTTCAGCTTGTTTTTAAGCATTGCTGAATACACCGAAGAGCCAAAAGCACTATGGCCACCAGTGGCGTAACCCCCCCCCCCTCAAGATTCACTTAGCACCCCTAAACAGTAATTTTACCAGGATTTCAAACGCGAGTGAGGATGCATTTTTCGCGGTGTGTGTGGTGGTTGGGAGAGGGGGTTAGGAAGTCTGAAAAAGTAATGGTGGTACCTCCACTGTAAAAAATAAGTGGTGTGAATTCACGGAAAATTTCTGAAAATAACGGGCAGCAAAGTTGCCGGTAGGTATCCGTGCTTTTCAGAAATTTACGTTTCTAAAAGTGCCCGTTCATTTTAACTTCCGTATTTTCGCAGATATTTCCGTAGACAGAAATTCCGTTTATTTCAGAAAAATCCATTTCTGGTTTTTCCGTACTTAAATTGAAATTCCCCAAAATCAACAAACCTGTACAGTACTTACCCACAGAGGTCAGGATCGAACACACCACGTTATAGCTTGCCGGATAGGTAACTTCTGCCTTTACCAACTGAGCCACAAACACACAGCAGCTAGATTCACGTATGTCATAAAACGAATCGCACGACAAAGAAATTTTGTTTTTTGTCATTAATGTGGGTGATTTAGTCATTTTATTTTCTGTTGGAGCTTATAATTTTTCTACATAGGTTTGTAATTTTTTTTTCCTATAGGAAGACTTTTCAAATATAAAGATTTTTCATCGTGGTTTTTCGAAGCAACAAATTGCTTTCCAACATGATTTTTTTTAAACTGGCAATGACTTATTTATTTAATACAGACATTTAACGTGGACCAGGAAATTCAAACAAAGGTCTTCGCTCTTTCCACGTTCATAAGTGAGTCACGGAAAATTTCTCATTGGCCGCCACCGGGAGTCGAACTCAGGGTCTTCCAGTTACGCGCCGGATATGCTTCCGCTACACCACAGCGGCCTCGAATTCCTCCAGACTCACACACGCTAACTGCCAAGCCAAGTTGGCAGGTTGCTTCTTGGATCCCCGCACAATGCTGGGGATTCACCAAAGATGGAAAGCGGCAACTGAAGAAATAATTAGAAGGCGCATGAATAATTAATACAGACATCAGACCCAGCATTGTGCGGGGCTCCAAGAAGCAACCTGCCAACTTGGCTTGGCAGTTAGCGTGTGTGAGTCTGGAGGAATTCGAAGCCGCTGTGGTGTAGCGGAAGCATATCCGGCGCGTAACTGGAAGACCCTGGGTTCGACTACCGGTGGCTGCCAATGATAATTTTTCCGTGACTCACTTATGATCGTGGAAAGAGCGAAGACCTTTGTTTGGCTTATTTACCTTTAAAAAAGGTGAAATGTACTTTTTATAATGTTATTTCACACACACACACAAAACTAAATATGAAATTTACTCTCGATAGCTATAATAGCATTTGTCTTAATTTGTCCAAAGACTGATACACAGACATCGTATAATCATCTGTACAATAAGTACCCGGTTTCTTACGGTTACACAATATTATAATAAGTAGCTGGTGCACCAAATAGGGGAAAGGAGAAGAAATATCCTGGGCCGCAAAAAACAAACAAAATCTATGTGATATGCTATCCACAATATCCGATCTCGCTACGGAACTTCAAAATTCGACAGACGATTGAAATTTGAAAGTTAATCAAACCTCAAGTATTTCCACGAATCGCTACTATTAGAGGAAATTTCTCGTCATACGGTTACGGAAAAAGTGAGAACGGAGATTTTCCGTTATTGTACGAAAGGAATTGCGGAAAGGTATCTGAAAATTCAGAATTTTCCGTTAACAGATCTCTGAAACGATAATTAACCGTTATTATAAGAAAGAAACTGCGGAAAGGCTTCTGAAAATTCACAACTTTCCCGTGTCAAGAAAAGTCCCTTAAATTCAGGTTTTTTCCGTCATTTCACGGAAAGGTAATATCAGAAACATGCTTCGTTAATCCACGAAAGAAATAACGGACAGTTGTCCATGAATTTCAGAAAAATCTGTACAGTGTAGTGCGCTTTAACTTTTTATGTAGTAGATTTGACAATACGTGTAATTACTTTTCCAAAACTTCAATAAATCACTTGAAGAAATCACCCTCTTACACATGGAAGATCTGCGGCCGCTGTGAATATATGTTGACGCCTGTCGTGCACGTAATCCTAGGTAACTGTTTTCCCACAGCCTTCACCGGGAATCCCACTGTGGCCTCGCGCAGTTCCTCAGAAGCGCAGGCGATTGGAGAGCGATCGCATTATTTACAACCCATTGCAAAACAATCGTATTGCAACTCGAAGTCAGAAAGCCGAACACTTTCCATCTGTAGGACATTCAGTGTTTTAAAAGTGAAATTAAGCATTTATTTAGGTAAAGCTAAACACATCTTAAAGCAAAATATGAATCTTTGGGTTATTTATTGTGCGTGTTCGAATTTTTTCATAAAACTATAACTGGCAGTATACGCCCCTCGTTACCTGTGTCCCGGGGCTGCAGGGCTGGTAGTTACGCCACTGATGATCACTTGACTAATATGATGCTGGTCCTCCACTTGCCGCCAAAACAGCTCTTCACAACAATTAAAGGCACAAGGTAAAGATTTGGCAAAGCAACTCAGGGATTTAGCTCAGCTGACGGAGATGACACAGAAAGTAACAACACTAGTGAATGAAGTTTCAAGTGAGTGGGCCAAGAAATTTGAAGCCCAAGAAGAAAGGCTTACTAAATTCGAAACAAGAGAGGCCGAAGCGAGCCGGACTTACACAAAGATAGAGCAAACGGGTAATATTTATGCTAAGTCAGGAGTTAAGGAAACAATGTTTAGGGGTTAAAGAAAAATGGTTAGGAGAATTAGAGGCTGTCAGGAATCAACAGGCAGGAGCGGGATGGGATAAGTAATATCCGTGTGGCCTGAGAACAAAATTGTTAGTGTTGGATGCTGATCAAATAGCAGGGGATGTGTAGTTGGTAACCAATGCGCTGAGGAATCTTCAGAGCTTGAAGAAAATAGTGCATGCTAGGTGGTATGGGATCCGCAGTTGAGGCTTTGTGACGAGTCAGGGCTCAGAGTGAAATTCAGGGAAGAAAAGGAAAGGGATTTTGCCATGGATAAGGAGAAAACGGGGAACGTGAAGATTGTGGGAGAAAAAGAAATCATCCTTTTCCCAAGTGTACCAAAGAAAGTTTTGCATGTATGTTTGCAAGGAAGTTCGCTGATGGGAGAAAAGGTCGTGTTGAGTCAGAAGGAAAGATCGGGACACAGGAAATATTGATCGTGTTTTGTTGTGTTCCAGGTGCATTTATGCAACAGGTGTTAAACGCTATAATAATGCTTGTGTTTTTTCAGTTCTTGCTATGGAACTTGAAAGGTGTCCCCAGCAAGGGAGGGTTGCTTGCGGCAGTTGAATGATAGGAATTTTTATCATTCAGCAAGACTAGGTTATGGACAGGAATGGAATACGGACATGATTTGCTTCTGAATTGTAAATGGCATGTTGAGTTTTTATAAAAACGTCGCATAACCGTAGATAAAAATGAATTGCTCGGCCATAGTCGTTGCAATACGGAATGGTATTTTGCAAGAAATTATTAACAAATAGGCGAGTTTTCTTCAAAATTAGATTGGTTCGGGCAACGGAACTTCGAGAAGAACGGATCTAAACCAGATCAGTAAGGGCTCGATACCACGCGTTTTACGCAAAAGGTAATCATGACTTAGGAAACTTCTGACCGTACCTGTTTCTGTAAGAAAACCTAAAGGACATTTTAAGGTATTTGAAAGAATGTGAAGCATTGTTCATTTTCTGCTTTGGAAACTGTATTATCAGCCGTTATCCACGTTGCAGCTTATTCACAAACTGCAAAAACTGTGTTGTTTATAGTGAAAATTTAACTTTACCGATTTTTTTATTTTTATTTTTTTTTTTTTGCTTCAGATGAGAGCATTTAAAAAAATTGACGAGGTAGTCACACGTTTAATAGTTAATGGCAGGATTTGTCAGCAAAACAATAACGATATGTGATAAATCACGATGGGTCATTTTCCACTATGGTTATACCGCATTCATCG
This sequence comes from Macrothele yani, assembly GCA_039090855.1. Classification (NCBI taxonomy): domain Eukaryota; kingdom Metazoa; phylum Arthropoda; class Arachnida; order Araneae; family Macrothelidae; genus Macrothele; species Macrothele yani. The sequence continues at coordinate 122,857,402 of CM077025.1, read as the reverse complement.
TTCAAAAATAGATTCCTAAGTGGGTTTTAGAACTTCAATTTAACGTTGACTTCTATTTTAAGAACTAATCTTACACTTCTTCAACTACCGGCAGTGGTGAAGTCCGGACTGAGAAGCATATCACATTTTGTTCATTCAAATCATGAGTGTTTTACCTATAATTCAACTGAAAATTCACTTACATGCTGCTTATGCTCAATCATTACGTACAATAATGCAAACATAAGTGTTTCTTTGATTCGAAGTCTCAATTCAGTCTCTCCCTTACCCATATGATGTCTACCATACAACCCTGTTTTTATATTTGTATTTAGACAGATGTAATGGTGAGACGTTCAAACGAATACGCCGTCTTCTCGTCACCAAATTTCCCACGGTATAAAACTACAGGCCAGAGGTTGAAACGGGTCAAAAAATTTGGCCCGGACCCGACCCGACCTGAACGTCTCATAATTGGACCCGACTCGGATCTCTAACTGATCCGGACCCGACCGGTGCAAATCTGCTTTGAACTATAATATACAGGGCGTTCAAAAAGTCTCTCCGCAGTGGGTATTTTAGGTTATATGGAAATCAAACAAATGTGTTACAGGAACGTATAAGTTTCTCACTTAGGGGAAGTATTGAAACTCTCGTTCTTCATTTGCAAAACATAACCTAACTGTTTTACACATTTTTTCAAACACATTTGCGAGAGTCAAAAAGTTCCTGTGCAGTAATGTTAAGGCTGCTCCACCTAATTTTGATGGAGGTACAGTAAATTTTTTTAATTAAGCAACTTGTATGTTTAATTTCAGTTTTTGCTGTTTTCTTGATAACATATCACGCTTCAGAATATGTTTCACGGCAACACCAATTTTCACAAGTTTATGATGAGTTAAAATGTGGATGTTGTTTTCATCATTGTCCTTCAGAAGGAAGGGGCACTTTTCCTTCTGAGGACACTCTTCCTTCATATTGACAAATTCTTTTTCAGTCCGCGGGCACCAGTATCTAGTACGAAATTCCACAGTGCACATTTTTCTCTAAAAAAGTTTTTTTTTCTTTGCTTTTTAAAAATAAAACGAAAATAAAACCGGGTCGAAATCTGGTCAGAAACACCTTTACCCGACCCGTTTGACCGGCTAGAAATTGTTGACCCTTTGATCCGTGACCCGTTTCCATCTCTGGTACAGGCATCTCCTGTTAACTTATCACCCCCTAAAATGCAGCCACCCCGACTCCCATTAAGGCGATTGATACCTCTATCGTGTACAAAGATTCAAATGTCGTACTTCTTCTATGATAACTGACATCAATCCCTTTCCTCCTTCCTACAAAGATATCTTCAAGTCTACCCCCTGCAAAACCTGTATTGAGCAATTTTCTTAAATGCAATTCCGGCATACTTCACCAACGTAGTCATTCCAACACCGAACACCAACGTAGTCTTTTGCTGGGTCTTTTCCTGTCCCTACGTATCTTATCTAGTATTTCAGTTAGTCGAACGGTGTTCAGTTGTAACAGCATGTCCAGCCCATTGCCACTTGATGACTTTTACTTTGATCATGATGACATCCACTTTTGTCATTTTCCTGATCCACGAACTCCTTTTCCGATCTTATATATCATCATCATCATCATCATCATCATCATCATTGTCAACCATTATCAATCCACTGCTGGACGAAGGTCTCCCCAAGTTTCCTCCACAACGGTCTGTCTTGTGCCAGTCTCCTCCATGTCACCCCTGCATACTTTCGAATTTCATCCACCCATCTCCCATGTGGTCTTCTTCTGGGTCTTTTCCTGTCCCTTGGAATCCAATCTAAAATTTCGGCTGTCCATCGATGATCTGTCCTTCTGGCAGTATGTCCAGCCCATTGCCATTTCAGGGATTTAACTCTGATTATGATGTCTTCCACTCTTGTCATTTTTCGGATCCACGAGTTCCTCTTCTTATCTCTCCTGGTTACACCAAGCATGCACCTCTCCATGCTACTTTGAGTTGTCTGCAGCCTTTGTATGTCTCTTTTAGTTAAGGTCCACGTCTCTGCACCATATGTAAGCACTGGAAGGATGCATTGATCAAACACTTTTCTTTTAAGACATAATGGCATATTGCTCTTGAAAATTATGCTGTTTCTTCCAAAAGCTCTCCAGGCAAGTTTTGTACGCCGATTAATTTCTTCATCAATGTGACCCTCACTTGATATCTGCTGTCCAAGATAAACGTACGTGTCTGTTATCTCCAGCTTTTCTCCATCAATCCATAAATTTTCATTTCTCCTAAAAGCATTGAACATCACTTTTGTCTTCTGAAAGTTCATTTTTAATCCCACTTCTTTATTCTTGTCAGCAAGTTCCTGGATCATACTCTGCAGCTCTGATGGGGTAGTTGCAAAAATGACTACATCATTAGCAAAACGAAGGTGGGTTAGATAATCTCCATTAATCTTTATCCCCTTGTTTTCCCAGCTCAGCGACTGAAAAACACCCTCCAATGTGGCATTAAAGAGCTTCGGAGATATGGTGTCACCTTGTCTCACTCCCTTTCCAATTTTTACGTGTGTTGTATTTTCAAACAGCCTAATCTTTGCACTTGCATTTTCATAGATGTTATTAATAATATTAATGTATGCATTTTCAATACCGCAGGTTTTCAGAGCCATTGTAACTGCTGATGGTTTCACCGAATCAAAGGCTTTTTCATAATCGATAAAAGCCATGCACAATGGAAGTTCATATTCCCTCGCTCTTTCAATTAGTTCTCTCAGCACGTGGATATGATCTATTGTGCTGTAGCCACTCCTGAATCCAGCTTGTTCTCTCGGTTGAGCCATGTCCAGTGTTACCTTCAAGCGGTGTGAAAGAACTTTAGTGAAGATTTTATAAACTATTGATAGGAGGCTGATAGGTCTGTAGTTTCCGAGATCCTCAATGTCACCTTTCTTATGTAGCAGGATCATTGTAGCGGTGTTCCAATCCTCAGGAATCTTTCCTTCATTAAGGCATCGAGTGAAAATTTGGGCGAGTACTGTTTCGATTTCTCCACTTGCTTCTTGTATGATGTCTACAGTAATTCCATCTTCTCCTGGAGCTTTTCCACGCTTCATGTTCTTCATCATCATCATCATCATCATTGTCAACCATTATCAATCCACTGCTGGACGAAGGTCTCCCCAAGTTTCCTCCACAACGGTCTGTCTTGTGCCAGTCTCCTCCATGTCACCCCTGCATACTTTCGAATTTCATTCACCCATCTCCCATGTGGTCTTCTTCTGGGTCTTTTCCTGTCCCTTGGAATCCAATCTAAAATTTCGGCTGTCCATCGATGATCTGTCCTTCTGGCAGTATGTCCAGCCCATTGCCATTTCAGGGATTTAACTCTGATCATGATGTCTTCCACTCTTGTCATTTTTCGGATCCACGAGTTCCTCTTCTTATCTCTCCTGGTTACACCAAGTATGCACCTCTCCATGTTGCTTTGAGTTGTCTGCAGCCTTTGTATGTCTCTTTTAGTTAAGGTCCACGTCTCTGCACCATACGTAAGCACTGGAAGGATGCATTGATCAAACACTTTTCTTTTAAGACATAATGGCATATTGCTCTTGAAAATTATGCTGTTTCTTCCAAAAGCTCTCCAGGCAAGTTTTGTGCGCCGATTAATTTCTTCATCAATGTGACCCTCACTTGATATCTGCTGTCCAAGATAAACGTACGTGTCTGTTATCTCCAGCTTTTCTCCATCAATCCATAAATTTTCATTTCTCCTAAAAGCATTGAACATCACTTTTGTCTTCTGAAAGTTTAATTTTAATCCCACTTCTTTACTTTTGTCAGCAAGTTCCTGGATCATACTCTGCAGCTCTGATGGGGTAGTTGCAAAAATGACTACGTCATCAGCAAAACGAAGGTGGGTTAGATAATCTCCAATAATCTTTATCCCTTTGTTTTCCCAGTTCAGTGATTGAAAGACATTTTTCAATGTGGCGTTAAAGAGCTTCGGAGATATGGTGTTACGTTGTCTCCCTCCCTTTCCAATTTTTATGTGTGTTGTATTTTCAAACAGCCGAATCTTTGCACTTGCATTTTCATAGATATTATTAATAATATTAATGTATGCATCTTCAATACCGCAGGTTTTCAGAGCCATTGTAACTGCTGATGGTTTCACCGAATCAAAGGCTTATATATATATATATCATCATCATCATCATCATTGTCAACCATTATCAATCCACTGCTGGACGAAGGTCTCCCCAAGTTTCCTCCACAACGGTCTGTCTTGTGCCAGTCTCCTCCATGTCACCCCTGCATACTTTCGAATTTCATCCACCCATCTCCCATGTGGTCTTCTTCTGGGTCTTTTTCTGTCCCTTGGAATCCAATCTAAAATTTCGGCTGTCCATCGATGATCTGTCCTTCTGGCAGTATGTCCAGCCCATTGCCATTTCAGGGATTTAACTCTGATCATGATGTCTTCCACTCTTGTCATTTTCGGATCCACGAGTTCCTCTTCTTATCTCTCCTGGTTACACCAAGTATGCACCTCTCCATGCTTCTTTGAGTTGTCTGCAGCCTTTGTATGTCTCTTTTAGTTAAGGTCCACGTCTCTGCACCATACGTAAGCACTGGAAGGATGCATTGATCAAACACTTTTCTTTTAAGACATAATGGCATATTGCTCTTGAAAATTATGCTGTTTCTTCCAAAAGCTCTCCAGGCAAGTTTTGTACGCCGATTAATTTCTTCATCAATGTGACCCTCACTTGATATCTGCTGTCCAAGATAAACGTACGTGTCTGTTATCTCCAGCTTTTCTCCATCAATCGATAAATCTTCATTTCTTGTAAAAGCATTGAACATCACTTTTGTCTTCTGAAAGTTCATTTTTAATCCCACTTCTTTACTCTTGTCAGCAAGTTCCTGGATCATACTCTGCAGCTCTGATGGGGTAGTTGCAAAAATGACTACATCATCAGCAAAACGAAGAGTGGGTTAGATAATCTCCATTAATCTTTATCCCTTGTTTTCCCAGCTCAGCGACTGAAAAACACCCTCCAATGTGGCATTAAAGAGCTTCGGAGATATAGTGTCACCTTGTCTCACTCCCTTTCCAATTTTTACGTGTGTTGTATTTTCAAACAGCCTAATCTTTGCACTTGCATTTTCATAGATGTTATTAATAATATTAATGTATGCATCTTCAATACCGCAGGTTTTTCAGAGCCATTGTAACTGCTGATGGTTTCACCGAATCAAAGGCTTTTTCATAATCAATAAAAGCCATGCACAATGGAAGTTCATATTCCCTCGCTCTTTCAATTAGTTCTCTCAGCACGTGGATATGATCTATTGTGCTGTAGCCACTCCTGAATCCAGCTTGTTCTCTCGGTTGAGCCATGTCCAGTGTTACCTTCAAACGGTGTGAAAGAACTTTAGTGAAGATTTTATAAACTACTGATAGGAGGCTGATAGGTCTGTAGTTTCCTAGATCCTCAATGTCACCTTTCTTATGTAGCAGGATCATTGTAGCGGTGTTCCAATCCTCAGGAATCTTTCCTTCATTAAGGCATCGAGTGAAAATTTGGGCGAGTACTGTTTCGATTTCTCCACTTGCTTCTTGTATGATGTCTACAGTAATTCCATCTTCTCCTGGAGCTTTTCCCCGCTTCATGTTCTTGATTGCATGTGCAACTTCTGCTGGAAGGACTGGAGGAACTCTGGTACTGGTATCTTTCATGATGTCTGGAGTGCATGTATCATCCCTTTCATATAATTTGGAGTAGAAATCTTTCACTCTTGTCAAAATTTCGCCTCTATTTCTTGTTACAGAACCATCTTCTTTTCTCAGTGCCATAATCTGTTTTCTTCCCTTACTGAGATGTCCCTTTGCTATCTTTAGGCTTTGGTTGTTTTCAATTGCTTTCCTCACTAGTTCACAGTTGAATTTTCTTACGTCTTCAGTGATACTTTTTCTTACTGTCTTGCATAGCTCTATATATTCCACTTTGGAAGTCACATCTTCTTCAGTTGTCCTCATCTCTCTTCTTTTTTGCATCAACATTTTCGTTTTTCCTGATAATTTGTTTACATGCAACTTGTTCTTAGACCCAGCTAATTTTGTTGCTGTTTCCATAAGAGCTTTGGTTACTTTTCTGTTAACTTCAGAGATGTCCACTTCTTCTGATGTTAGGCCTTCTAAAGCAGAGAACCTGTTCTTCAGTTCCAACTTGAAGGTATTATGGTGTTTTTTAAGGTTGGTTATGTCGATACATTTTGTTTGTCTTATGAGCTTGCCACGTTCAAGTTTAGTGTTGAGGTGCATCTTACATCTCACCAATCTATGGTCACTACCTGTGTTGAACTTGTTTAGCACACTGCAGTCTTCTATGACGAATTTTTTGTTACACATAATAAAATCAATTTCACTTGTCGTCCCATTTGGATGTCTCCAAGTCCATTTCCTGTGTGGCTTTTTCTTGAAGAAGGAGTTCAAGATGAAAAACCCTTCTGCCTCTGCAAACTCAACGAGAGTATTTCCACGCTGGTTTCTGTTGCCGTGACCGAATTTACCTACTGAAGTTTCATTCTGTTGCAGTTGCCCTATTTTTGCATTGAAATCTCCCATAATTATCTTCAAGTGCTGCTTACCTTTATTATTTAGATCACGAATTTCCTCATAAAATTCTTCAATTTCTTCTTCAGGATGACTTGTGGTGGGTGCATAAGTTTGAATAATCTGAGCCTGGTATCTTTTCGAGAGTTGGATAACAAGTCGTGCAGCTCTGTCAGAGGAACTTTCAACTTCTACAACTTTATCCTTCAGTTTCTTGTTTATTATAAATCCAACACCACTAGTTCTGCCAGTATCTGTCCCACGATAGTAGAAGAGATGTCCACTTTTCAGTTCGATGAGATCTTCTCCTTTTCTCCTTACCTCACTTAGCCCCACGATGTCCCACTTGATCCTTTGTAGTTCCTCTTCCAATTCAAGAAGCCTTGAATCAGAAGATAGGGAGCGTCCATTGTACGTTGCCAAGGTCAGCATCAGATGGCAGCCTAGTCCGGTCCTCCGGGGATTCTTAGCACCCTCTGCCTTCATGTCGCACTGGCCGCTGCCTTGGCCAGGTACATTCCAGCTGCCGGTATATATATATATATATTGTGGAGGAGACTTGGGGAGACCTTCGTCCAGCAGTGGATTGATAATGGTTGACAATGATGATGATGATATATATAGATATATATATATATATATCTTATATTTATATATTAGAAATAGGAAGCCACACCAACCCTCAATTTTATCTGTCGCTTCTGGATTGAGTACATTACTGCATTTTTTTACTTCTTATTTTTAATACTTTGGCTAAATCCTTCTCTACAGCAATTTGCACGTTTTTACAAATAATAATTTACCACTCAGTCTTTTTAGTTAAATAAAACTTAACTTTTCTTGTTTTTTGTTATATACATGTATCATCATCATCATAGTCAACCATTATCAATCCACTGCTGGACGAAGGTCTCCCCAAGTTTCCTCCACAACGGTCTGTCTTGTGCCACTCCCGCGTATATATATAACAAAAATTCTTGTATCTGTACTTTAATCAATAACTTAGAAAAAATTATTTTATATAACAAAAATCCTTGTATCTGTACTTTGTTTTATATATACTTATATAAATGATTAATTTTAATATATATTGTTTACGGATAGCTGATAATGTAAAGTTAAAATCCATTGAAAATGGACAGTGTACTTTTTCTGATTAATAAAACAAAAGGGGTGGGGAAAAGGGCATGAAAGAATCGGTGGCGTGTGCTCATATTGGAAAATAATTGTGAGGTGTTCATTTCTTTTTGCACGGAAAATAAAAATGAAATGTCAGTACCACAAGCAGCAGACACAAAACACACACATACATACAGATCTTAAAAATAACACGGAAAAACAGGAAAATGGGGGGGGGGTGTTAAAATAAATGATCCCAGGTCGGGAAAAGAAAGTTCGAAGTTACTAAAATGCGCATATTAGAACCCTGGCGCTTTATCACAGTTTCTCAGACGCCCATCGCGGGACCTGCTTTTCGCTGTGAACACAGTAGCAGGAGGATGCTAAAACCTACTTCGACACTATGTTTTAAGATCACGAATGCTGAACTAAGTGTTAGTTACGCTCATAGAAATGGTTGCAAGTGTTTTCTTAATCACCTAGCGTGTTACGGCGTGGCCGGCAACCATTTCCACAAGCAAAAATAAGTCCATTTCCCTAAGCGGAATTACAGCCCTCGCAAAGAACTTGTTAGCAGCTGCCTTGGCGACGTTTAGCCAAATGCTCCATTGACACGCACCATGTTCTGAGGAAAAGTAATTGCCACATTAAGCGAGCACATATACTCTTTTTTTTTTTTTTCCCTTCCAGCTCCAGTGATTCATTAGAGATGAGACGAGATGTGTTACTAGAAATTTTTTGTGATCATTTAATCACGCGCTACCATGCAAAGTGATTGCACATAATTATCATCATCATCATCATCATCATTGTCAACCATTATCAATCCACTGCTGGACGAAGGTCTCCCCAAGTTTCCTCCACAACGGTCTGTCTTGTGCCAGTCTCCTCCATGTCACCCCTGCATACTTTCGAATTTCATCCGCCCATCTCCCATGTGGTCTTCTTCTGGGTCTTTTCCTGTCCCTTGGAATCCAATCTAAAATTTCGGCTGTCCATCGATGATCTGTCCTTCTGGCAGTATGTCCAGCCCATTGCCATTTCAGGGATTTAACTCTGATCATGATGTCTTCCACTCTTGTCATTTTTCGGATCCACGTGTTCCTTTTCTTATCTCTCCTGGTTACACCATAGTATATATTTTGTAATATTATAAAATTGGTTGATGTAAATATAAGTTCAGCTTTCGTGTAAAATCGCGTTCTATCCGAGAAAATCAGTATTTTTTGCCTCAACAGTAGGAGCCGTATTTCTTCCATGACTAATCTTAGTTCGGTAAAGCATCAAGTTTCCATCATGAATAAAACAAATGATTTTATGTGCATTAGCTGTGAGCAAGAAATGAACATAGCGTTTAACCTTTATATCCTCCATGGCAAACGAGCTTAAACATACAAATATTTTGAGCTCGTAAGCTGATTTTTCCAGGGCACCATGAAAATAAATTCAAAGGGCAACTCAACTAATCTGTTCGGAGATTAGTTGAGTTGCCCTTTGAATTTATTAAAAGAACCCTGTAACGTATTTTTATGCATGCAGTGCTTTTCCAAAAATTCCAGTCAAATTTTGAGAAATAACAAAATAAGCATAAAACCAGAAAAAAGACACCGAATTTTTGGTTGTGATGAACGTCTTCTGAATCTTTTCCGACGCGAAAAATATACAGGGTTATTACAAATGATATACAGTTTCAACTGTTTTTAAGCTATAAATAAATATTAATATATAGGGGATGTTGTCCGTTCTATGACGGAGTGAAATTTTTAATTGAAGCAGATTGAAAACAAATAAAATAGACGCTGGATTTCTGTAAGGAAATATAGTAAAAACTTGTGTAGTAAGAACTCATTCATGCTAGAACTAAAAACTATTTCCGTTTTTCAAAGGACCTCACGATAAATAACATTCTGTGTAAAATATTTGTTGCTGTTTATTAACAATTGTTGATTAGAGCGTTTAGATAAATAGATATTTCGAAAAGTGAAATATAATCAATACTAAACTCGGAAAGTTGTTTTCACTTTGATTTTTCGCGTTAAATTAATTTTTCTCCGGCACACTTGTTATTCCCTTCCCGGCTTGTTTTAGACTGTCCTATTGGACGGTTAGTTTGGAGCTACATACCGAATCTTTTTCTACAAAAAAAAAAAAAAAAAAAAAAAAAAATGCGACATCTGGTGTTACAAATCGGAACTACCCAAATTTTCGAGAATGTGCTATTTTGGCGACATCTGCTTTTTAGATGCAATCCGGCTCACTTCGACAACGCAAGATTTCAGTTTTTATTGTAGGTTAGAGCGTTTAGATAGATCGATATTTTGCAAAATGTTTAATATAATCAGCACTAAACTCGGAAAGTTAAATTAAAAAAGTAAAAAATAATTAAAGCGTACAAATTAATATTCGAATTGTGCTAAATTAAATTAATATACAAACGCATCTTGCCGTGATATTTAAGATTTTAATTCGAATTTTGTAGATCGGATAAATAGAACTCGAGTAATTGATAATCTAATGTTTTTAAATTAGCACCCGATCACCTTGGCATCTAAAAGTGATCGCGTGCTATTCTATAGAAGGCAATGATTTTGACATCGCGAGAGCACACACGAATTAATCAATAAGGGATGGAGCAACAATGCAGACGTTGCTGTGACGTCAAGTGTTCTAGATAGAGAGACAGATTGTTCTGGATGTTTATAGTATTGACAAACACGTTGCACTCTTTTGTTGAGTAATTCATGAAGTTTGTTACTGCTGCTGACAGATATTCGCTGTGTACACCCTATAAATATATATAAATATATATATATGGGTTTTCGGTATGTGTCGTCCTGATGGTGAAATGCCGGGATAACTACACAGAAGAACGACCGCTGAATGGCGTGAGCACCGGACGTCGGCGCGTCGCTAAAACATGCTCCCAGAGACTAGAAGTAGAGCTGCGGAGAGTTCTGAAGCGTGAACACCGAGACAGGGCTGTGTGCCGAAGGGTGTTCGATGTGTTCGCCATTTTGTATTTCTTAGCAGAATGAGTAAGTTCCGTTGTTAGTGTATCCTGATATCAATTGTAAGTGTACGTCAGATTAAACGTGTGTGTCTTCAGAGTTCGTCCAGCCAGTTCATTATTTAAGTGTTGTGATTCGATGGAACCGCAATGGGGAAGTTTCCCAATACCCCACAATTCTGGTGTCAGAAGTGGGATCTGTCCCGAATCGCCTGTGGATTACGCAGTGGCAAAGACGGAGTTTTTATTTCACATCTTGAAGGTAAGCTTTCTTGTCAACCATGTATAAAAATTATCGCAAAGAAGACTTGATTCAAGTAGCACAAGCGATCGGTGAAACGGTGCCAACAGGAGCGACGGTAGTTGGTTTAAAATTTAAAATAGAGACCACTGAAATCTATAAAATAGATCCGGATCTTGTAAAAGACGTCTTAAGTTCTATAATAGAAGACAGGAAGGCGAGGGCTGAAAATGATCGAGTACTAGGGATGGAAAAAATCAAATTAGCGCAATTGGAGAAGGAAGTGGAACTGGAAAGTATTCGAAGCCGTTCGGCATTGGAGATGAAGGAGCGAAGTGATAATACGAGACTTGAGCGGCCTACGTTTAATCTTGAAAACCTGATTAAAAGTGTTCGTACACTGAGTATGACTATTCCAGTTAAACCAGAGAATCTCAATTTGTTTTTCTAATCACTCGAACGAGCTTTTGTTATAAAAGGGTGCCGCTGGACATGAGGTCAGAGATTTTGATAAACCTTCTCAGGGAAAAAGCTAGCAACGTATTGCTTTACATCGTTGAGAAAGAGATGAAAGATTATGGTAAGCTTAAGTCGCTAATATTAAGAGACTTTCAGCCGACAGCGCAGGAATACCTGAATAATTTTCGGAAAGCTCGTCGACAGCCGAGTGAAACACATATTCAATTCGCATTGAGATTAACAGCAAACTTTGAGTATTATTTTTTAATTGCGTGAGGTTAGTGATTTTAACTCGTTATGCAAATGGATGGTGGCGGACAAGTTGTACCAAACCTTAAACAGAGACACGGCATCTCACATAGGGACTAAGCAGGGAGAAAGTTGGTTTGACCCTGTAAGATTAGCGAAAGAGTGCGATGTTTATTTTGTGTCTAAAGGAAAATCGTTAAACGACGTTCAAGCAACTGAGTACAAAGCGGTGGAGAATACGAGTAAAGGTGGAAGCGGAAATTTTAAGAATGTACGGTACGAAAGGTCCAACAAAAATAACTATGGGCAAAATAAGGGAAAACCCAACTGCTGCGTTTGTGGAGGAACACATTTTGCAAAATTTTGTTCTAAACGTTTTCGAAGACAACCTGAAGTCGTAAGTGAGCAAAGCGGGCGGGATGAAAGTTCAATCAATGTACTGGAATCGGAACAGCCCGTTGAGAGAAAAGGTTTTATAAACGAACTAGAGTATGTTGATATCTTGATTGATGGTAAAGAAGTAACTGTTCTTATTGATTCAGGCACCCAAATTGCAGTAGTGAATGGCAATGTAGTCCCCGCCAAAAAATAACAGAATGGTAGAGTAATTCTTTCTAGTTGTTTTAATGATAAACATGAAGTTCCCCTGACAAAGTTCCAGATCTCACTAAAGAGTTCTCACGTTGTTTTCGAGGTAACGGCAGCAATTTCGAATAGCCTCAACGCTCAGTGTATTATCCCTGCCAACCTGTTTGCCAAGATGAAAGTGGGTCAAGGTCAGATGCTGGCGTCGTGGGAGCCAAGCCTGTCAGAACAGCAGACTGTTATCGCTGCTTCAGGAGAGCGAAAGCAGAACGTCTGTAATAGTTTTTTGCTGCATGTCGCAAGTGTGACGGAAGATTCGTGCATGTTGAACTTGGATCATATACGAGATTTGAAGTTGCGCAGGGAAGTTTCGAATCGTGTGCATAGCTAAACAAAACCAAAAGTATCAATTTAAAAATGAAAATTGTGTTAACAGGTGACATTCTTGTAAGCCAAAGGTCACGCAGATTATCTTTTTTCGAAAAACAGAAAGTGGAAGAGCAAGTCAATGAATGGCTGAAGCAAGGGATCATTTAAAATAGTTGTTCTGACTATGCTTTGCCCGTGGTATTATGCAGAAAGAAGGACGGGTCCATGAGGTTCTGCGTCGATTACAGGAAACTGAATAGAAAAACTGTTAAGGATAGATTCCCTCTACCGATCATACAGGAAGTTTTGGACCAGTTGCAATCGAGTAATGTGTTTACATCGACCGACTTGAAGAATGGGTTTTTCCATGTGGATATAGATGAGAATAGCTTTAAATATACATCCTTCGTGACCCATGAAGGCCAATACGAATTCCGAAAAGTTGCTGTCGGGTTAACAAATAGCCCGAGTGTTTTCCAGAGGTGTATTTACCACGTATTTCGCGAGCTATTGAATGATGGTACTGTAATCGTTTACATCATTATACATTCGGTCGATGAACGTGAGGGTGTAAAGCGTTTGACCCGCGTCTTGGACACTGCCTCGCAATATGGTCTCGAATATCGGTTGACAAATCAGCAGCCGTTCAAAATTTCCCAGGACCTAAGAGCGTTAAGCAGGTTCAGAGTTTCCTTGGACTTGCGAGATATTTCAGAAAATACATCGCATCTTATTCAGTCGTTGTCAAACCGTTGAGCGACTTGCTACGCAGCACATCGACTTTTTATTTTGGACCTGAGCAACGGTCAGCTTTTAAAGCTCTCAAGAGTGCACTGTCCAACAACCCCGTGCTGCACATCTTCAAACAGGGTGCTAAGCTGGAATTGCATACAGAAGCCAGTAAGCATGGCTATGGGGCTATTTTGCTACAACAGGTTGATGACGGCAAGTTTTGCCCTGTTCACTATATGAGCAGAAAGACAACAGCCACAGAAGAGAAATATTCGAGTTATGAATTGGAAGTCTTGGCAATAATGGAGGCCCTAAGGAAGTTTAGGAATTACCTTTTGGGCACTAAGTTTAAGATAGTTACTGACTGCTCAGCCTTCCAACAAACCATGAGTAAGAAGGATTTGACGCCTAAAATTGCAAGATGGGCGCTTTCTCTATAAGAGCTTGATTATGAAATTGTACACCGCTCGGACAAACAGATGAGACATGTGAACGCTCTGAGTCGTTTTCCAGTAATGGCCATTTACTGTAATGAGCTGACCTCTAAAATCGTATCTTCACAAGCAAGTGACGAATATATTAGTGCTATAAAAAAAACTGTTGGCCGATGGTAAGGTGAATGACTAAGTTCTTAAAAGTGAAGTGCTGTACAAAATAGAAGGTGACATAGACGTCATGATCGTTCCTCAAGCTATGCATGCAGGAATCATCCAGGAGGTTCACAAGAAGGCTCATTTTGCTGCTGCCAAGGCAGAAGAAATCCTGAAGCAAGACTTCTACATCCCCAAGATTAGACAGCAGATTGAAAGCGTTATAGCAAACTGTGTAGACTGTATCCTATGCAACAAGAAACGTGGGAAGGGGGAAGGCATCCTAAACCCGATACCAAAGGAAAATATTCCTTTAGATACTTACCATGTCGATTTTATTAGGCCCCTTACGTCGACGAATAAGAACTACCAGCACATTTTCACAGTGGTAGATGCGTTTACCAAATTTGTCTGGTTCTATCCAGTAAAGTCTACGTCGTCACAAAGCGCAATCGACAAACTAAAACTACAGCAAAACACGTTCGGCAACCCCACACGAATAATTTCAAATACAGGAGCTGCTTTTGCTTCCAAGGAATTTGAAGATTACTGTGTCGAACAAGGAATAGAGTACGCGAAGACTACCACAGGAATACAAAGAGGAAATGGGCAGGTAGAGCGAATGCACAGCATCATGATTACCATCCTCGCAAAGCTATCTATTGAAGACCCAGCGAAGTACGTAGCTGACGTACAGCGCGTCATAAACAGCACAATTTCAAGAAGCACTAAAAACACCCCATTTGAACTGATGACTGGCGTTAAAATGAAGAATGCTGGAGATCTAAAATTTAGAGAACTGTTAGAAGAGGAACATTTAAACTGCACGCTACGTGATAGAGATGATATGCGTGAAGACGCCAAGAGTAATATTTTGAGACTGCAATAGGAAATTAGTCGGCAATTTAACCGGACACGAAAACCACCTAAACTGTATAAAGTCAACGACCTAGTTGCAATTCAGAGGACGCAGTTCGGTGCGGGGTTAAAGCTGCGACCAAAGTTCTTTGGCCCCTATCGTGTCAAGGCATTGAAGCCAAAGAATCGGTACGACGTCGAGAAAGTGGGAAACCACGAATGACCGAACCAACACATCTACCACAGCGGACCATATGAAGCCATGACCTATAGGGGGTCACTGAAGGACTTTCAATTCCTTTTTCAATGACTGTGAGTATGTGTTTTATTTAACTGTTTTCTTTTGTTGTCAAAATGCCCAAAACACTAACGAGTGCAGGAGCCGCTGAGGACAGCGCCTAGTCAGCATGGCTGAGACTATGGGTTTTCGGTATGTGTCGTCCTGATGGTGAAATGCCGAGATCACTACACAGAAGAACGACCGCTGGATGGCGTGAGCATCGGACGTCAGCGCGTCGCTAAAAGATGCTCCCAGAGACTAGAAGTAGAGCTGCGGAGAGTTCTGAAGCGTGAACACCGAGACAGGGCTGTGTGCCGAAGGGTGTTCGACGTGTTCGCCATTTTGTATTTCTTAGAAGAACGAGTACGTTCCGTTGTTAGTTTATCCTGATGTCAATTGCAAGTGTACGTCAGATTAAATGTGTGTGTGTTCAGAATTCGTCCTGCCGGTCCGCTTCCGATGTATTTGCAGCAAAATATGAGCTTTTAAAACCTCGATTGAAAGAAACGTAGTTTGTAGACCGATAGTACTCATGTCGACAAACCGTTTAGAAACATTTTCTTCTTAAAATAATTCATTGTTTCTCCGAAAGAGGGCGTAGATGTATATCTTATTTTTGTCAATATCTCTAATTCCAGGAGAACGATTTGGAAAATTCTTCCTGTATCGCATGCAAGGCCCGATGGAAAATAGTTTTCACATAATTTCTAATGTTTGGTAAAGAATGGTTTAGCCAGCAGGGGGCATAAGTGTTAATTTCTGCTGCTGATGTATTTGTAGCAAAATCTGGGCTCCTGAACACTCGACTAAATTTTTTTTCGTGTACCGATACCGCTCTTATGGAAAATCCTTTTGAGAATACTTTCTTCCTAAAATAATGCATGGTTTTCCCACCAGGGGAAGTAAAGTCACGTCTTATTTTTATCGATGTCTGTTTCTAAGAGTCCGATTTGAAAAATTCTTTCTATGTTGGAGAGCGTTTCCGGTGCGAAATGTTTCTCATATAAACTCATGTTTTTCTTAACACACAAGTCTGCAACCAGAGGGCGTTCACGATTCTGTTTACAGCAATATCTGAGGGATTAAAAACCCGATTGAAAAACGTCTTTCTTCCGTCAGATACTATTGTTTTCCATGCCGGCTCCATTGACTTTGAATAGCTTTGATAAATTTAATTTGCGTCAGAACGGATTCAAGAGACGTGCTTATTACACCCGAAAATTCGGTGTTATCTTTCTTTTTTTTTTTTTTTTTTTTGGCTGAAACAAGGCTCGCCTTTTCGTTACTAACGTTGATGCGCCTCTGTGTGAGCAGTGTATTAGATACGCACTGAGTAGAATGAAACGAAGAAGCAATTACTTAAACACGGCCAACTGTAGAAATTTGGGAGAGATATTTGGAATTTTTCGCTTTATTTCAAAACTTTTGTATTGTGACCTCGAAATTCTTGTTTGCTTCGGGGTTTAACGACCCTCGTGAGCAAACTCTAAGATCTAAAGTGTGACCCCCGCCTTTAATTAAGTGGCGCCCCACTTTCAGTCAGATCCAGCCAAATTTATTTAAATTTTCATTCTCAAGATGTATTAATCTGTTCAATGATGTTTGTTATTGAACTAAAACATATTTTAGTGTCTATTGATTCGAAACAAAAAAGA
This sequence comes from Macrothele yani, assembly GCA_039090855.1. Taxonomy (NCBI): domain Eukaryota; kingdom Metazoa; phylum Arthropoda; class Arachnida; order Araneae; family Macrothelidae; genus Macrothele; species Macrothele yani. The sequence continues at coordinate 122,840,657 of CM077025.1, read as the reverse complement.
ACAAGATTAAAATGTCTCACAGTAAACACTATTTACTTTGAAAAAGAAATTTTAAATTAATATGACTGGAGCTGACGGAATGTGTGGGGCTGCGGGTGGCCTAGTGGTCAACGTTCGTGGCTGCCACGGAGAAGACCTCGGGTTCGATCCCAGCAGCTACGAACGCTCGAACCATTAAATATCCGCCGTGCATCGAATGGGCACGTTAACCCGTCAGACCCCAGGTACTGGCCCCCGGTAATAAATAACGGCGTCTTTCTTCCCCTTTCTACCTCGCTTCCGTGTCACTTTCCTATCGGGCACTCTAACCCAAATCTCCTAGCTTCTGATTTCTAAGGGTTGTTTAAAACCTGGGGTCGGACACTCCCTTCCTAAAATCCTCTACATCTAATCTGATCTGACAGAATGTGTGACTTCACTTATTTATCTGTCATGGCCTTCTTTTCAACGAAGGCCACGGTTATAGGTGGTCACCCGGCCCTGATTTGTGATCACTGATTCCACGGAAGGGAGAAGGCCAGCGGCATAAGACAAGCACACTAGCCATGGCTCATCGGGATTCGAACCCGGCCCTAGCTCAGACCACTGATCAGAAACAAGCATTTATCACCCGCTCTCAGGTACGGAAAACACTTTTTTTTTGTACTTGGTTTTCCAGCACGAGCTACAGAGATATCATCCTTTCCTGAGCTTTCTGGTTTTCATTTTCTATTTGAAATAAGATATTTTTTTACCTGCTGGCATTCATTTCCCTCCCTCGCCTTCCTCTTCGATGTAGGTCAGCACCCAGCTCAAGCACAGCTTTAACGCATGGCCGGAAGTAGCCGACAGCAAGACCACCAAGGTTCTTCTCTCTCCGTGGAAAATGTCGTTAGGTTGAAATATTAGCACCGACCTGTGACTTCCGGTCGGCGGACACGGAGCGACGACACGGCTCTCTAATTTGCGTACCTTTTGTGTAGCCTCTTTTCACTTTAGTAACAGGGCAATGTTTCAATAACCGTTTAATATCGAAGGTCGTAAGCTAGGAAACCGTAATTACCGATCGCTCCATATTTACACGATTCCATTTTCTCACGCTACGGTTCCAACAATAGAACTAGAGCGCCGTAAGAAATCACTTAACCAACGTGCAGCAGCCATTTTGCCCAGACACACACGGGAACATGACTTGGCAGAAGTAAAACAAAAATTCGGAGAGCATGGATTTTTTCGCCCAAAATATTATCCCCTTGCTCTATGCGTTATCGCAATCCTAATAGGCGAATCAGGACTTGCGGAAAGAAAAAAAAAAGTATGCTCTATTAAACGTTTAGCTAATGGAAAAAAATATTTGCAATTGTTTCTGTTTTAGTGAATACTGTCGAACAAATTAATTCAGCTACCTCAGTGAAACAAAGATTAGGGTGCAAGGAATATGTTAACTCCTGGGCGAATTTAGAACAAGTGGCCACACACACACACACACACTTGAGGGTCCATACAGAAATCGCGCTTTCTTAGCCACTTAATTGCAAAAATTATTTTTTGTTCAAATATGACGTGCGCAACCACGGGCGGCGGAACGTAATTTCAGAAGGAGTCCAACTTCTTCGAGAGGTAAAACAATAAAAAAAGAAAAAAAGAAAAGAAAACGATGGCTGAGAGAGACCCCCCCCCCCGTAGGATATATATGTATATACAGGGTGTCTACAAATCATTGTAGCGGTTTCACGATTTTATTGTAGGTATATTATTTGACATGTGATCACGAAACTTTACAATTACATATAGCAATGCACAAAGCTTTTTTGGGGGGCATATATTACAGGTGCTCGATATGCGCCCCTTGAAGAATTCTGCAAACATCAACTCTGTAATCAAATTCTTCCCACACGCGGTTAGCATGTCTCAATCAATGTGAGCAAACGCACTGATGATGTGAGCCCGCAGTTCTGATAGATCGGCTGGCAAAGGCGACACAAACACCGAGTCTTTTACATAACCCCACAAGAAAAAATCGCAGGAAGTTAAAGTCGGGGAGCTTGGTGACCATAACAGTAGTTGGTGATCATCATTCCCAACACGAGCGACCCATCGCTTTCGGGGCGGAGCGCCATAGTTGCTAGAAGAAGTCTACACATTGCTTTCGTGGTGGAGCGCCATCATGTTTGGTCAAAGGTCAGGACATAGGATTGCGATCCATTCCATCGCCCTTATCCCATATTATTAACATGGACGTCAAGTAATTTTGCTTCCTATACTTACAATGGAAAAAGATTTGTACACATTTCCTTCACAATTAATGTATTCCAAAGGATGTAAATTTGAATATCGATTAAAATAACTTCCTATTATAACTTGGAACACTAAATATTTTCTAAAACATAACCATAATTATATTAAAAAACAATAACTTTTCCTTTGTTGGTATTGAAACAAGAAAAGAATGGCGCGACCTGTACTTTGATGACGTCAGTAGACAAACAAATGTTGGATTGCATTTTGATGGTTATGTTTTAGAAAATATTAGGTATTCCAAGTTATAAAATGAAGCTATTTTAATCGATGTTCAAATTTTCATCCTTGTGAACGCATTAATTGTCAAGAAAAAAGATGGCGCGACCTGTATTTTTATGACGTCAGTAGACAAACAAATGTTGGATTGCATAATTATGGTTATGTTTTACAAAATATTAAGTATTGCAAGTTATAAAATGAAGATATTTTAATCGATGTTCAAATTTTCATCCTTGGGAATGCATTCATTGGGAAGAAAATGTGTACAGATTTTTTCCATTCGAACTACAGGAAGCAAAATTACGTGACGTTCACCTTAAAGGAGCAATTCTTGTATGTATGTAAATTTTATTTTGAAAACGGCTCTAAGGATTTTGATGAAAGTCGTTAACCTACCGTTTTCTGGTACTAGAAATCGATTTAGCTTGATCTCGACTTTAGGAAAATTCTTTTTTTTTTTTTTTTTTTTGATTGGAGGTTTAACGACCACCGTGAGCAACTCAATGGGTTATAAGCAGTCGCCCGTCCCTAATTTAGGGTCACTGGTTCCAGGGAAGGGAGAGAGCCAGTGCCGTAAGACAAACACAACATCCATGCCTGACCGGGCGGGATTCGAACCCGGACCCTTTACGGACGAATGATCAGAGGCCAGCGCCTTAGACCACTGCGCCACCGGGGCGGCAATTCGTTTAGTGGGTTAAATAACCCCCGAGTTACCACCTTTTTAGTGAAGTGTCATGGCATCGTGCCATTAGATTTGGCGCGCGGTCACGCCATCTATCTCATTACGTCACGCGTTGTGTGTTGATTCTATTAAAGATTTATGACGTCACACTCTTGCGAGCAGATGGTCGCGATTCCCATCTGCCTCATTACGTCACGCGTTGTGTGCGTATGTTCTTCCGCACGATAACTCGCGTAAAAATCGTTCGATTTCGATGACATTTTAGTATGTGGTAGGGAACACCTGGGAAATAACCCTATTGAAAGTGAACGAAATGTGGTCAAAGGTCAAGACATAGGAGCGGGATCCATTCCACTGCTCTTATGCGTCATAAGTAACGTAAAAAAGGTTCAAAAATTTTAGTACGTGATAGGGGACCCCCTGGGGACAAATCCTATTGAAAATTGGCGAAATGGGGGTCAAAGATCATCAGGACATAGGAGCGGAATCACTTCCATCGCCATTATGCGTCATAACTTACGTAAAAATGTTTCGATTTGGATGAAATGTTAGTATGTTGTAGGGGCCTGCCTGGGGACGAATCCTTTTAAAAATGGACGAAATGGGGTCAAAGGTTAGGACACAGGAGTGGGATCTATTCCATAGCCCTTATGCATCATAACTTACGTAAAATTGCTTCGATTGCGACAAAACTTTATCATGTTATTTCGGAGGTATACTGAACCAGTTCTATTGAATATCGTCGAAATGGGATCAAAGGTCAAGGCACAGGAGTGAGATTTATTCCACAGCCATTTTCCTTATAACTTGAGTAATAACTTGAGTAATGATTTCTAGTATGTTGGAAAGCGTATCATAATCAATACATTGCATGATTTTGCTAACTTGATTTTAATAAATCTCCAGATTTCGCCCTAAGGCTTCGAGAAGTGGCTAAAATTACCCCCCCCCCCCCAATGTTTTCAATAAGAGAAGGTTCATCCATTAAGCATAATATCACATTTGTGTTGAAATTCTCGGATGTGCGCTTTCCCGAAAGGATATCCGACGGTTTTCAAGCAAACTGTGGTTTAAGCGCTTCGTCGATGGCGCTGCAGGTCACGTTTTTATTTCCCTGTGGTTTCAGAAGTTACTATTGATCTCTCAGGGCGTGCTAGCCAAACAGAGCACCACTTGCAATCCCATAGAACAACGCAATTCACCGTTGTGATACGGGTTGCCATTATATTATGTTTTTGACAACAAAACTCACCAATGTTTGTTCTAAGGCTTCGCGTGGTGGATAAAATTAATTTCCTTATACAGTGGTTTCGTAAAGTGGAAAAGCTTCGTTGCTCCATTGAGTAAACAAAACACAGTAAGTAATATTCGCATCCGTAGGTGTGCTGTTTGGCCAGTGAACACCCGAGACGTGTTAAGCAACTGTGATACAAAGCTCTCCAGATTGCGCTGCAGGACACGTTTTTATTTTCGCAGAGGCTAAACTTCCAGGTTGCGCGCGCCGAAAAAAGCACAACTGGTCATGCGTTTGGAATCGCGTGGAGTCATAAATACAATTCAACCCTCTGTCTTTTCGTCGCAGTGCGGATCGATGTGTTTATGAGCACAGATTTAAAAAAATAATTTGAAGTTTTGTTATCCATATAGGATGGGATAGCAAAAATTCATTCTTTTTTTTTCATTATTATTATTCAGCGACCGTTAAATGAAAAAAAAAAAAAAAAAAATGCTTTCGTATGCTCAACATCAATGCGTGAATTTTTCAGCTCAGGTTACATAGTAAAATTTTTTGCATGTTTTTTTTTTGTCCCCTCGTAACAGCGCACTTTCAACTTAAATGGGCGCGCGACACGACTGATATATAAAATCACATTCTCTGAATTTACTTGACTGTGGTTGAGTTGCATGTTCCTTATAGTTGGATAAACTATTTAATTTTCTAGTTTACTGTTCTGGTCGTTTTCCGAGGATCCTCTTAATAGCATCAAGAAGTTATTGATATCGTATTTTGACTCTTTTCACTCCCTTTCTTTGGTTCCACTTTTTTCTCCGACTTTTATCAGGCATTCTCTTTTGCTGGTGCTCTGAGACAGTCCGTTCTTACCATAGTAAACAGCCAAACCCCTCTTTCTCCCTGAAAAAGCAAGAGCCCTTAGATTCACGCAAAAAAAAAAAAAAAAAAAAAAAAAAAACTTTTTTTTTCTCATACGCTCATCGTGAAACGACTCCTATACAGACCCCGAAGCAATGAATTGGAAGAAGTTGAAAGCTATTTCTGTCCTGTTTTAACAGTTTGTATTATTTCCCAGTGAGACGCCCAACACTGTACGTCTCCCTCTTATGTTTTCTTATGATGAATAATAATAAAGCGATTTTGAAACCTGCACAAAAATTTCCTTTTAGCACTATTTTCCAATCCTAGAGGGACACACAGTTAGCTACCCTCTACACATGACCTTTCCTCAACGCTAATTCTTTGCTGGTAATTAACTACATGGAAGTTTCTTAACACCAGAATTGCATAATAACGAAACGCATATAGCGTATGAAATCCGTTTATTTTCGTGGTGTAGTAAGCACAAAAATTCGCCAAGCTTTCGCACTCCACTGGGAGACTTTTTAAAGGCAATGATAGACACAAAAATGCAGAGAATTGGAACATGTAAAGAACGAAGATGATTTTTGAAAATAACGCGGGTGACATCACGAGCATATTACATGAATTTTTATCATGTAATTATACAGAGCGCCGTGATGTATTTCTATCTTTTAATAATGCATGCCAAACTATTGGTAGTTCCGTAGAGACTATGTCATTGTATGCCACTTTGTTGGATAGGATTTCCAATGTTTCCCTGATGGCAGTCTCTTTGAAATTCGTGTAAGGGACAATTCTTCTAATATTATTCCATACAGGAGCGGCCGAGCAATGCATGACTTCTCTGCCGAGGGCTGTATTCTGCATGTCCTGCTTCACACTTCGTACGTGTTCTTTACATCTAGTGTCCTACACCACGAAAATAAACGGATTTCATACGCTATATGCGTTTCGTTATTAATTAAGTCCTGTTCCTGTGTGGTTGAGATTCATTGGCGCAAGTGTTTCTACTGATTTATCCCAAGAAGAAATTTCTTCTGAGTTATCTATCGACAAGCGTGAGTTCGAACCTGTTGAAAGCAGTGTATAATAGCAGGTCAAATTTCACTCAATACCGTTTAATACGGAAGTTATAAATACACTAAACACAAGCGTGGGTTCGAACCTGTTGAACGTAGTGCTCCATTTCCGGTCAAGTTAAATTTCATTCCTATACGGAACAATTCAAATAACAGAACGCATATCGGAAATGACTGAAAAATAAAGAAGAGTATAAAAGGTCGGTGGTATCCACATGCAATTAAAGCTTCAAACCATTGGTATTATGGATACGAAAGAAATCACATCCCATTGTTGTCTGTGACGCATACCTCTAATTTTCACTTTCTTTCGAGTTTCTGTTTTCTTTTCTGAATTTCGTTACTTCTCGTTTTAAGATTTTCTCACTGACCGGCACATTATTTCCCAGAACAATTTGTACTTTGGGGCAACGCTGACAGGGAGTCAATAGACTACGTTGTGGTAATGTACTTGGAATGGAGTAATGGATTAACGGAGAGATGAAACGGTTGTTGAAGATGAATTAAGTCTGTATATATATGGAGATTTATGTGTGTATATATGTGATTGATATGAAGTCATTTATTTTTAAGAATTACGACCTGAGAATTGTCGGCTGAAATCTATGGAATACTAAAACTTAGTTAAGAATAACTACTTGAAGTTCATGTAAATGCTGAATCCCTTCGATCTGATCTTTTTATTCACTTAGCGTTTCTAGAGTGTGATTTATGTTTAGAGAGTTAAATAAGGACATTAATTGGTTAATTCAACTACTGAAAAACAACTTTCAAATAAATAAAAACAATACAGTACATTTATTAACGAAGTAAGAAAATCTACTTTTGGCCTGGCTTGTCCTTAACAAGCTGTAATTGCTCTAGACTAAAAAAAAAACCAATATATTCAATCGAATCACGAACTAAAGTTTCCCCGCATTCAACGCTACATTTTGAAATCCCCCAGTATTTTCCCTATATACATGAACAAAAAAAAAAAAAAAAAAAAAAACGCATCTTACGTTTGGTCTTAACGTTTTCCCGCATCCAGCTGGTCTACTTATCAGCTCCAGAGTTGTTTTTTTTCATGCCGAATTTAGCGGGGTTTTTTTAAACAAGAGGCGTAGCAAGCCTAGACGAAATTTGTGATGACACGATAGCAGATGATGAAGACCGGCACATTATTATCTTTACAATGAAGAACAAGGAAAATGAACATGTGACTTTCAGTGAAGCTAGTCGCAGGTTTAGAAAAATTAAAATCGCATTTCAATTCATTTGATGTCTGAGGGAGTGAGATGTCAGACTGGAGTGGGATTGAAAAAGAACTGCTATTAGTTAGACGCCAGAAAGAAAAGCCAGCAATTATCACAGATCAGACTTCAAGCATTAATGCAGTTACACCTCGTCTTAGCAAGGTAGTAGGATGTGTATGTACGTATATAAGTTACGTATTTTTTAAATGTACTTATTATTACTACATGCATATTTTTCTGTGGATATCTGCAATGTAATTTTTGTTTTGACTTATTCTTTGGGACTTGTTCGAGTGATAATGTGCAACGAAAAATAATCAAATAGTTACCATCACGTGACATTTTAAATTTACATTTTAAACTCAAAAAAATTGAATTTCCCCACTTAACGGTTTTCAGGACTTAAGGTTCATTATTTTGGTGGTTTTTCGAAAGCAAAACGGTAGATCATCAGATCATCATATGTAGAGGTTTCTTAGGAAGGGAGTGTCTAAGCCCAGGTCTTAAACAACCCTTAGAAAAAGGAAGCTAGGAGATTTGGGCTAGAGTGCCCGATAGGAAAGTGACACGGAAGCGAGGTAGAAAAGGTGAGGAAGACGCCCTTATTTATTACCGGGGGGGGGGCAGTACCCGGGGTCCGATGGCTGAACGTCCCCATCCGACGCACGGCGGGTACTTGGTGGTTCGAACGTTCGTACAAAGAATATCTAACTGAGAAGTTAAGGCTCAGCGAGACATAACTAGCGCCGCCATATCTTAAGAGTTAAAATGCAGTGCACAGAAGCCAGCATACAAGCTGATGCCGAACAGACTGCGCATACGTATTTCTGTTTACTTCAATTCTTTGGGTAAAGAGCCTTCAGCCGAGCTACTCACAGCACGTCATTGTTACCTTCTCGGTAGCATAATTACTTCGCAAATCGGATATGTTAGTTTTGTTACGCCAACCGGGTTAGTTAAGGCTTTTGTTTGTTCTTCAGTTTTTCAGAAACATTTTCAGTAATGCCAAATACTAGAGAATGTCTGCATTTTGTACGGATCCTTAGGCCCAACTATAACAACTGCTAAAGTTTAATATACATAGTAATACTAATGTTATTGCATATTTTTCTCACCAAAATAAGGGATGGGCGGGATATCAGAAAACAGCAACAACAACAAGAAAAAAACTGCTCTAAGCAAATAGTCATCAGATCAAAAAAAAAAAAAAAAAAAAACATCGTGGATCAAAGAAAAGCTCCACTGTCGTAGTCCCCCTAACGTGTTTTGCTCATGAATGTTAACTTTCCCGCAGAGCATTATTTCCTCTTAAGATGTGGTGTCGCTGCTGTCGCCTGTTTCACGTTATCTCTATGAGAGTTGGCCTTCTTCACGCGTTATACACTGCTGGCCACCCAAAATGCAACACCAAGAAGGACACGAGATAGCAAAGCCAGATTTACTGGACACATAACTACATATACAAAGATGAAACGATTGAACTCACAGGCCCGTGCGACTTGCGGAACACAGACATCAATAGTTCGTGTGGCCCCATGGCTGGCAATAACGGCCGCTACACGCCGCGGCATCGAACGAAAGAGGCTTTCGATGTGGGCTTGGGGTATGTCGGTCCAGGCTGCTTCCACACGTTACCACAGTTCATCAGGCGTAGCCGCGGGTCGTGCTTGCCGGGCCACTCGGTTGCCGATCAGCGACCAGACGTGTTTGATGGGCGACATATCGGGAGACCAGGCGGGCCATGGCAGCAGTGACACCTGGTGGGCCGTGAAGAATTGCTGCACGATGCATACCACGTGCGGGCGCGCATTGTCCTGTTGAAACGTGGCCGCTTGCAGGTCCTGTAAGTAAGCGAGGACTACAGGTTCCAAAACGTCGGAGATATAGCGGTGGCTGTTGAGTGTACCGGCGTTGCGCACCAGAGGGGTGCGGGTGTCATATCCAATTGCGCCCCAAACCATAACGCCAGGCGACGGACCGGTATGGCGATGCATAATGCAGGCGTCATACAGTCTCTCGCCGCGGTGCAGCCGCACGCGGATCCGTCCGTCGCGGTGTTTCAGACAAAAGCGGTATTCGTCGGAAAAGACAATGTAGTGCCATTCCGTAGTCCAGGTGCGGCGTTCAACGGCCCACTGCCGCCGCACTCACCGGTGGTGTAACGTCAATGGTAATCGGAGCAATGGGCGCCGTGCTACAAGTCCCCGCTTCTGAAGACGACGTCGAACGGTACGTGCTGACACAGGTTGTTGCGCAACACACCCTAATTCCCGCGCTAACGTTCGTGATGTGGCGGTGCGAGCCGTCAATGCCCGCCGCATAACATGCCGGTCCTCTCGTTCGGTGGTGTGCCGCGGCTGCGCCAATTACTCACGTTGGTCCGCCTGTCCCTCCTGCACCCACCGAATCCATACTCGCCTCACTGTGGGTGGATGTCGTCCCACACGGGCGCCGATGTCTCGGTACGATAAACCGCTGTCGCGATAAGTCACTATTCGTCTTCTGTCTAACTCCGAAACGTGCTGGAATGACTTCCGTATTCTGCGACGATGCATCAGGAAGCTTCCAACGCACAGGTCAGGCAGCTCAAGACACTTCCACTACTTACACCCCGCCCTTTGTGCACCCTTCTTATAGTGCTTCTCGGTAGCGTGCCGGGCGCACATGATATGAATATGCCCTGCAATGCTAATCGTTTGCATGTCCTCTCGCGGGCGACGTATGCTGCGAATTTCAGGCCAATCAGATGCTTGCATTTTGGGTGGCCGGCAGTGTATATTCTTTGGTTTATACCTGCCCAGGATCGAACCTGGGGTTATCTCCATGACAGTCACGATAGCTGACCACTAGGCCACCCGCTGCCCGAAACAGTAGATCAATCACGATTTAACTATATATATATATATATATATATATATATATATCACCTCCAAAATGACTCTACAACTTAAATCTTGGCCCTCAGTCTCCGGCAGCTGGAATGTACCTGGCCAAGGCAGCGGCCAGTGCGACATGAAGGCAGAGGGTGCTAAGAATCCCCGGAGGACCGGACTAGGCTGCCATTTGATGCTGACCTTGGCTACCTACAACGGACGCTCCCTATCTTCTGATTCAAGGCTTCTTGAATTGGAAGAGGAACTACAAAGGATCAAGTGGGACATCGTCGGGCTAAGTGAGGTAAGGAGAAAAGGAGAAGATCTCATTGAACTGAAAAGTGGACATCTCTTCTACTATCGTGGGACAGATACTGGTAGAACCAGTGGTGTTGGATTTATAATAAACAAGAAACTGAAGGATAAAGTGGTAGAAGTTGAAAGTTCCTCTGACAGAGCTGCACGACTCGTTATCCAACTATCGAGAAGATACCAGGCTCAGATTATTCAAACTTATGCACCCACCACAAGTCATCCTGAAGAAGAAATTGAAGAATTTTATGAGGAAATTCGTTATCTAAATAATAAAGGTAAGCAGCACTTGAAGATAATTATGGGAGATTTCAATGCAAAAATAGGGCACCGGCAACAGAATGAAACTTCAGTAGGTAAATTCGGTCACGGCAACAGAAACCAGCGTGGAAATACTCTTGTTGAGTTTGCAGAGGCAGAAGGATTTTTCATCTTGAATTCCTTTTTCAAGAAAAAAGCCACACAGGAAATGGACATGGAGACATCCAATTGGGACGACAAGTGAAATTGATTTTATTATGTGTAACAAAAAATTCGTCATCGAAGACTGCAGTGTGCTGAACAAGTTCAACACAGGTAGTGACCATAGATTGGTGAGATGTAAGATGCACCTCAACACTAAACTGGAACGTGGCAAGCTCATAAGACAAACAGAATGTATTGACATAACCAACCTTAAAAAACACCATAATACTTTCAAGTTGGAACTGAAGAACAGATTCTCTGCTTTAGAAGGCCTAACATCGGAAGAAGTGGATATTTCGGAAGTTAGCAGAAAAGTAACCAAAGCTCTTATGGAAACAGCAACAAAATTAGCTGGGTCTAAGAACAAGTTGCATGTAAACAAATTATCAGGAAAAACCAAAATGTTGATGCAAAAAAGAAGAGAGATGAGGACAACTAAAGAAGATGTGACTTCCAAAGTGGAATATATAGAGCTATGCAAGACAGCACGAAAAAGTATCACTGAAGACGTAAGGAAATTCAACTGTGAGCTAGTGAGGAAAGCAATTGAAAACAACCAAAGCCTAAAGATAGCAAAGGGACATCTCAGTAAGGGAAGAAAACAGATTATGGCTCTGAGAAAAGAAGATGGTTCTATAACAAGAAATAGAGGCGAAATTTTGACAAGAGTGAAAGATTTCTACTCCAAATTATATGAAAGGGATGATACATGTACTCCAGACATCATGAAAGGTACCAGAGTTCTTCCAGTCCTCCCAGCAGAAGTTGCTCATGCAATCAAGAACATGAAGCGGGGGAAAGCTCCAGGAGAAGATGGAATTACTATAGACATCATACAAGAAGCAAGTGGAGAAATTGAAACAGTACTCGCCCAAATTTTCACTCGATGCCTTAATGAAGGGAAGATTCCTGAGGATTGGAACAATGCTACAATGATCCTGCTACATAAAAAAGGTGACATTGAGGATCTCAGGAACTACAGACCTATCAGCCTCCTATCAGTGGTTTATAAAATCTTCACTAAAGTTCTTTCACACCGCTTGAAGGTAACACTGGACATGGCTCAACCGAGAGAACAAGCTGGATTCAGGAGTGGCTACAGCACAATAGATCATATCCACGTACTGAGAGAACTAATTGAAAGAGCGAGGGAATATGAACTTCCATTGTGCATGGCTTTTATCGATTATGAAAAAGCCTTTGATTCGGTGAAACCATCAGCAGTTACCACGGCTCTGAAATCCTGCGGTATTGAAGATGCATACATTAATATTATTAATAACATCTATGAAAATGCAAGTGCAAAGATTCGGCTGTTTGAAAATACAACACACATAAAAATTGGAAAGGGAGTGAGACAAGGTGACACCATATCTCCGAAGCTCTTTAATGCCACATTGGAAAATGTCTTTCAATCACTGAACTGGGAAAACAAAGGGATAAAGATTAATGGAGATTATCTAACCCACCTTCGTTTTGCTGATGACGTAGTCATTTTTGCAACTACCCCATCAGAGCTGCAGAGTATGATCCAGGAACTTGCTGACAAGAGTAAAGAAGTGGGATTAAAAATGAACTTTCAGAAGACAAAAGTGATGTTCAATGCTTTTACAAGAAATGAAGATTTATCGATTGATGGAGAAAAACTGGAGATAACAGATACGTATGTTTATCTTGGACAGCAGATATCAAGTGAGGGTCACATTGATGAAGAAATTAATCGGCGTACAAAACTTGCCTGGAGAGCTTTTGGAAGAAACAGCATAATTTTCAAGAGCAATATGCCATTATGTCTTAAAAGAAAAGTGTTTGATCAATGCATCCTTCCAGTGCTTACGTATGGTGCAGAGACGTGGACCTTAACTAAAAGAGACATACAAAGGCTGCAGACAACTCAAAGAAGCATGGAGAGGTGCATGCTTGGTATAACCAGGAGAGATAAGAAGAGGAACTCGTGGATCCGAAAAATGACAAGAGTGGAAGACATCATGATCAGAGTTAAATCCCTGAAATGGCAATGGGCTGGACATACTGCCAGAAGGACAGACCATAGATGGACAGCCGAAATTTTAGATTGGATTCCAAGGGACAGGAAAAGACCCAGAAAAAGACCACATGGGAGATGGGTGGATGAAATTCGTAAATATGCGGGAGTGACATGGAGGAGACTGGCACAAGACAGACCGTTGTGGAGGAAACTTGGGGAGACCTTCGTCCAGCAGTGGATTGATAATGGTTGACAATGATGATGATGATATATATATATATATATATATATATATATATATATATATATATATATAATCTTCACTAAAGTTCTTTCACACCGCTTGAAGGTAACACTGGACATGGCTCAACCGAGAGAACAAGCTGGATTTAGGAGTGGCTACAGCACAATAGATCATATCCATGTGCTGAGAGAACTAATTGAAAGAGCGAGGGAATATGAACTTCCATTGTGCATGGCTTTTATCGATTATGAAAAAGCCTTTGATTCGGTGAAACCATCAGCAGTTACAATGGCTCTGAAAACCTGCGGTATTGAAGATGCATACATTATTATTATTAATAACATCTATGAAAATGCAAGTGCAAAGATTAGGCTGTTTGAAAATACAACACACATAAAAATTGGAAAGGGAGTGAGACAAGGTGACACCATATCTCCGAAGCTCTTTAATGCCACATTGGAGGGTGTTTTTCAGTCACTGAGCTGGGAAAACAAGGGGATAAAGATTAATGGAGATTATCTAACCCACCTTCGTTTTGCTGATGACGTAGTCATTTTTGCAACTAGCCCATCAGAGCTGCAGAGTATGATCCAGGAACTTGCTGACAAGAGTAAAGAAGTGGGATTAAAAATGAACTTTCAGAAGACAAAAGTGATGTTCAATGCTTTTACAAGAAATGAAGATTTATCGATTGATGGAGAAAAGCTGGAGATAACAGACACGTACGTTTATCTTGGACAGCAGATATCAAGTGAGGGTCACATTGATGAAGAAATTAATCGGCGTACAAAACTTGCCTGGAGAGCTTTTGGAAGAAACAGCATAATTTTCAAGAGCAATATGCCATTATGTCTTAAAAGAAAAGTGTTTGATCAATGCATCCTTCCAGTGCTTACGTATGGTGCAGAGACGTGGACCTTAACTAAAAGAGACATACAAAGGCTGCAGACAACTCAAAGAAGTATGGAGAGGTGCATGCTTGGTGCAACCAAGAGAGATAAGAAGAGGAACTCGTGGATCCGAAAAATGACAAGAGTGGAAGACATCCTGATCAGAGTTAAATCCCTGAAATGGCAATGGGCTGGACATACTGCCAGAAGGACAGATCATCGATGGACAGCCGAAATTTTAGATTGGATTCCAAGGGGCAGGAAAAGACCCAGAAGAAGACCACATGGGAGATGGGTGGATGAAATTCGAAAGTATGCAGGGGTGACATGGAGGAGACTGGCACAAGACAGACCGTTGTGGAGGAAACTTGGGGAGACCTTCGTCCAGCAGTGGATTGATAATGGTTGACAATGATGATGATGATGATGATATATATATATACAAAGGGATGTAAGGTCAGGTGATGCGTAACATCACAGCCTCTCCTTGACAAATGTCAACCCCGCCTTCTCGTGGTGCATCCTGTTCCCACTAAAGGGACTCTGACGACCGCCAATAGCGGTATAACTATACCATCGGGATTAGAGGAAATTCTATCGCACACTCACCAACCCGCTTGGCCAGCGTGGTGAGTTATGGCCAAACCCCTCCAAAATGATTCCACAACTTAAATCTTGGCCCTCAGTCTCCGGCAGCTGGAATGTACCTGGCCAAGGCAGCGGCCAGTGCGACATGAAGGCAGAGGGTGCTAAGAATCCCCGGAGGACCGGACTAGGCTGCCATCTGATGCTGACCTTGGCAACGTACAATGGACGCTCCCTATCTTCTGATTCAAGACTTCTTGAATTGGAAGAGGAACTACAAAGGATCAAGTGGGACATCGTGGGGCTAAGTGAGGTAAGGAGAAAAGGAGAAGATCTCATCGAACTGAAAAGTGGACATCTCTTCAACTATCGTGGGACAGATACTGGCAGAACTAGTGGTGTTGGATTTATAATAAACAAGAAACTGAAGGATAAAGTTGTAGAAGTTGAAAGTTCCTCTGACAGAGCTGCACGGCTTGTTATCCAACTCTCGAAAAGATACCAGGCTCAGATTATTCAAACTTATGCACCCACCACAAGTCATCCTGAAGAAGAAATTGAAGAATTTTATGAGGAAATTTGTCATCTAAATAATAAAGGTAAGCAGCACTTGAAAATACTTATGGGAGATTTCAATGCAAAAATAGGGCAACGGCAACAGAATGAAACTTCAGTAGGTAAATTCGGCCACGGCAACAGAAACCAGCGTGGAAATACTCTCGTTGAGTTTGCAGAGGCAGAAGGGTTTTTCATCTTGAACTCCTTCTTCAAGAAAAAGCCACACAGGAAATGGACATGGACATCCAAATGGGACGACAAGTGAAATTGATTTTATTATGTAACAAAAAATTCGTCATAGAAGACTGCAGTGTGCTAAACAAGTTCAACACAGGTAGTGACCATAGGTTGGTGAGATGTAAGATGCACCTCAACACTAAACTTGAACGTGGCAAACTCATAAGACAAACAAAATCTATTGACATAACCAACCTTAAAAAACACCATAATACCTTTAAGTTGGAACTGAAGAACAGGTTCTCTGCTTTAGAAGGCCTAACATCGGAAGAAGTGGACATCTCTGAAGTTAACAGAAAAGTAACCAAAGCTCTTATGGAAACAGCAACAAAATTAGCTGGGTCTAAGAACAAGTTGCATGTAAATAAATTATCAGAAAAACGAAAATGTTGATGCAAAAAAGAAGAGAGATGAGGACAACTAAAGAAGATGTGACTTCCAAAGTGGAATATATAGAGCTATGCAAGACAGTACGAAAAAGTATCACTGAAGACGTAAGAAAATTGAACTGTGAACTAGTGAGGAAAGCAATTGAAAACAACCAAAGCCTAAAGATAGCAAAGGGACATCTCAGTAAGGGAAGAAAACAGATTATGGCACTGAGAAAAGAAGATGGTTCTGTAACAAGAAATAGAGGCGAAATTTTGACAAGAGTGAAAGATTTCTACTCCAAATTATATGAAAGGGATGATACATGCACTCCAGACATCATGAAAGATACCAGTACCAGAGTTCCTCCAGTCCTTCCAGCAGAAGTTGCACATGCAATCAAGAACATGAAGCGGGGAAAAGCTCCAGGAGAAGATGGAATTACTGTAGACATCATACAAGAAGCAAGTGGAGAAATCGAAACAGTACTCGCCCAAATTTTCACTCGATGCCTTAATGAAGGAAAGATTCCTGAGGATTGGAACACCGCTACAATGATCCTGCTACATAAGAAAGGTGACATTGAGGATCTCGGAAACTACAGACCTATCAGCCTCCTATCAGTAGTTTATAAAATCTTCACTAAAGTTCTTTCACACCGCTTGAAGGTAACACTGGACATGGCTCAACCGAGAGAACAAGCTGGATTCAGGAGTGGCTACAGCACAATAGATCATATCCATGTGCTGAGAGAACTAATTGAAAGAGCGAGGGAATATGAACTTCCATTGTGCATGGCTTTTATCGATTATGAAAAAGCCTTTGATTCGGTGAAACCATCAGCAGTTACAATGGCTCTGAAAACCTGCGGTATTGAAGATGCATACATTAATATTATTAATAACATCTATGAAAATGCAAGTGCAAAGACTAGGCTGTTTGAAAATACAACGCACATAAAAATTGGAAAGGGAGTGAGACAAGGTGACACCATATCTCCGAAGCTCTTTAATGCCACATTGGAGGGTGTTTTTCAGTCACTGAGCTGGGAAAACAAGGGGATAAAGATTAATGGAGATTATCTAACCCACCTTCGTTTTGCTGATGACGTAGTCATTTTTGCAACTAGCCCATCAGAGCTGCAGGGTATGATCCAGGAATTTGCTGACAAGAGTAAAGAAGTGGGATTAAAAATGAACTTTCAGAAGACAAAAGTGATGTTCAATGCTTTTACAAGAAATGAAGATTTATCGATTGATGGAGAAAAGCTGGAGATAACAGACACGTACATTTATCTTGGACAGCAGATATCAAGTGAATGTCACATTGATGAAGAAATTAATCGGCGTACAAAACTTGCCTGGAGAGCTTTTGGAAGAAACAGCATAATTTTCAAGAGCAATATGCCATTATGTCTTAAAAGAAAAGTGTTTGATCAATGCATCCTTCCAGTGCTTACGTATGGTGCAGAGACGTGGACCTTAACTAAAAGAGACATACAAAGGCTGCAGACAACTCAAATCGGTATGGAGAGGTGCGTGCTTGGTGTAACCAGGAGAGATAAAAAGAGGAAAACGTGGATCCGGAAAATGACAAGAGTGGAAGACATCATGATCAGAGTTAAATCCCTAAAATTGCAATGGGCTGGACATACTGCCAGAAGAACAGACTATCGATGGACAGCCGAAATTTTAGATTGGATTCCAAGGGACAGGAAAAGACCCAGAAGAAGACCACATGGGAGATGGGTGGATGAAATTCGAAAGTATGCAGGGGTGACATGGAGGAGACTGGCACAAGACAGACAGTTGTGGAGGAAACTTGGGGAGACCTTCGTCCAGCAGTTGATTGATAATGGTTGATAATGATGATGATGATGATATATACAAAGTTATTACAACAAAAAAGTGGTGGATATCTTTGCGTATTGCGACGAACGCAGCTGCATTAAAAGTCACATCCCTGAGCGTGGTATTCACATTATTCTGTCAAACTCCATATATACAGGGGTTGGACAGAATAATGTGCACACCACGCTCAGAGACACGAGTTTTAATGCAGTAGCGTACGTCGCAATGCGCTAAGGTATCTAGTATCTGTTCGTTTTAATAGCTTTGTTTAGAAACTCAAGATCGTGTTGAAGTGCATTTAAAGTGTCTTATTGCAACATTTCTTTCAGGGCGACGACCAAATGAGCGACCTAACGGACTTCGAAAGAGCGCTAATTGTTAGTGGTCGGCTAGTTATCGAGAGCTACTGTATCTACTAGCGTCATGACAGCATACCATGTTCGGGGCAAAACCTCGTTTGCGAAACACAAGAGCGGCCGGAAAACGACCCTAACTGATAGTGACAGGAGAGCTTTAAAGAGGATTACCCGTAAAAAAAGACCACGGCGCCCAAAATTAATGCGAAGCTCACTTTGCATCTCTAGACTCTAGTATCAATGAAAACAGTGCGCGGGGAACTGCATAAACCAGATGTTCATGGGAAAGATGCTATTGCAAAACCTCTGGTGATCCTGGTGAATGCACAACGGCGGCGGCAGTGGTTCCAAGAGCATACAACGTCGATTGCTGATACATGGAATCATGTAATGTGGTCGGATGAATCCACCTTCACACTATTCCGCACCGCAGGACGTGTTTACGTTTGGAGAACAACGTCAGAAGGGCTAGACACAGTAGAGACTGTCTGCTCCCAACAGTGCAGCATGGTGCTGGTTCTGTCATGCTCTGAGAGGTCATATAGTGGTTTTCAGCAGGTCACCTGATCACCATGAAAGAACGGATGACTGGCAAGAAGTATGAAACCATTTTGGCCGACCACGTCCATCCAATGTCTCTGGCATTGTTTCCTGCAGGGGATGCCATCTATCAAGATGATAACACTCCAATTTACAGAGCTCGGAATGTCCAATCATGGTTTGAGGAACATGAGGACGAACTTTCACACCTTCCTTGGCCTTCCCAATCACTAGACTTAAATAAACATCATAGAGCCACTGTGGCCTGTGTTGGGAAACGATAAGATCCCGTTATCCTCCTCCTGCATCTCTCAAGGACATGGAACAGCTTCTGCATAAAGAACACACCCTATCAGGTATGTAAAACCTTCTTCTCCTACGTGTTCACATTACTCCGTCCAACCCCTGCATATATACACGTGTGTGTGTAAGACAATTCGTAAAAGTATCACTGAGGACATAAAGGAATTAAATTGTGAACTAGTAAGAAAAGCAATTCAAAATAACCAAAGCCTGAAGAAAGCAAAGGGACATCTAGTAAGGGAAGAAAATTGATTATGACACTGAGAAAAGAAGGTTCTGTAATAAGAAATAGAGATGAAATGTTGACAAGAGTGAAAAATTTCTATACAAAACTATGTGAAAGAGATGATAAACCTATTCCAGTCATTAAGAAAGGTACTGCTGCCAAAGTCCCGCGTGTCCTTCCGGCAAAAATTGCACATGCAATTAAGAACATGAAATGGGGAAGAGCACCGGGAGAAGATGGAATTACCATGCACTTTATACAAAAAGCAAGCGGAGAAATAGAAATTTCACTAGATGTCTCAATGAAGAAAAAATTCTTGAGGATTGGAACAATGAATCCTGCTACCTAAAATGTTGACATTGAGGATCTCAGAAATTGCAGACCCATCAGCCTCCTTTCAGTGGTTTATAAAATCTTCACTAAGGTTCTTTTACATCGCTTGAAGATAACATCGGACATGGGTAAACCGGGCGAACAACCTGGATTCAGGAGTGGCTACAGCACCATAGATCATATCCATGAACTTCCATTGTGCATGGCTTTTATCGATTATGAAAAATCCTTTGATTCGGTGAAACCATCAGCAGTTGTAATGGCTCTGAAATCTTGCGGTATTGAAGATGCATACATTAATATTATTAATAACATCTATGAAAATGCAAGTGCAAGTGCTGTTTGAAAATACAACACACATAAAAATTGGAAAGGGAGTGAAACAAGGGGACACCATATCTCCAAAGCTCTTTAATGCCACATTGGAAAATGTCTTTCAATCACTGAACTGGGAAAACAAAGGGATAAAGATTAATGGAGATTATCTAACCCACCTTCGTTTTGCTGATGACGTAGTCATTTTTGCAAATACCCCATCAGAGCTGCAGAGTATGATCCAGGAACTTGCTGACAAGAGTAAAGAAGGTGGATTAAAAATGAACTTTCAGAAGACAAAAGTGATGAACAATGCTTTTACAAGGAATGAATATTTATCGATTGATGGAGAAAAGCTGGAGATAACAGACACGTACGTTTATCTTGGACAGCAGATATTAAGTGAGGGTCACGTTGATGAAGAAATTAATTGGCGTACAAAACTTGCCTGGAGAGCTTTTAGAAGAAACAGCATAAATTTCAAGAGCAATATGCCATTATGTCTTAAGAGAAAAGTGTTTGATCAATGCATCCTTCCACTGCTTACGTATGGTGCAGAGACGTGGACCTTAACTAAAAGAGACATACAAAGGCTGCGGACAACTCAAAGCAGCATGGAGAAGTGCATGCTTGGTGTAACCAGGAGAGATAAGAACAAGAACTCGTGGATCAGAAAAATGACAATAGTGGAAGACATCATGGTCATAGTTAAATCCCTGAAATGGCAATGGGTTGGACATACTGCCAGAAGGACAGACCATCGATGGACCGCCGAAATTTTAGATTGGATTCCAAGGGACAGGAAAAGACCCTGAAGAAGACCACATGGGAGATGGGTGGATGAAATACGAAAGTATGCGGGAGTAAGGTTGAGGAGACTGGCACAAAACAGACCGTTGTGGAAGAGGCTTGGAGAGACCTTCGTCCGGCAGTGGATTGATAATGGTTGACAATGATGATGATGATATATACAGTATATATATATAGCCTAAACAAATCAACGCGTCTGGAGACCGAACCGTGGTGCCAGTGAAGTTCACAAAGCACTGTACGTACAACCCGAGAATTCGAGGCCCAGCTTTAGGTTAGAAGAGTGTTCGGAGTCAGAATGGGAAAAGCTTCCGATTTATCGGAGTTTGATAAAGAACAAATTGTGATGGCATGGCGGCACGGAACTACGATCTCGGAAACGACGCGGCTTGTGGATTGTTCACGTGCCGCTGTTGTCAGTACGTATGAAAGGTGATGCACAGATGGCCAAACGACAAACCGTCGTCCAGCTGTGTGTCGTCCGCAGCTCATTGATATCAGAGGGGAGCATCCCCGCAGGGCCGCAGTGCAACAAATCACCCACAGATACAGAGTGGTGATCAGAACTATATGTGTCATAGCACACATTTCAGCAAAGCCTTCTGCGCATGGGCCTGCGTAGCCGAAGTCCCAGCCGGGTCCCCATGCTGACTGCTCGTCATCGCCAACAGCGCATGAAATGGGTCCAAGATCATAGAGATTGGACCGTGGATGATTGGACGAATGTGGCCTGGTCTGACGAATCAAGATTCTTGGTGCATCACGTAGACGGCCGAGCGCGGATACGCCGATTACCAACGGAGGCTACGGCACCTGGATGCACTGTTGGGCGGAAAGAGGAGGGCGGCGGCGGTGTTATGCTGTGAGCGATATTTTCTTGGAGCACCTTAGGCCCCATTATTCCAATATTCTTATTATTCTGAACATCTTTGCGGCCCAAGTTCACCCATTCATGGCAACTGTGCTTTCTGATGGTGATGGCCCTTACCAACAGGATAATTCAACACACTGCCAGAATCGTCAAGGAGTGGTTCCAGGAACATGCTGGTTACGTTCTGTTAATGCCCTGGCTCAAATTCACCTGACATGAACCGAATCGAACATTTGTGGTTAGACTTGGAATAGCAGGTCCGCGCAAAACCACCACCACTTCGAAATGTTTGGTAACTGGAGGACCTGCTGTTGACATTATGGTACCAGACAACTCAGGTTACCTATGGCCACCTCATCGAATCGATACCTCGCCGAGTATCCGCTGTTTTGCGGGCTAAAGTGGGTTGCGGGCTAAAGTGGGTCATAGTGGGTCATATCCGCTGTTTTGCGGGCTAAAGTGGGTCATAATGTAAAGGTACATCGGTGTACATATATATATATATACACTGAAGAGCAATTGAATTAGAAACAACTGGAGTTGTGCAAATGTGGCGCTGTGGGCGGCCCTGTAAACAGAAACGACATGACGTATGCAGAAATCCCACAATATAAGGAGTGATGCAACGGGAATCAGTAAGAGTCGAACGCAGTATGAGTAAGATGAAGGATCTAAGCGCATTTGATCGTGGGCAAATTGTCGGGGCCTGACGAATGGATCACTCCATCTCGGAAGTCGTGCAGGCAGTGGAATTTTCACGAGCCACTGTGTCACGGGTGCACCGTGAGTACATCGAATCCCGTAAAACCATCCCTGCAAGGGCCAACTCCCGTGGACAACAGTGTGTGGATGAGCGGGTCATCGTCGGCTAGCTCGCATTGTAGCAGCGGATAGACGGGCCACAGTGCAAGAAATCACTCGGCAATTTAACGCTGGTGCACGAAAACGTGTAAGCAGCCACATCATCCAGAACCATCTCTTCGCTATGGGGTACAGAAGCCATCGTCCCACGAGGATACCGCTGCTGACCGCACATCACAGGGTGCAAAGATTAGCATGGGCGCGGGAACATCGCCAATGGACCCTAGAGATGTAGAAAAATGTTGCCTGGACTGATTAGTCGAGATTCACGTTGGTACATGCGGATGGCAGGATACGAGTACGGCACAAACCACATGAAGCGATGGATCCTTCTTGCCAGCAGAGTACTCTTCAAGCTGGTGGGAGTGGCATTCTCTTCTGGGGACTGTTTACGTGGACTGAAATGTGATACCTGGTAAGTGTGACATCGTCCCTCACAGGTCAACGTTTCCGGGATATCCAGGACGACCATTTGCTCCCATTTGTGCGTCTTCAACATCCCACTGGGGACCTCATCCTGCAACAAGACAATGCAGCTCCCAAATTGTATCCGAATGGTTGGATGAACATTCCACCGACGTGACCTCGCTTCCTTGGCCAGCTAGGTCACCTGACCTCAACCCCATCGAGCTCATCTGGGATGCTATCGAGAGAGATGTTCGAGGCTGTGACCCCCTCCATCAAATCTTTGTGAATTGTGGAAGCTTGTTCAGGGGTCGTGGATCCGTATGGCTTCCCAACGCTTCCGGTGTCTTGTCGAGTCCATGCCGAGACGAATCGCCGCCGTCATCAGGGCGAAAGATGGTGCTACACTTTACTAGACAGGTATCTCTCTTTCAATTGCTCTTCAGTGTATATATCATTCCCGAATAAATGCCGTGAATTTAAAGAACTATACTCTGTGTATAAACGTGTCTTTAACCTGAAAAACTATGTAGATTTGAAAAACAAATATTTTAAGTCAGAAAGCAAAAAGTGATGATTCCTTAAACATTTGCAATGTACGGTTTCCGTAGTATGTACAACACCTCAACACGTTCAAGGGACCTAATATTTTATATCTAAAATGAAAATTCCTGAAAAATGCGGAGGGGTGGGATTGTCCACGCATAGAGCTTGGAAAGTTTTTGAGCACTTGACGAAATGTGACGCGGGAGAGGTAACCTTAAGAACGGAAAACCTCGCTGTCGCACTTTACAAACACATTTTCCCGTTAACGCGCCGCATGATTCGCAAATACCGCATTAAAAGCCCAGTACCGGCAGTCATCCTAGAATAGAAGCATGTATGTTTCTTCCGGCACTCAATTTTCTGACGCGATGAATTGTGAAGCCCTAAAAAGAAGTTGAGAAAGTTTCGATTTTTTGACTTGGAACCGAAATGAGGAGCTGCGAAATGAAGCCGATCCAATCAAGGTGTGATGGGGGCACAACACGTAAAGCTGCTAAGCGGAAGTAATTTCATCACCAGTTGGCCCATATGGTTCCAGGCTGGAGCAGGATACCGTCGAAAGTCATAATCGTGGTGAAAATCGTGGTTCGTCATGGTGAGCCAACCCCCCTCTCCCTTCCCTCCCCCATCCGAATTCCATCCACTTGGGAGGAGTGAAGCTGCAATCGCAGATCACGCTTCCGCTGCCAGCATAAAATTAACCCTTTCCCTCCCACTCTAATCACGTGACCTGCTAGAGCGGCAAATGGGGAAGAAATTACGAGAATGTATCTGGCAACGCAGAGCTTTGCCCCCTGCACCCCTTTGGTGCTTTATTTGATGGAACCCCCACCCCCACCTCCTCCCTCTCCCCCAAAGCACAAATATACGTTTATACCCATGGAGGAGAAGAGAGGATCGGGTGGAAGCGGTATGTTAATGGTCCAGCCGATTACACGTTACACGGAAAATTGATAGACAGCAACATATTTCGTGTATTTTCATAAAGAACGTGGGTGAAGCCAAATAAGATTTATCTGTTCGGGTTCTACACCCAGCGCCCGTGTCAATCTTCCTAAGTATCCGTCCGATGAGCAGGAGAAATCAGTTTAATGATATTTTTTCGACCATTACTGTATCATTTTGCACAACAAAAAATCCAAGATAATGACACAAAGACAATTACCGAAGAGGTCCAAAACACTGCCCTATACAGGAAGAGCAGCTGAAAAACTAGATGCATATTTCGTTTCCTGGGCACTGTCATTTAATTCGGTGTGGCATGGACAAATGGATACGTATAAAATACATATCGGTGAATTTGTTTTCGCGTATGAATACGATACAGAGATCGTTACGAAAATGATTGGCGCGAAAACGCCCTCTTTAAAAATTGAGAGAAAGCGGGAAAAAGAAAGAAAAAAACAGCAAAGAATTCGTGCCGATTTAGCAAAAGACTTGTGATATACAGGGTTAGAAGAAAAGTCCTTGATAAAGCTAATATCTCACGAACTATGGTAGTTAGCGACATGGTGCACACAATAACCCCACGAGATTCCCCTCGCCACCTTTTTGGGGGTGAGGGGCTATCGCACCCCTTTTGCTTATAAGGCAAAACGAAGTCAATTACAAACTTGTTCAGCGAGGCAAAAATAGTACATAAATGTTTTTGTCCCATAGCAAAAGATAGAAGGGGACTCTCCAATTGCGAAAAAAGCGGAAATCTATCCGAGTCGCTATGTCCGAAGCATATTTGCATGGATTTCAAATGTCGTGCTTTCTGCCCCGTCGTCAGAATACAAGAAAGATGACACCAAATTTTCGGGTGTAATAAGCACGTCTTTTGAATCCGTTCTGACGCAAGTTAAATTTATCAAAGCTATTCAAAGGCAATGGAACCGGTATGGAAAACAGTAGTATCTGACGGAAGAAAGAAGTTTTTCAATTGGTAATTTAATCCCTCAGATATTGGTGTAAACGGAATCTTGAGCTTACAAACTGTTAGAAACAGAGTTATCGACAAAAATAAGATGTGACTTTACGTCCCCTGGTGGGAAAACCATGCATTATTTTAGGAAGAAAGTATTCTCAAAAGGTTTATCCATATGAGAGGTATCGGCCCAAGAAAAAAAAATTTAGTCGAGTTTTCAGGAGCCCATATTTTGCTACAAATACATCGGAAGTAGAAATTAACACTTATGACCCCTGGTAGCCAAACCATTCTTTACAAAACATTAGAAATTATGTGAAAAATATTTTCCATCAGGTCGTGTATGCGATACAGGAAGAATTTTTCAAATCGGAGTTTTCGGAGCAGAAAATGCAATTTACCTTTGTGCCCACTAGCGAAAAGTCTATGTTTTACTTGAAAATTTTGAATTTATAGAAAAAACATTTCGCATAGGAAACGCTATCCAACAACGAAGGATTTTTTCAAATTGGACTTTTAGAAGTAGAGATATTGACAAAAATCAGATATACATTTACGCACCCTGGCGTAGAAACCATGCATTATTTCAAGAAGAAAGTGCTCCTCAAAGGTTTGTCGACGTGAGTAGCATCGGTCAACAAAGACATTTTTTTCAATCAAGATTTTAGAAGCTCATATTTTGCTGCAAATACATCAGAAGTGAAAATTAAGACTAACGCCACCTGGTGGCCATACCATTTTTTACAAAAATTAGAAATTATGTGCAAAGGATTTCCCACCAGGAGCTGTATCCGGTGCAGAAGGAATTTTTCAAATCGGAGATTTAGAAGCTGAGAAATAGTGGGAAACGCAATTTACTTTTACGCCCCCTTGCGGAAAAGCGGAAAGTCTATGAATTACTTGAAAATTCTGAATTTTTAGGAAAAACATGTCACACTAGAAACACTATCCAACAAAGAAGGATTTTGTTAAATCGGACTCTTAGAAGCCGAGATATTGACAAAAACAAGATATTCATCTACGCCCCCTGGCGCAGAAACCATGCACTATTTTAAGTAGAAAATGTTTCTAAAAGGTTTGTCGACACGAGTAGTTCGGTCTACAAACGACGTTTTTTTCAATCGAGAATTTAGAAGCTCATATTTTGCTGCAAATACATCAGAAGCGGAAAGTAAGGTTTACGCTCCCTGGTGGCCAAACCATTTTTTATTTTTTTTACAAAAATTAGAAATTATGTATAAACGTTTTCCCATCAGAAGCTGTATCCGGTGCACAAAGAATTTTTCAAATCGGAGATTTAGAAGCAGAGATATAGGGAGAATCGCAATTTAGCTTTACGCCCCCTAGCGGAAAGTCTATGAATTACTTGATAATTCTGAAATTATATGAAGCACATGTCATACTGGAAACACTATCCAACAAAAAAGGAATTTTTCAAATCGAACCCCTAGAAGTAGAGACATTGACAAAAATAAGACATACATCTACGCCTTCTGGCGTAGAAACCATGCACTATTTTAAGAACAAAAATGTTCCTAAAAGGTTTGTCGACATGAGTAGTATCGGTCTACAAACGACGTTTTTTTTAATCGAGAATTTAGAAGCTCATATTTTGCTGCAAATACATCAGAAGCGTAAATTAAGATTTACGCCCCCTGGTGGCCAAACCATTTTTTTACAAAAATTAGAAATTATATGCAAACGATTTCCCATCAGGAGCTGTATCCGGTGCAGAAAGAATTTTTGAAATCGGAGATTTAGAAGCAGAGATATAGGGCGAAACGCAATTTACCTTTACGCCCCCTAGCGGAAAGTCTATGAATTACTTGAAAATCTTGAAATTATATGAAAAACATGTCACACGGAAAACACTATCCAACAAAGAAGGAATTTTTCAAATCGGACTCCTAGAAGTAGAGATATTGACAAAAATAAGATATACATCTACGCTCCCTGGCGGAGAAACTGTGGGATTTTTAGGAAGAAAATATTCCGAAAAGGTTTATCGATGTGAGTGCAATCAGTCCACGAAAGAATTTTTCAATCGATATTTCAGAAGCTCAGATTTTATGGCAAATACATCAGAAGCAAAAATTAACACTTACGCCCCCTGGTGGCCAAAGTATTCTTTACCAAAAATTCGAAATCGCATGCAAAAGATTTTCCATTAGGAGATGTATCCGCTGAAAAAAAGATTTTTCAAATCGGAGTTTTAGGAGAAGAGTTATCGGAAAAAATGTAATTTAGTTTTACGCCCCCTAGCGGAAAATCTATGCGTAATTTCAAAATGAAATTATATCTAAAACAGTCTTCGACATAAATGGAATAGAAAGGGAAAGGAATTTTTTCAATCGGATGTTTAGAAGCAAATATGTGGATTAAAACGTAATTTTGAATTCGACATCATCTGCATTTACGCCCCCTAGCGGCAAAAATTGTGTATCGTTAAAAAAAAAAACGAAATAAAGGATCATCATTCGCATATTTCAAGCTTCCGAATGCAAAAAGAATTTTTCAAATCGGACTAATAGTTGCAGAGATACCGTGGGCACAGACGGACTGACGGACGGACAAACCGATAACAGAAGCAGGATCTTTTTTACAAAAGACCTGCTAAAAAAGACATGCGTGGTCGGTATGCCAACTCTTCGTGAACTAGTGACGGGAAGTCGAACGCTTTGCCACGTGTGCAAGTCAATTAGATGTGCATACGGTTTTCCTATTGAATGAGTGTTTCGCCACTTTACACTATTTCTCTTTGTCTCAGTGTATTTTTTACTGTATTGGACATCAAAGTCTGATATTGAATGTGTCAAGGAACTGCGTTTTGTTTCAAAACAAGAACTGTTGATAAGGATTGTAGGAAAAGTTTTCCTTTGTGCTTTCATTTACTTAAGAGCTTGCCAGTTTGGAAGATTCGCAAGAAACTGCCGTCAATCTATATACTTTATACGTAAAGTACAAACACTAATGTCGGCGTTTACGAACGAGGAATTGTGCGAAGTGGTCCTAATTTATGGCGAGTGCAACCGGATTGCGTGCCCATCCGACTCACGGCGGATATTTAGTAGCTCGAGGGTTCGTACCTGCCTGGGATCGATACTGAGTCTTTCCCGTGGCAGTCACGAACGTTGAGCACTAGGCCATTTGAGGTCCGTGACCATGGTTAAAAGAACTTGATAATCAAATATCTTACTCCGAAACGTGCTGGAACGACTGCCGTATTCTGCGACGAGGCATTAGGAAGCTTCCCACGTACAGGTCCGGCAGCACAACACACTTCCACTACTTACACCCCGCCTTCTATGCACCCTTCTTACAGTACTTCTCGGTGGCGTGCCGGGCGAACATGATTTGCATATGCCCTGCAATGCTAATCGTTTGCATGTCCTCTCGCGGGCAACGCATGCTGCTAATTTCAGGCCAATCGGATGCTTCCTTCTTGGTGTTGCATTTTGGTGGCCAGCAGTGTACATATACATAACTACAGGGTGTGCCATATAAAAGAGGCCCGAGTATAATGAACGACAACAGTCAGACAACGTTACTATACATGGTAAAGAATAGTTAAAATGACAGAAAACGGGTGTAATTTACCTGCGTTTACAACAATTGCTGAAAGTGCTGTCCTCCGACATCAAGACACAGCTGCACACGACAGAACATGTTCGTAACGCGCCACAACTCATGAGCATTAATCTGGGCTACTGCATCCGTCATGTTCACTTTTAACTCATCAAGGGTGTGCGGATTAGTTGCGTACACTTTCCCTTTCAGTGCTCTCCACAGATAAGTCACAGGTAGAGAGATCGGGTGATCTGGGTGGCCATAGTCCCTTCGATACAGTTCTGTCCTCCCAAACACTTCGTGTACAGCACGTGCACTGTTCCGCGCAGTATGCGCCGTTGCACCATACTGCTGAAAGAAAGCATGTGTTCGCTCTTCTTCTGTAAGTGCGGCAACAAATGGGTTGAACAGTTGCTGAACATAGCGCTCCGAGTTGATGGTGTCAGTGAAAAAGAATGAGCCGACTACCCTCTTCGTAGACACAGCACACCAAACGCCTATCTTTTGGACGTACTGAGGAGTCTCCATTGTCCGTCTGGGATTCGTGTCGGTCCAAATCCTGCTTTTTTGCATATTGGCATACCCGGACAGATGAAACCATGTTTCATCTGTCATGTAATAAAGTGTTGAGCCCATTTCACCGCTGACAATGGTCTCCTGAAACCACTTACAATATTGCATCCGTTTTGCATAATCAGGAATTTTAAGTTCTTGTAGCGCCATAATTTTGTACGGCCGAAAATGCATATCCACCTTAAGTATGCGGCGGCATGACGTGGCAGATATTCCCGTTGCAGACGATAATCGGTGAACCGGCTTCGGAGGGCTTTGTAACATCATTGTGCACACATCCTTGATATTGTCTTCAGTACGAATTGTCTTGTGTTTGTTTCTTTTCCTGTTGCACACCGTGCTGGTTTCACGAAATTTCCACAAAAATTCTGTACCACTGATTTCCCCGGTACTGCACGATGTGGTAATTTTTTTTTGTAAAGAACTCCTTTAAAACCTTGTATGAGTTATTTCTGAAATACTGTTCCACAACAAAAATCCGCTGTTCCGTACTTAAAACCATTTCCGTTGCCTTTGTTCTCTCTTCACTTACACTTATGGCCATGTACCTACACTGCTTTGGCTGTGACTAACCACTCCGGGGAATTCCTTTGCAGCTGTACACGCAGAAACCGGTTAGAAGTGGAACAAAACGGTTTTAACTGGAAACCTGCCAAACAACTTTAGCCAGTCTAACAACATCTGGCCACGGGGCCTTTTTTATATGGCGCACCCGGTATAATAAACGGTTGATTAATAGGCAGTCTATACGATAGACACCAAAAAAAAAATTCATAATATTCCCACTCAATATTCCCTATTATAAAGGTTAATAGATTTTAATCCGTCATATGACGGTCACAGTACGTTTAAAAGTCATATAAGGCAAAAAAAAAAATTGTTAATAAAAATAATGTTAATTAAAGGTCATGAAAGGACTTCTTGATATACGATGTTTTGTGTTATTGACATTTGATTGTTCAAAAGATTTCCTTGCAGTTCGTTGTGTTTGACAGAAACTTTCATCTGCTATGGATTTTTTGATCTTGAAATTGCAACATAGAGTTCACCATGAGCAAAAACAAGCTCTGTTAGGGTGTTACCAACATGATCAAATGATTATTGACCTTGTGCCTTTATTGACAATCATTGCATAGACCGGAATTATGGGGAACTGTTGCCGCTTTAGAATAAACGGAAGATTTGCGTCACTTGGAGTTAAGTCAGTTTTGGGAATGAAGACAATGTCACTCGGATTACATTCAGAAATAATTTCTGCAGTGAGAAAGTTGTTTTGAAGAGACTTTATTACTAAACGTGTTCCATTTCCCCTTTTTGAAATCAGATTACGTAATTTTCCTTTTTATGAAATAAAATAACGCTGATTCCTTTTAATGAAATTATTCTGCAATGCGAAGAAAGTAAAATAAAGCACGACATAACACGTACGTAACAGAACAAACGTCGCAGACGGTTGTCCCTGCGCGTTGCCAAATGTAAAGTCGTTTGTCTTACTAACTTTATTTTATTTTCCGATATTTCTTCTTGATTTTACGTATCGTGCCATGCCGGTGAGCTCAGTTCCGAATTCGGACACCGGATAAAAGCAGATGGCACTGCAAGTACTGAATGACGTCAGGGCGTTAGGGACAGACGTCGCCTATTATATAAGTTTTATCTCTGCGTAGAAAGAAAAGTTGGCTTAGTAGCATCAGAATACTTAAAGCATGTCGATGTTGCATTTGCTGCAACCATAAAAAATAAAAAAACGAAAATTATATATGCATATACTGAATGTCCAATATTATGACCACCTGATTATTACGCTGTTGGGCCACATTTTGCCCTTAGTACTGCTTGAATACGTCCCGGTATGGACTCTATTAAATGTCGGTAAGTTGCTTGGGATATGTTAGCCCAAATACGATGAATTGCACTCTCCAGCTCTTGAAGATTTGATGGTAGCGGATCCAGCTGTCTGATGCCTCTTTCGACTTCATCCCAGAAATGTTCCATTGGATTGAGATCCGGTGATTGAAGAGGCCAATGTAACAGGAAAAAGTCTGCGTGAATTGTCTCAAAGCATTCGCGTATAGTGTGAGCACTATGACATGTAGTATTGCCCTGCTGGAAGTATCCATCTCCATTGGGATAAACCATTAACGTAACTGGGTGGACTTTGTCAGCAACGATATTTAAATACCTTTGGGATTTCACACGTTGCTACACACTAATCAAAAGTGCCTAAACACTCCCGCGAAAACATGTCCCAGATCATAACGTTGCCTCCTCAGCTTGAAGAGTAGTGACGTTGCAAGATGAGTCATTGCTCTCGTCTAGATATCCTCACCCTTCCGTCTGCATGATGTAGTTGGAAACGCGATTCGTCGAACCACATTATCCTTTTTCTACTCGTTTAGTGTCCAATTCTTGTGTTCCTGAGCGAACTGGTGGCGTTTCTTCTTCGCTGCAGATAGCAGTGGCTCACGGACAGGTCGTCTGCTTCTGTAGCCCATACGATGTAATGTGCGGCGAACTGTATGTTGAGAGGCAATGTGACTTGGTCCTTGATTCAGATTATCTGTAATCTGGCGATGTGTTGCTCGTCTGTTGGAGAGAACGAGTCTGCCCACTCTCCGCTCAGCTCGAGCATCCGTTGGACCAAAGGTTCCCAATATGTGCGTCGCGACGCCTCAGTGTGTCGTCGGTCTTGGTCCAGGGCGTCGCGACTATAAGGAAAAACATAATTTATAGTGAAACGCAACATTCAAACACGCGAATTTTGGAGCGCCGATCTGAACTCAACGTTCTATTTGACAAATATTTACTCCACAAACAGATCAACACAAGTGTGTTACAGACCGATTTACAGCAGGTTCACTATCAACTTTCACTGCTGCTGAGCAGGAACAGTTAATAGACATTTCTTCATACTCCACACTGAAAATGACATTCTCTTCCGGAAATCTGTCACAGTTTTGAAACAGTGTGACAAAGGAGTACCCAGAATTGAGTAAGAAAGCCGGGAGAGTAATTCTCCCTTTTGCCACATTCTACCTTTGCGAGGTAGGATTTTCAGCTCTGGCGGTAATAAAATCCAAATATGGAAGCAAAGTTAATGTTGAGAAGGAGATCCGCGTAGCTGTATCGAACATTGTCCCCAGATTTGATGTTTTGTGTGACGGGGAAACAAGCTCCCACCATTCCATTAAGACGCGAATACTTCTGTTAGGTAGTTTCTAAAATTACTGTAAAAATGTGAAAGCCAAATGAAGAGTGTTACTATTGTGGAAATATGCCTATCTCGTCAATTTCTTTTGACTCAGTTCTGTAATTTTATTGTAAATTTGTATTTTTACATGAAAAAGAATACAAGCTAGTAACGTAAATGACTATTTTCTTTTTAAAAAATACCACAAACTCGAATTTGGGAAATTTTATTTTTTAATTTTCGGTATAGGGGCGTAGCACGGGAAATGTGACATCTAAAGGGCGGTGCGGCTTCAAAAAGTTTGGAAATCCCTGCGTTATACGTTGACGACCGCATGCCTTGCCCTCAGACCCGGGTTTTTGACAAGTGGTCCACTTTCTGTAAACTTTAACAACTTCTACCCTCGAATATTTCACAAGTGTAGCCGTTTCGCTAATGCTCGCACCAACGCTTCGAGCATTCACGATCATTCGACGTTCAAAGCCCGTTTTGCTAATGCTCGCACTAATGCTTCGAGCGCCCACGATCATTCCACGTACAATGTCCATTTTGTTAATGCTCGCACTAACGCTTCGAGCATCTACGATCATTTCACGTTCAAAGTCCGTTTTGCTAATGCTCGCACTAATGCTTCGAGCACCCACGATCATTTCACGGTCAAAGTCCGTTTTGCTAATGCTTGCACTAATGCTTCGAGCATCCACGATCACTCCACGTTCAAAGTCCCTTTTGCTAATGCTCGCACCAATGCTTCGAGCACCCACGATCATTCCACGTTCAAAGTCTGTTTTGCTAATATTCGCACCTATGCTTCGAGCACCCACGATCATTCCACGTTCAAAGTCAATTTTGCTAATGCTCGCACCAATGCTTCGAGCACCCACGATCATTCCACGTTCAAAGTCCGTCAGATCGCGTCTTTGACCCATTATTTCTTGCGCAATGAACTTCATTAGTCTCTGCATGCCTTCAGCGAACCTTTTTTTATACTGATTCAGCCATCTCGCGTCAGCACCATCTGCAGGAGAGCTACAAGGGGCATCCTGAAAATAACGCCTCCTCCTTAATAACTTTTTAAATTTTGAAGTGATTTTAATGAAACTGCAGTAACATGTACTATATGTTACCAATGGGTATCGATCGTTCACTTTCTCGAAAGGTCACTTGACCGGAAATCACTTCGCCGAAAATCACTTAATCGAAAGGTACATTTCACCGAAGGGTCACTTGACTGAAAAGTTCATTTCACCGAAAGGTCATTTCACCTAAAAGTTCCTTTCATCGAAAGAGCATTTGATCGAAAAGTTCATTTCACCGAAGGATTACTTTACCTAAAAGTTCATTACATTGAAAGATCATTTCACCGAATGGTCAGTTAATTGAAAACTTAGAATTTTGTTGTTAGAGATGTGTTGGAGTGTGGTGCGAGGTTTTGAAAAACTGGCCACCTAAACATTATCGGATTGTATAAAAAACACACTTTTAATTTCTATGAAACACCTCTCCATGAGTAGGTTTTTCAAAATATAACATTAATTATAAGGCCTAGATCTGGGCCTTTTTGTCAAATTTTAATCCTCCGAGCTCATATTCAAAAGAGTTACATAGTAAATCAAGTAAATAATGTTCCACTTTTACTCAACCACAAAGCATTTATTTTTTGACCGTAGGCCTAGATGCAGGCCATTTTAAACAGATTTTAACCCTACTCATATTCATAAACATTACATAAAATGTAAAGTAACTTTTTATGTAAACCTTATGAAAATGAGCACGCACGTTTAAAATATGCTAAAAAGGCCTAAGTCAAGGTCTAGAGCTCTAATCTTGATTATTTTTGCCTGAAAAAATGTGCAACATTATTAACTTGACTTTTTATGTAAACGTTATGAACATGAGTTCGTACGATTAAAATTGGGTAAAAAGGCCTAAAGTAAGGCCTAGGGACCTAAAATTGATTCTTTTTGCCTGAAAAAATGTGCAACATTATTAATTTTGCTCTTTATTTAAAACTTATGAACATGAGCACTGAACATGACTTTTATGTAAACCTTATGAACATGATTAAAATTTCCTGAAAATGCCTAAGCCGAAGCCTAAGGACTTAAAATTAACTATTTTTGTCTTAAAAACAAAATCTTTGCGTTCTCTGTGACACGGCGAAATCAAAAGTACAAATTGAGTATGATTCCCTAACGTTTCGGTGGTCTGTCTGCCGAACTTACACCATGCTTCAACAGATCTTGTAAGGAAATCCAAAGTTTTCGATAAACTGAACCTTCGGTGAAATGACCTTTCGATGAAATGAACTTTTAGGTAAAGAAACCTATCGATGAAATGTCGTTTGATGAAATGAACTTTTAGGTAAAGAAACCTTTCGGTGAAATGTCGTTTGATGAAATGAACTTTTAGGTAAAGAAACCTTTCGGTGAAATGTCGTTTGATGAAGTGAACTTTCAGGTAAAGAAACCTTTCGGTGAAATGTCGTTTGATGAAATGAACTTTTAGGTAAAGAAACCTTTCGGTGAAATGTCGTTTGATGAAATGAACTTTTAGGTAAAGAAACCTTTCGGTGAAATAAACTTTCCGATCAAGTGACCGTTCAGTGAAACGTACCTTTCGATCAAGTGACCCTTCGGTGAAATGAACGTTTCGATCAAGTGATCTTTCGGTCAAACAATATTTTCGGTGAAGTGATTTTCGGTCAAGTGACCCTTCGGTGAAGTAAACGTCGGGCAAATGAACCAGACCCGTTACCAATGTGAGAACAAATTTCTTTTCCGATTCTTAAATAAAGACCATGAATGACAGAGAAAAGCAGTGAGCCGTAATTGAGTTCCTGGAAAAAGAGGAATGTGAAGCTCCAGAAATCCACAGAAGACACCTAGCGTTGTTTGGAGCTTCCATAATGGATATCAGCAGAGTTGTATAAAAGTAAAACGTATCTGCGTACACAACCATTGAAGCAGAAAACTTGCTGCAAACCCACGAAGCGAGAACCACGATAAAAACAGAAAAAGATAATCTAAAGAAAAAATAATAAAACACTAAATAATTATTAGATCACTAGATTCCAATGAGGACAAAATAAGTACATTACAATTGAACGTGCAGGAATGTGTATGAAATGGATCTTTATGGCAAAATATTAAAATATTGGACTATGAACCTCATAAAAGCAAAAGACTAATTAAAGAAAATGTTTATATCCAGAAAATCAGTTCTATTAATGAACCTTTAAAAATTATAAATGACATTTTCAACAACTTAATTGAATAATGGTAGACTTACAAAGTACATAAGATTTTAATTTAATAACTAGCAACTGGAAGAAGAACCTGGCTGTAAAATTTAAATTCTTTCTGTGTAAACCGAAACTTTTGATAGGGTGCCTATTCAGTGAGAACAGGCCTTGATAAAATCTAGAGGCCAGAAACGTCTGCAAAAGCAAAAGAACTCAGAAGATGTGAAAAAACAATTGAACGTTCTTTAAGTCAAAATAGAATTAAGGACATTAATCTGAGTAAAGACTTGAGTAAGTGTTTTAATTACAGTGTGGCATATATTCTAAAATAACTTTCATTTTAAGTTCCTTTTCCTATATAGATTTGAGTTTGTTCTCCTTTATACTTCCAAACTTAACGTGATATATTCTCTCTCACAAGAATGAGGTTGGCAACACATTTGATGTTTTTTTTTTTTTTTTTTATTGGAGGTTTAACGATCACCGTGACCAACTCAATGGGCTATAAGCAGTCGCCCGTCCCTAATTTAGGGTCACTGGTTCCAGGGAAGGGAGAGAGCCAGCACCGTAAGACAAACACAACATCCATGCCTCACCGGGATTCGAACCCGGACCCCGTTCGGACGAATGATCAGAGGCCATCGCTTAGACCACTGCGCCACCGGGCTGCAACACATTTGAGGTCAGAGAAAAAGTGACGTATGAATGTGATAAGAACGATGGATAAAAAGGACGATACAACAGTTGCTCATGGGGGATGCCTGTGTACAGACGTTCGATCGCTAAGATAAATGTGAAGTTTACCTGCTGTGTTATATGTTGGATCTTCTGAAGTATTGCTGGGCCAATAAAAGGTTATCGTAAGTTGACTTCTGTTTATGTTTCGTCTGGCCGCAAAAGCTTAATTAAGAACTATTGAATCGTATTCTTGTTTAGTTCAACATTCCTTAGTCATGGTTCTAGACATAGCGTAACACCAATCTTGCTCACGAAAAAGACATTACGTCAGTGGCGGCTCGTGGCAACTGAAACAGGTGGAGCCAGTAGCCGAAGTCAAACAATGAAATAAAAAAAAACTGTCATTATTAGGCCAACTATTCAGACCTTCCTCTCCAACCCCAAGATTTCTTTACTCTGCCTCTGTTTACCCCCTTGACTCACAATAATGCCCAAATCAGGCAGGAATGTGTCAACTATTGTGTATTGCACACAAAAGAAAAAAATTTAAAATTCCTCACAATAGAATGCATAACTATTAACAGAAATAATGTTAAAACTCCTTAAATAAAATGCTTACCTTAAAACATATGAGCATTAATTTATGTTAGTTGTGCTTTGTGTTTCTTCAGATTTCTCAACTGAGGAATAATCACAGGATTCACAGGATAAAAAAATGTAGTGAAAACATAACTCCAAACATATGCAGGGAGCGAATGTTTCATGAATTTCGTCCCATATAGAATGAGTACCATACTACCATTTGCATTATTAACCTTTTTTTTAAAGAACTTGTGAAACCTAAAAACATATATGTACTCATGTGCAAATTATACTTACACGTTTTCTCATTTATTTATTTACTTTTAACATAGAAAATCCTCTTAGTTAAAACTGAAATTAGTTCTGCAAAGCGCTTTGTAAACTTCATACTCTTGGAAACTGAAATTCTTGGGCTGATAAACAACGAGTTTTTTTAAGTGAAGCTTTTCGACTCAAAATTTTGGGCTGATGAACACCGTGTTTTTTAAGTGAAGCTCAAACTAAAAATTCTTGGGGTGATAAGCGCTGAGTTTTTTTAAATGAAGCTTTTCTTCCAGATTTAAAGCAAAGAACGGAGATTGTAACAAAATATCCACTCCATTCATTGCACTCGACAAGCAAAAAAGTCACGACACAAAGGAACAACACATCTCCGAGAGAGACACACACAGAAAAAACAACTA
Organism: Macrothele yani; assembly: GCA_039090855.1. Classification (NCBI taxonomy): domain Eukaryota; kingdom Metazoa; phylum Arthropoda; class Arachnida; order Araneae; family Macrothelidae; genus Macrothele; species Macrothele yani. Next base: position 122,802,699 of record CM077025.1, on the reverse strand, counting down.
ACTGAACTTTGCTACGACATTTGAAACCCTCCCTCCACCCTTGAGCTTGGTCGGGGTAAGCATATCTGTCAACCCATGGCGTTAAGGAAATGGATACTCTCCCGACCAATCAAATTAGCACGGGGCCAGATCTGCTTCTTTTCCACACGCGGTTAAGGCAGTGCTGCATGTAGGTCATCATACTGAATAAAACGGGGAGGAAAGCGTCTCCTCTTCGCTTGCGTAGTGATGTTACTGTTGGAGCTGGCCCCAATAACCTCACATTCTGAAAGTGATCTCTTTCCTCAGGGAATAGTTTTTCGTTTTTGAAGTAAACTTTTCCCTTAGGTAATGGTTTTTGAAGGGAAAGGGTTATCACCATGTAGTTAAGAGAGAGAATAAGAATCAGGGCAATATATATATATATATATATATTTCTAGAAATAGAAATTTTTAGGTGGAGCCCGGCCCCTCTGGCCCCTAATGACAAACCGCCCCTGCATTACGTTATAACAATAAATAATATTTTTTAAAATCTACATGCAAAAACTATCTGCAAAATCTTCTAATAATTGAAAACTATCGGCGTACAGCGTACGTCTACATTCTGCTACTCTGGATACCAGTAATGCCCGATGATGGATGAAGAGTTTTCGAGAGGGAGAAAGTTCTGTGTCTGACAAACAACGGAGTGGGAGACCCGCAACTGCAGTGACAGATGCCAACAGGCAACGAGTGAAATACCTCATCACAGCTGATCGTCGTGTCATCATCCAGAAGTTGCAACAATAAACAGTGCTCATTATATGTGCAGAAATTGAAGAAGCTAAAGGAAGCTATATCAGAAGGAAAAAAACGTAACATTCCATTCCACAGTGCTGTTTTACACCATCATAACGCACGTCCCCACACCTCAATGGAAACTTCACAGGCTATTGACAGAATGGGGTGGACGGTGATGCCCTAACCTCCCTTACAGTCCGGACTTGGCTCCCTCAGACTTTTTCTGTTTGCCCCCTCTGAAAAACACCCTTCGTGGGGAACGTTTCGACAATGTGACAGACGTTAATTTTTGCAAAATGGATTTTACCAATGGGCTTGAAAATGGCGGAAATGTATAGAAAGTGATGGACATTTTGAATAGGCTAGCATTATTAATAATATGTCCAAGTATTTCGCCACCAAGTTTCGCATTTTTGCTGCTACAAGTAAAAATCTTATGAGGGACGAGGCATCACTTTCAGGATACGCTTTGTATTTTGTATCAAATGGTCTGGTGGTCATAATAATTTTGCCACGTAGTGTTTATATACAAAGGTATCCTGCGGCTTTTTTTTTTTTTTTGATTGGAGGTTTAACGACCACCGTGAGCAACTCAATGGGCTATAAGCAGTCGCCCGTCCCTAATTTAGGGTCACTGGTTCCAGGGAAGGGAGAGAGCCAGTGCCGTAAGACAAACACAACATCCATGCCTCACCGGGATTCGAACCCGGACCCCTTCCGGACGAATGATCAGAAGCCATCGCTTAGACCACTGCGCCACTGGGGCGGCATCCTGCGGCTTACGGAACCCGTTGGGGCAATGCCAACTTAGCCTTTAATCTGTATGGGCTTCAGTCCCCACTGCCCACCCCCTAGATAGGAAAAAGTTAGGGGCCCCAAGCTGGCATCATTCGTATCTTACTTTAAAAAAAAAAAAAAAAAAAAAAGAAAAAGAAAAGGAAAAAAATCAGAAGAGAAAAAGAAACTCTAAATTCCTCCTCCCGCGATGCTATTTGCAAATTCATTAACAATTTTCTCCCGAATCTCGTGCATCCCGCTACTGAATTACAGTCGTTGCTTCCAAAACCTCGAAACTAGTAATTAAAGTAAATACGTTTGGGCCGAAAGTGCAGCAAAACGTAAGAAGCAGGAAAATGCTACAATTGGCGCTTCTTCCAAAATGCTTCAAGAATTCATGCAGGGAGGAAGAAGCATCTTGCGCTGCTCCACCGCCTTCATGCGCAATCACGCGCGCTGGTTATTCGATTGTTATGATAATGAGCTGCATTACCTTCTTTTTAGCGACAGGGTTGCGTAAAAACCACAACAAATAACGTAATTACGTTGGAATTACGCACCGGAATAAATTACGACAAATGTACAGCGTCATGGCAATCTGCGGTCTGCTGAATTCATTAAGAACTCCTCATGAATACTTGGTATGCTGCTAGGCAGCACCATAAGGAACTACGAAATTCCTAAGATTTGCCTCGCCCTGCGATCGGGAAGAATTACTCAAGCGACGAAAATAAAAATACATCGGTTTTCGACTGAATAGGTTGTCGAACGATTATAAGTGGAAGCTCATGAGTCGACCCGCCTTTAAATACATGTTCTGTCACCTTATTCATTTTCAGGAAAGCTTTAAAACCTTTGACGCATTTTGGACCACTTCTAAAATTTGCGTTTTCAGGGGTGTTCTTTCGCAAAGCACTTGAACACTTCTGGAATATCTTGGGAATATACCCTATTGCTTATTCAGATCAGCTGCAGTTAACTATTTAATCTCGCGGATGGGTCTAACTAAGATGATCCTTAGCGATTTTAACTACACTGTTAAAATTTTTGTGGTAAGTTGGTTGCACCAAAAAGTGGTGCTACACCAGCTGCACCACTTTATTAGAAAAGATACACCATTCTGTGGTGCAAAATAAACCCAACAACTTGGGTCAACTTGCGTGCAACCTTGTTCCACAGCGTGATGAAAAGTTAAGCCACGTTGTTGGGTTTTGTTCGCAAAACACGATGGTGTATGTTTTCTCAGAAAGTGGTGCAGCTGGTGTAGCACCACTTTTTGGTGCAACCTACCACAAAATTTTGAGTGATAAATTTTTCGGTTTTGAACTGTTAACGAGGTTGCCGTAAAAGTAACAGTTTTATGCTGTATTATTTACAGATAGTAACTGTAAAGGAACAGTTATGCACCTTAAATCTTGCAGTTAAATAGTGTAATTTACAGCATGTAAAATTGATCTTTTGCTTTCAAAAAGCAAATGGTTTCTATAGACACGATATTTAAATGAATAAGAATTTTTGTAAGAAGGTTTGTAATGAAAGTAATGCGAAAGTGTGCATAACCTTTTTTATACACTGACAGGAGTCGTTCAAATTGCACATGTTGGTACTTCCCCTATGGTAACACTTCTTTATTGCAGGTAAATAATAGATTCCAAGCAGAAGCAATGTGCCGTCATTGCCTTCTTGTCGAAGGAAGGGTGTAGGATGTCTGACATCCACCGAAGGCTAAAGAATGTTTACGGTGATGACACCATTGACATAGGCTATGTGCACAGATGGATGAAGTTTAAAGAAGAGGAACCAGCATTGAAGACAAGCCACGCAGTGGGAGACCACCATCTGCGACCACTGACACGAATTTTTTTTTTTTTTTTTTTTTTTTGATTGGAGGTTTAACGACCACCGTGAGCAACTCAATGGGCTATAAGCAGTCGCCCGTCCCTAATTTAGGGTCACTGGTTCCAGGGAAGGGAGAGAGCCAGAGCCGTAAGACAAACACAACATCCATGCCTGAGCGGGATTCGAACCCGGACCCCTTACGGACGAATGATCAGAGGTCAACGCCTTAGACCACTGCGCCACCGGGGCGGCCTGACACGAATCGTCAGCTAGTGGATGAATTGATTCACGCGGAGAGACGAGTCACAATCAGTGCGCTTGTTGCACAACTGGATTGTGGTCACAATGCCATACAGAAGATTAAGACTTAGGGTATTGGAAAATGTGTGCGAAGTGGGTACCTCGGTAGTTGACACCCGATTTAGGGAGAGAAAGGTGGAAGTCTGCTCTTATCTGCTGGTAGCCTTCGAAGCCAATGAAGACATATTTTTTCTTGATCTGGTGACCGTGGATGAAACATGGGTGTATCTTTACGATCTGGAAAGGAAGAATCAATCCATGGAATGGCGTTACACCTCTTCACCAAGGCTTAAGAAGTTCAAGAGCCAGCGATCAACACAGAAAGTCATGGTGACTGTTTTTGGGATGACAGGGGCGTCATTTTCCTTGATTTTCTGGAACGTGGCAGTACCGTGACCAGCGAGCGGTACATTGAGACACTTAAGAAGCTTAGAGAAGCCATAAGGAGGAACAGACTGAACAAGAATCTGAAAAGAATGCACATTCACCATGACAATGCGAGACCACACACATCTTTGGCAACAAATCAGGCGATCAGCAAATTAGGATGGTCGATGGTCCCCCATCCACCATACAGACCACATCTGGCGCTCACAGACTTCCACTTGTTCTGCCCAATGGACTATTTCCGGCGACAACAATTTGATGACACAGACGAGGAGAGAGTGACTGTGGAGAAGAGGATACAACAGCCTACACCTGAATTTTTTTCAAAGAGGATTCGAGAGTTGGGTTCAACGGTAGCACAAATGCATCGCTTGTGAATGGAGATTATGTTAAGTAATACCTTTGTATAGAGAAATAGTTACTCCACCAACATGTGCAATTTGAACGACTTCCATCAGTTAATAAAAAATTTATACGAACTTTTGCATTACTTTCGGTACAACCCTCGTATCTTTTGCTTCACGATCTTACGCCAAAAACGTTAAGTGCATTTCGGTGAACTTTCCAGTGATACACGTAAGCCTTACCACACGTGCCGGAGACAGAGCAAATTTCACAAATGTATAGGATCTACTCACCACCCGACACAAATATTAACTTCAACTAAATGAGTACCATATCATTTAAAAAAGGTATTTCCTTTGCACGCAGTTTTCCCACACTTTTTCGCTTTCTATACCTCACTAATTCTGCATGAAAAGTGCACCAACAACTCCAATGTTGCCGCCCCGGTGGCGTAGTGGTCTAAGTGATGGCTTCTGATTATTCGTCTGACAGGGGTCCGGGTTCGAATCCCGATGAGGCATGGATGTTGTGTTTGTCTTACGGCACTGACTATGCCTTCCCTGGAACCAGCGGCCCTAAATTAGGGACGGGCGACTGCTTATAGCGCATTCAGTTGCTCACAGTGGTCGTTAAACCTCCAATAAAAAAAAAAAAAAACGAAAAATCTACAATGTCACACGTTAGCAGCCGCAACAGTTCAAGCAATCACTTAGCGTGCGCAGTTTCCTCCTACGTTCTTGTTGATGACCAGTTCCTGTTACTAACTGAGAAGACAATAAAGTCACATAAACATGTAATTGGTGTAGAAAGAAAATTAAACGGGCACAGTAACAACTGTGCCGCAACCCACAACATAGAACTACACTGAAAAGCAATTGAATTAGAGACAGCTGCCGTTTGCAAATGTGGCGCTGTAGGCGGCCCTGTAAACGGAAATGATATGGCGTATGCAGCGTTCCGACAATATAAGGAGTGATGCGACAAGAATCAGTAAGAGTCGGACGCAGTATGGGTAAAACGAAGGATCTAAGAGCATTTGATCGTGGGCAAATTGTCGGGGCCCGACGAATGGGTCACTCCATCTTGGAAGTCGTGCAGACACTGGGATTTGCATGAGCCACTGTGTCACGGGTGCACCGTGAGTACATCGAATCCGGTAAAACCATCCCTGCAAGGGCCAACTGCCGTGTACAACAGCGTGTGGATGAGCGGGGTCATCGTTGGCTAGCTCGCATTGTAACAGCGGATAGACGGGCAACAGTGCAAGAAATCACTCGGCAATTTAACACTGGTGCATGAAAACGTGTAAGCAGCCACACCATCCAGAACCATCTCCTCGCTAGGGGGTACAGAAGCCATCGTCCCACGAGGGTACCGCTGCTGACCGCACATCACAGGGTGCAAAGATTAGCATGGGCGTGGGAACATCTCCACTGAACCCTAGACATGTGGAAAAATGTTGGCTGGACTGATGAGTCGAGATTCACATTGGTACATGCGGATGGCAGGATACGAGTACGGCGCAAACCACATGAAGCGATGGATCCTTCTTGCCAGCAGGGTACTCTTCAAGCTGGTGGGGGTGGCATTGTCGTCTGGGTACTGTTTACGTGGACTGAAATGGGACCCCTGGTACGGTGACATCGTCCCTCACAGGTCAACGTTACCGGGATATCCTGGACGACCATTTGCTCCCGTTTGTGTGTCTTCAACATTCCATTGGGGACCTCATCCTGTAACAAGACAATGCAGCTCCCGAATTGTATCCGAATGGTTGGATGAACACTCCACCGATGTGACCTCGCTTCGTTGACCAGCTAGGTCACCTGACCTCAATCCCATCGAGCACACATGCAACTGTAGTACGTGGAATTCCAAGACGGTTTCGCAGTAGCCGAGGGTGAGCAGCCCATTTTCCTCGCACCGAATATGTCCTCAAGAGCTAACTTACTCCGGTCTACTTGTTTACATTTCATTAGTGTCGCGGGTATGCTATACAACTGGTAGGTCATCCTCATCATTGTCAACCATTATCAATCCCTTGTTGGATGAAGGTCTCAACAAATTTCTTCCACAACTGCCTGTCTTGTCTTGAGCCAGTCACCTCCATGTTACTCTGGAATGCTTTCAAATTTCATCCACCCCTGTCTCACGTGTTCTTCTGGGTCTTTTTCTGTCCCTTGGTATCGAGTCTAATATTTGGGTAGTCCGTTCTTCTACCATTATGTCTAGCCCATTGCAATTTCATAGATTTTACTTTTATCAGGATGTCTTCCACTCTTCTCATGTTCTTTATTAATGAGTTCTTATCTTACCTGGTTACACCAAGCTTGCATCTCTCCATGCTTCTTTCAGTTGTTTACAGCCTCTGTATGCTTTTTCAGTTTAGGTCCATGTCACTGCTGCATTGTATAGACATTTTTCGTTTAAGATATAATGGTATATTACTCTTGAAAATTTATATTGATTCTTCCAAATCCTCTGAAACAAAGTTTTTATATGTAGATTAAGTTCGTCATCCATGTGGTCCTCTCTTGATATCCGTTGCCCAAGGTAAATGTAGGTGTCGGTTATTTCTCCCCATCAATCGCTTAATCATCATTTCTTGTAAATGCATTGTAAATCAGTTTTATTTTCTGGAAATTCATTTTCAACCCCACTTCTTTACTTTTGTCAGCAAGTTCCTGGATCACAGTCTGCAGCTCTGAACGAGTAGTTGAAAAAATGAATATGTCATAAGAAAAAGAAAGGGGAGTTGAATAATCTCCTTTAATCTTAATTCCCTTGTCTTCCCAGTTCAGTGATTGAAAGATATTTTTCAGTGTGCTATTGAAGAGCTTGGGAGATATGGTGTCAGCATGTCTCACTCCTTTTCTAATATTTATTGGTGTTGTATTCTCAAATAACCAAACCTTTGCACGTGCAATTTTCACAGATGTTATTAATAATGCTGATGTATGCATCTTCAGTACTGCCAGATTTCAAAGACATCGTAACGACTGATGGTTTCACGGAATGAAAGACCTTTCCATAATCAATCAAAGCCATGTATAGTGAGAGTTCGTATCCTCTCGTTCTTTCAATAGTGTGGCTAGGCCATTCTGACATCAACCCCTTTATTTTTATTTTGTCCAAATCAATCATCTATCATGCGCAAATGAAACTTCTTAATACAACCTCGCATTTTTCTGTAAGAAGAGCAAGCAGATTTCTATGTACCACTTTCCGTAATTTTTTTTAAAATGCCGACTCAACTAGAATACAATAACGCACCTCAAATCTCAGCTGTTCCTCAATTTCATGTTAAATGGTCTATGCTAACAGGATGGCTCTCAGTTCATCAAAACAGAACCCGACTCAGAATATTTTCCCCTAATTCCTTCGCAATAATGTGTTTCTCAACTGTTCATCAAATCTTCAGTTTTTTTCTCACTTTCCGGATTTACATCACGAGAACTCTGACCTTAGACATTATTAACCCTGCAGCCGCATGACTGATCTCACTTTCCGCGTTATTTGCGAACTTGCACTGCATTATATTTTTTGCTTCTTTTCTGCCCTCCAGCTGTTATCAACGAACTGGTTATTTGCATATCCAAAAACTCATGCGCAGTTTGTTCGAGGTCACACTTATCACCATCTGTAAATTTGCGTATCTACTCTTCGCTTTTTGTAAATATGCAATTGTTTCAGACATTCTCAATACCACTTGTAAAAAATGTACATATTTCGTATTCGCACTCAACATTTGTAAATATTTTTCATATCATTTGTAAATATTTTTCATATCACCCATCTCCATATGTAAATACTCATTGCTCGTTTTTAAGCTGTAAATACTTGATTTTTTCCGTCATTCCATGAATAAATAGTACCCCTGTACTTGAGTGTTATAGATCATTCATTCAGTTCCTAAATATGATCTATAGCGCTATAGACACTCCTGAATCCAGCTTGTCTTCTCAGTTGGGCCATGTCATGTGTTATCTTCAAACGGTGTGAAAGAACCTTTTGAGCCGCCACGGTGGCGCAGTGGTCTAAGGCGCTGGCCTCTGATCATTCGTCCGTAAGAGGTCCGGTTTCGAATCCCGGTCAGGCATGGATGTTGTGTTTGTCTTACGGCACTGGCTCTCTCCCTTCCCTGGAACCAGTGACCCAAAATTAGGGACGGGCGACTGCTTATAGCCCATTGAGTTGCTCACGGTGGTCGTTAAACCTCCAATCAAAAAAAAAAAAAAACAACAACCTTTTTGAATATTTTATAAACCACTGAAAAGGTACTGATGGGCATGTTGTTCCTGATATCCTCCATGTCACCTTTTATGTAGCAGGATCATTGTATCATTGTTGTAATTCTCAGGAATCTTTCCTTCATTGAAACATCTAGTGGAAACTTGGGCTAGTGTAGTTTCTATTTCTCCGTTTGCTTCTTGCATAATGTACACGGGCATTCCATCTTCCCCTGGAGCTCTTCCCCAGTTTATGTTCCGAACTGCATGCGGAACTTCTGCCGGGAGGACCTTTGGAACTTTGTTGTTGCACATTTATTAAACTCTAGAATAAGTAAAAGTGCAGTTTCATTAATGCCTGAAAACGTTTTGTACAGAACGTTTTCAGTCTTGTCAAAATTTGTCCTTCTACGTCTGGATACAGTATCATATCCATTTCTCAGTGCCATAATCGGTTTCTTCCACTACGCAGATGCCCCCTTACTTTCTTGTAGGGTTAGCTTGTTTTCAGTTGCTTTTCTCCGAAGCTCACAATTGAATTTCCTTTATACGCAAATTAAGATATTTGATTGATTTCTTAATACGTCGCCTTGATATACAGTGAAACACAGTACACATGTACTATATACACTACATTGACAAAAGTCACCGGACACCCCTTCAAAAGCAAAATGAACGGATCCGCTGCGTTGTTAAGATGCGCGATACAGCTGCAAACGGTATAAAACGAAGCCTGCAGCCAACCGCGATCATATCGCACTGTGAGATTGAGTGCAAATGTCGCGGCGGAAGAAAACTGACTTTGAGAAAGGAAAGATTGTTGGGTGTTATATTAGTGGGTTGCCCATAAGAGAAACCGAGAGGCTTTTAAACATACCCAAGTCAACTGTTCTGGATGTACTGAATAAGTGGAAGACACATGGCGTGCTTGAAGCAGCAAAACGTATCGGCAGATCAAAGAAAATCAGTGATAGAGGACATTGAAGCATGAGGAGAGTCGTTACAGCTATTCGACAGAGTACTGCACAAGACCTCAGTGTACAGGTGAGTAAAAATGCTGTAACCTCGGTATGTACACGTACCATTGGCAGAGAACTTCATTCCATGGGTTACCGTGGTCGTGCGGTTGCTCATAAGCCTTTTATCTCCACTCGGAATGCTACTCGTCGTTTAGCATGGTGTAAAGAACATTTATCGTGGACCGTAGATCAATGGAAACGGGTCCTATGGACTGATGAATCCAGATGCACGATCCATCTGTCTGATGGCTGTGTGTGGGTGTGGCGGTAGCCGGGGGAACGCTATTTAACACAGTGTACTGTTCCTTCGGTCAAGTTTGGAGCTGGTAGTGTATTTGAGTGGGGGTGTTTTTCGTGGTATGGTTCCGGCCCATTAGTTATCGTGGACAAACCTGTTAACCAGCACGTCTACCTCGATATTCTGGATAATTATGCCCTACCAACTCGGTGGCAATACTATGGAACCGAGCCTTGTTGGAATCAGCATAATAATGCACCGAGCCATAAAGCAAGGACTGTTACGGCGTGGCTTGACGATAATTCCGTATCGAGTGTAGACTGACCAGCACAGAGCCCTGATCTTAATCCCATAGAACACCTGTGGGGTGAATTAGAGCGCCACATTAGAAGTTTGGAACAAAGGCCAACTACTAAGCAACAGTTAGCGGCAGCACTATGTAGTAAATGGAAGCGCATACCTATCACTGTGTTCCAGAACCTTGTCGAAAGCATGTCTCGAAGGGTCAGTTTTCACACAGTATTTATTAGAAGAAAGATACAGGAGATGTGCTTGAATAAATCATCTCAAATGATGTATGACAAAGGAAAATATTTACAGGTGCGTGTAGCTTACGCTACTGCTTATTTACACGGTTCTGTACATTGATGATAGTAAAAAAACAGTTAATTACACTCGAGTGTCAGGTGAGGCAACAAAAGTCTCTGACAAAGCAAAGAATAGGAACAATTCAGCTAGAAGAGCGTTATACAATATTAATTTTGCACAGTATTGATGCAAGGAATAATACAGAATTCGAGCTTGCAGACATAGATTCAAAAGACAGGTGATGAGAAATTAACAGAATGTGCAGCTTGCGCTACGTTAATTACAGGATTCGGTGCAACGTTTGCATGACAACAGTTAAGTGCAGTAGAAATCTGGCGAGGCAATATGAATCTCTGGTAATACAGAGAGTAAAATCAATCCAGAATGATGAGCACTATAGAGTATAAATTTTACACAATATTGATGAAAAAAAAAAAAAAAAAAAAAAAAAAGTTCTGACCGAAAGGTGATACATTGTGGGTGACCTGGAAAACCAGGAGGTTGCAGGTGATCAAGGGACAAACATGAAATCGAAAGTTCGAAAGACAGATGATGAAAAATTTACAGATGAATGTGGCTCGCGGTACTACATGTTACATACAACGGTGATATGAAAAATAGTTATATACAATAATTTTCCTGAGAATACAAAAGAAAAAATAATCTCTGAAAATACAGAGAGAAGACACAACTCATCACAGTGAGTATTGGAGAACACAAATTTACACAGCTGAAAAGTAAAATTACACTGTTGAATCAGGAATTGAAGATAAGAATATACTGTAAAAACCACAAAGTTTACAGATGTCTGTGGTTCGTGAAACGACCTATATACATGATTCTGTACAATGAGAAGTTATAATTTATATATATTGATTTGTCAGAGGTGGTAAAAAGAAATAGTCTCTGACATCGCAGAGAGAATACATAATTCAGCAAGATGAGTAATGAAAAACAAAAAAATTTACACATGAGTTATACACGAAATGATACATGTGAAGAGGATGAGAAAAGAGTCTTAAAAAAAGCGTGAAAAGAAATTGACAATTATAAGTAGCTCATGCTTCGAACAATTCATAGGATTCTATACAATAATTGATCTACTAAAAGTTATGTACAATAGTGAGACAAACAAAAAAATTCTGATAAAATAGAGAGTACAAATAATATAGTGCAGTGAATGTTGAGGAACAAGATTGCACTCAGTTGCGAAACAAAAAAAAAAAAAAAAAAAAAAAAAAACAGGAAATGTGTATAGAAAAATCGTCTCAAAATGACATATGAAAAGAAGATTTACAGGTGCTTGTAGCTGACGCAACGACCTATTCACAAAGCTCAATATAGTGGTGAGAGAATACAGTTTATGTATGATAATTTGTCGGAAAAGACAAAAAATAGTCTCTGATGAAGCAGAGATTGAAGACAAATCAGCATGGTAAAAATTGTATCTATCAGGAGGTAGGTGAAACAAAAGTTCCGATTGTAAGGTGAAGCGTTGTGGGCGACCCTGCAAACCAAGTGGTTGCTGGTGACCAAGTTGATAGGAACTGTGGTTCACTGCAGCGTGCAACTGCAGTGGTAAGTTCTAGTCGAAGGCGGGAGAGTAGGCGATTACGAAAATGACAAAGTAACGCAGTACTGACTTTATTTATGTCAGTAGAAGCTTCGGGGGGACGCTGAAGATGATACACGTGAATTATATGTTTTACAAGCACGAAGATGTAGGAGCAGACTGCCGGAAGGTGAATAGGGCGAGAAGAGTTCAGAAGTAGTGTTCGGTAGGCGCTGAAGGTGAGGACGGTCTCACAGGATCGTTGCGCTAGCGTGAAAGCGAGATGGAGTATTGGCAATAATACTGTGCAATTCATGAAGACATGCTGAACGTCAGCCTCCTCGCCACAATACGGACAGGAGGGTGAAGATAAAATGGTCATGCGATGTAAAATCGACGGCACAGGGAGGCGGTTGTGTAAGAAAAGCCAATGTGAATTGACTTCAAGGGGTGTTGAAAGTGGGGAAAGCGCAGCGGACCACACTGCGGAGGTAGAAGAAAGTGGAATACCAGAAATGGGAAGAGGTGCGGAAGAGCGAGAGAGAAAACGGTAGAGATCAGCTGTTGAGAAAGAGACAAGAGGAAGAGGTGGACCAATGGACGACAGAAAAAATGGGAGAAGGAGAGAGGCAGAGTGAACAGAAATGAGACCTGAGGGAGTAGCAAGCTCAGGGAACAGGGAGATTATAGTAGAAATAAGAGAGTTGTGAACAAAGTGAGCGTTGGCATTGAAACGGAGAGCAGAGGGTAGAGAAGAGAAGGGGAGCCAGGAAAGATCGGTGTTAACAAGATCGCTGACAGTAACGACTCCAGCTCTGAGCCATGAAGGAAAAGCAAAACATGGGAGATGGGGAGGGTGTAGCAGAGAAGAAAAAAAAAAGAGGTTCGGAAAGTAGGTCATTTGTGGAGGCAGGGAGAGAGAGAGAGAAAGAGGGAGGGAACGAAGAAAGGAGATAGCCTCTTTGTAGACAGGAGGGGAAAGTGTGAGAAGGGGACAGTGGTCCATGAGTAAGAACGAAAGGAGAGTAAAGCGTGGGTTATGCGGAGAAACTATGACATCACGAGCAGCAACTGCAGAGGGAGCAGGTGCCGCAAGTGATCGTAAAAACGTAGACACACGATAAGCCTTGTAATAGGATCTGACGTCGGGTAGACCAATGCCTCCGTTGGAAGGAGACAGACTGAGTTGAGGTGCTCCGACCCAGTGATGGCCGGGCCAGATAACCTGAGTTTGACAGCGGGTGAGTTCAAGAAGACGTAGTGCTGGTTGCTTCGAAGCCAACCAGGAATACGTGCACATTGAAAGCAGGTAAGTGTGTGTTAGACGTGCTCTTTGAAAGACGGAGGTGCAGAATTGTGCGCGCCGCCAGATTGCGACCGAGCGATGTAGGCGTGGCCGGAGAGTCGTCCAGGTGACGAGTGAAGCAGTTGCTGGTTTTCCAAGGTGGACTCCTAGGAATCGTTGAGAGGTGTTGGACCACTCTGCTCCCCAAGGAGAGTCAGTGCGGTTAGTCCACGAACCGGTCCATAGGCCTGTGCTTTTCGTTGTGTTTAGAGCTGCTCCGGAACATGAGGCGTAAGTATTGTAGAGATTGTGGAGATCGTGAAATTGTGAGTCTTGCCGAATGCAGAATGTAATATCGTCGGCGTAGGCAACATAGGTAGCAACATGATGACGTGTGCTGGCTACCACCGGTGGTAGTGAAGCAAAGAAGGATCGATGGACTGCGCGTAAAAAGGTTCTATTGCGAGGGCGAAGAGCTGCCCGGATAAGGGGCAACCCTGACGCACGCCGCGACGAAAGGGTATGGGAGCTGTGAGAAGGTTGAGCAGCTTGACGTGGAAAACTGCGTCCCGGTAGAGGGAGATGAGAAGAGAAGCAAAGGAAGGAGGAAATCCGAAATTTAGTAATGTAGCAAGAAGGTAATCATGAGAAATATTATCGAACGCTGAGCGTTGATCGAGGGAAAGAAGAGCAAGGGGTTCTGAGCGAGAGCGGGCAGGTGAATTAGATCATTAAGAAGCTGAATATTATGGGAGATGGAGCGCCCGGGTACAGTATAGGTTTGATTAGTGGAGAGAATATGAGGGAGTATGGGGTTAAGCCGGCGGGACAGAAATTTAGTATAGAGTTTATAATCAGTATTTAAGAGTGAGATGGGACGCCAATTCCCCAAGTCAAGCGGATCACCCTTCTTGGGGAAAAGTACAACATGTGCGAGCGTGAAACTCCTTGGAAGAGATGTGAGATGCATGGCAGTAGAAAAGGCACAGAGGAGAAATGGAAGGAGGGCAGGAAGAAAAGCCTTATAGAAAGAAACAGGGAGACCGTCCGGGCCAGGTGAAGCCCGGGGGGTTGAGGGACGAGAAAGTGTCAGAGAGCTCAGTTAAAGTGGGAGGATGGAGGAGACTGGCTGAAAGATGAGAAGGGACCTGAGGCAAAGAAGAGAACAGAAGAGGAGAAGCCGTAGGGGAGGGAGGAGGAGTTTCACAAAATTTTGAAATGTAGTAATTACGTACCATAGAACAAATTGGAACTGGTTCGGATGAAACTACTCCAGTTGGAAGACGAAGGTGCTGCAGAACAGAAGAGGATCGGCGAGTTGACTCAAGTGACGTAAGGAATTCGTACGAACAAGCATCAGGTTTCAGGTGTTGTAGTTTAAGGCGTTGAAGGGCTTGTTTTGCCAGTGGCACCAAAAGTGAATGTAATTCTGCCTGGTAGACTTGAAATAGGGGATCAGCAAGATTGAGCAAAGAAAGCATTTGCCTAGTATGATCAAGTCGCATCCTCCGTTGTGTCATGATCGAGTATGACAGGTTTCGTACCAGTAATATGAGGTGGCGTTTTACTTCCAACCAAACGTTGAGGGGGCACGGTGCAGAATGAAGCCTTGTACGCCAATCCGCAAGAAAATCTCGCACCGATGAGCAGAAGGCTGAGTCATCTAAAAGAGTGTCGTCAAAAGTCCAAGGCCGGATTGTACGTGGCTGTGTTGAAGTAGCAAAAACTGTTATGGCAATGGCGCAATGATCCGAGGAAGCAGTGGGTGTACAGCATGAATCTGATATTGCTGGTAGAAGAAGAGAAGTTGCATAAAAGCGATCCAATCTTGCTGTAGGAGGATCAATGGCTCTTGGTGCACGCCATGTATGTGTAGTCTGGGTTGGTGACAAATGGCGTTGAACATCTACTAGTGAGAAGTCTGAAGTGATAGACTGTAAGAGATGTACTACTTCCGTGCGGTGTTCTCTGGAAGAAGAAGAGCGATCAGTTAGGGGATGTAGAGTGCAATTGTAGTCACCTCCGATAAGTACCCGGTCGGTGATGGGAATACGTGACAGAGCCCGTCGAAGTTTTGCAAACAACTCTGGCACGTGAGTAGGAGTGCAAGGAACATAAATGTTGAATACATGAAATTTTTCAGCTGCGACGGTGAAAGAGACTCGTTGTAATAAGTCTCGACATAAGTTTTTCACTGAGAAGGAGGAAAGAGTTGAACGAAAACGTGAGTGAACACCAACTGCCATGCCACCACGCGACAGTTGGCTGTAGGCGTGATGGAAAGTATGATCCCACCGACGCCATTGATGAAATTGAGTGGTGGAAGTACAGTTTGTTTCCTGCAGAAGTAATATATCAGCATTCAGCGGAGCAAGATCCTCTCGTACCAGCGCATTCGCAAGAGGTGTCGCAAAACCGCGACAATTAAGTGACACCACCTTGAATGTCTAGGTTAGTTGTGGGATGCAGTAGGAATTGACTGGCTGTAGTGATGGAGTGGAGTCGACGGAGAAAACAAGCACTCCACGGGACCTCGTCCGCAGTGCGCCGAAGAGTGTTTTCAAGTGAGTGTAATTGAACCAGCACTTGTGGAAGAGCTGCTTCATACTGCTGAATGGAAGTGCGTGCTGAGGAAGGGCTAGAGGACCCTAAAAGGCAATCCAGCACGTCCTCGTAAGGCAGAGGCTCAGCAGGGAAAGCATTTTCAGCAAGAAAAGTTGTGAATTCTTCTAGTGAGGGAAAGGCACCCTCACATGCTGTCTCAGAGGAAGTGTGTAGAGGCGACCTGGAGAACGGTCGTCGAGAGCTGACGGAGCGAGAGGATGAGCGGGTAGAAGAGCGAGATGATCTTCGGTATGCCAGAGTCTTTGCCTTCTTCGTCTTGGAGCGAGTAGCACCACTGCGTTTTCCAGCAACCACTAAAGCTTCATGATCGTCTGGAGAGTCTGAACCCGAAGCGTTACCTGTGACTCGTGTCATGGAGCCAACGGTAAAAGCTGAGGAGTGGTCAACATGTACATCAGCAGTGGTTGTAAAAGTACAAGGGGGAGTCGATTTTGGAAGCCTGGGAAAATTCTTAGGATCAGCAGGAGGTGGAGGCATCAAAGTCGTTTGTTGACCAATGGCAGTAAGCTGACTTTTGGAAGATCTTGATTCCGCGACTTTCCTCGAATAGGAAGAAGTCTGTGAAGCGTTGGTGGACAAAGTAGAAGAAGATGTAGTGTGTGGAGCTGTTTGCAGGGAGGCACGTGGGCACTGAGCCCTTATGTGACTTTCGCTCTGACATATAGTGCAATACTGTGAAGTGATTATCTCAACTCTTCGGCGTTGCTGTCCACAGCGGATGTGCAAAACATTCGGAACCGCTTTCAGCTGAGCATCAGATGAGAAAGAGGACTCGAGCAGTGCGGCGAAAACCTCGAATCGATTTGTCTTCAGGATCTCTGGGAGCCGCAGAGAGAGTTGTGATGGAGCCAACAACTCTGCCGTACCTGCTGAGCAAGGTGCAAAGTGCAGCGTCGGATACTTCTGGTGGTACGGGGTAGAAAGGTCACCTGCACCGGGCGGTGCGCAACCGGTTGTGCTAACAGATGCACGTCATTGATGGTTAGACCTTCCGTAAGGACCTGGTCAGCATGCGCTTTATCCTTAAAATAGACCAAGACAGATCTGGGTTTTCGAGCTACAAAGTCTATTGCATCCTTTGGTAAGATAGTTTTGAGGGCTCGGCTATATTGCCACAGCTTAGTGTCGGGAAGCGCATCAAAATAGACGCCCCGTTCCATAGTGGAGGAAAAAAGTGACCAGCTCGGGAATCCTCTGGTATGTCAATTGTAGCAGTAGAACCGACGACAGTGACATAGGATTCAGGAAAAGGCATAGCAGATGAAACTGGGGGTGTGAGGACCCCAGAAGTTGCAGAAGCATAGGATGCTTGGGCAGGCATGGGTCGAGAACTCGATGAAGCGGCTCCTAGCAGTGAGGGCGGATCAGAAAGTTGATGAAAAGTAGAAGCTATGAGGTCAGTATCACTGATCACGGAGACGTCATCATCTGCTGAGATGTAGATAGGAGACTTGGCACCACCGCACTTGGTGGGAAGGGAGGAAGTTATTGCTGGAGAAGAAGAGGTATCCATGACGTCGCAATGACGCTCGGGAGCCACCTCATTTAGCTGAGCAGGAGCTGCCGCCGTAGAAGAAGAAGAAGGTGCTGGCTGATCTGCCAAGATAAGGATGTGGGCGTCACCCTTGTCTGCCTCCGCCATCGAAGCAATGGCGAGACTTTAACGAAAAAAGACCAGCTCGGTTGAAAAATAAAACAGTGAATAATGAAAAAATATGGCACTCACCAACCTGGGAGATACACGAACGTAAAGCGTGGACTTTCAACTTGAAGATACACGCAACCACAGAAACTAAAGCACTCAATAAACACCTTATAGCAACGAAAATCACGGAGCTTAAAAACCCAACCACTGAGCTTCGAAGGGTCAGTGCATGCATTGAGGCCGAAGGTGGACTGACACCGTAATAATGTATGTCAATAAATGTTATGTTGCGTTTCTCTTCAAGGTGTCCGGTGACGTTTGTCAAAATAGTGTATATCCGTTTATGGACGTAATAATGCACTGTACAAAGGCAAGCTTTGTATAGTGCGTTATGCATTCTTTTTCTAACGTTCTACTCATATATTAATTGTTTAGGTTCCACTGCCTGAGGAAGCTCTCCGTAGAGAGGGAATGCTTGCCTTTGTATAGTGCATTATTACGTCCATAAACGGATATATACTGTATAGTACCTGTGTACTGTGCTTCATTGAATTTTCTTTGTCGTCAGGGATACTTTTTCTCAATGCCTTGCATATGATTGCATATTTCACTTTAGAAGTTACAACATTTTTGTTTATTTTTGTCCCCTTTTTTGTCATCAACAATTATGCTTGTCTTAAAATAGTATGATTATACTAGTAATCCGAATTTCTTGGCGTAGAATATAAATCAAGTTTCCAAGCTTTCACACATCAACCTGATGGATTATACAAGGAAGGTAGACAGCAAACTGAATAATAGAACACTTCAACAGTTTGAACGAGGTGACTTGACCAGACAGTAAATAAATGGACTTAAACGTGATAATTCAATTGAAGAAACGAGGTCACGTTGGTTGGACACGTGGCACCGCTTTTTTGTTTTTACACTGCTGGCCACCCAAAATGCAACACCAAGAAGGAAGCATCCGATTGGCCTGAAATTCGCAACATGCGTCGCCCGCGCGAGAGGACATGCAAACGATTAGCATTGCAGTGCATATGCAAATCATGTGCGCCCGACACGCCACCGAAAAGCACTATAAGTAGGGTGCATAGAAGGCAGGGTGTAAGTAGTGGAAGTGTGTTGGGCTGCCAGAGCTCTGCGTAGGAAGTTTCCTGATGTCTCGTTGCAGAATACGGCAGTCATTCCAGCACGTTTCGGAGTTCGACAGAGGACGAATAGTGGATTATCGCGACAGCGGTTTATCGTACCGAGACATCGGCGCCCGTGTGGGACGATATCCAGCCACATATGAGTCGAGTATGGATTCGGTGGGTGCAGGAGAGACAGACGTACCGACGTGAGCGATTGCCGCAGTCGCAGCACACCACCGAACGAGAGGACCGGCTTGTTGTGCGGCGGGCATTGACGGCTCGCACCGCCACATCAGGAACGTTAGCGCAGGAATTAGGGTGTGTTAAGCAACAACCTGTGTCAGCACGCACCGTTCGACGTCGTCTGCAGTAGCGGGGACTTGTCGCACGGCGCCCATTTCTCCGATTACCATTGACGTTACACCACCGGCGAGTGCGGTGGCAGTGGGCCGTTGAACGCCGCACCTGGACTACGGAATGGCACGACGTTGTCTTCTCCGACGAATCCCGCTTCACATACCACGATGGTCGGATCCGCGTGTGGCAACACCGCGGCGAGAGACTGTATGACTCCTGCATTATGCATCGCCATACCGGTCCGTCGCCTGGCGTTATGGTTTGGGACACAATTGAATATGACACCAGCACCCCTCTGGTACGCATCGCCTGTACACTCAACAGCCACCGCTACATCTCCGACGTTTTGGAGCCTGTACCCATCTAGGACGAATGATAAAAAGCCAGCGGCCACGTTTCAACAGGACAATGCGCGCCCGCACGTGGCACGCATCGTGCAACAATTTTTCACTGCTGCCGTGACCCGCCTGTTCTCCCGATATGTAGCCCATCGGACATGTCTGGTCGCTGATCGGCAACCGAGTGGCCCGGCAACCACCACCCGCCGCTACGCCGGATGAACTGTGGCAACGTGTGGAAGCAGCTTGGACCCACATACCCCAAGCCCACATCCAAAGCCTCTTTCGTTCGATGCCGCGGCGTGTAGCGGCCGTTATTGCCAGCCATGGGGGCCACACGAACTATTGATGTCTGCGTGTTCCGCAAGTCGCACGGGCCTGTAAGCTCAATCGTTTCATCTTTGTATCTGTTGTAATGTGTCCAGTAAACCTGGCTTTGCTATCTCGTGTTCTTCTTGGTGTTGCATTTTGGGTAGCCAGCAGTTTATTATTATTGATGATTTAATGACCACCGTGAGCAACTCGATGGGCTATAAGCAGTCGCCCGTCCCTGATTAAGGCCATTGGTTACCCGGAAGGGAGAGAGGCAGTACCGTAAGACAAACACAACATCCATGCCTCACCGGTATTCGAACCCAGACCCGGGCAGGACGAATGATTAGACCACTGCGCAACCGGGGAGCTAGCGTTACCGTGGTATTATTTGAAGGAATTGATTTCCAATGCGCAGCAACTCTAGACAGACGCTATCACTGCAAGCCTTGCTTTTGGTCAAGATTTTCCAAGGCTTCGCGAATGTCAGTACATTTGGGTGTGGCCATGACATGCCCCTCACACGCGCCGTTGTGTAACCGAAGTTGCTTCAATTTGCATGAAGACACGCTGGTCATAATGTGTTAGCTCTTCGGTGTATGTTGAACAGTAAACTAGGCAATTCTAACTGCCATGTTAATAATCCTGTTGCTATTCCATGTATTTGTGAAGAATATGTCTTCCATAATTTCTATGTATTTTATTTTCTAAAAATAATGTAACTACAGTATAGTATGAATCCAAATTTTTTGGCGTAGAGTAGAAATCAAAGTTTCCAAGCTTTCGCATCAACCAGATGGCCTTTCAAGGAATGTAGACAGTTAACTGCAAGCTGGGTAATAGAATACCTCAACAATTTGAACTCGGTGACTTAACAATAAATGAATAGCAGCAAATGTGATAATTTATTCGAAGAGATGAGGTCACGCTGGTTGGTCACGCGGTAACGTGGTATTATTTGAAAGAATTTATTCCAAATGCGTGACAACTCTAGAGAGACGCTATCATTTACAAGCCCCGCTGCTGGTCAAGATTTCCAAAGTTTCGCGAAATGGCAGTAGATTTGGGTGTGGAGCATGAAACTAATCTCTTTACATCATTCCACAGAGAATCAGCTGACTTGAACTTGAACTCTCTTAAGAGGGCAGTGGTCATTTTACCATCTTTTGTATCTCTTTTATGTTCGTTGATTCTTATTTTTTACGCTTTCCAACCGTAGGTTGAAGAAGCGTATATGCTCCAGCTTTGTCTGTCCGCACGATAACTCGCGTAAAAATGGTTTGATTTCGATGAAATTTTGGCATGTGGTAGGGGACAACCCGAAGACGAACCATATTGAAAATGGGCGAAATGGGGTTAAAGATCAGGACATAGGAGCGGGATCCATTCCATCACCCTTATGCGTCATAACTTGCGTAAAAATGCTTCGATTGCGACAAAACTTTGTCATGTTGTTCCGGTGGTATACTGAACCGGTTCTGTTAAATATCATGGAAATGGGGTCAAAGCTCAAGGCACAGGCGCTAGATTTATTCCACAGCCATTATCCCCATAACTTGAGTAAAAATGCTTCTGTTGCAACAAAACTTTAGTATGTTGTTCCGGAGGTATACTGAACCAATCGATAGTCAGGGTGGGGAGGAGGGTTTGTCTGAGCACGATTTCTAGCATGTAGGAAAGCGTATCATAATCAATGCATTGCATGATTTTACTAATTTGTTATTTTTATGTTCGTTTGTTAGAATCAACGAACATGAGAGATGCAAAGGCAGTGGTTATTTTACCGTCTTTTGTATCTCTTTTCTGTTCGTTGATTCTTATTTTTATGTTCTTTGATTATAATCAAAATATTTTTATCTTTATGTCCGTTGATAAGAATCCTCGTTTCTTCGAATGATATCATTTATGCCTATTCATTTATTGCCTAGTCAAGTCACCGCGTTCATATTGTTGAAGTTTTCTATTACCCAGTTTGCAGTTTCTGTCTACCTTCCTTGAAAAAGCCATCTGGTTGATGTGCGAAAGCTTGGAAACTTTGGTTTATATTCTGCGCCACGAAATTCGGATTACTAGTATAGTTATACTATTTTAAGTGTAATTAGTGTACAGTTCCTTTTTATTAATTTGTTTGTCTTGATATTTTATTCATACGCAATTTGCTCTTAGTACAACCTTTTTTTTTCGTTGTAATTTTAGGGATGTGTTTGTAAGTAGGCAACAGTAGGATTTCCGTTAACTTCTAATACTTCTTCTTCTGTTAGACATTCTAGCGCAGAGAATCAATTTCTTTGTTCCAACTTGAATGCGTTGTGATGCTTTTTTAAGGTTTGTCATGTCAGTATACACTGCTCTACATTGAAATGACCCTACCCAGAAGGAGTAAGGATAGAGGGGTGAAATTGAGCATTCAAATAGGACTGCATAAGAGTTTACCGTGATGTTATTTTCAGTCACGTACAGTGTTTATCAGATGAGATAATGCAGCACAATGGGTTCGCCTCAGTAAGTGGTTGCACCGCCGGGAACGGCAATACAGACAGCAATAACGCACGGCAATGACTCATAACGGATATTGTCCTGAGGAATGGAACGTCAAGCATGGTTGACTTGCACCCATAATTCATCGATGTCGTGCGTAGGCCGATTTGATTGCAGACGACGCCCAATGTGGTCCCACAGATTTTCGATTGGGGGTAAATCGGGCGATCTTGCTGGCCACGGCAATATTTAAACATGTTGCAGTCATTTTCTGGAGACCAGAATGGTGTGTACACCGGCGTTATCTTGCTGGAAAATGGGCTGCTGTAGGCCATTCAGGACCGGTATCAAAATGGGCTGCAGAACCTTGCTCACGTATAATGCAGCTGTCAGTGTGCCCATGATGCCGACAAGAGGTGAACTTGTGTCATGCGCCATAGCACCCCGTACCATGCCTGCTTACCTTGACAGGCAGTGTGGTGGTAGCAAACGAAACCGGGATCAGTTCTTTCACCAGGGTGTCGCCAGACACTGATCCATCGATCGTTAGCACCCAGACAGAAACTGAATTCATCACTGAAGACCACAGTGGTCCATTCGTGACCCCAGTTCGCATGACTTCGGCACCAAGCCAGAAGACCGCTGGGATGGCTGGCCGTCAATGGCATTCGACGTAATGGTTACCTACTGGGCAGGTTTGCCACTTGTAACTTTCGGTTTACAGTTCGGGTCGTTATGGCGACGTCCGTAGCCGATGACACAGCACGTCGAATATCGGCTGCAGTACTTTCTGGTGACCAACGAGCGTGTCGAACAATCCGCTGGTCCAGGTGTGCTGGCATCTGTCGGACTTCACCACTGCCTCTCCGACGGACGTACGAACCTTCCTGTAGTCCCTGGGGCTAACAGCATGCAGTCACTGGGGCCAACAGCATGTAGTCATTGGGACCAACAGCATGTAGTCACTGGGGCCAACAGCATGTAGTCACTGGGGCCAACAGCATGTAGTTACTGGGGCCAACCACATGTAGTCACTGGGGCGAACAGCATGTAGTCACTGGGGCCAACAGCATGTAGTCACTGGGGCCAACAGCATGTAGTCACTGTGGCCAACAGCATGTAGTCACTGGGGCCAACAGCATGTAGTCACTGGGGCCAAAAGCATGTAGTCACTGTAGCCAACAGCATGTAGTCACTGTGGCCAAGAGCATGTAGTCACTGGGGCCAACAGCATGTAGTTACTGGGGCCAACAGCATGTACTCACTGGGGCCAACCCCATGTAGTCACTGGGGCCCAAAGCATGTAGTCACTGGGGCCCAAAGCATGTAGTCACTGGGGCCCAAAGCATGTAGTCACTGGGGTCAACAGCGTCCAAACATTCGTGCATTCCCTTGCACATGCACAGCGATATGACGTGTAGACCAGCTCGCTTCACATAGGCCTACAATTCTTCCTCTCTGAAGGGCATTCAAATGGCGATAAAACTGCCAACGGCGTGTACCCGGCATTTTCGTTCTTTACTGAACAGTTTCTTAGCACAAGCAACAAATCTGAAACGTCCGCGACACTTTCACCTCCGAACACACATTACCATCCCCATTGCTGCTGGCACCTTTGTCTCACGAACTTGTGACGTCATCGGCTCCGGTTTAGCATGATTTGCATATCTCGAGTGGGTACACCCATTCTGCGATTTGCATGTTGGTAGTACACCTCCTTCTGGGTGGGGCAATTTCAATGTCTAACAGTGTATTTTGGTTGCTTATGAGACTGCCACGTTTGAGTTTAGTGTTGAGGTTTGTCTTACATCTCATCATTCTATGGTCACTACCTGTGTTGAGCCCACTTAGTGTACAAAGAAATTCGTTTTTAATGACGAATGTCTTGTTACATATAATAACACCAATTTCATTTGTCATCTCGTTGGGATGCCTCCATTTTACTATGTGTTTTTTTTTCTTGAAAACAATATTCATGATAGAAAAACCTTTTTGCCTGTGAAAACTCTACAAGAGTATTTCCACACTGATTTCTGTTGCCTTGACCAAATTTACCTACAGCAGTTTCATTCTGTTGCTGTTGCCCTATTTACGCATTGATGACTTGTGCTGGGTGCGTAAGCTTGAATTATCTGAATCTGGTATCTTTTTGAGTCTGAAAAGAGTCGCTCAACTCTTCAGCTTTTAAATATTTTACTTCAGTTTCTTGTTTATTATAAAGCCAACACCTCTAGTTCTAGCAGTACCTATCCCGAGGTAGTAGAAGAGATGTCCACTTGAAATTCAATATGATCTTCCCGTTTTGTCCTTACTTCACTTAGCCCGACGATGCTCCACTTTATCCTTTGGAGTTACTCTTCAATTCAAGGAGCTTTTTTATTGTCCGAAGTTTGCTTCGGCTGGCCACATTATTGTAACGGAGTAGGGCTGACTCGTCGATGAATACCGCGTGTATAATAAATTGTGCTTTCAATGTACAATGCAAACACAATTATACTTGCCATGACGATATCTCTACTTCTAGAAGTAGGATTAAAATAATTTTTTTGCTTTCTCATTATCATAGGATACAAATACCTTCCCAAGTCACTTCACACACACTCTCCCCGAACGTTCAATATACAACACGCAGACAATATACTTGGAATCAGATGAAAATTACAGATAAGACAATTTGGCAAATGAAGAAGACATACACTGAAGAGCAATCGAATTAGAGACAGCTGGCGTTATGCAAATGTGGCGCTGTGGGCAGCCCTGTAAATGGAAACGACATGATGTATGCAGTGATCCGACAATATAAAGAGTGATGCGACGGAAATCAGTAAGAGTCGGACGCAGTATGGGTAAGACGAAGGATCTAAGCGCATTTGATCGTGGACAAATTGTCGGGGCCCGACGAATGGGTCACTCCATCTCGGACGTCGTGCAGGCACTGGGATTTTTACGACTGTGTCACGGGTGCACCGTGAGTACATCGAATCCTGTAAAACCATCCCTGCAAGGGCCAACTCCCGTGGACAGCAGCGTGTGGATGAGCGAGGTCATCGTTGGTTAGCTTGCATTGTAACAGCGGATAGACGGGCCACAGTGCAAGAAATCACTCGGCAATTTAACGCTGGTGCACAAAAATGTGTAAGCAGCCACACCATCCAGAACCATCTCCTCGCTAGGGGGTACAGAAGCCATCGTCCCACGAGGGTACCGCTGCTGACCGCACATCACAGGGTGCAAAGATTAGCATGGGCGCTGAAACTGATGAGTCGAGATTCACGTTGGTACATGCGGATGGCAGGATACGCGTTTGGCGCAAACCGCATGAAGCGATGGATCCTTCTTGCCACCAGGGTACTCTTCAAGCTGGTGGCGGTGGCATTCTCGTCTGGGGACTGTTTTCGTGGACTGAAATGGGACTCCTGCTACGTGTAACATCGTCCCTCACAGGTCAACGTTACCGAGATATCCTGGACGACCATTTGCTCCCGTTTGTGCGTCTTCAATATCCCACTTAGGACCTCATCCTGCAACAAGAATATGCAGCTCCCGAATTGTATCCGAATGATTGGATGAACACTCCACCGACGTGACCTCGCTTCCTTGGCCAGCTAGGTCACTTGACTTCAATCCCATTCAGCACATCTGGGATGCCATCGAGAGAGATTTTCGAGGCTCTGACCGCCCTCCGTCAAATCTTCGTGAACTATGGGAGCTTGTTCAGGGGTCGTGGATCCGTATGGCATCCCAACGCTTCCGGTGTCTTGTCGAGTCCATGCCGAGACGAATCGCCGCCGTCGTCAGGGCAAAAGATGCTGCTACACGTTACTAGACAGGTATTTCTAATTCAATTGCTCTTTAGTGTAGTACCAGTTACATAGCAAAATCCCTCATTTATCCGGAAAGAAATTTCTTACATAACGATATTCAATTCCTTTTGAATTTTCCCATGTTTCTCAACACGTCCAAAAGGACGGTCGATCATGTTTATTGCAGCTAGTCTTTCAGGGAGTCCAAGATATGATCCGTTTGCGGATGAGCCCATAGATTACATCCTAGAAAGTCTTAATATACAGGATAATTCAAAATGATTGCCCCGATTACAAATGACAATGCCTGGTTTGTGAACATAGAAACATAGACCACATTGTTGCGCAATGAAGAAGGAAGTTTAGAATTTTGTTCCCATACTTTACAAATGTTCTATGTGACTCCCTTAGGTCACGCGGACAACATCTAAACGGTAATCCATTTCACGCCATACATTATGAAGCATGTCTGTAGTCACTGATCCAAAATTAGCTCAATGCGCATCTTTAGTTCTTTCAGTGTTCTCGGCAAAGGTGGCACATACACATGGTCTTTGACATACCCCACAAAAAGAAGTCACAAGGAGTAAGGTACAGAGACCTGGGGTGCCACTTTTCAAAGTCCAGCGCGCAAAACGCCTTTTCTGCTGCGGTCACCATTTCTTCCCGCTGGCTTTGGCGCACGGGCAGCTCACTTTTCTACTTCACCATAGCAACACAGCAGTAGGTTCCAAAAAATTCTAAACTTCCTTCCTTCTTTCTTGTGTAAGGATATCAGCTGTCTGTTTATCTTCATAAACACGTTGTCATTTTTAATCGGGGCAATCATTTTGAATCACCCTGTACTTGATAGGGGACACATATTGTGGATCTATCTTGCTGTAGTCAAACGTTCTTATGTTATAATAACTGTAGGTGATCTGGCATTTTCTTGCTGATACTGGGCAGACCTACACCTGAGAAAGAGCATAGTCTTATCGATTCCAGGACTTTCTTGAGGTGGCGTGGCGGGGGAAACAGTTAAAGAAGGAAGTATACTTACATAAAAAAACAACTGGATGTTGTACACTCCCGACGATAACTCCTGTTACTCAAGCTGTGTGTTGTTGAACGATGGCATATGACTACGTCGTGTCCTCCTGAGTAAACGGGATCATTGGGTCTTAGATGGTAACATGATGCGCCACAAGAGATTCCACGGGGCCATTTCACAGTTGTTCGAACCCGGGCATCGTTTTAGAAGCAGCTGACAGTGCCCGTTGATCAGCGGATTCAGACGCAATTGATGGTGTGCACTCGACTCTTTTCTTTAGACCATCGGTAAACGGTTTGTCACGTAACGGGGTAAAGCAGACTTGCGTAACAGCTCTGCTGATGAAGTCAAGAGTCGCTGTTAATGTGGTTGATATCTGTAGCAAAATAAAATAATTTTCTTCTAGTTATCCATTAGGTGGGTGCACCAAATTCTTGCAGAAAACTCAATGTAACTTTGAGCATTCGAATACGTTTTCAGGCGATTCGCAAAACCTGACTTAGGTCTAAATAAAATGGCGTAGGCTTTGCCACATGGTTTCTGTACCCTTGACATTCCAAATATACTTGATAATGCTGCGAAAAGGTTTCGTTCGGTGGGATTAAGGAGGTTAGAATAGATAAGGGTCCGACCGTGCGACTCGTGTGATCAAAATGGAGCTAGATAAACGTCACGATCTGACACAAAGAATTGTAGGCCTGCGTGAAGCGGGCTGGTCTACACGTCGTATCGCTGGGCATGTGCAAGGGAATGCACGAACTATTGGACGCTGTTGGCCCCAGTGACTACAAGCTGTTGGCCCCAGTGACTACATGCTATTGGCCCCAGTGACTACATACTATTGGCTCCAGTGACTACATGTGGTTGGCCCCAGTGACTACATACCAGTGACTACTTGTGGTTGGCCCCAATGACTACATACCAGTGACTACTTGTGGTTGGCCCCAGTGGCTACATGATGTTGGCCCCAGTGACTACATGCTGTTGGCCCCAGTGACTAGATGCTGTTGGGCCCCAGTGACTACATGCTGTTGGTCCCAGTGATTATATGCTGTTGGCCTCAGTGACTACAGGAAGGTTCGTACGTGCGTCGGAGTGGCAGTGGTGAAGTCCGACTGACGCCAGCACGTCTGGACCGGCAGATTGTTCGACACGCTCGTTCGTCACCAGAAAGTACTGCAGCCCATATTCGACGTGCTGTGTCATTGGTCACGTCGTTGCACTGATTGTTTATTCTGTCTTTTCGTTATTTTTTTAAGGTGCTATCTACCTTGTGTGCGCATGGAGGATTAGAACTCTGAGTATCAAACACTGCATTATAGCCTCTAACTTAAGGTTATTTTTTCCAAGAAAAGGAGAGGACTATAGGCGAAAGGAAAGCAAAACATTTCTGTTCACGCTGGGCATGTGCTCAGACTGTTGGTACATCAAAAATGCTGAGACAAGATCGATTTTTCTGTGATCTGTATCTGCAATCACAGCGTGTTGTGCACGCAGACTGCTTAACAAAAAAGGTCTTTAATGGCTTTTTATTGTCGCCATTTCAAGCGATAACAGGATGAAAAATGCAGATTCTGAACTATTGTTATGGCTTGTAAAAAAAAAAAAAAAAACGTGAACAGGTAGCCTGCTTTCTTGAAAGCTGGAAAGGAGAGGGGTTCCTGGCAAATTCCGCATTCTCTCGGATGACTTTGATGACTTTAGGCAATCCAGTTCTGTAGTCTCACGATCTCCGAGTGTTACCCAGTTTTTAAGAAGGGTATTTCTATGTGCTAATTCTTTACTGGGGATTCTCAGTCACCAGGAAAGATTTCTTCCGTATGAAGAAGGAAGTCCGAATTTCCTTAACCTCCGGTAGAAAATGAATATATCAGCTCATGTTTCCCCCATTAAATCAAGTATCGAAGAAAATACAACCACAACAACAAAATTGGTTTCAGCCAATTTTTTATTCTTTTCAGTACGGTCTTTACTTGCATGTCTCAAATTCCTTCTTTATGAGAAGTGTAGGATCATAACCGCAGTAAAAAAAAAAAAAAGATATTTTATTTTTAAAAAGGTGGGTTGCGTCACCCAACAGAGTGCACAACTCGACCGCTGCTTGACTTCAGTCCATTGCATTACACAACAGTCACAGGTCCACGCGCGTGCGTTCTTGTGTTCTTGCGCGCATGAAAGTGTGTGTTTTGCTGCACAGGGTGTTTCTAAAAAGTTTAGCCAAACTTTGGGAATTTATCCTATCGTCGATTCTGACGAAAAAAAAAATCGTATGAACTGACTTTTATTTTTTTGTTGTTAATGCAATATAAAGTCTAGACCAATGAGCCATTACATCATGACCACCCCCAGTCTAGAGAAATGAGCGCGCCTGGACCCCGAACGGTGGCGAAAGTGAAGTTCGCCGAGCATTATATATACAAGCCGAGGACCATCTTTCGGTTAGTAGAGTGTTCGTAGTCAGAATGGGAAAAGCTGCCGATTTATCGGAGTTTGATGAAGGGCAAATTGTGATGCCACGGCGCATCCGAACTACGATCTCCGAAACGGCGCGGCTTGTGGGTTGTTCACGTGACGCTGTAGTGAGTACGTATCAAAAGTGGTGCACAGATGACCAAACGACGAACCGTCGTGCAGTCGTGTGTCGTTCGCAGCTCATTGATGCCAGAGTGGAAAGGTGACTGCCGCGCATCGTTCATAGTGAACGCAGGGCCACAGTGCGACCCGCAGCTACAACAGTGGTGATGAGGGCAATATGTCACAACGGACAGTTCATCGCAACCTCCTGCTCATGTGTCTGCGTAGTCGAAGACCCAGCCGGGTCCCCATGCAACCCATCTCCAACAACGCACGAAGTGGGCGCAAGATCATCGAGATTGGACCTCGGATGATTGGAAGAAAGTGGCCTGGTCGGACGAATCAAGATTCCTGGTGCACCATGTTGACGGGCGAGCGCGGTTGCTCTGATTACCAACAGAGGCTTATGGCACCTGGATGCACTGTTAGGCGGAAACATACCTGCGGCGGCGGTGTTAGGCTGTGGGCGATGTTTTCTTGCGACACTTTTGGCCCCATTATCCCAATAGCACAATCCCTGACAGCTGTCAAGTGTCTGAACATCGATGTGGACCAAGTTCACCCAATCATGGCAACAGTGTTTTCTGCTGGTGATGGCCATGACCAACAGGATAATGCGCCATTGCCGCCTCGGTGGCGCAGTGGTCTAAGCGATGGCTTCTGATCATTCGTCCGAGATGGGTCAGGGTGCGAATCCCGGTGAGGCATGGATGCTGTGTTTGTCTTACGGCACTGGCTCTCTCCCTTCCCTGGTACCAGTGGTCCTAAATTAGGGACGAGCGACTGCTCATTGTCCATTGAGCTGCTCACGATGGTCGTTAAACCTCCAATAAAAAAAATAATAATAATAACCGGTGAGATTGGTGTAAATGCCAGAAGGCAAATGCTGTCAGCTTCACGTCAGCGCCAGTATCGGAGAATTCGCGAGCTTAGCTTTCGGAATTTCGAAAATATGACAGAGCAAAAATATCAGTTGCATACTTGGAACGCATCTTTGTTTGCAACGAATGTGTGATTGAAAGTGGGGCCGGCAGGTGAATTTAGGCTTACAATGATGAGGTAAAAGTACCGGGGTATTTCTAACTGGTGCAGTATCATTGGATTGCTGTATAAGGGAGTAAGGACCCTTAAACGCGGGGTATGATACATCAGGGCACTGGAATCGCTCCTTTTCCATTCGTAAAAAACTGCTGCGTTGCTTTCATCCATTGCAATTACATCCGCTCGCACGTCGAAACAATATTTTCGTACGAACGGTAAAAGGGAATTGCAGCGTCACGATATATCCTATCCTCCGTTGTGGGGTTCTGCTATCTTTAGACAAAACTTCAATGCTTATAAATGCCCTTGAATACTTTATTCAAGCGCATTTTCAAGTGCAAAAGTATTCAAGGGCATTTATAAGCAATGCACTGCTTTATAAATGCCCTTGAATATTTTTGTCTTCTCAGTGTACACCCAAAAGTTCTCCTTTCATACCACTTTTTACGATTGATTCTTAAACAAAAGATGCTTACCAAATGTACAATGGCCATTTTTGCCATGGAATACGGGATACACGAAAATACAATAAAAATCTGAAGTTGTGATTCCGTCTATTGGTGCAAATTATGACAAGAGTGGTTAATCAAATAATATGGTTAATAAAATATGTCAGTAATATGGTTTATCTGCTTCTCCGGGCTTTCACCGGAGACAATGAATTATATTCATCCAGATTCGCTAAATATGAATGCCGTTACTTCGACGTGATGTGTTAAATTAAAATTAATTGGAAACTTGAGAGTTTGTCATTCTGGGTGGTTAGTGGTTAGCATTATCGGGCGCAAACTGGGAGACGAGGTTTGATTCCCGCTCCAGGACGATGGAATTTTAAAGTTTTCGGATTTTATTTGACTTACCACACTTGCCATAATTTGCACCAACAGAGTGAATCACAGCTTCGAATTTGTATTGGCCATTTTTGCTCTATCATACTTTCGGAGTTTGGGGAGCTAAGTTCGCGAATTCGCCGCTAGAGGAGCTAAATTCGAGGTGATAGGATTGACGTTCTGGCACTTAACCAATACCGTTTGTTGAGTATCGTCATGAGCCTCCGTTTGCTTGTTAAGCGGATGGTGCGCGACATTTCCGTCCCTTTTTTTATGATCAGTATCTCAAACCTGATGGCTCGTTCAACTTCATCCCACAAATTATCAATGGGGTTGAGATCTGGAGATTGTGGGGGCCACCTAAGCAAAGTAAACTCACCGGCATGTTCCTGAAACCAATCCTCTACAATACGGTCACTATTGCAGAACGCATTATCATGTTGAAAGTAGCCATTGCCATTGGGATAAACTATCCACATGACAGGATGCACTTGGTCCGCAACGATGTTTAGATATGATGTACCAGTCACACACGAATTAAAGAGCCCAAAGCATGCCAAGAAAACATTCCCAAACCATAACGTTGCCTCCACCAACTTGAAGGGTTGTAGCAATGCATTTGTGGTCCATGCTTTCGTGCTGTTTCCGCCGAATTCTCACTCGGCCATCGGCATGGTTTAACTGAAAACGTGATTCATCGGACCATATAATTTGTTTCCAATTATCGACTGTCCAATCCTTGTGCTCCTGTGTGAACTGGAGACGTTTCCTCTTGTTAACTGCAGACAGAAAAGGTGTTCGAACAGGCCTTCGGCTGCCATATCCCATCCGATGCAATGTACAGCGAACAGTGCGTGCAGAGATCATTTGAGGGGATCCTTGATTAAGATGGTCTGTAATTTGCTGCACTGTTGCTCTTCTGTTGTCTGTTACCAGTCTGGACACTCTCCGTTCCGCCCGAGCAGTCAGTAGTCGATGAAGACCACACGTTGAACGTAGAGACCCAGTTTTTTGGCTGACAGTCCAGTCTTTAAACACTTTAACAACAGCTGCTCTGGAACATTTTACAAATGCGGCGGTTTCGGTGATACTCGCTCCATGGCTCCGAGCTCCTACAATCATCCCACGTTGAAAGTCCGTGAAATCGCATTTTTTTTTACCCATCTCGTCATCCAAAAATCACTTCTACTACTTTCGCAAGCACTAAGCTTTCCCTTTTTATAGTAGCCTCGCCCTCTGGCGGCAACAGCGTGAAGCCATAACTAATTTGCTTAAAACTGTCAGGTGGTCATAATAAAGTGGTCACTTAGTGCATAACCCATGAGGGCTAAAAGCTGATGTCAGGAGAAAAGTGCGTCCTGAAAAAGGATAATCCATCTACTTTGGTACAAAGCAAAACTTCACGAAAGCATCTTGAATATTGATCTGAGAATGAAAACTGAAACAGCTATCTCAAGCCTGAAGTGATCTTGAGTAATTACTCGGTTTACTCCAGGGGATACGTTCCCGAGATTTCAGGCATAAATTGAAGCAAAAAAAATAAGTAGGTCGTCCAGAAAGTAATATCTTAAGCAATAATGGCGCGTGAAGCGGCAAACGGTCAGGGTCACCCATCCTCAGTTAGACGTTGGCAAGGCTCGTGGCAAGTTTCGTGTTAATACAGTGATTGGTACCGTTGTTGTGCTTGTTTGAAATGGCGAAGCCAATTGAAAATCCCGCGGAGTACGAGGTGCGCTCTGTGATTCGCTTTCTGAATGCTGAAAACTTTCGTCCGAAAGACATTACTACTGTTTACGGTGAAGGCGTGATGGATGAATTATCGGTACGGCAGTGGGTTCGAATGCTTAATGCAGGGAGAGAAGTGACGGTTTGTGGAGTGAATTGTTGGTGAGGCGAAGACCCAGCCCATAACATAAACAATATTGACAAAAGTCACCGGACACCTAGAAGAGAAACACAACACAACATTTATTGACATACTAGTATATTAGTACGGTGTCGGTCCACCTTTGGCCTTAATGCATGCACTGATCATTCGAGACATGATTTCGATAAGGTTTTGGAACACATCGGTAGGTATGCACTGATCATTCGAGACATGATTTTGATAAGGTTTTGGAACACATCGGTAGGTATGCGCTTCCATTCAGTACATAGTCCTGCCGCTAACTGCTGCTTAGTGGTAGGCCTTGGTTCCAAACTTCTTATGCGGCACTCTAATTCACCCCATAGTTGCTCTATGGGATTAAGATCAGGACTCTGGTGTTTCCAGTCCACACACGATACGGAATTATCGTCAAACCACGCCGTAACAGTCCTTGCTTTATGGCTCGGTCCATTATTCTGCTGATTCCAACAAGGCTTGGTTCCATAGTACTGCAACAGAATTGGTAGGGCATAATTATCCAGAATATCGAGGTAGGCGTGCTGGTTAACAGGTTTCTCCGCGATAACCAATGGGCCGGGACCATACCACGAAACACAACCCTACACGAGTACACTACCAGCTCCAAACTCCACCGTAGGTACAGTACACTGTGGTAAATAGCGTTCCCCTGGCTGCCGCCATACCCACACACGGCCATCAGACTGATGGATCGTGTATCTGGATTCATCAGTCCATAGGACCCGTTTTCGTGGATCTACGGTCTACGATAAATGTTCTTTACACCATGCTAAACGACGAGTAGCATTCCGAGTGGAGATGAAAGGTTTATGAGCAGCGGCACGACCACGGTAAACAACGGAATGAAGTTCTCTGCGAATGGTACGTGTACATACCGAGGTTCCAGCATTTTTACTCACTTACACTAAGGTCTTGTGCTGTACTCCGTCGATTAGCTGTAACGACTCTCCTGAGTATTAACAAATTTTATTGAACTCTTAGGCAAAAAATAATACAGGCGCACCACAAAGTGGGGAAAACAATAATTAAACAATGAATGAAAGTAATGACATTATCAACAGATGAATGCGGCTACGCTAGTCAAGATAATATGAAAAATGCTAAAATCCACAACAAGGTCGTAAAATACACGATACACAGAGACAGCAAAGTACACGAAAGCAATTACAATTGGCACTGGCAATAGCCATGATGTAATCGAGGAACGCCTAACCACAGAAAAGGACATCCAACACGGCACTCTATTAACAATCAGGAAAACTGGAAATAGAAACAATAATTAACAATAAATACAGTAAGCACTATGCACCAACAGTGCGCAACAAACCCGGTAAAATTCACACGAATACCACTCAAGTGAGTTATTCTGAAGACAAGATTAAGGCGTGCCACACTGAGTGACGCTAAACAATGAGAAAACAGTTCTACAAGTGAACGGGCATCACCACTCAAGAACATAGAGGGCAAAACATAAAGGAACAACATAGCATCATGCACAATTCGAAAAACGGTATAAATAAATGTGAGCCCAATGACACGGACTCGAACAGAAATCGCACGAGGTTTGAAGATACAATACAAAACGCCAAAAACGCAAGTGCAAAACCCCGGGGCACATCGGGGATACAAAACAAACAAGAATTACAAATAGCACGGTGCACTGTGAACAGGAAAAATACGCGTGAGTTATAGTTGATAATGACAGCAAGCACAGTACCAGAGAAATAATGCAGATTACGGTAAGTTACATAATACGCACTACAGGTGAATGGCAAGCGCCAACTAAACAAAAAACAGAACAATAAAAATTACAACTCACACTTGATGGTAAGCTCAATTCACAAAAATTAACATTGATACAAAATTTATAGTGACCCTGGACTCAACCAAGGATCAAAGAATCACAAAGGAACTAGTACCAACAGAAATGCCGAAGAAAAGTACACTGTATACATACAAGAAAACAGAAAAAATTGTACAAATTCAAGAAACACAATAACAAGAACAAGGCATGAACAACACGGTACACATTATCAGCTTATCCGAGATGAACACCGCAAGCGAGTGCAAAAAAGAAGCACAACGCTCGCGTAAACCGACGAAAGCATGAAAAAGAAAATCGTATAAAATGATACAGTATTTACAGGTCAATGAACTTTCACCAACTCAAACAGAACGAAGAGCGTGAAAAGTGTGCAGCGAGGTCAAATTCACATAACACAAATACAACAGGGGAACGAGAGTCCGGAAACTTCGGACTCGAACATATACCCTGTGATAAGCCGAACATTACATGACTGGAAAGAAAAACAAGGAATAAGCACACTGGGTACACAGGGAAACAGAACATTCGAGTGAGAGATAGGAACCAGCAAGCGCTGTTATTCGTTGCATAACAATACATAATACACAGTACAATGGTCCAGTGAACAGGAACGATGTAAAACTTCAGTATACACAATGTGCGTGCTATATAAATTACAAGCATAGAGAACAGAACTTCGCTGTATCAGATAACAGTAGGGAAAAAGAAGCAATGGACGAACAATTTACAATAAACAGGGTACATGGCAAACCAAGGTACGAAAAAAAGTGACAATATCAGAAATTATGTACAATGAAGATAGGTTACAACAGCATACAATTACAGCCAACCAACAATACCACGCCAATTGACAGCAATAAGGTGACCATAAAATATGGTACATATATATCATAAAACACCAGGAAGAAAATGAAAAAAAGAAAGTGGTACATGCAGCTTAGACTCGGGTACAAACCTGTACCGAAACAAAAGAAAACGAGTCACATTAGTTAACAATTCGCAAAACCTATGCCAAGAAAGGCACGCCACGGTGGACAACTACATAACCTGCCATTTGAGAGAACAGACACAAATAAATGCAGATCCAACAAAATAACAAAATATAATTACAAATATACACTGTGTCCCAAAAGGCACATGGAAAAGTAAGAGGAGAAAGAACAACGCAATTAACACGAAAGACACAGCGTCGACCCGTCAACTCGGAACCACCCGGTTTCCTGCGCCCAGGCAGACCGGAAGGAAACCAGAGATTGGGGGGTGGACGCTGCAAAGTACTCCAGCCGGAGACGAGCCAAGATGCGATTCCGAAAAATCTTCCGCAGAGCTGCACCTACAGAAAGGATGCTAGGTGTGGCAGAACGTGATCGTATAGAAAGGCGGTAAAGATGAATAACATGCTTCACAAGGACGAATAGGTAGGCAGAAGAATCCGGAAGTTTAGTTGGGGGATGCTTAGTTAGAAGTAGCTATGGATATGATGGGAGAGGAAGATCCCTGGAACAAATAATGCCAGCAAGACGAAAAGCAGTATGAAGCAGAGGTAGCAGAATGGGACAGTGACAATAAACGTGTGGAACATCGCCTTCAGAACCACAAAAAATACAGAGTGAAGTAGAAGAAATAGACGTACGAAAGAGAGAGGAAGGAACGGGAAGACGACGGTGGAGAAACCGCCATTGAAGGTTAAGCTCCAGCGGGGAGGAGAGCGGCGAAGAAGATGCAGACCAGATTGTCAAAGAAAGCGAAGAAGAAACATCAGGGAGTGGGTGGGGAATAGCGAGGGGTGTGCTAAGAAGAGTATAGATCGAACCGGTGGAAAAAGAAGAAATGGGGGCAATAGAGACACGAAGAGGAAGGAAGAAAGGAATAGAGAGGCTAGGACCAGAAACAGAGATGAGACCAGAATCAGAAACAAGGGAAGGGAAGAGAGAACAGAGAGTAAAACGAAGGAGATCATAATCTTCCTCCAGTAGAGGAGTAGAAGCGGGGAAGAGAGAGGAAAGGGGCTTCCAGGAGAGGTCAGCAGTAACTAAAGCTTGAACAGTTAAGATTCCA
This sequence comes from Macrothele yani, assembly GCA_039090855.1. Lineage (NCBI taxonomy): Eukaryota > Metazoa > Arthropoda > Arachnida > Araneae > Macrothelidae > Macrothele > Macrothele yani. The sequence continues at coordinate 122,765,417 of CM077025.1, read as the reverse complement.
GAGCGGACCCAAGGAGGGAAGATGAAGTAGGGTTGATCAGGAGGGTGAATCAGAGTCGAAAAGAAAAGTGGTTCGGCAAGAAGATCACGAGTAGTAGAGGGAGTTGCGCGAAGAAGTGGAAGTGAGCGGAAGAACGCTAGAGCTTGAGTAATGAGGGATGGAAATTGATTAAAATAAGAAGGATAAGAGTCCATCCGAAGATATAAGAGAAAAGAAAAGGATGGATCTCTGAGAGAGATAAGAATATCAAAAGTAGAGCAGAGTGATGGAGAAGGAGTGAGAAGAAGGCGAAGGAACGAAACGATGCGAAAGGCTCGGTAGTAAAGGCGTACATCCGGTAGGCGAATTCCTCCCAAAGAAGCTGGAAGAGTGAGAGTCGTAGCAGAAACCCAATGCTTTGCTGACCAAATCACGGAAGTAAAGATGCTGTTGATAGTAGAGAGACGAGCCGAGGTAAACACCGATGAGTTCCAAGAAAACAAGCATTGGGATAGAACGCATCGCTGGACAATTTGCGCTCTCTGAATGTAAGATGCGAAAGAATGCGTGAATCGCCAAAACGCAGCTGAGCGTTGTAATCGAGGAAGGAGTTCATTCCAGGTAATAATTCCAGAAGTGAATGGATGTCCAATCTGGGCGCCAAGAATTTTCTGGGTCGAGGAGGACCACACCGCACCCCATGGGGCATCGGTGCGACCCATCCAAGACCCACACCACAACCCGGTGCTCTTGAGCACATTCAAGGACGCACCAGAGAGAGCTGCATACTGTTGATAAGTGGAGTGTAGAATATCAAACTGTTCATCTCGTCGGAGACAGAAAGTGGCGTCATCTGCATAGGCTGAAACAACGAAACAGTGATGCCTGGTTCTAGAAACGGTCAACGGCAATGCAGAAAGAAGAGATGAACGGCTGGCAATCAAGAAAGGTTCGAATGCGAGGGCAAAGAGTTGCCCTGAGAGGAGGCAACCCTGCCGGATTCCTCGTTGGAAAGGGATGGGTGCCGTCAAAAATGAGGCCGCCCGAAACTGAAAATGAGCGCCCCGATAAAGACTGAGAAGGAGAGAGACAAAAGGAGAAGGAAAGCCAAAATGGGTTAGAACAGCAGAGAGATAGTCATGGGAAACGTTATCAAAAGCAGACTGTTGATCAATGTTAAATAGAGCTAGGGGTTCCGAATTTTTGCGAGCAAGAAAATTGAGATTAAGAAGAAAACAAATGTTTTTAGCGATAGGCCGACCAGGCACAGTGTATGACTGGTCGGGAGAAACAAGAAACGAAAGGACAGAGTTAAGACGTCGAGAAAGAAGTTTCGTGAAAAATTTATAATCAATATTAAGGATGGAGATAGGGCGCCAATTTGTCAGATTCAGGAGGTCCCCCTTCTTTGGCAGGAGGATGACATGAGCAACTGTAAATTCCGGCGGAAGCGCAGAAGAAGAAAGAGCACAAGAAAAACCAGCAGAAAGAAAAGCTAGAAGGGACGGAAGAAAAGCACGGTAGAAGGACAGCGCAAAACCATCAGGTCTCGGGTAGGCATGGGAGTTCAGGGAGGAAAACGCCTCTCGAAGTTTAGGCAAAGAAAACTCAGCAGTGAGGGGAGCACAGAGAGAAGGCGGGACCTGAGGGAGAGAAGAGAGAAAGGGAGAAGAAGAAAGATCAGTAACCTGCGCGACCGCTCGGAACTTCTCCTGAAAGAAGTGACGGACTTTGGAGCAAATAAGAGATGTGTCGAACGTGGTGGAGCCATTAGGAAGGCGAAGATGTCGAAGTGAGGTTGACGCTCGTCTCGAAGATTCCATCTTGGAAAGAACTTCAAAGGCTTGTGTCGATGGAGATAGATGCAGAAGTCGAAGTCGACGCACAGCTTTTTGGGCAAGCGGTTGTAGGTGAGCGTGTAGTTCATCGTGAACTACTGAATACTGTGGATCCGACATTTGTAACGAAGAAAGTAAACCCCGAAGATTGCTGATCGCCATCGCACGAGTGGTAGTGATGGAAAATGAAAGGCGTCGTACCAATAATAGAAGGTCTTGTTTAATGTCGAGCCACAGGCGCAGGGCACTCGGAGTAGTAGCTAGCAGAGGTTTCCTAGCAGCAAGGAACTGCTCAACTGTATCGCAGAAAGACCGATCTTGTAAAATTGTATCATCAAAACTCCATCCACGACGAGCCGAAGGTGGTGATGGGGAGACACAAACAGATAGAGACACGGCGCTATGATCGGAGGACACTGTTGGGAGGTGCCGTGCCGAAGTAATAGTGGGAATCAAAGAAAAGACAACATAAATACGGTCCAATCGAGAGGCAGTAGAAAACTGCGTCGGGGAATTGCACCAAGTAAATGAAATGGTTTGAGGATTTAGCTGGCGAAAAGAGTCAACAAGCTGAAAATCAGCAATAAACTGTGTTAACTTGGAGACAAGATTCGCACGGTTTTCTCCGTGCGGCAAATAGCGGTCTACAGAGGGCTGCACCGTGCAGCTAAAATCACCTCCAATGATGAAAAAATCCCCGGAGGGAATCGTAGCAATCGCTGCACGTAGACTCCGAAAAAGTGGATTAACAAATGATTCTTCAGTTGGTATATACACATTAAACACATGAAAAGTTACAGTATCAACACAGAAAGTAAGGCATTGCAATAATTCTGAATATAAGTTATTGACAGAAATAGAAGATATACGGTGCATTAAACGACGGTGTACACCGACGGCAATGCCACCAGACCTAGATTGGCGGTACGCATGGTAGAATGTGTAAGGCCACGACCGCCATCTGTGTGTCGGCGTATCAGTTGAACATCAAGTCTCTTGAAGGAGGAGGACATCACTGGCATCCGCCGCGAGGTCCTCATAGACAAGGGCATTCACATCAGGGGTCGCTAATCCGCGACAGTTGAAGGTCGTCACCGTGAAAGCGCCAAATCAGAAGGTGGAGTGAGCACTTTACGCAAGTGGTCTCGAAGATTAGTGTATCGACGATGCATCATTTTCACAGCAGCAGCATCATCAGAAGACGAACGCCGTCAACTGCGCAGTCACAGCCGGAAGCTGAGCCGTATGTGCCTGGACAAAAGGAGGGAATCCTCCACGCAACGATTTCCGACAGAAAACGTCATATAACTCCGGATATGATAAAGGAGTCGACGGAAATACATGTTGTTGCAGTCTTGCAAGAAAATCCTCATAAGGTAAGATAAAGTCTTCAGGGTTCGAAGACAAATCACAGTTTTTCAGGCGAGAAGCCGACGTACGGGATCGAGTAGAAAGTGGCGATTTCCCTTGAGGCTTCCGCCGCTTGGAGGAATCGTCGGGGGCCTTTGGGGCTTCTCTTTTGTCAGTGCGAGACCTAGAGGTCGCGTCCGACCCATCACTTAAGGTGTGGTCACTGACGCTCTGGTAAGCGGTGTCGGTGTCCGCATTGGAAGTTTCAGTATCAGACAACACCCCTCCATCAGCATCAGTAATGTCGCCAGGTGGTGCAGCAGCAAGGAAAGGCAATGTCGTTGGTAATTCAGGATAATGCTCTACAGAAGCAGGTGGTGGTAAGGCAGTCGACTTAGGAGAGATCTCTATGTGAAGAGGATCAGCAGGTGCCGAAGATAGTGATGAGGCACCAACAGGGGTGTAGTGAGTATCCATCCGTGGTGCAGAAGAACCAGTTGATGGCCGTGCAATAGGACACTCTTTGTAGAAATGTCCAACTTCCTTGCACTGACTGCAATGGAATTCAGTCAATAGATCAATTTGGCGAGTCTGACCATCACACTTAACTGTGAAGTGAGTTGGGAGCTGAGCAATAGTTTCTTGAGAAGGAAAAACGACACGTGCAACTCGACGGGCTCCACGGATGGTATCATGCATCGGGTCGTTCTTTGCAGCTAAGTTTGTTTGAATCCCTCCAACGACTCGCCCCAGAGATGAAAGCACGGCATATAACATGACGTCAGTCACCTCTGGGGGTACAGGGTAAAAGGAAACATTTACTGGTCGTTGGGCCACTGGTTCTGGAGTAAGTTGGCGATCTCTAATGGTTAAGCCTGTCGTCAGGACAGACTTGGCATATTCAACTTTGGCAAGATAAACGACAACCATCCGGCCCCGCCGGAACATATGCGAAATGGCGTCTGGGGGAAACAGGCTTTGAAGGGCATCGGCATAGATCCGCATCGGTGTATCTGGGAGAGCCTCAAAACTAACTCCCTTAGCCAGGTTTTCAAAGAAAGCAGTCGCGGCTGGCGAGCCTGCTGGAATTTCAAGAAGAATGTCGTTTCCAGCACGATAAATATAAGTGTGCAAAGCTTGAGCGCTTGCATACAGATCCTTGGAAAGCTGTCGAGGAGTAGAAGAGGCTGCAACCTTAGAATACGTGGCAGGCTACTGAACGGGCACAGAAGAACTGGAAGAGGCTTCACCACCAGTAATATCCATGGCTTCATCAACTGGAGCAGAAGCTGAAAGGTTTGACGTAGTTGGGGAAGTCAACGGATTGACACCCGAAAGGCTACCAAACGCACCACTCGGAGAGGGTAGTGCATCAGTGCTAGCTAGGGAAGACAGCGCAGGTACGCTGACATCAGTCGGAAATGATGATGATGATGATGATGGACTACGGGAAGCGAGGGCTGGGCTCCGCCTTTCTCCGCCGGAAGTCGCCATTTGCATATTTGACGAAGTGTACATCGCCGACCTGCAAGGTCGAACGTAAATAAACTGATAATAGTAAAAGAAAAAAACTCACCCGCTCGGGAGTAGACTTAAAATAATCACTGGACTTTCACGAATCGACGACGACAAACAGGTAAGGAAGAAACACTTGATATCACACAACACAAACCAATATATACGGGCCGCCCCGGTGGCGCAGTGGTCTAAGGCGTTGGCCTCTGATCATTCGTCCGAAGGGGTCCGGGTTCGAATCCCGGTGAGGCATGGATGTTGTGTTTGTCTTACGGCACTGGCTCTCTCCCTTCCCTGGAACCAGTGACCCTAAATTAGGGACGGGCGACTGCTTATAGCCCATTGAGTTGCTCACGGTGGTCGTTAAACCTCCAATCAAAAAAAAAAAAAACAATATATACGGAACTCGCATGAACGTCACCGCTGAGCTTGAGGCTTCGACGTCCTCTATCACTGATTTTCTTTGGTCTGCCGGTACGTTTTGCTGCTTCAGGCACGATATGTGTCTTCCACTTATTCAGTACACCCAAAACAGCTGACTTTGGTATGTTTAAACGCCTCTCTGTTTCTCTTATGGACAACCTACTAATATAACAGCCAACAATCTTTCCTTTCTCAAAGTCAGTTCTCTCCCGCCGCGACATTTTCACTCAATCTCACAGTGCGATATGATCCCGGTCAGCTGCAGGCTTGCTTTCATGCCTTTTGCAGCTGTACCGCGCATCTGAACAACTCAGCGAATCCGTTCATTTGCTTTTGAAAGGGTGTCCGGTGACTTTTGTCAATATAGTGCATATGTTATGAAAAGGAACTAAAAACAAATTTTGTAGAGAAGCGATTTGGATGTATATTGTGTGATATAAATATACAGAAGTACAGTATACTACACTTATGTATTTCATATCTATTTATATTATTCGACGATAGTTCAACAAAAGCATAGGAAGGAATCAAGCACGACGGAGGGAAGGGAGGTAGACTTAAAACATTGATAACATTTGCGGAGGAGAAAATTTATATCTTGTAAAAAAAAAAAGTTAACTCGTTTTACTCTGTATCATCCTTTCTGAACAAAACCGCACATTTTACGCTTAATTTCTTTATTCAGCAATAGTTAATGAGTGGCTATTACATCACTCACAACACCAATCGAACGTTCACTGCTCTAAAAATTCAAAGGAGAACTTTTTACAGAAGAACTACTTTTCTCAAAAAAAAAAAAAAAAAAAAAAAAACTTCGAGTCCAGAATAAAGGTAACACGTCTGTTTGCAAAATTGCACGCTTCATGTTGATCACATTTAAGGGCCATGAGCCACAAATTAAGTCCGTGACCCGTGAAAACTGTGTCTAGGTGAAATCAAGCTGGAATCACATTTCTATACACTGAAGAGCAATTGAATTAGAGACACCTGTCTATTAACGTGTAGCACCACCTTTCGCCCTGATGACGGCGGCGGTTCGTCTCGGCATGGACTCGACAAGACACCGGAAGCGTTGGAAAGCTATACGGATCCACGACCCCTGAGCAAGCTCCCACAGTTCACGAAGATTTGACGGAGGGCGGTCAGAGCCTCGAACATCTCTCTCGATGGCATCCCAGATGTGCTCAATGGGATTGAAGTCAGGTGACCTAGCTGGCCAAGGAAGCGATGTCACGTCGGTGGAGTGTTCATCCAACCATTCGGATACAATTCGGGAGTGATGGCATGGTGCATTGTCTGTTGCAGGATGAGGTACCTAGTGGGATGTTGAAGACGCACAAACGGGAGCAAATGGTCGTCCAGAATATCCCGGTAACCTGGTACGTGTGACATCGTACCTGTGAGGGACGATGTCACACGTACCAGGGGTCCCATTGCAGTCCACGAAAACAGTCCTTAGATGAGAATGCCACGTCCACCAGCTTGAAGAGTACCCTGCTGGCAAGAAGGATCCATCGCTTCATGTGGTTTGCGCCATACTCGTATCCTGCCATCCGCATGTACCAACGTGAATCTCGACTCATCAGTTCAGGCAACATTTTTCCCACATGTCTAGGATCCAGTGGCGATGTTTCAGCGCCCATGCTAATCTTTGCACCCTGTGATGTGCGGTCAGCAGCGGTACCCTCGTGGGACGATGGCTTCTGTACCCCATAGCGAGGTGATGGTTCTGGATGATGTGGTAGCTTACACGTTTTTGTGCACCAGCGTTAAATTGCCGAGTGATTTCTTGCTCTGTGGCCCGTCTATCCGCTGTTACAATGCGAGATAGCCGACGATGACCCCGTTCATCCACACGCTGTTGTCCACGGCAGTTGGCCTTTGCAGGGATGGTTTTACAGGATTCGATGTACTCACAGTGCACCCGTGACACAGTAGCTATTGAAAATCCCAGTGCCTGCACGACGTCCGAGATGGAATGACCCATTTGTCGGGCCCTGACAATTTGCTCACGATCAAATACGCTTAGATCCTTCGTCTTACCCATACTGCGTCCGACTCTTACTGATTCCCGTCGCATCACTCCTTATATTGTCGGATCGCTGCATACGTCATGTCGTTTCCGTTTACAGGGCCACCCACAGCGCCACATTTGCATAACGCCAGCTGTCTCTAATTCAATTGCTCTTCAGTGTAGTTATAGCAATAATCCAAAGGGCGAGATCCAAGGTAAAAATTATCCAAGGTAAAATCATCAGTTGAATAAATAAATCCATCGCTATTTCCACGTTACGCAACGCACAGCAACCGAGAAACTGTTATTCGGCCGCCGTCGGGGAATGGAATCCCGAATCTCTCGATATCTAGCCGAGCGTGTTAGCTTTACACCACAGCGACCAACAATTCACGGCGCTGTATATTCACTGCACACACATAGCGCCGTGTATTGGATGCAACAATTCATTGCACACATAGCGCCTTGATTTTTTTTATACATCGCTTCGATGGAAGTTTATTGAAGTATTGTAACATGTTATCTGTCACTGAACGAACTTTCTTCGCTCATAAGTTAGATGACTGTGTTAGAAAAAGTGAAGTGTAGGTGTTATTCGTAAAGTAGAACAAAGACGGAGTGGACGGATGTTTTTGAGAATTTACCATTTTGTATTGAGAGAATTAACAATTTTTTAAGTTTCAAAGAATTTACTACTCTTCACTCATTTGGCAAAAGTTTTAACAAATTAACTGCCGCCTGCGAATAGAGCATAAGCTGTTGTGAAATAATTTGTCTCTTTTTCCAGAATTACATTCATCGTCAAAAAAATTGTTGTACCCAGAAGGACGTATCGGATTGCAATGCTATTCGGGAGGAAGGTAAAGATTGCCAGGAACAACAAATGATTAGACACTGAGACTGATATGGGCAATATTTATTGAGCTACACGCCAATAAGCAGTGTCTCTCAGTATGGCGTCGGGCCGCCATGTTTACTCACACAACATGCTAGACGTCTCGGCATGGAGTTGTACAGGTTCCTAATGGTGTCCTGCCATAAGCCATCGCATGCAGCTTGAATCTTCTCACGCAGTTCCTGCAGATTGTGCACCAGAGGTGGAGTGCGGACAGCGCGTGTAATAGCATCCCACACATTTTCAATCGCCGATAGGTCTGGCGATGCGGCTGGCCATGGCAGAGTGTCAGTGCCTTGAAGGCCAGTTCTCGAAACAGCAGCAGTACGCGGAGGAGCGTTGTTGGAAAATCCCACTGGTGTCAGCATTCAGAGAAGGTATGGCCACTGGTTGCAGGACCTCATTAACGTAACACTGGGCTGTCAAAATGTATGTAATGAACACCAAAAGTAATCTGGCATCATAGGCAATTGCACCCACACCAGGACACCAGGCCTTCTGGACGTGTGATGCTCGACAATAAACCGTTCATCTTGGTGCTCACCACGGTGCTTCCACACACGGATTCGTTGGTCGTCTCCTCTAAGACAAAACCGGGACTCGTCACTGAAGATTACCTGCTACCATTCTGAGTGGCTCCATGACAGTCTGGCATGACGCCATTGTTGTCTTTGCCGACGATGCACTCGTGTTAAGGGAAGCCATCGTAACGGTCTGCGTGCGTGTAGTCCGACGTCGTGCAGCCGTCTGCCAATGGTACTGGCACTAATCGGACGATGCACGGAGGGCACCACTGCCCGCTGAAGATCTGCAATCGTGGTTGTCGGACAACCTGGTTCATCTAGGTCTCCCAAACTCTCCGTGGTTCGTCTAGGTCTCCCAGACTCTCCGTGGTTCGTCTAGGTCTCCCAGACTCTCCGTTGTTCATCTAGGTCTCCCAGACTCTCCGTTGTTCGTCTAGGTCTCCCAGACCCTTGCTGTCTCTGCTGCGTACCTTGTTCTATCAACTGCCGCCAATAGCGCGCTATGGTCATATCCGAACGACTGGTATGGCGCGCAATACTGCGATAAGACCCTTCCCGGAACCAGGCGATGCGGCACCCTCGAACTCTTCCAACTGCTCGAATTGCTTCCTAACTTTTCTCCGAGGCATACGTCACTTGCAAAGGATGAAACCAACACAACAGCACGAGTCAGAATAGCAAGCGCGCGCAACTGGACGACTTTATATAAATTGTCAGGCGTAGCACGACGACCCCTCCTTGCTTGCGTCACATGCGCGGCAGAGCGTGATACTTGAATCATTTACATGTCTCACTATGTCAAACCTACCCACCAAGTTTCATTCCTGTCGGTTGCTTCCTTCTGGGTGCAACTATTTTTTGGACGATGAGTGTATTTATCACTTGATAGGGCATTTGCTTAGCTACTTTCAACACGCCCAGATTTAGAATTCGAATGGGTATTTGTCTAATCACTTTCACGGTTCCTAGTCTACATATGCAAGGCATTTGTTGACAAAAAAATAAATAAAAATTAAACACTATCTTCTTAAGTTACTAAACGACAGGAAAAAGAGAAAAAGATATGTTTTCTAATTCCAAAGGCTGGTTTTCCTTTATTATAACTTGGGCCATGACAGATGAAGCTACTGTAATAAATAAAATGTCAGGTAGAAAACTCCTTGAAACTTTATACAAAGTTATGGCAATCATAATGTTGTTGAAGACTCACTGTATTTTGTATTTTGTGATTTCAAACAGCATGCTTAATTAACTTTGATACAGTTTTCTATTTACCACATGTATTGGTATTTACTTAGATTTTTCATGGATTTCTTTTTATCCCTTGAATCGATATGTAGTAAAATGCTTTCATATAACATTATTCATTCGTTGGATAGATATTTATTAAACTGATTTCACACCTGATTCATCACCAGAATGAGAATTTACTGAACTACCTTGACAGTCGTCTCATTCATAACTGAAATAAATAATAATCTTCTGAAGTTAATTTATGTTGTGCTCTATTGTAATGGATACTTACTTGACAGCTTTCAATTTTCGCAATTTGTTGTTTAAGATTTGAACTGACATTTACTAAAAAAAAATAATTAGTTTGCGGTTTATAACTTGAACTGATTTTTTTTGAGAGAGGGAAGGGGTAGGGTTAACGGAAAGGTGACTTCCCGTATCTTTTTACGGATGCAGGAAGTCGCCTGTCACTAATTTTTACAGGGCTTGGTGTTGATTTATATTTAAGCACCCTGTGAGGAGGATCGTTGGCAGAAAGTTTTTGTATAGGGGTTTTAATCCGTATTTTACCCAGCTGAAGCAGATAAATCAAATATAAGTAGAATAACAGCCAAAATAATAGCTCGCTCTTGCAGTGAGGAAAATGTTTATTCAGTTGATATGGGGAATGTCTGGAAGCATTGTCCTTAATTCCGATATCTTATTAAAATGTCGAATCTCCTACTCTCGCACGGTCAATAATCCCTCTCACTAATAATCAGCGCTCATTGCGTTTTGCTTATCTCCGTTCACGCCGACCAGAGAGAATCTACCACCTCCTTCCTTGGTCTCTTTGCACCCCAATATCTTTCGAGAAGAGAAGTCAAATCTACGGCAGAAGAGTGAAAAAGCCTCTGCTTCTTAGAAACATTCCCCAAAAAGAACATCACCCTGCGTTAAGGTGCAGATCCTCCTTAAAATAATTTCCTCTGTGACCCCTCCAAGAGTGTCTCCTTCCACCTTCGGCCGCTTGCGTTTTTCCCCGCAAGAAAGTGTTCACGTAAAAATTCCTTCTCCTCACCTGGGACGGCTGAAGAGTAGTGATGTCCAATTCCCCTTTTCTCTTAGAAGGCGCAGAAGCTCCTTAATTGGCTTCTCTGTCCCCTCTTCTCAGATCATTCACCAGTCCCTTTCGCACATCCACGAAACCATAAATCTGACTTTCTCTCTGATTGCGACGCTGAGAAAGTGTAAGTCCTGCCCTATTTAAAATTATTACCATTCACTGTCCTAAAATGGTTACTTAACTTCACTCCTGACAAATGTCGATACCCCCCCCGGTTACATAATTTAGAACTACTGGTGCAGAGAAAGTGGACAGAGCTAGCGTCATCGGACAACCACATCTCCCATGACTCATACTGAACCTGAAACCGATTCCAACCCAAACGAATGGTTGGAAGCCATCGTCTCAAACCACTCAGCTACGGGAAAGTCAAACACATTTTCTCGATGGCTTTCATATTTTGTTTTTCATTTCTAAGGCGTGTATTTCGAAATCTCCATTCTATTTCGCATACACAAATCTGTGACTGTGATTGCTTGGAATCGCAAGGCTCTGGCGAAACAATCGGCGGTATCAGGCGAGAGAAAATAAATGTCTAAATAAAAACTCAATTTTGACTCTTTGAATGGATGGATGGAAAACTATGGCTTTGTACTAAATGTGAGACAAAATGCTAAATTTAATTTTTAAAATAGTAGCGGAAAAACTAATGTATGAAAGAATGCCCACGGAAAGAATGTCCACGGAAATAACGCCTACAGAAAAAATGCCCACTTTTCGAAAATAAGAAAAAATACCCACGGAAGAAATCAACTGTCGATAAGCTTTTATGTCTATTATAAACGGAGTTCGGACAACTGACCACGAAAGCGTTTGGGGTCGTATAAATATTGCGGTTTCTTGGCCAATTCAACAACATAACGAAAATGGGTGTAAGAGATGTCACCACCTGGAGAAGTGGCTCGGGAGAACTGGTCACAAAAAGTTTAAGGGGCCGTATAGAAATTGCGTTTTTGAACGCTTCGTTGCCACATCCGGAGTGGTTGGTTATCTGAATCACATAAATTTCCGCAATTTCGTATTTCCTTAATTGTGATATTTAACGTTATTTTTTTTATAAAACATGTTTATAATCTACAACTCAACAAAAAAAGAATTTCAAGGTTTATAAATTACAGGTCAACAAATTTTTGCGGGCATCTGTTACCGCCGCAGGAAACCTTCCGTGAAAGGAGGGGGGGGGATTTTATGCTAGAAATATGAAATACGAGAAATTTGTAGCCCAACCAAAAATAGGTTTTCACTGTTTTCGAGCTACGCCTCAGCAAATTCTGAGGGCACGTGCAAACGCAGGAAACCTGTCGGAGGAGAGGTTAGGAGAGGGAGGCTTAATACCGAAACAGATGATTTGTTGTAGAGATGTAGTTTTTAAACGGTGAAAATCTCCGGATCGGACCAGAATTTTTTATATTTTTGGTGTTAAGCCGCCTGCCCCCCCCCCCCCCCCCCCCGACAGGTTTTCGAGTTTGCACATGCCTGCAGATAATTTGTTGAGCTGTACTTTATAAACTCTGAAATTCTTTTGTTGAGTTACAGATTATAACATTTGTTTTATAAAGAATTACACTAAATATCGCAATAAAAGAAATACGAAATTACAGATACTTTACGTGACTCAGATAAACAACCTCTGACAACGTGGCCACGAAGAGGTCAAAAACGAAAATTTTATACTGCCTCTTAAAATTTTTATGGCCAGTTTTCTGGTGGCCAGTTCTTCTACACCGCTCTGGTGCACCATGACACCAATACTTAGCCTATGCGATGCCTTGTTTGTGAGTTCATTTTATTTTACCGTGTGTTTGAGCCTCATACAGTCCAGGGACTTCTTTAAAGTTCCTTTCCCTGTTATGCGCCATTCCCTAATCGCACGTTAAAAAGAATGCTGGAGATACTTTGCCTTAAGCGCAGTTACTCTTCTCGAAAAAGCCAAGCACCCATGTTCATTTGAACAAGGTTCGTTTGACACACACACACACATGTTCATTTGAACAATGGACATCTTCCGCCATTTTGAAAACAAACTACGATGGCCTTATTATCCTAGATAACGCTATATAGTTGAGCGGTGGAAGTATTCCGATTACCTTTCTCTATTGCTTAACTGAAATTAAGGTACTTTTTCATAAAATTAAAAAAGGCCTCGCTTTTCTGAGGGCATTTTTTCCGTGGGCATTCTTTCCTCGTACCGCACCAAAGTTGTTCAAACCTGAAAAATCAATTGCAGATAGGAAACCTTTTTATTTTAAATTATAACTTTTCTTTTTCATTTTTGTCGTAACCGATGGCTTGCACTCCTTGTGTATTTAGCGGGTGTTTGAACTCTAATGTGTCTTTCTTTCTGCCGCTCGCAAAACAATTGATTTAATATTTGCTTATACATTAATATCATCAGAATTTGAATGACGTTTTTAACTGGACTGATAATATAGAAGTTCCTAGTCTTAAATTGATAATATCGCTGCAGAGAAACTGTGCAAACACGGGTTCGTAAGAAACACATGCCTCGAGATATTTTGACATTATTACTGCGCATCATCTAAATATTCTTTTTTTTTTTTTTTCTCGCTTTCTTTCCTCTACTTCTCTTGGTTCCTCTTTCTCTCCCTCATTCCATGTGTTTTGAAGGTAAAAATTGTATTTTATTAAATTAGATGTCTCTTGGGATACGAGATGCGCAAGAAAGGAGGAAATACGACGGAAAGCGTAGTCAGAAACCGGGCGGGTGGAAGGAGAAAAGAAGAAGGAGGAGGAGGAGGAAGAGGAGGGATCTGGATGGATTCCGGAGGGTGAGGTGGGGGGTTCTTGAGAAAGAGAGCGATGTGCCTGGGGAGGTTAGGTTTTCATTGCCAGTGATGTGATAAAAGCTTTGGATATTGTACCTTGTGTTCATTCCTTAACAAGCCTCTCTACGCTGTGCTACATTACCCTCTGTAGTCCCCTGAGGACACAGAGAGCAATTTGTCATCAAACCTTTGACGTGTTTTGGTGTTCCAACACTGCATCAGCTCAGTCCCTGGTCTCTCTTTTTATTCCCGTTTCACCCTTTCCTTCTCCTCCACCCCCTTCCCTCCCTATTTTTCATTCACTCGTTTTTCTACGTTACTCTCAGCGCTCCACGATCCAGAGGATTCTGGGCTAAAAAAAAAAAAAAAAAGTAAATAAATAAAACGACGAAAAAATCGTTTTATTTTTCGCTCCTTGTATTTTTATTCCAACTAATTAGAACACTGCCCGGACGGGTGCATGGAGCCGAGCTACTTATTCTGTCTCCCGGGAGCTTAAAAAATGAAAGCGTCTTGAATTATAGTGCATGAGATCTTCGCAGCGAGGATGATAAATTCTTGAACAAAAACGCTTAGATGAAAGATCTTAGAGCAGTTTCAGCAGTGGAATGTACTTTCTTATTACTATCAACTTTTACAATATAAAAAAAAAAAAGCAAGCACTCTTACTGGATCGTTAGAATTCCGGCGTTTCAGAATTAAAGTCACGAGAGACTTGTCGGAAAACAGAAAATGCACGTGTGCAAAAGCGTTTGAAATATTGGGATCACTCATATGGTATGCCTAGAAAACAATTTATTAGAACCATTTTGAGACTACATCCAAAACAAAAAATGAACAGATGCTGGAAGTATCTAGATTTCTTCCATTAGGTGAAACGTTAGTATTTCAGTCCTCAAAATCGTATATATATATGTGTGTTTACACCCACGTGATGATACATATATATAGCAAATTATCGCTTCAGTATTACCCTCGCGAAACTTTTTCTTGTCTGCTTGCTGATTTCTCAATTGATTTTCTACCCATGCAGTTAAAATTAAATGTCCCACATATAACGTTTCTCGAAACTGCGTTGCATTCATCGTTTATAAAGTGCCTTAGGAATCAGTGACACTTCAGTATAATGTTGCCTTTATTCAAAATAGCTCTGCGTAGACTCCTTATAGTGGGGGGATAAAGGGAGGAATGGAAAAACTTTATCAAGCAAGTAGCAGGATGTAATATGTTAAAACGATTGTGCTATGAGTGTTGTATATCCGAGCTATGCGTGTATGCACTCACGTACAGAGAAATCCCTTTTTAACTATCCCGCATTTAACATTTTCACATATTCTAGCACTTTTCTCCAATTTCCATCTATAAAGCTTCTGTAGGATAACTCTTTCCTTTTTCTAGTGAGTAAACTCCTGTAGAATAACTCACCAGGAAAAGAAAAGCTTTATTGAAATTTCTTCTGATGCCCAGGGCCAGATTAAGGGGGACTATAGAGGCCACATTAACTAAGGGCCCATGAAGCATGTCTGGGCAAATAATTGGTAGATCGGTAGAGAGAGGTTTATAAAATTCGCAATTTTACTTTTGTCTCGTACGATTTCCACTTGGTCAGAAAATGAGACTGGAAGACGAACAGATTTCAAGGTAGTGACTCACCAAGGTTAAAGGTTTCATGTCGCTGTGGACAGCAGGGTCGGAGAGACAGTTTCAGCTTTTTCACTACCATACACCCACACTTCCCAATTTACAGTTAGAACCGTTGATGGTCGAAGTCCCCGTGGCTTCAGCGTACATAATAAATTAGATGCACTAAGAAAAGTATGCAATGCTAAATCATTAGAAAATCCAAGACAAAATCTAAGAATCTTAAGCTTTTAACTCGTGTTGTTGTGAGAACAATGGAAAAATGCAGTGACTTATTATGAAAACTCTGCTGATACTTTAGCAGTTATAGTTTCGTGTTTTAACGGACTTCATAATAATTCCCCATTATAAGTCCTTTGGGGCCAAATATGTTAGCCTGGGGGCCCACTGAGACCTTAATCCGGCCCTGCTGATGGCAGTCTGGTATCCACATTCAGATCCAAATCTCTGGCTCAGTTTTGGTGTATTACGGAGAAAGGATATCCAAGTCTCAGCGGCAAAGCTCTAAAATTATTGGTAACTTTTTGCGACCATGTATTTATTGCAAGAAAACCTTTTCAGCCGTTTGGGCAATCAAAACAAAGCACAGAAACATAATGGACATTAATGTTGCACTGCGTCTTGTAGAGACGAAGCTGGAACCACGGTTCGAGAAGATTATCGCGAAGCAGCAGCAACAGATGTCACATTGACCCCAGAAAAAAGTTTATTAACGGTAAGGAGAACATTGTGCTATACTGATTATAGATTGCGCTTATTAATCATTAAAGATATTAACAGATCATATTATATTAGCTGTAAGTTGGTGACATGGAGTACACTGAAGTTCCAGAAAAACTGGTACAGACGAGCTTATGCAAATTACATAGCAACGTCACCTATACGCGTACTCGGTTGCGTCCGCCAGTGCGTATATAAAGCGATAGACATCCTTACCAGCTGTCAGAGCTGTTTTCGGCATGAGAGTGACAAGTAATAACGATTTAAGCGATTTCAACGCGGTGTCATAGTTGGCGCTCGTGAGATGGGCCATAGTATTTTGGAGGTAGAAACGAAGTTCGGATTTTCACGGACGACCACTGTAAGGGTCTTCCGTGAAAATCCTGCCATCCGCATGTACCAACGTGAATCTCGACTCATAATCAGTCCAGGCAACATTTTTCCACATGTCTACGGTCCAGTGGCGATGTTCCCGCGCCCATGCAAATCTTTGCACCCTGTGATGTGCGGTCAGCAGCAGTACCCTCGTGGGACGATGGCCTCTGTACCCCATAGCGAGGAGATGGTTCTGGATGGTGTGGCTGCTTACACGTTTTTGTGCACCAACGTTAAATTACCGAGTGATTTCTTGCACTATGGCCCGTCTATCCGCTGTTACAATGCGAGCTAGCCGACGATGACCCCGCTCATCCACACGCTGTTGTCCACGGCAGTTGACCCTGATGGTTTTACCGATGGTTAGATGGTTTTACCGGATTTGATGTACTCACGGTGCACCCGTGACACAGTGGCTCGTAAAAATCCCAGTGCCTGCATTACTTCCGAGATGGAGTGACCCATTCGTCGGGCGCCGACAATTTGCCCATGATGAAATGCGCTTAAATACTGTGCCCGACTCTTACCGATTTTCGTCGCATCACTCCTTATTATTGTCGGATCGCTGCATTCGTCATGTCGTTTCCGTTTACAGGGCCGCCCACAACACCACATTTGTATAACGTTAGCTGTCTCTAAATCAATTGCGCTTCAGTGTAATTTCAGGGGGGGGGGTCGGATTGCTGTAGACACCACCATGAAAATAGTCATATGACGTTCTGGGAAGCCCAAAATGGGTATTTCTGTTAAAATCTGCAAATCAATTTGTTTTTGAGATTGAAATACTTTTTAAAGCGCATCTTTTCTAAAGGAAGACGTGCTTTAAAAATATTGCAATCTTTTTTTTTTACGATGTTCAATTTCGCCGCTAGAGGGTGTTAGTGCAGATGGTATCGAATTCAAAATACATTTTATTCCATATGTTTGCTTCTAAGCATCCAATTCAAAAAATTATTTTACCTTTAACTTTCATTCATGTCGAAGACTATTTTAGGTATAGTCACTTTTTCAAATCAAACATTTTAGGTATTGTCACTTTTTTCTTGTCGATAAACATTTGAGAATATCTTCTTCCTCCGCTACGGGGCGTAAAAGTAAATTGCGCTTCCCCCCCCCCCCCCCGCATATCTCTGCTTCTAAAGCTCCGATTTTAAAAAAAAATCTGATCATAATTTTTGCCATAAAACGGTTTGGCCACCAGGGAGCGCAAGTGCTGATTTCTGCTTCTGATGCATTTGCAGAAAAATTTGAGTTTCTAAAATCTCGATTGAAAATTTTTTTTCTGTGGACCGATACTACTCACGTCGACAAACCTTTCCGGAATATTTTCTTCTTAAAATAATACATGGTTTAAATGTATATCTTATTTTTGTCAATATTTCTGCTTCTAATGGTCCGATTTGAGAAATTTCTTTGTTGGATAGTTTCCACAGCGACATGTTTTTCGTATAATTTCAAAATTTTCAGGTTATGCACAGACGTTCCGCTAGGGAGAGTATATGTGAATTGCGTTTTCCCCTGTATCTCTGCTTCTAAAGCTACGATTTGAAAAATTCTTCCAGCATCGGATACAACTGCTGGTGGAAAATGTTGACTGTAATTTCTATTTTTTATGTTAAATATGGTTTGGCAACCAGGGGGCGTAAGCGTCAATTTATGCTTCGTAGGTATTTGCAGCAAAATCTGAGCTTCGAAAAGCTCGACTGAAACAAATCTTTCGTGGACCGATACCGCTTATATCGATAAACATTTGAGAATATCTTCTTAAAATAATGTATGGTTTCTCCGCCAGGGGGCGTAAATGTATATATTTCTATCAATATCTCTGCTTCTAAAAGTCGGATTTGAAACATTCCTTCTTTGCTAGATGGCGTCTCCGGTGTAAAATGTTTCTCATATTTCAAAATTTTCAAGTAATGCATGGACTTTCCGCTAGGAGGCGTAAAGGTAAATTGCGTTTTCCTCGGTATCTCTGCTTCTAAAACGGCGATTTGAAAAATTATTTCTACACCGGATACAGCTCCTGATAGGAAATGCTTTGCATACAACTTCTAATATTTGATAAAGAATGGTTTGGCCACCAGGGGCGTAAGTGTTAATTTCTGCGTCTGATGTATTTGCAGCAAAATCTGAACTCCTGAAAACTCGATAGAAAAAAATCTTTCGTGGACCGATACCGCTCACAACGAGAAACATTTTGACAATACTTTCTTCTTAAAATATGGTTTTTCCCACCAGGGGCATAAAGTCATCTTATTTTTGTCGATATCTTTGCTCTAAGAGTCCGATTTAAAAAAGTATTTCTTTGTTGGAGAGCGTTTCCGTGGGGAAATGTTTCTCATATAATTTCAAACTTTGCTTACCGCACAAGTCTGCCACCAGAGGGCGTAAGTTCACGTTTCCGTTTACAGCAATATCTGCGGAACTAAAAACCCCCTGTTGAAAATTTTTTCTTCAGTCAGATACCACTAACTATGCAAACTCTGTGTGTGTATTTTCTTTCCAAAATAGTGCACACTTTCGTCGCTAGGGCCAGAAATGCTTATTCTGTTTTTCTCAATATTACTGCTTTTACATGTACGATTTAAAAAATTCTTTCAACACCGGATGCCATTTTTCTTGTAGAATATTTTAGGCTATTATATGAGGAATTGTGTTGTTCACAGCAGTTCTGCCGATAGGTGGTGTTTGTGTACGTCAGTTTGCATCTGTATCGCTGCTTCTAAAAACGCTATTGAGAAGTTTCTTCTTTATTGTATGCCATTCGCTACAACAGAGATGTGCAACATTATACTTTTAAATAAAATAAAGATTACCTGCTAGCTACTGCGTAAAGGTCGGACCTTTTATTTATTTTTATTTTTTTTATTTTCTTATTTTTTTTTTTTTTTTTGCTGTCGCTGCTCCGGGGGATGTATTTGAGGTATTTGAATAAAATTCTTTCCCTTAGCATAGCTTTTTCCATGATGAAATATTTTTGGGCCATTTTCAACTTTTCCGTTACGCCAAATTTTTTTCGCTAGGAGACATAGAGTTACATCATGTTACCTTCCATATTTCTCCTTTTAACTGTTAGATTTGAAAATCTTTGTGTCTCTGGTACCTTCCTTGTAGTATGTGAAACTTTTTGTTCGCCATTTGTTAACCTTCGTAACGTGCTTTTTAGCCGCTGGAGGAACTAAGTAGATGTTTCTATTTCTGTATGTTTTATGTATTGTTGTAACCAGTTGATTGTTTTCCAAACAGATTCCATTGACTTTGAATAGCTGTGATAAATTTAATTAGCGTCCGGACGGATTCAAAAGACGTGCTCATTACATCCGAAAATTCGGTGTCATCTTTCTTGTTTATACATTCGTGGAAGAGAATAAATATGTGCGGGTTATGTTTTAAAGATGGCCGGCTCTTTTCCCCCCTGGCCATGTTTACAATAGAATAAAATCTCCAGTATTTTT
The DNA here is from genome assembly GCA_039090855.1 of Macrothele yani. Lineage (NCBI taxonomy): Eukaryota > Metazoa > Arthropoda > Arachnida > Araneae > Macrothelidae > Macrothele > Macrothele yani. Next base: position 122,745,564 of record CM077025.1, on the reverse strand, counting down.
GTTTAAGAATCGTAAAGTCACAGGTGCAGAATTCTATGGGATCATTAGTGCAGAATACTATAAATGAAAACTTGTGGTCATACCGCCTAGAAATAAAATCTCCAGTATTTTTGTTTAACAATCGTAAAGTCACAGGTGCAGAATTCTATGGGATCATTAGTGCAGAATACTATGAATGAAAACCTGATGCCATACCGCCTAGAAATATTAGTACAACCGTTCTTACTGATTCGCGTTGAGAAATAAAAAGAATTCCTTCTTCTAACCGTATTAGGACAAAACAGAAACTATGCATTTTTGTTTAGGAGCCAGGAGATCACAGGTACAGTGTTCTATGTAGTACTAGGAAGAAAAATATATGGGATAATTGTCGAGGTATTCTATACGGAAAAAGTCTGTCTATGCTGCCTAGAGATACTGGTAAAACCGTTCCTACAGATTCAACTTCAGAAGCTGAAGATGCTTTTGAGTTTCTTCTGCACTTTACTTTTAAAAAGAAATGATTGTAATAAAATATCAAAGTAATATCCACTTGTCACGGCCGCGGGTGGCCTAGTGGGCAACGTTCGTGACTGCCACGAAAAGGATTTCAGGTTCGATTATAGCAAGACACCGACGCTCGATCCACTAACTGTCCGCCGTGCGTCGGATCCGCACGTTAAGCCGACGGACCCGGGTACTGTCCCCCCCCGGTAATAAATAAGGGCATCTTCGTCCCCCTTTCTACTTCGCTTCCGTGTCAGTTTCCTATCTGGCACTCTACCCCAAATCTCCTAGCTTCCTATTTCTAAGGGCTGTTTAAGACGTGGGGTCAGACACTCCCTTCCTAAAATCCTCTACATATGATCATTTGATCATTTATCCACTTGTCACGAAAAATTAAAATTCAGGGACATAACACCATTCACTTTCGGATTAGAAGGACTCCTTTGCCTTGTAAGAGACTCCTCCATATGCAGTCGCGGTTACCGAACGTCAGATCTCACGCACAAGTCAAATGCTTGTGTTTTTAAGTTAATTATTCATTTATTGTTTAAGAAAAGAAAAGTATTATCTTTGGGAATGAAAAAAAAATTGAATAAATGTCTGATTCATACTGACGCTGCAAAATTTTGCACAAATCCAATTCAATATGGTACATTATTCTGACTGATTGAGGTAGCTAACGTGAAGAGAAGAGTAAATATTTAAATTTTGTCCATTAAGTCATCAGGGTGGGCAAAGCCGGTTTGAAATCGATGCTGCTGATGGGAAATGATGTGAAATTTCCTCCTATGGCGGACAGGTGCCATACTTTTAAAAGAATTTCATGCGTTGCTTTCTAAAGTTGATTAAAAACTGATGGAAGGGATATAACCGAAACACACACACACACACACACACACACACTCACACAGCGGAGTAATAACCCGATAGCAAAGTCACGCAAAGGTAGTTCATGAACTTTCACTTCAACAAAGCAAATAAATGGTGTGTTCCCGTTGCTAGTCAGGAAAATCAATAGGAAAATAATAAACTGATAAAATTTCATAGACATCTCTCTGACGTCATGGAGAAATAAAACACCTTACCTGGTAGCTGTGTGTGACCGCTGTGAGTAATATCGATCAAAATTCCCTAATTAGGAGAGGGCTGAGAGAAATCAAATATCAAATAGTCTTACAAGATGATCTATAACGGCAGCTTATATAAAAACTGGTAGGTCGAAAATCTGTCTGTGTATATAAGAGAAACTGACATTGACTTGATCTCCTCCTAAATCTCGTTTACAACTGATGAAGTAAATATTTCTCCTTCAGCTTTCTGTCGATAATTTGAACTTTGCATTAATCTGTTGCGATGGTTTTTTTTTTTTTGCTGGAAAAAGCTACCCAAGCATGATGATGCCGCGTAAAGGTCGGAATGTTAAACATGGCATTGGTGGAAAGAGTTCTATGTTACTGGAAACTATAGTAAGGCACTCAGATGCGAGAACACGTAAACTATGTACTTATTACCTCTCCCTTTAAGGTCACCTTCATTTACAGACAAAAATGCAGCATACCAATAATAGAAGAAATAAGACTGTTCAAATACTAAGTGTCTCATGTCTTCAGTGACTTTGTTGTCTCAACTCCGTTGTTTGTCCTGTGCAGCGATTGAAGAATCATGTCGTCCAGAAAATCGCCATGGCTGGACATACTTATTGCTAAATCAACTTGAGTCGGAGAGAAAGTCCAACAATCTTCATGAATAGCAGAGGTAAACAACATCGAAAGTCTTGATAGAGTGATAAGATTCATTTGCGAAAATTATTCTAATTCTGATGTACAGGGTGGCGCACATGAAACAAGTCCTACATGCAAAAGACAGTTGTACAGTTTTTTTATCATAATGCACCGTACATTTCAGTTATATTTGATATAGTAAATAAACAATATTTTTAACTTAAAGGCTGTAATGTAAACAATTTACACGTTTATCAGCATTTTTAATACCTTTTCAATGGGGCGAATTAACGGCGAACAATCTCTAGCCGTATATTGGTTTTCAACTCTTCCAATCTTCGAGGGATGTTGCGGTACACTTTCCCTTTTAGCGAGAGTCAGATAAAAATCGCACGGTGATAAGGCAGGAGAGCGTGGTGGCCATAGATCCTTACTAATTCTCCTTTCCTGAGTAAAGTCACTGTGGATTTGAGCGAGTGAACGAACACAGGCGTGTGGTAAATCTCCCCATCTTGTTAAAAGAAGATATAAGTGAGTTCATGTGGCATCAACTGGCTTACAAACTCTTCGGAGATCCGTAGGTAAACGTCTGTATTTTTTTTTTTTTTTGATGGAGGTTTAACGACCACTGTAAGCAACTAGATGGGCTATAAGCAGTCGCTCGTCCCTAATTTAGGGCCAATGGTTCCAGGGAAGGGAGACAGCCAGTGTCGTAAGGTAAAAACATCCGTGCCTAACCGGGATTCAAACCTGGACCCTTCTTGGTCATAAGGTAGCGTTTAGACCACTGGGCCACCGGAACGTCAATCGTTTGTATTCACATCTCCTCGAAAAAAAAAAAAAAAAAGGGGGGGTCCGATGATGTGCTGACCTGACATCCCACAGCGTACAGAAACTTTTAAATCATAGAGTGGTTTCTGTTGGTAAATGCTAAAAGTCTATCGTACGAAAGGTCACTAAAGTAATTCACCGATGCTGTCACACGTACGGTCATTCACAAACATAATTTTCAAATTGTAGGTCAAGATAATTGACCTACAATTTGAAAATCCCCAGATTGGACAAATGTTAGGGTACTTAACTCAAGTGTTAATAAACGTACTGTCTTCCTTACGGAAAGCCTCTTCATTCTTGCATATGGGGAAACATGCCGTAACATTGAACTCCCGACATTTGTTCCAAGACAGTGGAGAAAGATGGTTGCCCCCTCCTCACACAACTCTGAAGAAGAGGACTTTATAGGATAAGATATTAAGACTTGATTTTTTGGACTTTAACGATTTGTTGATGGCATCACCGGTGATTGAGAAAACCGAGTGAATTGTGGGTCGTGTTTGACAGTATATAATGTCTGCTCCTGTGTTTCGTGGCGCTTGAGCCTGATGATGGGTGCTATGTTCAGCCCCGAAAGATCTCGCGTGTAAATATTAGTTTTTAATTGTAAATAAAGTGTTTTTAATCTTGACCTACAAATTGAAAATTATGTTTGTGAATGACCGTACGTGTGACAGCATCGGTGAATTACTTTAGGGTTTCTGTTGGAACAACTGTGGGCTTTCAGCAGCCCGATGTTGTGTTCTGCGAATTGACATACCCCAAAAGGTTGAACCAGGCTTTGTCTGTTGAAATGAAGAGGAATGGGTGCAGCAGTCTTTCAGAAACCATCCCTAAGAGTCGCTGGCAGTAATGGACACGTTTTCCTTTATCAAGTGCTCTTAGTTCCTGCACAACACTCACACGATAAGGCTTAATTTCTAAATCATGAAATATGCGCTGAATATACCTGCGAGTAACGCCTGTCTGCTAAGACAAACAACAGTGTCTTGACTTGTTGGGGCTCCTTTCGATACGATTCGTGACGTTGCTGATAAGTAGCTTCCTGTGGTGTGCGTACAATTCGTTGTTTCACTCTCTGTGCGTTGATTACAGAACCAGTTGTACGCCATTTCTTCACTGGATCGTTGATTTCGCAGGAGCATTGACACCAGGATATTTTTCTTTAAATCATCCATGAAGCAAAACGAATGAGCATGTGCGAGCGTACTCCTCCACAATAAAAGCGCGTTGTTATCTGAATACGGCATGATTCACACGCAGACAGACACTCCAGACTGGAGCATGGAAGATCATTGAGCTCATATTTGCATGCGCGACAGCGTCGAATAGTTTTAAGCTGCAAGCTACGAAATATAACTTTACAAATGTAATTCAAATCGCGTTTTGCAGCTGGTTTTTCCGGCGCCACCCTGCACATACATACACTGATATATGCCAGTTTATTAGGCACCTCCCTTCTTCGCATAAATGGCTCACTCTGACAATTAAGAGGTTACGGGATCAGGGTATTTCGCATAAACCAAGAAGCCAGCTGTGACGTACCTGCCAGCAGGACGCACACGACATAAAGGCACATAGCAATCAGAATGAACGTCTGCGTAGCTCAGTTGGTAGAGCGACTTGTTCCGGAATAAGCGGACTCGGGTTCGAATCCCCGCGTCGACCAAAAATGACGGAGAAATTTACTTCGTTATACAGCTTGTCAGCATATACTGATGAGCCATTTCATTACGACCACCCGCAGCCTAGAGAAATAAGCGCGCCTGGAGACCGAATGGTGGCGCAGGTGAAGTTCACAGAACAGTATATATACAAACCGAGGATCGGATTTCGGTTAGTAGAGTGTTCGGAGTCAGAATGGGAAAAGCTGACGATTTATGGGAGTTTGATGAAGGACAAATTGTGATGGCACGGAGCCTCGGAACTACCATCTCTGAAACGGCGCTGCTTGTGCGTTGTTCACGTGCCGCTGTCGTGAGTACGTATCAAAAGTGGTGCAACGACGAATCGTTGTCTAGCCGTGTGTCGTCCGCAGCTCATTGATGCCAGAGGGGAGCGGAGACTGTCGCGCATTGTTCACAGCGACCGTAGGATCACAGTGCGACATATCTCCCGCAGCTACAACGGTGGTGATCAGGGCATAGTGTCACAACACACAATTCATCGCAGCCTTCTGCGCATTTGCCTGCGTAGGCGAAGATCCATCCGAGTCCCCATGCTCACGGCACGCCATGGCCAACAACGCATGAAATGGGCCCAAGATCATCGAAATTGGACCGTGGATGATTGGGAAAAAGTGGCCTGGTCTGACGAATCAAGATTTTTGGGGGTATCGTTCACTTGACCGAAAGGTCACTTGACCGAAAATCACTTCGCCGAAAATCACTTGATCGAAAGGTACATTTCACCGAAGGGTCACTTGACCGAAAAGTTCATTTCACCGAAAGATCACTTCACCTAAAAGTTCATTTCATCGAAAGGACACTTGATCGAAAAGTTCATTTCACCGAAAGATTACTTTACCTAAAAGTTCATTATATCGAAAGATCATTTCACCGAATGGTCAGTTTATCGAAAACTTAGAATTTTGTTGTTATAGATCTGTTGGAGTATGGTGCTGGTTTTTAAAAAACTGGTCACCTAAACATTATTGGATTGTATAAAAAATACACTTTTAATTTCTTTTAAACACCTCCCCATAAGTAGGTTTTTCGAAATATAACATTAATTATAAGTCATAGATAGACCTGTGCCTTTTTGCCAAATTTTAATCCCCCGAGCTCATATTCATGAAGTTTACATAACAACTCAAGTTAATGAGTTGTTATGTAAACACACTTATTCAGACAAAAAAAAAAAAAATCAGTTTTAGGGCCCTTGGCCTCGGTTTAGGCCTTTTTAGAACATTTTAATCGTGCGTGCTCATATTCATAAGGTTTACGTAAAATGTCCAGCTAATAATGTTGCACATTTATTCAGGCAAAAAAGAATCAATTTTTGGGCCCTAGGCCTCGGCTTAGGCCTTTTTAGAAAATATTAACCGTGCGTGCTCATGTTTATAAGGTTTACATAAAAACTAAAGTTAATGATGTTGTACTCTTATTCAGGCCAAAAGAATCAGTCTTAAAGCCCTTGGCCTCGTTTTAGGCCTTTTTAGAAAATTTTAATCCTGCGTGCTCATATTTATAAGGTTTACATAAAATGTCAAGTTAATAATGTCGCACATTTATTGAGGCAAAAAAGAATCAATATTAGGGCCATAGGCCTCGCTTAGGCCTGTTTTAGCAAATTTTACTCGTGCTTGCTCATGTTCATAAGCTTTACATAAATAGTAAAGTTAATAATGTTACACATTTTTTCAGGCAAAAAAGAATCAATTTTAGGGCCCTAGGTCTCAGCTTAGGCCTTTTTAGAAAATAATAACGGTACGTGCTCATGTTCATAGGTTAACCTAAAAACTCAAGTTAATGATGTTGCACACTTTTCAGGCTAAAAGAATCAAGTTTAGGGCTCTAGGCCTCGGCTTAGGCCTTTTTAGCAGATTTTAATCGTGCGTGCTCATATTCATAAGGTTTACATAACAACTCAAGTTAATGATGTTGTACACTTATTCAGGCCAAAAGAATCATTCTTAAAGCCCTAGGTCTCGGCTTAGGCCTTTTTAGAACATTTTAATCGAGCGTGCTCATATTCATAAGGTTTACATAAAATGTCAAGTTAATAATGTTGCACATTTATTAAGGCAAAAAAGAATCAATTTTATTGCCCTTAGGCCTTTTTTTTTTTTTTTTAGCTTAGGCGTTTTTAGAAAATTCTAATCTTGCTGGTTTATAAGTTTACATAAAATGTCAAGTTAATAAGTTAATAATGTTGCACATTTATTAAGGCAAAAAAGAATAAATTTTATTGCCCTTAGGGCTTTTTTTTTTTTTTAGCTTAGGCGTTTTTAGAAAATTCTAATCTTGCTTGTTCATAAGTTTACATAAAATGTCAAGTTAAAAAAATCAAGAGGGGGTTAAAGATTGCCCTTTCTGGGCATATATTGAGAACTGAATTGGGAACTCCAAACGCATTTCGCGAAAACGGTCCATGTAAGCCAAGCGAGGCGAGAATTGCACTTTAATTTGAAGAAAAAATTGCCGAGGATCCGAGGTACACTTAGTTTTGGGAGGGTGTACCCCCAACTTCCGTAATATTATGTTCGGGGCCGCTGGAGTCTGTCAGTGTATCCAGGATGTTCCCCTTGAAGCGTCCGCGAGGTCCGTCATGTTGGAGGGGGGGGGTTTGGCTTTCCCCCAAAATGTTAAAATGGACGTAGAGCTGTAAACATTAGACCCATGCTTTATATAATGATTCTGTACACGACCACGAATTTTCAGGAATGTGGAGTGAAACTGACCCCCCCCCCGTTTCCAAGAGCTCTTCAGGGGTAACATCGAGGATACACTGATGACCGACTCCAGAGGTCCAGAATATAAAATTACGGAAGTTGGGGGTAGAGCCCTCAAAACCAAGCACCTCGTATCCCTTTTACAGACTTCACCAAATTTCTGGGGGAGGGGGAAGGGCATACATAGTTTGGCACTAAACACAACATGAAGCATAGAAATTGCGAGCAAATCCCTTACCTTGAACACCTGTCTGCGCTCTTAGAAACTTGGGGGAGGGTGAATTCGTCCCACCTTCCTGAAAATTCGTGATCGTGTACAGAATCATTATATAAAGCAAGGTTCTAATGTTTACAGCTCTACATCCATTTTAACATTTTGGGGGAAAGCCCCTCCCAAAGCTCACGGACTTCGCAGACACTTCAAGGGGAACATCCTGGATACACTGACAGACTCCAGCGGCACAGAATATAATACTACGGAAGTTCGGGGTACAGTTCCCTCAAACCAAGTGTACCTCGGATCATCGGCAATTAATTTCTTCAAATTAAAGCACAATTCTCGCTTGGCTTACATGGAACGTTTTCGCGAAATTCGTTTAGAGTTCCTAAAAAGGTTTAAGCCGAGGCTTAGGGCCCTAAAATTGAATCTTTTTTGTCTCAATAAATGTGCAACATTATTAACTTGACTTTTTGCGTAAACCTTATAAATATGAGCACGCACGATTAAAATTTGCTAAAAAGGCCTATGCGGAGGCCTAGGGCCCTAAAATTTATTCTTTTTGCCTGAATAAATGTGCGACATTATTAAGTTGACATTTTATGTAAACCTTATAAATATGAGCAAGCAGGATTAAAATTTTCTAAAAAGGCCTAAGCCGAGGCCTAGGGCTTTAAAGACTGATTCTTTTGGCCTGAATAAGTGTACAACATCATTAACTTGAGTTGTTATGTAAACGTTATGAACATGAGCACGCACGGTTAAAATTTGCTAAAAAGGCCTAAGCGAGGCCTACGGCCCTAATATTGATTCTTTTTTGCCTGAATAAATGTGCAACATTATTAACTTAACTTTTTGCGTAAACCTTATAAATATGAGCACGCACGATTAAAATTTGCTAAAAAGGCCTAAGCGAGGCCTACGGCACTAATATTGATTCTTTTTGCCTGAATAAATGTGCGACATTATTAACTTGACATTTTATGTAAACCTTATAAATATGAGCATGCAGGATTAAAATTTTCTAAAAGGGCCTAAGCCGAGGCCGTGGGCTTTATGACTGATTCTTTTGGCCTAAATAAGTGTACAACATCATTAACTTGAGTTGTTATGTAAACCTTATGAACATGAGCACGCACGGTTAAAATTTGCTAAAAAGGCCTAAGCGAGGCCTACGGCCCTAATATTGATTCTTTTTTGCCTGAATAAATGTGCAACGTTATTAACTTGACTTTTCATGTAAACTATTTATGAACATGAGCACTGAACATGATTTTTATGAAAAACGTATGAACATGATAAAACTTGCTAAAAAGGCCTAGGCCGAGGCATAGGGACTTAAAATTAATTATTTTTGCCTTAAAACTAAATCTTTGCGTTCTCTGTGACACGGAGAAATCAAAAGTGCAATTTGAGTATGATCCCTAACGTTTCGGTGGTCTGTCTGTCAAACTTGCACCATGCTTCAACAGATCCTGTAATGAAATCTAGCGTTTTCGATAAACTGACCCTTCGGTGAAATGACCTTTCGATGAAATGAACTTTTAGGTAAAGAGACCTTTCGGTGAAATGAACTTTTCGATCAAGTGACCCTTCGGTGAAATGTACCTTTCGATCAAGTGACCCTTCGGTGAAATGAACGCTTCGATCAAGTGATCTTTCGGTGAAACAATTTTTTCGGTGAAGTGATTTTCGGTCAAGTGACCCTTCGGTGAAGTAAACGTCGGGCAAATGAACCAGACCCGATTTTTGGTGCATCACGTAGACGGCCTAGCGCTGATACGCCGATTACCAACGGAGGCTATGGGACCTGGATACACTGCTGGGCTGCAGCGGTGTTATGCTGTAAGGAATGTTTTCTTGGGACACTTTAGGCCCCATTATCCTAATAGCGCAATCCCTGACAGCTGTCAGATATCTGAAAATCGTTGCGGACCAAGTTCACCCATTCGTCGCAACTGTGCTCCCTGATGATGATGGCCATTACCAAGAGGACAATGCGCCATGCCACACTGCCAGAATCGTCCAGGAGTGGATCGAGGAACATTCTGGTGACTTTCTGTTAATGCCCTGGTAAATATTTTATCTTTATGTAATTTACGTATTGAAAATTATATAATTCTTAAGATAATATCATCTATGAAAAAGAAAGAGTTTGCTGCTTTAAAACCGATAGAAAAAATGTTTGATTTTCTGATAATAAATTATAGCATGGCTGTACCACTGTCTCAGTTCCTCTCTAAACGGATGAGCTCCTCTCCCAGTTCAAATCGTTACTACAGAAGATGTCACATCCCTTATTAATAAAAGCAATACTTTCCAGCATTGGTTTCACTGATAGTGTGCTAACCGGTATTGTAGAGTCAGCTTCACTATCCTCTGCGTCTTCTTTGGATAGTTGTTCAGCTAGCTGTTCTAAATCTTCGTTTGAGAGCTCTTCCTCGTGAATCTCAATGAGCTCATTTACACTGGCGAAAAGTGAAAAAAGAACACCAAGAAGGAGACGTCTGATACCAACGAAATTTATACAGCATAATAACGGAATACAGAGGATAACGTGATCAAAACATTATGGCAAAATACAGCTGTATTTGCTGGTAAACTGAAAAATAACATTTCCATGTAACATGGTTAGTACGAGGTTGAACCGCCATGAACTGCGTCACACTGTGCAATTCTGGCATGGAGTCTGTCGTACAGATGTTGGATGTAAGTTTGGGGTATTGAGTTCCAAGCATCCTCAACCTGGATGCATAAATCGGGGATGGTCGTGGCTGGCCGTGGAGACCGGATAAGTCGTTGTCCCATAAAATCCCACACGTGCTCAATGGGGGACAAATCCGGTGAACGTGCAGGCCATGGAAGTTGTCTCACACCCTGGAGTGCATGTTGCGTTGCACGTGCCGTGTGTGGGCGTGCGTTATCTTGCTGGAAAACACCACGATGGACCGATCTTCAAATGGCACAACAGCGGGCTGAATGATGTTGTTGATGCAGGAGGTGCTGTTTAACGTACCCGGTACAAACACTAGTTGTGTACGGGAGCGATAGCTGATCGCTTCCTACACCAGGAGACCAGGTGTAGGCCCTGTGTGTCGCTGGCGGATGCAAGAAGGGTGGAGACGCTCCCCGGTGCGTCTGCGAACACGCATACGGCCATCGGAGGCTCCCAAGCAGAATCTGCTTTCATCGTTGAAAACGACAGATAGCCATTGGGTTCTTCAGTGCAGACGTTGGCGACACCACTGCAGCCGTTCCTGACGGTGGGCTGGAGTCACAGGCACACGCGCACGTAGTCCTGCATCCAGTAAACGGTTGCGGATTGTCCGCACAGTCACCTCAGGTGCAACGGCAGCTCGGATTTGCGTCGCACTGGATGTTCTGCTTGACAACGCCGCTCTTCTTATGCGTCGATCGGTCCGCTCATCAGTCCGTCTGTGACTCCCGGTTCCACGTCTTCTCGTGTAGGAATGTTCCTCGGACCATCTACGCCACCACCGATACTTCCCGTCCAATTCGCTCCGCAATACGACGATACGACCACCCGGCCTCGCGGAGTCCGATTAGACGACCTCGCTCAAAGTCCGATAACTGCTGAAATCGTACACGTCTTCCATGTCCAGGCATTGCAGCTTCTTCAGGGTCTTCGCACGTGTCCGTACGCCGACGACTGATTACATTCACTTCGCCGTACTCCTTAAATACCACCGACGATAATTTGCATATTATGCCGTGCTGTAGCGTAAGCGCTCACCGGTTGGTCCCGAAATTAATATCACACCTACGTAAGCTCGTCACCATTAACATATGTAAATTTCATGATCGTCCGCCTATTCCTTCATGGTGTTCTGTTTTCACTTTCCGCCAGTGTATGTCCCTAACTTCTGCATGATCTAGTCACATTTCCTTTATTATTTCTGCCGCATTCTCTGTTGTTTGCGCAAAGGTAGTGTCGTGCTCTGGAGAATCCAGAGCTAAAGCTAGACTTCATTCGTACATGATTTTGACACTTTACTCCGTGCCGCTGAAATGCTGGAGATCACTTTCATGATGTCGTATGATTTCCAGCTGTAATTCCATGTGTCATTTTCGGACATTTGAATAGCCTGAGAAATTCCCTAATAAACCAAGTAATAAGCTTGAAGGTTGATATTGCTCTTTGATCCATAGGTGAAAGGTCAAGATACAATGACCTAAAAGCAAAGTTTTTTTTTTTTTTTTTTTTTTTTTTTTTTTGGTAGAAGGAAGACAATCTTGACCTTTAGGCCATCGGTATTCAAATCACTCAAATCTGGAAAGTGACTAGGGCCATTTTTCAGAGCAGCAAAACCTTGTGAGGGAATCTGTTTTTCGTACAGAACTCCTTTACTACTGGGCAAAAATAAGACATGTACCAGTCACTAAAAGTTGTCTGCGTAACACAGGTTTTTTAGTTGGGACGACAGAAAACAGGAAGCTGTGTTTTCTCGATTCTCTTCATAGCACGTGGTGTTTCTAAATGGTAACTAAAACGAAGTAAATTTCTCCGTCATTTTTGGTCCACGCCGGGGATCGAACCCGAGTCCACTTATTCCGGAACAAGTCGCTCTACCAACTGAGCTACGCAGACGTTCGTCTCGCTGCTATCTGCCTTTATGTCGTGTGCGTCCTGCGGGGCAGGTACGTTACATCTCCCCCCTCCCGAAAGAGGGCCGGGGGCATGGCCCACGGGTCAGTCGTGACCATGAATCGTCGTAGGCAGCCATCCGCTGAAGAACGTACACTTGAGAAGTCTCAGTCAATCTGGTGTGTGAATGCAACATCTCACAGATTTACTTTTCGAAGCGCTGAAGAAGGGATTCTCTTATTTTTCCTATCTCGCGGTGTGGAAAGAACATCACACCATTGCGAGATCTTTAACGGCCGGATCATCCGGGAAGTTCGGGCGCCATTATAACGAAGTAAATTTCTCCGTCATTGTTGTCCAAGCCGGGGATCGAACCCGAGTCCACTTATTCCGGAACAAGTCGCTCTACCAACTGAGCTACGCAGACGTTCGTTCTCGCTGCTATCTGCCTTTATGTCGTGTGCGTCCTGCGGGGCAGGTACGTCACATAACCTAACATAAATTCTATTCTGGAAGTTCCTGAACCATTGCCCTCTAATAACATATCCAAACGGCCCTCGGCTGCCTCGAACCCAGGGGAAAAACGTTCTTAACAAGCAATAAAGGTAGGGTTAGGCGGCTTCTTGCAGTAAAGTGACCCGTTTTGTCTATATTAAAAACCAAGTCTGGAGCTTCTGTGGTGTCCTTTGACGAGTTTTTCAAAATAAATTGGAAATTCATTTGCAGCTGTAATATCAGCACTAACGGCTTCGCCTGAAATGTTAACATTATAGATTTCTGTTTTCTTGAATGTAAAAAACATCCTCTTCTTTCAGCAACATAATTAAAACCTTTCACTTCGCTGCTTACCTCTTCAGAGATTTTGCTTTACTGTATACTTACACAAGTGAGCGGTAGCGTTTATTTCAAGCTTTTTCTTTTAAGTGTATATGTAGTGATTAAACGTTGCATCTAATTTATAGACTTATTTTTCTAAAGTCATGACTTCAGATGTTAAGTTTTGTTAACAAAACACAGTAGAAGAACTAACAATGAATACCTTCTTTTCTACGCTTTCCAACCGTAGGTTGAAGAGGCGTATATGCTCCAACTTTGTCTGTCTGCTTGTCTGTCACCACGATAACTAGCTTAAAAATGGTTCGATTTCGATGAAATTTTAGTATATGGAAGGGGACAACTATTGAAATTGGGCGAAATGGCGTCAAAGGTCAGCACATAGGAGCGGGATCCATTCCATCGCCCTGATGCGTCATAACTTACGTAAAAATGCCTCGATTGAGACAAAACTTAATAATGTTGTTCCGGAGATATACTGAGCTGGTTCTGTTGAATATAATTGAAATGGAGTCAAAAGTCAGGACACAGGAGCGAGATTTATTTCGCAGCCATTATCCTCATAATTTGAGTAATAACTTGAGTAACAAGTTAGTAAAATCATGCAATGCATTGATTAAGATACGCTTTCCAACATACCAGAAATCATTACTCAAGTTATGAGGATAATGGCTGTAGAATAAATCTCGCTCCTATGACCTGACCTTTAATCCCATTTCGATGATATTCAACAGAACCGGTAAAGTATACTTCCGGAACAACATGATAAAGTTTTGTTTCAATCGAAGCATTTTTAAATAAGTTATAACGCATAAGGGCGATGGAATGGATCCCAATCCTATGTCCTGACCTTTGATATCATTCCGCCCATTTTCAATAGGGTTCGTCCCTTAGCACATACTGAAATTTCACCGAAATCGAACCATATTTACGCAAGTTAACGTGCGGACAGACGAACAAAGCTGGAGCATATACGCTTCTTCAACCTACCGTTGGAAAGCTTAAACAAGTTAGTAAAATCATGCAATGCATTGATTACGATACGCTTTCCAATATACTAGAAATCATTACTCAAGCTACTACTCAAGTTATGAGGAAAATGGCTGTGGAATAAATCTCACCCCTGTGCCCTGACCTTTGATCCATTTGTATGATATTCAACAGAACTGGTTCAGTACATCTCCGAAATAACATGATAAAGTTTTGTCCCAATCGAAGCAATTTTACGTAAGTTATGATGCATAAGCGCTATACAATAGATCCCGCTCCTGTGTCCTAACCTTTCACCCCATTTCGCCCATTTTCAATAGGATTCGTCCCCAGGAAGGTCCCTACAACATACCAACATTTCATCCAAATCGAAACATTTTTACGTAAGTTATGACTCCTAATGGCGATGGAAGTGATTCTGCTCCTATGTCCTGACCTTTTGACCCCCATTTCGCCAATTTTCAATAGGGTTCGTCCCCAGGTGGTCTCGTACCACATACTAAAATTTAATCGAAATCGAACCTTTTTTACGTTAGTTATGACGCATAAGAGCAGTGGAATGGATCCCGCTCTTATGTCCTGACCTTTGACCCCATTTTGTTCACTTTCAGCAGGGTTCCTTCCCAGGTGTTCCCCTACCACATACTAACAGTTCATCGAAATTGAACGATTTTTACGCAAGTTATCGTGCGGACGAACATACGCACACAACGCGTGACGTAATGAGGCAGATGGGAATCGCGGCCATCTGCTAGCAAAAGTGTGACGTCATAAAACTTTAATAGGATCCGCACATTTGTTTGACTGCTGACGTCATGAAAATACAGGTCGTGCCATCTTTTTTCTGGACAATTAATGCGTTCACAAGGATGAAAATTTGAACATCGATTAAAATAGCTTCATTTTATAACTTGGAATACTTAATATCTTCTAAACCATAACGATAATTATGCAATCCAACATTTGTTTGTCTACTGACGTCATCAAAGTACAGGTCGCGCCATACTTTTTCTGGTTTCAACACCTCCAAAGGAAAAGTTATTGATTTTTAATGTAATTATGGTTATGTTTTAGAAAATATTAAGTATTCCAAGTTGTAATAAAGTTATTTCAATCGATGTTCAAATTTTCATCCTTTGGAACACATTAATTGTGAAGGAAATGTGTACAAAAGTTTTTCCATTGGAAGTATAGTAAGCTAAATTACTTGACGTCCACCTTAATAATATGGGATAAGAGCGATGGAATGGATCGCATTCCTATGTCCTGACCTTTGACCCCATTTCGTCCACATTCAATAGGGTTCGTCCCCAGGTGGTCCCCTACCACATACTGAAATTTCATGGAAATCGAACCATTTTTACGCACGTTATGGCGCATAAGGGCAATGGAATGCATCCCGCTCTTATGTCCTAACCTTTGACCCCACTTCACTGATTTTGAATAAGATTCGTCCCTAGGCGGTCCCCTACCACATACTAAAATTTAAGTGAAATCGAAACATATTTACGCAAGTTATGACGCATAAGGGCAAAGGAATGATCCGGCTCCTACGTCGTGACCTTTGTCCTCATCTGTCCCATTTTTAATAGGGTTCATCCCCAGGTGATCCCCTACCACATACTAAACTTTCATTGAAATCGAACCATATTTACGCAAGTTATGACGCATAAGGACAATGGAAGGATCCCGCTCCTACGACGTGACCTTTGACCCTATTTGTCCCATTTTCAATAGGGTTCGTCCCCGGGTGGTCCCCTACCACATACTAAAATTTCATCGAAATCGACCCATTTTTACGCCAGTTACCGTGCGGACAGTAGGACGGACGGACGGACGGACGGACAAAGCTGGAGCATATACACTTCTTCAACCTACGGTTGGAAAGCGTAAAAAATGCTTCTATTGCGACCAAACTTTAATATGTTGTTCCAAAGGTATACTAAACGAATCAATAGTCAGGGTACGGAGGAGGGTTTGTCTGCGCACGATTTCTGGTATGTTGGAAAGCGCATGCTAATCAGTGCTTTGCATGATTTTACTAACTTGTTTTCTTAAGATTCAGTAACGAAAAAATATAAAAAAAAATATTTATCATAATGCATATGTAGGGATCAAGCGTTGCATGTGGTTTATAAACTTAGTTTTTTAAAGACGCGAACTTTAGATTTTCATTTTCTTTAATACAACGCTGATGAAATTGTAACAATGGATACTTCCTGTTTTGTTGAGATTCAAGAGATAATGTCGTTTCTATTACAAACGTTTTTAATATCCTTTACGCAAAAATTATGAATAGAAACTTAGTGGGCAGCAAAAAAAAAAAAAGCTACGGTAGAGTTCCATTAACACGTTATTAATATTTTCATGCACTACAGAAAATAAATGTAGAAACAGAATGACAACTAGAAAAGTTATTGAAATTTCGATTAAGATTCCAACCCTGTATTCTGACTTGAATTTCACAAGTACGTAAATGTGAATTTTAATTCTGAAAAGGAAAAACTAAATGCGGTGGATGACAAAAATGAAAAATTAGCGAGGGAAGGAAAGAAGCAGAAGCATACACAAAACAAAGCCTGTGTAAGATTTTTGTCAGAAATTCTATTTCATTTATCAGTGACTCACGTAAATAATTTTTCTAAAATAAGGACTCTCTGACTGTTGCAACGAAAACATTCCATGGTATAATTTTATGGCATAATATTGGTGTTATATTGTGAAAAGATTTATCAAGCAACGCCCACAGAAATGTAAAATAATCAACTGGTAGCAGCACAAGACGGCAACTCCTGAATGAATTTTCAGCATTAAATGTATTTCTTCTTAGTAAGTGATTTGGTTTTAATTTAAAAATTCACAGCACGTGTTTTATCTAAAAGAGACTTTTAGTGAGTTACGCATCACTGAAAATGCGTACTTCCTCATTTATCGCATTTACACTGGGGAAAATCCGTTCGTTACAAGTGCGTCGCAAATAAACAAAACCCCATTTCGTTTATGACGGAAAATCCATAATTTCTTTAGCTCTTAGAGTGGCACGTATGTTCTACGAGTTGTCGCTTTTCTCTGTTTGCCGAGAAACTGTCGTATTAAAAATTCTTCGCTGCCAGATAAAACTTCTGAAACATTTCGCTTGATGTTTTTCAGGAATCATTGTTCAGTTGGAGATGTTACCGTTTATTCAACTTAAGTTTCTTCAGTCAAGTAGAATTTAGAAAGAAAAGATTCACAGTTGACCAAATTATTCACACTCAGATAGATATTTGGAAGAAATAATGGAAATGTAGCAGCAGTACGTACGGTTCATAATCTGTTTATTGGTTTTAAAAAGCTTAAAGAGACAGCAGCATACACAAAGAGAGTCGTTGGAGTGCATGGAATGAGAGTGGAATTCCACCTGAATTTGTAAATTTGATTAAAATATGCATTAATGGAAGTAAAAGTAGAGTGTTTTTACAAGGGAAAAAATGTGAAATGTTTTGTATTAACACTATTTGGAGACAAGGGGATGCGCCGTCTCCCATTCGTTTCAAACTTACCTTATTCGTAAACATGAAGCTAAAGAAAAATACGTGAAGAATATGGTCATAAACCTGGGATATGTACATGCTACTGACATTTGTGACGTGTACATCTACTTAACATTCCTTTTTTATGAAAATGTCGTTACTTTTTTGGGGGGATCAACAACCAACCACCTTGAGCAACTCAATGGGCTATAAGCAGGCGTCGATGTTTAATTTGGGGCCCCTTGTTCCAGGGAAGGGAGAGAGCCAGCCAGGGCCGTTAGACAAACACACACTGCAAAAAAAAAAAAAAAATCTGAAAGTCACGAGCAACTTTCCGTGATTCTTTTTGTGAGTTAACGAAGCCTATTTCTGATACAACCTTACCCCAAAAATTACTGAAAGAAACCTGAATTTCACGGATTTTCGTCCGCCAGAAAAATTCTGAATTTTCAGAAACCTTTCCATAATTGCTTTCGTATATTAACAGATAATTCCTATTCTTAATTTTTAAGTTTCCATATGGAAAAACATTCCTGTAATAGGAGCGATTCGTGGGAATACTTGAGGTTTCATTAACTGTTAAATTTCAATCGTCTATCGAAAGATCTGGTTTTCAAGTTCTGTAGCAAGATATGATATTGTGGATATCATATCGCATGCAGTTTGGTTATAGTGGCACCGGATATTCCTTCCGATCTCCACCATTTTGTGCAACAGCTATTATACAGGGTTCTTAGGAAAGTCCGTTTATCCCACATCCCTCTAACTTTTAAATCGCGTATCGTACTGACACGGAAGTAACGTGTACCTATAGGAAAGTGACCATGCGCAATCGATTGGACGTGCTTGTAGCGCCCCTAGTGGCGAAATACGGAACTTAACAAAACTAACTCAGAAACCAAGAGAGATACGAAAAAAGTGCAATTACAAAATGAAAGAGCTGTGTTTACATAGTATAAAACAACATTTGGTTCAACAGCAACATTTACTGAAAAGACAAGAAAGCGCGAAAAAAGCGTCAGATGTCCGGCTGCTAGCATGCGACAGCAACAGAAAAGTGGTTACGTGATATAACACGTATAAATGACGTCAGACAGCCGAAGGGCTATAAATGATGGGTGGAAATTGAGCGTGAATCAGAGTACGAGGTCGGCAGGTAGATGGCTATATTCACGAATGACGAGTACTGTGATATGGTCTTGTTGTACGACGAATGTCAGCAGAATGCAAAAGAGGCTGCGATCTTGTATAGAGTACGGTTTCCCACTCATCAGCTTCCAGTTGCACAGACAATTTCCAAAGTTGTCCGGCGCCTGCGAGAAACAGGAAGCGTTACTGAGTGTCATCGTTCCGGTCGTCCCATTGGTGTCGGTGTGCGAGTACATCCTGCGGATGTTTTGGGCTATGTTCTTTTGCAAATCCCCGAAGTAGGTACGACGGCAGTGAGCCGTGCGCGTGGATTATCGGCATCAAGGATGTGGCAAATCTTGAACGAACATGGTACGCGTCCCTACCGTGATGCTGTCGTGCAAAACTGATGCCTGGAGACCTTCAAGGGCGGTATGACATTTGTAACTTCGTCATGAACACCTTATTCTCAAAAGGTTTTTCCATATGAGCGGTATCGGTCCAAAAAAAAAAAAAAAAAAATTTAGTCGAGTTTTCAGGTGCCCAGATTTTGCTACAAATACATCAGAAGCAGAAATTAACACTTATGCCCCCTGGTGGCCAAACCATTCTTTACCAAACATTAGATATTATGTGAAAAATATTTCCCATCAGGTCTTGTGCGCGATACAGGAAGAATTTTTCAAATCGGAGTTTTAGAAGCAGAAATAACGCAGAAAACGCAATTTACCTTTGTGCCCACTAGCGGAAAGTCTATGATTTACTTGAAAATTTTGAATTTATAGGAAAAACATTTCGCATCGGAAACACTATCCAACAACGAAGGAATTTTTCAAATTGGACTTCTAGAAGTAGAGATATTGACAAAAATAAGATATACATCTACACCTCCTGGCGTAGAAGCCATGCATTATTTCAAGAAAAAAATGTTTCTAAAAGGTTTGTCGACATGAGCAGTATCGGTCAACAAATGACTTTTTTTTGCAATCGAGATTTTAGAAGCCCATATTTTGCGGCAAAGACATCAGAAGCGAAAATTAAGACTTACGCCACCTGACGGCCAAACCATTTTTTACAAAAATTAGAAATTACGTGCAAAAGATTTCCTATCAAGAGCTGTATCCGGTACAGAAAGAAGTTTTCAAATCGGAGATTTAGAAGCAGATATATAGGGGGGCAAGCAATTTATCTCTACTCCCCCTAGCGGAAAGTCTATGAATTACTTGAAATTTTTTAAATAATATGAAAAACATATCACACTATCCAACAAAGAAGGAATTTTTCACATCGGACTCCTAGGAGTAGAGATATTGACAAAAATAAGATAGATATCTACGCCCCGTGGCGGAGAAACTGTGGAATATTTTAAGAAGAAAATATTCAGAAAAGGTTTATCGACGTGAGTGGTATCAGTCCACGAAATAATTTTTTCAATCGATAGTTTAGAAGTAAAGATTTTATGGCAAATACATCAGAAGCAAAAATTAACACTTACGCCCCTGGTGGCCAAAGTATTATTTACCAAAAATTTGAAATTATATGCAAAAGATTTTCCATCAGGAGGTGTATCAGCTGAAGAACAAAGTTTTCAAATCGGAGTTTTAGAAGAAATGTCATCGTGGAAAAATGTAATTTATTTTACGACCTCTAGCGGAAAGTCTATGCGTAATTTGAAAAAAGTAACTATATCTAAAATACTCTTCGACATAAATGGAATCGAAAGATAAAATAATTTTTTCAATCGGATGTTTAGAAGCAAATATGTGGAATAAAACGTATTTTTGAATTCGACATCATCTGCATTTACGCCCTCTAGGGGCGAAATCGTACATTGTAAAAAAAAAAAAAAAAGGAAATAAAGGATCATCATTCGCATATTTCAAGCTTCCCAATGCAAAAAGAATTCTTCAAATCGGACTAATAGTTGCAGAGATATCATCGTAGGTAAGGACGGACGGACAAACCGGTAACATAAGCACGACCTTTTTTTACAAAAGATGTGCTAAAAAAGCGGCATGCGTGTTGTGGTTCCACGACATCAAATCAGCAGTTACTGTCCAGCGTCATTTCAGAAAAGAGTACAGACGATCCCCACCCGACCAAAAAAGCATAAAAGCTTGGTATGAAAAGTTTAAAGGGACGGGTAGTGTTCGCGATCTCCACCGAGCGGGCCGACCACCGGTTACACAAGAGACAGCTGCAGCTGTTCCGGAGACATTTCTGCGAAGCCGCACGAAATTCATTCTTTGTGCTTCACTGGAAACTGGGATTCTCCGTGACACGGTTCGCAACATTTTACACAAACGTCTTCATCTGTTTGCATATAAGGAACAGATCGTTCAAGCTCTTCAGCCTGATAACCAGCCTCGCCAGGTTGCATTTGTGACGGCGATGTTGCAGCGCATAGTTCACAATAATGATTATCTGCACCGTGTCTGTTTCTCAGATGAAGCCACATTCCACGTCTCTGGTACAGTAAATTGGCACAATGTCCGAATCTGGGGAATCAGAAAATCCCCATTACGTCATCGAACAATAGAGTGCTAGCCCGAAAGTACAGAATCATCGGACACTTCTTTTTTTACAGAGCCCACGGTAACATGTAACGTGTACCTGGACATGCTGGAACTTTTTGTAGAGCCTCAGTTTCATGCACTCCAACCTTCGGTTATTTTGCAACAAGACGGTGCCCCACTACATTGGTCAACAGTGGTTCGTGTGTTCCTGAATGACATTTCCAGATAGATGGAATGGCTGCGACGGTCCAATGACATGGCTAACCGCGATCATCCGACATAACCCGCTCTAGACTTCTTCCTGTGGGGTCATGTGAAAGATCAAGTTTACTGTAGTTGTGTTCCGGATGTCGAAACGTTAAAGAGCAGAATAAAGCGCGCCATTGATTCTGTTTCTACCGAGATGTTAAACAAAACATGTCGCGAAATCGAATATCACTCAGATGTTCTCCGGGCCGCAAATGGCGCCCATGTGGAGGTGTACAGATACTGGAAAAGAAAACTACTTGTGCACCATCATTGTCGTGCAATCCCTTTCTTTATTGAACCTGTAATACATTTTTTATATAAATTTTTGAAATGGGCGAAAGACTTTATGTTCACCCTGTATATTTGGGTGTTTTGTGAAATAATACTATAAACCAGTACGCTTCACATTTTCTTAAGGATAATTGAAAGACTGTCGGTTTAAAAAGATCTGAAGCTCCAAAGCATTCTGCTGCTTCGAAAAATCACGATGAAAAAATACTTAATTCGTGATAAGTCCTCCTACAGAAAAAACAGAATTATTGGAAACCTATTAAAAACAAATAATAAGCTCCAGCACAAAATAATATGACTAATTCACTCGCATTAATGACAAAAATATTTCATCATCGCGCAATTAGAGTTTTACCTTGAACGTTTTGGTGACTCCCGAGTCAGTGGTTGTCTGTTGAGTGTACAGTACATACTGTATAAGTAATTATCAGAGTTTAAGGACCTATATTTTATAAACGTATACTCTTTATAGAATAGAAACAGATTAGAAACACTGGTGGAGTGTGAGCATCCCATAGGAATGCCATTAATTTGCTTATAAAGGGATTGGTTGTAAAGATTATGGTTATTATTAATACAGCAGTTAAGTAAAATATTCCAAGTATTGGCTTCAACTATTTGGTTAATTTTAAATTCTACAAATATCTCCTTAAGCGTGGAAATGATATCAGAAAGACGCAGATCAGTGTGTAGGTTCTCAAAATCATAACTATTAATGTCCATTGGCCTTAAGCTAAAAATAGAAGAAATCACTTTGGAATTGTTATTTATAATCCAAAAATCCTTGTTCTGCAGATTAGTACTGTTTCTAATAAGTTCCTAAATTTTTTTTCAGAAGTGCTTCAAAAGTCTGGTCTACTTTCTTTTTATGACTCCTGGCTATGAACTTGAATTTCACAGGATCTTTATGAAACTGCCTAGACGGCCTAAAAAGGGGGTAAGGTAAATCAAAGTAGCCAGCGCGTTTTTTAGAGAAAGTAAAAAACACTAACTTCGTCTAACGCTCGAATGAGGGGGGCGGGGGGCTGTTTTCGGGATTCTCCATGCGGAAGAGAAAGTTCTCAGCTCCCCGACTGAAAAAAAGTCCAATGCCGAGAGAGCACAGCAGCAAGGAATAAATTAAGTTGGAAACGAGAACTTGACAGTGAGATAACCGAGAAAAACGCCCAATAGAATAAACAGGAACAGATCAGAGTAAAATGTAATATAGAATATAGAAATTAAAACAAGTAATAGGCCATCTCAAAGCCTCTCCAAAGACACGAGAAGCCATCTCAAAGCCTCCCCAAAGACACAAGAGGCCATATCAAAGCCTCCCCAAAGACACTAACGAAAAGCAAAATTATTTTGATATAGATGTGGTTATTTATACAAATTATAATATATTAAAGATGGTTTTTAAAACTAACTTTTGTTGAAATTAAGGACACGAAGGTAACCAAAATTTTCGCTGTCTTCTTTCTATGCTAGTATGTTAGACTCTTTCCTTAATATAGAAACAAAGCATTTCGTAAATACCTACCATTTGTGACGACGTATTATGCAGACGATGGTTTGCCACATATTATGACCCAAAATCACAAAAGAGGGTCAGACTTGATAGACTTCAGCAGACATTCACTCCTGTTATCAGCCTGGACACTTAATTTCAGCAAAACCGCTGAAAATCTGTTGGAGCTAGTTTTCCATTGGATTCGCTGACTGTTTTTGTTTTTTTAATATGGAGCCTTAACTAACAATACTTACATTTTTTAGTTTAAAATTATAAGAGTAGCGATAACTTTTTGATTCCACAGTTCCACTATAATACAGTGCCTATACTCTATAATACAATAATACAGTGCCTATACATCTATTTTACAGTGCCTATACCTCTACGCGACGTATACCTCTATTTGACGTTCCTCTTGAGTTTGTTTCCGCATGTAAATTTAGGTACCTTTCGTTAAGCGTTTTCCGACTGAACAGCACATTACTTCCCCGAAGAGTTTTACCAATTTGAGTTTTTACCAATAACAGTAAGTCCGAGCAAGACATAAGGTTAATATTGAATGTACACTGCACTGACAAAAGTCACCGGACACCTAGAAGAGAAACACAACATAGCATTTATTGACGTACATTAGTACGGTGTCGGTCCACCTTTCGCCTTAATGCATGCACACTGACCCTTCGAGACATGCTTTCGACAAGGTTTGGGATCACAACGATAGGTATACGCTTCCATTCAGTATATAATGCTGCCGCTAACTGTTGCTTAGTAGTAGGCCTTGGTTCCAAACTTTTTATGCGGCGCTGTAATTCATTCCATAGGTGCTCTATGGGATTAAAATCAGGACTCTGTGCTATCCAGCCCACACACGATACGGAATTATCGCCAAACCGCGTCGTAATAGTCCTTGCTTCACGGCTCGGTGCGTTATCCTGCTGGTACCAACAAGCCTCGGTTCCATAGTATTGCCACAGAGTTGGTAAGGCATAATTGTCCAGAATATTGAGGTAGACGCGCTGGTTAACAGGTTTGTTCACAATAATCAATAGGCCGGGACCATACCACGAAAAACATCCCCACACGAGTACACTGCCAGCTCCAAACTTGACCGTAGGAACAGTACACTGTGGTAAATAGCGTTCTCCCGACTGCCGCCATACCCACACACTTCCATCAGACTGATGGATCGCGTGTCTGGATTCATCAGTCATTAGGACCAGTTTCCATTGATTTTCGGTCCACGATAAATGTTCTTTACACCATGCTGAACGTGGCATTCCGAGTGGAGATGAAAGGCTTATGAGCAGCCGCACGACCACGGTAACACATGGAATGAAGTTACCTGCGAATGGTACCTGTAAATACCGAGGTTCCAGTGTTTTTGCTCACCTGTACACTGAGGTCTTGGGCAGCACTCCGTCGGTTAGCTGTAACGACTCTCTTGAGGCTTCGACGTTCTCTATCATCGATTTTCTTTGGTCTGCCGGTATGTTTTGCTCCTTCAGACACGCCATGTGTCTTCCACTTATTCACTACATCCAAAACAGTTGACTTGGGTATGTTGAAACGCCTCTCGGTTTCTCTTATGGACAACCCACTAATATAACACCCAACAATCTTTCCTTTCTCAAAGTCAGTTCTCTCCCGCCGCGACATTTGCGCTCAACTTCACAGTGCGATATGATCGCGGTCAGCTGCAGACTTGTTGTAAACCGTTTGAATCCGTACAGTGCATCTTAACAACGCAGCGAATCCTTTCATTTGCTTCGAAGGTGTGTCCGGTGATTTTTGTTAATACAGTGTACACAAGAGGCATGTCAGAGAGGCAACTAACGTAAACGAACGTTGTTTAAAGAGTTGCAGAATGCAAATTTATTAACTAGATTTATTGTTTCAGATTTGTTACACTCTGAGGGATCACTGAATTATGACCACGTACCTAATACTTCGTAAGTCTTCCTTTCGCCCTCAATACAACAGCTATCCAACGTGGCGTCAATTGATACTGGAACCACTCCATACCTGCATTGTGCCGTGCGAACTTCAATGCAGGTATGGAGATATTTGGTGTATCCAGATGCCTGATATGCCGTTCCATAGTGTCCCACAAGTACTCTGGTGGATTGATATCGGAGGAGTTCGCAGGCCAATCGGTATGCTGGAAGTCTGAACTGTGTTCCTCAAAACATTCGTGCAAAACATTTTACCTGTTGCTCGGTGCATTGTCATCTTGAAAGACATTGTCACCATTCGGAAAAAAGTGCAACATTGCTGGATTTACAGAGTCCAGGGACGAAGTGTCTCTGACGACATGGGCACAAGACAAGATGACCCCTCACCCCCCCCCTCACCAAATCTGTTCTTCTGCTAAACGGTGCTGGCTCATGACGTGTATGTGTCTGTTTGTCTGGAGTGTGTTTTATTGCATTATGTTAAGCAATTTTGCAGTGTTTTTTATTATTGATGAAAAATATAGTAGGTCTATTTCATAGTGTACCAGTGTACGTTTCAATTATTGACCTTCAGGATTTTGTGAGAAATAAATAATGATAATAACATTTATTATTATAAAACAATATAATGCACTAGAAAAAACACAATAATGTGGGAAAAGAAGCAAATATTAAAACAATCTTAATGAACACTTAAGATATTATTAATGAACAATGAATACTTACGGTCTATTTCATAGTGTACCAGTGTACGTTTCAATTATTGACCTTCAGGATTTTGTGAGAAATATATAATGATAATAACATTTATTATTATAAAACAATATAATGCACTAGAAAAAAACACAATAATGTGGGAAAAGAAGCAAATATTAAAACAATCTTAATGAACACTTAAGATATTATTAATGAACAATGAATACTTACGGTCTATTTCATAGTGTACCAGTGTACGTTTCAATTATTGACCTTCAGGATTTTGTGAGAAATATATAATGATAATAACATTTATTATTATAAAACAATATAATGCACTAGAAAAAACACAATAATGTGGGAAAAGAAGCAAATATTAAAACAATCTTAATGAACACTTACGGTATTATTAATGAACGATGAATACTTACGGTCTATTTCATAGTGTACCAGTGTACGTTTCAATTATTGACCTTCAGGATTTTGTGAGAAATATATAATGATAATAACATTTATTATTATAAAACAATATAATGCACTAGAAAAAAACACAATAATGTGGGAAAAGAAGCAAATATTAAAACAATCTTAATGAACACTTAAGATATTATTAATGAACAATGAATACTTACGGTCTATTTCATAGTGTACCAGTGTACGTTTCAATTATTGACCTTCAGGATTTTGTGAGAAATATATAATGATAATAACATTTATTATTATAAAACAATATAATGCACTAGAAAAAACACAATAATGTGGGAAAAGAAGCAAATATTAAAACAATCTTAATGAACACTTACGGTATTATTAATGAACGATGAATACTTACGGTCTATTTCATAGTGTACCAGTGTACGTTTCAAATTATTGACCTTCAGGACTTTTTGAAAAATGAATACATTATGATAGTAACATTTATTATTATGAAACAGTATAATGCACCAAAAAAGACACAATAATGTGGGAAAAGAAGCAAATATTAAAACAATCTTAATGAACACTTACGGTGCAAATAAAAATTTGATTAACACTTACGTAAGTTCCCACTTTTCCACTCAATGTCTGATTTCACCATAATTATGGCATGATCATCTGTTTTTTTACTGGCTTGTGCATGGACAAAATTGTCAGTTACCGAAGAGTACTCTATACCCAGAGTTATGCCCTTTCCTACACATATCATCACGAGTAAAACCTTGTTTCTCCCAATGAAGTCCTTTTTTCATTTTTTATTCGTGAGACTGCTAAAAATGATCTTTCAGCAGAACAATTCGTGACTGGTACGGTTAAAAACATTCTCAAAGCCATTTCTAAGTTTAGAAATGCACTCTGAAGATTGTTATCAATGAAGAAAGTGTACATTAATATATGACTGGAAATGTAGACAGTCGTTGCTCAGAAAGTTTTCTATGTCTCCTTGGCACCTATGAACAAGTTTATTTGATTTAGCCTCCATGTCACGAGCACTGGTCCCTTTCAGATCCCTGAAAATTTTAAACCTTTCCAGAACAACTTGGTATGATTTCTTCCTGTTTGACAAATTACTGATTAAAGAATCCATAATCTTAAAAAACGTGTTTATTCTAAAAAAAGCGAATGCTCCCTTTTTTTCGTGTTTCTCTCTAATGCTCTCCGATCACGCATATGGGGCAACTATTGCAAATAATGTTTTAGAAATTAATAAATTTTATAAAATTAAGTGAAAATTTTCTTGGCTGGAAGTGCTAAAATATTCGTAAAATAATACTTCCAGTTTGACGCCTCCCTAAATCTGGCGCCGGCCCGTTGGTTAAATTGGCCCTGACAGAGTCAGGAAGCAATTCACGATATTAGGCACCAGTCGTACGTTGTTACATTGGACCCCTGGACTGTCCAAGTTCCTGACAGGTAAACATGCCCCACACCATGTAACTGCCTCCACTGGCTTATACTGTGGAGACCATGCAGGGAGGATCTACTAAGGTAAGAAATAGTGGAGCCACAAAATTACGTCCCAGAGATTTATATTTTTTTTAATAGCGCGTATGTGTATGGGAGCCATGAAACACGAAACTAATTTTGCATCTAAACCAAACGTAAACAACTTACCCTGTCTCTGATGGAATCAATGCTTTTAACTTTGGCTGCACCAAGAAGCAACTCAACAATGCTCTCTCAGTTCTCTCAAAGTTGTAACAACCGAGTTACGTATGAAAGAATGAAAACGTATGAAAGTATGAATCATATATTTTTGATAATCTGACATTCAAATTTAACGTCCCGACAAAAACAAAAGTGTTGGGAAACTGCTGGCCAGCAACTGGCAGTGATGGGTCATTGCTGGCTGAAATATGCCGGCCGCGGTACGGTAGCGGTCCGTTGGTGGTAACGCCATCAGTTGGCAGCCATTGATGGCCCTGCTGCGTCGCCGTGAGTCACGGTCTTCCGAGCATGCGCCACTAGTGGGTCGTAACTCGCAACCGACGCAACCCCAACACGTGGTGGAAGCAACGGGACCGCGCATGAGCAGAAGCAACGCGTGCTGTGTCTCTCGTGGTCAGAGACGTCGCCAAGGTGGTGCGGGGGTGGGCTGAAATTGAAATTTGATTTCACCCTGAAATTTGTCTCGCCCACCCTGCCGCCCAACCAGTTCAAAGTGTGCCATTTTTCAATATAATTAACTTTAAATTATAATCTGCACTTTGCCAAGCAGTAAAGTCTTGTGTTTTATATCACCCAACCTTACGTATTTCCCCCTTGGAAGTGCGTTGTTTACGTCTCCACAAAAGGTTATCAAAATAGCACCATAGGGCCATGAAAATTCAGTTGTTCTCCACTCTTCCAATTCCTTAGTTTCAGCCCCTCTTTCATGTTTGTATGGCCAGGGGGCTAATGAGGAAGGGAGAGGGGGATAGGAATTCACTGAGGGGGTCACTACTAATTTCTCTGTTTGTTTTCTTTACAAAATAGGGGATTACAACACGAAAAGTGGAATCAAAAGCTACACTAGCGTCCATAAGATTGCCCCGGGATAGTGAAAGTGCGGAAAGTGGTTGACTACTGCTTTGTGTGAGAGGAGTGTAAAGCCAAGTCGCTGGCTGGAAGGAAGGAAGTTAAGGAGTTGTGAGGTAATGTGTCTGCGGGGAACAACGTTAAAATTTGTTTTCGATAAACAAAAGCGACAATTTCTGTTAAATAAATTGTTCAAGTACAATACCATTTTCGTAAGCATAAATGGGAAATTTTGAAAACAAATTTAAGACAATGCATTCAGAGAAAGCAAAAAGCAAAAAGTTGATGGCAACATTCCACCAATACTTGTATCTTACACCCGTGGCATAATTAGTCAGGTCCGTGTACGTATGTGTCTGTCCAAGTGGAGGGGTCGGAATTGCACGAATTCTTTTGTAGCCGGTAGTGAAAAGCATTGAAACCGCCCCGGTGGCGCATTGGTCTAAGCATTGGCTTATGAACATTCATCAGAGAAGAGTCTGCGTTGGAATCCCGGTGAGGCATGGATGTTGTGTTTATCTTACGGCAAGGGCTCTCTCCCTTCCCTGGGGCCAGTGACCTTAAATTAGGGGCAGGCGACTGCTTGTAGCCCACTGTGTTGCTCACGGTGGCCGTTTAACCTTCGATTAAAAGAAAAAAAAAAAAAAACAATCAAAATTCGTTCTTTCAGTGTTTCGTAAAAAAAGTTGCTATGAAGCCTTGTCCCACCAAAACTAATGCTCGCCCACCCGTCGCCAATTCTGATTTCCAAGTCTAGCCACGTCCCTGCTCGTGGTGCCAGTTAGTTGTAGACAAAGCTATCGCCATCGTGTTATTTTAGTGGATGTTAAGAACAAAAAAAGCCATATGCAGAGAGGCGTATCAATTTCCTAACCAAATGCCACGTCGACGAAGATTACCGTCGGAAGAAAATTATGTAAACAATTATTGATGAACTGTAAGAAAGTCAGTTATTCTCTTGTATTTATAGAAACTAATTTCTTAACAAACTTTCTGCACTAACACACAATGAATCGTGAATACAGACAGCCATGAAACACACCCACTCCATTCCCATGAAAAACAAGAAATAATATCTGTGTAATCTTTCGCTTTAACATAATCTTTTGTTTCAAGCAAAAAGTCCTAGAAAGACAAAAAAATCTTTATGTTGGAAAAAAATAAGAATTACACGTGTACAAAATAAAATTTATCAGTTATTAAAAAAAATAAATAAAGAAGCAACGCTATGTGGTTAATACACAAGATGGTTTGAATACACAAGATTGGAGGAATTCGCTGCTAAAAATAACTAGTAAAATAAAATATCTTTCCTCTTTAGAACAAATGTAGCTTCGGACCGTGGAAAGAAAAGATACAACGTGAAAAATGTAACAGAATGGGACATGAACGTGTAAATACATTAATTAAACAATCGCCTTTCAAGACCATAATGACAGCACCAAACTTTGGAAAGTATGACGAAATAAATTTCTCCGTCATTTTTGTCCACGCCAGGGCTCGAACCCGGATCCCCTCATTCCGGAATAAGTCGCTCTACCAATTGAGCTACGAGGACGTTCGTTATCGCTGCTATCTGCCTTTATATCGTGTGCGTCCTGCTGGGCAGGCACGTCACATCCTCCCCCTCCCCTCAAAGAGGGCCGGGGGCATGGCCCACGGGTCAGCCGTGACCATCAATCGTCGCAGGCAGCCATCCGCTGTAGAACATACTTGAGAATTCCCAGTCAATCTGGTGTGTGGAATGCAACGTCACGCACATTTATTTTTCGAAGCGCTGAAGAAGGGATTCTCTTATTTTTCCTATCTCGCGGTGTGGAAAGAACATCACACCATTGCGAGGTCTTGAACGGCCGGGTTATCCACGAAGTTCGGGCACCATTATAACGAAGTAAATTTCTCCGTCATTTTTGTCCACGCCGGGGCTCGAACCCGGATCCCCTCATTCCGAAATAAGTCGCTCTACCAATTGAGCTACGCGGACGTTCGTAATCGCTGCTATCTGCGTTTATATCGTGTGCTTCCTGCTCTGCAGGCACGTCACAAAAGCGTTTTTAAGTTGGTACACTCTTTGAAAATGAGTGAAGTTCCCTTAACCCTCCAGATGGCCGAATCATTAGAAGAGACAATGCGAATGTTTTTCACATATATAACAGTAGACTCCCCTTTCTGTAGTATTCGTCGTCGTTAAGATGCGCAAATATGCGGTCTCGCTACTCATTAGTCTGAAAATTGTTTCGACGCAATATTACGTTCTCTCGGCATTTGAACAGGTTTTCGATGAGCTTATTATTGCGTCGTCGCCGCTTTGAACACAGGAACCTCCGAACGTATATATGCGTGCTTGCCACCCGGAGGGTTAAGGTAAATGAAAACAATCATTACCTTGAAAAAAATAAAAAAGTAAATTTATGAATTATATGAAACGGACGTCGCATAGGAAAGAGACGCACCTGCAAGCAAAGGCTTGTGAGTGGCAAACCATTGTAGTGGCTAAAGACTCCGCTTCGCCCGTAGAACGTCGTCGGTGCGATTCCAGGCAGATCCAACCGGGTGTTTTACAGGACCTGTTGAGAAAATTTCCTCGGCAACGCACCGTTATGCAGAAGTTTAGTTAGGGGGGGGGGGGGGGAAGTAGTTGTGCCTTTGGGAAATCTCGTTCGCGTTTTTTTTTTTTTTTTTTTCTTATGGCTACTACTGGGAAATTGCCTGATAAGATTCGGCAAGCCATCAGTTACAGCACGTGATTGCCGTCTGCCACTGCCGGGAAACTGGCAGACCACATTAGGCTAGTCATCATTTATGGTACGTGATTGCAGGGCCGCTTATGGCAGCCACTGCCAGTGATGGATAACTAATGGCTCTGTTCTGGCATATGACAGCTGATGGGGGGGGGGCTCATGGGGGGGGTCATGGGGGAGCAGCTGCTGGCCTAAACTGCTGGCCCATGTGGAGGCCGCTGGGACATTTTTTTATGGTTCGACAGTGGTAACATAGTGCTGGGCCACTGCTGGCTTCCAGTGCTGGGCCACTGCTGGTATGAGTGCCGACCCAGCAACACTGCTTTTGCTGTGATATAATGGCAGAAAGCGTATAAATGAATTACGTTTAACCGAATTAAAAAAAAAAAAAGATAGACATGACACTAAAATATCGGGACTAACGCAGAATAGCGTATAAAAGTGAAAAACTTATAGCCGAAGTTCTACTGTATCTTATTCGTTATTTGGCAACTAACTAACTAGCTTCTATCAATGATGAAAAGGAAAAAAAATGAAAAATACGCCGCAGTCTTTACAACAGCTTATGTGTTTGTCGGTAATTTTTTTTCATCAGAGATTTTCCCCGCTCCCAAATGCAAATAACTTCAGCGTTTTGTTCCAATATCTTACATTTTTTTTTTCATTTTGTTTCCAATATCTTATTCTTTAATACTGAATTTATGAAAGTACCACTCGCGTTGAATATAAGCGTCAAGACCTGCTCGCGGTGAAACTTATTTATCTCAGTTTGAACACAGTTTCTGTTTTTATTTGAATTAAAGAAGATACTTCCACGCCTGACTGGAAATATATTTTCATTTAGCTAATATACTCAGAATTAATGTACTCGCGAAATTTTGGGTAATACATATAGCTAACCCTCAACCACCTTCATGAACTGCATTTTTTTTTTTTTTTTCGCACGGGATGATTTGTCTTCCTTTATTTTTGCTGGCATCGCCAGCTTCAATTAAAGCCTTAATAATCACTTCAGAAATGGAAACAAATGGGCGAACGTGAAGTGCTTTTACTTGTTATGGTGTTTCGTTTTTCTTCCTCAGGCATTCTCTCCCATTATAAAGAAAGATTACTGAGAAAAATATCTTTTTACACACTGGCAAGGGGAAAAGAGCGTAATGGTAAGCTTGGAAAAAAAATTGTGCACACATGCATGTAAGTTTATAGAGAATTTCTTTGGAGCTTTATCATGTATACTAGTCAGCGCTTTAAAAAAAAATGAAAAATACGCGTTGACAGAGTAGAATTTTTCTTCTTTCTTTTCGTTTCTTTTTTAATCCTTCCTGGTTTTTACTTCTTTGCTGATATGTATACTTAGAAGCGTTATAAGCAATGATGTTTCCACCTCGTGAAGTATTGTTAATATCCCTAGGGAAATAAACAGCGCATTTCGCTTCTCATGCGATGATTCCGAATGATGAGTCACCTTCATCACCGCTGCATGAGCGTGAAGCGCTCAATTTCCTCTTCCCCACTCCCTCACAAGCACACATATACATACATCGCACGTGTTACAGTGATCTTCTTCATCTGACCTAGTGAACAGCGGAGAAAAACTGATGACATTCAATATTTCTTGAATCACTTTCCTCTTTCTTTCTCCCAGATGACTACGCTTGGGGGGATATTCTTCGGAGATGACATTATTTTAACAGATTGAATTAAATATATATTTATTAAAATAGCGTAATTCATTTGTCTGCAGAATTTTCCCACTTGTATATTGGGATTTTGCTTTTCCGAACGAGGAGTGTACGAAGTATAAATTTATATGGTGGCAGACTGTTTTGATTAAAGTCTAGATTTTTTCAAGTTTGGAAATGACTAAAAACAATTTGTTACAATAAAGTATATCATACTCAACGCACATGGGAGCCAATATAGGGGGCAAGAGGGGGCATTCCCCCCTGGACTTCGGACCATACCCATTCTGTTCTTGGAAGGTAGAGATTTTCGCGATAACACTAATTCCGATTACTATTTTTTTTTTTTTTTTTTTTTTGTAGAACTTCTGGATGCAAATATAGCAGTAAAAACAGGAAAAACGTTGAGAATTTCCTGTAAAAGGAGCGGAAATTTGCAGTAGAAAGTAATGAAATTTCCCATTGCATGTTGGAGAAATACGCGGTGGTATCAGAATAATATTATCACTCCCGAAATCACAGTATATATACACTGGAAAAAAAAAAAAAAAAAAAAGAAAAGTGGTGTGAATTCACGGAAAATTTCTGAAAATAACGTGCAGCAAAGTTGCCGGGAGGTATCCGTGTTTTTCAGAAATTTCCGTTTTCAAAAGTCCCAGTTTATTTTAACTTCCGTATTTTCACGGACTTTCCGTAGTCAGAAATTCCGTTGATTTCAGAAAAATCCGTTTCACCTTTCTCCGTATTTAAACAGAAATTCCGCAAAACCAACGCGCGACCCTGCATTTTTCAGCCCGTTTCCCCTGATAATCCTTCCGCTCCAGTCAGGATTTAACCCGCCCCGCTTGGACTGGTTGAACAGGTAACGCACGCCTTTATCAACTGGGCAACAAACACTCAGAAACTCAAATCACGTACATCGTAAGACAAATTGAGCAACAATGAAATTTTTTTGTCATTAATACGAGTGATTAATAAGTAGGAACTGTACACCGATTACACTCCAAATAGTATAACTATACTAATAATCCGAATATCTTGGCGTAGAATAGAAGTTAAACTTTCTAAGCTTTCGCACATTAACCAGATGGCTTTTTCAAGGAAGGTAGACAGATAACAATGAGAAATTTCAGTTAGCTATCTACCTTTCTTGAACATCAAAGGTCTTCGCTCTTTCCACGTTTATAAGTGAGTCACGGAAAAAGTCTCATTGGCCACCACCGGGAATCGAACCCAGGTCTTCCAGTTATGCGCCGGATATGCTTCCACTACACCACAGCGGCCTCGAATTCCTCCAGACTAACACACGCTATCTTAGCAACAAATTAGTTGCAGAAATATCTGCCCTCCTGCAGTTGCCCCGATCAACTGTAAGTGATATTGTGAAGTGGAAACGTATAGGAGCACATCGCATTGCCTGGTAGGCCACGCAGCTGGCGATTCGTCAAAATCGCTTGTCCTTGGTTGCAACACTTACCACCGATTTCCAAAATGCTCTTAAAGCAACGTAAACACCATAACGGTTCTCCGAGAGCTGAAGGGAACGGGTTTCTATGGTCTAGCAGCTGCACACAAGCCTGTCATCAGCAAAATCAATGTCAAGTCCCGGTTGGAGTGGCGTTAACCTCTGCACCAATGGATTCTGGGGCCGTAGAAATACGTTCTTTGGAGTGATGAATCACTCTTAACCATTTAGCAGCCCGATGACGAGTCTGGGTGTAGAGTATGCGATGTGAAGGCTACCTGGCAGATTGTGTTGTGCCAACAATGAAGCTTGGTATAGGAGGCTTCATGCCGTAGAGCTGCTTTTCATGGTTAGGTCTGGGCCCACACCCTTCCCCTAGTTCCAGTGCCCGGGAATCATAACGCTGCGGCCTATAATAATGTTCTCAACAATTCTGTATTCCCAACATTTTGGAAGCAGTTCGATGAAGGTCCTTTCCTTTGCCAGCAGCACAATGCCACAGAGATGGAAACGGGTCACAGGTCAAAGCGTTGACAATTTCTTGTGGGTCAAACGAGTTGGGTCAAGGTGCTCCTG
Source organism: Macrothele yani (assembly GCA_039090855.1). NCBI lineage: Eukaryota > Metazoa > Arthropoda > Arachnida > Araneae > Macrothelidae > Macrothele > Macrothele yani. The sequence continues at coordinate 122,710,189 of CM077025.1, read as the reverse complement.
GCCCGATTTCTACCAGGTTCTATTTCCGTTTTATTTTTGAAAAGAAAAAAAAAATATTTCAAAGAAAAATGCGTACTGTGGAATTTTGTGCTCAATACTGGAGCCAATGGAGTGCGAAATGATTAGTCATTCAAAAGTATTGCCGTCTCTTTCCTAAATCAAAAAACATTTCCACCGACCGACAAATACGGTGCAGAAGCTAGACTCGCCGATACCATATCGTAATACGATACTTCTTTTGCGTTTGTTTTCAGTGCGATTGTCCGGAGCCAGATACATGCAAACACCTGTCGCCTGCTTCTCTGGTGATTCACTCTCTCACATCCCACGTGTCACATTGTAAGACTGAGAGTTACTTTTCACTTCGCATCTTTTGCATTGAGCATTCAGAGGTTTTCTTTTGATCTGCTAACATCCCGTTCCATTGTATGTCGTGTCGGAATTAATGCATTATTTGTAAATATGGAGGAATTTAATATTAAGGATACAAAAAAAAAATGCTTCGAGGCCAAGAAATGCGTCCTTCTTGAAAACAAAAAGGGGAAGAGTGAATGTTGGAATTTGTTTCCTGTCATTAAGCAACCAGAATATGTTTCACAGCAACACCAATTTTCACAAGTTTGTGATGAGTTGAAAGTTTCCAAAATGTGAAAGTTGATTTCATGGGTGTTCATTCCTTCTGAGAGGCAATGATGAAATCAACATCCGCATTTCGGAAATTTTCACCTCATCAGAAGCTGGTGAAAATTGGTGTTACTGCGGAACATATTCTGAAGCTTGACACGTTATCAAGAAAATGGCAAAAACTAAAATTAAACATGCAACAAGCTACTTAATTCAAAAATTTTGAGTGTAGCACCATCGAAATTAAGTGGAACAGTCTTAACATTACTGCGGAAGGACTTTTGACTCTCGTAGATGTGTTTGAAAACATGCGAAAAACAGTTATGTGAAGAACCACAGTTTCAACAGTTTCTGTAAGTAAATTATACGTTTCCGTAATATACAGTTATATGATTTCTATATAACCCACAATACCGAATGTGGATGGACTTTTTGAACGGTGTGTGTGTGTGTGTGTGTGTGTGTGTGTGTGTGTACACGGATGAGCAAATTCCATTATGATCGCCCCCAGCTCAGGAAAATGTCCACGCTTGGAAACCGAAAGGAAGCGCAGGTGAAGTTCACGGAACAGTATATGCCGGCTTTCGGTTAGTACAGTGTTCGGAGTCAGAATGGGAAAAGCTGACGATTTATTGGAGTTTGATGAAGGACAAATTTCATGGCATGGCGCCTTGGAACTACGATCTGGGTAACTGCGTGATTTGTGGGTTGTACACGTGCCGCTGTCGTGAGTACGTATCAAAAGTGGGGCACAGATGGCCAACCGACGAATCGTCGTCCAGGCGTGTGCCGTCCGCAGCTCATTCATGCCAGAGGGGAGCTGAAACTGTCGTACATTGTTCGCTGCGACCGCAGCGTCACAGTGCGACAAATCATCCGTAGCTACAACAGTGGTGCTCAGGGCAACGTGTCACTGCACACAGTTCATTGCAGCCTTCTGCGCATGGGCCTGCGTAGCCGAAGACCCAGCCGGGTCCCCATGCTCACTGCACGTCATCGCCAACAACGCGTGAAATGGGCCCAAGATCCTCGAGATTGAACCGTGGATGATTGGAAGAAAGTGGCTTCGTCTGACGATTCAATGTTTCTAGTGCATCACGTAGACGGCCGAACGGGGATACATTGATTTCCAACGGAGGCTATGACACCCGGATGCACTGTTGGGCGGAAATAAGCCGGCGGCAGCGGTGTTATGCTACGGGCGATGTTTTCTTGTGGCACTTAAGGTCCCATTATACCAATAGCACAACCCCTGGCAGCTGTCGTTGCGGACCAAGATCACATATTCATAGCAACGGTGTTTCCTGCTGTGATGGCCATCACCAACAGGATAATACGCCATGCCACACTGCTAGAATCGTCAAGGAGTGGTTCGAGGAACATGCTGGTGACTTGCTTATATATATCATCATCATCATTGTCAACCATTATCAATCCACTGCTGGACGAAGGTCTCCCCAAGTTTCCTCCACAACGGTCTGTCTTGTGCCAGTCTCCTCCATGTCACCCCTGCATACTTTCGAATTTCATCCACCCATCTCCCATGTGGTCTTCTTCTGGGTCTCTTCCTGTCCCTTGGAATCCAATCTAAAATTTCTCTGGCTGTCCATCGATGATCTGTCCTTCTGGCAGTATGTCCAGCCCATTGCCATTTCAGGGATTTAACTCTGATCATGATGTCTTCCACTCTTGTCATTTTTCGGATCCACGAGTTCCTCTTCTTATCTCTCCTGGTTACACCAAGTATGCACCTCTCCATGCTTCTTTGAGTTGTCTGCAGTCTTTGTATGTCTCTTTTAGTTAAGGTCCACGTCTCTGCACCATACGTAAGCACTGGAAGGATGCATTGATCAAACACTTTTCTTTTAAGACATAATGGCATATTGCTCTTGAAAATTATGCTGTTTCTTCCAAAAGCTCTCCAGGCAAGTTTTGTACGCCGATTAATTTCTTCATCAATGTGACCCTCACTTGATATCTGCTGTCCAAGATAAACGTACGTGTCTGTTATCTCCAGCTTTTCTCCATCAATCGATAAATCTTCATTTCTTGTAAAAGCATTGAACATCACTTTTGTCTTCTGAAAGTTCATTTTTAATCCCACTTCTTTACTCTTGTCAGCAAGTTCCTGGATCATACTCTGCAGCTCTGATGGGGTAGTTGCAAAAATGACTACGTCATCAGCAAAACGAAGGTGGGTTACATAATCTCCATTAATCTTTATCCCTTTGTTTTCCCAGTTCAGTGATTGAAAGACATTTTCCAATGTGGCATTAAAGAGCTTCGGAGATATGGTGTCACCTTGTCTCACTCCTTTTCCAATTTTTATGTGTGTTGTATTTTCAAACAGCCGAATCTTCGCACTTGCATTTTCATAGATGTTATTAATAATATTAATGTATGCATCTTCAATACCGCAGGATTTCAGAGCCATTGCAACTGCTGATGGTTTCACTGAATCAAAGGCTTTTTCATAATCGATAAAAGCCATGCACAATGGAAGTTCATATTCCCTCGCTCGTTCAATTAGTTCTCTCAGCACGTGGATATGATCTATTGTGCTGTAGCCACTCCTGAATCCAGCTTGTTCTCTCGGTTGAGCCATGTCCAGTGTTACCTTCAAGCGGTGTGAAAGAACTTTAGTGAAGATTTTATAAACTACTGATAGGAGGCTGATAGGTCTGTAGTTTCCGAGATCCTCAATGTCACCTTTCTTATGTAGCAGGATCATTGTAGCGGTGTTCCAATCCTCAGGAATCTTTCCTTCATTAAGGCATCGAGTGAAAATTTGGGCGAGTACTGTTTCGATTTCTCCACTTGCTTCTTGTATGATGTCTACAGTAATTCCATCTTCTCCTGGAGCTTTTCCTCGCTTCATGTTCTTGATTGCATGTGCAACTTCTGCTGGAAGGACTGGAGGAACTCTGGTACTGGTATCTTCATGATGTCTGGAGTGCATATATCATCCCTTTCATATAATTTGGAGTAGAAATCTTTCACTCTTGTCAAAATTTCGCCTCTATTTCTTGTTACAGAACCATCTTCTTTTCTCAGTGCCATAATCTGTTTTCTTCCCTTACTGAGATGTCCCTTTGCTATCTTTAGGCTTTGGTTGTTTTCAATTGCTTTCCTCACTAGTTCACAGTTGAATTTTTCTTACGTCTTCAGTGATACTTTTTCTTACTGTCTTGCATAGCTCTATATATTCCACTTTGGAAGTCACATCTTCTTTAGTTGTCCTCATCTCTCTTCTTTTTTGCATCAACATTTTGGTTTTTCCTGATAATTTGTTCACATGCAACTTGTTCTTAGGCCCAGCTAATTTTGTTGCTGTTTCCATAAGAGCTTTGGTTACTTTTCTGTTAACTTCAGAGATGTCCACTTCTTCCGATGTTAGGCCTTCTAAAGCAGAGAACCTGTTCTTCAGTTCTAACTTGAAGGTATTATGGTGTTTTTTAAGGTTGGTTATGTCAATAGATTTTGTTTGTCTTATGAGCTTGCCACGTTCCAGTTTAGTGTTGAGGTGCATCTTACATCTCACCAATCTATGGTCACTACCTGTGTTGAACTTGTTTAGCACACTGCAGTCTTCTATGACGAATTTTTTGTTACACATAATAAAATCAATTTCACTTGTCGTCCCATTTGGATGTCTCCATGTCCATTTCCTGTGTGGCTTTTTCTTGAAGAAGGAGTTCAAGATGAAAAACCCTTCTGCCTCTGCAAACTCAATGAGAGTATTTCCACGCTGGTTCCTGTTGCCGTGACCGAATTTACCTACTGAAGTTTCATTCTGTTGCCGTTGCCCTATTTTTGCATTGAAATCTCCCATAATTATTTTCAAGTGCTGCTTACCTTTATTATTTAGATGACAAATTTCCTCATAAAATTCTTCAATTTCTTCTTCAGGATGACTTGTGGTGGGTGCATAAGTTTGAATAATCTGAGCCTGGTATCTTTTTGAAAGTTGGATAACAAGTCGTGCAGCTCTGTCAGAGGAACTTTCAACTTCTACAACTTTATCCTTCAGTTTCTTGTTTATTATAAATCCAACACCACTCGTTCTGCCAGTATCTGTCCCACGATAGTAGAAGAGATGTCCACTTTTCAGTTTGATGAAATCTTCTCCTTTTCTCCTTACCTCACTTAGCCCCACGATGTCCCACTTGATCCTTTGTAGTTCCTCTTCCAATTCAAGAAGCCTTGAATCAGAAGATAGGGAGCGTCCATTGTAAGTAGCCAAGGTCAGCATCAGATGGCAGCCTAGTCCGGTCCTCCGGGGATTCTTAGCACCCTCTGCCTTCATGTCGCACTGGCCGCTGCCTTGGCCAGGTACATTCCAGCTGCCGGAGACTGAGGGCCAAGATTTAAGTTGTGGAATCATTTTGGAGGGGTTTGGCCATAACTCACCACGCTGGCCAAGCGGGTTGGTGAGTGTGGGATAGAATTTCCTCTAATCCCGATGGTATAGTTATACCGCTATTGGCGGTCGTCAGAGCCCCTTTAGTGGGAACAGGATGCACCACGAGAAGGCGGGGTTGACATTTGTCAAGGAGAGGCTGTGATGTTACGCATCACCTGACCTTACATCCCGCTTATATATATATATATATATATATATATAAATGTGATAAAAGCCACTACAAAAATTCATATTTGATTATTCACTGAAGAGCAATTGAATTAGAGATACCTGTCTAGTAACGTGCAGCACCATCTTTCGCCCTGATGACGGCGGCGATTCGTCTCGGCATGGACTCGACAAGACACCGGAAGCGTTGGGAAGCCATACGGATCCACGATCTCTGAACAAGCTCATACAGTTCACGAAGATTTGATGGAGGGAGGTCAGAGCCTCGAGCATCTCACTCGATGGCATCCCAGATGTGCTCAATGGGATTGAGGTCAGGTGACCTAGTTGGCCAAAGAAGCGAGGTCTCGTCGGTGGAGTGTTCATCCAACCATTCGGATACAATTCGGGAGCTGCATTGTCTTGTTGCAGGATGAGGTCCCCAGTGGGATGTTGAAGACGCACAAACGGGAGCAAATGGTCGTCCAGGATGTCCCGGTAACGTTGACCTGTGAGGGACGATGTCACACGTACCAGGGGTCCCATTTCAGTCCACGTAAACAGTCCCCAGACGAGAATGCTACCCCCACCATCTTGAAGAGTACCCTGCTGGCAAGAAGGATCCATCGCCTCATGTGGTTTGCGCAGTACTCGTATCTTGCCATCCGCAGGTACCAACGTGAATCTCGACTCATCAGTCGAGGCAACATTTTTCCACATGTCTAGGGTCCAGTAGCGATGTTCCCGCGTTCATGCTAATCTTTGCACCCTGTGATGTGTGGTCAGCAGCGGTACCCTCGTGGGACGATAGCTTCTGTACCCCATAGCGAGGAAATGGTTCTGGATGGTGTGACTGCTTACACGTTTTTGTGCACCCGCGTTAAATCGCCGAGTGATTTCTTGCACTGTGGCCCGTCTATCCGCTGTTGCAATGCGAGCCAGCCGACGATGACCCCGCTCATCCGCACGCTGTTGTCCACGGCAGTTGGCCCTTGCAGGGATGGTTTTACCGGATTCGATGTACTCACGGTGCACCCGTGACACAGTGGTCCGTGAAAATCCCAGTGCCTGCACGACTTCCGAGATGGAGTGACCCATTCGTCGGGCCCCGACAATTTGCCCACGATCAAGTGCGCTTAGATCCTTCGTGGTACCCATACTGCGTCCGACTCTTACTGTTTCCCGTCGCATCACTCCTTATATTGTCGGATCGCTGCATACGTCATGTCGTTTCCGTTTACAGGGCCGCCCACAGCGCCACATTTGCATAACGCCAGCTGTCTCTAATTCAATTGCTCTTCAGTGTATAAACGGTGCGTAGTAGTGAAATTTGGCTTCCTCTCGACCTCCCCCCTAAAAAAGGCTTACCTGTTGTTGGCGAGGGCTTTAAAATGTTGTAAAATATAATGAGAGTGTGTACCTGTAGATATCCTAGACCAAATGTTACAAACCCGGCCCATACTAACACACTTGCGATTCAACTTTTCTTTCTATCTTGAGATCAGATTTTAGCTTGCGCATGCGCGGATGGACTTAGATACATCCGTAGATACATCACATTTCATCGGTGTCAGAGTCGTTTCTTACATTTGTCTAAATCTCAATAAAAATAATAATAAATATTGTTTTTGGAAAACTTAATTTTTTTATTTCACTTCCGCAAAGATTTTGGCATGCGAAAGATACGTAGCATATATTATCTACAAAGTGTTTCAGAGTACTCTATCGATTATTTTTTAGTTAAGGTCCATGTCTCCCATTCACAATATGCAGTGCATTGATTAAACACTTTTTTTTATGTCGAAATTGCTACTTTTTTTTGTTGTTTGTTTCAAATGCACTCCAGTCAACTTTTATACGTCTGTTAGTTTCTTCTTGGATGTGACCCTCGCTTGTCACAGACAGATGTACGCATCAGTCACTTCTAAATTGGTTACATCGACCTCTAAACCTTTAATTCCTGTAAAAGTATTGTACACGAATTTCGTTTTCCTTAAGTTCATCTTTAATCCCACTTCTTTATTCATGTGGGCAAGTTCCTGAATCATGCTCTGAAATTTTGAGAGGGGCACTTGCAAAACTAACTGTGTACTACGCGAAGTAAGATTTTGCTGTTTTGGTGTGACCTGCGACGAATTACAGCAACAAATCCGTTGTGAATCAGCAAGGCTTCTGAATTTATGACAAACGATATGGTGCTTAAAATATACCTGTGTTCTTTCAACTGTAGAGACGATATCTTACCGCATATAAGTCTGACCGGACAAGTTCTTTTTTATGTGGAATAGCTATAGCAACGAAAACGTGGATTTTTGAATTTTTCTGATGGGCATTTCTGTGTTTGGAATGGTGTCTACACTTCTAAATGTCGGATTAGATAGTTTTTCTCGTACTGAATGTATAAAATCATCACTAGTACTTTTTTTGCGGTTGTTTGTTTTTGTTTTGGGATACGACTCTCAAGAGTACGTAAGACTAAAAGGGAACGTTTTTCTGTAATTTAGAACCACTGGTTCGAATCATTGCAGGAGGTAGTGGCGTAGGAACTATTTTTTGACAACAGGCCAAGATATCAGGATATGCATTTTGTGATCGGATCATAAAACTTATTGCGCTTTTGTAACAGGACGTGATGACGTCATTTGAACACAGTAAAGATAAAACGATTGTATCGATGAAACCTAACTTAATATAAACTGAATTTTGTATCTATATTACGCGGATTTTTTTACATTAAGTATTTTACTATGTAACGTACCAGGAGATGTGACGTACCTGCCAGAAGGACGCACACGACATAAAGGCTGATAGGAATCAGAATAAAACGTCCGCGTAGCTCAATTGGTAGAGTGACTTATTCCGGAATGAGGGGATCCGGGTTCGAAACCTGGCGTGGACAGAAATGACGGAGAAATTTACTTCGTTATAACTAATATTATCAGCGATGTTAAATTTTATTAATTTGAGCACCTCCACATTGGTAAGAATTCCACAAGAACTATAACATTTACGTTATCCATCAAACAACATAAAAATAACAGCACATTTCATTCCTTTCTCCCTCTCCCCTTCCATTTTCTTTCGTAAAGAAAGACCGAATTTATTACACTTTAACGAAATAGATATATACTCTTGCTGTTTTTATAAAAATAGAAAATTTTAGGAATTTCATCATACATTTTTTAATAAGGCTGGTACTTCGTGAAACTTTTTTATGCATACTGGACAAGTGAGAAGAGTTCAGTCAGCATCTCAGAAATCATACTGGACTTTGTCAGCATCTCAGAAATCATACTGGACGTCTAGTGTCTTAGGAATTCAGAGTTCTAGATAGTTAATAATTAAAGTAAGAAACAATGTTTTGTTTTATTAGCGGGAATTTTAAAGGGAAGGAAATGAAAAAAAAAGTGTATTAATCCGATTTCTGATTACAGACATAATAAGGAAGAAAAGTGAAAAACTGAAGGTATATATCCGGTTTATGATTACGGGCGTAATTAATAAGGAAGAAAACTAAAAAAAAAATAGTTTCAATCCGATTTCTGATTACAGACAAAATTAACAAGGAAGAAAAGTGAAAAAAAAGGTATTAATCCGATTTCTGGTTACGGACGTTATTAATAAGGGAAAAAGAGTTAAAAAAAGGTTTTTCGATTACTGTTTACGGACATTATAAGTAAGGAAGAAAAGTGAAAAGAAAAGTATTAATCCGATTTCTGATAACGGCCCTATTTACCACGGTTATCCTCGTATTTTCATGTGTGTGTGTGTTTTAATGCAGAAATTTCCCGCTGGAAAGCAATAATCTGTGTTTGGAGCAGGTACTACATCCATTATCATTGAAGGGATATTTCAATGCACGTCACTCATGTTGTGAAAACACAACCTTTCTCTACCGGTGGTGGGAATCAAACATATCTTTCACACTCCGGAGTCGAATGCTTCCCCAATTAGACTACGCCGGCAAGGGCTTATCACTGCTACGTGACGTCTTGACATGTGCGTCACCTCTGTAGTACGCCACATACTGTATATCCCCTCCCCCTACCTCCCCGAAATAACAGGTTTCGGTCCATCGCAAACATGGTTGAAGTAACTCTCTGTAGAAGAAGGAATTCTCACTAATTCCAGATAATGTGTGAAATGAACATCACACATATTTCGAAGAACTCAACGGGCCGGAGACTCATTCTTATGTTCCGGCGCCAATGTGAAATTTTAATTTGCCGGTAGTAGGACTAGAACCTACATCTTTCTGCTCAGGAGCCGAATGCTTTCCCAGTTAAGCTACACCGGCAAGGGCTTATTACTGCTACTCGCCGTTTTGCCATGGTGCGTCACCTCTGTAGAACGTGACAATGTGTTTCGGGAATCGAATTCCTAGCCTCGGATGACTACGGTATCGTTGGAAAAATGATTGAAAGCACATTTAAGATGCACTACCTATTAGTATATTTAAAATGCTCTTAACGATATAACATAAAAAAAAAAAAAAAAACAGAATGAATAAAAAAACATTAAAACTGCCTTTGCTTTTTCCTCGCATGTCCAAAACATGTTTTTCTCCTCCCTCCCAGCTCCATTTTTTTTTTTTCGGGGTGACGCATCACCTCGGAGTGCCAGCCATTATCTTCATTTATGACACTGGGAGCACTAATTACAACCAAAGCCAGTGCTGAAAGTTACCAATCGTGGCCGCTCCAGAACTTTATGGTGTAGCACCCCATTATTCCCAATAAAATGAAGAATTCTTTGCTGGATGGCTCGCGGATTTTGTAGGGAGGAGAGTAATATTGCGGCTCAGTCTCGCTGTAAATCTGGACCTGTGCTGACCGCTTCGGGGCCCGCGGTGATTCGGACATTTATTGGCTCCTGCCGACGCCGTATTTACCTGTAATGGATCATTAAGAACCTTTATACTTCGCTTTGTTGCCAGTAAATCAGTGGTTTGCGTGAGTTAGTAACACGCGATTCTTCACAACGTTACTACCATCCACCGACCTCAACAAGACGTGCGGGCCTTTATCTCCAAAAGCAACTACGTACCTCTCCGTGAGTGCTTAAGCAGAAAGTTCGGCGAGAAAGCTTTTTTATTTTCTTTTGTTTTAGTTTTTAACCATGAATCTTCATTCATGAATTTGCTTCAAATAACGCATTCATTACATTCTAAAAAGTATCATAAAATAATTAAAAATGTGAAAATATTTGTACCGTGTCTGCAAGGATTTTGTAATATAACTAGCGTGGCAACCGGTCTTCCCCAGACTTAATGAAGGAATTCCCATATGAAATTTCCACTGTACCACCTTAGAAGTGCTATTTTAAACTTTCATTAAGGCAAAAGGAAGGAGAAATAGGGAAATAATTTTTTAAACTTGCTTGTAATTTAGTGTCACTGTTAGCTGTTCGTTTTGTAGTTCATGACGAAATCAAAGCCGCAGGACTGAGATGGTTTTTAAGGCATGTTGAAAGAATGGATGTAAGATCGCCGACACTATCTTTTCGCTTCTTAACCGGAATCTTACAACTGATACGGTACATCTGCTTCAATATGTTGTGACGTGTACCTCTAATTTAACCTTCCGTTTGAATGTCTGTGTTTTCGTGCAAATTTAGCTTCTTGTCTTTAAACTTTTTTCTGACTTAACGACACGTTATTTCTTCCGCCCTGTTTTTAAAAGTTGGCATCCTGACAATGAGTCAAAAATGTAGAAGAAACGAGTGCTGTGTATGAGATGCTATGTGTTCAGTGAAGATTAATAAGAGACAGGAGAGAAATATATTATTATACTGATAGACATATGAGGATTACGTTTTGTTACAACGAGCAAAAATTTTATAAATTTGTCTTGTTAAAAAACAGCGAGTTAATAGTAGGAATCTTGGTACTTGTGAAGTAGTTTCAACGTGTTTGTCTTAACGTGACAGTTTGATGAAATGAACGGGGCATTGAATTTCTAAGTACTGATTCTGCTGATCGTCTAATTATAGCTGTCTAATTTATTAAAAAAGCTAAGTCTAATATCCTTCCTTTGTCAAAAGTCTTGTTAACCCTGATTGTCATTTTATTGATAGCCAGAATGGGACTGCCATCATTTCGAACAATGTCGGATCCCAGATAGTTTATTAAAAAAGCTAAGTTTATATAACATTCTTCCTTTCCCAAAATTCTCGTTATTCTTGTTTCCATTTATTGATAGCTAGAATGGCATTGACATCACATTTCAAACAACGTCTGATCCCAATTGGTTTATGAAAAAAGCTAAGTCTATACTGTAATTAATACAGAAATTTAACGTGGACCAGGAACATCAAACAAAGATCTTCGCTCTTTCCACGTTTATAAGTGAGTCACGTAAAAATTCTCATTGGCCGCCACCGGGAGTTGAACCCAGGATCTTCCAGTTACGCACCGGATATGCTTCCGCTACACCACAGCGGCTTCGAATTCCTCCAGACTCACACACGCTAACTGCCAAGCCAATTTGGCAGGTTGCTTCTTGGAGCCCCGCACAATGCTGGGGATTCACCAAAGATGGTAAGCAGCAACTGAAGAAATAATTAGAAGGCGAATGAATAATTAATACAGAAATTTAACTTGGACCAGGAACATCAAACAAAGATCTTCGCTCTTTCCACGTTTATAAGTGAGTCACGGAAAAATTCTCATTGACTGGAAGACCCTGGGTTCAACTCCCGGTGGCGGCCAATGAGAATTTTTCCGTGACTCACTTATAAACGTAGAAAGGGCGAAGATCTTTGTTTGATATTCTATACTGTATATATAATATTCTTCCTTTCTCAAAATTCTTGTTTGCTCTGATTGTCATTTTATTGATAGCTAGAATGGGATTCGCCATCATTTCAAACAATATCGGATTCTAAGTCTACACAATTCTTCCTTTCTCAAAATTCTCGTTTGCTCTGATTGTCATTTTATTGATAGCTAGAATGGGATTGCAATCATTTCAAACAATGTCGGATCCAGTCCTTACTTTATTTGGGGATTACTTTAAATAGGGACCTTAGGTGGAACCAACATGTGGACACTCTTCTTCTCAAACTCTACAAAACATTGGAGTTATCAGTTCGGTATTCACAAACATTTCCTATGAAACACTAATTCAATTATGTTACACCATGTTTCAGACTCATATTAATTATGCATCTTATTGTGGGGACAGGTGACTAAATACAATTTCAGGAAACTTCAAATTCTACAAAACAAATATACATGTATAAGATTAATTGACCTAAAATTTAATAGAAATACCCAAGTTTTCCCAAATAAGTACAACACTCTTACGATTAACCAACTACATTACTTTAATATTGGGAAAATTATGTTCAAGCGAATTAAAAATAACTTACACACTGATACACTCATGACCCACGCACTAAATCCATGTTCGGCCTATTCATCCGAAGACGGAGACCATGAAACAAAGTATAAATTACATTGGCCCACAAAACTGGAACTCATTACAGATGGAACTGACTTCTTTAAATAACTTTAACATTTAAAAAAAAAAAATTGAAAAACTTCATAATGAATTGCTGCTCCTCAAATTGATGATTGCAGTGGAGGGGGATTATGACTATTACTACCCCCATCTTCCAACTCACAAATTTATTTAGATTACTTTAATCATGTTAGCTGCCATCCGGTTGTCAATGAATGTATTCCCAAGTGCTTCCAGGAATAAGTACGCCCCGTGGTACAGACGCAATGTACAGACTCCTGATGACTGTCTTGCTCTTCAAACTGACGTCAATAACCTACTTCAGTGGTGTGTATTAAACCATCTCTATCTCAACATCTCCAAGTGTTATGTCGTTCACTTTTCGCGGAAAAGATAACCAATTCTTTTTTACTACAAAGCTGGCGACTGTACTCTTACTCGGACAAACGAAGTCCAGGACTTGGGAGTCACGTTTGATTTGAACTTGGACTTTAAAAGTCATATTAAAAGAATTGTACGTACAGTGTACAGAACACTTGGATTTATCATGCGACATTCCAAGTATTACTCGAATACTCAGACGTATTTTTGAGACTACGGTCAGATCCTCACTGGAATATGCGGCGATCATTTGGAGTCCTTGCCAAGTAACTCTAGTAAATGAAATTGAGAAAGTTGAGAAAAAGTTTATTCAACACCCTTTTTATAAATTGACCGGTGTTTATATAGCGGACATTCCGACTGCTGACCTTCTGACATTCTTCAAGATGATCTTTCTGCAATCGAGAAGGAAGGCTCTCCAACTCAAGTTCCTGTACGGCATCATCAATGGAGAGATAGATGATACTCAAATTGTAAACAAATTAAGTTTCATTGTCCCCTATTTACCGAGGACAAAATGTGAACTATTTGCTGTGCCATTTTGCAGAACTGATGCTGGAAAAAATTATCCTTTATGTAACATGTATAGACTTCACAACTCACTTGAAGAATGTCCGGATATTTTTAATGTAAGTAATAATTTTTTTCATAAAACATGTATTGCAAGATTGTAAATATCACTTGGTAATTATCACTGTAAATATAAATATAGCAATTCCTGTAACTAGATTTACCCTTTGTAGGGATGAGCTTTCAATAAATAAATAAATGACTTGTATATTTCGATGTAAATTGATTTTCAATATTATCTGCAATGTTTATCATATTCTTATATAGCACTACCTTTTTTTTTTTTTTCTGAAACACTGATTTGTTTGTAATTTCAGCTAATGACCTCAGGGTAAAATTGGCCTAGGGAGCATGAAACCCTGTCAGGCCTACCTGGCCTTTCCCTCCTGCTTCCTTGCTGTGATTTGTTTCAGTTGACATTTTTGTAACACTGGGTTTTGGCTCAGCAAAATAAATGAATTGAATTGAATTGAATTCCGGTTAGTTAGTTTTGGAATATTAAATGAATTAAATCGTAAAGCTAAAATACTAATATGTGGAATGCAGTAAAATTCGTGATTAGGGAAAAGCCAAAGTAAGGAGAATATAACTAACGGTAGGTAGCACAGGTTTTTGATTGTATGTTAAAAGAGACAGAATGATAATGGATGCTGTACGTACACTGTTTAAAATTTTGTAATATGCTGCACCACTTTAGAGCAAAGTTAAACGATTATGTAATGCATGAAATACACAAAAACGTGATGCAATTATGCACCACGGTGTGGTATTCAACCTGAATGGTGAGAGGTTTCACCCATTGCACCATAGTTTCTATGTTTCATGCATCACAGAGTGGTTTACCTTTTCCCCAAATATGGTGTAGCTGGTGTAGCACCACTTTTTGGTGCAACCTGTTGCAGAATTTTTAATGGTGTGCTTTTTATTTGATGAAATGTAATAGCATTTTGTATCTTGTTGATTAATAAATATAATATTAATGATTAATAAAGTGTAGTAAATAGTAACACTGTACTAGTGATCCGATTTATTGGCGTAGGAAGTAGACACATTAGCGTTTCCAAGCTTTCGCACATCAACCAGATGGCTTTCTCAAGGAAGTTAGACAGAAACTGGAGTTTCTGTCTAACTTCCTTGAGAAAGCCATCTGGTTGATGTGACACATTAGTCTGTCTAACTTTCCTTGAGAAAGCCATCTGGTTGAGTAGACACATTAGCGTTTCCAAGCTTTCGCACATCAACCAGATGGCTTTCTCAAGAAAGTTAGACAGAAACTGCAGTTTCTGTCTAACTTTCTTGAGAAAGCCATCTGGTTGATGTGCGAAAGCTTGGAAACGCTAATGTGTCTACTTCCTACGCCAATAAATCGGATCAATAGTACAGTGTTAATATTTACTACTTAATTGATGTACTGTTCCTCGTTATCAAATTGATTAAAGTGTAATTTGAAATTTTTTGGAAAGATAAGATAGAAATCATTCGTGACGAAAATCATTTGACTTGGGAACATTCGGTTGCCCTACAATAAATGCTTGAATGTTCCTAGTTAAAAACCTCTTAAATTTATCATAGTTCGGTTAAATCCTTTGTTCATAAAAGTATCAAATCCATTTCAAAAACGCTCTGATATTTTGAATAATTTTTTTTAAAGAGCAAATTTTGGCTTATAATCTGTTGAACAAACAAAAGTGATAATTGTGATCCATAATTCTGCTGCTTTCAGCTCTGTACGCTGAGAGACTTTTCGTATATGGGAGGTGCTGCTCCTTCCTTACCTTTCACAGCAGTCCACTCTTCCTTTGACTTGGAGAATATAGGTGAGCTCTTCATGAAGTGCACGTGGCATTAGCAATTTTAACTAAGATTTCAATTTACTCCCACATAATCGGCGACTTTAATAATTCTCTTTTGTATGTCGAAAGTTTTAATGAAGGTTTTACGATTCATGGAGAAATTCTCTTTTGTATGTCGAAAGTTTTAATGAAGGTTTTACGATTCATGGTTTTACGATTCATGGAGGTTTTACGATTCAGGTAATCGATACCTACATTTTTACCTTGGACAACAAATATCATGCAAGGGTCACATTTATAAAGAAATTAATCCTATAAAACTTGGGGGCAGAGCTTTTGGAAGAAACCGTGCAATTTTCAAGGGCAATGTGCCATTATGTCTTAAAAGAAAAGTGTTGAATCAGTGCATTCTTACGTATGGAGCAAAGACGTGGATCTCATTTAAACAAGATATACAAAGGGCTGCAGACAACTGAAAAGCAGCATGGAGAGATGCATGCTTGGTGTAGCCAGGGAAAATAAGAAGAGAAACTCGTGGATAAGGAAAATGACAAGAATGGAAGACATCACTAACAGAGTAAAATCCCTGAAATGGTAATGGGATGGACATACTGCCAGAAGGACGCACCACCGATGGACAACCGAAATTTTCAGACTGAATAGCAAAGGGAGAGAAAAAACCCCAACCAGAACAAGACCACATGGGAGATGGCTGGATGAAATTCGAAAACATGCTATGGTAACACGGAGGAGATTGGCTCAAGACAAACCGTTTTGGAAGAAACTTGGGGAGACCCTTCA
Source organism: Macrothele yani (assembly GCA_039090855.1). NCBI lineage: Eukaryota > Metazoa > Arthropoda > Arachnida > Araneae > Macrothelidae > Macrothele > Macrothele yani. The sequence goes on along the minus strand of CM077025.1, from coordinate 122,693,987 downwards.
TCCAGCAGTAGATTGATAGTGGTCGACAGTGATGATATCGATGAAATAATATGTTATAGTGTACAGACGGGTACGGGGTGGCCTTAAATTTCCGGTTTGTGTCCAGCTCAGCTTTCTCAATTAAAACCCGTGTGACGTGCCTGCCCCGCAGGTCGCACACGACATAAAGGCAGATAGCAGCTGAAACGAACGTCTGCGTAGCTCAGTTGGTAGAGCGACTTGTTCCGGAATAGGTGGACTCGGGTTTGATTCCCGGCGTGGACCAAAAATGACGGAGAAATTCACTTCATTATAATGGCGCCTGAACTTCCCGGATGACCCGGCCGTTAAAGATCTCGCAATGGTGTGATGTTCTTTCCACACCGCGAGATGAGAAAAATAAGAGAATCCCTTCTTCAGCGCTTCGAAAAATAAATGTGTATGACGTTGCATTCCAAACAACAGATTGTCTGGGAGTCCTCAAGTGCACGTTCTACAGCGGATGGCCGCCTGCAACGATTCATGGTCACGGCTGACCCGTGGGCCATGCCCCCGGCTCTCTTTCGGGGGGGTGTGTGACTTGCCTGCCCCGCAGGACGCACACGACATAAAGGCAGACAGCAGAGAGAACGAACGTCCGCGTAGCTCAGTTGGTAAAGTGACTTGTTCCGGAATAAGTGGACTCGGGTTCGATCCCCGGCGTGGACCAAAATGACGGAAAAATTTACTTCTTATACCCGTTTGATATTTGACCTTACCTAATCATACGATAGAAACGAGTTCCATTTGGTCTTATTTCATTTAACCCTTTAAGCGGCCGATGAATCTGAACCAAATGATGCCTAAAAGTTTTTGCTCTCCCTTAACAGTAATGTTCCCATAGCTTCAACGTTTTACGAAAGGTATGGTAAAACAATTCCTTTCTTCCCTCTCATCTCAGCAGTACTGGCCATAAATCTGTGACCAGTGATAATTGTTCCCTTTTATTCTCTGCTCCAAGGCACGACGGGAAAGTGCTAGGCTCCATTGACACGAACATCTACCACTGGGTACAAACAAGTAACTCAGACATCTTCTTCCTCCTTTCTTAAGTTAGTTGTCTTTGCTATAGCCCTATTTAGCAAGTAATCAGTCAAAACGTATCAGTGTCAGTGATCTCTTTAAATGAACACTTTGAGTAGAAAGCTGGAGTAAAAGCAACGCTTTCTGATGCGCAGGTTCACTAGTTCCAGCCATGTTTGGCCCACTTCTTAGACATATTTGTTTGAGCTGATTTCAAACCATTTGAGTTAATCCGTTCCAGCGGGTTAAAATGTTAAATATTTTCAGAAATTTTGCTTTTTAGCGCGAATCTCATGTTCGCGCGCGCGCGCGTGTGTGTGTGTGTGTGTGTGTGTGTGTGTTGTAGAGACTATTGCAATCATCGTAGAGACCATTGCTATCAAAAAGAAAGTAGCAATAAAAACCTGAAATACTTGCCTGTGAATTGCCTCACAAGCATTTTAATGAAGGTCAATAGTGTCACGAGCTATAATAAACCAATTCCTTGAATAAACAGAATTTTCGTCGCCTATTCATTTGCGTATGGTTACCTTTCATAATAACCAACGAATTTTGTTTCCTTCAATGAAATAATAATCACTATCGAATTTCACCGCCTACCGAAGGTTGCTGTGTGATGATTAGGGAAAAGTATGCGAATGGATTGGCTGTGTGCAATGAGTTGGTAAGAAATGACTAGGTAAATTTGAGGCTGCGATAAAGAAGAATGAGAAAGAAGAAAGAAAATCTCGCAGCAGTAGAGGCGGAGGGAAAAAGTAATATCGTCTAGGATGTGAGTAAAGTCCGAGGTGGATCCCGAGTCACGAAGATATCCCACGACTATTAGTGATGCAGCTTCCTTAACGATTGCTGATGGCCGATCCACGAGATAAAGCGAGAAAAGATGAAGATAGAGGAAGGTGATGATGCTCTAATTGTCCAGCTGGACGAGAAACTGTTGTTCACGCTTGGGCCCGCCCACCGCCATTAGCCGATTGTTGGTTTAGCCGAGTCCATGCTTCGAGAACCGACACTGAACGTGCTAACAGTCCGGGGGAAAGTCCGAAATCGAGCCGGTCACCTCCCAGCAAATAATAACAGGGGCCCGTGCCGTGACCCCGCCAAGCCGGATCCTAGGGACGCTAATAAGGGTGCTGATGGTGTGATTGACAACAAGCCCCGCAATTATTGCACAACAATGTCGGCAAAGAAAACAAAAGATTCTTTAAACCCAATGATTAGCTAACGGCGAAGCGGTCCAGGTTAACCGGAGTTGGAGCTCCTCCCTGGCGCATTGGCGATAGCTTTCTTCATGATGGTCGACGTAAGAATCGGGGGCGGGAAGACTTTTCCCTCTCTTCCAATATAGTATATAGGTGCTAATTGTTTGAACCCTTTACTTACGTGCGTCATCGCTGATATACGACTATCTGATTATCGATAAATCGGTAGGTAGGCAATACAATGAAGCTTACACATTATTTGTTTTCTTTTCGAGGTACTCAAAATCTGATCTGCTGACTGCGTAGCGTATTTGTGTAAAATTAGAAAACAGTTCTGTTCTGTTAAATTGTGTTTTACAGAATCGTAAAAAAGACACTATACTGATGTTATAATTTAGCTTTGTTTTCCGAGTTATCTTCTGTGTCGCATTTCGCAGTAAAATGCAGCTTAGTGAGTTTTTTCCTTATATACAGGGGTTGTCCAAAATAATGGAAACACCTCGCTGAAAACAGTGACTTTGGTATGTGCTGCTTTTTAAGTAAAATGAACATGTAGCTACAATTTTGTTTGTAAAAAGGTGTTGCTTATAGTGTCAAGTGTCTGTGTGATTGCATTGTAAATCGATGTTTGAATAATTTTGTTCCAGTTGAAGCCACAATGAGTGACATGTCGGAGTTCCAAAGGAGGAGCCCGTCTGGTTTGTGCATCGGTAACCACAGTGGTACAGGTGTTGGGGGTATCGAGAGTTATCGTGTCGAAGGTCATGACAGCATACAATTTTCAAGGCACAACATTATCTGCGAGACACAACTGTGGAAGGAAAATCAAACTCACTGCGAGAGACAGGAGGACATTAAAGAGGATTGTGACCGCAAGGAGCAAGACCACGGCGACGAAAGTGACTGCTGCTCTCAATGCACATCTCTAAAACCCAGTGCCGACCCATACCGTGCGAAGGGAATTGCATAAGCACAATATTTACGTCAGAGCTGCGATTGCAAAACCCCTGGTGTCACAGGTGAATATGAAACGGAGACTACAGTGGTGCCAGGAACATAAAACGTGGACTGCGGACCAATGGAAACATGTCTCGTTTTCCGATAAATTAAGTTCCTCACTATTCCCACTACAGGACGGGTTTACATGTGGAGAATCCCTGCAGAAGCCTACAACCCAGACTGTCTCCTTTTTACAGTGAAGCATGGGGGCGGTTCCGTAATGGTTTGGGCCATGATCTCGTGGTTTGCAGCAGGTCCCATTATCACCTTACACAGACGGATCACTAGCGGTGACTATGTCACACTTTTGGCCGACCATGTGCATTCAATGGCGCAGACATTGTTTCCGTCAGGGGATAATAATGCCCCGATTAACAGAAGTCGAACTGTTCAATCACGATTTGAGGAACATGAGAATGAAGTTGCGCACCTTCCCTGCCCTGCACAGTCACCTGACTTAAATATCATTGAGCCCTGTGGTCCGTGTTAGAAAACAGAGAGCTATCCCGATATCCCCCTCCGGTATCTCTCAAAGAATTGGAGCAGTTTCTGCAGGAAGAATGGTACAATATACCACTTACTAGGATAATTCAGGACTTGTATGCGTCCATTCGAAGGAGGATTCAAGCAATTTTAAATGCCAAGGTTGCTCCCACACCATATTAGGTGCGTGTGCGTAACTCCTGTTGTTTCAAGGCGTTTCCAATATTTTGGACAACCGCTGTATATATATATATATATCATCATCATCATCATTGTCAACCATTATCAATCCACTGCTGGACGAAGGTCTCCCCAAGTTTCCTCCACAACGGTCTGTCTTGTGCCAGTCTCCTCCATGTCACTCCCGCATATTTACGAATTTCATCCACCCATCTCCCATGTGGTCTTTTTCTGGGTCTTTTCCTGTCCCTTGGAATCCAATCTAAAATTTCGGCTGTCCATCTATGGTCTGTCCTTCTGGCAGTATGTCCAGCCCATTGCCATTTCAGGGATTTAACTCTGATCATGATGTCTTCCACTCGCGTCATTTTTCGGATCCACGAGTTCCTCTTCTTATCTCTACTGGTTATACCAAGCATGCACCTCTCCATGCTTCTTTGAGTTGTCTGCAGCCTTTGTATGTCTCTTTTAGTTAAGGTCCACGTCTCTGCACCATACGTAAGCACTGGAAGGATGCATTGATCAAACACTTTTCTTTTAAGACATAATGGCATATTGCTCTTGAAAATTATGCTGTTTCTTCCAAAAGCTCTCCAGGCAAGTTTTGTACGCCGATTAATTTCTTCATCAATGTGACCCTCACTTGATATCTGCTGTCCAAGATAAACATACGTATCTGTTATCTCCAGTTTTTCTCCATCAATCGATAAATCTTCATTTCTTGTATATATATATACCTTTTCTATGTTGTACTAGGCGTGAGTCAAAATTATATATGTATTTTTTTGCTTAGGTATCTTCTTTATAGAATGTGAATTCTGAATTTTCAAAACTGCTGCGTTGCGCGTTTTGATCTTCAGGTTATTTTGCAACCTTCGTTTTAAATTCTAAAGTTTTTTCCTTGGTCTTCAGTTTTGCTCTTAAGTATATATATATATATATATATATATATATATATATATATGCATTATATTCACAATAATCACGGGACACCCCTTCAAAAGCAAATGAACGAATCCTCTGCGTTGTTAAGATGCGCGGTACAGTTGCAAACGTTATAAAAACAAGCCTGCATCTGACTGCGATCATATCGCACTGTGAGGTTGATTAAAAATGTCGCGGCGGAAGAGAACTGACTTTGAGAAAGGAAAGACTGTTGGGCGTTATATCAGTGGGTTGTCCATAACAGAAGCCGAGAGGCGTTTAAACATACCCAAGTCGACTGTTTTGGATGTACTGAGTAAGTGGAAGACACATGGCGTGCTTGAAGCAGCAAAACATACCGGCAGACCAAAGAAAATCAGTGATAGAGGACGTCGAAACGTCAGAAGAGTCGTTACAGCTAATCGGCGGAGTACTACACAAGAATCAGTTTACAGGTAAGTACAAATGCTGGAATATCGGTATGTACACGTACCATTCGAAGAGAATTTTGTTCCATTGGTTTCCGTGGTCGTGCGGCTGCTCATAAGCTTTTCATCTCCACTGGGAACGCTACTCGTCGTTTAGCATGGTGTAAAGAACATTTATCGCGGACCGTAGATCAATGGAAACGGGTCCTATGGGCTGATTAATCCAGATACACGATCCATCAGTCTGATGGCCGTGTGTGGGTATGGCGGCAGCCGGGGGAACGCTATTCACCACAGTGTACTGTTCAGACGGTCAAGTTTGGAACTGGCAGTGTACTCGTGTTTTTTTTTTTTTTTTTTTTGTGGTATGGTTCCGGCCCATTGGTTATCGTGGGAAAACCTATTAACCAGCACATCAACCTCGATAAGCTGGAATATTATGCCCTACCAGCTCTGTGGCAATACTATTGAACGGAGCCTTGTTGATACCAGCAGAATAATGCACCGGGCCATGAAGCACGGACTGTTACGGCGTGGTGTGACGATAATTCCGTATCGTGTGTGGACTGGCCAGCACAGAGTCCTGATCTTAATCCCATAGAGCACCTATGGGATGAAGAAGTTTGGAACCAAGGCCTACTACTAAGCAACAGTTAGCGGCACCATTATGTACTGAATGGAAGCGCATATCTACCGTTGTGTTCCAAAACCTTTTCGAGAGCATGACTCGAAGTGTCAGTGCATGCATTAAGGCCAAAGGTGGACTGACACCGTACTAATGTATGTCAATAAATGCTATGTTGTGTTTCTCTTCTAGGTGTTCGGTGACTTTTGTCAATATAGTGTATATACAGGGGGATCAGAATCGACTGCACAGTAAACCTACTGGGCGATTCCTCGTGGAAAAAGAAGCCGAAAACCGTTGTCCAATCGGACGTCGCATTCCAGAGATATACGCGCCGAAATTTTCGTGACGTCACTTCCGGTAACGCACATGCTCGTTGAAGAGTGACGTGGATAGTTATACAAACGCACGTATCACAAGGCAATCAAGCGCCCCGGTGGAGTAATGGTCTAAGGCGATGGCTTCCGATCATTTGTCCGAAAGGGGTTCGGGTTCGAATCCCGGTGAAGCATGGATGTTGTTTGGCTTACGGCACTGATTCTCTCCCTTCCATGGAGCCATTGGTTCTTCATTCAGGACGGGCAACTACTCATAGCCCACTGAGTTGCTCACGGTGGTCGTTAAACCTCCAATTAAAAAAAAAAGGGCAACATTTAAAAATGTGGCACGGGGTGGGTATGCAAATTCGAAGGACTTGGTGGCGTGAAACCATCAGTTGTACGCATGCGCGATACGGCAGGTAGGGATGAAAAGGGTTGACGACGGTAGCAGGTAAGCTCATACTGCTTTGGTACATTTGACAGTAGTGTGGCTAGCGATATGTCGTACAGTTTGAGAAAGTATTGTGACATGTATCTCCTATTAGGGAAATGCCATAGTTCAGCATTGCGTTCAACAAAGGCATACAGCGAGTGATACCCTGCGCGACGGCACCCTGACGCCCAGGTCATACGGCGGCTTGACGCTCGAATGCGCGACACAGGCAATATCGCACCACGTCCAAGTGTAGACAGTGGCGCTGGACCCTCTGAGATCACTATCCCTCGAGCACACCATACTAGTGTTCATAGAGGAGGAACCAATGACCAGCAGCCGTGCGACAATTCGGTGTGCGCCAAAGTACCGTACATGCCGTTCTACACGACGAAGACCTGCATCCATATCACATGACACGGGTGCAAGGCCTATTACCACAGGATAATCCTCGAAGACAGGCATACTCTGAGTGACTGCTACAGCAACATGCTGCCGATAATAATTTCATCCGCCGGATCTTGTGGACTGATGAAGCAAGGTTTACACGGCAGGGTATCTGCAACACCCATGATAGTCATGTTTGGGCATTGGACAACCCGCACTCAACACGTGAACACGCTCACCAGGTCCGGTGGGCTGTTAATATCTGGTGTGGTATTTTGGGCGATATCCTAGTGGGACCGTATCTTCTTCCCGAACGTGTCACAGCTGCCAACTACATGGGTGTTCCTACGTGATGTTCTGCCGGACTTACTGGAAAATGTACCATTGGCTGTTCTAAGCAATCTATGGTTCCAGCATGATGGAGCACCGGCACATTACGCTGCAAGTGTTAGCCATTGGGTGGATACGGAATATCCCGGTCGACGGCTTGGCCGTAGTGGTCCTATTACATGGCCCGCTAGATCGCCGGATCTTGACACATTGGACTTCTTCCTCTGGGGTCATCTTAAGGAATTGGTATATCAACGGCCTGTCAACAGCCTGCACGACCAAGTGGCCACCTTACACGCGGCCCTCACAACTGTAACCCCTGCTGTGCTGCAACGCGTGCAGATGTCTATTCCTCGGTAGGCTGCCGCCTATTCCGCACTACAAGGTGGCCATTTTGATCACATGTTGTAATCTGACACGAATCCACGTGTTTTATCATTTGTGTTGCAGCGGTACAGATCAATAAATTACATGTTTTGTGTCAAAGTGATTGGGTATTTTTTTCTAATGTCTGTATTATTACCGGATGCGACGTCACGAACTTTCGGCGCGTATATCTCCGGAATGCGACGTCCGACCGGACAACGGTTTTCGGCTTCTTTCTGCACGGGGAATCATCCGGTAGGTTTATTGTGCAGTCGATTCTGATCACCCTGTATATTAGGTAGGAACTATATGTATAGCCGTGGCAGACCATTCTTGTTTTGTTATTGCGCAGTTGTTTAAGGTACGTCTGCATTTTGCCATACAGCTATGGAGGTGAGTGATTCAGAGTTAAGAAGTGAAATGCGTTCTGCGATAAAATTTTCGTATCGTTTGGGTAAAACTGCTCCAGAAACAGTTGTTTTAATGATAAAAGCCTACAAAGGTAAATGCTTGGGTGAGTCAACGATTTTTAGATGGCACCGTGATTTAAAAAAAGGGCGTTTGTCGGTACAACTCGTTCCTAGGCGTGGTCGACCTGAAAGTGTTGTTAAGGAGCGTATTATTAACAGTGTTTGGGCAATACTGCAAGAAGATCGACGAATGACGTGCGAAGACATAGTTGCGTCAACTAATATTTCAAAAACGTCGGCATTCCGCATTCTTCGCGTGTTCCAGATGGGTACCACATCACCTGATGAGAAAACAATTGTTAGCCTTAGTTCAGGTGTGTCATGAGTGGAAACAAATGATTGCAAAGTATCCAAACTTTGTAAACACTGTAATAACTGCCGATGAAACATGGGTCTACTATTTCGACCCCCACGAAGGGCGCAAGGAATGTCTAGAAATACACAGGCTCGCATACTCCGAAAAAAAAAACATCTGCTAAAACAAATCAGTTGGGAAGGTGGAGATGATAATTTTCTTTGATCATAAAGGTGTAGTCTGCCAGCATGCCGTTCTTCTATAAATTACTGTCAATGCTGAGTTTTACATTTCAATCTTGAAGTGTCTGCGGCAAGTGGAACCTACCCCATGATAACGCCCGCCCACATGTGGCTGCTAGTGTTCAACAGTTTTTTTATACGAAATGCAGCATTGAAATCATGCCACAGCTTTTTTTTTTTTTTGGTTTGAGGTTTAACGACCACCGTGAGCAACTCAATGGGCTATAAGCAGTCGCCCGTCCCTAATTTAGGGTCACCGGTTCCAGGGAAGGGAGAGAGCCAGTGCCGTAAGACAAACACAACATCCATGCCTGACCGGGATTCGAACCCGGACCCCTTACGGACGAATGATCAGAGGCCAGCGCCTTAGACCACTGCGCCACCGGGGCGGCGCCACAGCTTTCCTACAGTCTTGACCTTGCCCCTGTGCGATTTCTGGTCGCTTCCAACAATGAGGTTACGTGGCGCAACATCAACACAGATGTTGACGTTATTCAAGCTGTACAGGGGTCGCTAAAGCAGCTTCCACAAAACGCCTTCGCCACAAGCTTTGAAAAGTGGACTGAACGATGGGACCGGTGCATATCTTCCGAGGGAAAATACTTTGAAAAAGAATAACATCTATCTAGCTTTGCCTATATTTCTTCATTTTGTGTGATTTTACTGTGTTTTTATTGAACGCCCGTTGTATAGATAGACAGATAGACGCTCAATCCATCGATTGGGAAATTTTTTATTCAGAGACCTCCTCACAATCAAAGACGAATGAGATGACGCGCCTCATCTTGTTGGTAAATGACCGGAGTTGCAAGTTCATCCAACTGGGGATACATTAACTGCTCAATTATGTTCAGGTAATTTAGCTCTCACGGTCGCTTCCTGAAAGAAAAAGGGTCCAATAACACGATCGACCATTAGGTCACACCAAACATTCCCCTTTGGGTTAGCATGTTCATGTTCCATTGTGCAATGGGGGTGTTCAGTTCCCCAAATTCTCACATTCTGTTTAATAACCTTTCCAGAAACTCATCCGAAAAACAGATTTTTCTCAGGAAAGATGCAGCACTCTTGCAAGGTTCTCCAACATCTCTTCAGCAAGCTGTTTGTTTTCACACGATCATCGGGGTTATGTGATAGGTTATCTGCAGTTCACACAGGTGCATTTCCAATCTCTGACGTAACACTCTGTGCACTGAAGACTTGGGGATGGCCAGTTGTCGTTCTGCTTGTCTGATTGTCTTTCGAAGGCTACGAGTGAATCTTTGTCTCACAACCTCCCGCCTTTCTGGTACCAGCGATGAACGTCCAGAGCTTTTCTTTGTAAGGACGCTACCAGTTTCCTTGAATGACCTGTACCACTTTTTGATGCTGTTACGTGTGGGCGGTTTGCTCACATATTTTGTCCCGAAATTTCGCTGAACCTCTGTTTGGGATCGGATTTCAATAAGCCACTCCACGACCAGTGCTTTCGTAACAGGATCCATTGAGTACACTTTTAGAAAACTTGAGAGTATTCCTTACCGCCTGCAACAAACAGAATGCTGATATCAGGTTTGTATCCAAAGTTTTCGTAATTTAAAATTGGTTACACCTTTTTGAAACACCTTGTATTTTGTTGAAATATATGCATAAACTTGTATATTTTGGCTGAACTTTGACTAGCAGCTTGATATTCTATCATTCAAAACACTTCTTACAGAGAAAGAGAGACAGAAAGATGTGAACAAGAGAGAGAGAGAGAGAGAGAGAGAGAGAGAGACAGACAGACAGACAGACAGAGCTACCAGATATACACATAGAGCAAGGAAAAAATCTAATTTTCATATTCTTTACCTTTAAAAAATACTGTTCAACACGAAAAGCAAAAATTTTCAAACCAAAAGTAGAAATTCTGTTTTCAGATTACTGGTAGAGCTTCCTTTACATCCACGTAAAATATTGCTGTTAACACATGCACTCACGCACACGCACCCACAAATTTCTTCTACATAAATAAAGAATTGTTGTTTACCCACACACACACACATGCAGTCATGCTCTCTGTCTCTCTCTCCCTCACAACCCTGGGCTCATAAGTGCCCCAATTAATTGGGAATGGCTTTCCTACGGCCCAAGCCAACATTGTAATCTACACTGCTTGACAGAAAAATGCCACACCATGAAGGAATGCTCGAAAAATGACCGAACTGCATACACAGATAGCCAACTATGTCCTGAACAAATGATTTAATTGTCACATACAGACTAAACTTCCTTGGCCGAATTCACAGGATGAACAATAAGGAGTGTGGCCTCCCTGTTGGGCGATACAGCGTTCAATCCGACGTGGCACCGAGGCAAGGAGAGCCCGAATAGGGTCCTGGGGTATCGCGGACAGTGTTATGTTGATCCGAGTCCGCTGTTCATCTTCATTTTGCGGGGGTGAGAGGGTACTCAACCGACGTCCAATCTTGTCCGCAAATGCTCGAAGGACGAGAGGTCGGGGAATCGTGCTGGCCACGGAAGCATCAACACACTCTGTAAAGCATTCAGGCTGATCCGAGCAGTATGCAGCCGAGCGTTTATGTCCAAACGCCGTTTTTTTCTGTTGAAAAACGGCGTTTGGGATGCCATGCAGATACGGTAGTGCCACGGGCCGCAGCACCTCATTAACATAGCGGTGTGCCGTCAGTGTGCCCTTAATGCGCACCAGCGGTGAGCAGCTGTTGGCGCTGATAGCATCCCCACACCATGATTCCACGTTGCCGGGCCGCTTGACGCTCCGCAATGGCGGAGGAATTCGCCCGTTGGCCAGGTCTCCTCCAGACTCCCACACGGCGATCACCCGTGCTGAGACAAAACCGTGATTCGTCGATGAACACCACACTGTTCTATTTGGTACCCCACGCAGCTCTGGAGCCACACCACGCCCGGCAGTGACGACAATGGCTCGCTGTTATAAGGGGCACCCTGTATTTTGTTTTTCTTCGCAACGGACGGCTGAACAGCAAACCAGACGCAACCAATCGGTACGACACTGTCCGCATCGATATCGGAGCATCCAAACCTCCCCGTACACTGCACAAAATGTCGCTCCTTGTGGCATCACGTTGCGTTTCTTCCGCAATACGACGAAAGGGTCAACCGGCGGTACGGAGGCGTACGATGACACCTTTCGTGAACTCATCTGTTTAACGAAATCGCAAACGACGGCGTCTTAACGGCATTGGCACTCCTTGTTCGTTCTCCGGACACAGTTACAACTGAACCACTCACTTCTCGCGGCCGTGGCGAGGTCTCGACTGATAGCCTCACGGGCTGGTTGTCCGCCTATATCCCGCGCACCGTTAGTGCGATTGGCCTGCAAATGCAAACATTTGCATAACTTGTACGTATGCACCCACCCTGAAATTTGCATGGCGTTGCGTTCACGTTTTCGTGGTGTGGCATTTTCTCTGTCAGGCAGTGTATTTGGATGTTCCTGGTTCTCTATAGTCAGATTTGTCCTTGCGCCAAAACTTCAAACACACAGTGATTTTTTGAAATAAATTACAAGAGATCATTCAAAACAATCAGAATTGTGTACTGAATTGCCTGTAGTTTATTGGTCCCCATGTCGGAAAACTTGAAAATTATATTGCCCTGGAATTCAGTACACAATTCTGATTGCTTCGAATAATCTAGTGAATTTCCTATGTACTTTTGAGGAATGCTTCTTTAATTTCCATATCTGAAATTCTGGTCAATTAAGACCTATATCCATGACTAGATCTGAGAGGGTCGTTGATGCTACGACGAGGCAGGAACGCTTCGACTAGCGAAAATCTTAGGTATAGATTCCTAAGCTGTAAATGACAATGAAGTTCCAACCTTAGTTGGTTGGAACCTCATTGTCCTGGGTGGTGTAATGGATTGCATGCTCGAACGGAAATCGGGAGACGCGCGTTCGATTCCCGCTCCAGAGTGATGTAATTTAAGTTTTCTGAGGAGATGTTGCATGGAGACCAGTGAACTGCAGGCAAATCCAGTGAATTTCCCATGTGCTTCTGAGGAATACTTCTTCCCTAATTTCTATAAATTACAATATGCTGCTAAATTTGTTAAATCTCTTTTCGGAACAAAACATAGTGTTCTTAATTTGACACGTCTTTTGTAAAAAACAGATCGTGCTTATGTTATCGGTTTGTCCGTCAGTCCGTCCGTCTGTGGACACCATATCTCTGCAATTATTAGTTCGATTTAAAAAAATTATTTTTGCATTGGGAATCTTGAAATATGAAAATGATGATTCTTTATTTCGTTTGGTTTTTTTTTACGATGCACAATTTCGTCGCTAAAGGGCGCAAATGCAGATGATATCGAATTCAAAATACATTTTATTCCATATATTTGATTCTAATCATCCGATTGAATATTTTCTTTTTATCTTTCGATTCCACTTTTGTCAAAGACTAGTTTAGGTATAGTCACTTTTTCAAGTTACGTATAGATTTTCCGCTAGGGGGCGTAAAAGTAAATTGTGTTTCCCCCGATATCTCTACTTCTAAAACTCCGATTCGAAAACATTTATCTTCAGCGGATACAGGCCCTGATAAGAAATATTTTGCATTTAATTTCTAATTTTTGGTAAAAAAATGGTTTGGCCACCAAGAGGCGTAAGTGTTAATATCTGCTTCTGATGTATTTGCCACAAAATCTGAGCTTCAAAAAGCTCAACTGAAAAAATTCGTTCGTGGACCGATACCACTCACATCGAAAAACCTTTTGAGAATACTTTCTTCTTCAAATAATGCATGTGTGTTCCCCTCCAGGATACGTAGATGCATATCTCTGCTTCTAAGAGTCAGATTTCAGAAATTATTTCTTTGTTGGAGAGCGTTTCCGCAGCGAAATGTTTCTCATATATTTTCAAATTTTTCTTAACGCACAAATCTGCCCCCAGAGGGCGTAAGATCAAAATTCCGTTTACAGCAATATCTGTATGACTGAAGGCCCCGACTAAAAAACGTCTTTCTTCGGTCAGATACTAAAGTTAGCAGCGAGAACATACGTCTGCGTAGCTCAGTTGGTAGAGCAACTTATTCCGGAATAAGAGAACTCGGGTTCGATGCCCGGCGTGGACAAAAATGACGGAGATATTTACTTCGTTATACTTTGATAAATTTAATTCCCGTCGGAACGGATTCAAAGGACCTGCTCAGTACACCCCAAAATTCGGTGTCATCTTTCTTGTTTCTCCCTAACTTAGGTGCATTGATTTCATACAGTGTAAACCAGCAACCATCTAACTGCTTTAATTCACGCATGTTCATGCCATGAGTGATACATTCAAAAATCATAAGGTAAGTTCACATTCTCACTTTAAGTCCATTCACACAAAGCGTAATTACAATAAATTACGTGCAAGATATACACTATATTGACAAAAGTCACCGGACTCCTAGAAGAGAAGCATAACATTTATTGACATACATTAGTACGGTGTCCGTCCAACTTTGGCCTTAATGCATGAACTGACCCTTCCAGACATGCTTTCGACAAGGTTTTGGAACACAGCGATAGGTATGGGCTTCCATTCAGTACATAATGCTGCCGCTAACTGTTGCTTAGTAGTAGGCCTTAGTTCCAAACTTCTTATATGGCGCTCTAATTCATCCCATAGGTGCTCTATGGGATTAAGATCAGGGCTCTGTGCTGGCCAGTCCACACACGATACGGAATTATTGTCAAACCACGCCGAAACAGTCCATGCTGTATGGCTTGGTGCATTATTTTGCTGGCACCAACTCGGTTCTATAGTATTGCCACAAAGTTGGTAGGGCATAATTGTCCAGAATATCGAGGTAGACGTGCTGGTTAACAGGTTTGTCCACGATAACCTATGGGCTGGGACCATACCACGAAAAACACCTCCACACGAGTACACTTTTAGCTCCAATCTTGACCGTAGGAACAGTACACTGTGGGAAATAACGTTCCCTCGAATGTCGCCATACCCACACACGGCCATCAGACTGATGGATCGTGTATCTGGATTCATCAGTCCATACTAGGTTCCGTTTCCATTGATCTACGGTCCACGATAAATGTTCTTTACACCATGCTAAACGACGAGTAGCATTCCGAGTGGATATTAAAAGCTTTTGAGCAGCCGCACGACCCCGGCAACCCATGGAATGAAGTTCTCTACGATTGGTACGTGTAAATACCGAGGTTCCAGCATTTTTACTCACCTGGCTTCGACGTCCTCTATCACTGATTTTCTTTGGTCTGCCGGTACGTTTTGCTGCTGCAGTCACGCCATGTGTGTTCCACTTATTCAGTACATCCGAAACAGTTGACTTGGGTATGTTTAAATGCCTCTCGGTTTCTCTTATGGACAACCTACTAATATAACACCCAACAATGTTTCCTTTCTGGAAGTCAGCTCTCTCACGCCGCGATATTGTCACTCAACCTCACAGTGCGATATGATCGCGGTCAGCTGCAGGATTGTTTTTACACCGTTTACAGCTGTACCTCGCATCTTAACAACGCAGGGAATGCGTTTATTTGCTTTTGAAGGGGTGACCAGGTGACTTTGGTTAATATAGTGTATTTTGCACGCTACAGTACTGAGTGGGATATGTGAAATCCTTCACTTTCTTGCATCCCTACGAATAGATGCCTCAAAAAATGGATCATGTTAATAGCACTCTTAGTCGGTGACCAAATATCCGAAGAAGAATGAAATGAAAATCTCAGCAGTGTTGGGATTAGAGAGAATAAAATGTGAGTGACAATATCATACGGAAAAGACTTAAGCGAAAGAAATAAAAAGTGTGGACATAACTCCTGCTTTGAAATCTTCATCATCAGCGTTTTTTAGGTGAAAATGTTTAATTAACCGTAGTACTTTTTCACATTTGGAATATTTTGTTTAGTGAGTAATGTTGAATTAGTTGTTCTAAGATGAAGAGAAGGTTTTGTATTGAGACCAATGAACGGATCAAAAATAAGGGAAAAAATAAGTATCATTTGATATTCCATTTGATGGTTTTCTGAGTCTTGTACGTTTCTTTAAATCCATCTGACTACTATAGTGCTTTGCAACACAGGTCACGCTTTCCCAGTGCGCTATTCTGTTTCCTTAGCGTACTAATCGTTTTGGAGTATTCTTATGGGACTGCTTGAAGAACTTGTAATGCAAAGCAACCCTTAATGTGTTTTCTTATCTATGAGAGGATTAAAACAGTACACTAAAGCTCTTAGCTACACGCATAATTAAAGAATGTAAAAACGAAATTATCTTTCATTTAATTAACTTTTTGAAGTCTTACTTAAAACATCTTCGAAAGTGAAAGTCTTGCACCAATTTTGTTTTCCCTGCGAAGCGCTTCTTATTTCTGCCAACTGATCTCTATCTAAATTAATAACGAGGAACTATACATCAACTATACACAATCTATAAAGATACCTAAGCAAAAAAATACATATATAATTTTGACTCACACCTAGTACAACATAGAAAAGGTTATGTATCTACCTGTGTGAGTAAAAGGAGAAAAGAAAAAAAAATAAAATAAAACAACTGAATGTAGTCTTCAGTTTTGCTCTTAAGTAACTATATACAAACTATACATCAACCATACACAAAAGAGTAAAACTGTACTAGTAATCCGATTCATTGATGTATATTTAAATTTCTACCCCAATAAATTGGATTACAAGTATAGTTTTAGTCTTCTGCAGTTTCTTTCTGTCAGCCAATTATTATGTTTATTTCTTTAATTGTGCTGAATTATCGCTCATACAGTGCTGACAGGAGGATGAGTAAAACGATCGTGGGTAATATTTTTTAATTGTTCTGATTTCGATCAAAATGACTTCAACTCTTAAGCTTTTGTAACAATAAACTTTGCCATGAAAGAAATACGGTATTACACCATATAATACAAATTTTTGAAGATAACAATCCGATTATTTGGGCAAATGTGACAAGGATGGTAAGTCAGATTATATCCAAAACTTGAAAATTTTCATCGTCCTGGAGCGGGACTCGAATCCGCGTCTCTCAGATAGCGCCCGGTTATGCTAACTACTACACCAACCAGAACAACCAAGTCTCAAGTTTCCGATTAATTTGAATATAACTATCACAGGATTTACACCAAAAAACGGATTGTCTTCTTCAGAAATTTTTATTATTTGGTGTAATCCCGTATTTCTTTCATGATTTATCTGCTCCTCCGGGCAATCGCGGGATAGGATTCTTAACCTCCAGATTCGGTAAACATGAATGCGGTTGCTTCGACTAGCGAATTCTGTGATGGTTATATTCAAATTAATCGGAAACTTGAGACTTGGTCTTTCTGGGTGGTGTAGTGGTTAGCATACCCGGGCGCTATCTGGGAGACGCGGGTTCGAGTAGCGCTCCAGGACGATGAAAATGATGTTATGTGACTTACCATCCTTGTCACATTTACACCAAAAATCGGATTGTCATCTTCAAGATTTTGAAATAAATTTGATGTTCGTGTAATATATACGAGCATCATCAACTTTAATAGCATTATATTGGAACATTCCCTCATAATTTAAATTTTTTGGTGGTAGCACTTCAGAAATGCTGTACATATTCCCAGCCTATTATCATGTGTGTCTTGTAAGTGATGAGAACTGGTGTTCCTGTATTATGCTAAGGCTGTTATGTTGAGAGAAACTTTTACCCTAATGAAGTTATCCCTACTACTTTTCCCTTTTCTACGTTTCATGCATTTTTATTTTTCCTGGTTAATTTTATCTTATATGTCTCCATTGCTTCTTGAAAAATGTGTGGCCTGCATCTTTTCTTTCTCGTAAATTAAAACTTATTTTAGAAGGAACCTATAATTAAACAAAATGAAAATGCATGACGATACGAGGAAGGGGGAGCTAGAGGGTGCTCCAGTCCCCATTCTCGGTCCATCTTTCAGCCCTCTCAAAAATCTCAAAACATGTAGAACACATGATGAATTCAGATCACTGAATGATTTCACTATGGATTTTTCGAGATCATGGAATGTTGTCTGAAAATTTAATTCTCTCCATAGTGTTTCATTTAGTCGAGAGTTTAGTTTGCTTTATGTTCTAAGTTAAACACTCAAATTCTGTAGCATTAAGGTGTACTTTCGTTGCACAAATGTGTCGCCTCTATATGTATATCAAGACGGCCAGGGTAATTAATTGGACGTTCATCAACTCTTTATTAGCTTGTGATTTGCACTTCACTAGGGGGAGGGGGAGGTATTGTATGAAGTGAGGCCAGAGAATTTGCAAGAATGCAAATTCTCTGGCCTCACTTCATACAATGTTCACCATATACTTTCCACACATATAATTCTTATAACTCAGCGTACCATTTGTTTAACAAATCTGGATAATCGTAACATTCGTTCTTGACAAGTCTCTATCGAAAATGCACCCTTTGTCAAATCAATATTGATATTTTATCGACTTCTGACCAAGGCCTGATTTACGGCAGGGCATTCAAGGCACGTGTTCGGGGCCCCGGCCTTTGAGCCCTCCCTGCTCCCCTTTCCCAAAATATAGTTATTTATTGCTTTGCATCAAACTGATTCGCAATGTTAATCCAGTGAAAAAAGTTAAAATCGTGATTTCAAGACTGTACGATGAAACAAGAAAATGACAATTATAATTTCCTTAAATAAATAGAACACCATATTACTGGCAAATTAATGTGTCAATATGCCAATAATAACTATGTAACTTGCCCTCAATCGTACATACATGCACATAACACGGGATCCCTGCTTCTGACCCACTGTCAGTGATACCAAACTGCAAATGCTCTTCGGAAAAGTAAAGTATCATTCATTTAGAAAACGTTTAACGAGGAGAAACTTAATTTACAAAAGAAGACAGAAACTCATATGGAAGCTTAAATAGAGGAATACGTCAGAGGTGGGCGAGTATTAGTTTTGCTGGAGCAAGTGTGATAGCAACTTTATTTACGAAACACTGAGAGAAAAAAATTGTGCTCGTTTTCCTACAGGCTGCGAAGATATTCGTTCAATCCTTCCCCTGCTGGATGCATACTGATTAATTTTGGAACTGTCTTGAATTTTTTGCAATTTTTGCCAAATAAAAGAATCTCAAGTTCGGAGTCAGTTTTTGCTAACGTTCCGTCCATCCATTTTTAATAAAGTTAGAAAAACCTAAAGAGTTACATACTCGTATAATAAACATGACACACTGCCAGCAGCACCAGTAACACGCCCTGATTAAAAGACAATTTCATGCCTAGGAAGAAAGGTCTTAGAGCAAATGTTTTCGTGGATTAGGTTTGAGGACAAAAAAAGGCACGCTGACAATACCTTTCCCTCTCCATAACTCTTTTCCTTCAAACCATCAACCTTGTCTTGCACTCATCTTTTCCAAAGCAGTCGTCAGCCTCGTCCTGCTCCCATTGCTCCAGAGCAGCCTTAAAAGCTCTTTAGACTCCACTTTACGTGCTGGAATCCCCTATTTAGTACTACAAACAAACAGCAGAGCAATTACTAATGACCTCTAACAACGGCAAAGCAATTACTAATGACCTCTAACAACAGCATTGCAATTACTAATGACCTCTATAACAACAGCAGAGCAATTGCTAATGATCTCAGTGAATTCATATTCATCCTCTTCATTCACCTCTGACCATACTAAGTTGAAAAAAGGCTTATATTGAGGATTTTGACGATTGGAGAACAACTGCATTTCATAGTCCTGCGGATGCATAAACATTCGACGGAAAACAAAAAACGCACTTCGTAGGAGGAAATACGTAGGACTACCAGGACGAAAGATACAGAGTCATTATTCCTTGGCAAATCCAAGATTATATTTTCAAATTACAAAAAATTAAAATATGGTACATCTTGAACTGGATGGGCAAGACAATTTTCAGGGTGAGGCTAGAGCCAGCCCTCGCATCCCTTTGGCGACGTTCCTGGTCGCCAAGGGCAACTCCACCAATATTCCTCGGTCATGTCGTTGCTTTATAACCCACCTAATGTTTAAAACGTATAGTTAAACTTGGCATTGTGTGACGTATAAGTCAAATGGACAATGAAGCATCGAAAAGCAGTCCACTAGGAGAACAGTCGCTCCGAAGTAGGAAGATGTGGGTTTGAACCCCACTACTGGCAAAAGAAAGGTTACGTTGGTGCCGGAAAAGGGATTTCTTGGCAGTTAGGATTGAAAAAAATTGTGCGATGGTTATTTCACGCAACTTACGTAAATAATAAGTACATATTTCGTCAATGAAATTGTCCCCGAGTATTATTAGCCGCCCCGGTGGCGCAGTGGTCTAAGTACTGGCATATGACCATTAGTTCGTAAAGGGTCCAGGTTTGAATCCCGGTGAGGCATGGATGTTGTGTTTATCTGACGGCACTGGGTCTCTGTGTTCCCTGGAACCAGTGGCTCTAAATGAAAGACGGGCGCTTGCTTATGTCCCATTGAGTTGCACGCGGTGGTTGTTAAACCTTCAATAAAAAAAAAACAAGTTTGTAAAATGATGCAATGAATTGATTATAATACGCTTTCCAACATACCAGAAATCATTACTCAAGTTATCACTCAAGTTATGAGAATAATGGCTGGCCGCCCCGGTGGCGCAGTGGTTTAAGGCGTTGGCCTATGATCATTCGTCCGAAGGGGTCCGGGTTCGAATCCCGGTGAGGCATGGATGTTGTGTTTGTCTTACGGCACTGGCTCTCACCCTTCCCTGGAACCAGTGACCCTAAATTAGGGACGGGCGACTGCTTATAGCCCATTGAGTTGCTCACGGTGGTCGTTAAACCTCCAATCAAAAAAAAAAAAAAAGAAGAATGGCTGTGGAATAAATCTCGGTGCTATGCCCTGACCCTTGATTCCATATCGATGATATTCAAGACAACCGGTTCGGTATACCTCCGAAATAACATAGTAAAGTTTTGTCGCAATCGAAGCATTTTTACGAAAGTTATGATGCATAAGGGCTATGGAATAGATCCCGCTCCTGTGTCCTAACCATTGACTCCATTTCGCCCATTTTCAACAGAAATTGTCCCCAGGCAGGCCCCTGCAACATACTAACATTTCATCCAAATCGAAGCATTTTTACGTAAGTTATGACGCATAATGGCGACGAAGTGATTCCGCTCCTATGCCCTGACCTTTGACCCCATTTCGCCAATTTTCAATAGGGTTTGTGGCCAGGTGGTCCCCTACCACATACTAAATTTCATCGAAATCTAACCTTTTTTACGTTAGTTATGACGCATAATAGCAGTGGAATGGATCCCGCTCCTATGTACTGACCTTTCACCCCATTTCGTTCACTTTAAATAAGGTTCTTTCCCAGGTGATACCCTACCAGATACTAAAATTTCATCGAAATCGAACGATTGTTACGCGAGTTATCGTGCGGACGAACATACGCACACAACGCGTGACGTAATGAAGCAGATGGGAATCGCGACCATCTGCTCGCAAGAGTATGGCGTCATAAAACTTTAATAGGACCCAAACACAACGCGTGACGTAATGAGACAGATGGCGTGACCGCGGGCCAACGTTCTCGAACGCGAGTTTGTGACGTCATAAGATTTCTAAGCATTGGAAGCATTATTGGAACGACGCCGTGACAATAAAAACGTTATAATTCGGGGTGGTTATTTAACCCACTAAACGAATTCTCCTAAAGTCGAGATCAAGCTAAATCGATTTCTAGTACCAGAAAACGGTAGGTTAACGACTCTCATCAAAATTCTTAGAGCCGTTTTCAAAATAAAATGTATATACATACAAGAATTGCTACTTTAAGCTGGACGTCAAGTAATTTTGCTTCCTGTACTTTCAATGGAAAAACTTCTGTACACATTTTCTTCACAATTAATGCGTTCCCAAGAATGAAAATTTGAACATCGATTAAAATAGCTTCATTTCATAACTTGGAGTACTTAATATTTTCTAAACCATAACCGAAATAATATTTTCTAAACCATAACCGTAATTATGCAATCCAACATTTATTTGTCCACTGACGTCATCAAAGTACAGGTCGCGCCATCTTTTTTCTGGTTTCAACACCACCAAAGGAAACGTTATTGTTTTTTAATATAATTATGCTTATGTTTTCGAAAATGTTAAGTATTCCAAGTTATGTATGAAGTTATTTTAATCGATGTTGAAATTTCCATCCTTGAGAACACAATAATTGTGAAGGAAATGTGTACAAAAGGTTTTCCATTGGAAATATAGGAAGCAAAGTTACTTGACGTCCACCTTAATAGCGTGGGATAAGGGCGATGGAATGGATCCCGATCCTATGTCCTGACCTTTGACTCCATTTGCCCCATTTTCTATAGAGTTCCTCTCCAGGTGGCCCCCTACCAAATACTAAAATTTCATCGAAATCGAACCATTTTTACGCACCTTATGACGCATAGGGGGAATGGAAGGCATCCCGCTCCTATGTTCTGACCTTTGACTACACATCACCCATTTTCAATAGGTTTCGTCCCCTGGTGGTCCCCTACCACATACTAAAATTTCATCGAAATCGAACCATTTTTACGTGAGTTATCGTTCCGACAGACGGACGGAAAAAGCTGGAGCATATACGCTTCTTCAACCTACGGTTGGAAAGCGTGAAAAAAAAGAAAAAAAAAAGTTTTCCTGTCGGTTGACTTTTTCAAAGAAGGAATATGAGTCAAACGGACAGTGATGCAGCGAAAAAGCCAGTCTGCGTAGTTTAACTGGGAGAAAAGCGCCTTCGGAATGGGAAGATGTGCGCGGGTTCGAATCCCGCTGTCGGCAAAAGAAAGGTTATAAGTTTAAAACATGCAGTTAAGCTGTGCATCAGTAGTTGCGCCACACCCAGAAGGTGATCTTGCATTTACCCTTACATGTTACCGACACTCCTGAGAGACACAAGAGACCAAAAGAACAGCTAATATACTGTGGGGTTTCGCTGTTTTCTACACCCTCAACAGCAGCATAAATCGCTTTGGGTTATGACTGAATTTCTTGCTTGATAAATACTGTGTTCTAATCGATGCAGATCTGTTAAAAGCAATTCGCTTGGTCCATACGCGTAATTAGAGCGGCAGAGCGCAGCTCAAAAGAGGGCGCCCAAATTCCTGCTTACAATCTGATTAAAACTGCAATTGAAACCTTTGCACCAGTTTCTGGTATAGTTTTTTAGCACCATACTTTGTCATTTGTCCATTTAGAGAATTTGCTCATAACATAGTTCGCAGGTTCGGTAGCCTTTGCAGCTTAAAATCAGCATTTCTTCTTCAAAACATTTAGGCGATGTTAGTTGCTTACATTAAGGATTGAAGGTGCGATTGTATAGTCCGTTCAACTAAAGAAGAACCGAGGCCTTCATCAACAATGATGGACGCTGCGGTTTTTCTTTAGTTGGGTATGTTGCAAGATAAGGATGTCGTTCACATCGTTGAAGATTCTCTGAGGGATATTCGATAATTGCCATGGCTTTGAGCCTCAACTGCCAGTTGCATTCTGTTCATTTGATGTTGTTCTGAAGGTCTGAACTCCTAAGCAGTTAGCAAAAGTTTTACAAATATGACCTCA
Source organism: Macrothele yani (assembly GCA_039090855.1). Classification (NCBI taxonomy): domain Eukaryota; kingdom Metazoa; phylum Arthropoda; class Arachnida; order Araneae; family Macrothelidae; genus Macrothele; species Macrothele yani. Next base: position 122,670,676 of record CM077025.1, on the reverse strand, counting down.
AGTTTGATTTGAGAGATGTAGAGAGAGAGAGGGAGATATAAAGGTAGAGAGGTAGAGAGAGGGAAAGAGAGGGAGATATAAAGGTAGAGAGGTAGAGACAGAGAAAGAGAGGGAGATATAAAGGTAGAGAGGTAGAGACAGAGAAAGAGAGGGAGATATAAATGTAGAGAGGTAGAGAGAGAAAGAGAGGGAGATATAAAGGTGGAGAGGTAGAGACAGAGGAAGAAAGGGAGATATAAAGGTGGAGAGGTAGAGACAGAGGAAGAGAGGGAGATATAAAGGTAGAGAGGTAGAGAGAGAAAGAGAGAGAGATATAAAGGTAGAGAGATATAAAGGTAGAGAGAGACAGAGGGAGATATAAAGGTAGAGGTAGAGACAGAGAAAGAGAGGTAGAGAGAGAGGGAGATGTAAAGGTAGAGAGGTAGAGAGAGGGAAAGAGAGGGAGATATAAAGGTAGAGAGGTAGAGACAGAGAAAGAGAGGGAGAAATAAAGGTAGAGAGGTAGAGAGGGAGATATAAAGGTAGAGAGGTAGAGACAGACAAAGAGAGGGAGATATAAAGGTAGAGAGGTAGAGAGAGAGAAAGAGAGGGAGATATAAAGGTGGAGAGGTAGAGACAGAGGAAGAGAGGGAGATATAAAGGTAGAGAGGTAGAGAGAGAGAAAGAGAGAGAGATATAAAGGTAGAGAGGTAGAGACAGAGGAAGAGAGGGAGATATAAAGGTAGAGAGGTAGAGACAGAGAAAGAGAGGGAGATATAAAGGTAGAGAGGTAGAGAGAGAGAAAGAGAGGGAGATATAAAGGTGGAGAGGTAGAGACAGAGGAAGAGAGGGAGATATAAAGGTAGAGAGGTAGAGAGAGAGAAAGAGAGAGAGATATAAAGGTAGAGAGGTAGAGAGAGAGAAAGAGAGGGAGATATAAAGGTGGAGAGGTAGAGACAGAGGAAGAGAGGGAGATATAAAGGTAGAGAGGTAGAGAGAGAGAAAGAGAGAGAGATATAAAGGTAGAGAGGTAGAGACAGAGGAAGAGAGGGAGATATAAAGGTAGAGAGGTAGAGACAGAGAAAGAGAGGGAGATATAAAGGTAGAGAGGTAGAGAGAGAGAAAGAGAGGGAGATATAAAGGTGGAGAGGTAGAGACAGAGGAAGAGAGGGAGATATAAAGGTAGAGAGGTAGAGACAGAGAAAGAGAGGGAGATATAAAGGTAGAGAGGTAGAGAGAGAGAAAGAGAGAGATATAAAGGTAGAGAGAGAGAGAGAGAGAGAGGAGATATAAAGGTAGAGGTAGAGACAGAGAAAGAGAGGTAGAGAGAGAGGGAGATATAAAGGTAGAGAGGTAGAGAGAGGGAAAGAGAGGGAGATATAAAGGTAGAGAGGTAGAGACAGAGAAAGAGAGGGAGATATAAAGGTAGAGAGGTAGAGAGAGAGGGACAGAGAGGGAGATATAAAGGTAGAGAGGTAGAGACAGAGAAAGAGAGGGAGATATAAAGGTAGAGAGGTAGAGAGGGAGATATGAAGGTAGAGAGGTAGAGAGAGAGAGAGAAAGAGAGGGAGAGAGAAAACTGTTAAATTGTTAATATATTTACATAAGAGGGAAATGCAAATGGGGAGCGCAATAATTTATGGTTTACCCGGGCGTAGAAATACCTAAGTACGCCTCTGTTTTGGTTCATTCTTTTACTCTCCCTGCTACTACACCCATGGTTTGCATATCACCTCTTGGGGTAGGAGAGTAGGTTAAAAAAATTTTTAGCATATTGCAGTTATCATTTCAGTTCTTCAAAGGTGTTAAGTGACGGAAAAGACGCTCCTTTTTTACTTCTTTATGGATCCCAAATTGTCCGATGAAACATGTTTTCCAAATATAGTGCAAACGTTCGACTGTTCGAGAACAAAAAACACTCACAAAAATTTCAAAGAGAGCGAAACAGGATAACATCATATCTCCTTCAATGACACATTGCAGCATGCCTTTCAATTTTGTACCGGCAAGACCAGGAGATAATGATTAATGGAGAGTGTTTGACCCCACTTTCGTTTTGTAGAACACTTAGTACTTTTTGCGAGTACCCCGTCCGAACTTCAGGCTATGATCCGGAAACTTATTGATAATCGTTAACAAGTAGGGCTGCCGCGGTCGTGGTGCTGTAAGCGCTGGCCTCTGCCTATTTGTCCGAGATGGGTCTGGGTTCGAATTCCGATGTGGCCTGGATGTTGTGGTTGTCTTACGGCACTGGCAGCAATGAAAAAGAAATGACAATAGATTTTTTTGACTGAAGGTTTAACGACCACCGTGTGCAACTGAGCAAATCAGTAGGCTATAAGCAGTCGTCTGTCCCTAATTTAGGGTCACTGGCTCCAGGGAAGGGAGAAAGCCGGTGCGGTAAGACAAGTTACACAACATCCATGCCTCACGGGATTCGAACCCAGACTCTTCTCAGACGAATGGTCATAAGTCAGCGCTTTGACCACTGCGCCACCTGGGCGACGACAATAGCTTTCCTCCTACGTCTAAGCCCTCAGAAAATGGCATTTCTTGTCTCACATTTTCGATTCTAAAACCTATAGCTATTCACGCCTTCGATAATTACTGTTTCTCGCAAGATCGGCTTGTTGCGTGAGCTTTTTTTTTTTTTTTTTTTTTCCTTTCATTTCTCAGTTTTTGTTTATTTTAAAGTATCCCGAAATGGCTAAAACGCGATTGGGTGTTCATGAGAAAATTTGGATATATAAATTCGAAGATCGTAATCTTGAATCTAACCATCAGGACATTATCAAATCACTAGTCCAACCTTTCAAACAAGTCAATTAGCAGAAGAACAGTAGCACATATATTAAGCGATAATCATAAGTAGATATGATCTGAAAAACAACTGTACTCAGTTGGAAAAAACTTTTAAAGTGGCAAGCATGAAATTTAAAGAAAGCTTTTGTTTGGCTAGGTAAAGGCCAAGCCTGGGGTTATCTGTATCGATTAAGTTCTTTTTGAAAATGCGAACAGTTTGGAAAACAATATCGAATTCAGGAATTTTAGCTACTGTAATTAATGGTTGAATTCAAAATTCGGCACGGACTATCATTGAGATTTTGGGATGGTGAAACAGCAGAAATGCGGCAAGAAAAAAATTATTGGAAATTATATTGGGTTGGTTAAAAAAGTTCGTTCGGTTTTTCCGTAGGATGGCTCTAGGAGAGCTTAGTTGTCTTTAATTTCATTCGAAACAATTTTGTTGGATTGTATTGTGACAGCTCATCGTACATTAAAAAAAAAACCATCAAAATTGGGGAATTTTTGTGTACCCATTTTAATATCGAAAATGGATGAAAATAAGAAACGTTTTCGGAATATCATGCTTTATTATTTCAAGAAAGGTAAAAACGCAATCAAAACGCAAAAAAAAAAAAAAAAAAAAAAAATTGTGCAGTGTACGGAGAAGGTGCTGTGGCTAATCGAACGTGTCAAAACTGGTTTGCGAAGTTTCGTGCTGGAGGTTTCTCGCTGGATGATGCTCCACGGTCGAGTAGACCAGTTGAGGTTGATAGCGATCAAATCGAGATATTAATTCATAATAATCAACATTATACCACGCAAGAGATAGCCGACATACTCCAAATATCCAAATCAAGCGTTGAGATTTATTTGCACCAGCTTGGTTATATTAATCGCCTTGATGATTGGGTTCCACATAAGTTAAGCGAAAAAAATCTGCTTGACCGTATCTCTGCATGCGATTTTCTACTTAAACGGAACGAAACCGTTCCGCTTTTAAAACAAATTGTGACGGGCGATGAAAAGTGGATTCTGTACAACAATGTGGAACGGAAGAGATCGTGGGACAAGCGAAATGAACCACCACCAAACGCCGGTCTTCACCCAAAGAAGGTGATGTTGTGTATATGGTGGGGTTAGAAGGGAGTCCTCTATTATGAGCTACTTCCGGACAACCAAACGACTAATCCCAACAGGTACTGCTACCAATTAGACCAACTGAAAGCAGCGCTCGACGAAAAGGGTCCGGAATTAGTTAACAGAAAACGCATAATCTCCCATCAGGATAACGCAAGACCGCATGTTTCTTGGATAACCAGGCAAAAACTGATACAGCTTGGAAGTTCTGATTCATCCGCCGTATTCATCAAACGTTGCACCTTCGGATTTCCATTTATTTCAGTCTTTACAAAAATCTCTTAATGGAAAAAATTTCAATTTCCTGGAAGACTGCAAAAGGCACCTGGAACAGTTCTTTGCTCAAAAAGATGAAAAAGTTTTGGGAAGACGGCATTATGAAGTTGCCTGAAAAATAAAAACGTGTTGCCCATAGAGGTGTTGCCAGTCGACTGATTGATTGTACATGAAAAAACAGGTATATAACAAACTTTAAGAAGAATGTTGCCAGATTGTCAAGGTTAAAATACAGTAACAGTTCAAACAGTTTAAACACCGTGAACATGTAGTTTACCTACCGAAAATTTATGGTTGACCGCCAGGTGGCGTGCTTACGATCTGTAAACCGTCTTAATCCGGGTGAATCACTGACTATTCACAGCAATTTTTTACAGTGTGTATCCCAAAACGTTAACCATATCATTGACACTAACTGAACTAATGTTCAGCTTACCTGCTGTAGTTAACTGAGTTGTTCTCCAATTTTCCCTGATGAGCTCGTCGACTTTTGCCTGTTCAAATTGCAAGTTGCGATTACTTGCCTCCCACTCCGCGGCTGATCCTTTATCGCCAACATTGCCCTACTGTCCTTTGATTTTTTTTACCCGACGACGAACACTGCTTATGTTCAAAGTTCCAGAACCATCAACTGCTACTAATCTAGCGTGAATTTCTTTGGGAAGTACATTTTCCTTAGTTAAAAACCCTATAACTGATCAACACCCGTCGACACAGTTGAAAAGGAATTATCCATTTTAAAAACAAATAAATACCAACGAATAGATGTGTGCAGTAAAATGAAGCTACTGGTACAAAGAATCTTTAGTCGTCTGACTGGTTGCTAGGCATCAAGTCATGCGCGAGACAATTGCGCGGAGACATTACTTATAGGAAACGCCTCGTGGCCGTCCCGGTGGCGCAGTGGTCTAAGCGATAGCTTCTGATTATTCGTCTGAAAGGGGTCATGGGTTCGAATGCCGGTGAGGCATGGGTGTTGTGTTTGTCTTACGTCCCTGGCTCTCTCCCTTCCCTGGAACCAGTGGCCCTAAATTAGGGACGGGCGACTGCTCATAGACCGTTGAGTAGCTCGCGGTGGTCGTTACAGCCCTCCACTCAAAAAAAAAAAAAAAAAATTGCTCCTCGTAGATTCTCACTGACTCGTCAAACCACGAAATGTTCCCCGTATATACATGCGCACATGAAAGTGGAAGAATGTGGAAAATCTTCGGAGCACCTATACAAGATCCTAGTCTGCAAGGTTCATCATCATCATCAACCATTCTCAATCCAATGCTGGATGAAGGCCTCCCTAAGTCTCTTTCACAACTCTATTTTGAACTATTCTCTTCCATGTCACTCCAGCATGATTTTGAATATACACCCATTTCTCAAGGGTCTTCTTCTGGGTCTTTTGCTGTTCCCCTGGTATCTAGTCTAATATTTCAGTTTTTCTAGTAATATGTCCAGTCAATTCCCACTTGGTCACTAGTCATCCTCAATTCACTGCTGGACGAAGGTTTCCCCATGTCTCTTCCAAACCTCTCTGTTTTGAGTCATTATCTCCCACGAGTTCTTCTTGTAGTTCTTTTCCTGTCTCTTGGAATCCAGTCTAATATTTCATTTGTCCAACGGTGCTAAGTTCTATCTGTATGACTGATCCTCAAAACGTTGAGAGCGAAGTTCTAAAAGAGAAAATTTGTCAATGTTGTGCATGGCATGCGTGCTGGTTGGTATACTGTCCTTATTATGATGTATGTTTGTCCTCCAATTTTGAGCAAGGAAACGAGGCCTGTTAAAAAGACATAAGCAAATCATCAAAACAGTGCAACTTTTTTAATATGTTGCGTCATAGATTTTTTGCGCATAAAATTTAGTGGTGTTAAATTGTGCTTCACTTCTTTGGTATAAGTTACGTCGATGTTTTTGCGAAATCTTAAAAGCGACAAATTGAAATGTACCTATCTTCAGAAAACGTGACTGTCTGTAATCGTCTTTTAAGTGCTCAAAAAATATTTGGTATGACTTCAAAGTAGCTCCTTTTTTGAGTGTTGATTACATTTCACCTTTCTTTTTTTTTCTGGCTGAATTTCAGAGTGCAATTTTAAAAATTTAAAATGAATTTGATGTAATTAATAATTTCATTATGCGATTTTGTCATTCTCTCATTCTTTATAAACAAAATAAGAAGAAATATCAGTAAATTTATACACTCAAATTTTGCGATGTATCAGGTTTTATTTGCAACTGTGTGTAGGAAACAAATGCAGACAAAACAGCCTGAAATATGTTTAAGTTTTTAAACTTTTTCAGACACGATGCGTTCCTTAGCGTTTTATGAAAGGAAACCCATAATTTTTCAGCTGTGTTTATGGAAAACCTACTTGTGTTTCTACGCGCAAAAACGTTGAAAAGATCATTTTGGGCCAAATTTCACATTTTGTAAAAATGCGTTCATTTTAAAGCCCCACTCTTTAGGATTCCCAAACTGCCTTTGTTTCATGTCTACGATGAATAGATACAGCGTTGTAGTAATCGGAATATCTAAACCCAGGTGTCAAACGAACGGGAAGTGACACTTGAAACGCGTTTTTTGCAGGTTGAAATTTTCGTCCCGAACTCTTTACGGAAAACTTGATAACTGCAAAAGGTGTGAAAACAAATTGATGAAACTTGGTATACATCTTTCTTACAATGTTGTGCATGCAATGAACTAAAAGTTTTGCTGTTTGTCAGTTCAGAGTTAGGTTATAGCTATTTACATTCAACAAAGTGAAGAAATTTGTCGAAAATTCACACTAATGCATGTGGTATCTCAACAGTGTTTAAGAACATCACTTACATTTTAGATCACTGCATAGATAATAGTCATGCGCATACACTGGTGCAAAAAATTCTATCATATATCTGTAACTTTTTTCTTTAGGGCGTTTGCCATAAACAATATATTTCTTTAAATTCTTTCACAAATTTCCCAATTTCTTGAAAATTTATACTGATATCTTTTTTTTCAACGTTTATGTGTTTTTGTGTGTTAGCCTTCCTAAAAAAAATTACCCATTCTTGCATTTTTTTTTAAAGTGCCCCCAACGTAGTGGGATACCTGAGGCACTTTTTGTTAAGAACTTTTTATTTTTTTTTATTTTGTGGTAATGAAAATTCAATTTCTTATGTTTGCGAAAAAAGAAAAAAAACTAATGTGCCCCAAAATTTTAACGAAAATATGTTGAATTTTTTTTCCAAGTTATTTCGTGGAGTATCATGTGTGCGTATTACGTCTCACAAAAATGTAGGCTTCCAGGTTCTAAATAATCTTTTTTTCTAAGAGAAAAGAAAGTAAAAATATAACAGTAATTATTTGGCTTTAAGGAAATTGTTGCCTTTTTCATATTTTTCCTTGAAAAAAAAAAAAACCTACTTCGCTTCCCTTTTTTGTGAATTATCGGAATAAATTATTCCCCTAGAAGATGGGGCGCTTTACACTCGGTCTAATTCTAATATTCTTCCTGGGTTTATCTTCCTTTCTATATAATTCCATGGTAATTACACTTACCTTTGAACATGATCTCAGTTCTCTAACGAAAAAAAAAAATGCCTCGCATTAGTTTGAAAGCAAGTATAAGTAGTGCACATAGCATTTGAGTTCGCTAAATTCTGAAAAACTACGTGCGGAGCGAAGTACTGGTTTAATATGGCTAAATAAATGTCATTACAGTAAAATACCTATTGCTGACCGTTGATCGATCGTCACGTGACCGCCCATATAAAAAAAAACGCTAAAAAAAAAAAGGAAAGCGATTCCGACGAGCCTAACCCTTTCAATTAAAGCGAAAACCTCACGCGAAAAACAATAATGAACACACTGAAAAATAATAAATTATGCGTACCGAGTGTTTATCGTAGACCCTCCACAACCGCTACAGCAGACGTCTTCGCTAGCCCCTATCCGTACAGAAAACCCGCGTTATTTTCGCGTGTTATCAAGGGAGAATCTGGAACCTTCGTGAGCACGAAACGAAATGCGCACGAAAAACACCAGGCACAGCATAACACGTAATTATCACGTGCAGAACAGTGTTCCCAGAAATAAAAATGAAAAAGTAGGGCTTCTTCTTCTTCTGCGTACTATTCTCAACCCTCCCTTCTCTCCGCCCCTCCCGTCTCTTGTAGGACATTTTCCTGTATATATACTTCTCCCATTAAATGTCGGCAATACACGGTAGCCTTAATTAGACGGGGTAGGTAATTTGAGGAACTAATGTATTATGTGCAATAATAAAACCTGGGCTGGGCTGGTCTTTTCGCCGTTTGCATAGGAAGAGTTGAGAGCGAGAATAAATAAATAACGTCACGCTCTATCCCCATGTGTCACGTGGTTCCTCACTCATTTTTCGAGCGTTTGTTGCTTCGTCGCAAAGAAATCTGAGGCATGAATTCATCGGCTTTCTTTCTATGCATGAATTCTTTTCTGTTACTCTTACTTTTTCTAATGTACCCCGAATTCTCCCTTTGGTAGTTTCTCAGACAAATCTACCTTCCTACTACGCAGTGTAATCCTCAACCTATCAGAGGAAGCAAATTTTGATGTTGGGAAAATTATGACACGTCATTATTGTCTTACTTGGATTCGAAGCCATGCCCTACAGCTCACCTTGCATCTCAGACCTCTGTTTTCATGCACATTTCCCTGAAAAATATTTGGAAAAAAACTCTACATATTTCGTAACTAAAAACACTCCTTTTAACCCAGCGTTTGTCTCTGAGTTTCTCTCACGCTGCCTTTAACCGCTGTTTTAAGTAGTCTACTCAATAATAACGTTTCAGAATTTTTTCTATATCGTTACAAATCAAATTAAGCGAAGAATGCACTCGTACCATCGCGTTATCTATAAAAATACAAAACACAAACGCCAGTGGTCCCTTGATGAGAAAAGCTCTCACGTGACTCGAATGCCGGCAGTCGCTTTATGAGAGAAATGTTCACACACAATGCACTCGGGAGCGAAGAGCAGACTGTTTGTAGGTCAAAGACGGGCCAATCCTTATCGGAACTGATAACAGATTGTTTAGAAGATTCGAGAAGTCAGCCGGAACGGTACCCGCCAGCGTCACTTCCAGATCAGATCAGATCATTTGTAGAGGATTTTAGGAACTGACCCCAGGTCTTAAACAACCCTTAGAAATAGGAAGCTAGGAGATTTGAGCTAGAGTGCCCGATAGGAAAGTGACACGAAAGTGAAGTAGGAAGACGCCCTTATTTATTACCTGGGAGCCAGTACCCGGGATTCGACGGCTTAACGTGCCCATCCGACGCACTGCGGATATTTAGTGGTTCCAGCATTCGTACCTTCCTGGGATCGAACTTGAGGTCTTCTCAGTAGCAGTCAGGAACGTTAGCCACTAGGTCAGCCGCGGCCAGAGTCACTTCCAAATAAATGGTGCTCTTTATATGCGAAGCGTGATAGAAATGCTCAAAGCGCTACCAACGACGGTTTTTTAAGTGCTCTTATAGCTTCATGAAAAAGAAAAGCGATGAAAAGGAACTGCACCTCGCGAACACACGTAGTTTCAAGTTGAAATTCTGTACTGAGTTGATCATTAGTGTTTTTAAGGAAGCTTTACCAGAAAAAATTTGGCCAAACCATAAAGTTCCCGAGCAGTAAATAATTATATTTTGAATTTTATCACGTCGGTCAAACATCAATCAAATTACACATGGCACTCATTATTTCCTCGTATAACCTCCAAGAACATTTATTCCATCTTCGAAAGCCTAGCACTGTGTAACTTCATAACTGATATTAAAATTAATTTTCTTGATACTACTAGTGAAACCAGGGACATACGAAAGAGTGAATAGCAAGGAAATAGAATGAGAAGCGTGATGGATGAAAAAGCAAACAAGAAACGTATATAATTCCTGTATAATACAATAACCCATATGGTAACAGACTTTACCTGACATTAAAAGGTAAAGATAAAAAGCCACAAGTGCATTTTTTCACTGCTTTCTTCGTGATATATTTTTCTGGAATAATGAGAGTTGCAACTAGACCGAACCCGAAGCTGGAAGGAAAATTCACCACTATAACAGTATTTTGTCTTTTGTTTTCACCGCTAAAAGTTTACGTGAATCTTTTTTTGTTTCATAAGAAAGCACTGCGTCGTATTTCTTGGCTTTAGCATTTAAAGGAATCCCGCCGTCCGGTGGTCGACGGGTCAGAAGCAGAGATGGAAACGGGTCAGCGGGTCGACAATTTCCTGCAGGTCAAACGGGAGAGTGAATAGCAAGGATATGGAATGAGAAGCGCGATGGATGAAAGAGCAAAAAAAAAAAAAAAAAACGTATATAATTCCTGTATGATGCAATAACCCGTATGGTAACAGACTCTACCTGACATTAAAAGGTAAAGATAAAGAGCCACAAGTGCATTTTTTCACTGCTTTCTTCGTGATATATTTTTCTGGAAAGACGAGAGTTGTGCAACTAAACCGAACCCGAAGCTGGAAGGAAAATTCACCACTATAACAGTATTTTGTCTTTGTTTTCACCACTAAAAGTTTACGTGAATCTTTTTTGTTTCGTAAGTAAGCACTGCGTCGTATTTCTTGGATTTAGCATTTAAAGGAATCCCGCCGTCCGGTGGTCGACGGATCAGAGGCACAGATGGAAACGGGTCAGCGGGTCGACAATTTCCTGCGGGTCAAATGTTCCGGAGCCGATTTCGATCCGGTTTTATTTACGTTTTAATTTTGGAAAGCAAAAAAAAAAAAAAAAAAAAAAAAAAATTTAAGAAAAATGCGCACTCTGAAATTTTGTGTTCGATGCTAGTGCACTCGGACTGAGAAATGATTTGTCATGCAATATGAAGGAAGAGTGTCTCTCCCTTCTGAGAGGCAATGATGAAAACAATATACACATTTTGGAAACTTTCAGCTCATCATAAACTTGTAAAAATTGGTGTTGCTGTGAAACATATTCTTAAGTTTGATATGTTGTCAAGAAAACAGCAGAAATTGAAATTAAACATAGAACAAATTACTTAAATCAAACATTTTGACTGCAGCGCTATCAAAGTTAGCTGGAAATGCCATAACATCGCTGCAGTGGGACATTTTGACTCTCGTAAATGTTTGAAAACATGTGTAAAACAGTTAGGTTATGTTTTTCAAATGAAAGACGACCGTTCCAATACTTTTTGTAAGAAAGATATTAAATTATACGTCTCAAAATACACTGCTGGAAAGTGAAAAAAAGAACACCATTAAAAATTGCACCTGCATCTATGAGATTTATGTCGTAGTAACAACTTGTTAAGAAAGGAAAATGATCACACGCGTGAAGTGATTCAATGTGTATTTTACCTTTTAACGCGTATTACAGTGTACAGAAGGCACTTTTTAATAATACCTCATCCAGCAGCAATACAAGCTTCCAATCTGGCATGCATTCGGTCGTACAAATGCTGGACATCACGCTGGGGGATAGCATTCCATGTGCTTTCAACTTGGAAGCGTAATTCAGAGATGGTCGCTGCCTGCCAAGGTCCGCGAAAGAGTCTTTGTCCGATTCAGCACCAGACAGGCTCGATTGGAGACAAGTCCGGAGAGCGTGCTGGCCAAGGGAGTTGATGCACAGCCTAAAGAGCACGTTGAGTTGCCCCGGACGGACTGTGGGTGAGAGTAATCCTGCTGGAATATCGCATCGGGAATCGCACACAAAAACGACCCGGCTGCACGATGTCGCTGACATACGTACTGCTATTCGGTGTACCACGTACAAACACCAAACTCGCACGAGAGTGATAGCTAATATATCTCCACATCATTATGCCCAGCGTGGAGCCTGTGTGTCATTGGCGGATGTACGATGGCCGAAGCCGCGCACCTTCGGACGCGCACACTTCCGTCAGACGCTCCCAAGCAGAATCGACTTTCGTCACTGAAGACAACTGACCGCCATTCCTCCCTCCAATGAACTCGTTCTTGACACCACCGCAAACGTACTCGACGGTGACCAAGGGTCAGTGGTAACCGTGCCAGCGGCACACGTGCCCGTAGTCCTGCTTCCAACAAACGATTCCATATCGTTCTGGTAGACATCCTTGGAATGACAGAGGATCGAATTTGTGACCCTGTAGATGTCCGCTCGCGAACGCCGCCCTCTTGATACGCCGATCCTCTCATGCGTCCGTAACTCTCTGTTGCCCAGAACCACTTCTGCGAGTATGCGAATGGTCCTCTGATCACCGATGCCACCATTTTACCACACAGCCAATACATCTCGTCTCACTCTGTCCGCAATTTGACGGAAGGACAGACCTCCTTCCCGCTGACGGACTATACGGCCTCGCTCGAACTTCGATAATTGAACAAATGTCGCGCCCCTGCGTCGTCCAGGCATAGTAGCTTCTTCAACGAGCTCTGAACAACACGGTCCCAGACGAATGACTTCGTTCTGCACGCCCTAGTCCTTAAATACTCGCTGCGTACATTTGCATGTTGTCGTCCGCAGTGACGTCATTATTTCATCCAATGACATTCCTATTTAGATCACAGTTTCTGCTGCCCTTAACAATTAACATATCATAATATGACGTTCCTACACGCATTCATTCTGGGTGTTCTGTTTTCACTTTCCGGCAGTGTGTAAACATTTGTTGGATTTCCTATAACCTAAGATACCCACTGTTCAGACTTTTTGAACGCCCTGTACACTATATTGACAAAAGTCAATGGACACCTAGAACAAAAACACAAAGTAGCATCTATGGACATACATTAGTACGGTGTCGGTTCACCTTTGGCCTTAATGCATGGACTGACCCTTCGAGACATGTTTTCGACGAAGTTTTGGAACACAGCAATAGGTATGCGCTTCCATTCAGTACATAATGATGCCGCTAACTGTTGCTTAGTAGTAGACATTGGTTCCAAACTTCTTACGCGCGCTCTAATTCACCCCATAGGTGCTCTATGGGATTAAGGCCAGGACTCTGTGCTGGCCAGTCTACACACGATACGGAATTATCGTCAAACCACGCCGTAACAGTCTTTGCTTTATGGCTCGGTGCATTATCCTGCTGGTACCAACAAGGCTCGGTTCCATAGTATTGCCACAGAGTTGGTAGGGCATAATTGTCCAGAATATCGAGGTAGACGTTCTGGTTAACAGGTGTGTCCACGATAACCAATGGGCCGGGACCATACCACGAAAAACACCCTCACATGAGTACACTGCTAGCTGCTAACTTGACCGTAGGAACAGTATACTACGGTAAATAGCGTTCCCCCGGCTGTCGCCATCAGACTGATGGATCCATTAGTCCATAGGACCCGTTTCCATTGATCTACGGTCCACGAAAAATGTTCTTTACACCATGCTAAACGGCGAGCAGTTTTCCGAGTGGAGATGAAAGGCTTATGAGCAGCCGCACGACCACGGTAACCCATGGAATGAAGCTCTGTGCGAATGGTACGTGTACATACCGAGCTTCAAGTATTTTTACTCACCTGTACACTAAGGTCTTGTGCAGTACTCCGTCAATTAGCTGTAACGACTCTCCTGAGTCTTCGACGTCCTCTATCACTGATTTTCTTTGGTCTGCCGGTACGCTTTGCTGCTTCAGGCACGCCATGTGTCTTCCACTTATTCAGTTCATCCAAAACAGTTGACTTGGGTATGTTTAAACGCCTCTCGGTTTCTCTTATGGTCAACCCACTAATATAACACCCAACAATCTTTCCTTTCTCAAAGTCAGTTCAGCGACATTTTCACTCAACCTCACAGTGCGATATGATCGCGGTCAGCTGCAGGCTTGTTTTTATACCGTTTGCAGCTGTACCGCGGATCTCAACAACGCACAGGATCCGTTCATTTGCTTTTGAAGGGGTGTCCGGTGACTTCTGTCAATATAGTGTATATTATAATTTAAAGCAGATTTGTCCAGGTCAGTTACAGATATGGGTTAGGTACAATTGTGACCTCCGGGTCTAAAATTTTTGACCCGTTTCCAATTTTGGTCAGAGGCGTTGGTAACCGGCTAGTCCCCTGAGGTGTGTAAGAGCTCTAGTCCCAGATGAGAGACGGATGGTGTGCTGGGCCTACAACGCTGGCTGTATCCGTTTTCTAGAACGAGTTGCCCGAACTTAGGAATGGACGACAGTTTATACACTACTAAAAATTTGGTAGCGGGTTGCACCCAAAATATTGAGAAGCGATACGAGTTGCACCAATTTTGCGGGGTAAAAGTAAAACACTGTGTGTTGCATGAATCATACATAAGTACGTACAGTGGGTGCAACTTCGTGCAATTCAGGTTGGATATAATACCATGGTGCCTGCTTGAATCATGTTATCGTGTATTTCATGCATCATACAATGGTTTACCTTTGCTCTGAAAGTGGTGTAGCTCCACATTTTTGGTGCAACCTACTACAAAATTTTTAAGAGTCGCTCTGGTAGTCGTTAACCGCTCAAAAAAAAAAAAAAAAAAAGGAAACCTTTGAACCTCGGCTTTTTTTTTTTTGTTTTTGTTAGCATGGCGGGTGCTCGATTTTTATTGCTATAAATTGAAATTCAGTCGGCGCAGTGTTTCAACAGACTAAGAATCTCCAGTTTGTGGTGCTTATATCTAGGAGTATAGAACGTCATTATTTTAGAGAGAATCAATATATAGCCCAGTGGTACACCCATAATTTCATTACGATGGCAGCCCAAAAATTGAAGATGTGAATAATTATACTCCGGAGTAAAAAAAACAAATACCCTCCAAAATATTGGAAAGCGATAAAAATATCTCCACCGTACTGAAGTACGTTTTCATATTTTCGTAAAATATATATTTAAAAACATTCAAATATATTTAAAAACAAAAGCCAATAACAAAGAACGAGTTCTACCTCCTGGTAAGGCCCGGGCCCTTGGGCCACCCCCAATGAGTGCTACACTGGCTGTGGCGCACCCAGGATTTCTTTATGGGGGTATCGCAAAATATTGAAGATGCAAATAAAAATACCCCGGAGAAAGTATCTCCCGAAATATTGAGAAGCGATAAAAATGCCTTCTTCATGTAAAAGTGCGTTTCCAATTATCCGCTAGGAATGTACATATTTAGAAACATATACGAATATATTTAAAAATGTATTTGTTATCGACTGCTAATCGATAACAAAGAACGAAGGACCAATACCTCATGGGGAGTAGCCGGGCCACTGGGCCACCCCCTTCTGACTGCACCACTGATGTAAAAAATGACCGTCGTGAATTCACAGAAAATTTCTAACCCGTAGCAATGTTGCAGGTTGGTGTCCGTCTTTTAATGATGAAATTTCCGTTTCTTCTAACTTCAGTATTTTGACTGAACTTCCGTAGTCAGAAATTCCGTTGCTTTCAGAAAAATCAGTTTCGGGTTGTTGTTTTTTGTCACATAACCCTCCTCCCCCCTTTCATTGAGAACGGAGGCGGGCACGAAATCGCAGGTTCCGGCCCGCAGCAAACTATACTTGAAGTACTGTATTAAAAACTCTCTGTAGAAGGAGGAATTCTCACTAATTCCAGACGATGTGTAGAAGAAGCAGCGTATATTTTTTTGAGGCGAAGAATTAATTCTCATTAATTCCAGACTATATGTGGAAGGAACGTCACACATTTTTCGAAGAACGTAACGGCCAGTAGATCCATTTTTTACGTTCGGGTGCCGATGTGAAACCCAAATTTTGTCCGTGACGTTAGTCGAACCCCACATCCTTCTGCTCCGGAGCCGAATGTTTTCCTAATTAAGCTACACCGTCAAAGTTTATCGCTGCAACCTTGCCGTATTGACGTGTGCGCCACACGACGCTTTTTGAAAGACATGCACGAAAATGAAAGACGAAGAACAGAAAAATACGTAATAACGTACAAGTTTGTCAGCGTCGGACATCGAACCCCCTCACTCAGGAGTAAGTCGCTCTCCCAACTGAGCTAGGCGGACATGTGCTCTCACTGCTATCTGCCTTTATCTTGTGTGCGTCCTGCGGGGCAGACATGTCACAACGTCTTTAACCACTGCACACATTAGCGCTGCATTCACTGCGGGGAAAATATCTCTTGAAGTCTCTTTCAAAACATTGTCGTGTGGCTATTATTTCTTCATTGTTGGCAGATTGGTATTGTTCATTGGACTTTTTTTTTTTTTGATTGGAGGTTTAACGACCACCGTGAGCAACTCAATGGGCTATAAGCAGTCGCCCGTCCCTAATTTAGGGTCACAGGTTCCAGGGAAGGGAGAGAGCCAGTGCAGTAAGACAAACACAACATCCATGCCTCACCGGGATTCGAACCCGGACCCCGTTCGGACGAATGATCAGAGGCCATCGCTTAGACCACTGCGCCACCGGGGCGGCTCTTTGGACTTTTGGGGCACAAAATGCTCAATGCTCATATACACTTAAATAGCAAAAACATTTTCCTATTGTTCTCTAACATTCTATCTAATTTCATCTAAAGATATTAAATGCAGTTCTTGAGTTTTATGTTTTTCAATTACATTTTCCTGCGATATGCGTGCGCCGGCGCAATGAGCACATATAAGATAAATAACGGAAGGATAATCTGTATAACTTTCTTTGTCAACCTTCTGAAAATCACAAATGCTGGGTGCTCATGATCATGGATACAGTGAACAAACGTTTTAAAATTGAGATGCTAACATTAACGTAGTAAAAATTCACCTTCGAAATCGATCAAGAAAGAAATCGTTATTTTCTTCAAATCCTGAAACTCTGCGATTTGCAGAAAAGCATGGGTGCTCAACTTAGCACAGTTTGAATTGGTCACGAAAACTACCGAAATTTTCAAGGTGTACTTCAGATCTCTTTTAATAAATTTTCGCTTCATAAACCTGATAACTTCTGTGATACTAGCCGTTTTTTATACGCGAGTAGGCACGAATGATTCAAGTATAATCTCCAGGTAGAACTTTCCTTTTCAAGTATAGCAAGATGTACCTGAATAAAAGATCATGGTCAGATTTTAGGAAGGGAGTGTCTGACCCCAGGTCTTAAACAAACCTTAAAAATAGGAAGATAGGAGATTCGTGCTTGTGGCACCACCACAGAGTGTTCGGTCATGCGCACTCGCACCAAAAGTGGACCATTTGCATACCAGCACGCACTCTAGCTATTTGCAAAGTTTTGCGGTTGTAGCTTATTTTCTTCTAGGTGCGCAAATTTCATTGTCCGTGAGTGTATATATATAATGTGACTCGACCGTGTATATACAGTATATATACACACACGGTCGAGTCACAATATTGTGACCACCAGCTAATATCCAGAGTAACCGCCGTGTGCAGCGTGGACAGTAGCTAGACGGGCTGGGAGTGGCCCAATCAGGTGCTGGAATGTGTTCACAGCTATGTGAAGCCATGCTGACTACAGTGTATCTGACAGCTTCTGGAGACTGCGTGGCGGAGGATCCATAGAGTGAACAACACGGTCGAGGTGGTAACACAAATGCTCAATTGGGATTAAGTCTGGCGAATTAGGGGGCCAGGGAAGTACTTTGAAGTCTTCATCGTGCTCTTCCAACTACTCTCGGACACTTCTAACTGTGTGACACGTCGCATTATCGTTCTGGAAGACAATTAGCATGTATGGGTGTACGTGGACAGCAAGGATGGATTCATAACGAATTCGGTCCATAGTACCTTCCACAGGTATGAGTGGACCCAGGAGATGCCACTAAAGCATTGCCCAGACCATAACGCTGCCCCCATCAGCTTGTTTTCTTCCAGCAATGGTTGAAGGGTGTTTGTTCTCCGATGTTTCTCGCCTTATACACCAACGTCCATCCGTTCGATGAAGCACAAAACGTAACTCATCGGAGAAGGCAATCCTTTGCCAATCAGCGGAGGTCCAATTCCGATACTGCCGTGCAAATGTAAGCCTTTTCTGCCGACTCACCTTCATTAGCACAGGTGCAGTGGTCACCCGTCTGCATCGGAGCCCCCATACGCAGCAGGGTTCGCTGAACTGTCGTTTTAGACCCACTTCCAGTAGCCCCCTGGTTCATTCGGCCAGTGAGGTGCTCCACTGTAGCGTGTCGATCGGCCCTCACGCACCTTCGCAGCCGACGTTCACCTCTCACATCAATGGCACGTGGTGCTCCGCAGTTTGCACTTCGCTTTTTCGCAATGGTGTCATTTCTCTATAATCACGATACACTTTAACCACAGCAGCACGCGAACAATTCACAAGCTGCGTTGTTTCAGAAATACTGCCACCCTTGGCCCGAAAGCCGATAATCATCCCTTTTTGTAAATCTGATAAATCGCTCCTATTGTTTATATCAGCAACGAGTGATATGTTTTCAAAATGCCTAAAGCACACCTTATATACGCTCCAAGCCAGCTCACGACACGTACCTTCTTTCATTGGCTACCTGTTGACGTCAAAATTAGGAGGTGGTCACAATAATGTGATTCGACTGTGTATATGTATATAGTAATTACTTATACTAAAGAGCAAAGTTGTTATTGCTGAACATTATTTATGATTAATTATGTCACTCTTACAACTTGAGTTTTCTATAATCATCTTCTTTCTGTTTAATAGTAACAGATGAAGAGCATGGGTCGGGCCAGGAAAGTTATGGATGCAAGCTAAATTGTTAACTAAAGCTTGGTCGTACAACTCTGCGGAGGTCATGACATATAGATATTTTCTTAAAATTTTTTTGGTGGGCTTATTACTTGCATCTATGACTTTGCAGAAACCCATTTCCAAATAGGTCTTTGTGGAAGGGAGAAAATGCAGAGTTTTTGCTGGTCCTTGATAAAGCCAAGGCTCTGTATTCTCGACACTTTCTACATTCAGTTGTTCTATTTTTTTCTCTTTTTACTTGTACCGGTCAATACATAACCTTTTCTATGTTGTACTTGGTATGAGTCAAAAATTTTTTTTTGCTTCAGTCTCTTCTTAATAGAATGTAATTACTTATATATGCAGATGTAGTAGTTAAAAAATATAGGTGTTATATATATACACAGCACATGAAGAATTTGTCGCTTCTAATGTTTCATCACCCCCTCCCTCCAGGTCAAACAGTCGTTAAAGAAACATTGTTTATATCTGGGAAGCAAAGTAGGCATTTTTAATTCAATAATAAAAATAATTCCACTACAAACCAATAACGAGAATTAAAAAGTAATAAAGAACAGATTTAATACTGCAACTGTCTTAAATACTTTCTTACTGATAAGTTTTCTTCATAAGTTTCACAACGAGCTGAAATCAGCCTTAAATATCGAACCCAAAAGGGAAGTAGGAATATGCTTGCAAAGGAAGCTTACAGTTTAGTGCAACAACTGCTTTATATTTTTCGATGACTTAGCTGAACAAAGGAATTCTATGATCCCGAAATTTTTTTCGTGATCCCCGTGACGCAGTGGTCTAAACGCTGGCACCTTCGGTCCAAGCGAGACCGAGCGAAGGACGAGGCATGTGCCGCAACACGGGAACTAACAACCCCCACCCCTTTCCTGGAATGGGCGGCCCCAAATCAGCGAGGGGCGAATGCTCATGACCTTTTGAGTTGCTCACGGTGGTGTTTTACTCCCTTCGAACAAAAAAAAAAAAAAAAAATCCCGTACCCAGATTTATCCTGATGACAAAGATCTCAACGGCTTCTCCTCTCCCTGAAAATTATGTATATCTGAAACTAACTTAAACAGTTAATTCTTCAACAAAAGCTGTTTTGCCTTGATGGTGGAATGCTCTGTTTTTCCAGAACATAGAAGAATTATTTAACTTTTGTTTTCCAGTTTTCTCGTAATGACCAAGTGCCCCTTCTTGTTTTACTTTGATAAACAGTTGCACCTCTGACTACTTGGCTACCGGGTGTGCAAATCTTAAACTATCTGAAGTTTTGAAAAATTAATTTTTAGACAAAAACTGAAATTTCAAGAAAAAAATAAAATCGAAATTAATTTTAAATTCTCGGGTAGTTTAATTTAAAATTAAACTGAGAATCCAAAAGCAAGAAAAAACTTTAAAATTAATTTAAAGATCAATAAAATTTTGAGCCCCCCCCCCAAAAATTAACAAGAAATATCCTATGCGAAATCTTAATTACGGACGAAATAACTAATTTTGGGTAGCTGAAAAATTTACTTATGAATATACTGTAAACTAATTCTTTTCTTTCCTTTGGTCTCAAAGTAACTTTTGCGTAAGTAAACCGAATTATGACTACTAAAAGTAATTGAAACTGTATTGAGGTACGAAAAATTAAAGGGAACGGTCTCGGAAATGAGTGCGGAAACAGCTTATGAAACAAAATATCCAGGAACAGGCCAACAAATGAAATTTTAGAAGAAATAAATAATAATAATAATAATCGTGTTTAGGTCAGTTTTGCACACATCCCCCCCCCTTTTTTTTTTTCTTTCTCCGTGAAGCGCGTTAATTCAGAGTTCACACCTTGAGGGTGTATCCTCCAAGTTACTGTTTCCTGAATAGAGGAAAAAAAAAAAGAAAAAAAAACTCTAACCACGGGTATTTGTCAGAAGAAAGTGATGGCCTACGATAGCAAGAAAATGCTTGTTCAGGACGACCACCGTTATTGTCTGGGCGGGTCGGGAAGATTCCAGTCACGTGCGGACAGCGAGTTGAAAATGCCGGTCGTCGTCGTTATTGCGAGCCGGACTTGCACGCTCAGCGGGTGGACGAGCGGTGACAGACCCAGCTTCGTAATTTATGGTCACGGGCAACCGATTAATCGCACGCAGGGCTATGTATTTTCTTGAATAGCATGGCGGGAACCTAGGCCTAGGCTCCAAGGACTGACACGTCCCATGCCCTTCAAACTCTGTATTAAAGCTGCCTCCGAGACATGTTCCGACCGCAACTTTTGGTTCTGTAATGAATGCATTTGATTGATCTGCCTCATTTGATTCAGCGTCAGTATTCGTTATTTGCTGATATCGGAAGGTTTCGCCACTACAGGAGGCTGAGATACAGTGTTCGCCTTAACAAAGAATGCCAAAAAGGCAGCAAACCTCGCTCTTCAAAACACTCAGCAATGAATGAACTGAATTATCTTGGACCACAGTTCAGCCTATGACATGAACGTACAGCGCTCTGACAATTCATTGCAACATCCTGACCAGGGTTTCTTTCAGGTCTTTTTGGCCTCGCAAATGGAATCTCAGAGGGGGCAAGTTTTCCTTTTTCTATATATACATATATAAAAAATCGTTCTGAATAATAGAGTTAGGTTAGCAGATCTGTTTTAATTTCTTCACAGTTAATAAAATGATTTTGGCCAATGAAAGCCTTCTTGGAAGTTGGTCTGGGGGATGCATATTAACTAACAACAGGTACCTTTAGTGCTATGGACAGGACAGACCTATTTAAAATAAAAATAATACAAATAAAATCACACAAAAAATGTTTATAATTTGATTAAAACATTAAATAAAAAATATATAAAACGTAAACTAGGTATTCTCTCTCTAGAATAGCTAACCTAAAAATGATAAAACTTACGTTAAAATAAATAGGTTACTGGTTGTGTCTGTAGAAGTACACTTATGTATTTAAATACAGGTAAAAATTATTAAATACACATCAAGTATATTTGATAATAATTTTCGTGTATTCTGGAGAGTTATTCTACTCTTTCTGGACAAGCAGGTCTTCATTCTAAGTTTTGTAATTTTTCTTGGAGGTTTTTCGCGTTTTGCGTCATTTTATGCGGGGCAGACTTGAGACATCTCCCCTCCTACTTGGGAGCTGCTGCGGACGTTGGTCGGCCATTTTATGTCACTTGGTTGAGGACACAGCATTGTAAGTAAGCTCTTGCCTTTGTTCTTTTGCATTTTATCTATTTTGTTTTAATACTGTTCATTAAAAGCGGGAAATATATATTTTTCTTGTTTGGCATTGGTGCAAATTGCTTTTCTAACTTTTTGAGTTTTCTCTTTCACTTAATATTGGAAATTGTGCGCTTTTATGAGCACTTTGTTTGAGCAGTTTGCCGTTTTCTCGACCTAGTGGTCAACGTTGCTTTTTCGTAGTTGGTTGGTGCAAAAAAACTTCATTATTATACACTTAAAGCACTCCTGGAATATTTTGTAAATATTGCAACTGTTTTTTAACTTTATGTATTTTTTCCAAAGCATTATTTAATTTTTTTTTGTTCTTATGACTTTCGTTTTTGTGGAAGCTGTATGTACAAAAGTTCCTATTTACTTTCATGTCTCTGTTGTTATTTTTATTGTATTTTCGGAAATGCTTTTTTTTACTCCAAGGAAATTATTTAAGTGCTTTTAGTACTTTGTTTCACGTTTGGAACCTCCTCTTGGGCGGTTTGGTTGCTCAACCACGTGCTTTAGCTGAATTTTTCTGTTGATTTGTTCAAGCCTTCTCACAACTTGGGAATTTTTTGAAAACTTTTTTTGTGTTTTTTGTGACATATGACGAGTATGGGTTGGGCCAGGAAAGTTATAGAGGTATGCAAAAACTTTAGCTAAATTATTCTTCCCGCACCATTGAGGGCGGTTATGTTAATTAAAAATGATTGTGGGATTTATACTTGCATCTATGGCTTTGCAGAAACCCATTTCCCCACTAGGTCTTTGTGGAAGTGAGAAAATGCAGAGTTTTGCTGGTCCTTGATAAAGTCAAGGCTCGGCATTCTCGACACTTTCTGCATTCTGGTTTTGCTAATATTTTATTTTTTACTCATGCCTGTTGGGTCTTGAGGTTTACTTTGTAGTTTTTGTCCTTGTTAAATAATATTTTTTTGTTTCAGTCTCTACTTCGTAGTTTATATATATATATACATATATAATTTTAACTACTATATTTATGTATATAGAAGTAATTACTATATATATCTAGAACAGGGACGCATTTAAAGGGGGCCTTCCCCCAGAAAATGTTTTTTTGGGGTTTTTTTTTTTTTGTTAAAATGCGAACTTGCATTAGAAAAAAGTGCCTTGATTTTATAAAAATGTATCAACCTACATTAGAAAAAAAAGCTTTAATTTTTCTTCAATTTTTCATTAACTTTAACTTTGTTGCAGATGGTAGATTTCAAAAACTTCCTTTTTTCGTCCCCCCCCGAAGAAAAATTCTATAAACATCCCTGATATAGTAGTTACTTCTTCAAACATTTCAGGAGTTACAAACTTTTTTCAGCTAAAGAAGGGGGAGGGGGTCCTCAGGCTTGAAATTTTTATCTATTAAAATGCATTCAACGCACTCTTGATCCTGAATCACGATTCCCATACAATTAGGCATGATTAGTCTACTTTTTATATTTTGAAGAATATCATGCGTCGTGATACGATTGTATGAAAGAATGCCCACGGAAAAAAACGCCCACGGAAAAATCGCCCACGGAAAAAACGCCCACTTTTCGAAAGTAGGAAAAAACGCCCACTTTTCGAAAGTAGGAAAAAACGCCCACGGAAAAATCGCCCACAGACAAAATGCTCACGGGAAAAATATGTGATCGACTGATAAGTTTTTATGTCTGTTATAAACGGTGACAGGACAACTGGTCACAGACTGCTGGCCAAAAAATCGTTAGGGGTCATATAAAAATTGCGGTTTCTTCGCCACCTCACCTACATAACGCGAATATGGGAATGACGGAATGAAAACTTTTAGAAGGGCCTAAACGTTAGTACTAACATTATTTTCTGCCTAAGTAATACCGCAATATTAATAATTTGATGTGTAAAATATTTTCTGCAAACCTTACAAATATGAGAGGAAAGTTCGGATTGCACTGATTGACTGTAGAGGTTGTATGGTCTTGGCCTGAAAGCCGTGGTAGTCTTATGCAACATTTATTTAAAAACACACTAATGATTCACCGTTGTCTTCAAGCCAACTGCTATACGATATTTTTCTAGAAACTACAAATAAAAAATTCTCTGCGAGTATGTGCAAACCCAGGGAATTTGTCTGGGGAGGGGGAGGGGTGCTTAAAATCTAAAATATGAAATATAAAGAATTTCTGGTAAGATCGGGAGATTTCCAGCGTTTACAAGCTACAACACGTCGAATTATCTGAGGGTATCTGCTGCCTCAGGAAACTAGTCGGGGGGGGGAGGGGTATACCAAAATCGTGAATATCAAGAATATCTCTTCCGATCTGGAGATCTTCAGCATTTAGAAACTGCAACTCGACAAATTTTCTTAGCGCATGTCACTCTCTGGAAACCTGTCGGCGAAGAGGGGGGGGGGGTAATACCAAAAGTGTAAGATATGAACAATTTCTCGTCCGATCGGGAGATTCTCGGCAATTAGCAGCTACAACTCGACACATTATCTGAAGACATGTGAATGATGAAAATCTCCGGGTCGGAAGAGAAATTCTTCATATTCTACACTTTTGGTATTACCCCCCCCCCCCCGACAGGTTTGCTCAGTAGGTTCATGCCAGGAGATAATGTCTCCAGTTGTAGTTTGTAAATGCTGAAAATCGCCCGATCGGACAAGAAATTCTATATAATTCACAATTATCATATAACCCCCACCCCCACCCCCAGGTTTGCTGAGTAGGCACGTACCCTCAAATAATCTGTCCAACTGTAGCTTGTAAATGCTGAAAATCTCCCGATGGGACGATACATTTTTCAAATCAAGTTTTGATATATCCCCCCCCCGACAGTTTTCCTGAGTCAGCACATGCGCTCAGATAATTTGCAGACTTGTAGTTTGAAAACCCTTAAATCTTTTGCTCAGATGTAGATCATAAACATTTCTTATAAAGAATTACATTAATTATCGCAATTAAGAAAAGACGAAATTACGGAAACTATATATGACTCTGATTACCAATCACTGGGGGTTGTGGGCATGAAGCGGTCAAAAACGTTATTTTTATACGGCCCCTTAAAATTTTTGTGGCCAGTTCTCCTACACCCGTCATGCAGAAATTAACTGTTTTAGTTGTCCTTTGGAAAACTCCCAGGAAGCTATGAGTGCGTATTTTTTTCTTTACACTGGGAAGAAAAGAAGTATGCCTGTAACTTGAGATTATACTACTCACGGGGAAGACACACCCCGACCGGTGGCCAACCGATAAATTTAAATGAAATATATCGCTTGTTATTTGAGGTGCGGTCTCTAGCAAACGTTCAAGCTGCAGCTGCAAAGTACCACTTTGACGAAAGACAGATGTCCCCCCCTTCCGCTCGCCGTACTCAACAGACAACAGTGGAAAGAAAGCACATTACACAAAGTTATATCAGTACACTGCGGTTTTTACGAAAATCGCTTTTACAATTAAATGCATTAAACTTTAAAAGTATTTATAAATAAAATAATCTGACTTTTAATGATTTCTTTTTTAATTGATATAGTTAAATAATAAACATGCATAGTTTTATAAAAATTAAGACCTTACTTTAAAAAATAAGAATAGTCACAAATTTATTATAGTACAGCCGAACTGGAATTTTTTAAGAAAGTAGCTACTCTACAGTAGGAAGTTGAAAGTTAACAATCTTATTTGGTTCTTCACTAGGCCACCCGCGGCCCTTAAGTCATAAGTCCTAGGCCTTGGCCTATTTAACAGTTTTTATTCTAACGATGTTATATTCATAACGTTTACGTAACACATCAAATTATTAATATTGCGGTATTACTCAGGCACAAAATAATATTAGGACTAACGTTTAGGCCCTTCTAAAAGTTTTCGTTCCGTCATTCCCATATTCGTAAAATTTACATAACAAGTATACAAGTATTGTCAATAATCAAACAAAAGTCATCGCTCTTTTTTTTTTTTTTGATTGGAGGTTTAACGACCACCGTGAGCAACTCAATGGGCTATAAGCAGTCGCCCGTCCCTAATTTAGTGTCATTGGTTCCAGGGAAGGGAGAGAGCCAGTGCCGTAAGACAAACACAACATCCATGCCTGACCGGGATTCGAACCCGGACCCCTTACGGACGAATGATCAGAGGCCAACGCCTTAGACCACTGCGCCACAGGGGCGGCAAGTCATCGCTCTTTCCACGTTTATAAGTGAGTCACTGAAAAATTCTCAGTGGCCGCCTCCAGGAATCGAACTCAGGGTCTTCCAGTTACGCGCCGGATATGCTTCCACGGCACCACAGCTATTCCTATTCCACGTCAAATGTCTGTATTAATTGTCAATAATATTGCGCTTCTACTTATGCACCATACATTCAATCCATACATTAATTAATAGGCCGTAGGCCTAAGCCAATTCAACACTTTTTTCTTCGCCTGTGAATTAATTAAGTGCCGCCCCGGTGGCGCTGGCCTCTGATCATTCGTCCGTAAGGGTCAGGGTTCGAATACCGGTGAGGCATGGATGTTGTGTTTGTCTTACGGCACTGGCTCTCTCCCTTCCCTGGAACCAGTGACCCTAAATTAGGGACGGGCGACTGCTTATAGCCCATTGAGTTGCTCACGGTGGTCGTTAAACCTCCAATCAAAAAAAAAAAAAAAAGAATTAATTAAGTAAAAGAAAAATATTGCAAACTTGACATGTTATGTAAATATTTAGTACCTACGTAAAAGTGCAGCGTTATTAAAAAATCCCACCCCTTAGGGTCCTTTTCCGAACATACATGAATTATACTGTAATTCTCGCTTGGCTTACATAGAACGTTTTCTCGAAATTTGTTTGGAGTTCCTAATTCAATTCTCAATGTAGGCCAAAAATCGATAATACTTACCCCCCCCCCCCCGCACACACACCCTTGAACTTTTGTGGCCAATTCTCCTACACCCATTTTCGTTATGTAGGTGAGGTGGCCAAGAAACCGCAATTTTTATATGACCCCTAACGATTTTTTGGCCAGCAGTCTGTGACCAGTTGTCCTGTCACCGTTTATAACAGACATATAAACTTATCAGTCGATCACATATTTTTCCCGTGAGCATTTTGTCTGTGGGCGATTTTTCCGTGGGCGTTTTTTCCTACTTTCGAGAAGTGGGCGTTTTTTCCGTGGGCGTTTTTTCCGTGGGCGTTTTTTCCGTGGGCGATTTTTCCGTGGGCGTTTTTTCCGTGGGCATTCTTTCCTCATACCCGTGAGACACTTTTTAATAAAATAAACTATAACTAGTACCATTTGAACAAATATAGAAAAAAATATAATTGGAGAAATATTTGTAGCATTAAAAGAAATGAAACTTCCTTTTTCTTCATAGCCTGAATTTATTAAAATTTGGTTCGGTTACCTAAAATGTCTCGGGGAGGGTGTGTGTGTGTGTGTGTGTGTTCGTTTCTATGAGGGCTTTGCTTTCCTGGATGTGTGCCTGAAAGAAACACTAATCCTGACATCATTTTTGCGCGAAGAGGTTCCAGCGTGGCCACCTAAAGTTTTCTTTGCTGCATAATAAATTAAAAATGGTAACCAAACTTTTTATAGGATAACCATACAACAGTGGTCTCAAACTCAGACCCTTGGAAGGGCCACTTTCCAGTCTTGAAGGAATTTAGGTGGCCGCATGAATATTAATACTCGACATTTAATAAATTATTAATACTCGACCTTTAATACTAATACTGACCTAATACTCGACCTTTAATACTAATACTGACCTAATACTCGACCTTTAATAAATTTTAGAACAAAAGTAAATCCTAATAAATTTAATATACTTACTATTACTCAACTATACTATTTTAATCTTGGTAAAATTACGTTCAAACGAATTAAATATAATTTATATTCAGATCTCATATTTCTTAATACACATGCACATTCGTATGAAACAAGGAATAAACTACAATTACAACCTATTTTTCCAAAATCGGAATCAATTAAACATACTCTAAATTACAGAGGCCCTCAATACTGGAATTCTTTACCTAGCAACCTGACTAACTTAAACAATTTTAATTTATTAAAAAAAAAATTCAAACTCTATCTTCTTCAATAATTAAGAAAAAGGAAAAAATTGGCAAAACGTCTTCTGATTGTCTGACTTGATGTGTCTATCTGTTGTTTCATTTGTTTCTTCTACGGGGAGTATAGGGCTATGTCAGGCCATTTTGGCCTTTTCCCTTGTCTTCCCTGTTGTTACAGTCTGTGTTCATCATTTATGAACTGTCTATTTTTTTCTTCTAAGAGCATGTAAAACAAAAATAAATAAATAAATAAAATAAAATAAAATAAAATAAAATAAAATAAAATAAAATAAAATAAATAAATATCAACTTTACCAAACTGCATCAATTGTTTGGCACTACAGTGGAATATTATTTCTAATTATCGGTAAATAATAAAAACAAATGCTTTGTCAATCACTGAAAACAATCATTTTTACGTAACAATTATTTTTCACTCAAATCTTAAAACAATTACATTTTATCAGCTGAACACAGCACAAGGTACAGAAAATATTACATGATCTGACCAGAAACTTGGGCTCGCTTTTTTGTCAGTAACTTATCGATATTTGGAATAATGTCGTTTGAACATGCTTGTTTTAAAAGTGAGCATAAGTGAATGTCACTTAGCCTATTCCTTTCAAGACATTTTGCTTGGTTCATTCTTGAAAACAACTGTTCACATGAGTATGTTGTTCCGAACATAGGCAGACACTTAGGTTATGAATGTTTACGTACTTGTATTTTGAAACTACCTGGTAAAATTCTGTTAGATTGCAACTGTTGATTTTTTCTTTTAGCGAAGAATCACCCTGAAAGTCTATTAATTCACGCTGATGTTCTTCAGGTACGTTGTCATCATTATAGGAAAATGGCGACTTGAATAATATGAAAACATTTTCCATGTCTTTGAAACATTCAAACCACCATACAGTTATATTCTTCGCAAATAAACTTGTTTCTTATAAAGCGGATGGCTTTGGTAAGCATTACTATCTATGTTTATGTTATATTTAATGCATTATCATATACTTGAAAAAAGGGTGATTTATTTTTATTTTGTAATCATTCATGCGGGCCGCGAGTTTGAGGCCACTGTCATAGAACAAGCGGGTTTTAATTGTTGTAGGAAATATTGACGTTTAAGCTAAACTTCACGTAAAGTTTGTTTAGCCGCCCCAGTGGCGCAGTGGTCAAAGTGGATACACTTTTTTGTGCTGCTGTGAAAAGTGCAACACGGCGGAAAACTCCCTCATCGATAAGCTCAGACCTTCTCATATAAGGGGATGTATACAAATTGCATTTCGTTCGCAGATCTGCTCAAAGTGTGGGAGTTTTCCTAGTTGACGAAAACGAAATGTACCAGTTTTCCTAGTGATATAAATGCGTATGTAAAACCATAATGATACAAGGTTTATGCAGAAGTTTTCCGACTCGCTAAATCTTGAGTTATAATTTTAATATTTGCCATGTGATAACATGCAATAAAAGCTAATCAAAAGAGACTCAATCAGAGATGGAAGCGGATCGATAGTTTCTCATGCGTCAAACGGGTCGGGTCAATGTGTTCCTGACCAGATTTCGTCCCGGTTTTATTTCCATTTATTTTTGAAAAGAAAAACATATTTCAAAGAAAAATGCGTACTCTGGAATTTTGTGTTCGATACTGGTGCTAGCGGAGTAAAAAATAATTTGTCATAATAAAAATATTGCCTTGTGTTTCTTAAAGAAAAGATTTCCACATACCAACGATATCATACCGTTAATCGATACTTCGTTTGCTTTTGTTTTCAGTGCGAATTGCCCTGAGCAAGATACAGGCAAAAGCCTGTAGTCTGCTTCTCTGGTGATTCATTCTCTCGCACCCAGCGTGTCACATTGTAAGACTGAGAGTTTCTTTTCACACAGCATCTTTTGCATCGAGCATTGAGAGATTCTCATTTGACGTGCTAACGTCCCGTTCCATCGCATGTCGTGTCGGAATTAATGCCTTATTATATGGATGAATTTAATATTAAGGAGAAAGAAAAATTCTGACCATTCGCTCGAGATGGGTTCGGGTTCGAATCCCGGTGAGGCAAGGATGTTGTGTTTATCTTACGCGGCACCAGGACCGGACTAAGGGTGGTCTACAGGGGCCTTTGGGCTCACCATGACCAAGGGACCAGGTGACATGCCTGGGCGAACAATACATAGGGCTTGTAAAACAGTTTTACTTTTTCCCACTTGGTCAGAAAACAGAGGCTAGAAGAAGAACATATTTCAAGACAGTGATTCACCAAGGGTAAAGGTTTCATGTTGTTGTGTATAGTGGGGTCGGGAAGACAGTTTCAGCTTTTTCACTACCATGCACCAACACCTCCTAATTTGCACTGGCAATCTTTGATGGTCGAAGTCACCTGTGGCATCACATTTTGCTCAACAAAAAAGATGCACTAAGAAAAGTATACCATGCTAAATCATTAGAAAATACAAAACAAAATCTAGGATCTTAAGCTTTTAACTCATGTTCTTATGAAAACAATGAAAAATACTGGGACCTTCTATGAAAACTCTGGACATAAATTATTAGTTTGAAGAATGCACTATGTGTTATTTATCACAAGTATATTGGCACAGTTTCGTGTTTTAACGGACTTCATAATGATTCTCCGTCATAAGTTCTTTGGGGGTTCACTCAGATGTCTTAGCCTAGGGACCTACTAAGGCCTTAATCTGGCCCTGTGCGGCACTGTAACTCTCCCTTCCTTAGAAACAGTGTCCCAAAATTAGGGGCTTTGATCGTTACACCCGAACAAAAAGCTTGTGTAGATTTAGCTTGTCATATGGCGACTAAAATTTTACTTTCCCGGATTATTCGAAACTGTTCGTTTCGTTCGTTTGAGCTGAAACCTGAATTAAGCATGGATATACACTTTTCAAAATAACTGTCAAGGTAAGCTATTAGACAGTACTTACAGAAATCCAATTCAACTGTTCATTCTATCATTCAGCATGCCAAACAATCTTTGCCGCCCCGGTGACGCAGTGGTCTAAGCGATGGCCTCTGATCATTCGTCCAAAAGGGGTCCGGGTTCGAATCCCGCTAAAGCATGGATGTTGTGTTTGTCTTACGGCACTGGCTCTCTCTCCCTTCCCTGTAACCAGTGACCCTAAATTAGGGACGGGCGACTGCTTATAGCCCATTGAGTAACTCACGGTGGTCGTAAAACCTATAATAAAAAAAAAGAAATCTTTCCACAGATACGTCGTTTTCATCAACAACACTAATGCACCTCATCACATATTACAACGTGCTGAGAACATTGCTTTGCGTATCGTCACTCAGTAGATTGTTTACGTAATATCGTTCTGAACATAAAATTTCGCTCTCAACTTTGAATACAGTCTGCTCAAACAAAGTCGCTCTGATCATGCAATACATCTGCCTTCTAACTCAGAACATTCAATACATTTTTATCTACGTTTGATTGCATTCTGACCAACTGTCAGGCTGCCAACCTTTACAAGCTCGTCAGGAGAAACTCTGGGGCTTTTTTAAGTCATAAAATATTTAAGGAGAAGAAACGAAATTTACATGAGAACACAGAAACTCAAACTGAAGGTAAAATTACAGCTGTGCGTCACACTTTCTAATGCCTGCACGCACATTTTTACTTGGCTATATTTTTCATTATTTCATCTACGTATATCATCATCATTATCACCATAATTATCGTCAATCATTGTCTTTCCGATATTGGGAAAATTAACAAACTACCGCATTTTGCGTCAGGACACTGCTGGATGAACGTCTTTCCAAGTTACTTCCACAGCTCTAATTTAAGCAATTATCTTACATGGCGCGCTGGTATACTTTGGAATTTATCCACCCATCTCTCACGTGGTCTTCTTCTGGGTCTTTCTCTGTCGCTTGATATTCAGTCCAGTATGTCAGTTGTCCAAGGTTGGCCAGTTGTTGTAGCAATATGTCTAGTTCATTGACACTTGAATGTTTTTAATCGTGATAGCATTAATTGTTGTCATTTTCCTGATGCATGAGTTCCTCTTCGCATCATTCCTGTTTACACCAAGCACACATCTCTCCATGCTTGTATGAGTCGTCCGCAGTGTATGTTTTTTTTTTTTTTTTTTAATTACCGTCCGCATACAGTTTGCTTTTTTATTTAAAATTAAAGTCCATTTCTCTGACCCGTAAGAAAGAAGGATGCATTGATTAAACACTTTTCGTTCCAGATGTAATGACAAATTGCTTTCGAAAATTTTGTGCTACTTTTATCAACACGCCTGATAATTTCTTCTTGGATTTCGACCTTACTTTGAGGTGTGTTTTACAAAGGAAATGTGGGCGTCTATTCTAAATTTGCTCCACCAGCCTCTAAATCTTTAGTTCTTATAAAAGCATGGTACATCAGTTTTGCTTTCCGCAAGTTCATTTTTAATCCTACTTCTTTGCTTTTGTCAACAAATTCCATTTAAGCGAATATCTACTAGAAAATATAGATACACAACGTTATTGCTTTTGAAACAAACCTTTTAAAGGTGGTCTCTGGCTTCACAAAAATTGAGAGATTTTGTCTTTGAGGAATAATTTGTATTCCAAGATTTTGGATACTGACACAGAAGGTTCCTTTGATGTGTGGACATACATGTAGAGTAGGCCCTGCTGGAAAAGTATAGACGATTCTACGTCATTCTATTCAACTGTGTGTGGTTCACAATTATAAGGAAGGTGGGGGGGGGGGATCTAAGGCACATTTAGGTTTACACGTACAATTTTATTGTTTAATTCTAAAATGTAAATCCGAGATAATCGTAAAATGAAAAGTATTTTAATGCTTTTCTTTAAAATTCATATGGGAATATAATATTCCTTTTCCTTACGTTACAGTAACATATGATACGCGTGTATTTATTTTTACCAATATCATCATATTCCCATATGTGCATATACAGCATGTTTCCAAAGTAAAAATTTTACATTCACATTATTATTCTTGAGATGATTCTGTTTCGAAGTTGCCTGCGGCACTGGCTCTCTCCCTTCCCTGGAACCAGTGACTCTAAATTAGGGACGGGCGACTGCTTATAGCCCATTGAGTTGCTCACGGTGGTCGTTAAACCTCCAATCAAAAAAAAAAAAAAAAAAAAAAAATTGCCTGCTTGGTCAAAGTGTTTACCTATTCGTCTTGTTTTCTACTGCTGAGTGTCTGATCTTTTGGTCTGTCCATTTCCTCCATCATCATCAAACATAGGTCATCGCTGTTTTCCACGTATATAAGTGAGTCACGGAAAAATTCTCATTGGCCGCCACCAGATCTTCCAGTTACGTGGAAGACCCGGTTTGAACCCAGGTCTTCCAGTTACGCGCCGGATATGCTTCCACTGCACCATAGCGGCCTCGAATTCCCCCAGACTCACACACACTAACTGCCAAGCCAGTTTGACAGGTTGCTTCTTGGAGCCCCGCACAATGCTGGGGATTCATCAAAGATGGTAAGCAGCAACTGAACAAATAATTAGAAATAAATAATTTCTAGTGCCCAAAATTATTACTGTGCGTCTGTCAATTTTCTTTTCTAGTGCTCAGCCTTTGAGGTATGCCTATTTGTTCCCTTTTCTACTACTCAAATTTGTTGATGTATGATTTTCGTATTTCTTTTTTGGGGAGGGAGGGTTGTAGATTTAACAACCACCGTGAGCAACTTAGTGGGCTATAAGCAGTCGCTCGTCCCTAATTTAGATCCACTGGTTCCAGGGAAGGGAGAAAGCCAGCGCCGTAAGACAAACGCAACATCCATACCTCACGGGATTCGAACCCGTACCCATCGCGGACGAATGATCAGATGCGTCGCTTAGACCATTGCGCCACTGGAGCGGCTGTTTCTTTTCCTACTGCTCAGTGTTTGATTTACACCATTGCACTTCCTTCTCTACTGCTCAAAATGGTTGATACACATATATCTGTTTCATTTTCTATTGCTCAGTGTTTAATGCAAGCCTATCAATTTCCTCTTTATACTGCTCAAAAAGATTCAAAACTTCCAGGATGAGCCTCAAAATATTTTTGAATCATGATTTAGCTTTTTATTAGTATTGACACCCAGCAAAAACAGTTTTTTGGCGCAATGGTCTAAGCGCTGGCTTCCAAACATTCGTCCGAGATGGGTCCGGGTTCGAATCCCGGTGAGGCATGGATGTTGTGTTTGTCTTACGGCACTGGCTCTTTCCCTTCCCTAGAACCAATGGGCGTAAATGAGGGACGGGCGACTGCTTATAGCTCACTGAGCTGCTCACGGTGGTCATTAAACCTCCCAATGAAAAAAAAAAAACAGTTTTGCTGGGCCAGCACTGGTAGCCAGCAGTAGCCCAGCACTATGTTGCCGTTACTCAAATGTCAATAAAATGTCCCCGCGGCCACCATATGGGCCGGAAATTCGGCCCAGCAGTGGGACAACACCCACCAGTTGTCATGTGCCAGAACAGGGCCATCAGTTATCCATCACAGGCAGTAGCTGCCATAAGAGGCCCTTATGTAGCTCTACAAGCATGTGCCAGAAATGATGGCTAGCCTAATGTACTCCGCCAGTTTCCCGGCAGTGGAAGCCGGCAGTGGTGGCAATTAAAAAAAAAAAAAGACAATCTTAGTACCCCACAGGCAAAACTCCTCTTTCTTCCCCCACGAAACGTTTTTACGCGAGGTCACGGCACTGCCCGGAAAAAACAGTCTTGCTGGGCAAACACTCAAGCCAGCAGTGGCCCCGCACTACGTTGCCGCTTCTGAACCGTCAATAAAATGTCCCGACGGACGCACTACATGGTCCTGTAGTTTAGGCCAGCAACTGGCCAACAGTTGGCACCCCTACCAGTTGTCATATGCCAGAACAGGGCCATAAGTTATCCATCACTGGCAGTGGCTGCCACAAGCGGCCCTTAAGCGGCCCTGCAAGCATGCGCCACAAATGATGGTAACCCAGCGAAAACACAAGTGTTGGGAAACTGCTGGCCACCAGCTGGCAGTGATGAGTCACTGCTGGCTGAAATCTGCCACCCACGGTACGGTAGCGATCCGTTGGTGGCAGAGCCATCAGTTGGTAGCCATTGATGGCCCTGCAGCATCGCCGTTAACTATGGGCCTCCACGCACGTGCCAGTAGTGGCCCGTAGCTGGCAACCGAAGCAACCCCAACAGGAGATGGAAGCAGTGGGACTGCGCATGCGCTGAAGCAACACGTGCACAGTATTTCGTGGTAGCAGTTATTTAAAGACGACGCCCTCGCCATCGTTTTGCTTTATAAAGAAACCATATGTAGAGAGACGGATTAATTTCCTAATGAAATGTCGTGTCGATGAAGTTACCATCGGAGGAAAATTATATAAATAATTAATGAACTGGAAGAAATAGTCAATTAATATCATTTATTTATTAAAACTCGTTTCCTATAAATATTTCTGCACTAACACACGAAGAATCGAGAATACAAACAGCCATGAAACACATTCACCGTATTCCAGTGAATAACAAGAAATAATTTCTGTATAATCTTCATGCATTAAACTGCTTGAAACAGAAGTCCCGGAAAGACATAAAAAAATCGTTGTGTTGGAAAAAAGTAAGAATTATACGAGTACAAAATGGATGATTTCGTTACAAAATTATCTAGTATTTGAAAAGGAACTAAAAAAAAAAAACGCTGTGTGTATAAATGCGTTGAATACACAAGATTAGAGGAATTCGCTGCTAAAAATAACCGGAACTAAACTATCATTCATGTTTAGCACAAAGGTAGCTTCGGACCGTGTGAAAAAAGATACAACGTTAAAAATGCAACAGAATGTGACATAAATGTGTGAATATATTAATTAAACAATCGCCTTTCAAGACCACAAGGACAGCACAAAAGTTTGGAAAAGGTCATTAAGTTAGTACACTCGTTGAAAGTGAATGAATTTCCCTTGAAGTAAATGAAAAAAATTGTTACGTTGAAAAAATAAATTTATGAATTATGTGAAACGTACGTTTACGAAAACGAACTCGCAATATTGCGAAATTAAAAGAGAACTCTTGATATAGCTGTAACGAAATAATGAACGTCGTTTTTCTGTTTCACAGGTTTGTTTTAATTAGTTGAACACCGCGGAACACTCCTGCATAATATACATCTACGAATTATACCATCCAACTAAGTACTGTAAGTAATTTGAAAAATTGAAAAATTCTGCAAAAAGGTAATTAATGGTCAGTCAATCCTTAATACTGGACATATATACCAATATTTACTCATGGTAAAATGGATATTACATTATGATATATACATTGAATAACACATTATGGAAACAATAAGCAGGGTACTGACACAGAATATACTAGATCCATTCCTAAGGATATGGGAAGAAGACAAAATCGACGGTTGAGACTGCTAACTGTCACCACAACAAGATGAAGATGCAATTTGAACATAAAGTCACCTCATGTGTGCAGAAACAGTGTGACATAACTAAATGCATTTTTAAGACTATTTACTTATTAATACTGTTCGTTAGCTGTCATGATAAATACAGTATTATTCAGTACTTCAAAATTCCAATCAAATTATCGGGTAACACTCACCCCTCAGGCAATCGTCCAAGTCTGTCGCAGTAAAAACATGGAAAGTTCGTTGCAAACCTAACAAATAACTCATCGTTTGGTGCTCGATGGAGTAGGTGAAATGTGATTGTTGAAATTTAAAATCTATGAAGAGATAAAATAAAATTAAACGTCCGCTTGACACTTAGCTATGACATATAGAAGGTGTGGGCAGCTTTCACTAATTGCAAAAGCCCAAATAATCCCAAACCCTGGCGATAATGCTGTTCTCTGGATTAATCTGAAGTATATTATGGATGGCTCTCGCAGACTTGAATATCATACAGAGATGCACACTCAGTGTTTGTTGACAGACGCGTTTTGTCCTCATCATCGAGGACACCCTCAGGACCACCAGGTTGTAATACACCTTATAATGAATTAGCTTTATACTTCTTTCCGCTAAGCTAATTATATGAATCATTCTCTTCCTACCAGTTAGCTAATGATATACTTGTACTAAGCTTCAAAACAGTGAACTCAAAATAGTTGTTACTAGTTAATTACGAACGTAAACAAAGTCTTAACGCTGGTTATTTATGGTAATGAATAAAGTTATAAACCTAACAGCCAGACAGAGGTCTGACAAAAACTTAAAGCACACACACAACTTGTTTTACACTAATGAAGAATCTCTCCTCATAACAACACAATCTCTCCTCGTATTATAAACGCTCTCCGTAAACAACAACGCTCTCTCATAACAACAACAAAAGCTCTCTCTAAGTCTCGATGAACGCGCCTATATACTAGCTACCACCACGTCATGACTTACACTCATTGCCAGATCTCATTCATCGGGTGAAATAATATTTCGTTCAGTAGGAAGATAATTTACATAGTAAAATAAAATAACCAGAGATAGTAAAATCAAAAGGAAAGTGAATATAGAGTATACGTTACATCATCTCCCCCTTAATTTTTTTTTTTTTTTTTTTTTTTCCTTTTTTTTTGTTTCCGAAAAACCTATCAATTTTGGAGTGTAAGTCTTACATTTCGTTGAATGACGTTTCTCGACCTCTTTTTTGTTTTGTGGTTTGGTGGTAGCCGTATTTACATTAGCAAACTTGGCATGACAAATGAAGAAATCTGTATTCGTCTGTGAAACTTGTATTGGTGAACAAAACAAACCTGCATCGGCATACCTTCCTTTTTATTCTGCCTAGCAGGAATCACTTTTTTAATTTCAAATGACGTTCTCATTATTCGGTGAATACATACCAACTGTATCAGCAGCGAAGATTGCCTGGAGCTGCCTAACAATAACAATTTTATTATTTTAATTGCAAATTACGTTCGCATTATTCGTTGAATACATACCAACTGTATCAGCAGCGAAATTTACCTGGAGCTGCCTAACAGTAACAATTTTAGTATTTTACCCCTAAGTACACAGATATATAAAAAAAGTGGATTAATAGATGGACATAGAAGAAATATAAAAAAAAAAACACACATATATACACAAAAAAGAATGCATAGGCCCACACGAAAAAAAGAAATTCTGACTCGCCAACTGGTCGTGCAGGAAAAACAACAAACTGAGAAAAGAACCTGTCCACGAGAACTTACTTATCTCGAGGACGCATAAAAAACTCTAGTGCGATAACGTTTTCCAGGCCTAATCGGACTGGTAAAATCAGGTGGCTTGGATCTCTTCAGGGACTTTAATGGATCTGGAACATCGGTCTGCTGTCGGTCAGGAAATCTCGGCGGCTGACGGGAACGGTCAGGAATGGCGGAAATCCTTCGGTCCGAGACGGCTGAAGTCTGTGGGTCCAGAAATCCCTGCGGCTGAGAAGAACGGCCAAGAACGGCTGAAGTCTGGCGGTCCGGAAATCCTTGCGGCTGATAGGAACGGTCAGGAACGTCAGAAGTCCGGCGGTCCGGAAATCCTTGCGGCTGATAGGAACGGTCAGGAACGTCAGAAGTCTGGCGGTCCGGAAATCCTTGCGGCTGATAGGAACGGGCTCCCCCAGGATTTTGATATGAAGTCCCTTTGTGCTGGGGCCCGTTGTGTCCTTCCAGTATTCTCTTGGACGGACGTGACTTCGGCCACATCGTTTGCTTTCTCTTACGCCCTCGTGGCATGAGAGTAGCAGCAGGCATCGGCCCTGTTTGCCCTGAACGTAGGTTCCAGGGGCGAAACCCGGGCGGATGCAAAGATTTCTGCCGTCGTCGCTGTTGCGGCGAAGCAGATTGGGGAGACAAGTCACGTTTACGCCCAGCCTTTGGTGGTGCTGGACGGTTTGTAACATGAAATTTAGTGTTCATAACTGATAAGTCGGAAATGTCCGAAGCCTCTGAGTCGCTGCTGTAATTCAGTGGTCGTGCAGGGCGATATTTAGATTTGCCTATAGGAATACTCTCTGACGAGGTATTCAAAGAAGAAGTAGCCCGCGTTGGTGCAGAGTTATCCGGAAACGGCGCAGCAATAGTCTTGGCAATGGTTCGAGGGAAAGGAACGATACTAGTATTCGAAGAACTCGATTCGAGCCTTGGTCTCATGGGAGAATCAGGTTGCGTGTTTGGAAACCCGTCTTGAGGAGGAGGGTGAAGGAAAAATAACTGGAGATTCTTCAAAAATGTTTGTTGGTTCGTCCAAAATTTCTGGCGGTTGATCATGAGATATAGACTCTTGAGTCTGTGGAACAGAAGGTTGAGTAGGGTTGATTATGAAATCGATATTTCGTTCATGATACTTGCGACACTGATCAACGTGTACGTATTGAAATTGGTTGTCAGGTTTTTCCAGAATAATATTATTTTCAAAGATATTTGCCACCCGATATGGACCTTCGTAGCTGGGTGCAAATTTCTTCACTAAAGTATGCGAAACAGAAGACTGGAAGTGCGTTTCTACGAGAGTGAGATCTCCAACGACAAGATCTGGTTCCCTACGTCTAGAATTATAATATCTCGCTTGAGCCGCTTGTGCTCCTAGCATTGCAACACGAGCTTTTTCTGCCATGATGCGTACTGATTGCGGAGTTGGTCGCTGGTTTAGTTCGTCGATAATCCCCGTTAAATTTTCAAAAGGGGTTTTAATTTTGCGACCCAGAAAAAGTTCTGCAGGAGTAATTTTAGTAGACTCGTGGAAGACGAGCGGAGGGCGAACGCAAAAAGCTCCAAATGGTCATCCCATCTTTCATGATGATCCATTACAAAAGTCGCAATCATTTTCACTAGCGTGCGGTTAACGCGTTCCGCAGGATTACTCTGGGGATGATATGGGGAAATGAATTTATGTTTAATGTGTAGTCTCGCACACATTCTTTCCAAAATGTCAGAAATAAATTGAGGACCATTATCCGAAACTACTTTATTAGGTGCACCATATCTAGAAAATACTTCATTAACTAAGACATAACAAATAACTTCTGCCGTAGCGGCTTTAATGGGAAAAACTTCAACCCATTTAGAAAAATTATCAGTTAGTACTAAAACGTAACGAGCTTTATTTTTAACAGATAATGGATAAGGTCCCAATAAATCTATTGAAATAATATCAAACACATGAGAACTTGAACTAGATTTCAAGTGACCGGCCGGTCTTACATTACGGTAATTATTAATCTGACACAAGTGACATGATTGAACGTATGCGAGTAGTAGGGGGGTTTCCGGCGCATGCTTAGTTTTTAGGCGGTGGCAACACTTTGGGTCACGTGGTAAGAAGAAACCGTCATGATCTGGGAGGGACGTCACATGCGGGCGTGGTCCTTTTTTTCTGCATGACGTCACCTACCACGTTCTTCTCGTCAAAGCAACTTTTAATTCTCAGATTATCTTTTTTGTCCGCCATTTTTTATTTTGAAAAAATCGAATGAATTTATTTTCGACAAAGCAATGAATACATGTGGAACTGGGTAGATACGAACCCGGGCCGTTCATGTGGAAGTCAAATGCTCTACCAATTCGGCCACCAAATCGTTGGTAGGGTTGGTCGAAAGGATTAAGACATGTGGTTGCGTATGGGGGAAGACTGCCTGAGGGGATTTGCAGTTGGCCGTCTTACGATGAATACAGGAAGGAGGGCGTATGACTCACTCAAACAAGTACGGACAAGATTTTTACAAACACACGTGGTTCACCACAATGACGGAGGATGATTGCAGCGCCATCTGTTGGTCGTTTTAGGAATGAGCACATGAGGAGGGCGTATGAATCATGCTAACAAATATGTACATGTTTTGCACATGAACGAACTTGCATTTTGAACTTACTGTTTTCTTAGTGGCCATTTTATGACGTGGGAGGAGGAGTCTCTTGTCTTATTGGTTGACGAAAGCACACGATAGGAACCTGAACTGGATATTCTTCACTTCGTTGTAGGATTCTTAGCGCTTAAGACGTCTCTACTCTCTACTCCGTCTGTTGTGTCTATCCATTATGAAGCGTAGTAACGACGATATTTCTGGAAAGATGAATTCTGTAGAAAGTGTGGCATCCTCTTCAAACAAAAACTCCTCTAAGGGCTTTACCTTGAGTAACATACCTAATCATCACTTCCATCTCGGAGCTGATGTGTTTGCTGTTGTTACCGATTTTAAAGACCGTGTCAAAGTGCATCTTCGTGTGTACAAATGCGATAACTTGCATTTTTACCCGACTACACGGGGACTGGTGATGACGCCGTATCTGTGGGAACACTTCGTTGAAACGATGTTGTTCATCAATCCCGCTGACTCAGACTTGACTCACTGCATTATCAAGCAACTGTTTCTGACAACGTACAAAGAAAACAACGTGAATCATCTGCATATTCAATGCATTGGTGTGAACAACGGATTCCTATCAGCATATCGTAACCGGATACCCCTGACTGAAGACCAATGGGAAAAACTCAATGAATATAGTGATGATATTAGGACAAGCATTCACCAACTAATGTTTGGACCGTCCTTTCAGAAGATCGTTTTCGACGAGGCTGAAAAAACTGGACATAGCAGTGTTGAGTCCGTAGATGGCGAATTTGTGTTAAAAAAGACGCTGAGGCTTGTGTTAAAAAAAACATTACTTCAACCATCGATGGACTGATTGACTGTCTTATGTGCAAAATTGAAGATCGCTATGGATTAGGACATGCCTGCGAATTTTCAACTCGAAAAGGTAAAGTGTATGCATTGTTCAATAAAGCTGTAGCCAAGTTGGATCTAAAATGGATTGGCCATGAATTTGTGAACGACTCATTTTTCATGTCGAAAAACACTTATTTGAATTTTTTTAATCACTTAAATATTTGCGATGTATTAGAAAGTGCTAAAAATCTGTACATTTTGGAAGACCCTATGTATCAATAAAATCACATGTAAGTACCCACATGTGTCATTTGTGCTATGTGCATTTTACTGTAAGCATGAGTTTTAATGTTTCCGTTGAAAGTATTGAAATCAGTTGTTGTAATGGAGAATCACGACCTCTTGAAAAAGACTTATCTAGATCCAGGTCAGCCCGGAAGTTTTGGTGGAGTAAATGCTTTGTACCGTGCTGTAAACGGAAAAATAAAGAAAACAGAGATCGAGGAATGGCTGAGGGGGAGAAACCTTACACCCTTCATAAACCTGCGAGAAGACAATTTCAGAGAAATCGAGTCATTGTGGGGGAATCGATGAACAGTGGCAGGCTGATTTAGTTGACTTGACCAATCTGAAACAACATAATAACGGATATAAATATTTATTAACATGCATTGAAGTATTTTCAAAATATGCATGGTGTGTTCCTATGTTGCAAAAGACTGGGTCATCCATGATCAAAGTGTTCCAGAAGATATTTAAAGAACGCAAACCATTAAACCTGCAAACTGACCAAGGTTCTGAATTTAAAAATCGAGAATTTCAGAATTTCTTGAAGCAAAACGACGTCCATTTCTTTACTACCAGTAATGAGACAAAAGCGAGTGTAATAGAAAGGTTTAATCGAACTCTAAAAGCAAAAATGTGGAAGTACTTTACAAGTCGAAACACGTACACATATATTAACATCTTACAGAAATTGATGCATAGTTACAATGCAACGTATCATCGAAGTATTAAGATGGAACCAGTGAATGTCAATCTAGAAAACCAAAAGGTTGTGTGGAATAACTTATATGGCGACATAACTGAAACTCAGCCAGTTTATAAATTCGATATAGGTGATACTGTAAGGTTATCTAAAACCAAATTACAGTTCGAAAAGGGGTATGAAACGAATTGGTCAGAGGAGGTATTTAATGTTTCCCGGCGCATCGCTAGATCACCTCCAGTGTATAAAGTTAAAGATTTACTGGGAGAAGACATTGGTGGCACCTTTTACGCCGAAGAACTGCAAAAAGTTAAGAAAAATGACCACTTCCCAATCGAAATGGTTCTGAAGAAACGGAAACGGAAAAACAAATATGAATATTTTGTTAAATTTAGAGGCTACCCGGATAAGTTTAATTCATGGATACCATCGAACGATTTAGTGAGCATATAAAAGTTCAAGTACTTACCTCAGACGTTCAGTATGAAAGATGAGTTTCTATTTAACGTTACCCAGCGACAGCTCCCTAGGTTACTTTTCTGACAATAAAATATCCCATTTCATTACTCGTCTTCCTTCACCTATCGAACTGAATGGAGACTGGGAAGTGGGACTCGTCGAACTCATCTACCCCCATTCCTGGTTCAATGTGAATGTTAACTCGAATTCCTTTGCTTACGATGTTGGTTCAGGTCAGTTGAAAGCGGGAAAAATTCCTGCAGGATATTATGATTCTGTGAACGACGTAGTGAAAGCCATGTCTCATCACTGGACGAAAAAATTACCATGTATTACAATAAAACAACGAGACGTGTCAAAACAGCTTTAATGAGTGGTACTCAACTGGAGTTATACCCCGGAATTGCTGAAATTCTAGGTTTCCAACCCGGATTATATTCAGCAACAGAAGGGAGTGATCTCACGATTCATGGAAATTTTGTAGCCGACCTCAACTCGTCGCTTTCCCTATTATACGTATACAGCGATATTGTAGAACCTCAGCCCGTGGGAGACATGTATGCACCTCTCCTTCGTATTGTTAAAGTGACCGGAGAAGATGGAGACTTGGCAAGCGCTTTGTACGACCGCCCTCATTATTTGCCTCTCGCAAGAAAAAGTTTCCAAACCATCGAAATCGTTATAAGGAATCACACAGGCCAATTAGTGCCATTTGAACGCGGGAGAGCGATCGTGAAACTTCATTTTCGTCTCAAGCATCTGTGATCATGTACGAGCGGTACCATTGTTGTACGAAATCCTTCGAGGATTATTACGTAACTCAAACTGGAAAAGGTTTATCTTACTACCAAGGTGTACCACTACAGAAAGGTTACGGACTTGGAGGATTGTTTAGGTCGTTATTTAGAGCTGCTGTGCCGTTATTCAAGCAAGGCGCTAAAACCCTTGGAAAACAAGTTCTACGCACGGGTGTGGATCTCGCCAATGACATAATCCAAGGCAAGGACGTGAAGACAGCAGCCAAACAACGAGCTAAAGAAGCAGGACAACTACTCAGCGACAAAGCCGCTAACAAAGTGAAGAAAATGTTGGGTGGAAGCGTTAAAAGGAAGAGAAAGGCAAAGAAACACATCATTTCTTCAAAGAAAGCCAAGAGGGCAACACATGACATTTTTGATCTCTGAACCATGGCTCTCATTCACAGTCATTCATCCGTATGTTTAAAGTCGGAACTGGATTTATTTGCTTTACCGCCTACGCAAACGAGCATAGAAAAAGGACAATGGGTTGAATACCATCCTTTAGCCAACATTAGGGATGGAGGCCCTTTGGAATTCAATATTTCTGGGAGTGGTGAAGAATACATGGACTTATCTTCGTCTCAGCTATACGTGAAAGTAAAAATCGTGAAATCCGACAATTCCGTTCTGCCCGACAAAGAGCCTGTTGGTCCGATCAACTGCTTCCTTCATTCTCTGTTTTCTCAAGTCGACGTCAGTTTAAACGAAAGAGTGATTTCGTCGTCAAGCAACACATATCCGTACAGAGCTTATATTGAAACTCTACTGAATTATGGAGAAGAAGCAAAGAAAACCTACTTGTCTTGCGAATGTTTTTATAAGGATACGGCTGGGCATCTGAACGAAGTTAACCCCACGAGTGCTGCAACGAATAAAGGATTATATCAACGCTACGAACTTATAAAAGACAGCAAGACGTTGGACATGATTGGAACCTTGCACTGTGACTTGTTTTATCAAAACAAACTGTTACTGAATTTGGTGGACGTGAAAATCAAACTGATTCGAAGCA
This sequence comes from Macrothele yani, assembly GCA_039090855.1. NCBI lineage: Eukaryota > Metazoa > Arthropoda > Arachnida > Araneae > Macrothelidae > Macrothele > Macrothele yani. Next base: position 122,625,739 of record CM077025.1, on the reverse strand, counting down.
AACCTGATTTCTGCCTCGTTTCGTCATCTGAGTCGCCCAGTTATAGAGTCATGATTGAACATGCTTCGATTTTTGTGAGGAAAGTAAAAGTCAGTCCAGGTGTTTCAATCGGTCATGCTAAAGCTTTAGAAAAATCTCCTGCCAAGTACCCCATTGATCGTGTGTTATGCAAAGTGTATTCCGTCTCTCAAGGAAGCATGTCCTTCGTGCAAGACAACGTATTCCTTGGACAAATGCCAAAGAGATTGGTCATCGGCTGTGTGGACAACGATGCCTTTAATGGTACATATGAGTCAAACCCCTTCGAGTTCAAGCATTATGACGTAAACTTTATCGCCGTGTACCTCGACGGTCAACCCGTTCCCCATAAACCGCTAGAACCCAACTTCAAAACGGGAAATACAGTTCGTTCTTACCATAGCCTATTTCAAGGAACAGAGAAATTGGGGCAAGACAGAGGAATTTTCATCGACCGTGAAGAATTTTCCAAGGGTTACACGCTGTATGCTTTTGATCTTAGTCCCGATTTATGTGATGGTGGACATATGAACTTGATCCAGCAAGGAAATTTAAGAGTGGAAATCAAATTTAGAAAAGCTTTGTCAAAAACCATTTCTGTGCTGATTTACGCCGAGTTCCAGAATATTATCGAAATTTCCAAGTCCAGAAGCATTCTTTGTGATTTTGCTAATTAAAAGGAATGAACAGCGTGCAAATTACGAGGATTCTAAAGCAAGATCATGTGACGCGTCGTTCCTTCGTCGGTGTGTTTGCCTGCAACAGACTTCCTAGGAGAATTTCCAAATTCCCAGCCTGCCTCATTGTGAATACCGATCAGTATGGGAGTCCCGGGAAACACTGGCTGGCCATGTTTATGCCAAATCCGATAACTGTGGAATTTTTCGATTCCTATGGACACCCCAGAATATTTTGACGGACCTATTTTCCGATTCGTTTCCAAGTTTACCTATGTGAATTTTAATGATGTACCTCTCCAAAGTTCATTTACGGCTGTGTGTGGCCAATTTTGTATTTTTTACTTATATTCTAGATGTCGCGAAAAAAGCTTATATTCCATTGTAAACAAATTTAATTATAAAAGTGAAACAAACGATGTACGTGTTTATCATTTTGTTAAAAAAATTTGGAATTGTACCAAAATTTAGAATATGAATAATAAAAATTGATTTACCACTATTTTATGCGTCATGTCTTTAAATTGTGTCGACTCCTGTTATTTCATTTAGTTGTCAATATGGAAGTGCCTAAGCTACATCATCCTTTCACAGCTCTGATAGCTGGTCCCACGGGTTGTGGAAAAACTCACTTTGTGAAACGTTTGCTACAACATCAAGTGGAAGTTATCTACCCATCACCGCAACACGTGGTTTGGTTCTACGGCGTTCATCAAACATTATATGATGAAATACCTGATGTTACTTTTGTCGACGGTATCCCTACAAATTTCAAGGATTATTTGAAAGGAAACACGCTTTTTATTATAGATGATTTGATGGCAGAATGTGGGAATGATAAAAAGCTAACCCATTTATTTACAAGGGGTAGTCATCACTATAATGTATCCGTTATTTTCATTACCCAAAATATTTTCCATAAAGGCAAAGAAATGAGAGAAATTTCCCTTAATGCTCATTATTTGTTTTTGTTTAAGTCACGTAGAGATGTGAATCAAATCACTCATTTAGGAAGACAGCTGTACCCTAACAAAGTGAAATTTTTCAAGAGGTGTATCTGGATGCTACGAAATGTCCATTCAGCTACTTAATGATAGACCTCAAACCGAACACCCCGGAAGAAATGCGCTTGCGCACCAATATACTGCCGGGAGAAACTCAATATGTTTATCAACCACGGCATTAACACCTCATTTACCATGAAGACGGTCGTCGTCGACGTAGAAAGATTTCTCCTTCACAATGGAGAATTCGTAATGAAAGAGCTCGCTGCAGGTTGTTTGCAGACGGGGTAAGTATCTCATGTTTCTCCTTTGCCACCGTTCCCCCTTCTACGAACTGCATCCAAGGGAAAACGCTCAATGCCTTTGGACGGCTAGAAATATACATCACATTCCATGGGTTAGCGGAAACGAAGAGTACAATGTCTTTTTACAGTTTTTCCGCTCCTTTTGTACTGAAACTGATATTTTCTGTGCCAAAGGACTAAGTAAATGCAAGTACTTGGAAAAGTTAACAGGTATCATCTTTTACGACTTAGATGCTCTGTGTTGTCTTAATGTGACATACCTCCTTGATGTCCAAGTGCGGTGTCAAGTTCATCATCGAACTGATAAAAACCATTGTGCTCTCCATATAGCAGTCACATACGCGGAGTTGTTAAAAGCTTTAGTGTGTTATAAAGTTCGTTATTCTTCGTCATGGCATTATCGGAGCAACACATTCAGCAGCTGCGTCTGATTAAGATTTGTCCTAAAAAACACTTGAAAGATTTTTTAAGGAAACTGCCAAATAGTGGAATCAAAGCCATATGTGAATGTGCTTTGAACACTTTAAAAGGCAATGTCCCCCTTTCACCTCATCAGAAGGGAAAATTGCGTGGACATAAACACACGCTACGGAAGTTAGCTGATAAAAAATTTCCCTTGTTCAAGAAAAGAAGAATTTTGGTTCAGAAAGGTGGATTCTTAGGTGTGCTAATACCTGCAGCTCTGAGTGTTTTAACAACTCTGTTAAACAAATAAGATGGAATACGCCAGAAAAATGGTGCTCGTCCCGGAGGAGAGAGTTTCAAGACATGTGCCTACGAACGAAGTTTTATCTGACCTCGATAAAGAAATGAAGAAAATCTTACTGAGTAAAGAACCTGTCGATGTTAAAATTAAATTATATAATCAAGTGCTTAATAAAAGAATCCAAGTGCCCCTCTTAAATCCACCTATGACAAACTCTTCAACGAAAGATCATTCATCTGAAGAACTCTTGGATGTATCGGCTGATGTAAGGGGACCTCCTGAAAAAGTTAAAACTGATGTTTCACCAACAAAAGATAGTGATGTTGAAGATCTGGTGTTACAGACTGTACCTAAAAATTTAAGGAGATATGCTCATAATATTTTAGACGTTTTCAAAAAAAATTCAAAAATTATTTCATGGACTTCTAATGGAGAATTCGTGTATAAAGACAAAGTTCTTCCCAACTCAAACATTGTTGATCTCGTGGACAATTTACTGAGAAATAAAAAATTGCAAAGACCCATTCCTGCAGCTCTTGAATTTATTCACGCTATTAAAGAAGTCAATTTACCATCGAAATATGTAAAAAATAAACATTTTCTTGTTAAAAAAGAAAAATTGCAAGTTGGTCAATCTCTGTCAAAACCAAAAAAATGTATTCAGTGGATTTCCTATTAAATAAAACATGTTTCAAACTAAAATTCAGTATCATGTAAATTAATTCTAGAGAAAAAAACACAACACGTAAAGAGAAAATAGACATTATTTATTCTGATTTAAATAATTACATAAAGCATACCCATTTAATATCCATATGGGTATGTTATAAAATCATTCTTTATGACCCTTTTGTCATATACTAATCTGTATTTTTTCTTTTCAAGAACTGTCAAAATTTTTCGTTTTTTAGCATCTCGTGTAATTTTTGTATTGTGCAACACTACACAACTTTCTTCTTCATTTTCTAGTGGACCAATCATCCGGTTCACAAATGTTCTTATAGTTTCGAAGTTGAGAAACAAAGATGACTTGTAATTGAGAGAGAATCCACGAATTTTACACACAGTGCTCCCTCCACTGGTATGGTAAGCATAATTTTTAGGGCCTCCTAAGAGTTGAAAAGAAAAGACAATGAGGAAACTTTATCAAATGCACATGCTTAAAAAAATATTCATTCATTCCCTCTGTGTCTCTCTCTCTCTCACCCACACATTCGAAAAATTAACAACAGAAAATATACGTGCTTGTAAAAGAACCACACAAAAAATAAAAATATATATGGCTGTAAAAACAATGAAAGCAAAAACTACGTGAGAGGAAATACTAACCAGATGCAAAAGTTCTGATGGTTTCACCTCCTAGTTCATCTGTGAAATCTCCCAGATGAGGACCAGTCGGCGGATCATTCAACTCATCAGAAGCGTATATTATGGAGTCAGTGTCGTAATACAGCACGGCTTCACCTAGTTTTTCTAACCATGAATAAAGCTTCAGACGGGCATGAGCTGTTGTAAACGCTGCCACGAAGATGTTGGTCTTGTCTGTCTGTGGGGAAAATTCTGTTTTATAACACCAGTGGAGAGCTGCAACTTCTTCTGTCGGTAAATACATGTCCTTTACCTTAAAAAAAGGGGGAAAGTGAAACGGAAATTAGTGAAAAAGCATTAATATTCTTCAATGACCAGAGATATTCATTACAATGCGTTGTTATGAAAACGAATTCGTAAAATAATAGCACTTACCTCTATGGACTCATCCAATAACATTTTGTTGAACTCTTTCAATTCTGCAAAGTAGGACAGCTGAGGCTTGTTTTCCTGCATTCCCCATCGCCCCCAGAAACTGTTGAGACATAACTTAGCCACCTGTCTCTTCCCAGGGTTGAAGCTGATGTTAGATGGATCCAGTGTGAATCCTTCATGAACTTTGTATTCTTCCACATACTGATGTTTTAGGTCATCTGATATGCAGGTCGTTGACCATCCAGATGCCTCTTGTTTTAGTTTTAAAAATGTGTTGATGTATGATTTAAACAACTCAGTTGACCTCTGCCGAAAATTATACACTTCGTAAGTGTCCAAGACTTCATATCCAACATTCAATGCCTTTTTTACTTCTTCTGTCACCCAAGTACCAATTAAAGATCTTTCTTCATCAGTGTGAGTACATGACTCACTCAGACGGAGGTCAGTACACGTGGCACACAGAGGAAATGTTAATTTTCCTTTGGACCGGTAAGGTAGCACAGGGTGAAAAAGACTGCGGGGAGGGAGAATTTTACACTTTATTAGACCAAAATATGACTCAAGAGCGCAGAAATTGTCCGTTATTATTTCAGGGTGACCCAGGGGATATTCACAGTATTTGTTCACCCAAGGGTATAGGCTGGTGAAATCTACGTATTTTGCTTGTCCTTCGTAGTACAAACGTGAAGCATTGGTTCTTCCACCGAAAAAAGCATCTCTTGGATTCAGTCGTGATATCACTGGATGAGCTTCCAGGAATTCTTTCAAACTGTCATTGGATCTCTTCATGTCGTTGAATTCATGCTCCCATAACTCTACATATCTATATCCAGCATCTATGAATTTTTGCTTTTTTCTTGAGCTTTCTTGTACAACGCCCACATTGGAATGTTGGACAAAGGGTTCACAGTCTCTGGGTCGAAACACTTCTTGCATCCGTGATGAAAACAACCCTGGAATTCATAGACGGTGTTGGTCTCAGGACAGTATCCATCAACATAGCACCCAAGGACTAACCGCTCTCCCTTCCCAGTAAGAGCATGATCGATGGTTACATTCTCAGAATGAGCAGTGAATGATAGCCATTCAATACTAGATTGACTATGGTTCACCCTGCGAATATAACCTCTAGCAGGAACAAGGGCTATGGATTTTTCTGGTATGTGGTTAGCCCTGTAGGTAGCCATGCACGCTGAGGCAATGGTGGTGTACAGAAAGGGATCTGCATTGTTCACTTGGAGAAACTCCTTTCGGAAATCGATGCAACACCTTCGCAGTATGTCAACATCAGATCTGAAATAAACAAAATCACACTAAGACACTGCTATAACCAATGACCCTGATCAAATAAAAAACATTGGAAGAAAGAAGCATTATATACACGTTTAATCTTAAATTGTAAAATTTACCTGCAATATTCGACAATTTCTTTCCTGAAATCGAAAGGATGTTTTTTTCGTTCCTCATACCACGCTAAAAAAGTTTCTCGACCTTCAGGAGACATGGAGTCTGGGCAATAAAAATAACGATCAGGTAAGGCACCCACATAGTCTTGATTACCTCTGAAAAACAAATTGCATAAAAATAATAGATACCAATATACTTTCGTTACATATTACTTGCACAAAATGATAAAATTTGATTTCCGCAAATAATATTGGTTTTAAATAAGTATGCAACGATTTTTATGTACTTATGCAGAAAAAATGTTTTTTTTTTTTCTAAGAAAAAGTTAAATACTATTGCTTTTTCTTTTCAGAAATTTTTTTCCCGCAAAAATATCTGTTATATCACATCCTTTTTTTTTCCCACAACATATTAGAATTTTATTTTTATTTTTACGTTAAGTAAGTTTCCAAGACAAAGAAAAAATCTGATTTTACCTACCTTATGTTGAAGAGGTGGGGGAAGTATCCCTTCTTTAACTCCTCCATCCCAAAAGTTTTCGGCAATCTTGAGAGAGCCATCGGTAGAAAATTGTAAGAGTCGATGACACGGATCTTGAGGGGTGGCACTTCTATTAACATTATCATTGACCCGTTTGGAATAACATGGGGTTTCATTCCTTGTTTGAGAAGGTATCCTAAGACAAACTGCCCGTCATAACCCTTCATGTTATGAGCAATGGCTGTATATCCATGGTGCTTGGAGGAGAAGAGGAACTCGCAAAAACGGTCCAGTGCATCGTATCCTTGAAATATGGATTCACGACCAAGAAAATCTTGAGCAATTGCCAAATTTACCACATGCTCACCGCTATCTTGGTCGCATTCAAAATCGAAGAAAATGTATTTGTCAATGGGTTTTTGAACAGCTTTGCGCTGTAAATAACATCGATGTTCATTTGCAATCACATATTTCTTGCACGATACACACTCTACCTCCCCGCATTGATGAAAATTCGGATGACGTTTCTTCCTCTCTAACAATTTGTGGCAAGACAGGCATTCATAAAGCCGATCACAAGGTGACAGTTGTTGTTTACCCATGACTGATCTGTGCCTTTCATAGCAGTTCAATGATCGACAATACCTGTTGCAAAAACTACAGGTTCGGCCTGATAGTGTTGAAGAGCAACTGGTGGAATAACACACTCCACAATATGAATCACAACTGTGTTTCTGTTTTTCGTTAAAACTCTTGTCACATGCATCACAAAAATAGCTATGCCCCCAAAATCCAGTCATCGACTTTATCAAATCGTAATGCCCTCCATGCAGCCACAGGAAAATTTTCTTCTGTCTGGGAAGTCCCTTGTAAACAACCTAGTAAGATGCAACATTTTTTTAGGAAATTAATTTGTAAATTAAATCAATATAAACTCTAATAGTAAAATGAGAAATAATCGTATTCGGAAAAAATTTCATCTTGGTTGAAACTAATTTTTGTAAACCAACGTTAACTGGTGAACACTTTAGAGCAAAACCTCAGGAAGCTGAAAGTACTCCATAACTCAAATCCATCATAAAATTATTTCCCCGTGATTACTTCAAAAAATAACATATAACTCACCTTGTCGAAATTTTCAGCTGATACTACGAAGACTTGTACATCCAGATACCGCTCAAACTGTGTGATTTCAGAAAAACCACAAGGTCCCATTGGAACTCCAGACTTTTCGTGAAGTTCTTGAGCCAAAAATCGTTGAAGGTCCCTTCTTCCATCTTTGATTGCTTTCAGACTGGGGTGGCACTCCAAAATAGCTTTGCCTAAGACAATGGCTCTTGCACAGCAGAGACCTTCGGGAATAGCAAAGATGGATTGTTTTCTTTTGCGATCTACCTTTATGTTGACCACAGATTTATTAGTTCGACCATCACCTCTCGGCAAACGAAGAGTAATAATATCTACCTGAAACAACATTAAAAATAACCATCAAAAATATAGTTTTTTTTTCAAAGTAACATTTACTAGATTCAATGAATAAAAATGCTTAGCGCTAACATGTGAAAAGTAAGTGAGTACACGGATATGAGAATTAAATATACGTATGGATTATTACCAGCAGCAACTGAAAAGTCATATTCGTAAAAAAGCCTAAAGTGGCAGTAGTTAAAAAAGAAGAGTGATATGTTTAATCATCTGTAAAAGAGACAATAAAAACAATAACTAGGTACCTTAAAAGTCTCATCCAGTGGTATCTCATCTTTGCTTTGAAGGACTTGCATGATTTTTGCTAAGATGGCTTCCACTGAAACATCAGAGACTTTCATCAAACAGGTGCTGATTGGTTTATCTAGCCACTGCGAGAAAAAACAAAATCGGATTAAATCATTTGAGTTCAGTCCCGCAGTTGTCTGACTAATTAATTCAGATATTAACCTGTTGAGTTGAGCCATAATATTAAGAAGAAAGTCACCCCAGCAAGAATTATTAGTTCCAGAAACACGAGCTTCAAATGTACTTTCCTGGGCATTGAATTTTTTGTTCATCCTTCGATGTTTTTCAACCAGGATATAGCGTAGTCTGTCGTCCTCTTCAGGACCTTCATCAGATAGTCTGTCGTCCTTTTCAGGACCTTCATCATCTAGAAACCGTTTCTGTAAAGATAAAAAAAAAAAAATGTTTTGAATAAACAAAATCATATTATTACACGTACGGGTATATATCATATTCTAAACAATAAGGTAAAAATATAAAGTAATCACCCTTGCGTTTGCATTCTGTGGTGGTTGCAGTCCACTAGGGCCTGGCTCAGCTAGATCATCGTCGCGTGAGTGATCAAGCTGTTGGTTTTCGAGCCCTTCAGTGAGGCCTTCGCCAACCTGGTTAGGCATAGAAATTTCTGCGAAGATTAGCTCTGCTTCATCCACATAAGGAAACAGTGATGGGTCTAGAACTTCAATCAGGTCTTCAGGAAAAGGATTTTCGGCGAATATGATCTCATCTTCGTCCATGTAAGGGAACTATGTAAACAAATAAAGAGTAGGAGACAGATATATTAATGAAAATGTTACACATCCTAATTCACATACGCGAAAATGCTATATATGACTAATGGAATGGTAAATAGCTTATGGGCAAGTTTTTTTTTTCAGAATTAGTAAGTGATTAAAAAATTCTAACCTGGGAATGATCCGGAAACATGTCTTCATTGACCGGTCTCTGGCAGTTTTTACCCATAGCTGTACTCTTCTGTGAAAAAAACAATAAATTCGGCGTTGTGTACCCTTTGTAAGCCTTAAATACAATTAATTGCCAGTGTAAGAACATTCACTTCATGCGAAATAGTATCAATTCAAAATAACATATGACTTTCATTCACTGTTTTCAAAATTTCACTGGAGCACAGTGATACTCAAAAGCAAAAACGAGGTTAAAAAAATGTTTACGTGTAGGTCAAAGTGATTTGCTAAAAATATTTAAGTTTAAAAAATTAAGTGAAGAAATTACTCATAAGGAGTTGAAGAATTATCCCTTTCAAAAATCGTACCAATGCATAACCAAAAAACAAATTACGGTTTAGAATTTTTTTTTTACATTCAGTGCTGAGTTATTTACAGAAAATCTATTTAGTTTAAAATTTAGTTCAAAAATTACGCAAAAGGAAGTTAAATAAACAGGAAAAGTGTTTTTTTTTTTTTTTTGCTTTCGAAAATCACTTTGATGAAAACTCTAAAAACAAAAGTCAACATTTTAGATTTTTTTTTACTTTAAGGTAAAACTTATTTGCGGGAAGTGTAATTTTAAAAAATCTCTTTCAAATATCCTTCTGATAAAATATCAAAAATAAAAATTATGGTTTGGAAAATATATTTAGTTTAAAAAAATAACTCTAAAACTACGAATATGAAAGTTGAATTTTTTTTTCATTTTGAAATATCATTGTGATATATAAAATAAAAAAATGCAGCTTAGATTTTTTCCCTACAGGTCAAAGGTACGAAATATAATCATTAATAAATTCAATTCAAACACGGTGTATAAAGTAGTTGAGGGAAAAAAGAGCAAGTTTTTGTAAAATCGTAATCCCTACAAGCCGAAGCATATTTCCGTAAAAAAAATATCGTAGGTAAATTAATTTTATCACAGTTGATTATAGCTAACGTAAAAAAAATTTTGTATACAGAAAAGTTTGAACAAATAAACTAATAACTTGAACAAAGCTTTAATTTCTTATCTTAAAAAGTAAACGTTAACAGGTTTCCTATGTTCTGTCGCCCAACAAAGAAAAAATTATGTTTCGAAAAAACGTCACTAGTCTGACTGAACAAAAAATGAATATTTCTCTGACACTTCCGTTATTTCCAAATAAAATAAAAATAAAAACAAACGAATAGTAATTTCTTTCCAAAAAATCTTTTTATCGCTAAGTACAGCACTTCTGCTCATTAATTTCCTATCAAACAGAATATTGTAAGTTAGAATAGTTAATTAGGCAACGGAGAGATAAAAAGAATTAAAATTTCTAATTGAAAAACTAAATTCATGTCTTTCAGATTATTTTTCGTAAAACGTTAAAATTTCAGTGAAAAAAAGAAATCATAATCACAAGTATTAATTCTATTCGGACAAATAAACATGTGTTTCGACAGAGAATATTTTTGCAAATGTAGGAAAAAAATTTGCACCATTTGGAAAAAGTAAAAATATTATCCCTTACCTGATTGACTTAAATGGTCCTGAAGACTTGTAAATGATGAAATCTTAGTGGGAAGTATCCACTCAGGTCACCAATAGCAAAGAGAGACGTCCTAAGCACTAAGGATCCGACACGGAAGTGAAGAATATCGAGTTCAGGTTCCTATCGAGTGCTCTCGTCAACCAATAAGACAAGAGAACCTTCTTTCCATTTCATAAAATGGCCACTAAGAAAACAGTAAGTTCAAAATGCAAGTTCGTTCATGTGCAAAACATGTACATATTTGTTAGCATGATTCATACGCCCTCCTCATGTGCTCATTCCTAAAACGACCAACAGATGGCGCTGCAATCATCCTCCGTCATTGTGGTGAAACACGTGTGTTTGTAAAAATCTTGTCCGTACTTGTTTGAGTGAGTCATACGCCCTCCTTCCTGTATTCATCGTAAGACGGCCAACTGCAAATCCCCTCAGGCAGTCTTCCCCTATACGCAACCACATGTCTTAATCCTTTCGACCAACCCTACCAACGATTTGGTGGCCGAATTGGTAGAGCATTTGACTTCCACATGAACGGCCCGGGTTCGTATCTACCCAGTTCCACATGTATTCATTGCTTTGTCGAAAATAAATTCATTCGATTTTTTCAAAATAAAAAATGGCGGACAAAAAAAGATAATCTGAGAATTAAAAGTTGCTTTGACGAGAAGAACGTGGTAGGTGACGTCATGCAGAAAAAAGGACCACGCCCACATGTGACGTCCCTCCCAGATCATGACGGTTTCTTCTTACCACGTGACCCAAAGTGTTGCCACCGCCTAAAAACTAAGCATGCGCCGGAAACCCCCCCCTACTACTTATGCGAGCACACTTTGGTACATGCCAGGCCAATAGGCAACATCCCGCAATTTACAACGGGTCTTGCGAATACCTAAATGGCCTGCAAGAGGTTTGTCATGAAATTCATTTAAAAGGGCCATTCTAAGGGTTCGCGGAATACATGGGCGAAACTCTTCCCTAGTAGTCCGATACTTTGTATAATAAAGAAGACCCTCTATTACTTCAAAATGCTGTGACCTGCCAGCCAGAGAAGGATCACTTTGTAGGGGCGAACCCGCAAGCAAAAAATTATAGATATCCCCAAAATCTGGATCATTTATTAATTCTGCCATTATCTGCTCTCTGGATGTTATATCAGCTATTAGAAGTAAAGGCTGACATCCAGGAGTAGCTTCAGTGGGGACCCCACTAATCGGAACGCGAGATAATGCGTCCGGTAATTGATTCTTATGACCTGGCTGATACGAAATTTTGATATTGCTCTCTTGTAACTTCAGAGCCCACTTCATAAGTCTTTGAGATAGGTGCTTAGCAGAATTCAAATACTGAAGGGCAGAATGATCCGTAATTATGTTAACTGTCAATTCATTAAGATAACATTTAAATTTATTCAGCGCATACACAACAGCAAGACATTCACGTTCCGTAGCTGAATAATTACGTTCAGCTTTGGCTAAAGTACGAGACGCAAAAGCTATTGGATGCCCAGCTTGTGACAAAACGCAACCAAGACCAACTCCGGATGCATCAGTATAAATATCAAATTCCTTAGTATGATCCGGGAAAGCCAACACCGGAGGCTGAGTCAATGCAGACGTCAGTGTTTCGAATGCAGCGTTAGCCTCAGGTGTCCAAATAAACTTCTTGTATTTACGTTTTAAAGCACACAATGGCTCACAGATTGTAGCATAAGCGGGGACGAACTGCTGATACCATCCGGTCATTCCCAGAAAGCGGGATAGTTCTTTTGCTGTTTTAGGCCGAGGAAAGTCAACAATAGGCCTAATTTTTTCATTGTCAGTAAATAAGCCGTGGGGAGTGATTTTCAACCCCAGATATACAATCTCGTCCCTCGCTATCTGGCATTTACTAGGTTTTAACGTCAAGCCAGCATTGTATATGAGTTGGAACACCTGTTTGAGCAGAGAAAGGTGCTCGTCAAAAGTCTCTGATGTAATAATAATGTCATCTAAATAGACATGCACATGGGGACCCAGGACAGGTCTGAGAACCGTATCCATAAGCTTTTGGAAAGTAGCAGGTGCAGAAGCTAGTCCAAAAGGCATACGTAAATATTCATAGGCCCCAAAAGGAGTCACAAAGCCTGTTTTATCGACAGAGTCCGGATGTACTGCTACCTGCCAATATCCACTTGCCAAATCCGAGGTTGACATCCATTTGGTTGACGACAGGTCATTTAAAATATGTGACATGACAGGTAGTGGATAATTGATCGTTTTTGTGACTTGGTTGAGCTTGCGGAAATCTGTCACGAAACGAAATTCATCGGATTGTTTCTTTGGAACCAAAAAGGCAGGAGCAGCCCAGGCGCTTGTGGATTCCCTGATTATGCCCTGCTTAATCATTTCAGAAATTTGACGTTGCATTTCCTGTTTTTTATGTGGAGCACAAGGGTAAGGTTTCGTCGCAATTGGTTTCGAACCATCAGTGTCAATGACATGATAAACCACCTGTGTGAAACCAGGTTGATCCGAAAATAAACCAGGGCTTTCCTGTAAAAGGAGAGAAAGCTGGTCTCGTTGCCTCTCATTCAATTGGTTACTCAATAACAAGCTCGTTATATCTACAGGAACCGGAGGAATCATTTCGACAGGTTCCGGAAAGGAAATCACATGTTGTACGAAATTCAAAGTTATTTGAAACTTATGTATAAAGTCCATGCCCATTAAACATTTCACAGGTAGTTCGTCTATAAGCAGGAAAGAATGCGTAAAACGAGCTTTTCCCAGCCCTAAAGATAATGTGACAGTTCCTGCGATACTGAAGATTTCATTATTTGCACCTCGCAAATACTGCGTTGCAGGCTGAACGTGTACTGCAGGAAAATTGTCAGTGCAAAACTTTGTATTGAGGGCTGATATTTCAGACCCAGTGTCGAACTTTGTCTCGACAATAATATCTTCAATTGTTAAGAATACATCAGGCAACTGAGGAGTTTGAACAGTCACTAATACTGTTTTAGGGTCAGAATGCTTGGTATCAGGAAGCAGGACCGACCCTTGGTCTACTTCCTTTGGAAGTTTAAAGGAATCCTGGTTGGGTTATCATGTGGTCGGAAACCTCGACCCTGCCGGGTATCGGGAAAATTTTCACGATGAGGAAAACTGCGTGAAACCTGCGTCGGGAACTCCGCGTGTCTGTTGACATTTTCATATCCTTTACGTCTGCCCCCAGCACGAGCAGAAAAATTATCATTGCCCGGAGCATGATAACGTTCCGAATGCTGCTGAGTGAAACGGGGTCGAGCATACTGTGCAGGTGTACGATATCCCGAAGCTTGTGCAGAAACTCGCTGTTGGTTTGCCACTCTTCTGTGTGGTGGAACGTATGAAGCTTGGGTGTGCACTTGTGTATGCTCGCGCTGAAAGTTATTACGTCTATTATGCCGCTGAGGGTTTTCGTAATAAGCTTCGCGGGGTGCCCGAGCATGGTGAGTTGAACCATGTTTGCCATGTCGCTCTTCATACGTGCGTATGAGGCGAAGGCATTCATGAATTGTGGTAGGGTGTCGAACCTCTAGGAAATCTTGCAAGAATGGGTCGAGCTGCTGCACAAGGGTATCCAACATGTCAACATGGCTGGCATGTGGATCCCATAGGTTATATAAGCGTGTAGTCTCCAACGCAAATGCAACAGGGCTATCATTGGGACCTTGCTGACGCGAAAAAAGCTGTTGTGCAAGGCTAGCTCGACTGAGGCCGAAAGGAAAGACCTCCAAGAATTCTGCACGGAAATTCTCATAATGAGAATCTGGGTTCGACACTCTCCACTGCCGATACCAGGTCTTAGCGGTATCCCTCAAGCAAGTGCCGGCGATTTGGACTTTGCAGTCTTCAGGAATATTATATAGATCAAAATGATCTTCCAGATCTTCGAGGAACTTTAAGGACCCCTCCAAACCATTGAAATTAATTGTTCCTGCATGCGGCACGAAATGGGCAAGCATTCTGCTTCGCTGAGAGGATTGAACTCCCTCAGGAACGACCCGCGACTCAGAGTAATAGGAAGCTGGTATATTATGAAATGGTGAAGAATGCCTGGGTACGTGTAGATCATGCATATCAAAGTCAGACCCACAGGCTTCTTGCAAATTGTCATAAAAAACACCATTACCCTCGGAACTTGCCTTGGGGTAGAAAATTGAAGTTGTCTCAGGTAAGGAAGACATGGATAATAAACGTCAAGATCTCGTGTTCGAGAAAAGTTCGGGCGCCAATTATAATGAATTAGCTTTATACTTCTTTCCGCTAAGCTAATTATATGAATGATTCTCTTCCTACCAGTTAGCTAATGATATACTTGTACTAAGCTTCAAAACAGTGAACTCAAAATAGTTGTTACTAGTTAATTACGAACGTAAACAAAGTCTTAACGCTGGTTATTTATGGTAATGAATAAAGTTATAAACCTAACAGCCAGACAGAGGTCTGACAAAAACTATGAATTGAGAAAGACTAACTTACTGTAACTTCTTTATTATAAGACTCTTGGTCAACTAAAGCACACACACAACTTGTTTTACACTAATGAAGAATCTCTCCTCGTATTATAAACGCTCTCCGTAAACAACAACGCTCTCTCATAACAACAACAAAGCTCTCTCTAAGTCTCGATGAACGCGCCTATATACTAGCTACCACCACGTCATGACTTACACTCATTGCCAGATCTCATTCATCGGGTGAAATAATATTTCGTTCAGTAGGAAGATAATTTACATAGTAAAATAAAATAACCAGAGATAGTAAAATCAAAAGGAAAGTGAATATAGAGTATACGTTACATCATCTCCCCTTAATTTTTCTTTTTTTTTTTTTTTTTTTTTT
This sequence comes from Macrothele yani, assembly GCA_039090855.1. Lineage (NCBI taxonomy): Eukaryota > Metazoa > Arthropoda > Arachnida > Araneae > Macrothelidae > Macrothele > Macrothele yani. The sequence goes on along the minus strand of CM077025.1, from coordinate 122,610,294 downwards.
CCTTTCTTTTTGTTTCCGAAAAACCTATCAATTTTGGAGTGTAAGTCTTACATTTCGTTGAATGACGTTTCTCGACCTCTTTTTTGTTTTGTGGTTTGGTGGTAGCCGTATTTACATTAGCAAACTTGGCATGACAAATGAAGAAATCTGTATTCGTCTGTGAAACTTGTATTGGTGAACAAAACAAACCTGCATCGGCATACCTTCCTTTTATTCTGCCTAGCAGGAATCACTTTTTTAATTTCAAATGACGTTCTCATTATTCGGTGAATACATACCAACTGTATTAGCAGCGAAGATTGCCCTAAAGCTGGTTATCGCATTCCTTGAATATACACTATCTACCAACAAGTAATTGGACATCCCTGCAATCGACGATATCTGCGGTCCTGATACACGTCACGGCCGCCGCCGTTAAATATCGTGTGGGAAACAACAACGCATCCAGTCGCATGCAAGATGCCACGCAGTTCGGAGCTCTCTGATTTCGAGAAAGGTGTAATCGTCGGGTATCACAGAAATGGCCGATCCATACGTGATATATCCAGCGAGTTGAAGTACCCAAAATCGACAGTGGCCTATGTGATTGGCAAGTGGAAGATGAGAGGTGACTGTCGGAATGTGGCCCGAGCCGACAGACCCACAAAACTTGGAGTTAGAGACCGACGGGTGCTGGCCAGAGAAATTCGGAAGAACCGCACCAAATCGATGGGCCATATCCGCGAGGAGTTTCAACAGGCATCCGGGAGTGTTCTTTCGATGAATACCATCCGTAAGGAAGCCCACCTGTTCGGTTTTCATGGGCGTGCTGCCGCCCACAAGCCTTTGATCACCAAGTCCAATAGTGCTACTCGACTAACGTGGTGCAAAGAACGTCGACAGTGGACCGTTGAACAGTGGAAACAGGTTCTCTGGAGCGACGAATCAAGGTTCACCCTTTACCGTTTGGATGGCAGGGTCTGGGTTTGGCGTCTGCCAGGAGAACGCCTCCTGCCGGAATGTATTGTGCCAACTGTGAAGTTCGGCGGCGGTGGAATTATGCTATGGGGGTGTTTCTCCTGGTATGGCACGGGACCCTTGGTCGCAATTCCTGGTAGACTCAACGCCGAGACCTACTACACCATTTTGGATGACCATGCGCTTCCTACGTTGTGGCAGTTTTACGGGGTGGAACCACGTTACTTTCAGGATGACAATGCCACCTGTCATGTTGCGAGGTCCACCATGGCTTGGTATGGTGACAATGGGGTTAATCAAATGGACTGGCCTGCGCAGAGCCCGGACCTTTACCCTATAGGGCACCTCTGGGACGAGTTGGAGCGTCGACTTAAGGGGTGCCCCCACCGTCCGAAATTGGTGAAGGAACTGGCCTGTCTTCTCCAAGCCGAGTGGAAGAAAATACCGCTAGCCGTCGTACAACGCCTAGTTTAGAGTATGCCCCGGAGGGTCGCAGCTGTAATCGCCGCTCGTGGAGGCTCCACCAACTATTGAAAGTGAATAAACTTGGTTTTCCATTGCTATCACAGGTGTTCAATTACTTGTTGATAGATAGTGTATATCGCCTGCCGTTAAATCAAGACCTCTAGTATATACATGCCATGCGCTTCTGTTCCATGTAATTGGACAGATGCAAATCGCTTATTAATTCCTCTTTTTTATTTTATTCTGTGTAGCCTGTTATTGTTTTTCTGACTTAATAAGGAACATTCATGCCGGATATAGTTCCATAGATGTATTGTTGTTACAATTTATGTTATCTGTTTTCACTATAACCACTGCTTCAGATATTAAAATCTGTCTGGGACTAATGTGCGATGTCAATAATGTGATGTTGTCCCAATCAGAGACCGCGTCATTGCTCAAGCAGTATTGGATGAGGGCTGTAGTTTGCTGATTTCTATTCCAATTACTTCGGTGTTCCTTTAATCTGGTTCTTAAGCTCCGCTTCGTGCTGCCCACACAGATGTTTTCTTTTAGACCTTCCTTGGAATTTATGGGGATCTGATATACCCCCGCTTTGTCCAAATAATGCTTATCACCTGAGTTCTGCTTCAAGACCAAACTATTGTTTTTGACGGTTTCAGCTATCATGAGGTTGGCCTCGTGACATTCGGATTTAAGTATTCCACTTAGGGCTGGAATAAATGGAACTTTTCCACAGCACCTCATGGCTTGATTAGGTTTTGTATTTAATGCAATGCCATTGAATTGGCGTTTAATTTGGTCATGTAATTTTTCCACCATACGAATACCATAGCTACACGCCACTCTTTTTAGCCAATTAAGTTCTTTAGTTTCAGCAACCTGGCTAGAGGAGTGGGTAATGGCTCTTCGAATGTAATACCGAAAAGCAGAAGATTTAAATTACCACAGGTGGTAAGACTTGTTAAAGAATAACAACTGGTAAACTTGTTGGTTTTCTTTAAACCTCATAGCTGATACTACAATATTTTTTTAACACAAATCCAGGAATGCAATGAAAACTGTAGTATCAGCTATGAGGTTTATAGAAAACCTTGGAGTTTTGTGCACACTTCCACTCGGCAGTTTACTTCAGCTGCCGCCAGTTCGTGAGGGACAATGGTGCAGCTCCTGTAGACCTTAGCGAGGTCCTGAAGGTGACGAACTACGGTTGTCTGTGATATGCCCAGCTCGCCTGATAAATTTCGAGTGCTGGTTGTCGGATTTGCTCCTACGGCCTGGCGCACGGCCCCGAATCCACAGTTCGCGGCTTACCTGACCTTGGCTGATCGTCGAGGTTTCTGTCAATTGAGCGAAATTTCTTGAACCATTTGGTTGCGGTGCTGTGGTCCACGGATTGGTTGGTTGGTTGGTTGTTGGATTTTATTGGCGCAAGGGCCAGGTTTGGCCAAAGAGCGCCAGACAAAGAACGATCAGCCACAGATTTTTAAAAACGTGGAAAATGATTAAGATCAGACAGGCTTGGTAAAAGTTGAAAAAGAGCATGAAGAAAGCAGTGAAGAAAAGGTAGTTAATGAAGTTTATTACAAGTCATAAATTTACTAATGGAAAAGGAGGAACCGTCACTCTCCTCCCCCCACACTCCTCTGCAATGCTGGCAGAGGGCGGGGACGAACTGTCACTCTCCTCCCCCCCATGTTCCTCTGCAATGCTGGTTGAGGCTGGGGACGAACTGTCACTCTCCTCCCCCCGTGTTCTTCTATAATGTCGGGTGAGGGTGGGGACCTCGCTGAGGCCGAGACAGTTTGATGGACACTGCACACCTTTGCGGATTGAGGGCCGGGTCTTCCGCACGTGCAGGCTGTCTGCTGGAAACCGGAAGAGGCGGGCGTCTTCAAAAGAGAAGGCGCAGACTCAGCTGGTCGAATAAGCTGGAGCTCGGTGAAATCCACCTGTGTCGCCTGTTCAACTGTAGATCGCTTGGCAAGTGCGGCGAGAGCTACAGGGCGCGGAACAAAGGGCTGCACGGGTTGCGGCAGAGACTGAACTACTGCGGCAAAAGTACGCTGTCGGGTGGTTGGTATACCCAACTTGGCCTTGGCAGCAGGGTACGAGAGGCCTTCCAGGGTCTTGAGGCGCTGGATCGCCATCTCGTCCTTCCATTTCATACAGTTGTGGGAGTAAGCAGCATGGGCCTCACCACAGTTAACACAGGAGGCCGCAGAAGTGCAACCTTCCCCGTCATGTTCACCGGAGCCACAATTAGCGCAACGAGCGGAACTCTTACAGAATCGTTGTGAATGCCCGTACCTCTGGCACTTGAAACATCGCAGAGGACTGGGAATGTACGGGCGAACTCCACAGACCAAGTAGCCAGCCTTGATTTCGGTCGGAACTTTCGGGGAGTTAAAAGTCAAGATAACATTTTTAGACTTAATTAAAGAACCATCACGCCGGAACATCATACGACGTGCAGCAATAACACCTTGGTCTGCAAGTTCAGTCACTAATTCTTCTTCACTGCATGGCAAGAGATCAAACTCCGAAATAACACCCCGAGAGGTGTTAAGAAACGGGTGAGGTGTCACTTTGACAGGAATGCCTTGAAGACTAGAGAGGTGCAGAAAAGCGTTACTCTGAGAAACACTGCAAGTTTGAACAAGCAGGTCCCCAGAGCGAAGCTTCCTCACAGACTTCAAGGGGCCAACCGCAGCGTCCAAAGCTTTAGAAATAAAAAATGGAGATCTGGTGGACAGTCTCTCATTCGGATCGATGGATTCTACAAGTAAGTGTGTAGCATGCGTAGTCACAGCAATCGAGGGGAGACGACGCTTCGGAGCGACTGGTACAGCTGCCGAAGAAGAGGTTCCACATTCTTGGTCCAGGTCAAGGTCTAAAGGCCGTTTAAGGGTATGAGACTTGGTAGGTTGAGAAGACGAAGGAGAGTCGTTGTCAACAAACATTTCCTCAGGTGACTTAAATTTGGAGTTTTTCTTTTGTTTTTGCCCATGGAAAAAAGGAGGAAGATTCGTCTGCAAACTACTTTACCCACCACCGAGTCCTACAAGGGAGAACTGGAGGTCCGCAAGCCAAGAAAATGACGCTAGACACAGTTCTGGAGCTTATACGTTGCAGATATAGTCCGTTGGCTGTGATCACACGCACTCGGCGGACACTTCGGCCTCCTGGTACCGTCATGCCAACGCCTTTGGCATGATCCCACAGTCCCCGGGCTCACCCTGCCGTGCCATACGACAAAAAAGCCGCTAAAGCCCTGTACACAACTTGGTACAAGACTTCTGACTAGAGGTGGGTTAGTCCCTAGCCTCCCGTTTACAGCGAAGCCGGGGTCGAAGAGGAGTGTTGGTACACAGCAGGCACTGAACCGGTCTCCTGCGACCTCAGCCGCCAGACATCCCATTTCCGCCTCACGGGTCTCCGCACGCGGCAAACATGCAGGTAGGTCTAGCACCCAAACCAGCTAAAAGGAAAAAAAAAAGAAATCCAAAGAAGACAAATCCTGGCAGGGAACCTAAACGGAATCTCAGCAACCTACGAACTGAGCGGTTAATATAAATCAGTTAGTGGTGGAGGGTAACAAAACCACAAGACCGGGGTGTTAGTACATAACGTGGTAGAGATTAGGTAGAGAACACAACACGGGCAACTAGCCAGTGGAGAAAATAAATAAAAACGAAAAAGCGAGACACAAGACCAGCTCGGGATCGTGGGGCCGCGACTCCCCAACAGCTGGATGAACAGCCGTCCCTGCAAACACCAACAGCACCGAAACAAAAAACAAACAAGCGGTGGCATGACATCAGATGTTGACCAGTCACAAGGTCAGCTCGGGCCGTGGGGGCGCCGCTCCCCAAATAACTGGAAAACCAGTTATCCCCGTGCGGGGGTGGTCCACGGAACTTTCCCCTTTCGCATGACAAATGTTTCGTGTTGCTTGAGCAGCATTATGACCCAGTTTATACTTGTAAAGCAAAAGTTCCCTAATTAGCCGGTTGTGGCTGTTCAACTTTTAGGCATCCCAACCACAGACAGAGCGACGACATGCAATGCTGTTCACAGCAACGACTACCACTTTACATCCCTCTCGACTGACTGCTATGCGCGACTTAAACTACACTGCTAACCACCCAAAATGCAACACCAAGAAGGAAGCATCTGATTGGCCTGAAATTCGCAGCATGCGTCGCCCGCGAGAGGACATGCAAACAATTGGCATTGTAGGTCATATGCAAATCATGTGCGCTCGGCACGCCACCGAGAAGCACTGCAAGACGGGTGCACATAAGACGGGGTGTAAGTAGTGGAAGTGTGTTGTGCTGCCGGACCTGTGTGTGAAAAGCTTCCTGATGCCTGGTCGCAGAATACGGTAGTCATTCCAGCACGTTTCGGAGTTCGACAGAGGGTGAATAGTGGCTTATCACGATAGCGGTTTATCGTACCGAGACATCGGCGCCCGTGTGGGACGACATCCAGCCACAGTGAGACCAGTACGGATTCGGTGGGTGCAGGAGGGACAGACGGCCCGACGAAAGCGATTGCCGCAGCCGCGGCACACCACCGAACGAGAGGACCGGCATGTTGTGCGGAGGGCATTAACAGCTCGCACCGCTACATCACGAACGTTAGAGCAGGAATTAGGGTGTGTTGCGCAACAACCTGTGTCAGCACGTACCGTTCGATGTCGTGTGCAGGAGCGGGGACTTGTCGCACGGCGCCGATTGCTCCGATTACCATTGACGTTACAACACTGGCGAGTGCGGTGGCAGTAGGCCGTTGAACGCCACACCTGGACAACGGAATGGCACGACATTATCTTTTCCGACGAATCCCGCTTCTGCCTGCAACAACCATAATGGTCGGATCCACGTGCGGCAGCACCGCAGCGAGAGACTGTATGACGCCTGCATTATGCATCGCCATACCGGTCAGTTCGCCTGGCGTTAGTGTTTGGAGCGCAATTGGATATGACATATGACACCCGCACCCCTCTGGTACGCATCGCCGGTACACTCAACAGCCATCGCACCATCTCAAACGTTTTGGAGCCTGTAGTCCTCCCTTACCTACAGACCTGCCAGCGGCCACGTTTCTACAGGGCAATGCGTGCCCGCACTTGGTACGCATCGTGAAACAATTCTTCACGGCCCACCACGTGTCACTGCTGCCGTGGCCTGCCTGTTCTCCCGATATGTCGCCCATCGAACACGTCTGGTCGCTGATCGGCAACCGAGTGGCCCGGCAAGCACCTCCCGCGGCTACGCCTGATGAACTGTGGCAACGTGTGGAAGCAGCCTGGACTGATATACCCCAAGCCCACATCCAAAGCATCTTTCGTTCGATGCCGCGTCCTGTAGCGGCCGTTATTGCCAGCCATGGGGGCCACACGAACTATTGATGTCTGCGTGTTCAGCAAGTCTCACGGGCCTGTAAGCTCAATCGTTTCATCTTTGTATCTTTTGTTATGTGTCCAGTTAATCTGGCTTTGCTATCTCGTGTCCTTCTTGGTGTTGCATTTTGGGTGGCCAGCAGTGTAGTTTAAGCACGTGATACTCCGCTACACATGCGTTTATGCAAATATTGCAAAACTTCCGATCCAACTTTCGATCCACCCACTACTTCTCTCCTGCGAAGCAGACGTTTATGAGATCCCCCGACACTACAATATCCGAACTGCTCTAAACGTTTCTACATTGGAATGACCAAGCGTTCGTTTGGAATCAGAGTCGACGAACATAAAAGAGACACAGAACATGGTAAAGTAACCACGGCACTATCCAGAGAAGTCAAATTCAAGTCAGCTACTCCAGAGTATGATGATATAAAAAAATTAGCTAGCTACTCTACCCCTAAATATACAGCCATTCGGGAAACGTTGGAGATCATTAACAACAGCGATGCTTGCAATGATTGTGTTTCGCTCGAGTTGCCACGAATTTGGAACCAATTCTCCTTTTCTCTACCAGGATCCTGCGTGCAACCAACGTGATGCCTCGTATCTTTAAAGGAATATAACGTCGCATCTATTTATTGTCAAGTTCCCGCGTTCAAATTGTTAAGCGTTCTATTTTTCAGTTTGTAGTTTCTGTCTAAATTCCTTGAAAAAGCCACCTGGTTGATGTGCGAAAGCTTGGAAACGCTTATGTGTTTATTTCCTAAGCCAATAAATCTGATCACTGGTATTACCACTTAATTGGTGCACTGTTCCTCGTTATAAATTACATGTATGTTATTAAAAAAATAAAGATCATGTAAAATATCTGAGAAAATACCGGCTTAAACGCCACAGCTCTGAAAAACGAACTTTTGTACGGTAACTAATGATAAATATATTGCTCTACTCTGAACGTAGAAACCTGTAGTCTCGGGAGTAGGACTAGCTAGATTTTCAACACCATGTCCCATTTCACAACCTTGATAACAATCGCTCTGCGAAAGAATGTGCACCACTCCGGAAAATCCAGTCTCCAGCCCTTATTTTAGCCTGATAATATCGGAGGTTCATGCTTTCCTTGTTTCGTAAAGCAAAATTCTGGGAGAAGAACCTTGGTGAAATTTTATGGACGTAATGATACAGATGAGGGATACACATGATGGCAAAAACAGAGCTCCAGGACAATTACAGAGGAATCTGTGGCACGCAGTCGGTCATCTTCAATAGCGCGTCGCACCGCCTCGTGCATTGATACATACTCCAATACTGTCCGGCATGGAGGCGAACAGAAGCCTGATGTTGTCCTGCGGCAGACTAGCCCACACGTGTTGGACGGTGTGCTCGAAATCCCGGATAGTGCAACACGGCGGCAGCTGGCGTTTCAACTGGTCCCACACATGCTCGATAGCGAAAATATCCGGGGAGCGGGCAAGTCATGGAAGTGTCTGGACATGAGGTAGGCAGTTGTGGCAAACCCGATGCGTGTGTGGGCGGGCATTATCCTGTTGGTATAGCGCACCTGGAATCCCGACCAGGAATGTGAGCACATGGGGCCGTAGAATTTCTTCCACATAGCTCTGGCCCGTCAATGATCCACGTACCACTACTAGAATTGATCGGCTATCGTAGGCAATGGCTCCCCAGGCCATAATGCCTTCCGTGGGGGAGGTGTGGCGCTCGATAACGAAGTTGGGATTGTGCCGTTGACCCGGAGACCTCCACACCCAGAAACGATGATCATCTGTCCCCCAAAACGAAGCGGCAATCACCGCTAAATACCACAAGTCGCCAGTCTGTGGGGTTCCACATCGCTCTGGCCAGTCACCACTGCACACGGAGCCGGCGATATTCCGGTGTTAATGGCAGCTCACGTAAGGGGTGCTGGGATCGCAGATTCGGTTCGGCGACTCGTCGGGAGAAGGTTGATGGGCACACAGGAGCCGCTACTCCTGTCTGTATAGTGGACAGGGTCCCCTTGGGATCCGCTCGTGCCTGGCGCATGATCTGTTGATCCTCTTTACCGGTGGTCCTCCTGGTCCTTCCGGAGCCGCTCCGCCGTGTGGCAGTGCCGTCACGTGTCCACAGCTCCCAACACAGTCTGACGGTATGGTCTGAACGATCCACGTGGCGGGCTATTCGGCGCGCCGACCACCCGGCGGTTTTCAGCCCGATGATCAGGCCTCTCTCAAAGTCTGTAAGATACGTAATTCGACGTCTCTGACGTCTACCCGGCATTCTTGTCACTCTGTACTCTTGCTTGCGTCGGCTGGTGCTTTTTGCTTTCATGGGGCATCGAGTGCACGCCGGTTTATAAGGCTGCCGGTTCCTGCTTGCAGCGCTACCACAGGGTGTGAGGTCATGCGCACTCGCACCAAACGTGAATCATTTGCATACCAGCACGCACTCTAGCTATTTGAACAGTTTCTCGGTTGTAGCATGTTTTCTTTTCGGTGCGCAAATTTCTTTGGCCGTGAGTGTATCTTCGAGTCCGAAAACATTTCATTGGTTGTTCGTCGATTAAAAGACATAGAAGTAATTTGTTCTCAGTATGTTTCCCTTCCGTTTTTGAAACTTGAAACTGAAAATTTATCAAGGTCAATCGTGAAGTTCTTTCAGGAAGATGGCCCATCATGAGAAATGGAGCTGACAAACAATCACCTGACACTGAGATTGTGTTGCTTCTGTAACTATGCTTTTTCCGGAAACTAGATTTGGCCTCTGGTCTCTAAAGACAAGTATTCAACCTTGGTTTTCGTTGCACTACAAGTGAAAGCCTTATTCTGTTCACCTACCGGTGTTACTTATTATCGTAGTACCATTAATTTCAAAGGAAGTTAACATTAACAACCTTCTTTAGTATCATCTCAAAAACTAGACTAATTTTTGTTTTTCGTCAGTTTTTGGTGAGACATTGAGACGGTCCTTTTATTAATTTTCTGCCAGCTGTTAATTTTTTTTTTTTTTTTTTTTTTTTTTTTGATTGGAGGTTTAACGACCAGCGTGGGCAACTCAATGGGCTACAAGCAGTCGCCCGTCCTGATTTAGGGTCACTGGTTCCAGGGAAGGAGAGAGCCAGTGCCGTAAGACAAACACATCTTCCATGCCTCACCGGGATTCGAACCCGGACCCTTTCGGACCAATGATCAGAGGCCATCGCTTAGACCACTGCGCCACCGGGGCGGCTCAGCCGTTAATGAGGAAGGGGAGATGACCACTTCTTTCCATGTTTTTGATGTTTGGAGAAAACGGTTTAACTGTTCACCCTCCATCGGCTATTCATGTACCTCATAGTTTGAGCGCATGATATAATAGTTTTATTTTTGATTTCAAAGACTACAGACTTGTGACACTATATATATATTAAGTTAATTCAACGTAGTTTGTCACAATTATTTATTTTTTCGAGGTGACCATGGTTTCGCTGTGTACTGACGTAGCTTCATCAAGCCAGGTCAGTACCCAGCGAAACCATGGTCGGTTCGAAAAAATAAATAATTGTGGCTAACTACATTGTATTACCTTAATATATATATATATATATATATATATATATATATATATTGGTTTTATGTTATCAGTGGCCGCGTGGGAAGAAATGCAGACTCTTAGCCCATCTGAAGTTCTTTGGGAAACTGCGGTTATCAGTTTTTTGTTTTTTTGCAACTACTAGGAAATTGGCGGACAAGATTCAGCAAGCCATCAGGTCACGTGGTTTCGGCTGCCACTGCCGGGAAACTAGCGGACCACATTAGGCTAGCCACCATCATTTATGGCACGTGCTTGCAGGGCCGCTTAAGGGCCGTTTGTGACAACCGCTGCCAGTGATGGAAAACTAATGGCACTGTTCTGGCATATTGCAATTGATGGGGTGCCAACTGTTGGCCAGCTGCTGGCCTGAACTTATTACCAATGTGGTGGCCGCCCGGACTTTTTATTGACGGTTGGGCTGCGGCAAAATAGTGCTCGGCCACTGCTGGCTTGAGTGCTAGCCCAGCAACACTGTTTTTGCTGGCAAGTGTTACTATAACGAAGTAAATTTCTCCGTCATTTTTATCCGCGCCAGGATTCGAACCCGGGTCCCCTCATTCTCCGGAATAAGTTGCTCTACCAATTGAGCTACGCGGACGTTTTATTCTGATTCCTATCTGCCTTTATGTCGTGTGCGTCCTTCTGGCAGGTACGTCACATCTCCTGGTGCGTTACATTACCTCAAACCCCGTATTCCCCAGATCTTGCACCTGCGGGCTACTACCTTCTTCGATCTCTTCAGAACAACTTCACTGGAAAAAACTTTCGATGAATTTGAAGATTTCGAAACTGCAATACAAGAATTTTTTGACTCCAAAACGAAGGAGTTGTACAAAATGGGAATTCAATTACTTCCAGAAAGATAAGAAAAGGTTATATATAATAATGACAATTATGTAAATATAAAGATGTCATTTATTAAAACAAAAAAAAACTTTTTTTTCCTGCTACAAAAATGGGTAGAACTTTTGTACATACCCAATACTTGAAAGATTTAGACTGTCTGTCCACTGTTTTAGTTACACAACACACTGGAAGCAAAGGCAGCACCGATCTTCCAAATGCAACGCTTACTTGGACGGTGGAAAAGTCAATGAACACTGTTCCCGAAATTGTTATCTGTTTTCCTTCAGGTTACCTTCTTATTCCATTACTTCTCTCTCTCTCTCTCTCTCTCTCTCTCTCTCTCTCTCTCTCTCTCTCTATCTATCTCTGCAATTGGCGCCCACAAATTCGCTTATATATGCATGAGCCAGCCCATTCTTTTTTTGCCTAGGAGTATTTCCATCTCTACTGACGCGATACACTCAAGACACAGTCCTTGGAGTGGGTGGAGGAGAGAGTACTTTGCTCATTTTCTATGTTGATCATTTGATGTACCCCATGCCCACTGCTTAGCAATCAGTATTCTTCCACTAGCGCACTAGGATTCCTGTGCGGTGTTGAAATCAAAATCTCGTCCTGTATGCTATCATTTCTGTGCTTTCATTCCAAGAAACTACGCAGATTTTCTGTGTCTCGTTAAATATGGAATTTCATTAAATGTTTTTTGCTTTATTTGTTAAAAGTGGTCCTCCCAGCTGTTCTGTCCCTCGTTAAATCTGAGGACTGTATTATATTTTGTTCATTAAAAACGATCAAGTTACGTAGCTTTGAATTAACAACATACCAAACAAAACTTTCTGTTTTGCTAGTTAAATACGGGATCTCGCAAAATACAAGCTCGCTATATGCGAGTTCTGCTGCATTTGCATTTCAAATTGTTCAGACTCGTTCCTTCCTGTGCACTCACGCACACACACTCTTGTCTACTTGTTGATAGATCAAGGCCCAAGCTTGTACGAAAGCTTTAGTTAGTAGTTTTTCAAAATACATTAGATTTTGAAATCTGCGTTTGCTATTCTGGTTGTGGAGAGTCTTGTAGTCACTGTAAAACCCTTTCCCCGAATACTAGGTTCCAGGACCGTGGAGAGCGGTCCTGGAACGGGCCCCAATGCAATGAAATCTCCGGGCCACCTCACCTCGGCTCCTTCACTAACCACATAATCCATATTTCCGTTTCCCCACCCAATCATTCCTCTGCTTCCCGACAACCCGACCGGTTGTAACTCTTCGATGTTTTTTTTTTCCGGTGGATAATTTTTCACATTCTCCCCTCCGTAAACACACCCTTAAACCCTCCCTTTCGAGAAAAGAGTTTTCTCAGAAAAATCTTGCCGCCCCAGTGGCGCAGCAAAAAAATTGGTCTAAGTGATGGCCTCTGATCATTCAGCCAAAAGGGGTGCGGGTTCGAATCCCGGTGAGGCATGGATGTTGTTTTTGTCTTACGACAGTAGCTCTCTCCCTCTTTTTGGAACCGGTGGCCCTAAATTAGGGACAGTTGACTGCTTATAGCCCATTGAGTTGCTTACGGTGGTCGTTTAATTTCCAATTAAAAAAAAAAAAAAAAAAAACTCTTGAACGCCATCTACCGACAGACATTCTTAATTTTCTTAGTACTTTTTCATAATCATCACATTTTTCACCTTTCATTCTTAGAGTGTAATATACGTCTAAAGACGCAGCCTCTGGGAAAGTATCCACACAGGGTTCTCATAAGTAAACATTAAATTTTGTGTTTTCTCTTTTAAGTTGCCGCTGTGAACAGGACTTCATCGGTTATCGGAATAAAGGAAAATAAACGAAGTCGGAATTACGCACAAAGACAATATATTCATTTATAAAAATTGCCGCAATGCAAAAATCATGAGTTGAGCATAAAATAAAAAGACAAAAGATGCCGGCTTCTGGTGGGAAATACAAAGTGAAAAAAATCCACATGATGAAAATTGTCTGCAGCCTTTGATGACTAGCAATAACATTGTATATCATACACCGTGGTCTGTGCCGGCGAGTAGCAAAACAACACAGTGAACCCAATGTGTGATGTCGGCGTGTCGTTGGAAAGGAAAGAAGAAATGAAAAACGTAATATGGAGAGTTCGTTTGAGTTGCCGCAGATAACCCACGCACGTGTTGCAGTTAGCCCGGGAACTCGAGTAACATTGTAACACTTCGTTTTTTTTTTATTGTATTTAAAGCAAGTTTTGAATTTATTACATTTTTTACATTTATGACATTAATTACGCATTTTTACGCGTATTTTACGCGTCACGTAGAAGATATGTTTTTTAACTTTCCAACCCTCTTGACGGTATAGCTTGAAAAATATTCGGACACCATAAAATAATAATGTGAAAAAAATCATTTTAGAAACGGGATCTGGGCCGCCTCAGGGGCCCGGGCCACGGTGCTACCGCACCGCTTCCCCCCCCCTCTCGTCAGGCCTGATGGGTTCTACCGCTAACCTGCCCACTTCCAGAGAAACCCAGTGTGATTCGATTCTAGAGATCAAGTTATATTTTGTGAATAAATACAAAGTATTTGTACATACATACATACATATCATTAAGCTGTTCTCTGAGATTCAGAGGTTAGCTCTTCAAAGAAAGACCATGTGCCAAGTACACATTTAAATGATAGAACTAGAATTTGCTTACTGTTGGAGCATCAAATGTCTCCATTTACAACGATCTCGGCTCACAACACGAGCTTCATTGACATCCATCGCACGCGGCACACAAGACCTTTTGTACTTCATACTCATAATCTTTTTCTCAAACAGACATTCCTGAATCCGGTCCTCCATTTTTTCCTTGGCCTTCCTCTACCTTTCTTTCCGGCTACTTGGGCCGAAAAAATTCTCTTTGTCAGCACCACATCATTCATTCTTTCAACATGGCCAAACCACCGAAGAATATTAGTCTCCACCTTACTAACAGCATTTTGCATCACATTAAAGATCTTTATTCCTCACGTGATCACTGAATGTCTTACCACAAACCACCCGTAAGTAACGCATCTCAGCACACAAATTACTCCTATGTCTTTTCTCTAGTACCCAGGTTTCACTGCCGTACATCAGAGTCGCAACAATTGCACTTCCATACACAGCCATTCGGGACTTCCTTGAGAATCCATCATTCCTGTGAAATCTTCCTATGTCTTTCAAAGAATTCACTCGCCTACTAATTTCGCCATCTAACTTGTTCTCTCTGTCAAACATACTTCCTAAATACACAAACTCATTCACACATCACTCGGCAAACTGATACCTCGATAGTTCTTGCATTCATGCATTCAATCTGATCACCTTTTACCTTATACAAGGGAACAATGATAGCATTCCTCCAGTCCCAAGTTGCCATCCTAACTCCCAGCACTACTGGCAGATTTTAGTTAACCAGTCAATTAGAGTTACCCCAATATTTTAGCATCTCAGCAGATATGCTATCTGCTCCCGAAGCCTTACCACTCTGAAAAGATTTTAGAGCTTTACACATCTCTTCTCTTGAGATCCCATCAGTGCTTTCATCTCTCATTATGACATCGTCTGTTTCTGCCTCAGAATCACCTTTGCTTTCATTATCTAATAAATCACAGTACTCATCACATCTTTCATTTAGGTCATTGAGCTTCCATATCATTTCTCCAACCCTATTGTTTACCCAACTCAAAATTTTATTTCCCCTCTTTTTCTGTCTTGTGTACTTCCAGAATGTTCTTCTGTCATTGGAAAAACCCAAATAGTACATTTCCTTCTTTTCCTTCCTATCTTTTGACTTACTCCGGCGAACCAGCTTTGCTGCCTTACGCTTCTTACAGCGATATTCTTCCTTGGGGAACTCTACGTTGCAACATCCCCAATTATGCTTCCTTCTTTCTCCTAACTGCTTCTTTAACCTCACTGTTCCACCAAGCATCACCTTGAAAGTTACCCACTGTTGCAGTACCACAGACCTCTTCAGGAGCAGTGACAACACAGTTCTTAAAACATTCCCACTTCTTTTCTGCATTCCTCTCACATGACTTCAGTTCCTTCAGTCGTTCTCTGAGTAAGTTAGCATAATGCTGATGATCTTCCAGGAAGCCTTTCAATCTTTATTCTTTCCACCCTAGGCCTCTTCCTATTCCTTTTCCTCCAACCAACATTCAGTTTCACCCGTGACACTAACAGGTGAGGATGAGAGCCATCATTTGCACCTCTTATCACATGGGTATCAACAACTAAGTGTTTCAGACGCTGATCATAAACAACAAAATCTATTGCACTCTTTAATCCAAGAGTACGATTTTCCCAAGTGCATGTGTGGATATACTTTCGGTTCAAAAACGCATTGGATACCCACAATCCATTTTCAATGCAGAGTTCAATTAATTTTTCACCATTATCATTCACACCAGGATAATTAAACTTACCCAGAACGTTATCAGAAATCTTATTCTGAACACTTAGTATTGAAATCCCCTCCTATAAGAACTTTCTCTTTAGCACCAAACTGGCTCAAAACAGCTTTTATCTCATTTCAAAATTCTGAATCACAAGGAGACCTTTACACATCTCTTCTGCTTCTGCCTCAGAATCAACTTTGCTTTCATTATCTAATAAATCACAGAAGTACTCATCACATTTTTAGCACGTCTTTTGTAAAAAAAGATCGTGCTTATGTTATCGGTTTGTCCGTCCGTCAGTCCGTCCGTCTGTACCCACGAAATCTCTGCAACTATTAGTCCGATTTGAAAAATTCTTTTTGCATTGGGAAGCTTGAAATATACGAATGATGATCCTTGATTTCGTTTTCTTTTTACGATGTGCAATTTCGCCGCTAGGGGGCGTATATGCAGATGATGTCGAATTCAAAAATACGTTTTATTTCACATTTTTGCTTCTAAACATCCGATTTAAAAAAATATTTTATCTTTCGATTCCATTTATATCGAAGAGTATTTTAGATATAGTTGCATTTTTAAATTACGCATAGATTTCCCGCTAGGGGGCGTAAAAGCAAATTACATTTTCCCCGATAACTCTTCTTCTAAAACTCTGATTTGAAATTTTTTTTTCTTCAGCGGATACACCTCCTGATGGAAAATCTTTTGCATATAATTGCTAATTTTTGGTAAAGCATACTTTGGCCAACAGGGGGCGTAAGCATTAATTTTTGCTTCTGATGTATTTGCCATAAAATCTGAGCTTCTAAAATATCGATTGAAAAAATTATTTCGTGGACTGATACCACTCACATCGTTAAACCTTTTCGGAACATTTGCTTCTTAAAATATTCCACAGTTTCTCCGCCAGGGGCGTAGATGCATATTTTATTTTTGTCAATATCTCTACTTCTAGGAGTCCGATTAAAAAAATTCCTTCTTTGTTGGATAATGTTTTCAGTGTGACATGTTTTTCATATAATTTAAAAATTTTCAAGTAATTCATAAACTCTCCGCTAGGGGGCGTAGAGGTAAATTGTGTTTCCCCCTATATCTCTGCTTCTAAATCTCCGATTTGAAAAAAGGCTTTCGGCACCGGATACAGCTCCTGGTGGGAAATCCTTTGCACATAATTTCTAATTTTTGTAAAAAATGGTTTGGCCATCAGGTGGCGTAAGTCTTAATTTTGCGCTTCTGATGTATTTGCAGCAAAATATGAGTTCCTAAAATCTCGATTGCAAAAAAAGTCGTTTGTTGACCGACAATACTCATGTCGAAAAACCTTTTAGGAACATTTTCTTCTTGAAATAATGCAGGGTTTCTACTTCAGGGGTCGTAGATGTATATCTTATTTTTGTCAATATCTCTACTTCTAAGAGTCCGATTTGAAAAATTCGTTCTTTGTTGGATAGTGTTTCCGATGCGAAATGTTTTCCCTATAAATCCAAAATTTTCAAGTAAATCAGAGACTTTCCGCTAGGGAGCACCAAGGTAAATTACGTTTTACGCGTTATTTCTGCTTCTAAAACTCCGATTTGAAAAATTCTCCCTGTATCGCATACAAGACCTGATGGAAATTTTTTCACATAATTTCTAATGTTTGGTAAAGAATAGTTTGGCCACCACGGGGCATAAGTGTTAATTTCTGCTTCTGATGTATTTGTAGTAAAATCTGGGCTCCTGAAAACTCGACGAATTTTTTTTTTTCTTGGACCGATACCGCTCATATGGAAAAACTTTTGAGAATACTTTCTTCCTAAAATAATGCATGGTTTTCCCACCAGGGGACGTAAAGTCACATCTTATTTTTGACGATATCTCTGTTTCAAGAGTTCGTAAGCTCATGATTCCGTTTACAGCAATATCTGAGAGATTAAAAACCCGACTGAAAAACTTCTTTCTTCCGTCAGATACTATTGTTTTCCATACCGGTTCCATTCACATTGAATAGCTTTGATAAATTTTATTTGTGTCAGAACGGATTGAAAAGACGTGCTTGTTACACCCGAAAATTCGGTGTCATCTTTCTTGTTCATTTATGTCATTGAGTTTCCATATCATTTCTCCGAACCCATACACTACAACATTTACCGTTTTATGAAGTTTCACTTTCAAATGAATCCAGAGAATTCTCTCACTTATGCAGCTGCAATGAATCAAGTTGTTCTTCATACACTGCCTGAGAGAGAAAATGCCACACCATAAAGGAATGCTCGAAAATAGACCAAACTGCACACACAGATAGCCAACTACGTCCTGAACAAATGATTTGTCACTTACAGACTAAGCTACAGCAGCCGAATATGTAGGATGATCAATGATGAGTGTGGCTCTCATTTTGTGCGATACAGAGTTGAATCCGACGTGGCATCGTGGCAATGAGACTCAGAATAGAATCCTGCGGACCATGTGGTATTGATCCGAGTTCACAGTTCATCTTCGTTTTGCGGGGGTGGGAGGGTACTGAACCGACGTCTAATTGTGTCCCACAGATGCTCAATGGGCGAGAAGTCGAGGGATCGTGCTGGCCACGGAAGCATCCGCACACCGTGTAAAGCTTTCAGGCTGATCCGAGCAGTATGCGGCCTGGCGTTATCCTGTTGAAAAACGGCGTTTGGGATGCCCTGCAGACACGGTAGTGCCACGGGCATCAGCACCTCGTCAACATAGCGGCGTGCCGTCAATGTGCCCGTAATGCGTACCAGCGGTGAGCGGCTGTTGGCACTGATAATACCCCACACAATGATTCCACGTTGCCGGGCAGTATGGCGCTCCCCAATGACGGAGGAATCTGCCCATTGGCCACGTTGTCTCCAGACTCTCACACAGCGATCATCCGCGGTGAGAGAGAATCGCAATTCGTCGCTGAACACCATATTGTTCCATTCGGTACATCCACACAGCTCTGGATCGACACCACGTCAAGCGGTGACGACGACGGCTGGCTGCTAAGGGTAGCCTTCGCAACGGACGGCTGGACAGCAAACAAGACTGAGCCAATCGGCACGACACAGCCTGCGTCGATATCGGAGCATCCAAATCTCTCCGTACATTCCGCAAAATGTCGCCCGTTGTGGCATGTGGGTCCGTTACGGCATTACGTCGGATGCGACGATCGGTGCGCTCGGACGTCCGTCTCCGTGCTCCAGTCCTACTATGACATTGCACAGATCCTTCCTGGAACTTCTGTCTCCAAATGCGACCGACGGTTGTTGCATTACGTTGCGTTTCTTGTGCAATACGACACAGGGACCATCCCGCGGTACGAAGGCCTACGATGACACCTCTCCTGAACTCATCCGTTTGACGAAATCGCGTACGACGGCGTTTTAGCGTCATTGGCACCCCCTTATTCGTTATCCAGACACGGTTACAGCAGAACCACTCGCTTCTCGCGGCCGTGACGACGTTTCGACTGATGGCCCCACAGGCTGGTTGTCTGCTTATGTCCCGCGCGCCGTTCGTGCGATTGGCCTGCAATCATTTGCATAATTTGCATGGCGCTGCGTTCAAGTCTTCGTGGTGTGGTATTTTCTCTGTCAGGCAGTGTATTTTCACTTAAAATCGCACCTACACCACCAGCCTGTTCTGTCGTATTATCCAACACTCCAGACCAGACATTCACCGTTCCATTCATTTCTTCCATTTTAAATTCTTGCTTTATAGTTTCACTTAGACACAGCACATCCAATCTGTACTTATTGCTTACTTGAATCACTTGATTTATATTTCCACTTATGCCTCTAGTATTCAATACACCAATCATACACTCACTCGGCCAAGATATCTTTCTCATATGACGTCTTGAAGTTCCATGTCGATTTCGTGGTGGACCATCCTTTTCAAATGTGTTAGGTCCACCATATCCCACACTTGAGTCATAAAGTTTCTTTCTTTGACATTTATGCTGTTTTATCTGTAAAGTAATAAACTGTAGGCGACCTCCTTTAGTCGTAGGCGACTGTGCGACGCATACCATTCCATAAAACCGTAAATGTTGCTCTTATTCTGCCAGTTTCGATACATTGCGTTATCCAGACGATTGTGAGCCATTTATGGAAGTCACTCACCTGGATGGCCTCACTGTAATCCCCTGTCTGGAAATGTGACTGCACATGTGTCCCCCGAGGAAAGACAGAATGAAGCGGAAGGAATGGGTGACCTAAATTTTAGCCGGGAGGCCGAGGGGCTGGCGATGCCCAGTGTCCGCCGCCTTAGCGTGCTCCTTCCGGTGCATGGCCAATGATTCATAGCATTGGCCATTTTTAACAAGTATGATTCATAGCAGTCTGAGATCGAATCCTCAACCAACTGAATGGCAGCTGTCAGCTGTAACCAAGAGGCCACTTGCGGACAACGCAGATCTGTTCTTCTGATTTTAAAGCATAAAAGCAAGGTATGCACTTTTCTCTTACACAATTAAGCGAGGCAGACTGTAATTCTAAATGTCTTCGCTTTCTATAATTGCTGATCGCCTTTATCCTCTTCATTTTTTTTATTATGTAATCAAATTGCGTTAATCTTACCTCGCAGGCAACGAACTGAGGAATTTTATTTCACAGAAAAAGTCAAAGCAAAGGTGTGGTTTAGTTTTTTATTGTTGGTATTACGCAAATCGCAAACAACAAACTTTACTCCTGTTAACCTAACAAAAGCCATAAATAAAGCTTTCTTTTGTTTTTCTTTTGCTTTTTTAACAGACTGATAGATAAGTAATACGCCCACCTCTCGTCAAATAACTCTGAACCTTCTGCAATATTTCTTAACCACTAATCAAGAATTTTCACCCTAAATATGGGCGTCTTCAGTATATCTCTAAGAAAAACATGGCACGCAGTTGATATATACGGCCCCTAGAGCGCGCAGGTGGCAAAAAGGGGGTGGGGGAGGAAGAACGTCTAATTAGTAGCGTTCTTAAGACTGCATGCGGTCGCGAAGTAGGAACCGGGGGGTGGGAAGCGGTAAAGTGGGCGGAACGGGATGTCAGCATTTATCTGCTCTTCTATCTTCTCTGGGCATTCCCCAGTCAGTTGATGGCTGTGTGGTCCGCTCTTGCAGATGTTACTATCGGGGTGATGGAAAATATATCACGTTTAAGAATGTCCCGCTGAGTACGACTTCCAACGACAAAAGATTCACCTTCTTAAGGTCTCCCTCCTCGCATCTCAAAAGGATCTTGGAGCAAAGGACAACGGGTGTGGGGTGGTGGGCATGGAGGTTTTGGGGGAAAGGCTGCGTTGATCATACGTTCATTGTCACCGAGGTGCGATGTGGGAAGAGAAGTGCATGTTCGTTACCATCAGCTCTAACTACGCAGGGTGCTCTTACCTGCTCCATCTGCTATTTCTTAATCCTTGCGCATTAGTTTGGAAAGCCAAGGTCATTGCCGAGGGTCAGCCAAGCCCACATTTGCAATTGACCTCTTCTGTTCTTCGTTTCGTTTTATTCCTCTTTCTTTTTCCTCGTTTTTTTTTATATGGTCCCTATTCTCTCGTGTCTCCTCACCCCTGTGACCTTTTTCCAGAAAAATGCCTCGGATTGTGCCTTACTCAATGGCAAATAAATGACAGCGAGGAGGTGAATTCCTACAATGCTTTGGTGACTTTGTTATGGACAATTGGTATCCTGGTGAACGATGATATTTATTTTCTTGTTTTTTTTTTTATTGTTTTTTTTTTTTTTTTATTTTGTGTTTTTTCAGTGACCTCTGATTTACGACCCTGAGCACAAACATTAACCTCTAATGGAAACTAGCGCCACCATATCTTTGGTTATTCTTCATTACGGCAAGCAGAGACTTACTAGGCATTTCTACGCCCACGGCAAACTGTAAAATATTGCGCCCCCCCTTCTGTTTATATTTTCACTAATTTTACAGTTGTATATATATATATGTATCATCATCATCATCATCATCATTAACCATTATCACTCCACTGCTGCATGAAGTTCTCCCCAAGTTTCTTCCACAACGGTCAATATTGCGCCAGTCTCCTCCATGTCACTCTTGTATGTTTCCGAATTTCATTCATCCATCTCTTATTAGGTCTTTTTGGATGTAGGTAAAAATACCCCCCGTAGAAAAAATTCCCCGGAGAAAACACCCCTGAAAACTGAAAAGCGAAAAAATGCCCCCGGAAAACACACAGGAACACTGATGTGTGGCACTGTTCCGGTGTGGCAATTTACCGGCAACCCTGCCACACATCTTTCAGCAACTTGGCTACAAAAGTTCAAAGGGGGGGGGGTCTATAAAGATACAAAATTTGTTTAACGGCCAATCTTGCGCCAGTCTCCTCCATGTCACTCCTGTATGTTTCCGAATTTCATCCATCCATCTCACATGTGGTCTTTTTGGATGTAGGTAAAAATACCCCCGAGAAAAAATACCCCCGGAGAAAATACCCCTGTAAAGCGAAAAAAATGCCCCCGGAAAAAATACCCCCAGAACAAACGGTTCACTGTAAACTGCCACACAGGAACACTGATGTGTGGCTGTGTTCCGGTGTGGCAATTTACCGGCAACCCTGCCACACATCTTTCAGCAACTTCGCTACAAAAGTTCAAAGGGGGGGTCTATAAAGACACAAAATTTGTTTAACGGCCAATCTTGCGCTAGTCTCCTCCATGTCACTCCTATATGTTTCCGAATTTCATCCATCCATCTCACATGTGGTCTTTTTGGATGTAGGTAAAAATACCCCCGAGAAAAAATACCCCCGGAGAAAATACCCCTGAAAAGCGAAAAAATGCCCCCGGAAGAAATACCCCCAGAACAAACGGTTCACTGTAAACTGCCACACAGGAACACTGATATGTGGCTGTGTTCCGGTGTGGCAATTTACCGGCAACCCTGCCACACATCTTTCAGCAACTTGGCTACAAAAGTTCAAACGGGGGGGGGGGGGGGGGGTCTATAAAGATTGCCGTTTCTGGGCCTACATTGATTACTGAATTGGGAACTCCAAAAGAATTTCGTGAAAACGTTCCATGTAAGCCAAGCGAGAATTGTACTTTAATTTGAAGAAATAAATTGCCGAGGATCCGAGGTACACTTGGTTTGATGAAGGGGGCAAAGACTCTACCCTGAACTTCCGTAATATTATATTCTTGGCCGCTGGAGTCTGTCAGTGAATCCAGGAAGTTCCCCTTGAAGTGTCCGCGAGGTCCATGAGCTGGGGGGGGGGGGGGGTGGCTTTCCCCAAAAATGTTAAAATTTACGTAGAGCTGTAAACATTAGTACCATGCTTTATATAATGATTTTCTGCACACGACCACGAATTTTCAAGAGAGTGGGGTAACCCCCGCCCCCGTTTCTAAGAGCTATTCAGGGGTAACATCGGGGATACACTGACCGACTCTAGAGGTCCAGAATATAAAATTACGGAAGTTGGTGGTAGAGCACTCCAAACCAAGCACCTCGTATCCCTTTCACAGGCTTCACCAAATCTCTGGGGGAGGGGGAAAGGGCATTCATAGTTTGCCATTAAACACAACATGAAGCACAGAAATTGCGAGCAAATCCCTTACCTTGAAGACTTGTCTGCGCTCTTAGAAACTTGCACCCCACCCCCCTGAAAATTCGTGGTCGTGTACACAATCATTATGTAAAGCATGGTTCTAATGTTTACAGCTCTACGTCCATTTTAACATTTTGGGGGACCCCCCCCTCAAAGCTCACGGACCTCGCGCGGACGCTTCAAGGAGGAACAGCCTATATATACTGTAAGACTCCAGCGGCCCGGAATCTAATATTACGGAAGTTGGGTTTTGAGCCCCCTCCCCCTCCAAACCAAAAGTACCTCGGACCCTCGGCAATTTATTTCTTCAAATTAAAGTACAGTTCTCACTTGGCTTACATGGAACGTTTTCTCGAATTTCGTTTGGAGTTCCCAATTCAGTTCTCAATATAGGCCCTGAAATGGCAATCTTTATAGCCCCCCCCTTTGAATTTTTGTGTGTGACCAAGTTGCTGAAAGATGTGTGGCAGGTTTGCCGGTAAATTGCCACACCGGAACACTGCCACACATCAGTGTTCATGTGTGGCAGATTACAGTGAACCGTTTGTTCTGGGGTATTTCTTCAGGGGGCATTTTTTCTGCTTTTCAGTTTTCAGGGGTATTTTCTCCGGGGGTATTTTTACTGTTTACCGGTCTTTTTGGATGTAAGTAAAAATACCCCTGGGAAAAAACACCCCCGGAGAGAATACCCATGAAAACTAAAAAACGGTTAAAATATCCCCGGTAAAAATATCCTCAGAGATAATACCCCCAGAACAAACACTCGTATCTCTTAGTATCATGCATTTTTACAGTTACCTTCGATCCTTTCTCCGTTCGTTAATAACAGTCCACACGCATAAACTGCATGCGGTGAAACAGAATGAAAGGAAGTCATTCCTGCAGTAGTACTAGAGCGATTTACTTGTGTTTTTATTTACTTTCAATGTGTGAAGTTTTTATTTTTTTATTGGATGCTGGCTTTCGGAGTAACAAATCACGAAATAGAGCAGCAGCAGATTGTAAAACAATTACAAATTAAACAGCACTAAAAGATCAACCTCTTATTTTACGAAGTTCCTTTCGGAGCTCTAGGGAAAATATTATTTATTTGCCTTAGAATTTTTATCGGACAGGGTAGTAGTACGAAATTGAGTGCTATTTTAGTAGGGGTTCGGACATTTGCGCACCGGACTTTTGGGCACAAATGTTTAAGGGGCCGTATAACAATTGCCGTTTCTTGGCCCAATAGTAAGAGTTTTGACCGAGAAAATGTTCGCCGTAAGTTACTTAGGCACTCAATATTTACGGGCACGTGTCTACTCAGCAAACCTGTCGGGGAGGGGGGGGGGGTAATACTAAAAGTGTAAAATATGAAAATTTTCTCGTCCGATCGGGAGATTTTCAGCATTTATAAACTACAACTGGAAACATTATCTCAAGGCAAGAACCTACTGAGCAAACCTGTCGGGGATGGGGGGGGGGGGGGGTTATTTGAAGGCATGTGCTTACTCAGCAAACCTGTCGGGGAACCAAAATTGTAAAACATGAAGAATTTCTCTTCCTACCCGGAGATTTTCATCATTCACATGCCTTCAGATAATGCGTCGAGTTGTAGCTGCTAAATGCTGAAAATCTCCCGATCGGACGAGAAATTCATCATATTTTACACTTTTGGTATGCCCCTCCCCACACACACAGGTTTGCTGAGTAGGCACATACCCTCAAATAATGTGTTCAGTTGTAAATGCCAAAAATCTGCCGATCGGACGAGAAATTCTTCATATTTTACACTTTTGAAATCCCCACCCCCACCCCCACCGGGACGGGTTTGCTGCGTAGGCACATGCCCTCAGAACAGAAAATTTTTTGAGCTGCAGCTTGTAAATACTGAAAATCTCCCGATCGGACGAGAAAGTCTTCATTATTTACACTTTTGGTATCCCCCCCACATGCACATGATTGCTGAGTAAGCACATGCCTTCAAATAATGTGTCGAGTTGTAGCTTGTAAATGCCAAAAATTTCCCGATCGCACGAGGAATTTTTCATATTTTACACTTTTGGTATTACCCCCATCGCCGACATGTTTCCAGAGAGTGCACATGCGCTGAGAAAATTTGTCGAGTTGCAGCTTGTAAATGCTGAAGATCTCCCGATCGGAAGAGAAATGAGAAATACTTGATATTTTACGCTTTTGGTATTCCCCCCTAGTTTCCTGAGGCAGAAGACGCCCTCAGGCAATTCGATGACTTGTAGCTTGTAATGGGTGAAAAACTCCCGATCGGACCAGAAATGCTTTATATTTCATATTTTAGGTTTTGAGCCCCCCCCCTCCCGACAAGTTTCCTGGGTTTGCTCATACTCGCAGAGAATTTGTTTAGTTATAGTTTATAGAAAAATATCGTAAATAAGAAAATACGAAATTACGGACATTTCATGTGTGCTTGGGGGGGGGGGGGTAAGAAAAATCCTTACCTCCTTCAAGGCTGTCAAACATTGAAAAAAAGGTTTCGTCTATTTTATTGTTTCAAATTTATAAAAAAATTGGCTATATTAACGTGGGGGGGGGGGTGTCTCCCATGGTCACCCTTGGTGCTATGTAATCATGAATATGATGTAATCCATATTCATGATTATGAGCTATGTAATCCCGATCCAGGAAGACGAAATTGTCAAGTTTTCGGATATTATGCTTGTCATATTTACACCCAAAAAAACGTATTGTCATCTTCAAAATTTGTGCATTGTAATATTTTTTTTAATTTCAATTATAATTGTCGTTTGTCTTACTGGAAACGTTTTCTCCATTCAATTCCCCTCACAGCGAAAAAAAAAACGGCAATTTTTGTACGGCCCCTCAAGATTTGTGCCAAAATGTCCGGTGCCCAAATGTCCTGAACTCATTTTAGTATTGTCGACATAGTAGATCCCCGATTTCTTTAATAAAGTGTAATGTTCTAATATACAGCGATATTACAAGTGTTGAAAAATAAAATTGTTTATGTATGCACACAATCACCCTTACAAGTGAAAACCACAAGAATTCTGTTTGATATTTTTTTATGGTGCACTTACAAATATGTTATGACGTTGGAAAATATGATCACAACATACTTGTTCTGTTTGACTTTTTTTTTTGGCTTACTCACACACGCACAATTGTCAATAACAGTAATACGAATATGGCCACCATATAAATACTCTTGTTTCGAAATGCACATACCCATCTCCCAAATTCTAATTTTTGCCTAAATTCAATATTTACCTTCAATTTTGTTATTGACATTAATTTTTATAAATATCCATAAACTTTCTTTGTTTTCGTCACAACAAAAGCATTCAAATGCTAATAGTTAGATCTGGTTTTTCTTAAACCCCAAGTCCCTTGTAAACACCGGAAGTGAAACAATGTATTGTATTCTCCTTATTAGTTGCCATTACCTATTTTTTACAACAAATATTAAAATTGTAACCGTAAATTTCCCCTCCAAGAAAGTACGAAACTTTTTATTACATTCAGTCACTGGCGCACAGTAATCAAGAAAACTTACGTGAATATATTTTATTTGATGTACACTTCTCCTACTTTAATACAAGAAGTGGAAAGGAAGGGTTTACAGTGGTCATTGAAATATCATCACAGTTCTTTGAATGCCTTCAATGTCTTGAAAAATATTTTCTGTAAAAGCCATCTTTAATGTAAGGAAAAGAAAGGAATCACAAGGTGACAAAGCTGGAGAATCGGGGGATGGTTCAGCACACACACATGTTTTCGGGCCAAAAATTGTTGCACGGTGATTGCTCTGTGGGGATTCTGTGGGCGGATACATTATCGTGCAGAAGGAACAATTGCCCGTCTGTATTCAGGCCTGACACGAACAATCTTCCTTCACAAGCGTTTCAAAATGGACAAATAAGCAATGCTAGACACAGTTTTCATTTTGGACTTCCGTAACCTGACCTTCTTTTTTTGGGGGTGACTGTGGCAACTTCCACTGCGCACAATTTTTTTTCATATAAGAAAAAGCTAGTTTCATTTTAAATTGAGTATTAAAAGAGGGAGATGTGAGTATTTGTTCTGGGGTATTCTCTCCGGGGGTATTTTTTTCAAAGCGGAAGAAATACCCCCGTCCAATGGGTTTTAGTTGATTGCACACATAAATCGCTCTAGTACTACTGCAACAATGATTTCCTTTCATTCTGTTTCACCGCATGCAATTTATGCGTGTAGATTGTTATTGACAAACAGAGAAGGGGTCGAAGGTAACTGCAAATATGCATGATACTGGGAGATGTGAGTGTTTGTTATAGGGGTATTCTATCCGGGGTATATTTTTACCGAGGGTATTTTACCTGCTTTTCGGTTTTCAGGGGTATTCTCTCCGGGGGTATTTTTACCGGTTACCGATCTTTTTCTGGGTCTTTCCCTGTTCCTCGGAATCCGACTTATAAGTAAGTATGACAGACTTATATATACACTATATTGACAAAAGTCACCGGACTCTTCGAAGAGAAACACAACATAGCATTTCTTGACATACATTAGTGCGGTGTCGGTCCACCTTTGGCCTGCACGTGTCTTCACGAGCTCCGTGTTTGAGTGCTTCACGTACGTGTTTTGTGTGCCCCATCATTGTTCTTCCGTGTGTGTGCAGAAGTTAAAGGTCTGTACTTTCGTTTAAAATCCCTCACGAGTTGGCGAGTGCTTATTTTTTTTTCTCATTATCACTGTTTTAATTTACACACCGAGCTGGTCGTTTTTCTTCGTTAACCCTTGCCATTGAATATGACATCTGCCGATGAGGGCGCTGTTCCCGCTCGCATCGCCGCAGCTCCTTGCGTCGCCTCTTCAACGACAGACGCAGCCGATCAATCATCTTCGCTTGCTAGTGGAGAGCCTCTAAATTTTCCTCCTGTCATTTGCACGTCTTCTCCTGATCAGGTCTCCGACTCTGCCATTGAGAATGTTGATGCGAAGTCCATGGCCTCTGGTGACGTTGATGAATTCATGGACGTCTCTGATAGCGTCCCTAATCTGTCCTCTACAGTTTCTACTGCCTCTGCTTCCAGTACATTGTCTCATGCTGCGTCAATGCCTTCCAGAGGAGGCGCTTCTCCACGCACGTATTCTGCGGCTGCCTCTGGTATTCCACCGGCTTCCTCCTCGTCTCGTCTGCCGCCCTATGGATTCTTACGTTACTCTCAACGGTGACACCATCTTATTAGATATTCCCGAGAACTCTCCTGCTGGTCAACGTCTTCATTCGACCCTCGAGTTGGGTGTTTGTTTTGATGCGCTGCCCAACACTCCTTTGAAGCAGTTTAGCTCCGCTCTCAAGAAGATGCTTTCTTATGGTGCCATCACCTACCTCACCCGAAAGCCACGAACTGTGATTGTTTATTTTTCGACGAAAGAATATGCCGAACTTGTATTCTCTCGGGGCCTATCATATGGAGATCGTCACCTCTTAGCCGAATCCATCACACAGCGTCCTGTTCTGGTCTCTCTACATCCGATCCCCCAGGAGATCTCTGATGATATGCTGTGTGCTGCACTTAGTCGATGCGGCAGGGTAGTCGGCCCAGGGAAGACTCTCTCCTCTTCCCCCTCTTACTCCGATGATAACCAATTCTGTAGCTTTCATGTAACTGCTCGTATCATCTTCCCGTCGGAAGAGCATCTCATAAAGTTTCCACGGTTCCTCAATGTTCGTTGCCGTAACGAGCGCCGCCGGATTGAGCTCCTCACCTCTGCTCATTGCTCACGCTGAAAGGCTTACGGCCATCAGCAGGCTTATTGCCCCCATGCAGAGTCACTGACTGCTGCAGCTCAAAGGCAGCATTCTACCTCTTCCTCCGTTTCTGTTGCCATGCCTCCTCCTGCGTCTGCACCTCCTGGACCCGGTTATGCGGAAAATCTGATTAAAGCCTTCGATCAACATGCGTCTTCCGATGTTGCTTTCTCCACTCTGTCGGATTTTCCTCCGCTTGACTCCTCTCTCCATCAGAGGACAACACGGCTGATCTTCAAGCTACATTCACAGTCGGCACTTTTGCTCCCGGGGATGATGTGGACCTTTCCTCTGATTTCACTTCTCGTGTGTCATCGATCCACGGCAAACGTCGCTCTACTACCAGTACCGAGGCCCGGAGGAAAAAGAAGAAATCACCTTCTCCGACTGGCAGCCCACATCGTTCCACCCGTCTAGCAGGCTCCAAGTATCCCCTGCCACGTTCTAGCTATTCCTCTTCAAAGTCCAAGGGTCCTCTGCCGACGATTGAAAATTTCTCGCTTCTGCTTACCAATGCCTTTCTTCCTTCAGAGCCTGTCTCCTCTGAAGATCTTTACGAGTTTCTCACTCATAAAACAAATCGGGAGGCTTCTCTCATCTTTTTACAGCAGTTCAAAGCAGTTCTTCTCGAGGTCTTCGACCAAGCAGCTTCCATACTCAAATTCCTTCGGCATAATGCAAAGCAATCCGACTACGTCTTGTGGTGTCGTGGTATCATCAATCGCCTCGACACATTCCTGAAAGCTGCCATAGCTGCCCTTCATCCGATGTCGGACTTACCCATTCAAGGTCGCCACTCTGAATTGTAGGGGGTTTGCCAACCCCCTCGCTAACGCTCTCTTTCTGGAAGATCTCTCGCCTCTTGGGGCCGACTTACTCCTTCTACAAGAGACGAACTGCCACTCCTCGACACTTTTGCATATATGGCGCACTTGGGACTTCACCTTTTACCATGCTTTCCCTTACTCTGTGCACGGTGGTACAGCAAGAGTATCAGTCTGTTATCTCCGCATGCCGTGAAAGCTCCTTCTATGCTACGTGGTCACCAGTGACCCCGTGGTTCGCTCTTACATCAAGTCCGTTACATCTCACGGTGAGTTAAGACTCTGCATTAACTTTTTGTTGTTCTTTCGCACTGCGGTGCCCCGCCTGTGATCATTTTGTTCTTCCTCAAGCATTGCTCTGTTTGCATCACGGTGTAAATTTGTCATTACTCATTCAATGTACAAATCATCGCGTTTAACAGTTTGTATCATTCCTGCTTTTTTTTTTTTTTTTTTTTTTTGAGACGATTTCATGTTGCTCGTCTCTTCTGTTTTGTTATATTACAGCGATTCTGAAACCACCTTTGTCCTTAATGCATGCACTGACCCTTTCAGACATGCTTTCGACAAGGTTTTGGAACACAGCGATACGTATGCTTTTCCATTCAGTACATAATACTACCGCTAACTGTTTCTTGGTAGTAGGTCTTGGTTCCAAACTTCTTATGCTGCGCTCTAATTCCTCCCATAGGTGTTCTATGGGTTTAAGATCAGGGCTCTGTGTTGGCCAGTCCGCACACGATACGGAATTACCGTCAAACCACGCCGTAACAGTCTTTGTTTTATGGCTCGGTGCATTATCCTGCTGGTACCAACAAGGCTCGGTTCCATAGTATTGCCACAGAGTTAGTAGGGCATAATTGTCCAGAATATGGAGGTAGACGTGCTGGTTGACAGGTTTCTAAACGATAACCAATAGGCCGATACCATACCGTTAAAAACGACCCCACACGAGTATACTGCCAACTCCAAACTTGACCTTAGGAAGAGTACACTGTGGTAAATAGTGTTTCCCCGGATACCGCCATACCCACACACGGCCATCAGACTGATGTATCGTGTATCTGGATTCATCAGTCCATATAGAACCCGTTTCCATTGATCTACGGTCCACGATAAATGTTCTTTACACCATGCTAAAAGACGAGTAGCATTCCGAGTGGAGATGAAAGGCTTACGAGCAGCCGCAACACCATGGTAATCGAGGAAATGAAGTTCTCTGCGAATGGTACGTGTACATACAGAGGTTCGAGCATTTTTACTCACCTGTACACTGAGGTCTTGTGCAGTTCTCCGGCGATTAGCGGTAAAGACTCTCCTGAGGCTTCGACGTTCTTTATCACTGATTTTCTTTGGTCTGCCGGTAAGTTTTGCTGCTTCAGGCGCGCCATGTGTCTTCCACTTATTCAGTACATCCAAAACAGTTGACTTGGGTATGTTTAAACGCCTCTCGGTTGCTTTTATTGACAACCCACTAATATAACACCCAACAATCTTTCCTTTCTCAAAGTCAGTTCTCTCCCGCCGCGACATTTTCACTCACCCTCACATTGCGATATGATTGCGGTCAGTTGCAGGCTTGTTTTTATACCGTTTGCAGCTGTACCGCGCATCTTAACAACGCAGCGATTCCGTTCGTTTGCTTTTAATGGGGTGTCCGGTGACTTTTGTCAATATAGTGTATATATACATTACTAATTTGATAGTCATGTACATAGTCGTGCATAAGTACACACTGCACGACGAAACAAGATTAATGTCATATCAAACTGCAACTGTTTGGGGATCCAAGAAAACTCCCATACTTTCTCGTGCTGCTGAGCAAAGTGCACAGGGCGGAAAAATTCCACACCGGAAAGCTGCTACACCTTGGACGAGAGGTCAGAGTTTTTGGTGTGGGAGTTTTTCGCCACCCACTGTTTGGGGTTCGAACCTTCGGTACCTCATCAAACTGAACGAAGCAGCAGGTAGTTGTGGCTCGCAGTCACAATAATGATCGAATAGCCCCCACAAAAATGTTTGCGAGTTTAACGACCATCGTGAGCAACTGGATGAGCTATAAGCAGTAGCTCTTCTCCAATTTAGGGTCACATTTTCCAGGGAAGGGAGAAAGCCAGTGCCATAAGACAAATAGAACATCCACACCTCACGGGATTCGAACCTGGACCCCTCTGGGAAGAGTGGTGAGAAGCCAGTGCCGTAAGACAAACACAACATCCATGCCTCACGGGATTCGAACCCGGACCCATCTAAAGAGAGTCAGAAGACAGCGCTTAGACCATTACGCCACCGGGCATCCCCTAGAGGATATTCAACTATGTGAAGTACACTTCTTACTTTCAAAGTACGTGCAGTCCACCCAACTAAAGAAAAACCACAGGCCCCATTATTGTCGACGAAAACCGTGGTTCATCTTTAGTTGGACGGTCTATACAACCCGGACTTCATTTCCGAATATGAAGCACTAACATTCTCTAAACATCTTGAGGAAGAAATGCGAATTTTAAGCTGCCATTGTTACCGAAACATATTTAATGAAAATTCTGTAAATGGGAAAATGACGAAAATTAAGGCTAAAAAACTGTCAAAAACAGTTTAAAAAATTTCAATTCTAGTTTTAATCAGAATTTTGCGCCTTCTGGAGATTCGCCCTGGGCAGCGGTCCCCGTCTTCCTCGCTCTAGTTACTCGTCTAGCGGCAAGCCTAGAATTTTCGAAGAATTTTTAACCATATTTCTTTTTCTTTCCCTCGTTGAACAAAAGGAGCCAAACAACAGTTTCGTTTTTTAGTGCAAAACTCGGTGTGAAACACATTTGTGTTTGCATTCTTTTTTCCTTGGCTAAAATGAGCTCTCGTCTTTTCTCTCACGGATTTTATTACTCAGTAGTGGCCAAAATTGTGGAAACCTTTTTGGAAAAAGTGTATTTTTGAAGTTTGATGGCTCATAACACCACTTTTTGTTGGAGTAATACCATAACATTATATATCAATGGAAAGATAATTTCATCAAAAATGTAATGCAATAACTTTTATGAAGGATTTTGTATTAGAACAGCAGTTATAAAGAAGAAAAGTGAAACACGTGGAAAAAATGAAATATACAAAAATGCTCACCATGTCAGTTAATACTTAGTTGGGGAAGCTTTAATTACGGCCTTACAGCGCCTTCCCATGGAGTGAACCAAGTTTTTAGTTCTGCAGCTGTTATAATGTGAAACCAGGATTGAATTATTGCTTCTATTAATTGGATTTTATTGCTGGGTTGCTTCTGCTTAACAAGTTTCTTTAGTCAGCTCCATAGATTTTCGATGGGGTTAAGGTCTGGCCTATTCCCAGGCCATTCCAGCAGTAGAATATGATTATCTTGAAACCACTTTTTGCACACAGTAGCAACATGATATGGAGCTGAATCCTGTTGAAATATAAATGCTTCATTATTTTGGAAAAGATCACATGCGGAAGGCTTCCGTTTGGGCCCAAGTAATTCATTCATGTATTTTTGGCCATTTATATTCCCATTAATCACGCAAATTCTACCCACACCTTTTGATGTCATACAACCCCAGATCATAACACTAACTGGGTGTTCCATAATACATGTAATGCAATGAGGATGTAAATCTTCTCCGATTCTTCTCCTTACGTATTTTTTGCCATCACTACCAAACAGGGAGACTTTGGTCTCATCATTCCAAATAGCACTGTCCCATTGTTCCGCTGTCCAGTTAACATGGGTTTTAGCCCAGTTTAATATTTTCAACTTTTGTTTGAGAGATAAAAATTGCTTTTTTTGTGGAATTCTAGCTTTTAGACCAAATTCCTGCAGTTTGCGCCGAACAGTCCTTGCACTCAACTTCACATTGCATTGCGCCATTTCACCTTGTATACACATAGATGATTTTCTTCTGTCATCTAGGCACAGTCTCTTAATTCTTCTATCATCACTTGCTGTTGTGCACCTTTTCCTGACTTTACCAGTCTGGTTTCGTAGTGACTGAGTCTCCTTATACCTCTTCAAAAATTTAGAAATGTCACCTTTGGTTACGTTTCCACCAATTTTTCTTCTAATTTCTTCATAACTGAAGCTTTGTTCACTTAATAGTACTGTTTTACATCGCTTTCTGGGTGACCAGTCAACTCTTTTCGCCATTTTTTAAATTTTATTACGTTTTACAAGCTCACTAAATGAAAGAACACACAAAAAAACAACCAACTTGATAGCAATCACATAACACACTGACAAATGCCCTCCTCTCAGCTCCAATACGTGAAATCAGTAGGTGGATCCTACTGTGACCTGATTGGTTCGTTGCCAAAACAAGATAACACCTGATCGGTTCTCTCAACACTCATGCTCATTGGCTACATTTAAATGAAGGAAAGGTACTTCATATTCACTTAGCAAGTTGTGCTTCCTTTTTCTGGTTTTTTGGCTATAACTTTTCATAGAATACAGATAATTGAACAAACTTTATTGCATTACATACTTACATACTTGATGAAAGTATCTTTCTGTTAATATATAATTTTATGGTATTACTAAAAAAAACGTGGTGTTATGAGCCATCAAACCTCAAAAATACACTTTTTCCAAAAGATTTCCACAATTTTGGTCACTACTGTGTTGTAGTAAAACTTCGTGTTTTTGAGGGGATGCTTAACGACTTCTCACACCTCAAATTTAGGGCCACTGGTTCAAGGGAAGGGAGAGATTCCTGTGCCGTAAGAAAAAGGCATCGCTCACGCCTCATTGGGGACTCGAACCTGAGCCCACTAGGACGGACGTTTAGAAGCCAATTATAGTGGGGAAGCAAGTGGTTTTCCGTGTGCTTTTTGTGGCACAACATTGCGGTTTGGTTTTTCAGAAACCTATGTACACGAAGAACAAGAATTGACATGTTGTCACTTCAGGAACTGCGACACACGGAGGGGTGGGGGGTGGTGGGAGGCGTACAGTTAGTTAATGTTTGAAAATGCACAGGCAAGAAGCCGCTAGTAGCAAAGTGGTGAAAACCCCTGTGCACCAAAACTTGTATGTTTAAATGTTAAACCAAGTATAGCCTTCATAACACTTATTTTCACGCAAAATTTAAAGAAGTGCCGTGATTAATGAAAGGTGAAACAAATTGTATTATTATTATTAATCACCAAACAGAAGTCATCGCTCCTTGCCAGTTAATAAGTGAGTCACGGGGAAATTCTCATCGGCCGCCACCGTGAACCGAACCCTGGATCTTTTAGTTACGTGCCGGACATGCTACCACTGCACCAGAGCGGGATCGAATTCCCCAGACCCACATGTGATTAATTGCCAAACCATATGGCAGGTTGCGTCATGGAGCCCCGCACAATGCTGGGGATTCACTAATGAGGGAAAGCAGCAACTGAACAAATAACTAGGTGGCGAATGAGTAATTAATTCATACACTCGACGTGG
The DNA here is from genome assembly GCA_039090855.1 of Macrothele yani. Lineage (NCBI taxonomy): Eukaryota > Metazoa > Arthropoda > Arachnida > Araneae > Macrothelidae > Macrothele > Macrothele yani. The sequence goes on along the minus strand of CM077025.1, from coordinate 122,575,029 downwards.
ATCAGCAACAATAAACAGAAGTAATCGCTCTTTCCACGTTAATAAGTCAGAATTTTTCCGTGACTCACTTATTAAAGTGGAAAGAGAATTTTCTCGTGACTCACTTATTAACGTGGAAAGATAATTTTCCCGTGATTCACGTATTAACGCGGAAAGAGAATTTTCCCGTGATTCACCTATTAACGCGGAAAGAGAATTTTCCCGTGATTCACGTATTAACGCGGAAAGATAATTTTCCCGTGACTCACTTATTAACGTGGAAAGATAATTTTCCCGTGACTCACTTATTAACGTGGAAAGATAATTTTCCCGTGACTCACTTAATAACGTGGAAAGATAATTTTCCCGTGACTCACTTATTAACGTGGAAAGAAAATTTTCCCGTGACTCACTTAATAACGTGGAAAGATAATTTTCCCGTGACTCACTTATTAACGTGGAAAGACAATTTTCCCGTGACTCACTTATTAACGTGGAAAGAGAATTTTCCCGTGAATCACGTATTAACGCGGAAAGAGAATTTTCATGTGACTCACTTATTAACGTGGAAAGATAATTTTCCCGTGACTCACTTATTAAAGTGGAAAGAGAATATTCTCGTGACTTATTTATTGAAGTGGAAAGAGAATTTTCCCGTGACTCAATTATTAACGTGGAAAGAGAATATTCCCGTGACTCACTTATTAACGTGGAAAGAGCGATACCTTTGTTTGGTGTTCCTGATCCATGTCGAGCGTCTGAATTAATTATTTTTTATCAAATTAAGACAAATGTAATACAATATTATTATTGCCTCTAACAGGCATTTGTAAATCAAAAATAATGTAAATCATTGACTATCATCATCTGAGATTATGTCTCCTGCTTCTACTGTTTGGTTTAGGCAAGCATTATTACTGTCATCGGGATCTGCATTCATGCAGTTGCAGAGGTCAGTGCATGGAAAACCATTACGTGTACATTTGCAAAGATGTGATGCGCATCCACTCTTCTTACACGAGTACTTTACTAGTTCCATAATAGAACTATCTTCCACCCATAATCCTGTGGAGGTGGAATCTCCGTATTTGGTACAATATCGTTTGGCCACACCATGGATTGATAATGTGGCCGCATAATTGCAAGTCGAAGCGCAAATTGTGTTGGTGGCATTTTTTTATTTTGGATTTTGCAATTTTCTTTTGAAATAGATACAAACGGACATCACCAACAATAGTTTTCACATTGATCGGTAAATATAGCATACATGTGAAGTGTTCTAATGCATCCACTACAGTATCAGACGGAATCGGTTTTAAACCTAAGTCAACAAATGCTTGTACAATATTTGAATTACAATGTCGAAAAGTCTCCCGACATGTAAGTTTGCCTTTTCCGACAAAACAGCCAGTGGTGTCACCGCAAGTGAAGGCATGAAAACCAGGCAAAGCACTACTCTGTCTGCTCCTAGAGTGTCATGTATAAGCTTCAGAGGAATGAGTTTTTTCTTCTGACCAACACCAACAATACATGCAGAGTCTGGACATAGCATGGGATACCGCCGAAGTGCGAGCATCACAACAGCTGTATCTGGTGAATGAATGTGAATCATTGTTGCTCCTCTACTGGTTGCATAAACAGCATGAAACATCATTTTTATATCAGCCTCTTCATGCTCACTAGCTAGATGTTGCACAGAATACTTAGTTGCTGCTAATTCACTCCTGAAAACCACAGAGAGATTATGTTGATGAGAAAATCTGTTAATAATCTCCTTTGATAGGTAGACTGTTAATTCTGACTTGGTTTGTGTATGTGATAGCAGCCTTTTCATTGACACATTCTTGATCATAGTACTATCTTTGATTTTATATGCTACTGCCTAACTGCCAGTTAGCCTCTTTGAACGTGTTTCATTTTTAAGTGACATTGCTAGGTCATATCTATGAAATACAATTTGTATTTCGGAGTAAGATCTGTACTTGGTCTGAAGTCTGTTAAGGAAATGATCAGCCAGCTCTGCACATGTACGGATTCAAGGTGGTTTATCTAAGGTTTGTAGAAGTGCCATGCCATATAAGATTTCAACCTTCATCATGTTCTTTTGGTGTGTTTCTTCTGTATCCATGTGCAGTTGGTCTTCCACCATAGTCTCAAGAATTACAAGAAGTGAACTCTTATTTTTTGTTAAGACAAGACCACATGCTGGTTTGAAGAGCGAGCGAGGAACCACAGAAAGCTCGTAATTCGTGATACCTTCTTTAAAATCGACAGTTGGTCTAGACTTAGCAATTAGAAGCAATCTTACGAATAAAGCACGATCTTTCTTTAGCTGCAATATTTTGGATTTCAGTGTTACAGCTACAGTTTTTTCCATTACCACTGCACATGTTCAGTTTTAACATCTTCATAGGAGACCATAAGTTTGTGGAATTAGTTTCTATTCTAGATTCTACAAACTCGTCATAGCCGCCCCGTTGGCGCAGTGGTCTAAGGCGTTGGCCTCTGATCATTCGTCCGTAAGGGGTCCGGGTTCGAATCCCGGTCAGGCATGGATGTTGTGTTTGTCTTACGGCACTGGCTCTCTCCCTTCCCTGGAACCAGTGACCCAAAATTAGGGATGGGCGACTGCTTATAGCCCATTGAGTTGCTCACGGTGGTCGTTAAACCTCCAATCAAAAAAAAACTCGTCATATGCTGTCTGCCCTGCAACATTTATGCGGCAAACGTCAGTTTCATGCTGTCATGCATTACAGCCTTTGTAACACAGTTCAATAAATTTTGTGATGTTGCTGTGAGCACACTTCCTTGTTGCTTAAAAGCATTAACAAGTCGCGCAAGATTTAGCTCTTGAAGTTTAGTAAAGGTCACCGTGTCTTCATGGTGACTACTTCTTTGTGTGGAGCGAACACCTGCCATCGCTTTACACTTTGCAGCTAGAGCAGCCATTGCTGGAGCAATAAGAAAAAATCGTGTACGGCCAGAGGGAATCTTTGTGAGATCTACTAAACCACCGCTGACCTTCATACTTCGGTTAAAATGTTCCAACGCATGGTCTGACCCTATAGCACAAAAGGATACTATGTTTCGATTAACGACCCAATTACCTTGTGCAAATTCGCTGAATACCTCTGCACTTGAAACCAGTAAGCTCTACCAGGTGTAATGGAATCATACGGGCATAGTGATGTGGAGTACATCTTTGCCCACGATAAACAAGTGTGTCAAGACATGAAAGATGGAGTTCCCAATTTCCTGTTCTTACTGCTTGAACAAACAAAGTTAAGTGCAACACCATTTGCATGTAAATTAGCACTGTTTTGGCACTAGGAAATTTTTCCAAAGTTGCATCAAAAGAGTTCATTTCTGAAAACATTTTATGGACGTTTCAAAATTCAACTAGTTTATAATGTGCAGCAATGACAGCACCTGTCTCCTTTTTAAGAAAAGCGTTTTCCAAGTTATTCACGGCTTCGTGTAGAAAGGCTGTAATATGTGGATTCTACATAGTAAATACATCGATATACAATTTGAATAGAGCCTGAAGAGTAATCATGAGTGCCTCTATTCCTCTCCGTACATGCTTCCCACCAAGAAAATTTGCTGTTGTTGCAGATCCATACAAATCACTTGCAATCCATGCAAAATCAATTCCACTATTTTCGATGAACTTGCCAATACACATCAGTGCAGCCATTGTTATATGTAGTTCTCCTGGTCGAAGCAGAAGATGATCTAAGATCTCTTCTACTCATTTGAAGTTGTTTTGCTGGTATATATAGACCTAAAGCTAATGTGATAACAGTTTTTGTTCCAGGTCCAGTGACATAAGTGTTAATATTTTGAGACTGCTTTAAAAGTGTAAGGAGAGTGGATTATTCTGTCGAAGGAGCAGGTATTAGCGGTACTACATGTACTCTGGTAAGGGGCAATGCTTTTCTGATGTGCGCATTGTATGCAGACCAAGTAGGGATTCGGATGCATTCTTTATGATTTTCATCTGTTCCATTTCCATCTTCATTAGCGACTGTGTTTCTATTCCCTAATGTCTTAGATGTAAAACCATATCTTTACGTCATTAAAATCGGCATTACCTTTGACTGAAGGTTTAAAATCAGGATACATTGGCCATGTCGGCATTGGTTTTTGTGGCATAGTGCAGGTAAAATATAAAGGCTTACAAACGTATAAATCATGCCATTCAAAAATATTCATACAAAATAACATAGGCAAATTCGAATTGAAAACGTACGTATGTATATATATACAGGGTGTTTCATAAAGAATGTCCCGATTTGAAAAGTGGATATCTCGACAACCACGAACCACCAATGAATGCGACTCGTATCATGTCTACGGGCATGCCCCAGAGTTTGTTATGACTACCGCTAGATGGCAACACGAGCGTCCAAACAGCCACTACATTTAGTGAGTGACAAGATGGTGACAAGGCAACAGAAGGCGTTTTGTGTGCTCGAATTTAGCAAGACCAAGTCCGTGACTACGGTGCAGCGTGCGTTTAAACGGCGCTCCACCAGTGGGCAAAAACATCCGTCGTTGGTATCCACAATTTGAAGAAACAGAGTGTTTATGTAAATGAAAGAGTCCTGGACGACCAACCACCTCAGCGACGAATGTGCAACGAATTCACGAAGCGTTTCAGCGAAGCCCACGGAAGTCTACTCTCAAATTACAACTGGCGCAAGCTCTTCGTGGAGGTGACAAAACACAACGAATAAATGTTTGTGCAACTCTGTTAGAGGACATGGATGACGACACCGTTGTAAAAAGGTTGATTTGTAGCAATGAAGCAACCTTTCATGTAAGCGGAAAAGTTTCGCGCCACAATGTTCGCGTATGGGAACTGGAGAATCCACATGAAACTCGCCAACATGAACGTGATTCAGCAAAACTGAATGTTTTTTGCGCGGTTTCTGTTAGAAAGGTTTATGGCCCTTTCTTTTTGCGGACAACACGGTTACGGGCAACTCCTATCTTGCAATGCTGAAGGACTGGCTCTTTCCACAGCTGCAGGACGACTCTGAAGATTACATTTTGCAGCAGGACGGCGCACCGCCACATTAGAACCTCCAAGTTCGTCGGTTTCTAAACGACACATTGCCTCAGCGTTGGATTGGACGAAGGGAACCCCATAACTTGGAACTACACGCTTGGCCTCCAAGATCTCCAGACATCACACCATGTGACTTTTTTATATGGGGATACGCAAAAGACCGTGTTTATGTTCCGCCTTTACCCGCTGACTTGGATGAACTCCGAACGAGAATCACGGCCGCGGTAAATTCTGTGACTGAAGACACTCTCCGACGTGTTTGGGATGAATTCAGCTATCGGCTTGATGCTGTCGGTGCAGCAGTTGGAGTGCACATTGAGCATTTGAAATTGTGGTGAGTGGAAATTTAGACCTTCCTTCATACTTGGCTCTTTTTTTTTGTAACTATCCCACATTCGCCTTATTAAATTTACTACTTTGCAATCGGGTCATTCTTTTTTAAACACCCTGTATATTAGGTGTACAAATAAGTTTTTAAAGCATTTTTTGTGTGACGTATACAGCTAATTTACATATCAGACATTCGCCCGCGTTGTTGTCATGTGACCATAACTGGTCCAGAGTATAAAATGTGACACAGAACATCAAACAAAGATCTTCGCTCTTTCCACGTTTTATAAGTGAGTCACGGAAAAATTCTCTTGCATCTTTCACCTACCGATGTGCAAGTGCGTTTGCCCAACAGTCAAACGCAATTGCGCATCGGTAGGTGAAAGATGGCAAGCGATACTGCATTTGTTCCACACTGCATTCGTTACGAATTTCATCAACGAAAAAAATGCTGCAAAAGCATGTGCGTCGATCTGTTCTGTTCTGGTGGAGAATATTGTATCGAAAAGCACATGTGAGTTTTGGTTTAGACTGTTTAAAGCAAGTGATTTTGATGCTAGCGATCGAGAACGCAGCGGCTCCCCGCAGAAGTTTCCACATGAAGAACTGCAAGCATTGCTGGATAAAGATTCATATCAAACGCAAAACGAACTAACTGAACAACTGGGGTGAACTCAACAAACTATTTCTAATCGTTGACGCGCAATGGGGAAGATTCAGAAGGAAGGAAAATGGGTGCTACATGATCTGAGCCAGAGGAACAAGGATGAGCGTGTCATGAATTGTTTGAATCTGTTGAATAAATAACACAGAAAGTCTTTCCTGTGAAAAATCGTAACGTGTGATAAAAAGTGGATATGATACGACAATCCCAAACGCAAAAAACACTGGATAGACCCAGGTGAGGCAACGGCTTCGACACCGAAATGCAATATTCACTCCAAGAAAGTTCTGCTGTGCATCTGGTGGGATATGAAGGGTGTGCTCTATTATGAACTATTGGAACAGGGTCAAACTGTTACTGTTGATAGCTACACGCAACAGTTGCTGCGATTGAACCAGGAAATCTGCCAGAAACGTCCATTCATAGGCAATGGATTGCATTCCGTGAAATTACTGCATGGCAACGCTAGGCCGCATGTCGCGAAATCGGTCAAGGAAATGTTATTTACGCTTGGCTGGGAAGTTTTGGAACACCCGGCGCATAGTCCCGACATAGCACCTTCTGACTATCATTTGTTCCGATCGATGCAACATGGTTTTTCTGCTGTACACTTCTGGACATGGGACGAAGTGCAAAAATGGGTTGACGACTTCATCGCCTCACACGACGAAAGTATTCTTCATGGCTGGAATCCGTCAGCTGCCCGACCGATGGCGGAAGTTGATAGATAATGACGGTGCATATTTTGATCCGTAAAGGCATTGTTATTTTCTCTCAAATTACATGTTGCGTTGTCTTAAAACTCTTTAAAACTTATTTGTACACCTAATATATATATATAATATAGCAGTATTAATAATATATAGAATTTGTATATACGTTGAAGAACAATTGAATTAGAGACAGCTGGCGTTATGCAAATGTGGCGCTGTGGGCGGCCCTGTAAACGGAAACGACATGACGTATGCAGCGATCCAACAATATAACGACTGATGCGACGGGAATCAGTAAGAGTCGGACGCAGTATGGGTAAGAAGAATGATCTAAGCGCATTTGATAGTGGGCAAATTGTTGGGTCCCAACGAATGGGTCACTCCATCTCGGAAGTCATGCATGCACTGGGATTTTCACGAGCCACTATGTCACGGGTGCACCGTGAGTGCATCGAATCCGGTAAAACCATCCATAACAGGGACAACTGCCGTGGACAACAGCGTGTGGATGAGCGGGGTCATCGTCGGCCAGCTCGCATAGTAACAGCGGATAGACGGGACACAGTGCAAGAAATCCCTTGGCACTTTAACGCTGGTGCACGAAAACGTGTAAGCAGCCACACCATCCAGAACCATATCCTCGCTTTGGGGTACAGAAGACATCGTCCCACGAGGGTACCGCTGCTGACCGCACATGACAGGGTGCAAAAATTAGCATGGGCGCGGCAACATCGCCACTGGACCCTAGACATGTGGGAAAATGTTGCCTGAACTGATGAGTCGAGATTCACGTTGGTGCATGCGGATAGTTGGATACGAGTACGGCGCAAACCACATGAAGCGATGGATGCTTCTTGCCAGCAGGGTACTCTTCAAGCTGGTGGGGTTGGAATTCTCGTCTGGGGACTGTTTACGTGGATTGAAATGGGACCCCTGATACGTGTGACATCGTCCCTCACAGGTCAACGTTACCGGGATATCCTGAACGACCATTTGCTCCCGTTTGGGCGTGTTCAACATCTCACTAGGGACCTCATCCTGCAACAAGACAATGCAGCTCCCGAATTGTATCCGAATGGGTGGATGAACACTCCACCGACCTGACCTCGCTTCCTTGGCCAGCTAGGTCCCCTGACCTCAATCCCATCGAGCACATCTGGGATGCCATCGAGAGGGTTGTTCGAGGCTCTAACCCACCTCCATCAAATCTTCGTGAACTGTGGGAGCTTGTTCAGGGGTCGTGTATCCGTATGACTTCCCAACGCTTCCGGTGTCTTGTCGGCTCCATGCCGACACGAATCGCCGCCGTCATCAGGACGAAAGGTGGTGCTACACGTTACTAGACAGGTATCTCTAATCAATTGCTCTTCGGTGTATATATTAAACTCAATTCGTCCAGTTATTATGTTATTTTGCCCCTAGCGGTTTTATGCCCGTGTATTTTTAAACATTACCTAACTGCATGATGTAGAATGTGTAATTACCTTCAATTTAAGGTATAAATGGTCACTACATGACTGTAAATAAGGAAGATACAGCATGTTTTGTGGGCTGTGTCGGTGGCTACTCTGCCCACCTGCCCCTCCCTCCCTGCCCCCCCTATCGTTTTTCCCGAAGTGGCAACATGTGAATTATTGTTCTTCATGTACATAGCTTTCTGAAAATTCAAACCGCAATGGTGTACCACAAAAAGCTCACGGAATTCAAATTTCACAAACATTGCTCCCCCCACTAAGAGCTTAAATAGCTGTGCTGCGGAAATTTTCAAATCAACAAAGTTTAACATTAAAAGCTGTTACAATTATTTTAGCGGATATTGCAGTTTTTTGCTGTCCTTATTACAAACACGATTTCAGTTTTATTCTACCACTTCTTAAATTAGCACTACCAACTTAAATTTCTGTTTTAAATTGGCGTAACACTATGGGCAGAGTTCGCTACATAAGCTTCCCTTTGCGCTGTTGCAATTTCGTGCTGTTAGACCACGTTTTTTATCTCACCATTCCACGAAGAGTTTAGGACAATCTGAAACAAGACAAACCCCACATTCGGCTTTAGAACCATGAAATTGTTCTGAGTAAGAAATTATAGTGTTCCTATATTTCCCCCTACTTGAGTAATTGGTGTGCACATTTTTTTTTACCCTCGTACCTTATTTTCATTAAGAAATTAAGAAATATTTATGATTTCCTTGTTGAAAGATAGGGCGGGCAATCGGCCATACGGACTGGCCACAAAAGTTTAAGCGGCCGTATAACAATTGTCGTTTCTCGGCACTATAATGAGAATCGAATTGGAAACTCCAAACAAATTTCCAGAAAACCTTCTATGAAAGCCAATCGAAAATTACAATATAATTTTGGAGATAAAAGTACATTCGTGAATAAAAAAAATTACTTAATATGTTTTTTAAAACTAGATGTTCGATGAAACAAAGGAATTACAGCATGACTCATACTATTTTTGGAAAAGGACAATAAAGCGGGATTTTTTTATAACGCTGCACTTTTACTTAGGCACTAAATATTTACATAACATGTCAAGTTATTAATGTTTCTCTTTTACTTAGGCACTAAATATTAATTACTATGTAGGCCCTTTTAACAGATTTTACTCTACCAATGTCATATTCATAACTTTTACGCGTCAACTCAAGTTAATCATATTGCGTTTTAACTTATGCACGAAATATTATTTCATAGAACCTAGGCCTAGACCTTTTTAACAGTTTTTATTCTATTGGTGTCTTATCCATAACGTTTACGAATAAACTCAAGTTAATCATATTGTGTTTTTACTTAGGCACTAAATATGTTTTCATAGGCCCTAGGACTAAGCCCTTATAGCGGTTTTTATTCTACCGATGTCATATTTATAACGTTTACGTATTAATTCAAGTTAATATTATTGCGCTTTCACTTAGGCTCGAAATATTAATTCATATGCCCTAGGCCTAGGCCTTTTTAACAGTTTTTACTCTACCGATGTCATATTCATAACTTTACACATGAAGTCAGGTTAATCCTATTGCGCTTTTAATAAGGCACTAATTAATTTCTAGGCCCTAGGCCTTGGGCTTTTAAAAAGTATTCTAACGATACCATACTGATAACGTTTACATATAAAGTCAAGCTAACATTATAGCGTTTTTACTTGGGCACTAAATAATAATTCAGAGACCCTAGGCCTATGCCTTTTTAACATTTTTATTCTACCGATGTTATAACGTTTACAAAAGCGCAAATTTTTTTCCTTGACTTGACATGCAATGAGTGTGAATAGGACATCGGTAGAATAAAAACTGTTAAAAAGGCTTAGGCCTAATTGATATTTCGTGCCTAAGTAAAAGCGCAATATTGTTAACTTCAGTTGATACGTAAACGTTATGAATGCGACATCGTTAGAATAAAAACTGTTAACAGGGCACGAAATATTATAGGCCTAAGCCTATAATATTTCGCATTGTCCTAGAACAGCCTAGGGTGTTCTAGGACATGCGAAGCTGATTTTCTTCGCCTCATTAAATATTGAATTTTATTAAATTTTTTTGTTTTGTTTCCCAAAAGTGATCATCTTAACTTTTTCCTTCCTTGTTCAATCAGGGAATGAAATTTCCAGATTCAACGAGGGCTATTTTATATGAAATTTCCAGATTTAACGAGGAAACATTATAGGACCAAGAAATGGCAATTTTTATATGGCCCCTAAACTTTTGTGGCAGTGTGGCCGGTTGCCCGAACCCCGCATTTGTGTGTGTGTGTGTGTGTGTAACCTGTTCAATACACTATGAAAAACCTTGCTTACGTTGCGCATTTTTATATTATGCGCAAATTTTTTTGGGGAGGCGTAAATGCATTCTTTTTTTAGCTGACCTTTTTCGTCTAAACACCTACTTTAAATATTTTTTTCCATATCGTGTTGTAGAGGATCCGAAATACGTGCTCATTACAACCAGGAATTTCGTGTCATATTTCTTGTCTGTAGGTGTCGTTACCTAACGCTTATGTCGAATGGTGGCTTTTGAAACGAACCAAAAAAAAAAAAAAATAATAATAAATGCTGTTCTTTCTTAACAATCACAAACGTGCTGATTTGCGAAAGTTCCAGCATCTTTACCTTCTGCTGAATTGAGTACCTTCTTAAAAAAAAAAAAAAAACTGAATGATTCGAGTTCCCTGCGCTTAAAAGAGCACTACGTTTTTTAACCTTGCTTTGAGTATCTTACAGTAGTATTTGCAAAATGGAGCAGTGCGAGCTTTTTTCCCTTTTTCATTTTTCGTGCATAATTATCTATCGTCGCCTCGTCGATCCAGTATTTTCTGTCATTTTCAGCAGGTACCACCTGTCGCCACGATTATCAGAGAACGCTGAATTGTTGCATTTTTGTGTACCAATAAACACAGCCGACGTTATCACTATTTGCTATGGTTAAATTTCTTGTACTATTTACTTCGCAGAAACAAAACAAAAAAAAAAAAAAACTTCTCACAGGAATAAACCTCAGTGTTGCCAAAGTTCTAGTCGCGGTTAGAATTATCGCTCTGGAAGGAAGATCCATTAGCAAGAAAAAAATAGTCACTTCACAAAACCGTGAGAGCAAATGGCTTTTCAGAGACCCTAAAACAGAAAAACAATAATATTAAAAAATAAGTAAATAGCTTTACGCATGTGAACATTAAACTTGCTAATTCTGCGTGAGACAAAATTATTTTCTGAAATACATAATGTTAGCTTGTTTATTCCAGGTTAACGCATTTTTTCTGAATCACTTTTTTCTTTTAAACAGCCCATTGCCATTTCAGAGATTTTACTCTGATCATGATGTCTTCCACTGGATTACACTGATCATGATGTCTTCCACTGGATTACACTGATCATGATTCCTTCCTTGGAATCATTTGGGAAGGGTTGGCCATAACTTACCACGCTGGTCAAGAGGGTTGGTGAGTGTGGGACAACATTTCCTGTTATCCTTGTATAGCTATGTGGCTGTCGGCTTAAAATTTTTTTTTATGCTATTCACGCTTTTGTATTCGAACTTTTATGAATATCTAAGAATATCTAAGCCGTACCACTATATCATCATCATCATCATCATCATCATTGTCAACAGTTATCAATCCACTGCTGGACGAAGGTCTCCCCAAGTTTCCTCCACAACAATCTGTCTTGTGCCAGTCTCCTCCATGTCACTCTCGCATACTTTCGAATTTCATCCGCCCATCTCCCATGTGGTCTTCTTCTGGGTCTTTTCCTGTCCCTTGGAATCCAATCTAAAATGTCGGCTGTCCATCGATGGTCTGTCCTTCTGGCAGTATGTCCAGCCCATTGCCATTTCAGAGATTTAACTCTGATCATAATGTCTTCCACTCTTGTCATTTTTCTGATCCATGAGTTCCTCTTCTTATCTCTCCTGGTTACACCAAGCATGCACCTCTCCATGCTGCTTTGAGTTGACTGTCCACGTCTCTGCACCATACGTTAGCACTGGAAGGATGTATTGATCAAACACTTTTCTTTTAAGGCATAATGGCATATTGCTCTTGAAAATTATGCTGTTTCTTCCAAAAGCTCTCCAGGCAACTTTTGTACGCCGATTAATTTCTTCATCAATGAGACCCTCACTTGATATCTGCTGTCCAGCATAAACGTATGTGTCTGTTATCTCCAGCTTTTCTCCATCAATCGATAAATCTTCATTTCTTGTAAAAGCGTTGAACATCACTTTTGTCTTCTGAAAGTTCATTTTTAATCCCACTTCTTTACTCTTGTCAGCAAGTTCCTGGATCATACTCTGTAGCTCTGATGGGGTAGTCGCAAAAATGACTACGTCATCAGCAAAACGAAGGTGGGTTAGATAATCTCGATTTATCTTTATCCCTTTGTTTTCCCAGTTCAGTGATTGAAAGACATTTTCCAATGTGGCATTAAAGAGCTTCGGAGATATGGTGTCACCTTGTCTCACTCCTTTTCCAATTTTTATGTGTGTTGTATTTTCAAACAGCCTTATCTTTGCACTTGCATTTTCATAGATGTTATTAGTAATATTAATGTATGCACCTTCAAACCGCAGGATTTCAGACCCATTGTAACTGCTAATGGTTTAACCGAATCAAAGGCTTTTTCATAATCGATAACAGCCATGCACAATGGAAGTTCACATTCCCTCGCTCTTTCAATTAGTTCTCTCAGTACGTGGATATGGTCTATTGTGATGTAACCACTCCTGAATCCAGCTTGTTCTCTCGGTTGAGCCATGTCCAGTGTTACATTCAAGCGGTGTGAAAGAACTTTAGTGAAGATTTTATAAACCACTGATAGGAGGCTGATAGGTCTGCAGTTCCTGAGATCCTCAATGTCACCTTTTTTATGTAGCAGGATCATTGTAGCGTTGTTCCAATCCTCAGGAATCTTCCCGTCATTAAGGCATCGAGTGAAAATTTGGGCGAGTACTGTTTCGGTTTCTCCACTTGCTTCTTGTATGATGTCTACAGTAATTCCATTTTCTCCCGGAGCTTTCCCCCGCTACATGTTCTTGATTGCATGTGCAACTTCTGCTGGGAGGACTGGAAGAACTCTGGTACTGGTACCTTTTATGATGTCTGGAGTACATATATCATCCCTTTCATATAATTTGGAGTAGAAATATTTCCCTCTTATCGAAATTTCGCCTCTATTTCTTGTTACAGAACCATCTTCTTTTTTCAGTGCCATAATCTGTTTTCTTCCCTTACTGAGATGTCCCTTTGCTATCTTTAGGCTTTGATTGTTTCAATTGCTTTCCTCACTATTTCACAGTTGAATTTCCTTACGTCTTCAGTGATACGTTTTTGTACTGTCTTGCATAGCTCTATATATTCCACTTTGGAAGTCACATCTTCTTTAGTTGTCCTCATCTCTCTTCTTTTTTGCATCAACATTTTGGTTTTTCCTGATAATTTGTTCACATGCAACTTGTTCTTAGACCCAGCTAATTTTGTTGCTGTTTCCATAAAAGCTTTGGTTACTTTCCTGTTAACTTCAGAAATATCCACTTCTTCCAATGTTAGGCCTTCTAAAGCAGAGAATCTGTTCTTCAGTTCCAACTTGAACGTATTATGGTGTTTTTAAAGGTTGGTTAGAGCAATACATTTTTATTTGTCATATGAGCTTGCCACGTTCAAGTTTAGTGTTGAGGTGCATCTTACATCTCACCAATCTATGGTCACTACCTGTGTTGAACTTGTTTAGCACACTGCAGTCTTCTATGACGAAATTTTGTTACACATAATAAGATCAATTTCACTTGTCGTCCTATTTGGAGGTCTCCATGTCCATTTCCTGTGTGGCTTTTTCTTGAAAAAGGAGTTCAAGATGAAAAACCCTTCAGCCTCTGCAAACTCAACGACAGTATTTCCACGCTGGTTTCTGTTGCCGTGACCGAATTTACCTACAGAAGTTTCATTCTGTTGCCGGTGCCCTATTTTTGCATTGAAATCTCCCATAATTATCTTCAAGTGCTGCTTACCTTTATTATTTAGATGACGAATTTCCTCATAAAATTCTTCAATTCCTTCTTCAGCATGACTTGTGGTGGGTGCATAAGTTTGAATAATCTGAGCCTGGTATCTTCTCGAGAGTTGGATAACGAGTCGTGCCGCTCTGTCAGAGGAACTTTCAAGTTCTACAAATTTATCCTTCAGTTTCTTGTTTATTATAAATCCAACACCACTAGTTCTGCCAGTATCTGTCCCACGATAGTAGAAGAGATGTCCACTTTTCAGTTCAATGAGATCATCTCCTTTTCTCCTAACCTCACTTAGCCCGACGATGTCCCACTTGATCCTTTGTAGTTCCTCTTCCAATTCAAGAAGCCTTGAATCAGAAGATAGGGAGCGTCCACTATACGTAGCCAAGGTCAGCATCAGATGGTAGCCTAGTCCGGTCCTCCGGGGATTCTTAGCACCCTCTGCCTTCATGTCGCACTGGACGCTGCCTTGGCCAGGTACATTTCAGCTGCCGGAGACTGAGGGTCAAGATTTAAGTTGTGGAGTCATTTTGGAGATGCTTTGCCATAACTTACCACGCTGGCCAAGCGGGTTGGTCAGTGTGGGACAGTATTTCCTCTAATCCCGATGGTATAATTATACCGCTATTGGCGGTCGTCAGAGCCCCTTTAGTGGGAACAGGATGCACCACGAGAAGGCGAAGTTGACATTTGTCAAGGAGAGGCTGTGATGTTGCGCATCACCTGACCTTACATCCCACCACTATATATATATATATATATATATATACTGAAGAGCAAAACTGAAAACTAAGGAAAAACTTTAGAATTTAAAACGAATATATATATATATATATACACTGAAGAGCAATTGAATTAGAGATACCTGTCTATTAACGCGTAGCACCACTTTCCGCCCAGATGGCGGCGGCGATTCGTCTCGGCATGGATTCGACAAAACACCGGAAGCGTTGGGAAGCTATACGGATCCACGACCCCTGAACAAGCTCCCACAGTTCACGAAGATTTGATGGAGGGGGTCAGAGCCACGAACATCTCTCTCGATGGCATCCCAGATGTGCTCGATGGGATTCAGGTCAGGTGACCTAGCTGGCCAAGGAAGCGAGGTCAGGTCGGTGGAGTGTTCATCCAACCATTCGGATACAATTCGGGCGCGGCATTAGTCTTGTTGCAGGATGAGGTCCCCAGTGGGATGTTGAAGACGCCCAAACGGGAGCAAATGGTCGTCCAGGATATACCGGTAACCTTGACCTGTGAGGGACGATGTCACACGTACCAGGGTTCCCATTCCAGTCCACGTAAACAGTTCCCAGACGAGAATGCCACCCCCACCAGCTTGAAGAGTACCCTACTGGCAAGAAGGATCCCACGCTTCATGTGGTTTGCGCCGTACTCGTATCCTGCCATCCGCATGTACCAACGTGAATCTCGACTCATCAGTCCAGGCAACATTTTCCCACATGTCTAGGGTCCAGTGGTGATGTTCCCGCGCCCATGCTAATATTTGCACCGTGTGATGTGCGTTCAGCAGCGGTACCCTCGTGGGACGATGGCTTCTGTACCCCATAACGAGGATATGGTTCTGGATGGTGGTGCTGCTAACACGTTTTTGTGCACCAGCGTTAAATTGCCGAGTGATTTCTTGCACAGTGGCCTGTGTATCCGCTGTTACAATGCGAGCTAGTCGACGATGACCCCGCTCATCCACACGATGTTGGCCACGGCAGTTGGCCCTTGCAGGGATGGTTTTACAGGATTCGATGTACTGACGGTGCACCCGTGACATAGGGGTTCATGAAAATCCCAGTGCCTGCACGACTTCCGAGATGGAGTGACCCATTCGTCAGGCCCCAACAATTTGCCCACGATCAAATGCGCTTAGATCTTTCGTCTTACCCATGCTGCGTCCGTCTCTTACTGATTCCCGTCGCATCACTCCGTATATTGTCGGATCGCTGCATACGTCATGTCGTTTCCGTTTACAGGGCCGCCCACAGCGCCACATTTGCATAACGCCAGCTGTCTGTAATTGAATTGCATTTCAGTGTATAGTGGTACGAGTACAATATATATATAAATAGTTGTACGGCTACACTTTCAGATCTGTTTGTGTAGTTTGATTGTCTTCATTCCCAATCGCTTAGGGAACACGGTGGCTGGTTTTTTGGCGATTCACGACCTTTTTCCATCTAAGAAAAGCCACTGCTTACCGTCGGTGTTCCCTTGATGAGTACGACACACTGGTTTTTTATTCCTGTTTTGAGTGTTGTGGTAAGTTTTAATTTTTTACGGTATATTTTATTTTAAGAGGTTTTTGCGTTGTTCTGTGAGGTTTGGGTGGGCATTTGATTTGGGGGGAGGAGGGGTACCTTGTTTGTAGTTGTTTGTAAAGTGCCTGAACTAAATCTCTTGTTAACTGCAGGCAGAAAAGGTATTTATTTATATATATAATGTTTTGAGTGATATTGAACCATTTCCATGAGGTATTTTTAGAGCACTGCCCTTTATCAGGAACCTGGAGAAAAGTTAACAGTAAACGGCGAGGAAAATTTTTACGTGATGTTCTGCTTCTGCAGAACAACGCTCAGATCCACAACGTCGGTGTTACCATGCAAGCCGTGACAGTATATGACGTCCAGCTGTTACCCCACCCACCGTACTAACCCGACCTCGCCCTTAGTGGCTTCTTTCTCTTCAAAAATCTGAAAAAGAAATCTGAATGGTAGGCGTTTTGCGGATGATTCTGAACTGAAGGAGGCAACGAAGTGTCGGTCGGAGGATAAATATGAAACGTTTTTTGCAGCAGTAATTCGACAATTCTATGACCAGTGCAGCAAGTGTATCCAAGTCAGAGGAGACTGTGTGGAAAAATAAAGGTGCGTTTTTGAAAAAAATGTTTGTCTTTATGTTAGGCTTAGAACTTAGTAAACGACGTACGTATATCCCAGAACATACTAAAATACAGCGCAGTTTCATACCTATGCCAAAGTTAGAATATAGTCAGATAGGTAAATATTGAAAATTTCTCGTAAAAGGAAAACGTATATAGCAGAGATGGATACGGCTTGCGGGTAAATTGGTCGGCAATTTCTTGCTGGTCAAACGCGTCGGTCCAAGGTGTTTCTCACCCGATTTCGACCCTATTATATTTCGTTTCATTTTTGAAAAGAAAAATACGTACTGTGGAATTTTGTGCTCGATACTGGTGCCAGCGAAGTGAAAAATGATTTGTCATACAAAAATATTGCCGTCTCTTTCTTAAAGCAACGAAGATTTCCACCGACCGAAGATACGGCGTAGGCGCTAGATATCGTTAAACAATACTTCCTTTGCTATGATACCATATCGTTAAACAATACTTCCTTTGCGTTTGTTTTCAGTTCGATTGTCCGGAGCAAGATACAGGCAAACGCCTATCGCCTGCTTCTCTGGTGATTCGCTCTCTAACACCCCGCGTGTCACATTATAAGACTGAGAGTTACTTTTCACATCGCATCTTTTGCATTGAGCATTCAGAGGTTTTTATTTGATCTGCTAACGTCCCATTCCATTGCATGTCGTGTCGGAATTAATGCCTTCTTTATTTGTATGGATAAATTTACCCTTAAGAATATTGAAAAAAGCGTGGAGGTCAACAAGTACGTGCTTGTTGAAGACAAAATGGGTAACAGTGAATGCTGGAAGTTATTTCGGTCTCATTAAGAAACCAGATTATGTTTCACAGCAACACCAATTTTTACAAGCTTGTGATCAGTTGAAAGTTTCCAAAATTTGGATGTTGATTTCATGAGTGTTCTTTCATTCTAAGGGGGCGATGATGAAATCAACATCCACATTATAGAAACTTTCAGTTCATCAGAAGCTGGGGAAAACTGGTACTGCTGTGAAACATATTCTGAAGCTTGACGTGTTACCACGAAAACAGCAAAAACTGAAATTAAACATACAACAAGTTTATATATACACTGCTGGCCACCGAAAATGCAACACCAAGAAGGAAGCATCCGATTTGGCCTGAAATTCGCAGCATGCGTCGCCCGCGAGAGGACATGCAAACGATTAGCATTGCAGGGTATATGCAAATCATGTGCGCCCGGCACGCCACCGAGAAGCACTATAAGAAGGGTGCACAGAAGGCGGAGTGTAAGAAGTGAAAGTACGTTGTGCTGCCGGACCTGTGCGTGGGAAGATTCCTGATGCCTCGTCGCAGAATACGGCAGTCATTCCAGCACGTTTCGGAGTTCGACAGAGGATGAATAGTGACTTATCGCGACAGCAGTTTATCGTACCGAGACATCGCCGCCCATGTGGGACGACATCCAGCCACAGTAAGGCGAGTATGGATTCGGTGGGTGCAGGAGGGACGGACGGACCGACGTGAGTGATTGCCGCAGCAGCGGAACACAACTGAACGAGAGCACCGGAATGTTGTGCGGCGGGCATTGACGGCTCGCACCGCCACATCACGAAAGTTAGCGCAGGAATTAGGGTGTGTTTGGCAACAACTTCTGTTAGCATGTACCGTTCGACGTCGTCTGCAGGAGCGGGGACTTGTCGCACGGCGCCCATTGCTTCGATTGCCATTGACGTTACACCACCGGCAAGTGCGGCGGCAGTGGGTCGTTGAACGCCGCACCTGGACTACGGAATGGCACGACATTGTCTTTTCCGACGAATCCCGCTTCTGCCTGCAACACCACGATGGTCGGATTAGCGTGTGGCGGCAACGCGGCGAGAGACTCTATGACACCTACATTACGCATCGCCATACCGATCCGTCGCCTGGCGTTATAGTTTGGGGCGCAATTGGATATAACACCTGCACCCCTCTGGTACGCATCGTCGGTACACTCAACAGCCACCGCTACATCTCCGACATTTTTGAGCCTGTGGTCCTCCCTTACCTGCAGGACCTGCCAGCGGCCACGTTTCAACAGGACAATGCGCGCCCGCACGTGGCACGCATCGTGCAACAATTCTTCAAGGCCCACCAAGTGTCACTGCAGCCGTGGCCCGCCTGTTCTCCCGATGTGTAGCCCATCGGACACGTCTGGTCGCTGATCGGCAACCGAGTGGCCCGGCAAGCATCACCAACGGCTACGCCTGATGAACTGTGGGAACGTGTGGAAGCAGCCTTGACCGACATACCCCAAGCCCACATCCTAAGCCTCTTTCGTTCGACGTCGCGGCGCGTAGCGGTCGTTATTGCTAGCCAGGGGGCAGCACGAACTATTTAGGTCTGCGTGCTTCGCCAGTCGCACGGGCCTGTAAGGTGAGTCGTTTCATCTTTGTATCTGTTGTTATGTTTCCAGTAAATCTGGCTTTGCTATCTCGTGTCCTTCTTGGTGTTGCATTTTGGGTGGCCAGCAGTGTATATATATATATATATATATATATATATATATATATATATATTGACAAAAGTCACCGGACACCCCTTCAAAGGCAAATGAGCGGATCCGTCCGTTGTTAAGATACGCGGTACAGCTGCAAACGGTGTAAACACAAGCCTGCAGCTGACCGCGATCATATCGGACTGTGAAGTTGAGTGAAAATGTCGCGGCGGGAGAGAACTGACTTTGAGAATGGAAAGATTGTTGAGTGTTATATTAGTGAGTTGTCCATAAGAGAAACCGAGAGGCGTTTACACATACCCAAGTCAACTGTTTTGGATGTACTGAATAAGTGGAAGACCCATGGCGTGCCTGAAGCAGCAAAACGTACCGGCAGACCAAAGAAAATCAGTGATAGCGGACGTCAAAGCCTCCGGAGAGTCGTTACAGCTAATCGACGGAGTACTGCCCAAGACCTCAGTGTAAAGGAAAGTAAAAATGCTGGAACCTCGATATGTACACGTACCATTCCCACAGAGAACTTCATTCCATGGGTTACCGAAATCCTGCGGCTGCTCATAAACCTTTCATCTCCACTCGGAATGATACTCGTCCTTTAGCATGGTGTAAAGAACATTTATCGTGGACCGTAGATCAATGCAAACGAGTCCTATGGATTGATGAATCCAGATACTCGATCCATCGGTCTGATAGCCGTGTGTGGGTATGGCGGCAGCAGGGGGAACGCTATTTATCAAAGTGTACTGTTCGTACGGTCAAGTTTGGAGCTGGCGATGTACTAGTGTGGGGGTGTTTTCCGTGGTATGGTCCCGACCCATTGGTTATCGTGGACAAACCTGTTAACCAGCACGTCTACCTCGTTATTCTGGACAATTATGCCCTATCAACTCTGTGGCAATACTATGGAACCGAGCTTTGTTGGTATCAGCAGGATAATGTACCGAGCCATGAAGCAAGGACTATTGAGGCGTGTTTGACGATATTTCCGTATCGTGTGTGAACTGGCTAGCGCAGAGAGGTGATCTTGATCCCATGAATTAGACCACCGCATAAGAAGTTTTGAACCAAGATCTACTACTAAGCAACAGTTAGCGGCAGCATTGTGTGCTGAATGGAAGCGCTTACCTATCGCTGTGTTCCAAAACCTTGTCGAAAGCATGCCTCGAAGGGTCTGTGCATGCATTAAGGCCAAAGGTGGACCGACACCATATTAATATATATCAATAAATGCTATGTTTTGTATCTTTTCTTGGTGTCCGGTGACTTTTGTCAATATAGTGTATATGTATATATATATATGGGATGTAAGTTCAGGTGAAGCGCAACATCACAGCCTCTCCTTGACAAATGTCAACCCCGCCTTCTCGTGGTGCATCCTGTTCCTACTAAAGGGGCTCTGACGACCGCCAATAGCGGTAACTCTATACCATCGGGATTAGAGGAAATGCTATACCACACTCACCAACCCGCCTGGCCAGCGTGGTGAGTTATGGCCAAACCCCTCCAAAATGACTCCACAACTTAAATCTTGACCCTCAGTCTCCGGCAACTGGAATATACCTGGCCAAGGCAGCGGCCAGTGCCACATGAAGGCAAAGAATAACCGGAGGACCGGATTAGGCTGCCATCTTATGCTAACCTTGGTTACGTATAATGGACGCTCCCTATCTTTTGATTCAAGGTTTCTTAAATTGGAAGAAGAACTACAAAGGATCAAGTGGGACATCGTCGGGCTAAGTGAGGTAAGGAGAAAAGGAGAAGATCTCCTTGAACTGAAAAGTGGACATCTCTTCTACTATCGTGGGACAGATACTGGCAGAACTAGTGGTGTTGGATATATAATAAACAAGAAACTGAAGGATAAAGTTGAAGAAGTTGAAAGTTCCTCCGACAGAGCTGCACGACTCGTTATCCAACTCTCGAGAAGATACCAGGCTCTGATTATTCAAACTTATGCACCCATCACAAATCATCCTGAAAAAGAAATTGAAGAATTTTATGAGGAAATTTGTCCTCTAAATAATAAAGGCAGGCAGATAATTATGGAAGATAATTATGGAAGATTTCATTGCAAAAATAGTGCAACGGCAACAGAATGAAAGTTCAGTAGGTAAATTCGGTCACGGCAATAGAAACCAGAGGGGAAATACACTCGTAGAGTTTGCAGAGACAGAAGGGTTTTTCATCATGAACTCGTTTTTCAAGACAAGAAAAAGCCGAAAAGGAAATGGACATGGAGGCATCCCAATTGATGGACAAGTGAAATTGATTTTATTATGTGTAACAAAAAAGTTGTCATGGAAGACTGCAATGTGCTGAACAAGTTCAACACTGGTAGTGACTATAGAATGGTAAGATGTAAGATGCACCTCGATGCTAAACTCGAGCGTGGCAAGCTTATAAAACAAAGTGTATTGATGTGACCAACCTTAAAAAGCACCATAATACATTCAAATTGGAACTGAGGAACAAATTCTTTGCTCTAGAAGGTCTAACATCAGAAGAAGTGGACATCTCTGAAGTTAACAGAAAAGTAACCAGAGCTCTTATGGAGTCAGCAACAAGATTAGCTGGGTCTAAGAACCAGCTGCATGTGAACAAATTATCACGAAAAACCAAAATGTTGATGCAAAAAAGAAGAGAGATGAGGACAACTAAAGAAGATGTGACTTTCAAAGTGGAATATATAGAGCTATGCAAGACAGTACACAAAAGTATTACTAAAAACGTAAGGATATTCAACTATGAACTAGTGAGGAAAGCAATTGAAAACAACCGAAGCCTAAATATAGCAAAGGGACATCTCAGTAAGGGAAGAAAACAGATTATGACACTGAGAAAACAAGATGGTTCTGTAACAAGAAATAGAGGCGAAATTTTGACAAGAGTGAAAGATTTCTACTCCAAATTATATGAAAGGGATGATACATGTACTCCAGACATCATGAAAGGTACCAGTACCAGAGCTCTTCCTGTTCTACCAGCAGAAGTTGCACATGCAATCAAGAACATGAAGCAGGGAAAAGCCTCAGGAGAAGATGGAATTACTGTAGACATCATACAAGAAGCAAGTGGAGAAATTGAAACAGTACTCGCCCAAGTTTTCACTCGATGCCTTAATGAAGGAAAGATTCCTGAGGATTGGAACAACGCTACAATGATCCTGCTACATAAAAAAGGTGACATTGACGTTCTCAGGAACTACAGACCAATCAACCTCCTATCAGTGGTTTATAAAATCTTCACTAAAGTTCTTTCACACCGCTTGAAGGTGACACTGGACATGGCTCAACCGAGAGAACAAGCTGGATTCAGGAGTGGCTACAGTACTATAGATCATATCCACGTACTGAGAGAACTAATTGAAAGAGCGAGGGAATATGAACTTCTATTGTGCATGGCTTTTATCAATTATGTAAAGGCCTTTGATTCACTGAAACCATCAGCAGTTAAAATGGCTTTGAAATCCTGCGGTATTGAAGATGCATACATTAATATTATTAATAACATCTATGAAAATGCAAGTGCAAAGATTCCGCTGTTTGTGAATACAGCACACATAAAAATTGGAAAGAGAGTGAGACAAGGTGACACACCATATATCCCAAGCTCTTTAATGCCACATTGGAAAATGTCCTTCAACCACTCAACTGGGAAAACAAAGGGATAAAGATTAATGGATATTATCTAACTCACCTTCGTTTTGCTGATGACATAGTCATTTCTGCAACTACCCCATCAGAGCTGCAGAGTATGATCCAGGAACTTGCTGACAAGAGTAAAGAAGTGGGATTAAAAATGAACTTTCAGAAGACAAAAGTGATGTTCAATGCTTTTACAAGAAATGAAGATTTATCGATTGATGGAGAAAAGCTGGAGGTAACAGATACGTACGTTTATCTTGGACAGCAGATATGAAGTGAGGGTCACATTGATAAAGAAATTAATCGGCTGATAAAACTTGCCTGGAGAGCTTTTGGAAGAAACAGCATAATTTTCAAGAGTAATATGCCATTATGTCTTAAAAGAAAAGTCTTTGATCAATGCATCCTTCCAGTGCTTACGTATGGTGCACAGATGTGGACCTTAACTAAAAGAGACATACAAAGGCTGCATACAACTCAAAGCAGCATGGAGAGGTGCATGCTTGGTGTAACCAGGAGAGATAAGAAGAGGAACTCGTGGATCAGAAAAATAACAAGAGTGGAAGACATCATGATCAGAGTAAAATCCGTGAAATGGCAATGGGCTGGACATACTGCCAGAAGGACAGACCATCGATGGACAGTCGAAATTTTAGATTGGATTCCAGTCGTCAGGAAAAGACCCAGAAGAAGATCACATGGAAGAGGGGTGGATGAAATTCGCAAGTATGCAGGAGTAACATGGACGAGACTAGCACAAGACAGATCGTTGTGGAAGAGGCTTGGAGAGACCTTCGTCCAGCAGTGGATTGATAATGGTTGACAATGATGATGAAGATCTGTATATATATATATATAATCTGTCCAGTGGAGCATGTATGCCCTAGCTAAAAATACCAGTTGGGCACATATATCCCAATCTCCTAGTTCTCCCCTATGGCGACAATTTTTTTTTTAAGGCAACATTATATATGTGATTTTTGAAGCAAAAACATACTAAGATTGTGCCTTTATTAAAAATACAAAATTGGCAGTGAAAGAGTTAAAAATATATATTTTTTAAATAGCTTAAACGTACTTTTGTTAAAATGTGTGCTCACAGCACCTGAAAATTGAGTATCATTCTTCTTGTTGATCGTAGATTTGCGATTAAAGTACCACATTCTTTTGTGTAAACCCTGTGCATTTAAAAAAGAAGAAGAAAAAGAAGAAAAATTAAAATTTACTGCTCGGATCATTGACTCAGAGGTTCTGTCTCACTTCGTCGTTAAAATTGGAGTCTCAGAGGAATTTCGAGCTGTAAGAAATGATCTGCTACATATGCAAGGGCGGCAGGGGAGAGGGGTGTGACTCGCCTGAGGTCAGGTGGCCACGTACTTGCTAATGAGGTCCTGGCCATCATCGTCATCGTCATCATCATCGGCAGGTAATGCACGTTCACTCGTAAATCCCATCACTTTGACAGTTAATGGCCAGACTTTCAGAGAATGGCTATGGCACGAGACTCGTAATTTTATTTGCTCGATGCTTTGTGACCTCTGTTGTATCCCGAACTGCTAGACGTACACCTTGTTCCCCCATCTGACCCCTGAATGCAGTCCTTCTTTTTTTTTTTATCTTTTTTTTTTTAGTTTCTGGCATTGATACGTCAAAGAGTTACTGTTTTACTGCCGTGCTTTGCCATTATAACTTCTGATGACTCCGCAAGAATGTCTTCTGTAATTACTTCATTACGATAAACCTAGCAGAGGGCAAAAAAAAAAAAAAAAAAAAAAAAAAAAAAAAAAAAAGAGGAGGTGAGATACCCATCAATGGCTTATAAGAGCAGTTTCTGCAGTTTAAGATATGTGTGCCCCACTTCGTGAATACCGATTACGATCTCTTATGTGACAAAGATGTATGTATAGTTGGCGCCGCATAAATAAATATACGTCATTCTCTGCAATTATGTGGGATATTTAATTAACCGGGGGAATTCCCACGTACATTCAATTCAATCTGTTTTTTAAACAGATTGAAATAAACATGCATTGTGTTTGTTTTGGAAATACAAAGGTGAAACATTTCCTTTTTATCTAAATAAAAACTAGCATACGGTTGAACCTCGTTAAACCACCAACGTTTGTTTCATATGTTTTTCCGGTCGTAAGCGAAGGTGGTGGTACAAAAAAGTTAGTGACAATGACGGAGATACTTAAAAAAAGAAAATATAATTACGGAGCGGAATATATGTTTCTTAGCTAACACACTGAGAAAAACGTTTTGTTAATTCAACAAAAACTTTGTCGATATACAGTCAACAAAATTATTTTGTTGAAAATTATTGTTGGTTTAACAAAATTATTTTGTTGAAAATTATTGTTGGTTTAACAAAATTATTTTGTTGAAAATTATTGTTGGTTTAACAAAATTTATTGTTATCACGACAAAACGCTTTGTTCATTTAAATAAATGATTAGGTCGATTTTTGAGAATTTGTTTGATCCAACAAAGTATATTGTTATCATGACAAAATGTTTTGTTGCTGCAACAAAACATATTTTTATAGCAACAAAACTTATTGTGTCACGATAACAATATCTTTTGTTGCGATATGATTGTCGTCAGCTGTAGGCTTGTTTTTATACCGTTTGCAGCTGTACCGCTCATCTTAACAAGGCAGCGCACCCTTTCATTTGCTTTTGAAAGGGTGTCCGGTGACTTTTGTCAATATAGTGTACTTCTCTAACGCACCAACGACTCCTGTCTTTCCTGCGGTACCTAGGTTCCACTGTCATACGTCAGAGTAGGAATAATTACATACAGAACCATTCAGAAGCAATCAATCCTGTGAAATCTTTATAAAGCGGATATACACTGCAGAGCAATTGAATTAGAGATACCTGTCTAGTAACGTGTAGCACCACCTTTCGCTCTGATGACGGCGGCGATTCGTCTCGGCATGGACTCGACAAGACACCGGAAGCGTTGGGAAGCCATACAGATCCACGACCCCTGAACAAGCTCCCACAGTTCACGAAGATTTGATGGAGGGGGTCAGAGCCTCGAACATATCTCTCGATGGCATCCCAGATGTGCTCGATGGGATTGAGGTCAGGCGACCTAGCTGGCCAAGGAAGCGAGGTCACGTCGGTGGAGTGTTCATCCAACCATTCAGATACAATTCGGGAGCTGCATTGTCTTGTTGCAGGATGAGGTCCCCAGTGGGATGTTGAAGTCGACAAACGGGAGCAAATGGTCGTCCAGGATATGCCGGTAACGTTGACCTGTGAGGGACGATGTCACACGTACCCAGGGGTCCCATTTCAGTCCACGCAAACAGTCCCCAGACGAGAATGCCACACCCACCAGCTTGAAGAGTACCCTGCTGGCAAGAAGGATCCATCGCTTCATGTGGTTTGCGCCGTAATCGTATCCTGGCATCCGCATGTACCAACGTGAATCTCGACTCATCAGTCCAGGCAACATTTTCCCACATGTCTAGGGTCCAGTGGCGATGTTCCCGCGCCCATGCTAATCTTTGCACCCTGTGATGTGCGGTCAGCAGCGGTACCCTCGTGGGACGATGGCTTCTGTACTCCATAGCGAGGAGATGGTTCTGAATGTTGTGGCTGCTTACACGTTTTTGTGCACCAGCGTTAAATTGTCGAGTGATTTCTTGCACCGTGGCCCGTCTATCCGCTGTTATAATGCGAGCTGGCCGACGATGACCCCGCTCATCCACACGCTGTTGTCCACGGCAGTTGGCCCTTGCAGGGATGGTTTTACCGGATTCGATGTACCCACGGTGCACCCGTGACACAGTGGCTCGGGAAAACCCCAGTGCCTGCACGACTTCCGAGATGGAGTGACCCATTCGTCGGGCCCCGACAATTTGACCACGATCAAATGCGCTTAGAGCCTTCGTCTTACCCATACTGCGTCCGACTCTTAGTGATTCCCGTCGCATCACTCCTGATAGTGTCGGATCGCTGCATACGTCATGTCGTTTCTGTTTACAGGGCCGGCCACAGCGCCACATTTGCATAACGCCAGCTGTCTCTAATTCAATTGCTCTTTAGTGTAGCTCACATCATCAAATCTTTTTTCAGTCAAACAAACTTCTAAAGCACACAGTTTTATTCCCTGGTTTCGTTTATAACAGTAGTTAGTAAAAATAATACAACTACAAAAGTACTAGGAATCCGAATTTCTTGGCGTAGAGTATGTAGAAATCGAAAGTTTCCAAGCTTCTGTTCATCAACCAGATGGCTTTTTCAAGGAAGGTAGACAGCTAACTGCAAACTGAATAATAGAACACTTCAACAATTTGAACGCGGTGACTTGACTAGACAATAAATGAATAGACGCAAATGTGATAATTCATTCGAAGAAACCAGGTCACGTTGGTTGGGCACGCGGTACCGTTTTTTTTTTTTTTTATTGAAGGTCTGACGACCACTGTGAGCAACTTGATGGGCTATAAGCATTCGCCCGTTCCTAATTTAAGGCCACTGCTTCTAGGGGAGAGTGAGAGAGATACAGTAACGTAAGACAAACACAACATCCATGCCTCACTGGGATTCGAACCTAAACCCATCTCGGACGAATGATCAGAAGCCATCGCTTAGACCACTGCGCCATCGGGGCGGCCGCGGTACCGTTGTATCATATGAAATAATTGATTCCTGATGCGTGGCAACTCTAGACAGACGTTATCATTGCAAGCCTCGCTGCTGGTCAAAATTTCCTAGGTTTCGCGGATGCCATTAGATTTTGGTGTGGACTACGAAGCTAATTTCTTTATATCATTGCACATAGGATCAGCGAACTTGAACGTGACCTCTGTGGATAGGGCAGTGGTAATTTTTTCGTCTTTTGTATCTTTCTTATGTTCATTGATACTAATTCTAAACAACCGTTTGTTCATTCCGATGTAGTCTGGAGCCGTCAATACTGTAAAAAAATAAGTGGTGTGAATTCATGAAAAAATTCTGAAAATAACGTGCAGAAAATTTGCCGGTAGGTATCCGTGTTTTTCAGAAATTTTCGTTTGTAAAAGTGCCCATTCATTTTAGCTTCCGTATTTTCACAGATATTTCCGCAGACAGAAATTCCGTTTATTTCAGAAAAATCCACTTCTGGTTTTTCCGTACTTAAATTGAAATTCCGCAAAATCAACAAACCTGCACAGCACTTACGCGCAGCGATCAGGATCTAACACCCGAGGCTATAACTCGCCGGACAGGAAACTTGTGCCTTTACCAACTGAGCCACAAAAGCTCGACAGCCAGACTCACGTATGCCATAAAACGAATCGCACGACGAAGAAATTTTGTTTTTTGTCATTTATATGAGTTATTTAGTCATTTTATTTTCTGTTGGAGCTTATTATTTTTCTGAATAGGTTTGTAATTTATTTTTTTTTCCTATAGGAGGACTTTTTAAATACTAAGCATTTTTCATCGTGGTTTTCCGAAGCAACAAACGCTTTGCAACATGATTTTTTAAACTGACAATGACTCATTTATCTTTAAAAAAGGTGAAATGTACTTTTTATAGTATTATTTCACACACACACAAAAACTAAATGTGAAATATACTCTCGATAGCTAAAATAGCTTTTGTCTTAAGTTGTCCAAAGACTGATACATAGACATCGTATAATCATCTGTACAATAAGTAACCGGTTTCTTACAGTAACGCAATATATAATAAGTAGCTGGTGCACCAAATGTGGGAAAGGAGAAATATCCTGGGCCAAAAAAACAAAAAAACAAAAAAACAAAATCTATGTGATATGCTATCCACAATATCCGATCTCGCTACGGAACTTTAAAATTCGACAGATTTTTGAAATTTGAAAGTTAATCAAACCTCAAGTATTTCCACGAATCGCTACTATTAGAGGAAATTTCTCGTCATACGGATACGGAAAAAGTGAGAACGGAGATTTTCCGTTAATATACGAAAGGAATTGCGGATAGGTTTCTGAAAATTCAGAATTTTTCGTTAACAGATCTCTAAAACGGTAATTTACCGTTAATATAAGAAAGAAACTGCGGAAAGGTTTCTGAAAATTTAGAATTTTCCCGTGGCACGAAAAGTCCTTTAAATCCATGGTTTTTCCGTCATTTCATGGAAAGGTAGTATCAGAAACATGATTCCCTAATTCACGAAAGAAATGACAGACAGTTGCCCGTGAATTACAGACATTTTTTTTACAGTGCAGATATTGTAGTGGAATGGTATAAACACATGCCTCATTCAGAAGAGGAGGCTTGTCAATATTTCTCTTAAGCATCGTGTATAAAGATGCCGGAGACCTTATGCCGACACCGAAGTTCATCATGAGTGCGTTTTTGGGTTGATAGAAAACGTTTGGTATATAGAGAATAGAGCCCAGGTAGCGAAGTTGCGGCATGGAAAGATTAGCACAGCTGGTTCTGGTTGTTCGATAAAGTTATGCTTCTGGTTCAACGCATTGTGACGTACTACAGAGGTAAAGCACGTGTCAAGACGACAAATCAGCAGCGGTACATTCCGTCCGTGTACCTTAGTTGGGAGAGCAACTTACTCCGGAGTCAGGGGGCGTGGCTTCAATCTTTGTCACAGACCAATTTGTGTTTTCACAGTGTATCGTGCCTCATTGGCCATTGTTGAACTGTGCTGTTATTCAGTTTGCAGTTAGCTGCCTATATCCTTGAAATAGCCATCTGGTTGCTGTGAGAAAGCTTGGAAACTTTGATTCCTATTCTGCTCGGAAAAATTTAGATTCCTAGTATACACCTATGTGCCATTACATTATGACCACATACTTATGAGCTGTAGGACCTCCTTTAGCGCGCAAAACAGAGGCTGCTCAACGAGGCAACAATTCGATGAGTTGGCGATAGGTATCATGGGGTATCTGGTACCATAATGTCAACAGCAGATCTTCTAGTTCCCGTACATTTCAGGGTGGTTTTGATTTTGCACGAACCCGCTTTTCCAAGTCGAACCACAAATGTTCGATTGGGTTCATCTCAGGTGAATTCGGAGACCAGGGCATTAACAGAAAGTCACCAGCATGTTCCTCGAACCACTCATTGACGATTCTGGCAGTGTGGCATGGCGCATTAACCTGTTGGTAATGGCCATCACCAGCAGGGAGCACAGTTGCCATGAATGGGTGAACGTGGTGTGCAACGATGTTCAGATACCTGACAGCTGTCAGAGATTGTGGTATTGGGATAATGAGGCCTAAAGTGACCCAAGAAACTATCGCCCACAGCATAACACTGCTGCCGCTGTCCTGTTTGCGCCCAACAGTGCGTCAAGGTGCCATAACCCCCGTGTTGGTAATCGGCGTATCCGAGCTCGGCCGTCTACGTGATGCTCCAGGAATCTTGATTCGTCAGACTAGGCCGCCACTTTCTTCCAATCATCCACGGTCTAATATCTATGATCTTGGGGCTGTGTTGTTGGCGATGACGTGCAGTGTGTACAGAGACCCGGCTGGGTCTTTGGCTACGCAGGCCCATACGCAGAAGGCTGCGATAACTGTGTGCTGTGACTCTTTGCCCTCATCACCACTGTTGTAGCTGCGGGTGATTTGCCGCGATGTGGCCCTGCGGTGGCTGTGAACAATGCGCGGCCACCCCGGGGGCGCAGATCATTCGTGCGAAAGGAGTTCGGGTTGGAATCTCGCTGAGGCATGGATGTTGTGTTTGTCTTACGTCACTGGCTCTCTCTCCCTTCCCTGGAAAGAGTGACCCTAAGTTAGGGACGGGCGACTGCTTATAGCCCATTGAGTTGCTCACGGTGGTCGTTAAACCTCCAATAAGAAAAAACCCCAAAAAACAGTGCGCGACGGCCTCCGCTCCTCTCTGGCATGAATAAGCTGCGGACCACACGGCTGGACGACGGTTCGTCGTTTGGCCATCTGGGCGCCATTTTTGATACGTACTCACTACAGTGGCACGTGAACAACCCACAAGACGTGCCATTTCCGAGATCGTAGTTCCGAGGTGCCGTGCCACCATAATTTGTCCTTTATCAAGCTCCGACAAATCGGCAGGTTTTCCCATTCTGACTCCGAACACTCTACTAACCGAAAGCCGGTCCTCGGTTGTATATATATACTACTCTGTGAACTTCACCTGCGCCACCGTTCGGTTTCCAAGCGCACTCATTTCTCTAGGCTGGTGGTGGATATAATGTAATGTCTCATCGGTGTAGTTATACTAATTTTAGTATTGTTGGTGTACACTGAAGTGCCAGAAAAACTGGTACAGACGAGCTCATGCAAAATACATAGCAACGTCACCTATGCGTGTACTCGGTTGTGTCCGCCAGTGCGTACATAAAGCGATAGACATCCTTGCCATCTGTCAGAGCTGTTTTCGGCATGAGAATGATAAGTAATAACAATTTAAGCGATTTGGCCATAGTATTTCGTGAGATGGCCATAGTATTTCGTGTGATTTGGCCATAGTATTTCGTGATTTGGCCATAGTATTTCATGTGATTTGGCCATAGTATTTCATGAGATGGCCATAGTAATTCGTGTGATTTGGCCATAGTATTTCGTGATTTGGCCATAGTATTTCATGTGATTTGGCCATAGTATTTCATGTGATTTGGCCATAGTATTTCATGTGATTTGGCCATAGAATTTCGTGACTTGGTCATAGTATTTCGTGATTTGGCCATAGTATTTCGTGTGATTTGGCCATAGTATTTCGTGTGATTTGGCCATAGTATTTCGTGATTTGACCATAGTATTTCGCGATTTGGCCATAGTATTTCGTGTGATTTAGCCATAGTATTTCGTGATTTGGCCACAGTATTTCGTGGTTTGGCCATAGTATTTCGCGATTTGGCCATAGTATTTCGTGTGATTTGGCCATAGTATTTCGTGATTTGGCCATAGTATTTTGTGTGATTTAGCCATAGTATTTCGTGATTTAACCATAGTATTTCGTGATTTGGCCATAGTATTTCGTGTGATTTGACCATAGTATGTCGTGAGATGGGCCATAGTATTTCGGAGGTCGGAACAGAGTTCGGATTTTCACGGACGACCACTGCAAATGTGTAACCGTGACTGCAAGAATTCCGGCAAAACCTCCAACCTACGATACCAGTTTGGCCGTAAAATTACATTGGGTGAACGTGACCATCGTCGGCTCTCAAGAATCGTTTCACGCGATAGGCGTGCAACACTCTCGCAGGTATCATCGGAATTCAATGTTAGAGCCCCCGGACTGTGCAACGTACCCTGCACGATATGGGCTTTGCAAGCCGACGTCCAACTCGAGTCCCCTTGATGGGTGAACGACACAGAGCTATGCGCCTCGCTTCGGCACGGCAATACCGCCACTGGACACTTGATGAGTGGAAACAAGTAGCCAGGTCTGACGAGTCGCGTTTCTAACTGTATCGGACAGATGGAAGGATTCGTGTGTGACGCAAACCCCATGAAGCCATAGATCCCACCTGTCAACAGGGAACTGTGCCGGCTGGGGGGTCCGTAATGGTATGGGGTGTATTTAGCTGGACTTCACTGGGACCCCTGGCACGTCTACAAACGTCTGTGACCGGCCAACGCTATGTGCGAATCCTTTCTGACGAGGTACACCCGTTCATGTCCTGCATTCATGCTGATGGGTTGGGCCTGTTTTAACAGGACAATGCACCTCCACACAAGAGTCGAGACGCCACATTATGGTTAGAGGAGCATTCATCTGAGTTTGAGGTGTTGCCATTCCCACCCAAGTCCCCAGATCTGAACGTGATAGAACACATTTGGGATGCCATGCAACGCGCTATCGAACACAGGAATCCGAGACCTCGGAATACACCTGAATTGTGGAACGCTCTGCAAGAAGTATGGTGTGCATTGCCTACACCATATTTCGAGAAGCTAGTGAAGTCCATGCCCCGTCATATTTCTGCAGTCCTGCGCTCCCGTGGGGGACCTACCAAGTATTAGACTGGTGAACTATTTTTTCTGGCACTTCAGTGTATAGTTCCTTATTATTAATGGTAATAAGTATTGAGTTGTTTTATTTATTTTACCCTTAGAATCATTGCTGCTCTTTAATATATATTTTTTGAAATCCCGTTTTCCAATCGATTTTGATTGTGTTATCCTTGTGCCAAGCTGTAGAAGAAAAATGTCAAGCGGCATTTAAAGCCCAGTTCGTCCTCCCTTTTTTTAAGGGCCCCTAAAGTCAGCGTTAATCAGTCTTGTCTCGAGTTAAAAAAGATGCATGTTTTGTGCACTTTGTTTTTTAAACTCTTAAGCTTAAACTTCGGGCATGATGCACTGTTATGTTTGGGCTGTCTTTTTTTATGCATCCCTTGAGCAACATCACGTCACAAATTTGGTACCTGGGAAATAGCCTATCGTATTACTATACTCTGCATGATCTTAGAAAAAGCAAAGGACAAGTAAGAAAAAAAAAAAGGTGTGCTGTAAAAGTAAGAGCTCCACTAAAAGAGTTTTAAAGGAATTTGCGGACATGGCGTCGTTGTTTGCCACCGGATAAGAGAAAGGAAGGCCCCGGGGAGGATCTGCTGCTCTGAAAACAGACGCCCGACGCGGCGGAATATCGACCGGAAATAATGGGAGCTTAAAAACGCTTAGAAAAACTTAATCGCCTAGACAAAAAAATTTTAATTGCGAAAGCTCGGAAGCACCCTCATTGATTGGGGGGAGGATGTTGCGTACGTCGCCATGGCAACCAAGAGGTCTTTTTGTTCCATACATGGTTTAACAATCTCAACACGGCATGAATATTCCGAGATTTTTTCGCTTATCTTGGAAGTTTTGCAACTTGAATCTGCACAGCCGATGAAATAAAAAGGCAAGATTTACTTTTAAGAGCACATGAAAATTCCATATTAAGTAGAACGCCGGAATGGAGTGTTAGTTACCAATAAAAAAAATATATTAACGGAATTGGAGAAAAGAAATCGAAATATATATATATATATATGCCGGCGTAAGGGTTTTGAAAAAGTCTTTAGCGGATTGAGGGATGTTTTGGTGCTCTAGACATTCGAAAACTAATTTTTTTTAGCTTATCTTGGAAGTTTTGCAACTTGAATCTACGCAGCTGATGAAAGAAGACAAGATTTACTTTTAAGAGCACATGAAGATTGCACATTAAGTAGAACGTCGGAGCGAAATGTTAGTAACAGCACAGGTAGAATATTAACAAATTAAAAAAAGAAGAAACAGAACAGAAAAAGAGTACAATACGTCATCATAAGGGTTTTCAAAAAGTGTTTAGCTGATTGCAACAGTATATTATGCCGTAAGGGTTTTCAAAAAGTCTTTAGCGGATTGCAACAGTATATTATGCCATAAGGGTTTTCAAAAGGTATATTTAGCCTTCGTGCTCTAGACATTCGAAAATAAATTTTTTTTAGCTTATCTAAGTTTTGCAACTTCAATCTGCGTAGCCGATGAAAGGAAATAACAATTTAGAGAGCATGAAGATTCCACATTGAATACAACGTCGGAGAGAAGTGTTAGTAACAGTACAGGAAGTATATAAACTAAATAAAAACGAAACAGAAAAAAAAACCTAATTTATAGCAGTGTATGGGTTTTGAAAAGGTCTTTAGCGGATTTAGGGATGCTTTGGTGCTGTAGACATTCGAAAACTAAATTTTTAGGGGATCTAAGTTTTGTAACTTCAATCTGTGCAGCCGATGAAGAAAAAAGACAAAATTTACTTTTAATAGCACATGGAGATCCTACATTGAGTAAATAGAACGCCGGAATGTAGTGTTAATTACCAATAAAGAAACATCGTATTAACGCAATTAAAAAACAGAAAGAGAAAAAGAGATAATAATATATGCCAACGTAAGAGTTTTAAAAAGTTTTAACGGTTTGAGGGACGCTTTTGTGCTCTAGATATTCGAAAGGTAATGTTTTTTAGATTATCTTGGAAGTTTTGCAATTTGAATCCGCGCAGCCAATGAAGGAAAAGAACAAGATTTACTTTTAAGAGCACATAAAGATTTCACATTAAGTAGAACGTCGGAGTGAAATGTCAGTAACAGTTAACGAAATTAGAAAAGAAAAAAACACAACAACAACAACAACAACAAAACGGTATATATGCCAGCATAAGGGTTTTGTAAAGGTCTTTAGCGGAATGAGTGACACTTTGGAGCTCTAAACATTCGAAAACAATTTTCTTTGCTTACCTTGGAAGTTATCAACTTGAATATGCCTAACCAATGAAGGTAAAAAATAAGATTTATTTTTAAGAGCACATGGTTATTCCACAATATGTGCCAGCGTCCAATGCTTTGGAAGTATCGTAACAGGGAGGGATGATGTGTTTTGGTGCTTTTTATTCATAAACGAAAATTTTACATTTTTTTCTGTTTTTGTCTTATATGGTTCATTAAAATTGTAATAAGTAACAAGCTCTTTCAGACTTGAATAAATTTTGTTTCGAATATTTTTACTTTTTCTGAATGTTGTAATATCGCTAGCCGCGAGATTTTTATTTTTACATACTGAAAAACATAGGATGTATCAAGGACTCTAATAAGCAAGAAGGATGCCATCGAATTCTCGAAAGTCACGGAACCGGCTTTATATTGGGTTGGAAAGAAAGTAATGCCCGATTACGAGGTACTCGAAGTCGAAGCCCCGACCACGGCGCACATTGGGCACTGAGATTGCACATCACTCCGGCAAGACATCAGCAGGTAAGTGGCTTAAGTCAGTGGCAGTTAGCCCTCAGAAGGCGAAGGGTATAACCGCAAGTCAACATGGAAGTGGACAAGAAGCACATCCGCCATTGCATGCTGTATGAGTTTTTTTTTTTTTTTTTTTTTTTTGTGGTAGCACCCTCCGGAAGTGCTGTAAGGAAAATTTGCCAGTGTGTTCTCTAATTCTATATCACATGGTCAGTGTTGTCGTTTGTTCGATCGGTTTCGAGAGTGAAATTTAGACCTGTCAGACTGTCACAAAGGCGGAGGACCAGCAACAATGGATATGGACATGCTGAGACTTTTAATGGAGACCGACGCACGTGTGACCACGCTGAATTTGGCCAAACAGCTGGAGACTGCGCACGCGAGCATTATCACACACCTGCGTCAGCTTGGAAAGATGCACAATGGGGAGTTTGGGTGCCCTCATCAACTCACAGTTGATCAGAAAGCAAATTGCACGTGACCAAGTTGAACCGTTCTCGGACCACATTGTGACATGTGACGAGACATGGGTTCTATTTGACAACGTCAGCGCCCAAAAACAGTGGTTGGATCTAAAACAGAAGCCTATGCCGACCTCAAAAGCCGGCTTACACCTACGTAAGGTCCTGCTGTCTGTTTGGTGGGATATGCTGGGTGTTGTGTATTTTGAGCTGCTGCCGGACAATACGATTATCACCACCCATATGTACTTACGTCAACTCTACGATCTGCACGCATCGCCCACGTCGAAACGACCAGTACTGCTGAACCGCAAGGGTGTCCCCCTACAGCAGGATGGAGCGACACCTCACACAGCACGGGTGACATGTCACAAGATCGGGGACATGGGCTGGGAGCTGCAATTGCGCCCAGCCCATTCCACAGACACTGCCCCAGGCGACTACCACCTTTTCCAGTCGTTGCAGCTTTCCCTGGAGGAGAGAGGAGTTCACCAGCCGGTACGGTGTTGAAAGCCACTTACTCATTTCTTTCCGTCCATGCCACCAAAATTCTGCAAGAATGGTATCCAACAGCTGCCCAAACGATGGAAGCAGATCACAGGAAACGGTGGAGACTACATTTTGTACTGATTTGTACTTGTATATATGATAATCAGAACTTTTTTATTGCCTTGAATTTGTAGACATTACTTTCTTTCCAGCCCATTACCATGGAAATAAATGCTCGATACTATGCGCTTAATCTGCAGCAGAAGCATTATGCTCTAAGACAGGAAGACCGCGTATAGGTAAATTTCGTGCAGTTGAAATTTTAACTAATGTTATTCTTGGATCAGATCTGTTTTAACTGGAACCGTGTGCACCAGGTTTCTTGTGATTCGGGTTCCATAAAGTTTGTAGCGTTGGCATGCTCGTTGACACCGACTCATAAAGTTTGTAGCGTTGGCATGCTCGTTGCCACCGACTCATAAAGTTTGTAGCGTTGGCATGCTCGTTGACACCGACTCATAAAGTTTGTAGCGTTGGCATGCTCGTTGACACCGACTCATAAAGTTTGTAGCGTTGGCATGCTCGTTGACACCGACTCATAAAGTTTATAGCGTTGGCATGCTCGTTGACACCGACTCATAAAGTTTGTAGCGTTGGCATGCTCGTTGACACCGACTCATAAAGTTTGTAGCGTTGGCATGCTCGTTGACACCGACTCATAAAGTTTGTAGCGTTGGCATGCTCGTTGACACCGACTAATAAAGTTTGTAGCGTTGGCATGCTCGTTGACACCGACTCATAAAGTTTGTAGCGTTGGCATACTCATCGACACCGACTCATAAAGTTTGTAGTGTTGGCATGCTCATCGACACCGACTCACAAAGTTTGTAGCGTTGGCATGCTCTTTGACACCGACTCATAAAGTTTGTAGCGTTGGCATGCTCGTTGACACCGACTCATAA
The DNA here is from genome assembly GCA_039090855.1 of Macrothele yani. Classification (NCBI taxonomy): domain Eukaryota; kingdom Metazoa; phylum Arthropoda; class Arachnida; order Araneae; family Macrothelidae; genus Macrothele; species Macrothele yani. The sequence continues at coordinate 122,537,159 of CM077025.1, read as the reverse complement.
AGTTTGTAGCGTTGGCATGCTCGTTGACACCGACTCATAAAGTTTGTAGCGTTGGCATGCTCGTTGACACCGACTCATAAAGTTTGTAGCGTTGGCATGCTCGTTGACACCGACTCATAAAGTTTGTAGCGTTGGCATGCTCGTTGACACCGACTAATAAAGTTTGTAGCGTTGGCATGCTCGTTGACACCGACTCATAAAGTTTGTAGCGTTGGCATACTCATCGACACCGACTCATAAAGTTTGTAGTGTTGGCATGCTCATCGACACCGACTCACAAAGTTTGTAGCGTTGGCATGCTCTTTGACACCGACTCATAAAGTTTGTAGCGTTGGCATGCTCGTTGACACCGACTCATAAAGTTTGTAGCGTTGGCATGCTCGTTGACACCGACTCATAAAGTTTGTAGCGTTGGCATGCTCGTTGACACCGACTCATAAAGTTTGTAGTGTTGGCATGCTCATCGACACCGACTCATAAAGTTTGTAGTGTTGGCATGCTCATCGACACCGACTCATAAAGTTTGTAGCGTTGGCATGCTTGTTGACACCGACTCATAAAGTTTGTAGCGTTGGCATGCTCGTTGACACCGACTCATAAAGTTTGTAGCGTTGGCATGTTCGTTGACACCGATTACCTAAATAACTGATGACTGCATAGGTACTTGAGGTTTCAGGTAGAGATGGAAACGGGTCAAGGGATCGACAATTTCTAGTGGGTGAAACGGATGTTTCTGACCCGATTTCGACCCGGTTTTATTTCCGTTAATTTTTTTTTTATTTTAATGAAAAATGTGCTGTCGAATTTGTTCTCGATACTGGAGCCCGCAGACTGAAAAAAGATTTGTCATGCAATACGAAGGAAGAAAGTATCCTCAGAAGGAAAAAAGTTCCTTCCCCCTGAGGAGTAATGATGAAAACATCCACATTTTTGGAAACTTTCAACTCTTCATATACTTGTGAAAATTGGTACTGCTGTGAAAACATACTGTGTTATCAACAAAACACAAAAAAAAAAAAAACTGAAGTTAAATACACAAGTTAGTGAAATCATGCAATGCGTTGATTATGATACGCTTTCCAACATACCAGAAGTCATTACTGAAGTTATTACTCGAGTTATGAGGATAATGGCTGTGGAATAAATCTCGCTCCTGCCCTGACCTTTGACCCCATTTCAATGATATTCAACAGAACCGGTTCAGTATACCTCCGAAACAACATGATACAGTATTGTCGCAATCGAAGCATTTTTACGTAAGTTATGACGTATAAGAGCAATGGAATGAATCCCGCTCCTATGTCTTGACCTTTGACCTCATTTCGCCCATTTTCAATAGGTTGCGTCTCCAGGTTGTCCCCTACCACATACTAAAATTTTATCGAAATCGAACCATTTTTAAGTGAGTTATCGTGCGGACAGACAGACAGACGGACAAAGCTGGAGCATATACGTTTCTTCAACCTACGGTTGGAAAGCGGAAACAAGTTGTTTAATTAAATTTTTTTACTGTAGCGCCATCAAAATTAGGTGGAACAGCCTTAACATTACTGCGGAGGGACTTTTTGATTCTCGCAGATGTGTTTGAAAACATGTGTAAAACAGTTAGGTTATGTCTTGCCAATGAATGGCGACGGTTTCAATATTTTCTGTGAGTAAATTATACATTTCTATAATACATTTACTAGATACCCCCTGCCGCAGACAAATCTGCTTTGAAGATACCCACAGCGGAGAGACTTTTTGAACACCTTATATGAATACTAGATGAAAGCCCGTCAATAATGACGGGAGAAAATAAAATTTATGATACAGAAATTATTGACATTTTTTATTAAGATTTTGAGTTCCACGTCAATAGATGACGACGTTGGTTCACAGCTTTCTGAAAATTTCCCGAGCAGCCGGTTGTGAAATTTGACACGACGGGCTGTCTGTTTGTTATGTGTTTCATAAAACCTTTAGTCCTTATTTCATTATCACTTCCTTGTGCATAACATTTTTTCGTATACACTGACTGTGAACCCTGTATCAATTTCTCCCGATCTTTTCCGTGAACTATTTTTATCTTGACGTCGTCAAATCGTCGTGCCTTGATGTTACCATATACAGATGGCTAAACACCGGTTCAGATAGTGAACCAAAATTCCTGATGTAAATTTTTTCGTAGACACCCCGGTGCGCAGTGGTCTAAGCGATGGCTTCTGCTCATTCGTCCGAAAGGGGTACGGGTTCGAATCTCGTGAGACATGGACTTTGTGTTTATCTTACGGCACTGGCTCTTTCTCTTCCCTGGAACCAGTGACCCTAAATTAGGGAGGAGCGATTGCTTATAGCCCAGTGAGTTGCTCACGGTGGTTGTTAAACCTAAAACAAAAAAAAAAAAGTTTTCGTATCTCTGGTGTAGACCGTGTGACGTAACGCACCTCTGACGTCATATGATGATGATTTGGATTATATGACGTCGCACCAGCAGCTGTGTTCTTTGTTGCTATGACAACAAAACAAAGTGGCATACACGTGGACTGTGCGCGCGTAGGTGATGACGTCACCTACACAAAAACAAGAAAAGCTAAGCGTGACGTCACAAAACTTTGTTTCTCGGTTGTTGCTATGACGACTTAAAGAGTGGCACGGAGGAGGAGGGCTCTGGCAGATTATATACACTGCCAGAAAGAGAAAAAAGAACACCAAGAAAGAATTGGCGGACGATCATGAAATTTACATATGTTAATGGGGTCAAGTTTACGTAGGTGTGATGTTAATTTCGGGGCCAACCGGTGAGCGCTTACGCTAAAGCACGGCATAATATGCAAATTATTGTCGGTAGTATTTAAGGAGTACGGCGAAGTGAATGTAATCAATCGTCGGCGTACGGACAGGCGCGAAGACCCTGAAGAAGATGCAATGCCTGGACATGGAAGACGTGTACGATTTCAGCAGTTATCGGACTTTGAGCGAGGTCATCTAGTCGGACTCCGCGAGGCCGGGTGGTCGTATCGTCGTATTGCGGAGCGAATTGGACGGGAAGTATCGGTGGTAGTACGATGGTGGCGTAGATGGTCCGAGGAGCATACCCGCACGAAAAGACTTGGAAACGGGAGTCACAGACGGACTGATGAGCGGACCGATCGACGCATAAGAAGAGCGGCGTTGTCAAACAGAACATCCACTGTGACGCAAATCCGAGCTGCCGTTGCACCTGAGGTGACTGCGAACAATCCGCAACCCTCTACTGGATGCAGGACTGCGTGCACGAGTGCCTCTGGCATGTGTACCTCTGACTCCAGCCCACCGTCAGGAACAGCTGCAGTGGTGTCGCCAACGTCTGCACTGGAGAACGCAATGGCGATCTGTCGTGTTCAGCGATGAAAGCAGATTTTGCTTGGGAGCCTTCGATGGCCGTATGCATATTCGCAGACGCACTGGGGAGCGTCTCCACCCTTCTTGCATCCGCCAGCGACACACAGGGCCTACACCTGGTCTCCTGGTGTGGAGAGCAATCATCTATCACTCCCGCACACAACTAGTGTTTGTACCGGGTACGTTAAACAGCACCTCCTACATCAACAACATAATTCATCCCGTTGTTGTGCCATTTGTAAGGTCGGTCCATCGTGGTGTTTTCCAGCAAGATAACGCACGCCCACACACACGGCACGTGCAACGCAACATGCACTTCAGGGTGTGAGACAACTTCCATGGCCTGCACGTTCACGGGATTTGTCCCCCATTGAGCACGTGTGGGATCATATGGGACAACGACTTATCCGGTCTCCACGGCCAGCCGCGACCATCCCCGATTAACGTGTCCAGGTTGAGGATGCTTGGAACTCAATACCCCAAACTTACATCCAACATCTGTACGACAGACTCCATGCCAGAATTGCACAGTGTGATGCAGTTCATGGCGGTTCAACCTCGTACTAACTATGTTACATGGAAATGTTATTTTTCAGTTTACCAGCAAATACAGCTGTATTTTGCCATAATGTTTTGATCACGTATTCCTCTGTAGTCCGTTATTATGCTGTATAAATTTCGTTGGTATCAGACGTCTCCTTCTTGGTGTTCTTTTTTCACTTTCCGCCAGTGTATTAGGATATTATTATAGTTCAAAGCAGATTTGTCTGTGTCGGGTCGGTGTCAGTTGCAGATCCGTGTAGTGTCCGGGTCGGGTCCAATGATGTGACGTCTGGGTCCGGGTCCAAATTTTTTGACCCGTTTCGAAATCCGGTTTCGGGTTTCTTAGTCATAGGGCAGGGAAAAGGACAAGCAATTTAAATCGCACGTATAACTTTTATTTTTCCTAATTAGAGGAAAAAATCATGTTTACTAATTGTTCCAGAGTAAAAAGAGGGGTGTTCAAGACTTCGCTTGCAACACGCGCAACATTTCGCGCTTGTTGCCAACGTGATCATATTTACATCCTAGGAAGAGAACTTCCTGCATCTATCTCGTCCAACTAGCTAAATCCTGACTGACTCCTTTCACGAATGTCCTCGCGGCTGCGAACTCTTATTTGACTGTTTTTGCGTGGCACAGGGGGCCATTTTAATACTTTCCGAAGAAAAGTTTTTCCCACACGGTCGCCTTCTCATTAACCCTTTTCCCGGCTGGAACCAAATAAATAACTTGGGGTTAGCAAAATGGGTTGAAATCAGCTTGAACGAATATACTCACTGTCTAAGAAGTGGGATGAAGAGAGGTTGGAATAAATGAACCATTCTTTCCCACATAGCTTTGTTATTCAGACTTCATTTAGATAGAGGGTTTACATTAATCCTTTCTGATTACTTGCTAAAAGGGTTATAACAAAGACGACGAGCTCATGAAAGGAGAGAGAAGTCGTTTGAGTTACTGGCTTCTACCCAGAGAATGGGGACTAGCATCCCATCATGCCTTGGGCCATAGAGAAAAAAGATGAATCACTCGAAGCGAACGCGTATTACCAATGACAGGTTTATGGTCGGTACTGCTCAAATGAGAGGGCGAAAGAAATTATTTTGCCTTAGCTTTTGTTAAATCCAGCCGCTACAGGGTATTTGTAAACTCCTTCGACGAAACAAAAAGGGTGATTGTAAACTTCTTCGACAAAACAAGAAGGGTGATAGTACACATCAAGACGAACAATATTTGCAATGGAACCTAGGGCCGCATTCCACTCCTAGTGCCGTACGCTGTGTGAGAATGGCGAGCTTGGATTTCTGGGGTTACGTAAAAAATCAGGTGTATGCAACAGCGCCGACAAGTCTGCTGGATCTACGTCGTCGTGTTACAGATGCTTGCAATAGTGTGACACCTTCCATGCTGAGGGATGTGCATGCAGAGTTACTTTCACGAATACAAATGTGTATCGTGGGCAATGGTGAACTCTTCGAACATACTCGGCATTAACTTTTTATCACTGTTCGCCGGTTTGCCTTTTTTGTTTTTGTTTTGTCTGACGTCATAAAACTGTATTAACATAAGTACGCATTTATGCAATAAATTGTGTGTATTTGCTCATACTTATGCCTGTTCCCTTCAAACGTTCACACAAAAGGTCGCGCGTCGATTTCGGACATTTTAGAGTATTCAGGCGACAATTTATCTTATCCGTGTGAAACAAATGTCGTTTTGTACTAATTAATTGATGCGCTACAACTTTGTAATTGGCAATTTTGCTCTATCTTTCTTCGTTTTCGATTTGCATTGACTAACTTCCGCATTTCGCCACTTGGGGCGCTGCTATTGGTTGCTCTCGATCGGGCGTAGTCGCTTTACTATACCGTTATCTCACTTGCATAACTGTTCCTCTCTCCGTTCGCAAGTTATTCCAGGCTAAAGGGACTTTCCTATGCACCCTGTATATCTATCGTCTTGTTCTTATCACAACAAGCATAGGTCGCTCTCACAGACCTGAAGCGTTGCGAACCGTATTCTAGTGAGAGATAAGATATCATGTTAAGTTTGAAAAATGGTAAGGAGAACGAACTCAATTTTACATAGAAAAAGGAACTAAACTGAAAGTTAACTTAAAGTATACGTCACACCTTCAGTGATTTATTGCGCAACGACTAGGGCTGATATCAGTTCCACATACGTATCTTGTGAAAGAAAAAATGTCCAAGTCTTTTTTACATCACGTCATTTCACTAATGTGGGAACCACGTGTGACACTGCAAATATTCACACGGTAATCGAACTCTTGCCATACCCGGTGCAACATATCCTGTGTGACCGTGGTGGTAGTTTATTATACTCTATCCTATAGTTCGCGTCACGTAGAAAAGATGGCGTCCAAATTTGTTTGAAAGTCGTAACTGCTTTAGGAGGATTTTACATTTATTCTTATGAAACAGTAGCGCACAAAATGCCTTCTCGGGACCGCAAGCTGCCATTGTTCAATAACGCTATGAGTGTGGTAGGCGTACGAGAGGTAACGCCACCTAGCTGGTGAATGATGGAAATATACGCCTCGGCAGTAAAAACGGAGAAACTTTCATGTTTTTTCTTACACATGGTATAGATAAGTAAATGGTTTCTCTCTTACTACATATCCAATAAATTATTGAAGCTGTTTCCACTTTTTATAAACACGCTGTATAAGAACATATATCATCATCAACCGTTATCAATCCACTGCTGGATGAAGGTCTTCCCAAGTTTCTTCCACAATTGTCTGTCTTGAGCCTGTCTCCTCCATGTCACGCCAGCATACATTAAATAGAAGTCATCGCTCTTCCCACCTTTATAAGTGAGTCACGGAAAAATTATTATCGGATGCCACCGGGAATCGAACCGAGGGTCTTCCAGTTACGAGCCGGACATGCTTCCACTGCACCACAGCGGCCTCGAAATTCTCCACCCTCTCATACGACAAACTGCCAAACCACCTGTCAGGTTGCTTCTTTGGAGCATCGCACAACGCTGGGGATTCACCAAAGATGAACAGCAGCAACTGAACAAATGACTAGAAGGCGAATGAATAATAAATACACAGTTGACGTGGATTAGGAACATTAAATAGAAGCCATTGCTCTTTCCACATTTATAAGTGAGTCACGGAAAAATTCTCAATTTTACCGTAACTCACTTATAAAAATTCTCAATTTTTCCGTCACTCTCTTATAAACGTGGAAAGAGCGATGACTTCTATTAGATGTTCCTAATCCACGTCAACTGTGTATTTGTTATTCATTCGCCTTCTAGTTATTTGTTCATTTGCTGCTGTTCATCGTTGGTGAATCCCCAGCATTGTGCGGGGGGCCGAAGAAGCAACCTGCCAGGTGTTTTTGGCAGTTTGTCGTATGTGAGTCTGAAGAATTTCGAGGCCGCCGTGGTGCAGTGGAAGCATGTCCGGTGCGTAACTGGAAGACCTGGGTTCGATTCCCGGTGGCGGCCGACGAGTATTTTTCCGTGACTCACTTACAAACGTGGAAAGAGTGATGACTTCTATTTAATGTTCCTAATCTACGTCAACTGTGTATTTATTACTCCAGCATACTTTCAAATTTCATCCACCTATCTCCCATGGGGTTTTCTTCTTGGTCTTTTCCTGCCCCTCGGAATCCAGTCTAAATTTTCGGTTGTCCATTGGTAATCCGTTCTTCTGGCAACATGTCCAACCCAATGCCATTTCACTGATTTCACTCTGGTCATGATGTCGTCTACTCTTGTCATTTTCCTTATCCACAAGTTCCTCTTTTTATTTTTCCTGGTTACACCAAGCATGTATCTCTCCATGCATCTTTAAGTTCTTTGCAGTCTTTGTATGTCTTTTTAAGTTAAGGTCCATGGCTCTGCTCCATACGTAAGCACTGGCACGATGCATTGATTAAATACTTCTCTTCTAAGACATAATGACGTACTGCTCTTTAAAACTGAACTGTTTCTTCCAAAAGCTCTCCATCCAAGTTTTAAACGCCGATTAATTTATTTATGAATGTGACATTCACTTGATATCTGCTGCCCAAGATAAATGTAGGTATCGGTTGTCTCAACCTTTTCTCCATTAATCGATAAATCTTCGTTTCTTGTAAAAGATATACAGCGAGTATTTTGATCGAACTGATATCAGAACATAACCCCGAGTTAATTCGTTCCAGTCAGTTAAAGGGTTGAAAACGGTTGTTTCTTGTAAGAAAATGTTTTTCAAACATGATCACCCCACGGTGTTGCTTTTAGCAGTCCAGTTGTACATCGTATCAACATCAGACTTTTACATACATTCCGGGGTTCGTAGTTTAGAAATTGCCTTAGCTTTAAAGGAGCCACTCTGGAAGAACATCAGCTGCTCCCCTTCTTCGATAACAACTCGACGGAAAGCTATTTTCTAATTCCACTTCCCAACCGCTGTTCACTATTCAGGGCAAAAGGTGTGCTCTGGTTCCTTCCGTATTCATGGAAAACGACATCTCGTCTTTCATGCGGAAGAAGCCATCCCTCAAAACTTTGCAGCGTTCAGAAGAAATTTTTAGCAGCCCATTATGTCGAAAAGTCTATAGCTAAAGGTCCACCTCATCCGTCAACTGGCTGACATCCTCGTCGACATCTTCCATGTTCTCTCTAGAACGCTGATAAAATTCACAAGCGATTCAGCATCTTCGATTTTTTTTTTCGAATGCCCCTTCTTGTACAAGCAGATGAGCGCGAGGAAAATGAATCATGTAGGGTGGGGTGCAGGGGATGCGGAAAGGAAAAAGCGAAAATCCATGGATGCTGAAGGGAGGTGGGGGTGGTACGAGAAGAGGGAGAAGGGGGGGGGGTGCGATGCTGTAGTCGGAGCCGAAAGTCTACAATGTGCAGAGCAATTATGAGAAGAGCTCACAGAAGAACTACTATCTCTCACGGTGTTGGCTTGGATTAACAAGAGGACCATATTTCACACGGGAGAATCTCTTGTGCCTGAGATGGAACATACATCAGTCAAACCACTGCCTAAGGCAGCGACGAAAGAAGATGAGGAGGCAAGGGAGGGTGAAGTCGATGTTAGGAGGGGATGTCGGCGCATGGGACGGTCAAACACTGGGCCTAAATAAATGAAAATCGTGTCTAACAGCACCGGAGCTGGTCCTCGCTCTTGGGCGCTGATGATTGAATCAAAGACAAACATTACTCCTCCTATTCCATCTACTAATACCTCTCCATCTTTCTCTCGGCTCTTCATCATCTGATGGGGCTTCTACTTATTTTCTTTTCTTTACTCTTCTTTCTTATTCTGTGCTTCTGCATGACCCTATAGCGTGAGCGAGGGAAAGTAGCATCATCTGACCTACCCGCGGATCTTATCGACAGCTGCAAGCTCAGTCTGTAGATGAGGCAGCGCTGCGAGACGTACCAGAGGAAGAGGGAGGGATTGGAAAGGTGCATCATTTGTTATGTCCTCTTATTCTCCTCCTCGACGCCGATTTCCCCGGAAAAAAAAAAGATTAAAAATGAATAGGTACAGAAAGAAGAATCGTGTAATTACTTAATCGATAATAGCTACATTACCACTGAAGGGAAAATAGGCATGAATTTCTAGCTATTCATGATTTTTGAGGAATAATTATTAGGCTGTGATTCGCTTGTAATGATTTGAAAGTGAGAGTGGGCTCTCGTGATAGCGTAAACAGTTTGTGATGTATTTCGAGTTTCATTATTGAACAGTTTCATTTCCGAAAAGACATTTCGAAATGACGCTGATGTTTTTATCCTGAATCTGAAAGGGTGTGGGTGTATTTATGCATGCTATAAATTAAGTTTTTCTTACTAAGAGCACGTATATTCTTAATAAAATATTGGAATAACATAATATTGAATAAGTCACGAATTTATAGTAGGATCCAGAGTCAAATTTTCGTTGGAAACTATTTCTCTTCCTGTGGCTATATTGTTTTCGGGACGCCCAGGTGGGGCAACGGTCTAAGCGGTGGCTTATGACCATTCGTCCAAGATGGGCCCGGGTTCGAATCCCTGGTGAGGCATGGATGTTGTGTTTGTCTTACGGCACTGGCTCTCTTCCTTCCCTGGAACCAGTGACCCTAAATTAAGGACGGACGACTACTTATAGCCCATCGAGTTGCTCACGGTGGTCAATAATAATAAAAAAATGCTTTCGTACTTTGACTTTCTTTCGTTGCTATTTATTTCGTTTTTTCATTTTCTCTAATTTTTAAAGAATCACTTCAATATGGGTGTCTTCATATTGCTCCCTGATGGGGTGATTCTGAATAAATTACATAAAACCTGCTCCGGGTGTTTTTTTTCCCGGGCAGGCTCCCGCCTGCAAAGATGTTTTGGCAGACCTGTATGAAAGATGTAAAAGAATATTGCTCTAATTTATAAGTACATATTGTGAGATTTTATTTCACAATATGTACTTATAAATTAGAGTTAGTTTGAATAGTATATTTGTTTAGTTTGAATAGTATATTTGTCAGACATATTTAGTTTGAATAGTATATTTGTCAGACATATTTTAACTTGGTGTTCTTTTGTTTTTTAACCCAGCAACTCGTTTATAGTGCTCTTTACGTATCTATTCTGCAAAATAGTAGCTTAAATAAATTCCGCAATTTTAGATAAATCTTTAGATTAAGTAAATGGTATGAAAGTGAGTAAAATATGTGTTTAAATGTGATTCAGAAAAAAATTCTTAACAATTCTTTATGAATCCGTCATGGTCGGCTTTCATTAATGTCGGGCATGAGACATAAAATAAAGAAACAATATTACTGTGAAGCGCAAGTACTAAATAGTGCTGGAAACTTCTTGTTACAGCAACTGAAAAACAAAACGTGATTGCAATTTTATTGTCAGTCGTCTTTGGTCGTTTGGGATAATGCCATCTTAATATATTTTATAATTCGATTGCTTGTGATGTTGAGCAAAGTTTATTAGCAATTTAATATCTTATTTTAAGATCTACTGTAGTTTCGCTGAGCTTTTGGCTCGGCTTCATCAGGTCAAGTGGAGCGTTGTAACGTATACTCTCGATTCACTTTCCTTTTGATTTTACTATCTCTGGTCATTTTATTTTACTATGTAAATTATCTTCTTACTGAACGAAATATTATTTCACCCGCTGAATGAGATCTGGCAATGAGTGTAAGTCATGACGTGGTGGTAGCCAGTATAAATAGGCGCGTTCAACAATACCTGTGGAGAGCGTTTGTTGTTGTACGGAAAGAGCGTTTGTTGTGTATACCGAGAGCGGTTGTTGTATACGGAGAGCGTTTGTTGTTGTACGGAGAGAGCGTTTGTTTATGTGGAGAGCTGTTGTTTATGAGTATAGAGCTTCGTTCATGTGCAAGGAGCTACGTGTTATTTGAGTAGCTGTGTGTGATGATACCAGTAGAAGTTCATAATAAAAGGTTTTACGTAAGTACGTCTTTCTCAGTTCATAGTACTGTCAGACCTCTGTCTGACTGTTAGGTTTATTTCATTTAGTGTTATTAGTAACAACCAGCATAAGACTTTATTCATCTTAATTACTACTACAACATTACTACCAGTTATAAGTTTGTTCATTACTATTACTACACTACTAGCAGGAGACTTTATTCATGATCTTAATTAACAAGTAACAACAACCATTTGAATTCACTATTAGAAGCTTAGTACAAACATTGAATTCATTATAATATTAGTGAAAGCTATATTCACGATAATTAGCTTGGTAGCAAAAGCGTTATTCATTATAGCGTAAATGTCTAAATCATTGTGACATTATCAGCGTTCTGATGGTCATGGATTTTGTGAGTTGTTTCCACGCGCTTGAAAGAAATAGACCTGATATCATATTGACTTCAACAGTTGCGGTATTCGTGGAAATCTAATATATTAAGTTTGATAGTCGAAACGTTAAACTTATTGATAAACCTGATTCGACTATCAAACTTAATACACCGATGATCCATTATATTATGACCACCCCCAAACTTAAGAAATGAGCGCGTCTGGAGACGGAACGGTGGCGCAGGTGAAGTTCACTGAGCAGTATATATACAATCCAAGGACGGGCTTTCGGTTAGTAGAGTGTTCAGAGTCAGAATGGGAAAAGCTGCCGATGTATCGGAGTTTGATAAAGGACAAATTGTGACGGCAGAGCGTCTCGGAACTACCATGTCGGAAACGGCGCGGCTTGTGGGTTGTTCACGTGCCGCTGTAGTGAGTACATATTAAGAGTGTTGTACAGATGGCCAAGCGACAAACCGTCGTTCGGTGTGTGTCGTGCGCAGCTCATTGATGTCAGGGGGAGCGGAGACAGTCGCTCATTGTTCACAGCGATCGCAGGGACACAGTGCGAAAAATCATCCGCAGCTGCAACAGTGGTGATCAGGGCAACGTGTCGCAGCACACAGTTCATCGCACCTTTTGCTCATGGGTCTGCGTAGCCGAAGACCCAGCCGGGTCCTCATGCTCACTGCACGTCATCGCGAACAACGAATGAAATGTGCCCAAGATCTTCGAGATTGGACCTTGGATGATTGGAAGAAAGTGGCCTGGTCTGACGAATCACGATTCCTGGTGCATCACGTAGACGGCCGAGCGCGGATACGCCGATTACCAACGGAGGCTATGGCGTCTGAATGCATGGGTTGAAACAGCTGTAGGCGATGTTTTCTTGGGACACTTTAGGCCTCATTATCCCAGTAGCGCAATCCCTGACAGCTATCAGGGATCACAATATCGTTGCGGACTAAGTTTACCCATTCATGGCAACTGTGTTCCCTGCTGGTGATGGTCATTACCAACAGGACAATGCCTCATGCCACACTGTCAGAATCTTCAAGAAGTGGTTTCAGGAACATGCTGGTGACTTTCTGTTAGTGCCCTGGCCACCAAAATTTACCTGAAACGAACCCAATCGAACATTTGTGGTTCGACTTGGAAAAAGCGGGTTCGAGCTAAATCACCACCACTTCGAAATGTACGGGAACTGGAGGACCTTTTGTTGACATTATGGTATCAGATACCCCAGGATACCTATCGCCACCTCATCGAAGCGATGCATTTCCGTGTGGCGGCTGTTTTGCGGACTAAAGGGGGTACTATAACTTACTAGGTAGGTGGTCATAATGTAATGGCTCGTCGGTGTATTACAAGCTTTCTAGATATGCCGTAACTCTCCACGGCTTGTCAACGACATGACGTCTACTCCATTTCTTTCAAGCGCGTGTAAACGACTCCCCAAAATTCGCGCACTCAGAAAGATAATGATGTCACAATGATTTAAATGTTTAGGCCCCATTTGTCCTGATGAAGCCAAGCCAAAAGCTCAGCGAAGCAATAGCAGATCTTAAAATTAAGTATTTAAAAGTGAATAAACGTTCTGATTTATTCTAATGCGCCATCTTATAGGGAAAAAATGAACTTCACAGAAAAAGAAACACAAACCGCCGATTTTTTTTTAAAAACGAACGTTTTTGCTTCATGTGTAATACCAAGTTTTAGTGCAAGAGAAAGAAGTGGAATAAATGCCGTCCACGAAATTTAAATCTCATACCTTCTCACACGAAGCGTATAAAAATATCCTGATTTATTTGCTGAAATTGTTTTGTCTTCCACATCACTACTGTATTTTGCTTGCTTGCCTCCAAGCGAGATAATACCTTTTAGTTAAAAAATTTCTGTTTATTAAAATTGTAAATATTTGGCAGACGTCAGTTAAGTCAGAAATTACTTCAGTTTCGCATCTCAAGTTAAGGTAAAGGACTTTAGCTTTCCCATTTTTGTCGAGTCTGGAATTCATCTTATCGAACACTTTACCGAGTCTGTACCGAATCTCCACTGTTATTGGAAAACAGAATTGCTGCAGTAAAGAGTTATGAAGGAATTAAAGTGAAACATATACTTTTCACAGGTATGGAACAGTTGCACTCACCCCAATCTCTGATCCTTATCTGATATCAGTTGCACTTAAAAGGAAGACAACAAAACCACCGCCCACATTCACCCAGCCTTTGCTTACTAGACGGAGAATGTGAAAAACTGGTGAATGGAGCAAGGAGCCTCCGGCATAAGACGCTTGCTTTCTGCTGGACATTACTCTACTGACTCACCGCAAAAACAGTGGCATAATTGCTTCAAACAGCGATTATATAGGTAACATGGAGTTCATGTACCGTACAAAAGGGAAAAGTATTGATACATCCAGGACACGAATTCTATGGAGATCGAGAAACAGGGATAGGATGGAAGTGACGTTAAACAGTACGCAAATGATTAGCAAAACTGTACGTATTTTGGTTATTTTACAATCTGATTTGTGCCACAACCGTGACCCATCAAACGTACTCCCCCGTGAAGTCATAACATATAGCGAAAAGCAACAGATGATGTTTTGGAACGGCCATTAAAACTGATTAGAGAGGAGATAAAAAAATTGTAATGAGAAAATAGAAAAGAATAAGAATAATAAAATAAAAAAACCTTTTGGAGAATGAAGAGTCAACGCTAATATACTCGTCGACTTTACCAGGTGGAAATACAAGCTCACATGTTACATAGGCAATTTCAAAAGTTCTGCACCCTGCGCATGCGCCGCAGGTACGATGATGTAATCGCTCCAATCATTGCTCCAGTTGTAAATCAGACTTCAGTGTACAAAGTTGTTTTTACGTTTGCTGGCTAATTTGTTCCTGTTCCGAAAAATTCTGTTTAGAAATGGAGGAAGAATGTGAGTCATGTCAGATCTTGCGTAGCGACTAGCGATCCTAGATTAAAATTGAAACTTTGCAAGGAAAATCCGCTACCGAAATTCTTAAGATTTGTGCGAAATTGTGGGGGTTAATGTAGCGGATGTCACGGTGGGCTTCTCGTTTCTCCCGAGGTCGGTAAAGCATCAAAGACGACGCAAGAAGCTTCCAGCCATCAAACACAAAGGACGACACTTCTGTGGTTATTGTCAAGAGCGTTTTGGAAGAAGATCGATGGAAAACATGTGAAGAGATTGCATGTGAAGCAAACATGTCTACCGTTTCAGTTTTCACAATTCTAACTGAAAAAATTACAGAAGAGAAAAGTGGCTGCCAAATGGGTTCCGCATAATCTGTGTGAAGAGCAGCAAGCAGTTCGCAAAGGGATCACAAAAGAATTGCTTCAGGGGTGCGTGACAGAAGGCGAGCAGTTTTTGAACAGAATTGTTGCTATACACGAAACCCTGATATGAGAGTTTGAACCAGAACTAAAATCTCAGTCTGTTCAGTGAGAACTTCCAGAATCATCTCGCCAGAAAAAATTCCGCCGCCAACAATCGAAGGTTAAGATGACGATGAATATGGCATATGACAAGGTTGGAGTCATAGCAAGAGAGTGACCACTGTAACAGTGGAGCACTACAGAAGGTTTCTGCAAAATGTTTTGCTCACAAAGATTGAACCAAAGAAGACACGACATGCTCGAATCTGGTGTCATAATTTTGCACGACAACGCGAGGCCCCATCTTGCCAGTTCAGTAAGAGACATTCTGGAAAAGTATGGATAGGAATTGCTTCCCCGCGTGCCATACAGTCTTGATATGAGCCCACGAGACTGACATGTACCCAAAACTGAAGAAGCCACTCCGAGGTAAACGATTAAGTACGATTCAGGATGTTCCTAATGAGGTGACCCGAGTAATCAGACGTCTCAACAATGGAGGTGTCCTAACTAGAATACAAGACTTATCCAAATATAGGGCCGCTGTTGTAAAGAAACATGGATATTACTTCAAAGGCCTGTAAAAGTATGTTGTGAAATAAATTCGGTTTTTAGAGATAACCCACAGTGTGCAAATTTTTGAAATGACTCTCGTATATACGTTTGTAAAACATTTATGTCATATACACTGAAGTGCCAGAAAAACTGGTACACTAGTCTAATAATTTGGTAAGTCCCCCACGGGAGCGCAGGACTGCAGAAATGTGACGGGGCATGGACTCCACTAGCTTCTAGGAACATGCTGTAGGCAATGCACATCATACTTCCTTGCAGAGCGTTCCACAACCGAGGTCTCGTGTGTTCGATAGCGCGTTGCATGGCATCCCAAATGTGTTCTATCGCGTTCAGATCTGGGTACTTGGGAGTGGAAATGGCAACACCCCAAACTCAGATGAATGCTTCTCTAACCATAATGTGGCGTCCCGACACTTGTGTGGAGGTGCATTGTTCTGTTGAAACTGGCCCAACCCATATCAGCATGAATGCAGGACATGAACGGGTGTACCTCGTCAGAAAGGATTCGCACATAGCGTTGGCCGGTCACAGACATTTGTAGACGTACCAGGGGTCCCAGTGAAGAACAGCTAAACACACCTCATATTATTATGAACGCCCCACCAGCCGGTACAGTTTCCCTGTTGACAGGTGGGATCCATGGCTTTATGGGGTTTGCGCCACACACGAATCCTTCCATCTGCCTGATACAGTTGGAAACGCGACTCGTCAGACCAGGCTACTTGTTTCCAGTCATCAAGTGTCCAGTGGCGGTGTTGCCGTGTCCAAGCGAGGCGCATAGCTCTATGTCGTGCACCCATCAAGAGGACTCGAGTTGGGCGTCGGCTCCCAAAGCCTATATCGTGCAGGGTACGTTGCACACTTCGGACGCTGATGCTTGTTGAGGCTTCAGCATTGAATTCCGATGATACCTGCGAGAGTGTTGCACACCTATCACGTGAAACGATTCTTGACAGCCGACGATGGTCACGTTCACCCAATGTCTTTTTACGGCCACACTGGTATCGTAGGTTGGAAGTTTTGCCGGAATTCTTGTAGTCACGGTACACCCTTGCAGTGGTCGTCCGTGAAAATCCGAACTTCGTTTCTACCTCGGAAATACTATGGCTCATCTCACGAGCGCCAACTATGACACTTCGTTAAAAATCGCTTAAATCGTTATTACTTGTCATTCTGATGCCGAAAAAAGCTCTGACAGCTGGCAAGGATGTCTATCGTTTTATATACGCACTGGCGGATGCAACCGAGTATGCGCATAGGTGACGTTGCTATGTATTTTGCATGACCTCGTCTGTGCCAGTTTTTCTGGCACTTCAGTGTGTATATACTGTATATATGCATACGCATCCGTGTGTATGGTTCTATACGCACCATTTTCCAACACCGGGAAAGCTTTTAGGGAGTCTAAGTGCAGCTATCTCTCTACCAGGGAGAAGCTCTGGGGAGTGCATGGAGTGGGGTGGGGTGTCTCTTGAGTGCAATTAGTCCATTAATCGGGTGAGGCTGTGAGTGCAACTGTCCCTTATAGAGGTTTATGGATAGTAACTGACCAACACCTTATTGTACGAAGGGCTCTCAAATTCAAAATCTAACATACATGATCTCTGCTTTGGCAGTTTAGCATCTTATTTACGATTTGCATCTTATCTCAGAATATGATGAAAATCTTAGAAACTTCCCAAACAACGAGGGTAGCGTGTCAACAGCAAGAGCATATAGCACATTTCTTTCACTCGTGCTCTTAGTTTTTGACACTTGACATCAGTATTATGTACTACAGAAAATTAATAATATTTTACATAAAATAAATCTATAGTAATAAAACTACGTGTTTGTGTGTCTGTCAGTAGCCTACGGAAGAAACTATAACTGAACCTTAAGGCTTGAAATTTAGAAGAAACCTGCCAAGGCACAATGAATGTGAACATCTCGGAATCCTTTCTTTACGAAATTCAGATTTGTAAAATTTGAATGTTAGCCGCCCATCTCCATCCATATCTGCAGGAGGTTTATCCGGACCACAAGTGCCATCTTTCAACAGGACAACGCACCGTGTCATCGAGTTTGTATAACTACTGAGTGATTGGAGATGCAAGAAAACGAATTCGCTGCATTACTTTAGCCCCGGAATGTGCCTGATTGTAATCCAATTGAACATTTGTGGGATATGCTAGGACGGGGAGTGAAAACTGCTGATCCTCCTCCACGGAGTAAGTGTGAACTGACGGAGCTGCTGCAGCGGACATGGGTCCGGTTACGCATGGAGGATGTTTGACAACTTGCAGAAGCGGTTCCTAGGCATATCATCATCATCATCATTGTCAACCATTATCAATCCACTGCTGGATGAAGATCTCCCCAAGTTTCCTCCACAACGGTCTGTCTTGTGACAGTCTCCTCCATGTCACCCCTGCATACTTTCGAATTTCATCCACCCATCTCCCATGTGGTCTTCTTCTGGGTCTTTTCCTGTCCCTTGGAATCCAATCTAAAATTTCGGCTGTCCATCGATGATCTGTCCTTCTGGCAGTATGTCCAGCCCATTGCCATTTCAGGGATTTAACTCTGATCATGATGTCTTCCACTCTTGTCATTTTTCGGATCCACGAGTTCCTCTTCTTATCTCTCCTGGTTACACCAAGTATGCACCTCTCCATGCTTCTTTGAGTTGTCTGCAGCCTTTGTATGTCTCTTTTAGTTAAGGTCCACGTCTCTGCACCATACGTAAGCACTGGAAGGATGCATTGATCAAACACTTTTCTTTTAAGACATACTGGCATATTGCTCTTGAAAATTATGCTGTTTCTTCCAAAAGCTTTCCAGGCAAGTTTTGTACGCCGATTAATTTCTTCACCAATGTGACCCTCACTTGATATCTGCTGTCCAAGATAAACGTACGTGTCTGTTATCTCCGGCTTTTCACCATCAATCGATAAATCTTCATTTCTTGTAAAAGCATTGAACATCACTTTTGTCTTCTGAAAGTTCATTTTTAATCCCACTTCTTTACTCTTGTCAGCAAGTTCCTGGATCATACTCTGCAGCTCTGATGGGGTAGTTGCAAAAATGACTACGTCATCAGCAAAACGAAGGTGGGTTAGATAATCTCCATTAATCTTTATCCCCTTGTTTTCCCAGCTCAGCGACTGAAAAACACCCTCCAATGTGGCATTAAAGAGCTTCGGAGATATGGTGTCACCTTGTCTCACTCCCTTTCCAATTTTTACGTGTGTTGTATTTTCAAACAGCCTAATCTTTGCACTTGCATTTTCATAGATGTTATTAATAATATTAATGTATGCATCTTCAATACCGCAGGTTTTCAGAGCCATTGTAACTGCTGATGGTTTCACCGAATCAAAGGCTTTTTCATAATCGATAAAAGCCATGCACAATGGAAGTTCATATTCCCTCGCTCTTTCAATTAGTTCTCTCAGCACGTGGATATGATCTATTGTGCTGTAGCCACTCCTGAATCCAGCTTGTTCTCTCGGTTGAGCCATGTCCAGTGTTACCTTCAAGCGGTGTGAAAGAACTTTAGTGAAGATTTTATAAACTACTGATAGGAGGCTGATAGGTCTGTAGTTTCCGAGATCCTCAATGTCACCTTTCTTATGTAGCAGGATCATTGTAGCGGTGTTCCAATCCTCAGGAATCTTTCCTTCATTAAGGCATCGAGTGAAAATTTGGGCGAGTACTGTTTCGATTTCTCCACTTGCTTCTTGTATGATGTCTACAGTAATTCCATCTTCTCCTGGAGCTTTTCCCCGCTTCATGTTCTTGATTGCATGTGCAACTTCTGCTGGAAGGACTGGAGGAACTCTGGTACTGGTATCTTTCATGATGTCTGGAGTGCATGTATCATCTCTTTCATATAATGTGGAGTAGAAATCTTTCACTCTGGTCAAAATTTCGCCTCTATTTCTTGTTACAGAACCATCTTCTTTTCTCAGTGCCATAATCTGTTTTCTTCCCCTTACTGAGATGTCCCTTTGCTATCTTTAGGCTTTGGTTGTTTTCAATTGCTTTCCTCACTAGTTCACAGTTGAATTTTCTTATGTCTTCAGTGATACTTTTTCTTACTGTCTTGCATAGCTCTATATATTCCACTTTGGAAGTCACATCTTCTTTAGTTGTCCTCATCTCTCTTCTTTTTTGCATCAACATTTTCGTTTTTCCTGATAATTTATTTACATGCAACTTGTTCTTAGACCCAGCTAATTTTGTTGCTTTTTCCATAAGAGCTTTGGTTACTTTTCTGTTAACTACAGAGATGTCCACTTCTTCCGATGTTAGGCCTTCTAAAGCAGAGAACCTGTTCTTCAGTTCCAACTTGAAGGTATTATGGTGTTTTTTAAGGTTGGTTATGTCAATAGATTTTGTTTGTCTTATGAGCTTGCCACGTTCAAGTTTAGTGTTGAGGTGCATCTTACATCTCACCAATCTATGGTCACTACCTGTGTTGAACTTGTTTAGCACACTGCAGTCTTCTACGACGAATTTTTTGTTACACATAATAAAATCAATTTCACTTGTCGTCCCATTTGGATGTCTCCATGTCCATTTCCTGTGTGGCTTTTTCTTGAAAAAGGAGTTCAAGATGAAAAACCCTTCTGCCTCTGCAAACTCAACGAGAGTATTTCCACGCTGGTTTCTGTTGCCGTGACCGAATTTACCTACTGAAGTTTCATTCTGTTGCCGTTGCCCTATTTTTGCATTGAAATCTCCCATAATTATTTTCAAGTGCTGCTTACCTTTATTATTTAGATGACAAATTTCCTCATAAAATTCTTCAATTTCTTCTTCAGGATGACTTGTGGTGGGTGCATAAGTTTGAATAATCTGAGCCTGGTATCTTTTCGAGAGTTGGATAACAAATCGTGCAGCTCTGTCAGAGGAACTTTCAACTTCTACAACTTTATCCTTCAGTTTCTTGTTTATTATAAATCCAACACCACTAGTTCTGCCAGTATCTGTCCCACGATAGTAGAAGAGATGTCCACTTTTCAGTTCAATGAGATCTTCTCCTTTTCTCCTTACCTCACTTAGCCCCACGATGTCCCACTTGATCCTTTGTAGTTCCTCTTCCAATTCAAGAAGCCTTGAATCAGAAGATAGGGAGCGTCCATTGTACGTAGCCAGGGTCAGCATCAGATGGCAGCCTAGTCCGGTCCTCCGGGGATTCTTAGCACCCTCTGCCTTCATGTCGCACTGGCCGCTGCCTTGGCCAGGTACATTCCAGCCGCCGGAGACTGAGGGCCAAGGTTTAAGTTGTGGAATCATTTTGGAGGGGTTTGGCCATAACTCACCACGCTGGCCAAGCGGGTTGGTGAGTGTGGGATAGAATTTCCTCTAATCCCGATGGTATAGTTATACCGCTATTGGCGGTCGTCAGAGCCCCTTTAGTGGGAACAGGATGCACCACGAGAAGGCGGGGTTGACATTTGTCAAGGAGAGGCTGTGATGTTACGCATCACCTGACCTTACATCCCCCTAGGCATATACGAGCCGTGATTTCACAGAAAGGTGGACCAACGCGTTATTAGGTTCCTAAAGCAAAGCTTAAATCAGTGTATAGGCTTAGTACACGTCTGAAATCTTTGTGTTGAGATGAAGATAATGAAAACTTCAAAAGGTTTAGTTTCTAGCTGCAGTTTGCCGTGTCTGTTGGAAGGGCTGGGGAAAAAAAGAAAAAGAAAATAGGAGCGGAAACTGAATGCCTTGATAGGAAAGATCGAAAAAAAAAATCGTGAGAAAACAAATTTTTTTTTGTAGTATACGGTTCCCCGTTAAAATCGTGAATTTGTAAGCTGCCCTACATACTTCACTGCTTGCACTCCGAACCACAACCAACACCAGCAGAAAGAGGAAAATTCGAAAATACTAGGAAAATAAGGGGAGCCTAGAAAGAGAATAAAACAAGAAAGATGACACCGAATTTTCGGGTGTAATGAGCACGCCTTTTGAATCCGTTTTAACGTGAAATAAATTTATCAAAGCTTTCTAAGTCAATGGAACCGGTATGGAAAACAACATTATCTGACCGAAGAAAGAGGTTTTACAATCGGGTTTTTAATCCCGCCGATATTGCTGTAAATGGAATCGTGAACTTACGCCCTCTGTTTGCGCACTTGTGCATTAAGAAAAATTGAATTTATATGAGAAACATTTCGCAGCAGAAACTCTTTCCAACCAAGAAAGAATTTTTCAAATCGGACTCTTTGAAGCAGACATATGAAGAAATATAAGATATGCATCTACGTCCCCTGGCGAAAAAAACATGCATTATTTTAAGAAAAAAGTATTCTCAAAAGGTTTTCCGATGTGAAAGGTATCAGTCCAAAAAAAAAAAAAAAAATTGGTTGAGTTTTCAGGAGCTCTGATTTTGCTGCAAATACATCAGAAGCATAAATTAACATTTATGCCCCCTGGTGACCAAACCATTCTTTACCAAAAATTTGAAAAACCTTTTCCATCAGGAGCTGTATGCGATAGAGGAAGAATTTTTCAAATCGGAGTTTTAGGAGCAGAAACAAAGCAGAAAACGCAGCTAACCCTTGCGCTCCCTAGCGGAAAGTCTATGATTTACTTGGAAATTTTGAATTTATATGAAAAACATTTTGCATCGGAAACACTATCCAACAAAGGAGGAATTTTTCAAATCGGACTCCTAGAAGTAAAAATAAGATATACACCTACGCCATCTGGCGTACAAACCATGCATTATTTTGAGAAGGAAATATTCCTAAACGGTTTGCCGACGTGAGTAGTATCGGTTCACAAACGAATCTTTTTCAATCGAGATTTTAGAAGATCAGATTTTTTTGCAAATACATCAAAAGGGAAATTAAGACTTACGCCCCTTGGTGGCCAAACCATTTTTTATTAAAATTAGAAATTATATGCAAATAATTTTCCATCAGGATCTGTATCCGGTGCAGAAAGAATATTTCAAATAGCAGTTCTAGAAGCAGAGATATCGGAGAAAACGCAATTTACCCGCACGCTACCTAGCGAAAAGTCTATAAATTACGTGAAAATTTTGAAATTATATGAAAAGCATGTCACACCGGAAATTCTATCCAACAAAGAAAGAATATTTCAAATCGGACCATTGGAAGCAGAGATTTTGGCAAAAATAAGATATACATCTACGCCCCCTGGCGGGGAAACCATGCAATATTTTTAGAAGAAAATATTCCGAAAAAGTTTATCGACGCGAGTGGTATCAGTTCACGAAATAATTTTTTCAATCGAGATTTTAGAAGCTCAGATTTTATGACAAATACACCAGAAACAATGAAATTAACACTTTGGTAAGTATTCTTTACCAAAAATTAGAAATTATATGCAAAAGAGTTTTCATCAGGAGCTGTATCCGCTGAAGAACAATTTTTTCAAATCGGAATTTTAGAAGAAGAGATATCGGGGAAAATGTAATTCACTTTCACGCCCCCAAGCGGAAAATCTGTGCGTAACTTGAAAAAGTAACTATACCTAAAATACTCTTCAACATAAATGGAATCGAAAGATGAAAGAATTTTTTCAATCGGATGTTTAGAAGCAAACATATGGAATAAAATGTATTTTGAATTCGACATCATGAGAGTTTGCGCCCTCTAGCGGCGAAATTGTACATCGCAAAGAAACAAGCTTGTAAAATCATGCAATGCATTGATTATAATACGCTTTCCAACATACCAGAAATCACTACTCAAGTTATAAGAATAATGGCTGTGGAATAAATTTCGATCCTGTGCCCTGACCCTTGATCCCATATCGATGATATTCAACAGAACCGGTTCGGTATACCTCCGAAATAACATGATAAAGTTTCGTCGCAATCGAAGCATTTTTACGTAAGTTATGATGCATAAGGTCTATGGAAAAGATCCCGCTCCTGTGTCCTAACCTTTGACCCCATTTCACCCATTTTCAACAGAATTCGTCCCCAGGCAGGCCCCTACAACATACTAACATTTCATCCAAATCGAAGCATTTTTACGTAAGTTATGATGCATAATGGTGATGGAAGTGATTCCGCTCCTATGTCCTGACCTTTGACCCCATTTCTCCCATTTTCAATAGGGTTTGTGGCCAGGTGGTCCCTACCACATACTAAAATTTCATCGAAATCGAACCTTTTTTAGGTTAGTTATGACGCATAATAGCAGTGGAATGGATCCCGCTCCTATGTACTGACATTTCATCCCATTTCGTTCACTTTAAATAAGGTTCCTTCCCAGGTGATGCCCTACCAGATACTAAAATTTCATAGAAATCAACCGATTGTTACGCGAATTATCGTGCGGACGTATATACGCACACAGCGCGTGACGTAATGAAGCAGATGGGAATCGCAACCGTCTGTTCGCAAAAGTATGACGTCATAAAACTTTAATAGGATCCACATGTAACGCGTGACATAATGAGACAGATGTCGTGTCCGCGCGCCAACATTCTCAAACGCGAGATTGTGACGTCACAAGATTTCTAAGCATTGGAAACATTAATATAACGACGCCATGACACTAAAAACGTTATAATTCGGGGTGGTTATTTAACCCACTAAACGAATTATCCTAAAGTCGAGATCAAGCTAAATCGATTTCTACTAAAAGAAAACGGTAGGTTAACGACTTTCATCAAAATTCTTAGAGCCGTTTTCAAAATAAAATGTACATACATACATACAAGAATTGCTGCTTTAAGGTGGACGTCAAGTAATTTTGCTTCCTATACTTCCAGTGGAAAAACTTCTGTACATAGTTTCTTCACAATTAATGCGATCCCAAGAATGAAAATTTGAACATCGATTAAAATAGCTTCATTTCATAACTTGGAATACATAATATTTTCTAAACCATAACCGTAATAATATTTTCTAAACCATAACCGTAATTATGCAATCCAACATTTATTTGTCCACTGACGTCATCAAAGTACAGGTCGCGCCATCATTTTTCTGGTTTCAACACCACCAAAGGAAACGTTATTGTTTTTTAATATAATTATGCTTATGTTTTAGAAAATGTTAAGTATTCCAAGTTATAGTATGAAGTTATTTTAATCGATGTTGAAATTTCCATCCTTGGGAACACACTAATTGTGAAGGAAATGTGTACAAAAGGTTTTCCATTGAAAATATAGGAAGCAAAATTACTTGACGTCCACCTTAATAGTGTGGGATAAGGGCGATGGAATGGATCTGAATCCGATGTCCTGACCTTTGACTCCATTTGTCCCATTTTCAATAGGGTCCTCTCCAGGTGGTCCCCTACCACATACTAAAATTTCTTCGAAATCGAACCATTTTTACGTACTTTATGACGCATAAGGGCAATGGAATGCATCCCGCTCTTATGTCCTGACCTTTGACTCCACTTCACCCATTTTCAATAGGGTTCGTCTCCAGGTGGTCCCCTACCACATACTAAACTTTCATTGAAATCTAACCACATTTACGCAAGTTATGACGCATAAGGGCAATTGAATGGATCCCGCTCTTATGGCGTGACCTATCACCCCACTTCACCCATTTTCAATAGGGTTTGTCCCCTGGTGGTCCCCTACCACATACTAAAATGTCATCGAAATCGAACCATGTTTACGTGAGTTATCGTGCCGACAGACGGACGGACGGACGGACGGATGAACGGACAGACGGACGGAAAAAGTTGGAGCATATACGCTTCTTCACCCTACGGTTGGAAAGCGTAAAAAAAAACGAAATAAAGGATCATCATTCGCATATTTCAAGCTTCCCAATGCAAAAAGTATTTTTCAAATCGGACTAATACTTGCAGAGATATGGTGTCTGCAAACGGATGGACGGAGAAACTGATAACATTAGCACTTTTTTTTTTTTATTTTACAAAAGACGTGCTAATAAAAGTGCCGTAGTTGTGTAAGGAAGTGAGAATGGCACGTGTCTGATTGCTATTGGTTGTTTCTAATCATTTGATACATTAGTGTATATCATCATCATCATCATCATTGTCAACCATTATCAATCCACTGCTGGACGAAGGTCTCCCCAAGTTTCCTCCACAACGGTCTGTCTTGTGCCAGTCTCTTCCATGTCACTCCCGTATACTTTCGAATTTCATCCACCCATCTTCCATGTGGTCTTCTTCTGGGTCTTTTCCTGTCCCTTGGAATCCAATCTAAAATTTCGGCTGTCCATCGATGGTCTGTTCTTCTGGCAGTATGTCCAGCCCATTGCCATTTCAGGGATTTACCTCTGATCATGATGTCTTCCACTCTTGTCATTTTTCGGATCCACGTGTTCCTCTTCTTATCTCTCCTGGTTACACCAAGCATGCACCTCTCCATGCTACTTTGAGTTGTCTGCAGCCTTTGTATGTCTCTTTTAGCTAAGGTCCACGTCTCTGCACCATACGTAAGCACTGGAAGGATGCATTGATCAAACACTTTTCTTTTAAGACATAATGGCATATTGCTCTTGAAAATTATGCTGTTTCTTCCAAAAGCTCTCCAGGCAAGTTTTGTACGCCGATTAATTTCTTCACCAATGTGACCCTCACTTGATATCTGCTGTCCAAGATAAACGTACGTGTCTGTTATCTCCAGCTTTTCTCCATCAATCGATAAATCTTCATTTCTTGTAAAAGCATTGTACATCACTTTTGTCTTCTGAAAGTTCATTTTTAATCCCACTTCTTTACTCTTGTCAGCAAGTTCCTGGATCATACTCTGTAGCTCTGATGGGGTAGTTTCAAAAATGACTATGTCATCAGCAAAACGAAGGTGGGTTAGATAATCTCCATTAATCTTTATCAATTTGTTTTCCCAGTTCAGTGATTGAAAGACATTTTCCAATGTGGCATTAAAGAGCTTCGGAGATATGGTGTCACCTTGTCTCACTCCTTTTCCAATTTTTATGTGTGTTGTATTTTCAAGCAGCCGAATATTTGCACTTGCATTTTCATAGATGTTATTAATAATATAAATGTATGCATCTTCAATACCGCAGGATTTCAGAGCCATTGCAACAGCTGATGGTTTCACCGAATCAAAGGCTTTTTCATAATCGATAAAAGCCATGCACAATGGAAGTTCATATTCCCTCGCTCTTTCAATTAGTTCTTTTAGTACGTGGATATGATCTATTGTGCTGTAGCCGCTCCTGAATCCAGCTTGTTCTCTCGGTTGAGCCATGTCCAGTGTCACCTTCAAGCGGTGTGAAAGAACTTTAGTGAAGATTTTATAAACCACTGATAGGAGGCTGATAGGTCTGTAGTTCCTGAGATCCTCAATGACACTTTTTTTATGTAGCAAGATCATTGTAGCGTTGTTCCAATCCTCAGGAATTTTCCCTTCATTAAGGCATCGAGTGAAAATTTGGTCGAGTACTGTTTCGATTTCTCCACTTGCTTCTTGTATGATGTCTACAGTAATTCCATCTTCTCCTGGAGCTTTTCCCCGCTTCATGTTCTTGATTGCATGTGCAACTTCTGCTGAAAGGACTGGAAGAACTCTGGTACTGGTACCTTTCATGATGTCTGGAGTACATGTATCATCCCTTTCATATAATTTGGAGTAGAAATCTTTCACTCTTGTCAAAATTTCGCCTCTATTTCTTGTTACAGAACCATCTTCTTTTCTCAGTGCCATAATCTGTTTTTTTCCCTTACTGAGATGTCCCTTTGCTATCTTTAGGCTCTGGTTGTTTTCAATTGCTTTCCTTACTAGTTCACAGTTGAATTTCCTTACGTCTTCAGTGATACTTTTTCGTACTGTCTTGCATAGCTCTATATATTCCACTTTGGAAGTCACATCTTCTTTAGTTGTCCTCATCTCTCTTCTTTTTTGCATCAACATTTTGGTTTGTCCTGATAATTTGTTCACATGCAATTTGTTCTTAGACCCAGCTAATTTTGTTGCTGTTTCCATAAGAGCTTTGGTTACTTTTCTGTTAACTTCAGAAATATCCACTTCTTCCGATGTTAGGCCTTCTAAAGCAGAGAATATGTACTTCAGTTCCAATTTGAAGGTATTATGGTGTTTTTTAAGGTTGGTAATATCAATACATTTTGTTTGTCTTATGAGCTTGCTACGTTCGAGTTTAGTGTTGAGGTGCATCTTGCATCTCACCAATCTATGGTCACTGCCTGTGTTGAACTTGTTTAGCACACTGCAGTCTTCTATGACGAATTTTTTGTTACACATAATAAAATCAATTTCACTTGTCGTCCCATTTGGATGTCTCCATGTCCATTTCCTGTGTGGCTTTTTCTTGAAAAAGGAGTTCAAGATGAAAAACCCTTCTGCCTCTGAAAACTCTACGAGAGTATTTCCACGCTGGTTTCTGTTGCCGTGACCGAATTTACCTACTGAAGTTTCATTCTGTTGCCGTTGCCCTATTTTTGCATTGAAATCTCCCATAATTATCTTCAAGTGCTGCTCACCTTTATTATTTAGATGACGAATTTCCTCATAAAATTCTTCAATTTCTTCTTCAGCATGACTTGTGGTGGGTGCATAAGTTTGAATGATCTGAGCCTGGTATCTTCTCGAGAGTTGGATAACGAGTCGTGCAGCTCTGTCAGAGGAACTTCCAACTTCTACAACTTTATCCTTCAGTTTCTTGTTTATTATAAATCCAACACCACTAGTTCTGCCAGTATCTGTCACGCGATAGTAGAAGAGATGTCCACTTTTCAGTTCAATCAGATCATCTCCTTTTCTCCTTACCTCACTTAGCCCGACGATGTCCCACTTGATCCTTTGTAGTTCCTCTTCCAATTCAAGAAGCCTTGAATCAGAAGATTAGGGAGCGTCCGTTATACGTAGCCAAGGTCAGCATCAGATGGCAGATTAGTCCGGTCCTCCGGGGATTCTTAGCACTCTCTGCCTTCATGTCGCACTGGCCGCTGCCTTGGCCAGGTACATTCCAGCTGCCGGAGACTGAGGGCCAAGATTTAAGTTAGGGAGTCATTTTGGAGGGGTTTGGCCATAACTCACCACGCTGGCCAAGCGGGTTGGTGAGTGTGGGATAGCATTTCCTTTAATCCCGATGGTATAGTTATACCGCTATTGGCGGTCGTCAGAGCCCCTTTGGTGGGAACAGGATGTACCACGAGAAGGCGGGGTTGACATTTGTCAAGGAGAGGCTTTGATGTTACGCATCACCTGACCTATACTGTATATGAATAAACGCTTTCTACAATTAAATAAAAAATTGATGTTCATTTTATTTTGTTTCAGTGCGTAAGTCTAGTAGTGTTCAGAGTTCGATATGAGCAGTCTCTGAAAGCACACGATCTGGAACAGATTGATTAAAATAGAAAGACGGATTGAACAGACTGTGAAAGAGAACCAACAGCTTGAAGCAAACATGGTACAAATATATAAATTCTACTATCTTTGTTTAATGTATTTATTTGCAGCTATTTAATTAATCGTTATTTGAATGAACATGTTTCAGAACTAAATTAAATTTTTTTTTTTTTTTTGCTATTTTCTTATTTTAGTGCGTGTCAGTTAGTTGTCAAACTTCGATATGATTAGTGACTAGAGTCAAATTTAAAATGAAAGAACAGATTGAACAAAGCGAAAATGGAATTACAACAACTACAACAAAAGATAAGAAAGAAACTCGTGAATACAGACATTGCTATCTAAAGTTGGCTCACGTATTCTGGCTTTTAAGGCTATAAAACATCACAGTACGTGGTTTGTAATGAAGTGATCTGAAAGATCACTGAGAATTGGTCGGTTTTAATCAACCGAATTTAGACGACATACGGAAACCAAATGTGTTGATCTTGCGTTGAAGCTGTTTTCGTCGAATGACTGTTTTGTTACGGTTTAGGAAAGCCAGCAATTTCAGAAGATTACAGACACTGCATCTTTTGTTGGTATAGTATAGTTCTTCTTAAAGGTCAGTAAGAAGAAGTCACGGTGTGGGTGGGGAGAAATAGGATCTTTTATTTTTCTTTCGTTTGTTTTTCTCCTCTTGATCCGATAGATCCTTGATGGAAATTATACAATGCTTTTCTTACATATCTTTGTTTCGGAAACTCCTTATTTAACTAACGCGTCTACGAAAGTCTAAATTGAAAATTCAGGAAGTGCTCTTTAGTCGTGAATAATAGCAGGACTATATGACCGTGGTTGTTGACTACTGCGTGAATTCAAAAAGTTTTTAAAAGGCAGTGAAGTAATATTCCTTAGCAAATTGTTTACTGATGAGAACCATTTTCGTTTGAATGGTTAGGGGAGCTAGATGGGAAGTGTTTGGGCATGTACACAGTAATACTCGCATAATATAATGGAGACAGCATCAAGTCTTTAAAATCGCAACGTTCACTTTGCTATATCAAGAGTTGGTATTTTCGAAACCGCTCTTTTTGGAAGGCACTGTGTGACGTATAACCCTACACAGCTTTCCTTTTGAGTTTGTTGGGTGCGAATGGACCTTTCCGCCACGTCCCATAAGTGTTCCATTGGGTTCATGTCGGGCAAACGTGGTGGCCACGCCATCTGTCGAAATTGTCTAGATTGCTCCTCGACAAATTTTGGACAACTTAGGCCCCATGACATGATGCATTGTCCGTCTGAAAAATCCCATCGTTGTTGGGGTATACACTGAAGAGTAATTGTATTAGAGATACCTGTTTAGTAACGTGTAGCACCACCTTTCGCTCTGATGACGGCGGCGATTCGTCACGGCATGGACTCGACAAGACACCGGAAGCGTTGGGAAGCCATACGGATTCACGACCCCTAAACAAGCTCTCACAGTTCACGAAGATTTGATGGAGGGGGTCAGAACCTCGAACATCTCTCTCGATGGCATCCCAGATATGCTCGATGGGAATGAGGTCAGGTGACCTAGCTGGCCAAGGAAGTGAGGTGACGTCGGTGGAGTGTTCATCCAAACATTCGGATACAATTCGGGAGCGACGGTATCCCGGTAACGTTGACCTGTGAGGGACGATGTCACACGTACCATGGGTCCCATTTCAGTCCACGTAAATAGTCCCCAGACGAGAATGCCACCCCCACCAGCTTGAAGAGTACCCTGCTGGCAAGAAGGATCTATCGCTTCATGTGATTTGTGACGTACTCGTATCCTGCCATCCGCATGTACCAACGTGAATCTCGACTCATCAGTTCATGCAACATTTTCCCACATGTCTAGGGTCCAGTAGCGATGTTCCCGCGCTCATGCTAATCTTTGCGCCCTGTGATGTGCGATCAGCAGCGGTGCCCTCGTGGCGTGGAACAATGGCTTCTGTACCCCACAGCGAGGAGATGGTTCTGGATGGTGTGGATGCTTACACGTTTTTGTTCACCAGCGTTAAATTGCCGAGTGATTTCTTGCCCTGTGGCCCGTCTATCCGCTGTTACAATGCGAGCTAGCCGACGATAACCCCGCTCATCCACACGCTGTTGTCCACGGCAGTTGGCCTTTGCTGGGATGGTTTTACCGGATTCGATGTACTCACGGTGTACCCGTGGCCCAGTGGCTCGCGAAAATCCCAGTGCCTGCACGACCTTCGAGATGGAGAGACCCATTCGTCGGGCCCCAACAATTTGCCCACGATCAAATGCGCTTAGATCCTTCGTCTTACCCGACTCTTACTGATTCCCGTCGCATCACTCCTTATATTGTCGGATCGCTGCATACGTCATGTCGTTTCCGTTTACAGGGCCGCCCACAGCGCCACATTTGCATAACGCCAGCTGTCTCTAATTCAATTGCTCTTTAGTGTATGAAGTCCATGAAGGGCTGCAAATAATCATCCAGCAGAGCAACAAAGCGATTACCGGATAATGAGGTGTTTACGAGGACTAGAGGACCCAAACCGTGCCACGTAAAAACACCCCACACATGTGTGAAACTACCAACAGCTTGCACAATAGTACCTTGTTGACAGATTCTGCCCATGACGTCATGTGGTCTGTGCCACACCCGAACCCGACCATTAGCTCGAAACGACTGGTGGCGTTCGAGATGGGTCCGGGTTCGAATCCCGGTGAGGCATGGATGTTGTGTTTCTGTTACGGCGCTGGCTTTCTCCCTTCCCTGGAGGCAGTGGCCCTAAATTAGGGACGGGCGAGTGCTTATAGCCTGCTGAGTTGCTCACGGTGGTCGTTAAACTTCCAATCAAAAAAAAAAAAAAAAAAACTACCGGTGATATTGTGACTCATTGGACCACGCCACATGTTTCCAGTTTTCCAGGGTCCAATTACCGTATTCACGAGCCCAGGTGAGTTGTTGTGTCCGATGTCGTGGTGTTAACAAAGGCACTCTGGCAGGTCTTCTTCTTCCATATCCTATGGACGATAAATTACGTTTCATTGACCTGATGGATATGTCTCTGTTACATCCTGCATTGAATGTGGATGTTACTTGAGCCAGTGTCGCTTCTCTGTTAGTATGGACAATCCTGGACAGACACCGCTGGTCACGGTCATCCAGTACCCGTGGTCGGCCAGCACGCTATCCACGGTGGGTGGTAATGCCTTCCATGAGGTATTCTCGGTACCCACGTGACACCGTAGATCGAGGAATGTTGAATGTTAGCGCAACTTCGAGAATTGAATGTCCCATCTGTCTGGCTCCCACTACCATGCCTCGTTCAAACTCCGATAATTCATATCGGCTTGCCATAATCCTACTGGCGGTTGTTCAACCTGGCTCACGAGATTACACCTCGTAACTGATAAAAATCGTGGCGTGCGTTAAACTCTTTATATGATAAGAACGCCGATTATTAATTTGCATACTGCTATCCCATGTCTTTTCGCATTTCAGTGTAGGCTATGTGACAGACTATCGCTGTTAATTGAACTGAATTCCGTGTGGAGACCTGAGAGTCACGTGGCATCAAGTAGATCCGACCTTTCAGTGAGTGAAATAATAAACACCTTGAATTTCGTAGGAAAGTCTCTTATTTCTTACTGTACGTTGATTCTTATCTCTGGACGTTAGAAGTTAATTAGTTATTCAAAGGGTTTCAAAATATAGAAAGGATGTTCACATATTGTTGGAACGCTTCTGATAAGAAATTACAGAAAATAAAAAAAGTTCAAATTGAAACTGCCAATAGCGTGTTTTTTTTTTTTTTTTTTTATTGGAGTTTTAACGACAACCGTATGCAACTCAATGGGCTATAAGCAGTCGCCCGTCCCTAATTTAGGGTCACTGGCTCCAGAGAAGGGAGAGAGCCAGTGCCGTAAGACAAACACAACATCCATGCCTGACCGAGATTCGAACCCGGACCCCTTACGGACGAATGATCAGAGGCCTGCGCCACCGGTGCGGCCAATACCGTGTTAGGAGAACATGAAAGAAACATCTGCTGCAGTTAGATATCGTCTGCTAAGAAAAGGGCTCAGCTAAACAAGATATGGATTGAAGGTTATGTTTTTTGCTCTTTACGTAGAGAAATATTCATATTCTGTAATTTGCAAACATTGTAAAAATCATGGAATTAGTACTTCTAAATGTAAAATAAGTAGTGTTATTAATAATAAAGGGAAAATCGCCAAGCATTGCCTTTAACAGGAAAGTTCTAAAAGTACACACTTTCTTTGGATATTAACCAAACAAATATCCAAAGAAGGTATGTACTATTACAGCTATTTCTCTGGTTTTAAAATCCACCGATCCAAAGAGAAATCGCTAAGTCGTTAAAAAACTCTGTATCAACTGTAAACAAGGTAATAAACAAAGTTTTGAATCTGTAAAAAAACAAATGTTCGCCGCAGCCTTTATAAAAAAAATCACTTAGCCGGAGACAAACAGAAATTTATTGTGAAAATTAATGAAGCGTGAATCTTTTTTTTTTTTTTTGATCGGAGGTTTAACGACCACCGTGAGCAACTCAATGGGCTATAAGCAGTCGCCCGTCCCTAATTTAGTGTCACTGGTTCCAGTGAAGGAGAGAGCTAGTGCCGTAAGACAAACACAACATCCATGCCTGACCGGGATTCGAACCCAGACCCCTTACGGACGAATGATCAGAGGCCAGCGCCTTAGACCACTGAGCCACCGGGGCGGCTGAAGCGTGAAATCTACCTAAACGACTATACCGAAAAAAGGTAGATTTACTATCACAAAAGAGCATAAAATGACCTACAAACTAGGTTCCAAGAATCCGAAGAAAATTTCAGTAAAGGATTCAATATTATTGCGGGTTTCTCGTACAATGGGAAATTAAAGTTAAGAAAATTTGAAAAGAATGCTAAATTAAATTCTACATATTACCAAAATAATGTTTTAACTCTTATGTTTACAGAGAAAATACCATTCCATTATCCACACAGTCTTCAAAGAGTAGAACTCAATATAAGGCTACCAGTCGTACATCCTAATCTGCCACTCTATTTCTTGAAAAAATGAAAAAAAGAGACGATATACACTGACGGAAAAAAAAAAATCCCAACACCAAGAAGGGGTTGTGTTAGATAAGCAACAGTTGGTAGGCGGTGAAAGTACATCTGTAAGATGACGTCTATGCAAATTTCGCGCTCGGCGCATACCTGTGACGCTAGTACCTCGAAACATGCAAAGCAGGTTTTCTGTAAATACGCGCTGTAACGTTCGTGAGCGTAAGTTATCGTTGAGATTCGACGTAGTGTGTTGATGTTAGTCAAGAATGCCTTTAAGAAGACGAAGAAGCCATTATCAACAGCTCACGGAGTTTGAACGAGGTCGTGTAATAGGGCTACGAGAAGGTGGATTTTCTTTCCGCAATATTGCAGAACGACTTGGCAGGAATGTAGCCACTGTGCACGATTGTTGGCAGCGGTGGTCAAGGGAAGGTACTGCCTCAAGAAGACCGGGTTCCGGCCGGCCACGTGGCACTACTGAGAGGGAAGACCGCCGTGTACGGCGTATGGCCGTGGCACATCGTACCGCGTCTGCCGCAGCAATTCGAGCTGCAGTTGCCACCACAGTGACACAACGAACTGTTACAAATCGGTTACTTGAAGGACAACTCCAAGCCAGACGCCCTGTAGCGTGCATTCCACTTACTCCAAACCACTGCCGTTTGCGACGTCAGTGGTGTCAAGCTAGAGCTCATTGGAGGACGGAGTGGAGATCTGTTGTGTTTTCTGATGAAAGCCGGTTCCGCCTGGGTGCCAGTGATGGCCGTGTGTTGGTTAGAAGGAGGCCAGGTGAGCGCCTGCAACCAACCTGTCTGCGGCCGAGACACACTGGACCTACACCTGGAGTTATGGTCTGGGGAGCAATTTCCTAAGACAGCAGGAGCACTCTCGTGGTTATCCCACGCACCCTGACGGCACAGTTGTACGTCGGTCTGGTGATTCAACCTGTTGTGCTGCCATTCATGAACAGCATTCCAGGGGATGTTTTCCAACAGGATAACGCTCGCCCGCATACCGCTGTTGTAACCCAACATGCTCTACAGAGTGTCGACATGTTGCCGTGACCTTCTAGATCACCAGATCTTTCACCAATCGAGCACGTATGGGACATCATTGGACGACAACTCCAGCGTCACCCCCCAACCAGCATTAACCGTCCCTGTATTGACCGACCAATTGCAACAGGCATGGAACTCCATCCACAAACTGACATCCAGCACCTGTACGACACAATGCATGAACGTTTGCCTGCTTGCATTCAACATTCTGACGGTTACACCGGTTATTAATGTACCAGCATTTCACATTTAAAATGGCTCTTCTCACGCTTACATTAAGCTGTGATCTTGAAACATTAATCGATTACATACGTTACCTATACAAATGTATTGCCGCCATTTCATTCCTCTAAAACTATTTTTTCGTGGTGTTGGGATTTTTTTTCCGTCAGTGTATTTGCTCCTATTCCTTCAAAGTACTATTGGACTTTTGTGCCTTGAGACTGCTAAAAAGAACGCTTTCTGAATGTACACCTAAAACAATGATTGAACTACGGAAGGCAGTGGAACAGGATTGGAATAAAATACCACTACAAATTTTAAGCCCTGTTTTCTTGGAAATATAGATGTAGAATCATACCCAAAGAAAGGGCTATATCAGATAGAACAGTTAAGGTATTGCACTACGTTGGGGGCACTTTTTTTGAAAAAATGCAAGAATGGGTAATTTTATTTTAGGAAGGCTAACACACACACACACACACACACACACACACACAAAGACAAAAAAAAACCAGATAAACGTTGAAAAAGAAAAATGATGTCAATATAAATTTTCAAGAAATTCGGAAATTTGTGAAATAATTTAAGGAAATACATCGTTTACGGTAAACGCTCTAAATAAAAAAAAAGTTTCAGATATATGATGGCATTTTTTGCATCAGTGTATACAGAGGACTCTCATCTATACAGTGAACTAAAAGATAAGTGATGTTTCTAAGCACTGTTGAGATACACCCATTCCTACATGCATTAGTGTGAATTTTCGACAAATGTCTTCACTATTTTAATGCAAATAGCTATAACCTAACTTTGAACTGACAAACAGCAAAACCTTTAGTTTATTGCAAGCACAACATTGTAAGAAAGATGTATACCAAGTTTCACCAATTTATTTTCATACCTTTTGCAGTTATCAGGTTTACCGTAAAGAGATCAGGATGAAAATCTCATCCTGCAAAAAACGCGTTTCAAGTGTCACTTCCCGTTCGTTTGACACCTGTGTTTAGATATCCCGATTGCTATAGCTCTATGTAATCTTCGTAGATAAGAAACAAAGGCAGTTTTTTTATCCTAAATAATGGGGCTTTCAAATGAACACATTTTTACAAAATGTGAAATTTGGCCTAAAACGGTCTTTTCAACGTAGTGGGATACCTTAAGTAGAAATACTTTTACTTTAAACAATAATCATATTGTTGGGAAATCCTTCTAAAAATATGTGAACATCCTCTGTATGTGTGCAAAGTTCTCTAATAGCACTTTGCTAGGAACTGAACCAAGTAAGTTAAGTGAAGCTGCTGCTATCAGAAGCTTAGACTGCAGCTAAACAACTAGATCAAAGACCATATCTGTGACTAATCGTTATTATCGCCATGTTCATCGCGTCTTCCTCCCATTCCTTCAAGATGTTCGAGTTCATTTCGGCTAAAATTACTTTTCAAGTGGACAGTGCTCCACCGCACTCTGATAATGCATGTCGTGTGGCCACTATATTCTCCACATAGTTTTAGTCAACTTCCGTAACGAATTTAGAAGATGGAAGATTCCTGATTCCGAGGCATGCCAGCCCGGAAATCACCGTGACGACGTAGGCATCCGGTGATGAGCAGGAGAGTAGGGTACAACGACTTAACGCTTTTTCGTGTGCGAGATTGGTGTTACGCTATGTCTAAAACCATGACTAAGGAAGTGTTGAACTGAATGAGAATACAATGCAATAGTTGCACGGGACAACTCAAATCAAGGTTTTACGACCAGACGAAACATATACAAAAACCAAA
The DNA here is from genome assembly GCA_039090855.1 of Macrothele yani. NCBI lineage: Eukaryota > Metazoa > Arthropoda > Arachnida > Araneae > Macrothelidae > Macrothele > Macrothele yani. The sequence goes on along the minus strand of CM077025.1, from coordinate 122,500,045 downwards.
CTTACGATAACCTTTTATTGGTCCAGCAATATTTGATGCAATCCATAATATAGAACTGCGAGTTTTACAATTCGCATATAATACCTTAATTACACTGGTGTGCAAAACTTAAGGACGAAGAGGAGAAATTAGCATAACAGCGAAACGAGCAGGCAGAATGGACCGAAAAGACCACTCAGGAGATAGACTAGGAACCGGTACGGTAGGGCATGCGCATATATGCAGCATGACGGGGGGGGGGGGTATAAAGCACACGGGCGGTGTACGCTCAGCAATTCGGTGAAAGCTATTGCATGGTGTACATCGGTTTGAACGACGTCGAGATGCTGCCACCGTGTGATATGGCCAACAGGCAATCCAGTAGACGACATCTGTATGATTTTACCCGAGGTCGCGTCATTGGGAAGTTGGAAGAAGGTCGAAGTGTGACTAGTGTGGCCGAGGAGTTCGGGATCGCTCACATCATCGTTTCACGAGCTTGGAGAGCATTTCAAACGACAGGAACAGCTGTCCGAGAGTTTAGCAGTGGTCGTCCACGAGCAACCACGGCGACGGGCAACCGTTATATTGTCCTACAAGCGAGAAAAGACAGACGGCAGACAGCGGGAGAAATCCCAAAGCATATGCAACAGACAACTGGACGTCCGTTGTCGCGTTTTACCGTGGCCAGGAGGCTGCACAAAGGTGGTCTATTTGCACGACGACCAGTACGGTGTGTGACATTAACGTCTGCTCCTCGGAGACGGCGGCTTCTGTGGTGCCAGGAACACAAGAACTGGACACATCAGCAATGGGGTCGAGTTCTCTTTACGGACGAGAGCCGATTTAGGATTTAGTCTAACGAGCGATTCTGGACGTATACACATCTCGACAGAACAGGAAACACTCAATCACACCTCCAACATCATCGAAAGGGACCGGCTTCAAAGTGGCGGAGTTCTCGTTTGGGGCGGTATCGTGCTTGGTAGCCGTACTGACCTGAACATCTTCCAAGGAGGTTCAGTCACTGGTGTCCGCTATTGTACCGAGGTTATCCTGCCTCACGTGCGTCTGTTTATAGGTGCTGTGGGTCCTGAGTTCCTCTTCCTGGATGAGAACGCTACACCTCATCGTACAGTGGCTGTCGCAGAAGAGCTGTTGGAGAGTGAAGATATTCAACGCATGGATTGGCCCACAAGGTCCCCGGCCCTAAATCCAATCGAACACGTGTGAGACCCTCTCGGGAGACGCTTGGCAGCACGTCACCAGCCGCGAGCAACGATTCCGCAGCAGCGATTGGCGCTACAAGAGGAATGGGCCGCGATACCTCAACAGCTCCTTGACAACCTCGTCCTCAGCATGGACAGACGTTGTAAATCCTGCAACGCCGTCAGGGGTGATCATATCCCCTACTAAAGACTGGATTTTTCTCGGCAGTCGCCTGTCACATGGACGTTTCTGTCTTCTGTCCAGTTGTGCTCGAAGCTACCTTTTCACTAAAGTGTCTTTGTATCCTTTGGATTCCTTGTTTGGACGGTTTTGCTCACTTGCCCCATATTCTTACATCTAGGGAGATCTTATGGTATGATTTGAGTCGATGTGGAGTACTTCTGCACGACGTTACATTAGAAAAAACGTCTCGTCCTTAATTTTTGCACGCCAGTGTATCTATCGTATAATCTAGCTTAATAACAATCGAGCATCTCCTCATACACTAAGAAACTATTCTATCGTCCTTTTTATCTAACGTTCTTATCACATTCATACGTCATTCTCTCTGCGTTCAAGAGTGTTACCAACCTCATTCATGTGAGTGAGAAGATATCACGTTAAGTTTGGAAAGTGCAAATGATAACAAACTGAAATTAACATAGGAAAAGGAACTAAAAAGGAAAGTTAAATTAGAATATTCGTCAGAGTGCATACCCAGATAGGAAAGCTAAAAAAAAAAAGTACAAAGTTCTTAAGGGAAATTAGTGTTTTAGAGGGTATGCAAGTTAGGCTACTAAGATGCCTGCTGGGGAGGAACGTTCAGTTTCGCTAGGTTCGCCATTATGAGTGAATTTGTTGTGATTTTTTTTTTTTTTAAGTTTAATAAGTGCAGAGGAGGTGCAAATTTAGTTTTTTGATTCGGCCACGTATTTTAGTACGTGCCATTGTAAAAAAAAACTTAATATTTTTATTAGTTTATTAATTTAAATACAGTAGAACTCCAATCATCCGGATTAACTCGAATCACAGCTCATTTGGATATTCGGAAAATCCGGATAATTGGGTTGTCTTTTTTCTGTAGGCCAAATACGTATTTATTAATTGCAGTGAGGGAAATTTTATTTTTTCCTTTATCGTATTTTATAATAACAAATGTTATACAGTTTAAAAAATTAATTACAGATATTTACTTACGTACAAATACAGTAACACAAAACAAAGTTTTATCGAAAAAACTGAACAATGAAATTTTGTAAGTACATATTTTTAATTTACTATAACTTTATGAATATAACCACTATAACTTAGATATAACGTCTTTACAATTGAATTTTTAACCAAACATTATATTATTTTCTTATTGATGTAAACTAGTAAAATTAATAAAAGTTACGAGTAATACAGTACACAAGATTAAATTTTTTTACTTACAGTTTGAAATAAATTTGTTTTTAATGAAAAAAAGTCAAAAAGGGTAGTCTGTTTCGATGATACGGATAACTGGAGTTCCGGATATCCGGAGTCCGATTAATTGGAGTTCTTCTATAGTTTTAACACTCTGTGATAAACAGTGCTCGGTCGACCTTATGCAAAACATTACTACCATTGTATCATTCTTCAAAAAGATATTTTAGGCGTTACATGAAGTTCATGCACATCGAAAAAGTGAAGAAAATATCAATATATTCAAGATATAAATTATATATGGAACTCAGCGGTTTGGCTATCACATCTCAAGAGATTATATGCCATTGGAGATTTTTTCTTCAGAAGGAGTCGAAGAGAGGTTTTAAAGTGGATCCACCTAAAATCTCTGCCTTATGTTTCCAATGGTAAAACTTCTTTACGTATTTTCTTCGCAATTAATGTATTCTTAAGGATGACACTTTGCACATCAGTAAAATTATCTTCAAGTTATAGCATGGGATGCTTAATACTTGCTAAAACATAATCACAATTAAGCAATGCAACATTTGTTTGTCTACTGACGTCATGAATGTACAGGTCGCGCCATCTATTAACAGGGCTGAACATTACATAAAGAAAAATGATTGATTTTTAACATAATTGTGGTTATGTTTTAGCAATTATTAAGTATCCCATGCTATAACTTAAAGTTAGTTTTATCGATGTGCAAATTTACATCCTTGGGAATACATTAATTGCGAAGAAAATGCCAGGCGGAGGATACAGGAGACAGGTCTCTGAACGCAATCAGCCCATGCACTGAGAGAAGATCTGAGTGCTACTGACCAACATTCCATGATACTTAAAACAAAAAAAAAAAACAGAAAAAACATTTGAAACACTGAAAAAATTAGGAGCATGTTTTTGCCTTATCCCAACGCTAGGGAGGGGGGGGGGGTGGGTTCTCCCGTTCCTCTGAGATGGGCCCGTGTTCGAGTCCTGTATGAGACATGGTGATACATTTGTCTCATGGAGCTGGTTCTGGCCCTTCTGCGAAACTAATGACTAAATTAGAGACGGCCGACTGTTATAGTCACAAACAAAATAAATTTAAGATAGTATAAAACAAATTGTGTTTCGTGTAATTTTTGTTTGCTCCCTATAGATATGGCGAGACGAAATATGCATGTAGTAATTGCTTAATAAGTACATGTATGAGTGGAAGTGAGTTCCTCTCAAAGTTAGAATTTGTCAATTAGTTTTTAAAACACCTTTCGTGCCTCCGTTGATTTGTAAAGCATTTTGGCACACATTATAATTCACCTTTTCTGTTCTAATTTCTAATGGAGAAAATGAATAAGAAAACCATTTTGTATTTTCTACCCTTTTAAATGAAGATCACGAATAACGACGAAACAAAAAAAACAAAAAAAACACGGACTCCTCATATTTAATGAGACGTGACAGTTTGTGCTGAAATCTTTTAATTTTGTTCAATTTGGACTTTTAAAAGGTTCTGCTTTGTTCTTCACTCTAAAGATTTCGCTGCCTCGGAACGAACGTACACACACACACCGTTCGTATTTGTAAATGAAATTTCGTCGTTTTTAATTTGAGCATTCACTAAGGGCACAAAAATCCCATGGAAGCAAAGGCGAGAAAAAAGCTCAACTCATCTCGTATTTGTTTAGACAACAGAAACAAAAACACATATTAAAAAGTTGACAAAAGCTCAAGCCATTAGAATTATGAAATTCTAGAGAACAGTTAACATGATGTGATGATGTAACATTTACTTAATGGAAAGGAATCTTCTTTCAGATTAAATGTTAAGAAGCAGACGCACATGGATGGAATACATATATATGTACTTTTTTATTTTTTAAATAACATACTTCGCTGTTACGAAAGACGTACACTGTCTGTCCATTGCATTGGAACTTCCCTAAAAGAAAACACCCATATGGCCGGCTGTTATTGAAAGTAAAAACCGCCCTCATTGAACTACACCAAATAAGAGGAGAGGCGTTTAAGTCCAAACCGATTAAGTGCAGAAGGTTTCCCCACTGAAAAGCGGGAGAGGCGACTTTAGATCTTTTGGGCCCCTAGGCGCTAAAGGGTTCAGGGGCCCCATCCCTCTTCTTATCCCTTCAGAAATTTTCTTCCGTCAGATTAACAAAAATAGGGCGGGGGTTAAGAAAAAGGTTTTTACAGTTTTCAAAATGCGATTATATCTTCCTGATATTAAAACGTTCTGTAAGAAACAGTGTTAGTGTAATAATTTTGTCTGTCTATGCACATCGAACTTTTTGATTTTAGAGATATTTCAAAAATTATTTTTGCGGTTAATAGGAAATCAATGGATATTAAGCTTGGCACTTTTAATATCTCATATACTTCATGTACTGCAGTTATCAGAAACATAATTTTGAAGCTAATAGGAAATCAAAGGTTATTAAGTTTGGCATTTTAAATACCCGTATCCCATTTATACCTGCATTGCAGTTATCAGAAACAGAAGCATACGAATTAAATGCAAAAGATCCGGTTTCAAAATGGAAAAGTAGGAACTGCAGGTTTTTCAGTAAGAGTATCATTTAAACTTTTTATTGCTTTTTCAAAAGTTAGTTTTAAGTCGATTTAAGGAGTATACAAGGTGAGAATACTTTATAGTTATCAGTATTAAACCTGGGGAGCAGAAAGTAATGAGAAAATGTTGCAATGCATTATAAATTACCTTTAACACTATTAAATAAGATAGATAGTGTGATATTCTCAAATTTCTTTACTTTTTGAGCCTAAATATTAATAATTCTTTTGGTTTAAGATGGTTTAGAAAGATTAGGGCCGAAAAAGAACTTGTTTGTCCTATGAAGAATATTTCTTTCTTCATTGATTAGTTTACCACTAAGGGGAAAAAAAAAACAATTAACAGCAAACATCCCCGATCATCAGGAAAGTTTTTACAAGGATTGCTCATCGCAACTCAAAGGGAAGGTGCGAACGTTCCAACACAGATGAAAGTTCCCGATGTCTGCGACAGATAACATGGTACCACAAAATATTGTGCGGATGGTCACTAGGCAAAATAACTACTAGATGTGAAAAACAATAAAATCTTGCACAGGTACAAATTTAAAAAAGATAGAGAGGGAGAACAGAACTGACCACCTTATATTTCATCAACCTAAAAAAAAAAAAAAAAATGCCTGACCTAGATACAGAGCCATTGCAATGATAACTAGGATCAAGAACACTCTGGCCTTCTATACCTAGAAAACTACCACCATTTTCAAATTTTTTTTTTGATTGGAGGTTTAACGACCACCGTGAGCAACTCAATGGGCTATAAGCAGTCGCTCGTCCCTAATTTAGGGTCACTGGTTCCAGGGAAGGGAAAGAACCAGTGCCGTAAGACAAACACAACATCCATGCCTCACCGGGATTCGAACCCGGACCCCGTTCGGACGAATGATCAGAGGCCATCGCTTAGACCACTGCGCCACCGGGGTGGCTTTTTCAAATTGAAACAGAAAGATTTACGGAATAAAATTACATTTTATAACAATAAAGGACGGAGGCATTCCCGAAAAAAAAAAATTACGATTACAGGAGAAATCTTCACTAGGTCCTACTTCTTTTTTGGAAAATGTTTCCCCATTTTCAATCTGAAATACAAACATTTATGCATTGGGGGGGGGGGGGGGAGAGAAGGTGTCACGGGAGAAATCTTTACTCCGTCCAACTTTCGTTGTTGGAAAAATTTCTCCCATTTCTAATCTTAAGTACAAATATTTGTCTGATAAAATGATATTTAGCCACTCTACGGGGCAGAAGTAACATCGCGAGGAAGAGAATTTAAGATTACAGGGCTCCGTCTTACTTCATTTTTCAGAAATCGCTGCGTCCATTTTCAGACTGCGGCACAAACATTGATGCAATAAAATGAAATTTAACTACGATGCCGGACAATCCTCTCTCGAAACATCGAGAGAGGATTGCGAGGAACAAAAAAATTACGATTACGGAAGAAATCTTCACTGCGTCTAACTTCCATTTTAGGAAATTGTGAAAGAAGTAAAACTTGCAAACATGGACGATAGTCTTGAAAGAGGGTTTAATAGGGTTCTGGGGTTGTCATTTTTGTCTGTAGGACGAAAAGAAATGTGCGGCGTACGTCACTCGTCACCGCGATTCAACTACGGGGCCTGATGGACGGAAAAGTCCCTCACAAGAAAACTTCCCCTCAGGAAAACTCCCCCACATTCGGAAAAGTTCCCCATAGGAAAAGTCCCCCACCTTTTTAAGTCAGGAACCGTACATAAACTGCAGTTTACACACAATATCGAATGTGGGGGAGATTTCCGGGGTCACCGTTTCCATTTTCACGCTGTTTAAAACAAGATGCAGCCGTTCAACGAGCACAAATATGTGGGGGAAATTTCCGGGGTCGGCATTTCGACTTATACGCTGTTTAAAACAAGATGGAGCGGTACAAGTAGCACAGATATATCGCAGTTTAGAGTAAAAATCGGTTTACGATTAGCAGGGTCGGGTGGGGGAAATTTCCGAGTTAGTATTTCTAGTGTTACCGCAGTTTTTAGTAGGAAACTGTCTTACAATCGGCAGGCTGAAAGGGTGAAAGGAAATTCTGGGGTCGGCATGTTTTATTCCATCGTGCTCATGTTCATAACGTTTACGTAACATTTCAAATTATTAATACTGCGATACTACTCGGGCGGAAAATATTATTAGGTCTAACATCCAGGCCTTTCTAAAAGTTTTCATTCCGTCATTCCTATATTGCTAACATTTATATAACAAGTAATGTCAATAATATTGCGCTTCTACTTATGCAGCATACATTAATTAATATGCCGTAGGCATATGCCTTTTAAACACATTTTTCTTCTCCTATGTGATATCCGTAAGTTTACAAAAAGTTAATCATCATCATCATCATTGTCAACCATTATCAATCCACTGCTGGACGAAGGTCTCCCCAAGTTTCCTCCACAACGGTCTGTCTTGTGCCAGTCTCCTCCATGTCACCCCTGCATACTTTCGAATTTCATCCACCCATCTCCCATGTGGTCTTCTTCTGGGTCTTTTCCTGTCTCTTGGAATCCAATCTAAAATTTCGGCTGTCCATCGATGATCTGTCCTTCTGGCAGTATGTCCAGCTCATTGCCATTTCAGGGATTCAACTCTGATCATGATGTCTTCCACTTTTGTCATTTTTCGGATCCACGTGTTCCTCTTCTTATCTCTCCTGGTTACACCAAGCATGCACCTCTCCATGCTACTTTGAGTTGTCTGCAGCCTTTGTATGTCTCTTTTAGTTAAGGTCCACGTCTCTGCACCATACGTAAGCACTGGATAGCCTATGTTATATCCGTAAAGTTTGCAAAAAAGCTAATAGCTTTAAGCGTTTACTTAGGCATTCATAACTAATTACTATACCTTAGGCCTAGGCTCTTTTGACAGTTTTTATTCTACCGATGTCATAATAATAACGTTTACATTACAAGTCAAGGTAATAATCTTCTGCTTTTACTTAGGCACTAAATATTAGTTCATAGGCCCTAGACCTAGGCCTTTTTAACAGTTTTTATTATAACGATGTCATATTCATAACGTTTAAGCATGAACTTAATCATATTTGCACTTTTACTTAGGCACTAATTATTAATTCACTGCCCCTAGGCCTAAGGCCTACTGGTTGATATTGAGTGCCTAAGTTAAAGCGCGAACCTATTAACTTGGCTTTTTCGTAAACTTTACGAATATCACATAGGCGAAGAAAAGGTGTTGAAAAGCTCTAAGCCTACGGCCTATTAATCAATGTATGGTGCATAAGTAGAAGCGCAGTATCACTGACATTTCTTGTTACGTAAATTTTAGGAATATGGGAATGACGGAATGAAAACTTTTAGAAGGGATTAGACGTTAGGCCTAATAATATTTTCTTCCTGAGTGACATCGCAATATTAATAATTGGACTTGTTACGTAAATGTCATGAACATGAGAACGATCGAATAAAAAATTCCGACCCCGGAATTTTCCCCCACCCTGTCAGCCTGCTGATTGTAAGACGTCTTTCTACTAAAAACCGCGGTAACAGTGGAAATACCAACCCAGAAATTTCCCCCACCCAACCCTGCTAATTGTAAACCGGTTTTTACTCTAAACAGCGGTAGAAGTTTGAAATGCAAACCCCTGAAAGGTCAAGACATAGGACCGGGATTCATTCCATTGCTCTTATGCGTCATAACTTACGTAAAAATAGTTCGATTTCGATAAAATTTTAGTATGTAGTAGGGAACTACCTGCGGACGATTCCTATTGAAAATGGGTGAAATAGGGTCAAAGGTCAGGACATAGGAGCTGGATTCATTCCATTGCTTTTATACATCATAACTTGCGTAAAAATGGTTCGATTTCGATGACATTCTAGTATGTGGTCATCTGTCTCCAAGGTGATCGCTCACCCATGACACACTTAGAAGGTGATACTCTTACTTGAACATGTTCTGTATTTGCTTTTGGACTTTAATTACTTCTTTTTTTTTTTTCCTCTTACTCTGAATGGCATCACTTGTATAATTTTTATGACGCAAATTCCGAATACTATAGTATATAGTCGTTGCCTCTATGTGTTCCGGGGCTTTTGAGCTTGAAAATGGGGCCATGTGGGACCCGAAAGTGCTAGCTATGTAAATAGGTTTTTAAAATTGAAAATAAATTGAGTTTTATTCGGCAGTTTCAGGGATTTGTTTTAACGTATCGTACTACAGACAGCAAACTTATGTTCCTCATTTTCATCTATTAAGTACGAAATCTTCATATTCAGAGTTCAGCAGCAGTAGTGATTGAATAACCAGCCTTCCTCTCTGCTATTAACTGGCCACAGTCAATGGACTCGCTCACGTTGCTGCCTTTACACGTGAATACTTTTCTGTGAATGGACGCGATACTTCCGCTTTGCATATTGTTATGGTGAAGTATATAATCATTTTTCCATTCAACGTATTACGTTCGCTCACTTATAGGAATATTTTTTAACTAACTTATTGGCAGTTTAGAGTTAAGATTCTTTCTCATTCTGTGGAAGTAATTAGTTTTCATTTTAGGGACATTATACACTGAAGAGCTATTGAATTAGAGATACTTGTCTAGTAACGTGTAGCACCACCTTTCGGCCTGATGACGGCGGCGATTCGTCTCGGCATGGACTCGACAAGACACCGGAAGCGTTGGGAAGTCATACGGATCCACGACCCCTGAACAAGCTCCCACAGTTCACGAAGATTTGATGGAGGGGTCAGAGCCTCCAACATCTCTCTCGATGGCATCCCAGATGTGCTCGATGGGATTGAGGTCAGGTGACCTAGCTGGCCAAGGAAGCGACGTCACGTCGGTGGAGTGTTCATCCAACCATTCGGATACAATTTGGGAGCGATGGCACGGTGCGCTGTTTTGTTGCAGGATGAGGTCCCCAGTGGGATGTTGAAGACGCACAAACGGGTGCAAATGGTCGTCCAGGATATCCCGGTAACGTTGACCTGTGAGGGACGATGTCACACGTACCAGGGGTACCATTTCAGTCCACGTAAACGGTTCCCAGACGATAATGCCACCCCCACCTGCTTGAAGAGCACCCTGCTGGCAAGAAGGATCCATCGCTTCATGAGGTTTGCGGCGTATTCGTATCCTGCCATCCGCATGTACCAATGTGAATCTCGACTCATCACTCCATGCAACATTTTTCCACATGTCTAGGGCCCAGTGGTGATGTTCCCGCGCCCATGCTAATCTTTGCACCCTGTGATGTGCGGTCAGCAGCGGTACCCTCGTGGGACGATGGCTTCTGTACCCCATAGCGAGGAGATGGTTCTGGATGGTGTGGCTGCTTACACGTTTTTGTGTACCAGCGTTAAATTGCCGAGTGATTTCTTGCACTGAGGCCCGTCTATCCACTGTTATAATGCGAGCAAGCCGACGATGACCCCGCTCATCCACACGCTGTTGTCCACGGCAGTTGGCCCTTGCAGGGATGGTTTTACCGGATTCGATGTACTCACGGTGCACCCGTAACACAGTGGCTCGTGAAAATCTCAGTGCATGCACGACTTCCGAGATAGAGTGACCCATTCGTCGGGCCCCGACAATTTACCCACGATCAAATACGCTAAGATCCTTCGTCTTACCCATACTGCGTCCGACTCTTACTGATTCCCGTCGCATCATTCCTTATATTATCGGATCGCTGCATACGTCATGTCGTTTCTGTTTGCAGGGCCGCCCACAGCGCCACATTTGCATAATGCCAGCTGTCTCTAATTCAATTGCTCTTCAGTGAACGTACCTGTACTGTTTTTTTATTATAGAAAAACTTGTGATTGCAGCTGCCGTAGATTTCTTTAGCGAGAAGACATGAATGTATTTGAAAGGACATGAATGTATTTGAGAAGACATGAGCACACCAGCGGGAACGGGCGTGAAAGAAATCTTTTGTTTCTAGAGAGAGAATGATCACGAATTTTGTGGGATAATTCTATGATGTAGACACGAAAAGTATCCTATGTTTCGAAAACTAAATAGTAAAAGAATGAACTTGTTTTCGTCTTTTACGAAAATATGTTTAGTCGCCTTAAACTCATGTGATGTATAACTCTAATTTAATCTTCTATTTGATTATCCATTTCCTAAATAAATTTTGTAACTTCTCCGTAAGATTTTCCCTCTGAACGGCACATCACCTCCACGACTTCCCTTGTACGTTTTGGCCACGCTGGCAGATAATGTGAATGAAACATGATCGAGAACAAAGTGTATGGTCGTGTAGAGAATGTTGGGAGAGATTGTACAGAAATGTAGAAACACCGTAGAGATTGTACATAACATTGCTACTATCCTCAGATGATTTATTGATTGCTGCTATTGATTGAATAATAAGAAAGATTGATTCTTCTGCATAGCATTGTTTTTATGATAAGTTCTTTAACAATGTGACCGCTACGAGTTGAAAATGAACAGTTGGTTGTTAAGTAAATTAATCATTTCCGCAACCCTGGCCGTTATTGCATTTTCATATGTTCAACAAGGGTTTCAGTTAAGGACATGAAGTAATCATCAAACTAATTAACGCTACACTCAAAACTATAAAAATTCATACGCTATTAAACGTTCAATCAGTAATGAATGGGACATCCTGAAAGTAATGCCTCCTCCTTAATAACTTTTGAAAATTTGAAGTGATTCTAATAAAACTGCACTGACATGTACTATTGTATGATATATTACCAATCTGGGAACAAATTCTTTTCAGAATCGGAAATAAAGATCATGAGTGACAGAGAAAAGTAGCAAGCCGTAATTGAATTCCTGGAAAAAGAGGGATGTGAGGCTCCAGAAATCCACAGAAGACTCCTGGCGGTGTATGAAGCTGCCACAATCGATATCAGTAATGTCTAAAGATGGATGAAGAGGTTGTTTCGAAAGAGAGAAAGTTCAGTAACTGACAAACAACGGAGTGGAAGACCCGCAACTGCAGTGGCAGATGCCAACAGGCAACGAGTGAAAGACCTCATCACAGCTGATCGTCGTGCCACCATCTAGGAGTTGCAACAATAAACAATGCTCACAATGTGCAGAGACTGAAGAAGCCAAAGGAAGCTATCAGAAGGAAAAGAGTGACACTGTACTTCATAATGTTGTTTTACACCGTGATAACGCACGTCTCCACACCAGAACGGACACTTCACAGGCTACTGCCAAAATGGGGTGGGTGGTGATGCCCCAATCCCCCTACAGTCCTGATTTGGCTCCCTTAGCCTTTTTCTTGTTTGCCCCTTTGAAAAACACCCTTCGTGGGGAACATTTCCACGATGTGATAGACATTAAACTGGCTGTGAAACGACAGCCTCAGGAATTTTTCCAAAATGGATTTTTACCAATGGGTTAAAAGATGGCGGAGATATATAGAAAGTGATGGACAATACGTTGAATAGGCTAGCATTATTAACAATATGTCCAAGTATTTTGCCAACATGTTTCACAGTTTTGCTGCTACAAATAAAAATCTTATGAGGGACGGGGAACTACTTTCAGGATGCCATCTGTACTAAATAAAAATTTTTTGGGGTAAGGTGCTAACAACCACCATATGAATAACTAACTCTATGGACGATAAGTAGTTTCTCGTCCCTAACATGCGGGCACTGGTTCCAGGGAAGAGACAGATACAAGCGCGCCATTCACGCTTCGCACACGACCATCTCGGACTGACGGTCAGCGCATCAGATCGCTCCACCTGGGGACTGGCCAAAATCTTTTAGGATAAGATGTGCCTTTTACATATCGAAGATATTTGCGTTAGATATTTGCAAAGGCCTGGCATTTTTTTCATTAGTTAAGTGAAAAATTCCCTTGCTGGGTCTCAACTCAAAGGCTTGGCATGTTAATACTATATTAAAGATTTTTTTTTCATAACACCAAGACTGAAGTGTAATATAATCAAATGGCAAAGTTCTGAGCGAAACAAAAGACTATCGACCACTGGATGCATTAATTAATTAAAAACAACTGAAACCAACAATCCACATGCTGTACGGTGAAAGTCTGAAATGCTACGATATAATTCTTTCGAGGTTGAAAGAAATAATCCTGTTTTCACTTCGTTGGCTTTAAGTCGAAAACACGTTGCCAGAAATATTTACATAAAGTTTTTAGCTTCACAAAACCGAAACCAAAACTAGTTTCTGGCACCAAGTGTTGTTATCATGTAGATGAAGTTGTCAGTGCAGTATTTGTTTACATATTTGGTGATCGAGGGCTACCTTGTTTACATTTAAGTGTAGGAAAGAAAGCGCGTTTACATTTGTAACCGAAGATGTGTAGTCTGGTTTAAACCCCTCATCTGTGGGAGAAATTCCTACGAGAAATGGCACTTATCTCTGCGTTGAATTCCCTTTATCACTAAAGTAGTTCAGTTCAGTAGAGAAGCCTTATTTTTCTACACCAGGATGTCTTTAACCTGTTTTTGAATCGCGAACATCATGACAAAAGGGAATAGGGCTCGCAAGCCACACGTAAAAGATGAGTAAAAATGCATGTGTTTATTATGAATATCGATTATTTCAGTCAATTTTGAATTGTAATTTTCGGAAAAAGGAACGATGAAAACACGATATTTATACTGAAGTACCAAAAGTCACGGGATAGCAGTGTGCAAATTATTTTTAACTGGGGCTGTCGTCGTATAAAGGCTTCGACGCACGCCACGATTTTTTTTATCAGTTCCGAGGTGTAATCTCGTGCGTCAGGATGATCTATCGCCAGTAGGATTATGGCAAGCCCTCGTGAATTATTGGAGTTTTTACCAGGCATGTAGTGGGAGCCAGACGGATGGGACATTCAATTTCCAAAGTTGTGTGAACATTCAACATTCCTCGGTCCACAGTGTCACGTGTGTACTGAGAATACCGACCACGGGTGCTGAATGACCGTGACTAGCGGCGTCTGACGAGGACTGTCCATGCTGACAGACAAGCGATACTGGCTCAAATAACACCCACATTCAGTGCAAGAGTACGAGAGTCATATCCATCAGGTCAGTAATGCGTAATTTAGCGTCCATGCGGTATGAGAGCAGAAAATCCACCAGATTGCCATTGTAAACAGCACGGCATTGGGCACAGAGCTTCACCTGGGCTCCTGAACGCGGTAATTGGATCCTGTAAGACTGGCAACATGTGGCCGTGTCCCATGGTCTGCAACTATATCTGTATTTCGTAACGTATAGCATGCCTATTGCCTAACTTAGAAGAAGAGCTGTCCATAAATTCTTCATCAGGCTCAAAGAGCACATCATCCTCATCATCGAAATCTGGTCTGCAACGATATCTGTGTTTCGTAACGTATAGTATGCCTAACGTAGAAGAACAACGGTCCATAAAATCTTAATTAGGCTCAAATAGCACATCATCCTTATCAAAATCCAGTCTGCAACGATTTCTGAGTTTTGTAACATACTCTATATATGCCTAACTTATCAGAAGAACAGTCCATCAAATCTTCACTGGGCTCAAATAACACATCATCCTCATCATCAAAATCTAGTCTGCAATGATATCTGTGTTTCGTAATGAATAGAATGCCTAGAAGAAAAACAGTCCATAAAGTCTTCCTTAGTTAGGCTCAGTGCTCGAACTGGGCCGCTATGACATACCGGTACTTTTCTTCGCCTAGTATTTTATACCGCCACTTTTCTTACAGGTAATTTACATACCGGCGCTACTTTTAGTAGTGGGAACTGCAGAATTGGATTGTGTTGTCCTTTTTACGCTTTCCAACCGTAGGTTGAAGAAGCGTATATGCTCCAGCTTTGTCCGTCCGTCTGTCGGCACGATAACTCGCGTAAAAATAATTCGATTTCGATGAAATTTTAGCATGTGGTCGGGGACCACCTGGTTACGAACCCTATTAAAAATGGACGAAATGGGGTCAAAGGTCACGGCATAGCAGCGGGATCCATTCCATTGCCCTTATTCATCATAACTTGCGTAAATATGGTTCGATGTCGATGAAATTTTAGCATATTGTAGGGGACCACCTGGGAATGAACCCTATTGAAAATGGGTGAAGTGGGGTTAAAGGTCACGCCATAGGAGCGGGATCCATTCCATTGCCCTTATGTATCATAATTTGCGAAAATATGGTTCGATGTCGATGAAATTCTAGTATATTGCAGGGGACCACTTGGGAATGAACCCTATTGAAAAAGGGGAAAGTGGGATCAAAGTTCAGTACATAGGAGCGAGATGCATTCCATTGCCCTTAAGCGCCATAACGTGCGTAAAAATGGTTCGATTTCGATGAAATTTTTGTATGTGGTAGGGGACCACCTGGGGACGAACCCTATTGAAAATGGACGAAATGTGGTCAAAGGTCAGGACATAGGATCAGGATCCATTCCATCGCCCTTATCCCATACTATTAAAATAGAAATTCTTGTGTGCATGTAAATTTTATTTTGAAAACGGCTCTAAGGATTTTGATGAAAGTCGTAAACCTACCGTTTTCTGGTACTAGAAATCGATTTAGCTTGATCTCGACTTTAGGAAAATTCGTTTAGTGGGTTAAATAACCTTCCCGAATCAACACGTTTTTACTGTCATGACGTCGTCCCATTAATGTTGCCCATGCTTAGAAATCTTATGACGTCACAATCTCGCGCTTGATATGTTGGCACGCGGTCACGCCATCTGTCTCATTACTTCACGCGTTGTGTGTGGATCCCATTAAAGTTTCATGACGTCACACTCTTTCGAGCAGATGGTCGCGATTCCCATCTGTTTCGATTAAAATTTAGTATATGGTAGGGGACCACCTGGGGACAAACCCTATTGAAACTGGGCGAAATAGGGTCAAAGGTCAGGACATAGGAGCGGAATCACTTCCATCGCCATTATGCGTCATAACTTACGTAAAAATGCTTCGATTTGAATGAAATGTTAGTATGTTGTACGGGCCTACCTATAAAATGGGCGAAATGAGGTCAACGAAGCCTATTGAAAATGGGTGAAATGGGGATTTAAAAGTTAGGACACAGGAGCGGAACCTATTCCATAGCCCTTATGTATCATAACCTACGTACAAATGCTTCCATTGCGACAAAACTTTATCATGTTACTTCGGAGGTATATTGAACCGGTTCTGCAGAATATCATCGAAATGGGATCAAAGGTCAAGGCACAGGACCGAGATTTATTCCACAGTCATTATCCTCATAACTTGAGTAATAACTTCAGTAATGATTTCTGGTATGTTGGAAAGCGTGTTATAATCAATGCATTGCATGATTTTACTAACTTTTTTTTTGTCCCTAACTTGAGAATGTGCATTTTTAAAACATAAAATCCTAACGTGCCTAGTGCCCTTGAGAGATGAGCTTGCATAAACTTTCTGTTCGGGGGGGGGGGGGCAAAAGGGGTAGTTTTTGAAATTCACCAGAACAAAATTAAATTCAATGAAAAATAGATGAAAAAATTAAAGCATTATTTCTAATGTAGGTTGATGTATTTTTATCAAAATAACACACTGTTTTCTATTGTAAATCGCATTTGAACCAAAAGCCAAAAAAAAAAAAAAAAAAAAAAGAAATGAAATAATTTCGGGGGTGAGGGTAAGGCTCCCTGGCCTCACTTTAAATACGACCCTGCCTAAAAATAATAGCTGTGTGGGAACCGTAAAGGTTTGGGGAGTGGTGTACACATGAGCTATAGGTTCAGTTCTTTAAATGATGGAAATGAAGTTAACCATAGTGCATGATCACATCTTGCCCAAGCCCCACATCACCCCAATTTTTGTTATATCATAAATTTAATATGTTCAATTTAAAGAGCTTCTTAATAGGATGAAGTTTTGGGAGTAATAGATTAAACACAAATTGTAGTTTCGCAGCAATGAGTATACACTGAGTGGCCACTTTATTATGACCACCCCTCAGTACTTCGTTGGGCCACCTTTTGCCTTTAATACTGCGTCGATTCTTCGTAACATGCACTCCACGAGATGTTGATAGGTGGTTTGTGGAATTTGAGACCATGCTTGATGAATAGCACTTTCCAGGAGTGTGAGATTGCAGGCTTGTGGATCCAGCTGTCTGATGGTTCGTTCAACTTCATCCCACAAATTCTCAATGGGGTTGAGATCTGTAGATTGTGGGGGCCACCTAAACAAAGTAAACTCACCGGCATGTTCCTGAAACCAATCCTGTACAATACGGGCACTATGGCAGGACGCATTATCTTGTTGAAAGTAGCCATCGCCATTGGGATAAACCATCCACATGACAGCATGCACTTGGTCAGCAACGATGTTTAGATATGATGTGCCAGTCAACACGAATTAAAGTGCCCAAAGCATACCAGGAAAACATTTCCCAAACCATAACGTTGCCTCCACCAGTTTGAAGGGTTGTAGCAATGCATTTGGGGTCCATGCTTTCGTGCTGTTTCCGCCAAATTCTCACTCGGCCATCGGCATGGTGCAACTGAAAACGTGATTCATCGGACCACATAATTTGTTTCCAATTATCGACTGTCCAATCCTTGTGCTCCTGTGCGAACTGGAGACGCTTTCTCTTGTTAACTGCAGACCGCAAAGGTGTTCGAACAAGCCTTCGGCTGCCATATCCCATCCGATGCAGTGTACGGCAAATAGTGCGTGCAGAGATCATTTGAGGGGATCCTTGATTAAGATGGTCTGTAATTTGCTGCACTGTTGCCCTTCTGTTGTCTGTTACCAGTCTGGACATCCACCGTTCCGCCCGAGCAGTCACTAATCGATGACGACCACACGTTGCATGTAGAGACCCAGTTTTTGGCTGACAGTCCAGTCTTTAAGCACTTTAACAACAGTTGCTCTGGAACATTTCACGAATGCGGCGGTTTCGGTGATACTCGCTCCATGGCTCCGAGCTCCTACAATCATCCCACGTTGAAAGTCCATCAAATCGTATTTTTTACGCATCTCGTCACCCAAAAACACTTCTACTACTTTCGCAAGCACTAAGCTTTCCCGTTTTATACTAGCCTCGCCCTCTGGCGGCAACAGCGTGCAGCCATAGCTCATTTGCTTAAAACTGCCAGGTGGTCCTGATAAAGTGGCCACTCAGTGTATAAACTTTTTCCACTTCGGACTTTTTTTTTTCGAAGGTAGTGAGATTGCTCTTAATTTAAAACTGAATGTTCATTCTGATTGCGGAGATTCTAACTGTCCAACTTTCTATTTTATGAAAGTTCCTATTGAAAGTCTTCTTGGCTCGGGACCTTGAGGTTCTGGGTTCAAGTCCAGCTGAATCAGTAATGATTAGCCGAGATTCGGAAGTCTCGCTAATTCGTTGGTCCCGGGATACAGACTCCTTGTTATACACAAGTCTAACCCTAGTCCTCGTTGTAACATAAGTAGTGCCAGCTGGATTCACAAACCAACCAACTGAAATCGTACGCGCCCAGCAAAAACAGTCTTGCTGGGGCAGCACTGGGCCATTGCTGGCAGCCAGCACTGCCAGCAATGGCCCAGCACTATGTTGCCGCTGCCGAACCGTTAACAAAATGTTCGGGCGGCCAACAGAAGGGCCAGCAATTCAGGCCAACAGCTGGCCAACAGTTGACACCCCATCATTTGCCATATGCCACAACAGGGCCTTCAGTTATCCATCACAGGCAGTAGCTGCCACGAGTGGCCCTTCAGCGACCCTGCAAGCACGTGACAGAAATTATGGCTAGCCTAATGTGGTCCGATAGTTTGCCGGTAGTGGCAGCCGGCCGCCACGTGACGTGACTGGTGGCTTGCTCTATCTTGTCCGCCAATTTCCCAGTAGTAGCCATAAAAAAAAAAAAAAAAAATCAAGGGTAAACCGCAGTTTCCCAAACCTACAACTTTTTTTTCTCCCCTTACAAAACTTGTGAATTATAGCACTGCGCTGGGGAAATTTTCTCAACAGACTGGAAAAACGCCCGTTTGTATCTGGGTGGATAAGAACCAGAGGCCGTTGGCTTGGGAGCTGAGCTCTCTAGCGACCGGACTTATTTGCCACGACTGAGCGTGTGCTTCAAGCTGTCTGTTTCGTGCGGAATGTGTAATCGAATGGTTCCCTCTTTTATTTTACAATATTGCGAGTTATTTTTCATAAAAGTCAGTTTCATGTAATTCATAAATTTATTTTTTCAACGTAACGACAGTTTTTTTTTTTTTTTTTTACCTTAAGGGAACTTCACTCATTTTCAAGGAGTGTACCAACTTAGAGTCGCTTTCCAAAGTTTTGTACTGTCCTTGTTAATATACATTTACCCGGGTTCATGTCACATTCTGTTACATTTTTAACGTTGTATCTTTTCTTTTCGTTGTCCGAAGCTACATTTGTTTTAAAGAGAAAAGATATTTTAATTTACTTCTCGTTATTTTTAGAAGCGAATTCCTCCCAGTCTTGTGTATTCAACCCATGGAGAGTACATTATATCCACACAGCATTGCTTTTTTTTTCTTTCAAACAATTAATAAATTTTGTACGCGTATAATTCCTTTTTTTTTTTTTCCCCAACAAACGTTTTTTTTAATGGATTTCCAGGATATTTGTTTCAAGCTGTTTCAAATTTTTTGTTGTTATTCACCCACTACATTCCATGAATTGTTATTCATAGGAATAGAGTAGGTGTATTTCATGGCTGTAATCTAGTATTTCATGGCTTAATCTGATATCTTCGTTGACGTGGAATTTCATTAGGTAATTAATTCGGCTCTCTACATATGGATTTTTTTCTTAACATCCACTAAAATAACACGATGGCGATAGCGTCGTCTTCAACTAACTGGTACCATGAGAGACACAGCACGTGTTGCTTTTGCGATTGCACAGTTGCTTTGCTTCCACCTGGTGTTGGGGTTTCATATGTTGCCAGCTACGGGCCATTAGTGGCACTTGCTTGGAGGCCCGCAATTCACGGCGATGTTGCAGGGGCATCAATGCCTCGCCAACTGATAGCGCTGCCGCCAACGGGCCGCTACAGGGCCGTGAGCGGCAGATTTCACCCAGCAGTGATCTATCACTACCAGCTGGTGGCCAGGAGTTTCCCAGCACTTGTGTTTTTGCTGGGCCATTATGTCTAACGTATGGTGCAATAATATTCCACGGAACTGTCAATTACATTTTCATACAAAAGAGTTTTTCTTATAGGGATTTTTTTTTAACTTTTTCAGTTTTGGAGATTTTCTGGCGAAGGTTAAATTAAGCTAAATATGAGCATACCGGCCCTTCAAAATCTCTATTTCGAGCACTGATTAGGCTCAAATAGCACAGCATCCTTATAATCAAAACCTGGTCTGCAACGATATTTATGTTTCGTAACGTATAGTATGCCTAACTTAGAAGAATAATCCCCAAATCCTTCGTGAGCTCAAATAGTACATCATTCTCATCATCAAAAACTGGTCGGCAACGTTTTTCGCAGCATATAGTATGCCTAACTTAGAAAGAAGACCATAAAATCTTCATTCAGCTCAAATAGCACTTACGTTTTTTCATTAAAAAATACAAATTCCATTTTGGTTGTACTTAGTTTTTTTTCAATAAAAAAGAAATAAATACAAAAATTACTATGTGGCAGCTCATTGCAAAAAGGTGTAGAACATGCTTCCTAATATCTCATTATTGTCGCAGTGGATGGTGTTGTTCTATACAACATGAGTAATTTCAAGCGGGAGGCATTTTCGTCATTGACAAATAGCTTTATTTGAGGGTAGGACCAGCCATATCACGAAATTTCTGTTTATGCCTCAAGGGAACGAAAAACAAAGCCATTAAACTGAATCACTGATGGGAAATTTATGACTCTCCTCTCTGAAAACCTGTATTACTCTGTGTCTCTTTTATTAGAAACAGATGTATTACAACATCAACAGCGAAAGTGACATTCTATAATTCTAAGGCATCTTCGAGCGAACCGGTTTATCTTTTCTCTTGTGTCTAGGCGTTCAAAGGCAGATAGGATATGTTAAGAAAAGCTCCGAGTTACGCTATTACATTTCAATTACGAAATTTTCTTTCTGTCTTTACCTGGAAAAACATCCGAACTTCACACACTTAGAAAGAAATTACACGCATTCTCTTTTATCAGGATTAACTGATGCTTCCGCCCACGTACGTAACTCACACGATCACTCCTCAAGAGTATCAATTATTTGCATCAATATTTAACATTTCCTCGGAATCTACTCTTCTTGATATTAAAATTTTTCACGCAATCCTCGCTATTCGCAGGAGTTAGCTTCCTTGAAAGCCCCGTAAATCCGCCAATACTGAGCCATTGTTCCTATGGGAAATGGGGAGTTATGTTCCTGCGGAACCCTGTTTTACCATACTCTTTTGCAGGGCAGTAGCTAGAGGTATTGGCACCCGGGGCAAGCAGTAAAATTGGCGCCCCCTGCCCCAGTCCAACTGGAACAGGCGATGGTGTCAGATTTTATTATATACCTGTTTGCAGATATAGTACGATACCTGTATAAAAAATATATTGCGATTTTTATTGTTATTTGCAATTATTGTCCCGTATATAATTTGCTAATTGTATGAAATAGTAATAAAATGTAAATTTTTTTTGTATAAAATATTGCTCATAATATAATATTTAAAAAAAACAACAACTTATATTGGTAATCCTATTAATAGCCTGTGGTGACCATGTGAGCTTCAATAGGGATTGTTGAAGAAAGAAAAAACATTGAACATAGTTTGAATGAAGAATACTTTTTATTTATAATTAATTGCTACCTCAAGTGCTTATGAACAACTGAAAAAATAAGTACAAGTAGCATTTGTTTAAAAATATGCTTAAGCCTTAACAGGATGGTTTTGTATTTACAAATGTACCTTTCGAGCTTTAACAGCAGCAAAATAATTTATTATTTGATCATAATTAATAGTTTCAGCAATATCTTTTTCTATTGACAGAATTGCCAGGTGCGTTAACCTCTCTTGTCCCACTGATGACCTTAAGTAATTTTTTATTATTTTCAGCTTACTAAAACGTTCACTAGACGCATTAGTAATTGGTAATGTTAAGAATAATCTGAAAGCAATTACTAAGTTTGGATAAGATGTAGCAAAAGACATTTGGTGGATTAAGTTTAATAGGTCAAGAAAGGTTGCTTTTGAAAAATCCTGATTTTTTTAAAATAAAGAAGTGGCCTGAAACTTAAAACTAGCTATTTCCCTCTCTATTTCAGTAGCATCCAGATCCTTATCATATTTTTTTGCTAAGCGCATTGCACTAGCCTTTAACTCTTCTACGGTCATAGATTGCAAAGACTTGCCCGTTAAGAAATTAAAGTCATCTAACACTTCAATTAAACATTTATAACGCCATTCCATTTGTTCTAAGACTTTGTCCAAAACAGCATAAAAGTCCATACTGAACCTTTGTTTTCCTGTCAAAACAGTGTCCTCACTTTCTTCCAACGTCAGTCGTTTCCTCTTCCTTGCCCCTTTCTCCTCGAAGAAGCAGTCAAGAGATGTTGCGGCACAGATGTCCGATGCTTCGTCCAGTATAGCATCAATCCCTGTATCCTGGATGTCTTGTAAAGCCGCTTTCAATCCTGTCAAGTGACTAACTGCACAGCCCGCGGTCACATCTTTGCGCTGTAGTTGTTCATTCACGCGGGAGATCTGATTTAGTATTTTGTCCCACATAACAGAGTAACAAACAAACTTATAATTAATTTGTTTCAGAAGATTTTTAACCACTGATAAACAGTCATCATGGAATTGAGGGTTGTCAGAAATTTCCTCTAAGGCTTCGAGGACTTTATCAAGCTGTGAATAAAGTGCATGAACAGCAGAGTATTTGGATGCCCATCTTGTATCACATTGACGCTTGAGAGTGGTAGAAAGTTTGTTGGATAATATTTCCTACATTTTGACATTGTGAGCAAATATTTTGTACAGTTCTTGCACTGTGGCAAAAAATGTGATAATATCTGAAGAGACTCCAGCAGCGTAAACACCAACCAAGTTCAATGAATGAGCAGCACATGGCATAAAACGTGCATGGCTGCAAATTGCTTGTATACGGGCCTGGACTCCTGAATACTTCCCCGCCATGTTTGAACCATTATCATATGCTTGCCCTCCGCAATTACGAATGTCAAGCCCATCGGCTTCTATTTTTTGTAGAATTTCTTCGGTTAAACCAGCCCCAGACGTTTCAGTATAGTTTTTATGAAATCGATGAAACTTTCTTCAATAGAGCAAACATCCTCTGAAACTTTCACGTACCTAATAATCTGGCACATTTGTTCCTGATGGGCTACATCTGGTGTACAATCAAATGAAATTGAGAAATATTTTGCCTCTTTTATGTCTTTTAGTATTTCTTGGCGTACAGTGTCACTTATTAAATTGATGAATTGTTGGGGAAAGGTAATTCGGAATTCCTGGTTTTTCTTTGGCTATGGTAATATACTCTTTTAGCTGTTTATCATAACGAGAAACAAACTCTAGTAAATGTAAAAAAATTCCACATTTGTCTTCACCTATCTTTGTACTTGAACCTCGAAAGGCCAAGTTGTTGACTGAACAGAACAAAATGCAATCGACAATGATTCTGAGAATGTGCCGCCATTTCTCTTTTTCTTTTGTAATCATTTGCTGCAGTTCAGTATCAATTGCACAGCCCTCTTTAATCCTTTTTTCAAAGCTTTTCCAGGAAACATAGCACTCACGGTGCTCTACAGAATTTTCATGCTCTGGAATTCAAGGGTGTAACTTTTTCCACTCAGAAAATCCCATTTTTGGATTTGCCAAACGTGATTTCAAATGCTTTCCAAATAGCATGCAAGGGAAACAATAAATAACTTTTGTTGCTTCTCTGTAAATTAACCAATCCCGCTCTACATTTTCTCCATTCAAAAGTTTTTTGTGGAACCAATTTCCCGTAAAATGCCTTTTTTCTGCATTAATTGAGAAAAGAAAATTACCATTTTTATTTTGTTCTGGACCGTGTTGAACTAACAAGCTTTTCAAATCAAGCCATGTGGGATCATTAAAATTAAGTTGAATTTTGGTTTGTTCATCTTCCAAATCCTGTTCCTGTACGCCTTCATAAGGACTCAATGTTGGAAAGGACGGGTTAAAATAAGGTGTAGAATCATCTGAATGCACACTAGCACTACCAGTTATATTCTCAGTTACTTCAGTTACGTTTTCATTTTCTAAAAGTGTTGATGTAGATGGCTTACTTTCAATCACTTGCTGTAGTGGGAGCGAGAATATAACTGGTTGATGTAGATGGCTTACTTTCAATCACTTGCTGTAGTGGGAGCGCATCGGTTGAGGGATCCACCTTCTTTACCCATCCCAGTTTTTTTGCCACTGCTTGGCTTGGACTGCGTTATCCGCCTCTTGTTTTTTTTTTTTTTTTCGTTTTCTGCCTTGTGCTCCAGACAACTTTGTAGGTCCCATTTCGACACGCACGTCACGTGGCACAGTGCACTAATTCAGCGCGCTACTCAATCAATCAAGCTATACAGACAACGTTAAGCAAACAAATGTCGTCACAGTATCACGGCAAATATTGCATTTAAACTGTCGCAACCTTAACTGAGTAATGTTTGTTCCGCGCATGCGCACTGTAGGATTCCCTGTCGACGAATCGTCGCCATCCGTCATTCGTTCTCAATACACGTAAGGAGTGATGGATCATGGACAGAGGAGGCCGTGAAGGTCACAGCACCCGTCGCCTACATTTTACCCCCTGAGACATGCAGCCGTGGGCAATGACGTACATGCACTGGCCAAAAGCCTGGGAGCTTTCTGTCAGAGCACCACATGAAAGGCACTTTCAGTCAAAGTTACTACCGTATTTACCCGATTACAGTGTGTCATCTACTGCAAGGCGCACTCAAATATCAAAAATTATCTTTTTGGAAAACAAAAGTTCGTGATTTTTGGGGGCCTAAAAATCGGAAAACATTGATGTTATAGTATAAATTGGATAATTTTAAATGAACATTTTCTGTTATGCATGCTCTTTCTTTAAAAAAGTATTTTGCTTAATATAGCAAATATACTTTTCTGATCTCAAAATCAAAAATCATATGATTTGAGGTAAAGTGCTGGAATTACAATGCATCTTGATATGTCTTCTGGTGTCCATTTTAAAATCAATTTCTTCTCGCTAAGAGCATAATTTCAGTGTACAACGTAAATAAAATACAACGTGAAACAAATATGATACACCAAGAAAAAGTGCTGGCGTAAAACACCGTCATAACAGAGGGAAGTTCTGTCCTGGAGGGAACTGGGCTGAGCCAGAAGGCCAGCGTGATGACGTAAAAACAGGTACACTACCCATTTTTTACCCAACCTTTCAGACACGGGTCGGTGTTCAGCACTTCAAAGGGGCGTACTAGCCTTTCCCCTCTAAAGTCCTGGACTACACTCGCCGCTGCGCGCGCGTATCAAATGTTTCATAAACATAGCAACTAAAATGTACGGTCACAACCAAGCCAAATCGATCCGAATATTTGGCGTTCGGACGATTGGAGTTCTCCTTTAATTTAGGTTTCATCTGGTCGCCATTTTATTCTTAAAGCATAAAGAAGTTTAAATTTTATACATTTTTTTTAATTACGCGTATAAATTAATTTTACAGTTTTTACATTTATATAACAAAAAATCTACGTCTCGATGGCGCCCCCTCCAGCTCGGTGCCCAGGGCGACCGCCCCTGCTGCACCCCCCCCCTCGCTACGGCTCTGTCTTTTGCTACCCATGACCGTAAACAAATCATTTCATGTACCCTCCTTTTTATTTAGTATACAGGGCATTTTTAAAATGTATTTTATACTCTGCTTGTTGAAGGCACCGCTACGTTAGCATACATGCAGAAAAGAAGAATGGAATGATCCTTCAATGCTTTAAAGTCAGGCGCAATATAGTACGCTTTACTGTCTGCTTGTCATACAACCCTGTTTCATCTGCATTAAACTCTTACTCAAGGAGGTAGCCTTCTTCTGGATGGGCTGAAGCATATATGTTTGTAAATACTTCAGCATCATCTGAACCTACAACACCGGGAAGTTTAATACAAACATTTAACGTGGACCAGGAACATCAAACAAAGATCTTCGTTCTTTCCACGTTTATAAGTGAGTCACGGAAAAATTCTCATTGGACGCCACCGGAAGTCGAACCCAGGGTCTTCCAGTTACGCGCCGGATATGCTTCCGCTGAAGCAGTTACGCGCCGAATATGCCATGGACAACAGCGTGTGGATGAGCGGGGTCATCGTCGGCTACCTCGCATTGTAACACTGGATAGACGGGCCACAGTGCAAGAAATAACTCGGCACTTTAACGCCGGTGCACAAAAACGTGTAAGCAGCCACACCATCCAGACCCATCTCCTGACAATGGGGTACAGGAGCCATAGTCTCACGACGGTACCGCTGCTGACAGCACATCATCACAGGGTGCAAAGATTGACATGGGCGCGGGAACATCGCCACTGGACCCTAGACATGTGGAAAAAATTACCTGGACTGATGAGTCGAGATTCACGTTGGTACATGCGGATGGCAGGATACGAGTACGGCGCAAACCACATGAAGCGATGGATCCTTCTTGCCAGCAGGGTACTCTTCAAGCTGGTGGGGGGAGGGGCATTCTCGTCTAGGGACTGTTTACGTGGACTGAAATGGGACCCCTGGTACGTGTGACATCGTCCCTCACAGGTCAACGTTACCGGGATATCCTGGACGACCATTTGCTCCCGTTTGTGCGTCTTCGACATCCCACTGGGGACCTCATCCTGCAACAAGACAATGCACTGTGCCATCGCTCCCGAATTGTATCCGAATGGTTGGATGAACACTCCACCGACGTGACCTCCCTTCCTTGGCCAGCTAAGTCACCTGACCTCAATCCCATCGTGCACATCTGGTACGCCATCGAGAGAGATGTTCGAGGCTCTGACCCCCCTCCATCAAATCTTCGTGAACTGTGGGAGCTTGTTCAGTGGTCGTGAATCCGTACGGCTTCCCAACGCTTCCGGTGTCTTGTCGAGTCCATGCCGAGACGAACCGCCGCCGTCATCAGGGCGAAAGGTGGTGTTACACGTTACTAGACAGGTATTTCTAATTCAATTGCTCTTCAGTGTACGTATCCTATGACTTTTTGCACTTCGGTGTAATCACTGAGGATCATGATAGCCTTCTTGCGCTTAAGAACACTCGGCAACACACCGACACCACGCTTGCATGTCACTGATGCTCTATAGAGAGTCACGTGTAGACAAACGAAAGCCGCGAGAACAGTATGGCAGTCTGCCCTTGAACACTATGTGCGACGCTGCGCTGTAGGCGTCTCGAATTGTTTGTTTTCTACTGCGCATTGCCGCTAATGGCATAAAATGGATTACACTGCATTTCACGCGAATAGCGAGGGTAGACTGTATTAAGATTGTAAAGGCTTCAGCATGAAACTACAACTCTTACTTCTGACAAGCTCACAAGGACAATATTGTACAGACTGGCCTGTATTTTGGCATTTTCGTCAATGAAAGCTTTAAGTACTTAACTTAAAAACAGTTATCTTCAATATTGAGAAGGGTATTCAGTAACTTTAATAACATTCCTGTGCCTAGTACAAGGTAATTACAAAATTCGGTAACAACTTTAAAATGCTAAACTTTTATGTTTGAATTGAAACACATATATAGTACCGAAAAGCATGCTAATTTTTTTTACATGTATTCTTAGTCTGGGCTTTCTTGGTAACCACCTACCTAATAATGGGAATAACCGCCTTTGGCCCGGATGTCAACGGCGAGACTGTGTTGTATGGAGGCAATGAGGCCCTGGAAAGTTAGCCGAGGCACACGTGCCCATTTGGACGGCAGCAGAGCACGGAACTCCCGGAGATGGCGTGGTTGTGGGTCATGTCGAACCTGTTAATCCAAATAGTCCCACTAGCGTTCTATGGGATTGAGGTCGGGCGATTTCGCCTGCCAAGGGAGAACAGACTCATGGCTGTCATGTTCCTGGAACCAGTCACTCACCCCTTTAGCGACGTGGCACGGTCCTGTTGGAGGACAACATCATCCCCAGGGTAAACGTCCAACATGAAGGGACACATGTGGTCAGCGAAGATGGTCAGGTAGACATTGGCGTTCAAGGATCCATCCATCGCTACCAGTGTTCCCAGGACATACCAGGAAAACATCCTTCACACAGGTACACTGCCACATCAGGCCTTGCACTCCACCGACAATCGTGTCCGGTTGTTGGTTCTCGTGTGTCTGACGCCGTATCCACCACCGACCGTCACTTCTGTGGGGTAGAAACCTCGATTCGACGAAGAAGGCAACCTTTTTCTACACTTCCATTGTCCAATGACGGTAGTCTCATGGGATCTGCAGGCGTCGTTGCCGATGAACCTGGGTTAACATGGGCGCCTTGACGCACCGTCGGCTCCGGAGATCCATGCGTAACAGGGTTTGCTCTGCTGTTATAGGGGATACGTACCTGGGTACCTCAGCGTTCATTTGTGTGGTCAATTGCTGCACTATTGCGTTTCGATTGCTCTTTACCAGTCGACGGAGGCTTTATTCTCCTCTGGGGTCGATGGCCTTTGGGGCTCCACAGTTATGACTTCTGGAAGTACTCGGTGTGCCAGCGGTTCATTCTTGGTACGCCATTACTAAAGCACCTCGCAAACAGCCCAGGAAATCTGCTGTTTCTAAGATGCTTCCTCCCTTGGCGCGGTAGTTGATGATCATTCCTTTTGGAACGTCCGTCAGATCAAAATAGCCACTGTATCTTATTGTGGTTGTCGCTTGGGGGAAATGTCCAAGTAACAGGCTCTGCCAATTGTGCTCACGTCACGCACTATGACTCATCTGTCCTGGCCATCCGGTTATTTATCCGTGTGGTCGACCTGGTCACGTGTTCTCTGTTACGTGCATGGGCGGGTACACTATGATTCCAGGGATGGTTATATTATTCTGAAACGACCGTGTATATCGACGATATTCCGGTTCATGCAAGATCGAGCCCACTTTCCATCATGGTTTCAAAAATTCGGGTTCCCAACTCAGCAACACCGTCGGTCATCGAAGGCACGTAAACAAAACCACATAAAGCGGAATCTAGACGCGGTGACTATAGAGGTAACTGAATACGACGCTACTTTCAAGAGCAATGGCTTCAGAGGAAGTTGCGGATATATTCTTCAAGAAAAATACCCACTGGATCTTATTGGGAAAAACGTATAATTATGTTTGGGAATGTCCAGTTGTGGAATGGTTAAATTTTTCAACATGTCCAGATACATTATCTCAGTCGCCAACTTTTTCCGTTAAACCACAACACGCACTGTGTCTTGTTTTCCCGCCAAATGTGCTCCCATTTCGTGCCCTTTGCACGAAACAGCCGTACGTAAAGTAAACAGAGGATATAATGCACATATTCGGTTGTAAAGAAAGTAATGTCTGCAAATGCAAGGCAACCGGAAAGGGCCAATTACCAAATGCAAGGCAACAGGAAGTGCCAGCACAGGTACAAATCAATCCAAAATGTAGTCTCTGTCGTTTGCCACGACCTGCTACCATCGTCTGGGCGACTGTTGGATACCGTCCCTGTAGAATTGTAGCGGCTTGGACGCAAAGAAGTGAGTGTGTGCGTGTTCGACATCGTCCCAGTTGGTTAACCGCTGCCCGTCCAGGAAATGCTGCAACGACGGAAAAAAGGTGGCTGTCGCTTAGGAGAAATGTTCGTGGAACAGACTGGATGCGGCAGCAGCACCCAGGCCAGATCCCTGATCTTGTGACAGGTCACCAGTGCTGTATGAGGTCTCGCTCCATCTTGCTGTAGGAGGACGTCCTTGCGGTTCAGCACTGCTAGTCGTTTTGACGTGAGCGATGCATGCAGATCGTCGAGCAGACGGCAATACACGTCGGCGATGATAGTGGTGTTGTCCGGAAGCAACTAAAAAAAACAACACCCCGAATATCCCACCAAACAGACAGCAGGACATTACGTGGGTGTAAGCCGACTTTGGTGGGTCTGCATCGGCTTCTGTTTTGTGTCCAACCACTATTTCCGGGGGCTGACATTGTCATACAGGACACATTTGTTGTCACTTGTCACAATGCGGTCGAAGACCGGTTCAACGTGGTCACGTGCAAGCAGGGAATCGCATGCACTCATGCGATATGCTTTCTTCTCAATTGTGCGTTGATGGGGGACCCAAATTCCCCTCTTGTTCACTTTCCCAAGTTGATGCAGGTGCGTGATAATGCCCGTGTGGGTAGTCCTCAGCTGTTCGGCCAAGTCCCGCGTGGTCACATGAGGGTCGGTCTCCACCAAGATCTTCAGCATGTCCATATCCACTGCTGTTGAAACCGTTTGAACCTACGACGGCACTGCAACATGTGATATGGCATGGCATTCACTGATCCAGAGCACTGGTAAAGTTCCAACTCCCGCGTTGTCACCACCAAGGTCTTCAGCATATCCATATCCACTGTTGCTGGTCTTCCGGCTTTGGGACGGTCTGACAGTTCAAAATTTCCCTCTCGCGAAACCGTTTGAACCTACGACAGCACTGCAATATGTGATATGGCATGGCATTCACTGATCCAGAGCACCGGTAAAGTTCCAACTCCAGGTCACACGTGGGTCGGTCTCCACCAAGGTCTTCAGCATGTCCATATCCACTGTTGCTGAACTTCCGGCTTTGGGACAGTCTGACAGGTAAAAATTTCCCTCTCGCGAAACCGTTCGAACCTAGGACAGCACTGCACCATGTGATATAGCATTAAGGTACACACTGGTAAAGTTCCTTACAGCGCTTACGGGAGTGATACCGCGACAAATGCATACAGCATGCAATAGCGTATGTGCTCCTTACATGCATGGAGTACTCCGAGATGTTTTATTCTCTGACACTATAATATCATATAAGAACTATCCCTCGTCTGGAGTATTTTTCTGAAATCGAGTTAATTGCTGGCATTCATTTTTGTGTTCATGGAAGTACTGCGGAGCATAATTCTACTCACTACAACTGTTTATGCGAAAAAAAGAGAGCAAAACCGAAAGTGAGAAGGAGAGATAGAGAGATAGAGTGATGGTCAGAGACTGAGAGGGAAAGAGAGAGATAGAGTGATGGTCAGAGACTGGGAGGGAAAGAGAGAGATAAGAGAGAGTGTACGGAAATGTAGCGGAAGAAAATCCTGAATACTAGAGTCGTTTAGGACAGAGATATGAACTGAAGACGAAAGAACGAGGAGAACAAATTGAAATATCCAGAGTGCGAAGGTGAAGGAAAAAGAAAGAAGTTTGCATACGTGTGTGGGAAGAGGAGAGAAATGTAGTGAAAGTGTGCTAGGAAGATAAATAATGCGAGAGGTAGAAAGAGAGACCTAGGGATAGAAGAAAGAGAGCGCGTGCGTGATAAAGGAACAGCAAGAGAGAGAGAAGCGAAGGCGAAAAATACAGTGAGAAAGTGAACGGGATAGAGCGACACTAAGCGTGAGAGAGAGTGACATAGTGAGCGAAGAGAAAGAAAAGAATCAAACGGGCACAATATCAACTGTGCCGCAAACTACAACGTAGAATTATGTCAACTGTCACTATTTCATGGCACTATCTCACTAGTTAAAGTATTCAGCTAAGGACAGTTGACGTAGCCCCAAGTTGTAGGTTGCGGAACAGTTGCTACTACGTCCCTTTGATTTTTTCAGATATAAATTTTGTAAGAAATAAAACGAAAGAAATGTTTTACCTTATTTATTTAGAAACAACTTATACAATTCATAGTAAATTATGCTGATTGTAAATTAATGTTAGTAGGAGGCGTAGCATCACCATTGTCAGTAGTTATTGTTAAAATTGTTTCTGAAGAACAATTTCTCAAACTCCTCAGCTGCCTTTTTATAAATTCGGTGATACGTCTCGGGCCTAATGTTGTCTTCTTGTTGTTGCTCTTGTTCTTGTCTAGATTCAGAATGCATCGGCAGTGTAAAGGTTTGAGACGTAATACATTCATTATCCAGCAAAGTTGTGAGGACTGGTGATGTCCATTCCCGATGTGAAAATTTGGATCGATGACATCAATCTTCATCTGTTCTACCTATTCAGGCTCAATTTGTACAGTTGGAGGGGAAGGTTGTGGCCCTGAAGTCGAGCTCGGGTGAAAGGCATCCTGACGCGCGGACTCTTGACGCTCCCTACATTCCCGTGACCATTCGGATGATGACGTACTGAAACTTTTTGGATTCCTCTTGTTCTTCTTCAGCTGTTTATTCAACTTTCGTCGGTCCTTATAGTAATTTTCCATGGATTTTCGCGGCATTTCTAAATTTTCGTCCGCATTTTTTTTTATCTAAAAAATAAATTTTAATTCTACTTTATTTTGGTTTATCACATACATCCGTTATCTCTGGCCGTCAGCTACGGAATGCGGGTCTGAGGTTATCGCTATCATTTCCTATTCACTAGTTATCAACCTTAAAACGGCGTGTGGCGAAACCAAATCACGCGAGATGTATCTTAACTTTCTAACGTTACTGTATCGAAGGAACTTATTTGTTATTGGGTTGAAACTTATTTTGTTACAAATGGGTACAAACTATTTAATGACGTATTATTTATTACTCTACAATTATTAGATCGAAGATATAAAAGTTCGAAATGTGACATGTATTCGTTGTATTCGTGCTGTCGATGTTACCTCATACCCAGTGCGGGGTAAGATGTAGTTCTACGTTAAAAAGCGAGGGATAGGGAAAGAAAGGGAAAGAGAGAGTGGGATAAAGGGACGGTGGTAGGGTTAGAGGGACTAAAAGAGCACAAGGGATATGAAAACTGTAGGAAGAAAAATAGAGAAGAGAAGAGCTCGTGGATGTGAGATAGAAAAGGTGAATTATAGAGGGATCGTGGTAAGGAGGGAATTCGAGAAAAAGGTTGAGAAAGATAGAGGTTGGAAGGAAGGTACAAAACGAGGGATACAGAAAAGTGTCAAGGACGAGAGAATAAAAGCACAATGACGGACGAAAGGAGAGAGAAAACGACAGAGGGAAAGAAAGGAGGATATAGGGACAATGAGAGAAGTAAACAAGTTAATAAAATCATGCAATGCATTGATTACGATACGCTTTCCAACATACCAGAAATCATTACTCAAGTTTTTACTCAAGTTATGAGGATAATTGCTGTAGAATAAATCTCGCTCCTATGACCTGACCTTTGACCCCATTTCGATGATATTCAACAGAACCGGAAAAGTATACTTCCGGAACAACATGATAAATTTTGTCTCAATCGAAGCATTTTTACGTAAGTTATGACGCATAAGGGCAATGAAATGGATCCCGCTCCTATGTCCTGACCTTTAACCCCATTTCGCCCATTTTCAATGGGGTTCGTCCCCAGGTGGTCCCCTACCACATACTAAAATTTCATCTAAATCGAACCATTTTTACGCGATTTATCGTGCGGACGGACAAAGCTGGAGCATATGTGCTTCTTCAACCTACGATTGGAGATTACTTTTTTCTTGGAGACTTGGGTCCCGTCAGGCTATTTGTTAGCCTTTTTCCCTGGTTCCCTTTCCACATCATATCAGAAGAATTTGATATAAAGAATCAGTTGCAGTGCTTTAATGTATTTAAAATCAAAAGATTTTAGTGTTACGTTGACTACTACCATGCCACCCCAGAAAAACACAAGTGCTGGGAACTGCTGGCCACCAGCTGGCAGTGATGGGTCACTGCTGGCTGAAATCTGCCGCTCACGGCCCGGGAGTGGTCCGTTGGTGGCGGCGCTATCAGTTGGCAAGCCATTGATGACCCTGCAGCATCGCCGTGAATTGTGGGCCTCCAAGCAAGTGCCACTAGTGGCCCGTTGCTGGCAACCAATGCAACCCCCAACAGCCGGTGGAAGCAACGGGACTGCGCATGCGCAGAAGCAACACTTGATGTGTCTCTCATGGTACCAGTTAGTTGAAGACGACGCTGTCGCCATCGTGTTATTTTAGTGGATGTTAAGAAAAAATCCATATGTGGAGAGGCGAATTAATTTCCTAATGAAATTTTACGTCGACGAAGATATCAGATTAAGCCGTGAAATACTAGATTACAGCCATGAAATACACCCACTCCATTCCCATGAATAACAATTCATGGAATGGAGTGGATGAATAGCAAGAAAAAATTTGAAACCGCTTGAAACAAATATCCTGGAAAACCATTAAAACAACGTTTGTTGAAAAAAAAAAAAAAAAAGAATTATACGCGTACAAAATTTATTAATTATTTGAAAAAAAAAAAAGCGACGCTTTGTGGTGTACTCATCCATGGGTTGAATACACAAGACTGGGAGGAATTCGCTTCTAAAAATAACGAGAAGTAAAATAAAATATCTTTTACTCTTTAAAACAAATGTAGCTTCGGACAACGGAAAGGAAAGACACAACGTTAAAAATGTAACAGAATGTGACATGAACCCGGGTAAATATATATTTATTCAACAATCTCTTTTCAAGACGGCAAGGACAGTACAAAACTTTGGAAAGCGACTCTAAGTATGTACACGTCTTGAAAATGAGTGAAGTTCCCTTAAGGTAAATAAAAAAAAAAAACTATCGTTACGTTGAAAAAAATTATTTATCCATTATATGAAACTGACTTTTATGAAAAATAC
Organism: Macrothele yani; assembly: GCA_039090855.1. Taxonomy (NCBI): domain Eukaryota; kingdom Metazoa; phylum Arthropoda; class Arachnida; order Araneae; family Macrothelidae; genus Macrothele; species Macrothele yani. Next base: position 122,465,180 of record CM077025.1, on the reverse strand, counting down.
CTCGCAATATCGTAAAATGAAAGAGGGAAGCATTCGATTACACATTGCATACCAAACAGACAGCTTTAAGCAAATTAGCCGGTCGGTAGGGAGCTCAGCTATCACGCCAACGGCCCAGGTTCAAATCTACTCAGATACAAACCTGGTTTTTTCCGATCTGTTGGGAAAATTTCCCCAGCGCAGTACGTTGATTCACAAACTTCGTAAGGATAGAAAAAAAAATTGTAGCTTTGGGAAACTGCGGTTATCTTTTTTTTTTTATTATTATTATGGCTACTACTGGGAAATTGGCGGACAAGATTCGGCAAGCCACCAGGTACGTCACGTGGTTGCCGGCTGCCACTAACGGCACACTAGCGAACCACATTAGGCTAGCCATCATTTCTGGCACGTGCTTGGAAGGCCACTGAAGGGCCACTTGTGGCCGCTACTGCCTGTGATGGACCACTGATGGCCCTGTTGTGGCATGTGACAACTGATGGGGTGCCAACTGTTGGCCAGCTGTTGGTCTGAACTGCTGGCCCTTCTGTTGGCCGCCCGGACATTTTATTGACGGTTCGGCAGCGGCAACATAGTGCTGGGCCAGCAAGACTTTTTTGCTGGGACTAATTGGAAAAAAATACAATATCAATTAAATATCCTTAACGCAACCAAGGGAGCACAGGGATTATCTGAAATGGATATGCTCTGTGCTTAAAATGTACTAATGACTGTAAAAACAAATTTAAAATGCATTAATGATTGCAAAAAGCAATTCGAAATGCGCTGATGATTGTAAAAACCGATTTGAAATGCACTAGTAATTGTAGAAACAAATTTAAGATGCACTAGTGATTGTAGAAACTAATTTGAAATGCACTAATGATTAAAAAAACAATTTGAAATGCAGTAACTACTACAGAAACCAATTTGAAATGTGCTAATAACTGTAAACACTGATCTGAAATGCTGTAATGATTGTAGAAACTGATCTGAAATGCATCAATGATTGTAAAAACTAATTTGAAATGCATTAGTGATTGTAAAAAACAATTTGAAATGCACTAATGATTGCAAAACCAACTTGCCAATCATTGGTGATTGTAAAAACCAATTTGGAATGCACCAGTTATTGTAAATAAAATTTTGCTTATTGTGGCAAATAAAAAAAGAAGCGTAAAAAAAGACAGTGAGCAAGAGGTGTAAAGAGAGAAAAGGTGAACAAGAGTGATAGTCTTACAGAAAGAGAAAGAGTAAATTATTTTCATTACCAAAGAGTATCACTATTATTTATAAGGGAAAACTGTGATTAAATATTTTTTCTTTAAGTATTATGTTTCATACTTAAACTTTTGCTATTATTTTATGATAGCTGAGTTTAATTTTTTTTTTATATTTAAGACGAGTATTTAGTGTATGGCCATGAACGCCCAAAATCTTAGCTAAGGCTCCGTAAAGCACCCATTCATGTATCAGTTTTTACGCTTTCCAACCGTAGGTTGAAGAAGCGTATATGCTCCAACTTTGTCCGTCTGTCTGTCCGCACGATAAATCGCGTCAAAATGGTTCGATTTCGACGAAATTTTAGTATGTGGTAGGGGACAACCCGGGAACGAACCCTGTTGAAAATGGTTGAAATGGGGTCAAAGGTTATGACATAGGAGTGGGATCCATTCCATCGCTCTTATGAGTCATAACTTACGTAAAAATGCTTCGATTGCGACAAAACGTTAGTATGTTGTTCCGGAGGTATATTTTACCAATTCTGTTTAATATCATAGGAATGGAGTCAAAGGTCAGGACACAGGAGCGAGATTTATTCCACAGCCATTATCCTCATAACTTGAGTAATGATTTCTGGTATGTTGGAAAGCGTATCATAATCAATCCATTGCATGATTTTATTAACTTGTTATATATTATTGTCGCAGATAATTCTTTTTCAAACACAAGACAGTCGTCAAGTTACACGCATATTAAATTTTGTATGAGGAATTAGCTAAACTTAAGTTACACGCATATTAAATTTTGTATGAGGAATTAGCTAAACTTATGCAAATTAAAAATTTCCACAGAATGTAATATCAAATCTTAGTTGAAGCCACACGCATGCTTAAATTCTTGAAAGTGACCGTAATTAAACTGCAAAATTCACATACCTTCAAAAATATAGTTATGTGACAAAATCAGTGCTATAAGGTAATTAAGAAACAGCGGACATCTGCTTTTCAGGACAGAATTTTAGCACGCTTATATGCATACAACAACTGACAGTTCGTAAAACATTCTTGCTATGAATTTTATATTATCTTTTCTGAGCGTTGATAAATTATTTTAGTATATATTTAACTTCTCCAAAGCTTTCTCTCAAGTTTAGAATATCAACCGAAAATTGCACGAGTTGTTGTTGAAAGTATACGTGAATAGTTATTTATTTTTGTTAAAAATATTTAAGCAAATTTTTTTGAGTTTATGAATCATTAATCTTCGAGAATGAGCATGAAAATATAAGAAGACGGTTTCTGAAGATTTTATCGTCGGAAAATGATTTTTAGTCTGTTTAAAATTAGATTCCATTTAACATTATTATTATTATTATTATTATTATTTTGAATTGGTAAATCCACCGAAGCAGGTTATCTTCAATAGTATCTCTCCTGTAACATTCGCGTAAATACAATATTAAAACTAGAAAATACAAATCAAGCATCAAGAGAATAACTGAACTTATGCAAGTCTCTAATCGTGGTCCATAATAAAAGATTGAGCGTGTCTACCAGTTTTTTCTCTTTGTGAGAATTTGGTGGAGAGAGAAAAAAGGAAAAAAAAAAAAAAAAAAAGAAAAAAAAAAGAGTATATATTCATGGACACGTTTCGCAACCACACCTGGGCGTAACCGCAAAGCGAATCTGGACAAGATATAACCGGTCAGTTTAAATAATATTCTGAGTGCGATACCCTCCGATATTTCTGTAACTTTAGAAATTCAAGTACTTAAATTTAGAAGTAATTGAGATTTCAGTTTTGCATAAAGCATTGTTCTTTAACAAAATTCAATCTTTAAATTTCCTTTTTGAACCTTCGTGCATTACCTGTGGAACGCGTCGAGAAAAATCACTGGGATAAAATAATTTCTTCATATATCCTCTCTAGAAATTCAAAATTCAGGATATTTGTTGATAGTGAAAACAATCTTATGTCCATTTTTATTTAATCTTTTACATACAATGACTTTTCAGGTGAACTTGAAAGTAATTCTGAAGGTTTGTGCCAAAACTTTCGATATTTAGATATTTTCCGAAAATGCAGTTGTAGAATTATTTTTAAACGTCCTTAAGAGCTGCGACGTACAATGTATTTCCCCCATGTACATCATTCACGTATATATTACGTAGTCTTCTTGTGGATCTTTTTCTGTCCCTGTATTTAGTCAAGTATTTTAATTGTTCCACCGTGGTAAGTTGTACTTGCAATATGTCAAGCACATTGCCAATTGATGGTCTTTACTTAGATCGTGATGTCATCAGCTCTTGTCATTTTCCTGATCCTTACTTACTTTTCCTGTCTTTCTTGATTACATCAAGCATGCATATTTCTCCATGCTTCTTTGAGTTGTCTGTAGCCTCTGTATTTTTTTTTTAGTTAAGGTTCATATCCTTGTTTCATAGCTAGTAACTGGAATGATGCATTGATTTACCATTTCTCTATTAAGACATAACGTTAAACTGCTTTTCAAAATTTTACTGTTTCTTTCAAATGCTCTCCAGCCAAGTTTTATACACCCATTCATTTCAACTTCGATGTAGCCCCTTGCTTAATATCTGTCGTCCAAGGTGGATATATAGTCCAGTCAACAGAGGCTGAAAATGGTCAAATATAAAAAATAAATATGAAAGTTTTGAAACTTGGCACACTTGTTTATAGGTATCTAGTGAAGATTATATCAGAAGTCCTGACGAATCAGAGGTGAGCTCTAGCCGCCATCTTGAAAAATAGGTCCTTTTTTTAATGTTTTTGTGAATATCTCGAAAACGGTTGGTTGTAGCCCAAAAATACTTTTTACCAAATTGAAGCTTACAACATATCCTACAAAAATGGTTCTATTCACTATTTTTTGTATCTCTAATAGTTTCTGAGATAATCGGGTGTCAATGTTGTACTGTTTCGCTGAATGCTACGTTATCACTAGGTTTTCATACAAATAAGCTAATAGTAACCCAGCGATCAGCGAAACAGTACAACATTGACACCCGATTATCTCAGAAACTATTAGAGATACAAACAAGCTAGTAAAATCATGCAAGGCATTGATTATGATACGCTTTTCAACATACCAAAAATAATTATTCAAGTTATGAAGATAGTGGCAGTAGAATAAATCTCGCTCATATGACCTGACCTGTGACCCCATTTCGATGATGTTCAACAGGACTGGTAAAGTATACTTCCGGAACAACATGATAAAGTTTTGTCTTAATCGAAGCAGTTCTACGTAAGTTATAACGCATAAGGGCGATGGAATGGATCCCGATCCTATGTCCTGACCTTTGACCCCATTTCTCCCATTTTTCAATAATATTCGTCCCCAGTTTGTCCCATACCACATACTAAAATTTCATCAAAATCGAACCATTTTTACGCACGTTATGACGCATAAGGGCAATGGAATGCACTCCACTCTTATATCCTGGCCTTTGATCAGACTTAACCCATTTTCAATAGGGGTTCATCCCTAGGTGGTCCCCTACGACAAACTAACATTTCATCGAAATGGAACCATATTTACGCAAGGTATGACGCATATGGGCAATGGAATGCATCCCGCTCTTATGTCCTGACCTTTGGATCCACTTCACCCATTTTCAATAGGGTTTGTGCCCAGGTAGTCCCTTATCACATACTAACATTTTAATTGAAATCGAAATATATTTACGCAAGTTATGACGCATAAGGGCAATGGAATGGATCCCGCTCTTATGTCGTGACCTTTAACCCCATTTTTCTCATTTTCAATACGGTTTGTCCCCAGGTGGTCCCCTACTACAAACTAGAATTTTAATCGAAATCGAACTATTTTTACGCGTGTTATCGTGCGGACAGACAGACAAAGCTGAGCATATACGCTTCTTCAACCTACGCTTGGAAAGCGTAAAAAAAGTGAAAAGAACCTTTTTTTGTTGGAAATTTTTTAAGCCTCAATTTTGCAATTAGTATTTTTGGGCTACGACCAACCGTTTTTGAGATATTCACGAAAAACCGAAAAAACGTACTTATTTTTCAAGATGGCGGCTAGAGCTCACCTCTGATTCGTCAGGACTTTTGATATAATATTCACTAGATACCTATAAACAAATGTACCAAGTTTCAAAACTTTCATATTTATTTCATCAGAAAACCCATTTTTGACGGGACTAGTACGTATTAGTTTGTTCTAAATTTGCCCCACTAATCTCCAAGTCTTGACCATGCAGTGGAAACATACATATACATCACCACCACCGCCGTGGGAATCACAGTCCGCCATTTCCGTAGGCAAGGAAATGTTAACCTTGTTCTTTGACCATTGAGGACCATTGATTCTTGAATGACTACCAAAAAGACCAACCATCAATGCCAAGCGATATTCTCAAACTTTAATGAAGCTTCGACAAGGCGTCAAAGACAAGAGACCTGGCAATCTCACCAAGGATATTGTGCATCTGCATGATAACACCCGGCCGCATACGCCAGTTAACGCGCAAAGGATATTGCAGCGCTTTTGCTGGGATGTCTTTCAACATCTGGGTTATAGTCCTGATCTATCGTCCTGCGATTTTCACATTTTTGGACCTATGAAAAAATTTGTCAAAGCTAAACGTTTCATTTAGGATGATAAGGCGCGTGAAGCTGTACATAACTGGTTGCAGCAGCCTGCCTCTTCTTATGCCGCAGGAAGACAAGGACTTGTGCAAGGATGGGACCGCTGTCTAAATGTTGGTGGTTATTATTTTTAGGTATGTCGTGTTTTGACTCTTTCAGGCAGAAAATCTCACTACTTATTAAATAACATTTATACTTCGAAACGTCATTGAGAAAATTTGGCGCACAGCTTTTCAAGCGGACATCTTTCTATCGAAATTTTGAAATGTTTTTTTCCGTTAGTTATCCTAAAAGTGTTTAATTATTTTAATCATTGGGGTACATTAATTTTTCCAGTTAAAAATTTAATATTATATATTATGAGCATTAGTTATTTTAACAGAATTAATGTTCTTTCCGTTTCTGAAAAGGTAATTATTGCATGCAGAATTATTTGATAAAGTAAGTTTAATGGATTTAGGAGTACTGTAATGGTTTAGTTATACGAAGCAGTTTCTTTTCTTTTTCTCTTTACTGAAACCAAGACAAACACCTTCTGCTCAGGTGAACAGAAAATCAATCTAGTTACTACGGATTTACTGTGACACGAAAAGGAAGAATAAGAAAAAAAAATCTATCTGAAGCTTAATTTTGGGTGGTTCGTGAAAAGTTCTTGTAGTTGGAAAATTATGTGCCAATGTTGAAAAGTTGATTACCTATGTGTTTTAACCCGACATCCGTAGAAATGCTCGGCCCAGGCAATGATGAATGAAACTCAGGGGAAAGAAATTAATTCCAGAAAAGTTCCTTCCATCATTTTGTCGCATGCACGTCTTAATTTCCTGGTCTGAAACCCTACCGCTGAATGGCATTAATAAAGACGTGCAGTCTGTTCGCTTTGAGTGAAATCGCAGAAAAAGGAAAAGCAACAATGGGTAAAAGCTGCTCGTATTTGCATCACAGACGAGAAAGTACTTCAAAAAAAGGAAGTGTAGTACATGACAATGATTGTAGAGACTTTCTTTTGATTATTACTATTCTTAAACATCTTAATTTGAACATTCGGTCAGCGTTATTAAACCTGGAAATTATTAAAGGACTCCTTGAACATGTCATTCTGCTGTACAGGGCAAGGAACAATTTACAGAATTCGAATTCGAAAAAGGCGGAAATTATGGAAATTACTGGGAAATATTTTATCGAATGTAATGTCCCTGAAGGGCTAATGAATCACCATCACGCAAATGAACGCTGCCACACAAAACCATATATATATAGATACACATATACGCTTAAATCTCATTCTAAATGATGTGATTCTTGTATTGTCCGATTGTTAGATGGATTCGTGATTTTTTCTTAGCTTTTATTACAAATGTCGGTCACGTAACCCTTCTCTGTGCGATTCAATCACAAGAAAATTCCCAATGAGTGTAATTATTTTTTTTTTTTTTCGTTCTACTTATATTCGAATGCGCATTAAGGTTCTAAAACGTGTACTCTTAAAGCTCTTCGGATATCAATTGTAAATGGCTCCAATTACGGGTTCATAACGATCAACTGGAGAGCATAACTGGACTCACCCAACCCACGGGGCCGGATCACGAGTCCCCATAATTAGCCCTAATTGCAAAGAAGAAGGCGATTAAAACGATTCCACTTAAAGCGTTACAGAAATTCCGCATTATCCGGACTCTGCGATAGCACCGTTTGAGATTAGCTAATTTCTGTGGCTTTAATAGCACACACAGTTTTGGCAAAACCGAAGCCCCCTTTCCCCCTTTTCCGCCCTATTCCCTCCCGTTTTCAACCCATTAAGTTGAACAAAGGAATGACTAATAATTGAGCGCGGCTTTTGCTTGAGCCTTTCACGCCGCTTCTGCATGCTAATGAATGCAGGAATCGTTTTTCCGTAAATCTTTGGCACCTTCCCGTAGCATTAATTTGCAATTACTGGGAGAACGTTCCCTTCAATTAGAGGGATGTTCGCAGAAATTCACTGATGGGTGAGGCCAAAAAGAAAAGCCTAATGGGTCAGAGTTATGCACTATAAACAAACACGTTTAAGCAAACCAACTATTAGAGCTCTTTAAATCTTATACATGGCACACCGTCGATAGTCTCCTGTGTTAACCCTTTATTAAGATTTAAAGTAACGCGGCTGGTTTACATTAAATCATTTTTATCCCCGCCTCTGTTTCCCTGGAACGGAAATGAGGATGTAAGGAAAGTTCTAGAAATCGTGACTGGAGATCTATGAAAAATGGCCACGTGTCGCAGTTCCTTAGGAATTTTTAAATCAAACACGTGCTAGAAAAAGTTTTTTTTAGCTTCTGTACAATTTTGCTATCAGAGATATCACATCTCAGGCTTAACCTATGACGAACGACTTTTCCCATTTTCTTATTCGGTGTTTGTACACCAACAGTGTTAATTATATTGTAAGCTGCCATTGCCTACAGTGGTCCTGGTAGGCAATGTTCTAGGTGATTACTGTTTACGTTAACATGTCCTCAAATTCATTATTGATCTCAGGTCTCTCTCACGCCCTTTTTTTTTTCTTTCTTTCTTTTTTTTTTTTTTTCGGTGTTATTAAGACCTGTTACGAGCTATTTCTACTGCTGGAAAATGGAAATTATGGCCCAGCAAGGCGTGTTATTTACAGTTCGCGAGTTGTCCTATGCGTGGTGTTGGTAGTAAGCAGCTGGCTCTTCAGTAATGTAAAAGTTTTCTCCAACCAGTAAAGCGATTCTGTTTCTCTCTTTCTTTTCCGGCGTCTTGCTCTGCCACGTCACATATTCTTTCGATTTCTTGGTAGTTCATTTGATAATATTCTCATCGTTTCTTCTCCGTCTCTCTATCGGTTTCTACCTCTCATTATGTTTCAGTCTGGACAGTTAACAAATCTCTTCTTTCTTTCACTCAGCTTTAAGTTTATCAATCTTCCTCATTCTCGTTATTCTCTCTTTCGGTCTTGTTTCACTCTCTCTCTACCTTTCATTATATTGTTGATGACTTCTTCTCTCTCTCTGCATTACCTTATGATTTCTTTCTTTCTTAATTATTTCGTTAAATCACCTTTCTCTTCCTCTCTCTGTATCCGGAACATATGTGATTTAGGATTATTCTCCTGTGTCCCTTCTTACTCCACCTAGATGTGTTTTTTCACACACTCTCAAACTACCTATGTCTCTATATCTTGTTTCACTTTACATATTTAAGCATTACTCGCTTCCTATTTTGTTTGGGTCCTTCTTTATAAATTATTTAAGTTTTTCCTCTCATTAAAGTTATCACAGCTCTTCCATCTGTATCTTATTAAATATTTACTGGAACATTCTTTCCCTCTGTGCTCTAAATTATCAACTTCCCTTTGGCTCTTTCTGTGTCCTCTTGTTCTATCTCTCTTCACGTTGTTCGCGTCTTTCTGCTTTACTTACATCTCTCTAGTTTTTGCAATACATCTACATTAAGTAAGTCTATTTTTCACTCTTCATTTTCTTGCTCTCCTCGTCTCCTTATCCTGCCACGTTGCCTAGATCTCTCTATCTGTTTCCTTCAACGATACTTAAATCTCCTTCTGAACTATCTCTTCGTATTACAGTTGTCACTCTGCCTATCTCTTGTTCTATGTACTCCCAACAAATATTGAAGACTCGTGCGATATAAATCACTGAAACGATGAAAGTTTTACGTCTTTAGCACGATTTAATGATAAAAGATGAGAAATATATACAATTAAAACCATGAGCACTCTCGAGGCAGCGGCTACCTCATCTTCAGATGTAATAAATAGAGACACATTTAATCGATATGCAATACAGATCATTGCATTGTGGACAGCATAGTAAGTTATTAGCCAATAGTAATCTCCATGCGCCAAATTGTTGCGTATACTGTTGGCCCAATGGTCTGTGAAGAAATGATGGAAATATATTATAGAAATAAGAAATGGTGTCGGGTGGGGTGAACATTCAATTTTAAGTTTATATTGCAATTTATAATTTACTGCTTTAATAAGTGATTTCCAAACGTTATGTAACTCATAGGGGGCATGTTCATTACAACATTGCTCACCGGAAGCCTATATATATACACTTTCTGCAATTAAAAGGTCACCAAGTTTACTAGGAGTATTAATTATTCTAGCATTACTCCAGTCGGTATTAAGATCATCTTGTATAACAGATTTGGCAAGGGATGTACAATACATGCCTGTTTTAATATTGTATTTATGTTCTTTAATTCGTAATTCAATATTACGTTTTGTAGAACCCACATAATTAGAGGCTGCTTGTCCTGTAGTTGCCTTAACCAGCGGGTTATTGTAAATAATACCCCACTGTCCCATTTTGCTGTTCCGTTCACGATCCTTACGAACTACTGAAAATAAGTTTCGTGTTCGTGAACCAAATTTCAAGCCATATGGTTTACATAGTTGTGTTAAGGTTCTCGTTAAATGTGGATTATATTGCATAGAGCCAACATATATGGAGTTGCAGTTGGAGTTTCTTAACAGGGTAGTATGTAGGGCATATTTGACCTTGCCAAACACTTGCCTAATCAGATATTTAGGGAACTCATATTGCTCAGCTAAACCAAAAATGTAGTTAACCTCTTGCTGAAATGATTCAGTAGTTGATGAATGTGAGTGAGCTCTTCTGAACAAATAGAATAATGCGGACAACTTATGTTGTTTAGGGTGTGATGAATCATAAGGTAAGCTTGGCAAAGGAGGAAACCCACTTATATTTTCTGTTAAATTGCTGGGACTTGGGAATGATTCCACGATTTCTGCAAATCCATACTCAAGGACTATCATGGCATGACAACAGAATAATCTGGATTGCCGAAAATAAAAGGTTATCAAGGGCTAAACGCAGCAAAAGAGGTTTATTGGATCATCTAAACCGTAAGTGCTGCTTTGCTCATCCAACTTTCGTCAAAAATAAACACCCTGCTATTGTAGATCAGGGGCTCATCGTTACTTCTGCTAATTTAAGGAATGAAATCGAGACTCTGACTTGCACCCATATAAAAAAACTGTGTATGTTGGTAGACAAAAGTGTTGAAAACAAACTGACTACCGTCGTACCTACCATGGTAACCCGGAACACCGAGCTCTAACAAAGTTTAAAAACCTCAGTAATATTGAAGTTAATAGTCTGCAAACCAAGGCCTTAAATAAGGGAGCAAAATTCTCTTTTCCACCAACGAAAGGATCCATACTGAACACTATTACCCAGGTGGAAAGCATAGTTAAATGTATTCCTGAACAGCATAAGGATTACGCCAGAGTGATAATGGCACATACCTTACAACATGGCTCTAGTTACCCTATCCCACAACCTGATCTTATTCAAGAGCAAAGACAATTAGTTGAACTCAAAAACAATAAGGACTTGTCTATTGTATTTGCAGACAAATCTCATCAGATTGTGTTATTGTATAATTGTGACTATGTTAAAAAAATGCATGAAGTTATTAATACTATTCCACACAAAACCATTTAAAGTGATCCTAGTCAGGCCACTGTTGCTGCTCTTCAAAGACTAAAAAAGGCTTATTCTTTTCCTGAAGTTGTTTTCCACATGCATTCACCTCTCCCCCGGCTATCGTGTGCCTGATATTTTCGGATGGGTTAAATTGTATAAAGATAATTTTCCCATTCGTCCTCTGGTGTCATGCTATGTTAGTCCCACCAGACCCTTAGAAAAAGCCTTGGCCCAATATCTAGCCACTTATACTGTGGATTCACTTTATTCTACACTGACGGAAAAAAAATCCCAACACCAAGAAGGGGTTGTGTTAGATAAACGACAATTGGAAGGCGGTGAGAGTACATCTGTAAGATGACGTCTATGCAAATTTCGCGCTCGGAGCATACGTGTTGCGCTAGTAGCGCCCCTCGGAACATGCAAAGCAGGTTTACTATAAATACGCGCTGTAACGTTCGTGAGCGTTAGTAGAGCCGCGGATGGCTTAGTGGTTAGTGTTTCAGACTATCGATGCTGGGTCCCCAGGTTCTAGCCTGGGCTGATCTTTCAGAGATGGTGTGATTTACTAACAATCGCTGAATATCCGCCGTGCATCGGACGAGCACGTTAAGTGACGGCCCCCAGGCTGGACCCACTGGTTAAATGGGTATCCTTTCCTATTCCCCACCTGAAATTCTCTCACCCCTCTATGTGCAATATCGTACTTGTACGGTGGCGCCATCTACTGTACTCTAATCTCACTACAAACTGTTCTGTCAAAGTCGCTAGACTTGCTCTCATTCCTTCCGTTTCTGTGTCCTGCCCAAAAGGCGATCTCGCTGTAGGTGGCTGGGACCTAAACTCTACTACCTGTGGACGGAAGTCCTACAAGAAAATGACGCTGACCCCCCCCCCCACCCCCCGTGAGCGTTAGTTATCGTTGAGATTCGACGTAGTGTGTTGATGTTAGTCAAGAATGCCTTTAAGAAGACGAAGAAGCCATTTTCAACAGCTCACGGAGTTTGAACGAGGTCGTGTAATAGGGCTACGAGAAGGTGGATTTTCTTTCCGCAATATTGCAGAACGACTTGGCAGGAATGTAGCCACTGTGCATGATTGTTGGCAGCGGTGGTCAAGGGAAGGTACTGCCTCGAGAAGACCGGGTTTCGGTCGGCCACGTGGCACTACTGAGAGGGAAGACCGCCGTGGCGCATCGTACTGCGTCTGCGGCAGCAATTCGAGCTGCAGTTGCCACCACAGTGACACAACGAACTGTTAGAAATCGGTTACTTGAAGGACAGCTCCGAGCCAGATGCCCTGTAGCGTGCATTCCACTTACTCCAAACCACTGCCGTTTGCGACGTCAGTGGTGTCAAGCTAGAGCTCATTGGAGGACGGAGTGGAGATCTGTTGTGTTTTCTGATGAAAGCCGGTTCTGCCTGGGTGCCAGTGATGGCCGTGTGTTGGTTAGAAGGAGGCCAGGTGAGCGCCTGCAACCAACCTGTCTGCGGCCGAGACACACTGGACCTACACCGGGAGTTATGGTCTGGGGAGCAATTTCCTACGACAGCAGGAGCACTCTCGTGGTTATCCCATGCACCCTGCGGCACAGTTGTACGTCAGTCTGGTGATTCAACCTGTTGTGCTGCCATTCATGAACAGCATTCCAGGGGGTGTTTTCCAACAGGATAACGTTCGCCCGCATACCGCTGTTGTAACCCAACATGCTCTACAGAGTGTCGACATGTTGCCGTGGCCTGCTAGATCACCAGATCTTTCTCCAATCGAACACGTATGGGACATCATTGGACGACAACTCCAGCGTCACCCCACGGAGCATTAACCGTCCCTGTATTGGCCGACCAAGTGCAACAGGCATGGAACTCCATCCCACAAACTGACATCCAGCACCTGTACGACACAATGCATGAACGTTTGCATGCTTGCATTCAAAATTCTGGCGGTTACACCGGTTATTAATGTACCAGCATTTCATATTTAAAATGGCTCTTCTCGCGGTTACATTAAGCTGTGATCTTGAAACCTTAATCGATTAAATATGTTACCTATACAAATGTATTGCCGCCATTTCATTCCTCTACAACTATTGTTTAGTGGTGTTGGGATTTTTTTCCCGTTAGTGTATTAAAAGTTCCACAAAGGCTCTAGCTTTCTATTTCTAAGGGTTGTTTAAGACCTGGGGACAGATACTCCCTTCCTAAAATCCTCTACATATGATTTGATCTTGTGTGGTGGCAAGGGATTATTTCTGTGGGGTGTGTTAATGAAAGAGACGTTCGCTGTTTACATAAAGCAAAGTCGTTAGGGATGAATTCCGAATCAGGATGAATACAGAAGTTGGAGAAATTCTTTTGGTCAAGAGGAAACACGTGGTTTATTAGGCAGACGGGTCTTCGGTCTGGAGGGAGTAGGATGTCCACTGGATTGGCGTCTCAGGGAACGGGACGGTCCTCTGTTGGTGGGCCGCGGGCGGCCTAGTGATCAACGTTCATGAATGCCACGGAGAAGACCTCGGGTTCGATCCCATACAGGTACGAACGCTCAAACCACTAAATATCCGCCGTGCGTCGGATTGGCACGCTATGCCGTCGGACCCCGGGTTCTAGCACCCCGGTAACAAATGTGGGCGTGTTTCTACCTCGCTTTCGTGTGACGTCCCTATGGGGCACTCTAAACCAAATCACTTAGCTTCCTATTTCTAAGGATTGTTTAAGACCTGGGGTCAGACAGTTCCTTCCTAAAATTCTCTACAAATGATCTGATCTGATCGTCGGTTGGTATTGCCTGGGCGGAGCCGTAAGGTTGTTTGCGAAAAGCACGAAGTGCGTTATAGGGTCCATAAGACGTATTAAGATCAGGTCTATGAAAAGTCTTCCATTAACATTCCCTAAGCAGTGGCGGATCTAGCGGGGGGCGACTCGTGCGATCCCCCCGTCCCCCGAACCCTAACGAAGTTTTTACGTTTAAAGTAGCAAAAATCGTAAATAATTAACTTTGCATATTTTGTTTTCAGTTTTTCTAAAAAAAATTAACAATTAAACTTACTATGGAATTGGATTTAAAATACGTATTATATTGATTTAGCTTCAGTAAGAAAAGAAAGAGAAGGTAATAGAATAGATGGAGAGAGAGAGAGATAGAGAGAGAGAGAGAGAGAGAGAGAAGATAGGGACAACGGGAAGAAAAAGCATGGGGGGTTTCTTTGTTAGTTCTTTGTTATTATCTAGCGTCTGTAACGTCTCGAAGCAGCCTATGAAAAAGTTAAAACGAACCTGAATCCATAATTCAAACATTCATTTTTCTCATGAAAGTTAATGTCTCTAAATTGTAATTAAGGCAGTAGTCTATTCTGAACTCTCATGAAAATGGAAACTTTCTAACTTTGGGAATTTTGGTGTTATAAAATTTTTGCAGGAAAATATTAATAATACCGTAAAATTTCTAAGCTGTTAAAATTTGGTAATCGTCGAATATTAGGAGACACTGTTTACTTGGTATCACATTACGTCCTCATTTAAAGAAAGTTTTCAGTTTTTCAAACGAGATTAGGGAACTTTGTTTTTCAAAGGAAAAACGAAGTTCTCTTCATCTTATTTTTGTACGAGTGTGATTGTAACACACACTGAGCACGCCCGTGTGTCTAAGATCCTTCATTGGAGTTTCCATTCATGTACGTAAATTAACTGATATCAGAACTTTCTTTTCCCTTTATGTACGTAAATTAACTGATATCAGAACTTTCTTTTTCCTTTATGTACGTAAATTAACTGATATCAGAACTTTCTTCTTCCTTTATGTACGTAAATTAACTGATATCAGAACTTTCTTTTTCCTTTATGTACGTAAATTAACTGATATCAGAACCTTCTTTTTCCTTTATGAACGTAAATTAACTGATATCAGAACTTTCTTTTTCCTTTATGTACGTGAATTAACTGATATCAGAACTTTCTTTTTCCTTTATCTACGTGAATTAACTGATATCAGAACTTTCTTCTTCCTTTATGTACGTAAATTAACTGATATCAAAACTTTCTTTTTCCTTTATGTACGTAAATTAACTGATATCAGAACTTTCTTTTTCCTTTATGTACGTAAATTAACTGATATCAGAACTTTCTTTTTCCTTTATGTACGTAAATTAACTGATATTAGAACCTTCTATTTTTTTTGTACGTAAATTAACTGATATCAGAACTTTCTTTTTCCTTTATGTACGTAAATTAACTGATATCAGAACTTTCTTTTTCCTTTATGTACGTAAATTAACTGATATCAGAACTTTCTTTTTCCTTTATGTACGTAAATTAACTGATATCAGAACTTTCTTTTTCCTTTATGTACGTAAATTAACTGATATCAGAACTTTCTTTTTCCTTTATTAAGTTAATTTCCAATGGATGTTGCTTTTCGTTATTTCATCATCAATGAAAAGTAGTCGAAAATTATTCGTGGCGCAGTGGTCTAAACGATGGCCTCTGATCATTCGTCCACAAGGGGTCCAGGTTCGAATCCCAGTGAAGCATGGATGTTGTGTTTGTCTTACGGCACTGGCTCTGTCCCTTCCCTGGAACCAGTTACCCTAAATTAGGGACGAGCAACTGCTTATACCATTGAGTTGCTCACGGTGGTCGTTAAACCTCCATGCAATTAAAAAAAAATGATTCTTTTTGTATCCGTTGGGCACAGTAAAAACAAAAAAAGAAGGGGAGGGGGAGAGCAAAATTCCAGTTACAGTGTTTTATATTTAGCGATTATATGACTAAACTGTATGTTCATTATGTTGGCTGAAATCAGGTGTGTAATTACTTTAATGTATGAGAATGTGTCAGGTGGAAATCACTAATTTTTTTTTTTTAAATTAACCAATTCCGAATATGGGCTTTATTTTGGAGGATTTCATTCAGACGTAGTCTGTGCCGATTTCAAAAAAGCATAAAAGTTCATTTCTTTGGGAAACGCGCAATCGATCGTACTCAAGCAATTGTGATTTTTCACATATTGCTTGCTCTTGTTCAGCTACACTATCTACCAACAAGTAATTGGACACCTGTGATAGCAAAGGAAAATAAAGTTTATTCACCTTCAATAGTTGGTGGAGCCTCCACGAGCGGCGATTACAGCTGCGACCCTCCGGGGCATACTCTCAACCAAGCGTTGTACGACGGCTCGCGGTATTTTCTTCCACTCGGCTTGGAGAAGACAGGTCAGTTCCTTCACCGATTTCAGACGGTGGAGTCACCCCTTAAATCGACGCTCCAACTCGTCCCAGAGGTGCTCGATAGGGTTAAGGTCCGAGTTCTGCGCAGTCCAGTCCATTCGATTAACCTCATTGTCACCATACCAAGCCATGGTGGACCTCGCAACATGACAGGTGGCATTGCCATCCTGAAAGTAACATGGGTCCACCCCGTAAAACTGTCACAACGTAGGAAGCGCGTGGTCATCCAAAATGGTGCAGTAGGTCTCGGCGTTGAGTCTACCAGGAACTGCGACCAAGTGTCCCGTGCCATACCAGGAGAAACACCCCCATAGCATAATTCTACCGCTGCCAAACTTCACAGTTGTCACAATACATTCCGGCAGGAGGCGTTCTCCAGGCAGACGCCAAACCCAGACCCAGCCATCCGAACGGTAGAGGGTGAACCTTGATTCGTCGCTCCAGAGAACCTGTTTCCACTTTTCAACGATCCACTGTCGACGTTCTTTGCACCACGTTAGCCGAGCAGCGTTATTGGACTTGGTGATCAAAAGCTTGTGGGCGGCAGCACGTCAATGATAACCGAGCATATGGTCTTCCTTACGGATGGTATTCATCGAAAGAACACTCCCGGATGCCTGTTGAAACTCCTCGCGGATGTGGCCCATCGATTTGGTGCGGTTCTTCCGAATTTTTCTGGCCAGCACCCGTCGGTCTCTAACTCCCAGTTTTGTGGGTCTGCCGGGTCCGGGCACATTCTGACAGTCACCTCTCATTTTCCACTTGCCAATCACGTAGGCCACTGTCGATTTTGGGTACTTCAACTAGCTGGATATGTCACGTATAGATCGGACATTTCTGTGTTACCCGACGATGACACCTTTCTCGAAATCAGAGAGCTCCGAACTGCGTGGCATCTTGCATGCGACTGCTTGCGTTGTTGTTTCCCACACGATATTTAACGGCGGAGGCCGTGACGTGTATCAGGACCACAGATATCGTCGATTGCAGGGATGTCCAATTACTTGTTGGTAGATAGTGTATTTAACGATTTAACATTCCTGGAGCAAGTGAAAATGTTTTAGAGTATTTGCAAAGAAACGCCAGGCAGGAGCGGCACCGCCAGAATGTATAATGTATATCTGAAAAAACCTTCCGTACTGACCCTATAACGAAGTAAATTTCTCCGTCATTTTTTATCCGCGCCAGGATTTGAACCCGGGTCCCCTCATTCCGGAATAAGTTGCTCTACCAATTGAGCTACGCGGACGTTTCTTCTAACTACTATCTGCCTTTATGTCGTGTGCGTCCTGCTGGCAGGTACGTCACAACCCTCCCCCTTCTATAGCCGAAAAACCGCCCCACCCCTAGAGTAAACTTCTAGATCCCTATGACTATTCCCAAACCATATAGTAACATCGAATTCAACGACTTGCACGAAGAAAAGAGAACAAAGAAAACTACTACTACAAAGAAAAGTGTGGATTTAATATTTTCAGTGTGTGATTCTATAGATCGAACCATCCAATAAAATGTGACGACACTCGCTGGATCGGAACTGTATCAAAGGGCTAAGGATCGTTACAAAACGCTTATTCTGATATCTCCTTGCCCCCGTTGTCAAAAAACAGTTCCGACGCTCCCGGTGCGAAATGCGCTTGGATTGAAGTCCCCGGATGCGGTATGTGCTTGGATTGAAGTCCCCGGATGCCTTTGTACGATGGCTGTGGCCTTTTCCCCCTCCTGGATCCAGTGGCCCCAAATTAGGGACTCTCTGCTGTTAATGTCCCTCTGAGTTGTTCATGGTAGTCGTTAAACTCAGATACGAAAAAAAAAAAAAAAAAGAGCACCTTCAGAAAAATTTAAAAGGGCAATTAAGAGTATTTCACAACCTTTACTTTTGAGTAAAACACCGTTGTTGTTTTTTGCATGCTACATTTGTGTTAGACTTTGCTACTTTTGAGTTACCCTAAGATACCTTTGTTTGTTCTTCAGTTTTGGGTAAATGAATGTAGGAAACACCTTTTTTGCTTACTCTGTTTTTTTTCTTTTTTTCCATTTCGGGGTTTAACGACTTCTACGAGCAACCTTTTGGGGGTATGTGCTGTTGTCACCATGAACAACAGTTATGAGCAGTCTCCTCGTCCCTAATTCGGGGACACTGGTTTCAGGAAAGAGACAGATCCAGTAGGGTTTCAAAATCGCTTTATTCTAATTTATCATAAGAAAACATAAGAGGGAGACGTACAGTATTGGGCGTCTCACTGGGAAATAATACAAAACTGTTAAAAACATGATGGTATATACACTGCAATGACAATGGGGATGAATAACAAATGCTGCAAGCAAAGCTTATTGAATAAAAATTGCAGAAGTGACAAAGAGAAACACATCGTGTCACATGACATTGGCTGGGCATGATTTACAGGATAACACAGGCGAAACAATAGTACACAATTAGAAAAAGAACAGCACAAACATCGCCGTGAAGGTAAAACATTACATACATGAGATAAAAACACAGCGTGCACAATTGTGCAAGTTATTTAACGAGGGCACCAAAGCAACATAATACAGGCGGGGTGAAAGTAAGTAATGTACACGAGTAAGCATGAAAATACACTGAGATGGCATTAGCATTCACAATTCAACGGTAATGTGGATTGCACGAGTCGTAGAGTGGAGGAGGGCCACCAAGGTGCCACGGAACTCAGCAAAGGAGGTGTAGAATGTCCTAGGGTACTGATAGGTGTAGCAGTCCAGAATCAATCGCAAACCATGGAGCGGCCGGCGCCCAGGTAGCATAGAAGGTGGCTTCTCGACGACTGGAAGAAGCCGACTGGTACTCCAGGCGGAGTCGAGAAAGCAATCGATCTTGAAAATGGCACAAAAGTGCTGCGCTGGCCTGGTGTAAAGAGACCGGCGAGGAAATGCTGCGGAGTTGTTGAAGGTATACGTAAATAACGTGTTTAACCAGCACGAAAAGATAGGCACATACTGAAGGAAGAGTTGTAGGTGGATGAGCCCGCAGAAGAAGATGTCTGTAGGCAGTGAACGGAAGATCTTGAGAACAAGAGCGACTGGCAATCCGGAAAGCCTGGTGGAGGAGAGTCATCAAGATGGGACAGTAAAGGTAGACGTGAGAAACGTCTGCCTCCTGTGCGCAGAAGGAGCAGAGAGGGGAGAAGAGAAGAGACATGCGAAAGAGAAAATACGGAACAGGGAGGCGATTATGCAAAAAGAGCCAGTGGGTATTAATTTCAAGAGGGGCAGATAAGGGTGAGCGGGCAGCGGCCCAGACAAGAGGAAGAGAAGCAGGGGGAACCTCCAGAATAGAAAGCGGTGAAGGGGTGGCAAGGTGCACTAGAGAACGATAAAGAGATTTAGAGGAGAGAGAGGAGAGAGGAAGAACTGAGTTTGTGAGTCGGAGGAAAAACGGCAGCGGAAGAGGGGCAGAAAAGACAGAGACGAGACCGGTGGGGGAGACAAGATCAGGGAAAAGCGAAAGAAGTGCAGTTAGCAGAGAGTCATAGACCAAATGGGCGGGACGCTAGCCGCTCTGAACTGGGGAGGGCTATTGCAGGGGCTAAACAAGATGAGGGTGGGGGGAGGAGGCTTACATTTTGAAGTGCTAGGCAGAAATTTTACAAAAAATTCTGTTCACGCGGATTTTGCGGACGCTGATAATGTTGTCCTTAGTAAGAAAAAAGTTTTCAGATGCATACTAGAGCTGAGTTCGGACTCAATTTTCGGAACCCACTCAAGCCCGAATTTTATATTGCAAGATAGAGCCCGGGCCCAAACGATTCCGAAAACTGACTAACCTATTCAATCATTAATAAAAAAACGTCTCCTTCTCCACACTTCCACTCTCTCTCCTCCTCCTGCAATTAACCAATGTATTTCTCAACTGGGGAGTGGGGAAGGGACCTCTATCTATTTTTGTAGTGCAACTGTGCGATTTTTTTTGTCAGTTCATTTGCACCTGAAGTGCTTCCGGTGGCCGGGTATCCAAAATGGGTGCTGCAATTGTATGTTGTTCAAATAATGCTAAAATTATCGCGCCATAATGCGCTGCAATATGTACGTTGCAAAATAAAATTAGCAGGGAGTTACTGCGTGGAGATAGAGGGTAAATTATCGTCTGCATGCTATCAACTATCCAACATCTATAGTTCTTGAAAAAGCTTTTTCTTCTCTGCAGAAACACACTAGGGCGCGGCCTATGGCATTTTCCACCCAAGCCCAGAATAAATAGCCATTTTGAATGCCTGCTTACCAACCAGAACCAGTCGCCGAAGAATTCCCTTTACCAACTATAAAGCGTTTCATTTGTTAAATCATATAAAATCACATTTATATATAAAAAAAAAAATAATAACTCGCTCTCCCTCTCTCTAAGAGCCCGGTTCTGCCCGAGCCCGAACCGCAGTAAATATTCTACAGCCCGAGCCCGATTCCGGCCCGGGCTCTGCTTTGGGCATTCGGGCTTGGGCTCAGCCCGTCTCAGCTTTGGTGTATACTGTACGTAGTATTATTCAACGTTTGTAGTGTGGGAACCATGGGTACGAATCTCTAGGGCAAGTTACTATTTCTTCGGAATTTTAACTTACTTATAGAGCTTTTTCTTTCCACCTTTTTTTTTTTTTTTTTTTTTTGGCTGTCATAAGACTACTTATAAATTTTAGTTTGTAACCTGACAAGCTTGGCAAGGAATATATATATATATATATATATATCTTTCCCTTTCTTTCTCTCTCTTTCTCACTCTCTGTCTCTTTCTCTCTCTCTCTCTTTCTCACTCTCTCTCCCTTTCTCTCTCACTTTCTCTCTCTCTCTTCTTTTAAACTATAATTATAAAAATGGTGTGTTTCTACTATTCGTTAGAAATTCGCTCAGAGGACTCCCTTTATTTTCCAGATGTACAAGCGATGGCTTTTGATCATTCGTCCGATATGGGTCCGGGTTCGAATCCCGGTGAGGTATGGATGTTGTGTTTGTCTTACGGCACTGTCTCTTTCCCTTCCCTGGAGTCAGTGGCTCTCAATTAGGGAAGGGCGACTGCTTATAGACCACTGAGTTGCTCACGGTGGTCGTTAAATCCCCAGTAAAAAAATAAATAAATAAATTTAGCAAAAAACTCATTCAATGTAACAAAATTTCTGTGAACTCGAAAAATTTAGGTACGTTTGTACAAGTACCCTGAAACCTTAGACGGTTGCACCTGCCATATGTTCTAACAGCTTAAATATTTTAGACGGGTAGGGAGGGGGGGGGGCAAAGCGTGGGCTTAAAGAAAAGCTGGTTGGACTAAAGCTCGCTCGTAGCGTCTGGACAGAGCCATCTCCATCAGGCAGGCGCAAGGCTCATGCTTCACCTGGGACCAGATCCCATCTCGGGCGAATGGTCAGAGGCCAACGCCTCAGACCGCTCGGCCACCGGAGTTTCCTTTTTCACTTCGGCAGTCTGCTGGGAATCATAAAATGTCTTTTCCCGAAAAAAAAAAAAAAAAAAAAAAAAAACAGAAAAGAAAATATATATATATAATGACAAATAAATAACACGGGTATCTTTGCTTTGTATCCATTTGAGTGTTTAGGATGGATCTCATCTTGTTTACTTATGCACCTGTTTGTTTGTTTGTTTGTTTTTCACTATTTTTCAGACGTTCTTGCCACTTTAACCTTCTGATTTCGTGCAACAGTTAAGCACGATCGTCTTTGGAATCAGGTAGGGCGTCTAAATATCGCATGATGTTCGCTATGATAAAAAAAAATATGTTGTCTTTGTTTGCGCGGAGCTTCTAGGTGCTGCCGAAATTAATAAGACACCATTTTCCTGTCTCCCACCTACAGAAAAATATGATCAGGTCTCGGGTCAGGAGAAAAACAAGGATTTTTCGCCGAACTTGTTGTGCCGCATTAATTTACGTCCATGGCATTTGCGCCGAATTGATA
The DNA here is from genome assembly GCA_039090855.1 of Macrothele yani. Classification (NCBI taxonomy): domain Eukaryota; kingdom Metazoa; phylum Arthropoda; class Arachnida; order Araneae; family Macrothelidae; genus Macrothele; species Macrothele yani. Next base: position 122,442,708 of record CM077025.1, on the reverse strand, counting down.
ACAGCCTCCTCTATTTCTTTGTGATTCAAATAGCCTTATTTGAGTCTCTGATAAGGTGAAACTTCAGCAAAAACAGATAAGCAGGGGAAATTCTCTTGGGCGTTTTTCGGGGAGACTTGTGGAACAAAGAAATACGCCCAATTATAGAGCCATCCGGATCAAGCCTCTGCTGAAGCAAAACCAACTCATCATCCAATCAATCTTGATTACCCACGGGATGACAGCATGCTGCGGTACTGCCCTCTGTCGGCGACTAAAACCACACAAATCAGCTGCTGCGCTTATTTTTTTTTTTTTTTTTTTTATTGCGCAGTTCGGTCGGCAGGACAAAAATAAATAAATAACACTTCCCGTAATGCAGTGTAAATATTTCCCTGTATAGCTCAAGCTTAATTAATGAAATGATTTATTTATTTTACGATGAGGGGTTATTTTGGAATTCAGATTGCGAGGAAATTCTGGCAATGTCGTCATCAGCAAAATTCTCTGCGTGACTAAAGTGATTAATAAAAATTCATGTTTACGGAGAAGATCGAATATTAAAGAAAGCAGCTAATTACAAAAAAAAAGCTTTCATGAAAGTTGAAGCAAGCTCCGTATACCAAAATCTCATTTATTTTTTTTTACTGAGGTTACTTATAAACATACAGTTCAAGCTTCTAAATTTTATTTTTCGAAAATGTAATAATAATAATAATAATAATAATAACTATAATAATAATAGCAATTTCTGGAAATCCCAGAGTCGATGACAAAGAACAGGAATATATGACCAAATACAGAGACTTGGCCATAAAAGTTACCGGATTATGGACAAACACACAGCAATTAGTTCCGATTGTCATCGGATCACTTGGAGCAATTTCCAAAAAATTTTTTTATATCATTTCAGAAAATTGCAGCTCTCTGATATACCACCCCCAGAACTGTAAAAACCAGCTTTATTTGGGATGTCATATATATTACGCCGATACTTGACTGATACCTAGGTCTCCTGTGGAAACTCGTATCAGCTCAACAACACCAGTCAATGATAATTTTGTTAATACAAATTTGGATATTTTAATACAAATTTCGGGTATTATCTGACTTAACATCCATGTTATGTTTACACCAATAAACGGATTCACATCTTCCAAATTTGTATTGTACAATGGTGTAATCCTATATTTCATTCATTGATAATTTTGTTGTTTATTTTTGTTTGTCATAGTCTGTGTTTCGTATATTTCGAATAAAGGATAAAAATAAAAACAGGTAAAAATAAACAGAAAAAAAATATTTCCACACTAAAGGGGAAAAAATACTTCCATACTTACTAAATGAGAGTAACGATATGTCATGCAGGACTAGTTTGATTATCGATTAATCGAAACTAAACTTAATTCTTGTTGGGTTAAACGAGCTCCGTATACCGAAATCTCATTTTTTTTTGCTAAGATTACTTATAAACATACAGTTCAAACTTCTAAATTTCATTTTCGAAAATGCAATAATGATAATAATAATAAATGAGAAAATAAACAGGAGAAAAATACTTCCACACTAAAGGAGAAAAATACTTCACTATTAAACGAGAAAAAAAAAAAAAAACTTCCATACTTACTAAGTGAGAGTTACGGTACCTGATGCAGGACTTGTTTGATTATTTATTAATAGAAACTAAACTGAATTCCTATTGGGCTAGTACAAACGGACTTTTTCCCCCTCCTTTTTTGTGAACTCATTAAATCTGTCATCTGATGAGGAGAGCCTGCTTCAGAAATTACTGATGAAGTGGACTTATAATAAGATCAGACGTAGGAGGAGAGGGTCGCCATCTGTCTACAACTTTTAGAAGGAAAAAAAATTATGTTGTGACATATGCAGTGGCGTATTTTCAAATTTTCTGCCCTTAAGTAAAAATACGGAAAATCCCCTCCGCTTCTGCTTTTTTTCAAAATGAACAAAAAAAAAAAATAAAAAAATACAAGTGCAAATATTTTACTATTTGCATATATTTGAACTTGCGTTTTATTAAAAGAAATTCTTATATTTTTAAAGGTACAGATAGTATAGATATTCAAATGAAAAAAATTAGCTTCCTACATTTTCATTGATGTCTCTAATTTTTGTTATATGATTTATCATCTTCTGTTTCGGCGGCAATTAGTGAAAGAATTTCCACTCATTCCTGAGACACTGCATTTCGAAAATTTTTTAAATTACTTTCAACTTGTTGAATGATCTTTTAGAAGTGACTACAGTAACAGAAAGTGTTAGATAGAAAATAAGGGCTGTAGGGACGTCTAAGTAACTAACCACATGACAAGATGACAAATTGTAAAATTTATTTTTAACAATTCCGCGAGTTCTTTTACTGAATTTATTGATTTTAATTTGGTCTTTTATTAAGCTATCTGAACTATTCTCAAAAGTTCAACGGAGAAATATTTACTTAGATTTTTATCATGTACTTTTTGCAGATTGTCTCCGTATTTTAAGATGCCACTTTCCTTTAGCAAGACTTGAGACTCCTGAAAATGCGAAATTATTGACAATGTAAATTCTTTCTCAAATTTTGATATAATATGTCTAAAAATCTGTAAAATACATTCACCCTGAATGCGTCTTCAGCCATTTTAAATCTGTAGTACAATATTTGGCATTATACTAATGAAGTTCAATGCACTGCTAACAGAACAGTAGACAAGCTGACTAAAAAGAGTTCTTCGGTACCCCTAGCTTGCTATTACCCCCCCCCCCCCCCCCATATCTCATCTTACTTTTCGTAGGTGGGTTTGAGTAAAAATTTGTCTTTTCTTTAACTTCTTTGGGCGCCTTAACGTCACGGGCCCTTAAGCATCGCTTAACCGCGATAAATAACATTCACGCAACTGCGAATATCTCTGTTTAAATTTTCCTTTCTGAATTTCTTTTTCTTATGTAGATTAACGTATTTTTCAGACTATAAGACATATTCTTACTTTTTTCAGAAAAAAATTAAGATACAACGGCTGTTCCGTAAAATCTGAGAGTAAAATTACACTAAATGAAAAGATGTAGGTACAGCAAAATATATCCGATTCTTTCTCAACATATCGGATGATATGCAACGGCCCCATCGTTCAGTCCACTTTTCAAAGCATGTAGCGAAGGTATTTTGTGGAAACTGCTTAAGCGATCCCTGTACAGCTTGAATAACGTCAACATCTGTGTTGAATGTTGGGCCACGGAACTTCTCCTTCATTGTCGGAAACAACCAGAAATCAGACGGGGTGAGGTCAGGACTGTAGGCAGGCTGTGGCATGATTTCCATACTGCATTTCGTTGTACACAAGCAGCCGCATGTGGGCGGGCGTTATCATGGTGTAGGGTTCATTTGCCCACCAGTTCCGGTTGCTTAATCGATATGTGTCGTCGCAGACGCTTCAAGACTGAAATGTAATACTCTGCATTGACAGTAATTTGTGGAGGAACGGTATGCTGGTAGACTACACCTTTATGATCAACGAAAATTATCAGCATCACCTTCTCAGCTGATTTGGTTTGGCGGACTGTTTTCGGAGGAGGCGAAATTGTGTGATCCCAGACAATCGTTGCGCTCTTCGTGAGGCGGTCGAAATAGTAGATCCATGTTTCATCAACAGTTATTACTGTGTTTAGAAAGTTTGGATTCTTTGCAATAATTTGTTTCTACTCAAGACACATCTGAACTCTGACTAACAATTGTTCTTTCCTCAGGTAATGAGGTACCCATCTGGAACACACACGATACAGCAGTAATTTATCTCGTAGAATGCGGAATGCCGACGCTTTTGAAATATTAGTTGACGCCACTATCACTTTCAGGTCGGGCAGGGCTAGGAGCGAGTTCTGCCGACAAACGCCCTTTTCTGAAATCATGGTGCCATCTAAAAATCGTTGACTCTTTGTAATCTTTTTTCATTAAAAATCACCTGTTTCTGGAGCCGTTTTACCTAAACAATGGCAAAATTTTATCGCACAACGCATTTCACTCCGTAACTCTGAATCACTCACCTCCCTAGCTGTACGGCGAAATGCAGACGAACTTTAAACAACTGTGCAATGACAAAACCAGAATCGTCTGCCACGGCTAATAACTATTGCCATAGATATTGTAATAGTGGTAATTGTTAATAACCTTTAATAATAGCGTAATGGAACGGGAATGTTTATTTGATGAAATGTAATGTAATGTAAATATCTTTTAATTGTTGAATTTTAATGAATATGTAAATAATTAAGAAGTTTTTTTTTAGAGTTTTAAAGCGACTCATTAGGAAGGACTTCCGTTGTCAAGTAAGGGGTTTCCTTCGGGGAGGTGATTAGGAATGGAGATGGAGACGGAATGAAAAGAAGGTGTTCGGACAGAGGCTTCAGGCTCGTTTTTTGGAAGTAGTGCGGAAGACAATAGGAGAACGAGAATTCGATGGTAGGAATGATGACGTGTGTTAGGGGAGAATTCGTCTGACGTGGGTAGAGCGAACTGGCGACTGGCGACTGGCGAGACGTTGAAGGGAAGGAGTAAATTTTGAGAGGGGATTTTGTCTGTCTCCGCGTACAAGCGGTAACCCTGAATGAATAGCGAGGAGTTATAGAGCTTGAGAGATGGTCTAATCACAGGTGACCAGAAGTGATAATTAAATTAAGTAAAATCACGACAATAAAGGATTTTATCAAATGTCAACTCTCTTCTGTTAAATGATCTAATAGTACTCTATTAATGTGTACAGTGCTCATGGAACATGTCAATCTTCTGATTCAAACCTATTTCGGTAATATAAGGAAAGAGATAAAACAGCACTGCTACAATATTTCCTTAATTCAGTTAGTCGTCTGCGAGGTTATTTTTTCCCTTTGCACTGTCGCCAACTCAATAAAAAAAAATGATCTCAGTTTTTATCGGATGGCCTTTGTACAAATGGCACTTAAAATTTTTTTTATTAAGTATATGTATAATTAAATTTTATGTGTAAAAACAGCAGCTCATAAATCATTTTATCCTTGCGATTTGCGAAATTAGAAACGTGTGATACCGCTGATGAAAACAACTTTGGGAAACGCCACCCAGCTCATCAGCCAATGGCGTAAATTCCGTGATGTTACAACTTCGTTATTGTTTCGGATGGCCATCCTCGCCGCATGTCTGATACGTAGAAGTAAGAGGTCTACTTCTGCGTATTCCTCGAACTCTACATGTCGAAGTCCAATTTGGTGAAGTCTACTTCTACGTAACGGCATTCCGTGGCGTACAAACAATTCCAGGGAACAGGAATTGCTCTTTTTTAATCTAAAGCTTTACCACGGACCTTTCGAAATAAATAAAAAAAAATATCGTCAAAGAATCGAACGGGCTAACCTCTGCATATTGTTAGCGAACAGCAAGGAAGCCAGACTGTCGGATATGGCGGCATCTTCCGTCGTAAACTGCAAGTAAAAATACTTTCTCTCAATCAAAGTTTATGTCTCACGAATTGATGTTTCCAAAAACTATTTCCAAGTTACGATTCCACGGTATTTATGTAACTATAAATGAATGAGATTTTTGCGTTTGTATACGAAAGTTCTGCGTAAACGAATAATTTTCAGCAGCAATAATACCACCCTAGTTTGTCGGTCGATGTCTTAATCGTCTGGTGTGATGTTTTGTCCTGAGAAGCTATTCTTTCCCTTCTTTTTCAATCACTTTGCTTTTTAAAAGAATTCTGGTACAACTGGTGAACATCATCCTGTATCTCCTGGGCAGCATGACACGGATTCTGTGAACTCTTTCTGAAGTGCTTGTAAATCGCCATGCGAGCACCCTTCTCTTCGCATCTTAATTTGTTCTTTGACAAGTGGTGGTTACAAAGATATTTGGTTTTCTTGAAAGGATGGTTGACATATTAGATATACACTATATTGACAAAAGTCACCGGACACCTAGAAGAGAAACACAACATAGCTTTTATTGACATACATTAGTACGGTGTCGGTCCATCTTTGGCCTTAATGCATGCACTGACCATTCGAGACATGTTTTCGACAAGGTTTTCGAACACAGCGATAGGAATGCGTTTCCATTCAGTACATAATCCTGCCGCTAGCTGTTGCTTAGTAGTAGGCCTTGGTTCCAAACTTCTTACGTGGCTCTCTAATTCATCTCGTAGGTACTCTATGGGATTAGGATCAGAGCTCTGTGCTGGCCAGCCCACACACGATACGGAATTATCGTCGAACCACGCCGTAACAGTATTTGCTTTATGGCTCGGTGCATTATCCTGCTGGTACCAACAAGGCTCGGTTCCATAGTATTGCCACAGAGTTGGTAGAGCACAATTGTCCAGAATATCGAGGTAGACATTCTGGTTAACAGGTTTGTCCACGATAACCAATGAGCCGGGACCATCTGGAGCGATGAGTCCCGTTTCCGGCTACACCATGCTGATGGCCGGGTTCGCATATGGCGTAAACAGTATGAACCCTATCTCCTGGTTGCACACATCGACGAAGGTCGTCTGGAGCGATGAGTCCCGCTTCCTTCTGCACCATGCTGATGGACGGGTTCGCATATAGCGTAAACAGCATGAAGCCCTTTCCTCTGGTTGCACACATGGAAGAAGGTCGTCAGAAGTGATGAGTCCCGTTTTCCGCTGCACCATGCTGATGGCCGGGTTTGAATACGACGTAAACAGCGTGAAGCCATATGCCCTGGTTGCACAGATGGAAAAAGGTCGTCTGGAGCAATGAGTTCCGTTTCCTGCTGCACCATGCTGATGGCCGGGTTCGCATATGGCGTAAACAGCGTTAAGCCATATGCCTTGGTTGCACATATGGAAGAAGGTCGTCTGGACTGATGAGTTCTGTTTCCTGCTGCACCAGGCTGATGGCCAGGTTCCCATATGGCGTAAACAGCATGAACCCTATCCCCTGGTTGCACAGATGGAAGAAGGTCGTCTGGAGTGATGAGTCCCGTTTCCTGTGGCACCATGCTAATGGTAGGGTTCGCATATGGCGTAAACAGCATGAACCCTCTTCCTTGGTTGCACAGATGGAAGAAGATCGTCTGGAGCAATGAGTCCCGTTACTTGCTACACCATGCTGATGGCTGGGTTTGAATATGGCGCAAACAGCGTGAAGCCATATGCCCTGGTTGCACAGATGGAAGAAGGTCGTCTGGACTGACGAGTCTTGTCTCCTGCTGCACCATGCTGATGGTCAGGTTCCCATATGGCGTAAACAGCATGAACCCTATCCCCTAGTTGCACAGATGGAAGAAGGTCGTCTGGACTGACGAGTCTTGTCTCCTGCTGCACCATGCTGATGGTCAGGTTCCCATATGGCGTAAACAGCATGAACCCTATCCCCTAGTTGCACAGATGGAAGAAGGTCGTCTGGAGTGATGAGTCCCGTTTCCTGCCGCACCATGCTGATGGACGGGTTCGCATATGGCGTAAACTTTCATGAAGTCCTATATCCTGGTTACAGAATTGGGGTTCAGCCGGCTGGTGGAGGTGGTGTTTTGATCTGGCGAGCTTCTTTCTGGCAAGCCCTAGGTCCCATGTTTATCATCCACTTACGTTACAGGTACCTATTAACCGACCAACTCCATCCATATTTGCAGGAGGTTTACCCACACTGCTGTGTCATCTTTCAACACGACAACGTGCCATGTCATCGAATAACTACTGAGTGAGCGGCAGGAACACGAGAACGAATTCGCCACATTGTCTTTGCCTCCAAATTCCCCGGACTGTAACCCAACTGAACATTTATGGGATATGATACAACAGGGTGTGAGAACTTGTTGATCCTCCTCCACGGAATGAGCGTAAACTGAACTGAGGGAGCGTGTGTACATTATACACTGAGTGACCAAATTATTGTGACAACCTGGTTAGCATGTTGCTGGTCTACATATAGCCCTTAATACTGCTTGAATTCATCTTGGTATGGACTTTATTAAACGTAGGTAAGTGGCTTGGGGTATATAATGCCCAGCTCTTGAATATTTGATGATCGGGGCAGCCGGTGGCCTAGGGATCATCGTGACTGCTAAGGAGAAGACCTCTGGTTCGATCCCAAGCAGGTGCGAACGCTCGAACCACTAAATATCCGCCTTGCGTCGGATGGGCACGTTAAGCCGTCGGGCACTGGGTACTGCCCCCATCCCCCGGTAATAAATAAGGGCGTCTTCCTTCCATCTTTCTACCTCACTTCCGTGTCACTTTCTTATCGGGCACTCTATCCCAAATCTCCTAGCATCCTATTTCTAAGGGTTGTTTAAGACCTGGGGTCAGACACACCTTTCTTAAAATCCTCCACACATGATCTGATCTTATCTGATATTTGATGCCCCATTTGACTTCATACCAGAAATTCTCCATTGTATTAAGATCAATTGAGGAGGACAGTGTAACAGGGAAAATTCTATGTGATGCTCTTCAAACCATTCGCGTAGAATGTGAGCACTATGACATGGAGCATTGTTCTGATGAAAGAGTCCATCTCCGTTGGGATAAGCCATCAACATAACTGGGTGGGCAACCATATTTAAATACCTTTGAGCTACATAAGTTGCTCAACACAAATCAAAGGGCCCAAACATTCCCAGGTAAACATGCTCCAGACCATGGTTTTGCCTCAGCCAGCTTGAAGAGTAGTGACGATGCAAGATGGATTCATGCTTTTCGTGCTGCTATTTTCATACCTCACCTTCCATTTGTTAGGTGTAGTTGAAAATGGGATTAGTCGAACTACATTACCTTTCTCCATTCATTTATTGTTCAATTCGTATGTTCCTGAGCGAATTGGAGGCGTTTTTTCTTGTCCGCTGCAGATAGCAATGACTTCCGGACAGGTTGTGTGCTTCTGTAGCCCATACGATGTAATATGCGGCGAACTGTATGTTGAGAGGCCATCGGTTTTGTTCCCTGATTCAGGTAATCTGTAATCTGAAGAAGTGTTTCCCGTCTGTTAGACTGAACAAGTCTGACTACTATCCACTCAGCTCGAGCATCGAATAGCCGCCGACGACCACACACCTTGCTCTCAGATCCGTATTTTTTTACTGGTGATCCACTTTCTGTGAATTTCAACAAATGCTACCCTCGAACATTTCACAAGTGCAGGCGTTTTGCTAATTCTACCCCTAATGCTTCGAGCACCCACGACCATTACGCGTTTCAAGCCCGTCATATCGCGCGTTTTACCTATTATTTCATGCTAAGTGCACTTCATTAGTCTCTGCATGCCTTCAGCATATTCCTTTTTTTTATACCGATTCACCCATTTTGCGTCAGCAGCATCTGTAGGATGATTGTCTCCCACTTCCGCACGTGGCATTTCCGCACAAAAAGAGCTTTGATCCGTTTCCGTACATAGCAGATCGGTTAGTGCCACTTCCTTACAGTTTCACCGCGCCTGGTGTCAGATGTGGGGAATGTTAAGGGAGAAAGTAAATGGGGAAATTTTGATCACCTGTAAGAATTCTTCCGACGTCACAGAGATCCCCATTCATTGTTTTTGTCAACCAATAGGAGCTCATGGTAGGGTAAGCGGGAAGAGCAATAAAATACTGAAGTGCAAACAGACTGGCCATTAATGCCATCTTTACGGTCTTCAGCATTCATCACAGATGTTTAATTTCAAAACCGCAAAAAAAAAAAAAAAAATGATTTTATTTTTTAAATATTTCGTTTAGAGTTGCCATCGAAAATTCCGGACTATTTTTTTTAAGTAGTTTTGAATGAAGTTTCCATAAAGGATTTTGTAAAATATTTTTCCCGATGCTAGAGGCTCTTACAGCCGTAAACCTTCCTTCAGTGGGGGAAAGTGGTTGCGGAAGCTACCAGTACGCCCCGATCCTGTCTGCTTTTACGCATGTCTCACTGCTTACGGATCATCACATCTGTGTACGGAAATGGCACTAGATGATCTGGATGTGTACGGAAATGGGACAAAATTTCATTTGTACGGAAATGGCACGTACGGAAGTGGGACGACACTCTGCGGGATAGCTACTTTGCCTAAAATCGTCTGATGGTCATAATAATTTGGCCAATAAGTGTATAAAGTGTATCCTCGCTATTCATGTGTTTCGTGTACCACCCCGGTGGCGCAGTGGTCTAAGCGATGGCTTATGACCGTTCGTCCGAGTTGGGTCTGGGTTCGAATCCCGCTGAGACACGGATGTTGTGTTTGTCTTACGGCGCTGGCTCTCTCTCTCCCTTCCCTGGAACCATGTGGCTCTAAATTAGGGACGGGCGACTGCTTATAGCCCACTGAGTTGCTCACGGTGGTCGTTAAACCTTCAATCAAAAAAAAAAAAAAATGAGCTCCGTGTTCGTGGATTCGCTCGTTCGCGAGCGATGAAGGGCCCATTTTCTTTCTGCGGGTATCCGCGGTCATGCTGAGTAGGCAAACAATTTCAAGACGCCGACCGCGCAACTTTGCAGACGTGGTGCAGCTAGGAGAAGCTGCCTTCTTGTTATTGCGGCATTCGTTGTATTTACACGGGTCTTTGTTGAGCATCTTTGCATCTATACGTTTTTGTAGGTTTCCGATTTTTTATTATTATTTTTGTAATTTATAATGTCTTTCAAGCGTACTGTAATGTGTATCCGAATGGCTATGATGTGTCTCAGTGATTAAAGTACATGTGTTACAAAATCTTCATTCTCGGATGCTATTATTGGCATATTTTCACTGTATTCCATGTAACCACCTCCTTTCGAAAACTTGAAATTTTTCATCGTCATGGAGCGGGAATCGAACTCAAACCTCCCGGTTTCAGTCGAGCATGCCAGTCATTACCTACCCAGGAAAAGGAAATTCCAAGCAACTGAACGTAGATATCTCAGAATCTTCAGATTTGCGTTAGTCGAAGCTATTCCTGCTCCATTGTAGCGTCTTCAAGTTTCCTGAAGGAAGTGGTAACATGGAATACAGTGAAGATATGCCAATAATAGCATTACAATGCCTACCATGTATTTATGAAGAATTATTTCTTCGGGGAAATTCGTATCCCCATTTGGAAATGACGTACTTTCTTCATCACTGGAATTTGCGACCTACATCCGATCCTGGATGTGAGAAAAGGTCGTGAGGCACTACGATGGGGCAGGAATAGCTTCTACTAGCACAAATCTGAAGGTTCTCAGATATCTGTTTTCAGTTGCTTGGAATTTCCTTGTCCTGGGTAGTGTAATGACTAGCATGCTAGACCGGAAATCGGGAGGTGTGGGTTCGATTCCCGCTCCATGACGATGAAAATTTTCAAGTTTTCTGAAGGAAGTAGTTACATGGAAAACAGGGAAAATATGTCAATAATAGCATTGCAGTGCATACCATGTATTTACGAAGAAATTTTTCCGTGACTCACTTATAAACGTGGAAAGAGCGAAGACTTTTGTTTGATGTTCCTGGTCCACGTCAAATGTCTGTATTAATTATTCATGCGCCTTCTAATTATTTCTTCAGTTGCTGCTTACCATCTTTGGTGAATCCCCAGCATTGTGCGGGGCTCCAAGAAGCAACCTGCCAAATCGGCTTGCCAGTCAGCGTGTGTGAGTCTGGAGGAATTCGAGGCCGCTGTGGTGTAGTGGAAGCATATCCGGCGCGTAACTGGAAGACCCTGGGTTCGATTCCCGGTGGCGAGGAAAGATAATTTTTCCGTGACTCACTTATAAACGTGGAAAGAGCGAAGACCTTTGTTTGATGTTCCTGGTCCACGTTAAATGTCTGTATTAATTATTCATGCGCCTTCTAATTATTTCTTCAGTTGCTTCTTACCATCTTTGGTGAATCCCCAGCATTGTGCGGGGCTCCAAGAAGCATCCTGCCAAATCGGCTTGCCAGTCAGCGTGTGTGAGTCTGGAGGAATTCGAGGCCGCTGTGGTGTAGTGGAAGCATATCCGGCGCGTAACTGGAAGACCCTGGGTTCGATTCCCGGTGGCGGGGAAAGATAATTTTTCCGTGACTCACTTATAAACGTGGAAAGAGCGAAGACCTTTGTTTGATGTTCCTGGTCCACGTTAAATGTCTGTATTAATTATTCATGCACCTTCTAATTATTTCTTCAGTTGCTGCTTACCATCTTTGGTGAATCCCCAGCATGCAGCATTGTGCGGGGCTCCAAGAAGCATCCTGCCAAATCGGCTTGCCAGTCAGCGTGTGTGAGTCAGGAGGAATTCGAGGCCGCTGTGGTGTAGTGGAAGCATATCCGGCGCGTAACTGGAAGACCCTGGGTTCGATTCCCGGTGGCGGGGAAAGATAATTTTTCCGTGACTCACTTATAAACGTGGAAAGAGCGAAGACCTTTGTTTGATGTTCCTGGACCACGCCAAATGTCTGTATTAATTTATGAAGAATTATTTCTTCGGGGAAATTCGTTTCCCAATTGTATAGTTCGTTCTCGGATGAGTGCAGCGTTCGTCGATCACGATCTCGATGTGAATGAAAATGAATCCACCATCTGGTCCATCCACCAAAAGAAAGAAGATATACACATAGCTGTGCGTGAATCCAGTGGCGCAACTACCACCCCCGCAACTGCGGGAAGGGTGGCGCAGGTAACGAAGGGGCGTACCTCAGCTGCCAGTTATAGTTTTATGAAAAAATTCGAACACGCACAATAATTAACCCAAAGATTCATATTTTGCTTTGAGATATATTTAGCTTTGCCTAAATAAATGCCTAGTTTCACCTTTAAAACACCTGAATATTCTACAGATTGAAAGTGTTCGGCTCTTTGACTTCGGGTTGTAATACGATTGGTTTGCAATGGGTTTTAAATAATACGATCGCTCTCCAATCGCCCTCTCGCCGCCTCGGTGGCGCAGTGGTCTAAGCGATGGCCTCTGATCATTCGTCCGAAAGGGGTCCGGGTTCGAATCCCGGTGAGGCATGGATGTTGTGTTCGTCTTACGGCACTGGCTCTCTCCCTTCTCTGGAACCAGTGACTCGAAATTAGGGACGGGCGACTGCTTATAGCCCATTGAGTTGCTCACGGTAGTCGTTAAACCTCCAATCAAAAAAAAAAAAAAAAAAATCGCCCTCTCTCTGCGCTGCTGAGGAAAAGCGCGATACTACAGTGGGATTCCCCGTAGAGGATGTGGGAAAACAATTAGTTAACTAGGATTACGTGCACGACAAGCGTCAGCAATTATTCACAGAAGCAGCAGATCTGCATGTGTAAGAGGGTGATTTCTTCAAATGATTCATTTTAGTTTGGGACAAAGCAATTACACGTATTGTCAAGTCTATTACTTAGAAAGTTAAAAGTACAGGGCCTTCCAGGTACCACCGTCAGTTTTGCAGGCACTCTCTCTGACTTCCTAACACCCCCCCTTCCCCGAACCACCACATACACACACAGTGAAAAATGCATTTTCCCTCGTGTTCGAAATCCTGGAAAAATTGTGTGCTTAAGGTACTAAAGTAACTCTGGCGGGAGAGGGAGGGGGGCGCACGTTGTGCTAGTTACGCGACTGCGTGAATCGGCACCAGAGCGTGCAAAATTGACATTTGTGGTTCGGGATGAGATAAATGAAACATTCCCAAAATATGATGAGGAAGCCATAAAAATATTCCCGCCATATTGAAGTGTATATCCGATGATTCATAAACGAATCAGTGTTAGCAAGTTAATGTAAAAATGCATGGTTGAAAAGTGGACACCACTTCAGTTAAGTTTTAATCCCCCTTCACTACAGGGTTGAGCTTGTTGAAATTATATAGAAGTAGTGGACAAAATAATGTGATCCAAATATGATTCAAACGAATTCTTAATGTGCATGGAAATTTTCCTGAATTGCAAATGTATGCAAAACATATGTAATGCTTTCCAAAGATTTGAGGATGGAGTGGGGGCGACTATACTTTTTGAGGACTTCTTCCAAAAAGGGAAAATAAATATTTTTTTTTTACAAATCAGTTTCTTATAGTTTTCTCTGTGCTATCTGCAAAAAGAAAAACAAAAACAAAAAAACCGGAAGAACTGTGTCAATTCTTCAAGCATCCTGCATAATCCTGGGGTCCCATGAAAATGTGTGTGTGTGGGGGGAGGGGGGTACAGCCCCTAGACCTAGACCTACACCCCCTTAAATGGGCTATGCTCCCTGAGCAAGTGTTTAATGCCGGCGAAAAAGTGTTCTTCACGCAGACAGGAAAACGTGCATACATTTCACACATACTGTCACCAAAGTGGCAGACTTAAAAGCATTCAAGGATAGTTCCATTCAGCTTTTCTGTGTCAATGGTAGACTTGACTTTTTTTTTATATTGTGGGTTTAACGACCACCGTGAGCTACTCAGTGGGCTATAGGCAGTCGCCCGTCCCTAATTTAGGGCCACTGGTACAAGAGAAGGGAGAGGGCCAGTTCCGTAAGACAAACACAGCATCCATGCCTCAACGGGATTCAAACCCGGACCGAACTCGGGCGAATGGTGAGGAGCCAGCGCTTATACTACTGTGCATCCGGGGCAGCGACGTGACTTCAAATGCAAGCCTTGCATTCTGTACCATTTACAAAGAAAACAGTGTATAGAAGACTTTTTATAAAATGCACAGTATAATAAATAAGCTGCTTTTTACAAGAATGGTACGCGAAATGATGTAGTAAAAGTGTACGGTGAACAGGTTCAAACCTAACTGCTTTATTCCCGTGTGATCAATGGCTCCGTATTTACGAATTTCCGTATTCGCGGGTTTTTCAAGGAACCTAACCCCCGTGAATAGCAAGGATTGAATGTATTACTGCGCTTTTTGTAGAAATGAAAAGTAAGACCTTGTCCAGAATATTGATAGCGATTAAGTTACTTCTTCTAACAAGTGTAAGTTGAGTTATCGTTGAAGAAAATGTCGTTCTCATAAAGCTAAAAATGATGTATCATAAAAGCTGGTCGTAGGATGGAAAATGGAGTACACAACAATATAATTCTAGACTGAAGTTTTTCCCAAACTAGAGTTTTAGAAGCACGCATGTATTTCCGAATGTTAACGTAACGTAATGTCCTCCTGCGGGAAAATATTAAGTCCGAAAAGTCAGGCGGTGTGTGGATTTATACTGATTAAAGGCTCAGCTAACTGATGTTAAGGTGATTCCACCTAAAATCTCTGCCTTTTGTTTCCAATGATAAAACCTTCTTTACATATTTTCTTCGCAATTAGTGCATTCCCGAGGTTGAAAATTTGCACATCGATAAAACTAACTTTAAGTTATATCATGGGATACTTAATGCACGCTAATACATAACCATAATTAAGCAATTAAGCATTTCTTTGTCTACTGACGTCATCAATGTACAAGTCGCGCCATCTATTAACAGATCTGAACATTACTCAAAGAAAAATGATTATTTTTTAATATAATTATGGTCATGTTTTTGCAAGTATTATGTATCCCATGCTATAACTTGAAGTTGGTTTTATCGATGTGCAAATTTTCATCTTTGGGAATACATTAATTCCCAAGAAAATATGTAAAGAAGTTTTATTATTGGAAACATAAGGCAGAAATTTTAGGTGGAACCACCTTAACCGGAATTTTAATATACAGACTGTAATTCCGGCATGGAAACCAGGTGGCAATTACTACATCTTTCCCATAGCCTTGCCTTAGTTTCTGTTTTCTGCTGATTGCGAAATGAAACGCGTTCGTAATAGCTACAGGAGAGTAAATTTTTATCATTACCCGCATCGTAGCCTATTAAATAAATTCAAGTCACGTGGTGTTGACTGCACTGTTTGTCACAGGTTTTGTCTAGCTTCCTTTTCTTATTATAGAGTGTAAAAGTGTCTGTTGATAGTACATACTCCGGAGCATTTTCCAACAGTTAAAGCGTAACCTCCCGTACCGGGGGAGGGGGTGGGAGTCATTTCAGTATATATTCTTATTTTCAGTGTTAGGGACTTCTCTTCCTTCAGTTTACAGCTAACCCAGTTTTGTCGATAAAATTCCTCTTCGGGAATTTTGCGCACAGGCTACTTTGCAGCTGACTTCATTTAAAGTTCTGCAGATTTCAATTAATATATTTTTATTTTCTGTACCGGCGAAGAACGTGAAGGCTTATTTCTTGGCCCTCGTCAACTACCTGAATTCGTTTAATACCTAGCAAATACACCGATAAGACATTACATTATGAACACTCCCAGCCTAGAGAAATGAGCGCGCCTGGAGACCGAACGGTGGCGCAGGTGTAGTTCACAGAGCAGTATATATACAACTTGAGGACGGGCTTTCGGTTAGTAGAGTGTTCAGAGTCAGAATGGGAAAAGCTGCCGATGTATCGGAGTTTGATAAAGGACAAATTGTGACGGCAGAGCGCCTCGGAACTACCATCTCGGAAACGGCGCGGCTTGTGGGTTGTTCACGTGCCGCTGTAATGAGTACGTATAAAAAGTGGTGCAGAGATGGCCAAATAACGAACCGTCGTTCAGCCGTGTGTAGTCTGAAGCTCATTGATGCCAGAGGGGAGAGGAGACTGTTGCGCATTGTTCACAGCGACCGCAGGGCTACAGTGCGCCAAATCACCCGCAGCTGCAACAGTGGTGATCAGGACAATGTGTCACAGCACCCAGTTCATCGCAGCCTTCTGCGCATGGGTCTGCGTAGCCGAAGACCCAGCCGGGTACCCATGCTCACTATACGTCATCGCCAACAACGCATGAAATGGGCTCAAGATCATCGAGATTGGACCGTGGATGATTGGGAGAAAATGATCTGGTCTCACGAATCAAGATTCCTGGTGCATTACGTAGACGGCCAAGTGTGGTTACGCCGATTACCAACGGAGGCTATGACACCTGGATTCACTGTTGGGCGGAAACAGGCTTGCGGCGGCGGTGTTATGCTGTGGGCGACGTTTCCTTTGGACACTTTCGCCCCCATTACCCCATTATCCCAATAGCACAATCCCTGACAGTTGTCAGGTATCTGAACATCGTTGCGGACCAAGTTCACCCATTCATGGCAAATGTGTTTCCTGCTGGTGATGGACATTACCAACAGGATAACGCGCCATGACACACTGCCAGAATCGTCAAGGAGTGGTTAGAGGGACATGCTGGTGACTTTCTGTTAATGCCCTGTCCTCCAAATTCACCTGACATGAACGCAATCGAATCACCACCACCCCGATATGTACGAGAACTGGAGGACCTGCTGTTGACATTATGGTACCAGATATACCAGGATACCTATCGCGAACACATCGAATCGATGCCTCGCCGAGTGGCCGCTGTTTTGGGGCTAAAGGGGGTACTACAGCTTATTATGTAGGTGGTCATAATGTAATGGCTCATCGATATACATTTACACTCTAAAACACCAAGGAAATTTGCGTAACGTCCGTTTTTACTGCAATAATAAACTGAACGTATTGATTAGCAAAATCGTCCTCCTATCGTTTTATAGACCTTCGAATGTATTTTGTGCTTGGGAAACGCTTTAGAAATGAAAATGAATTGAAAGCGCAATTTATTATATTCACCAAATAACGTGCAGATCCACCTTTCACCCTCAGAGCAGGAGAAACACATTGTGTCATGGATTCTACCATGTGTTAGGATAGTACGCGTTGTATTGTGGTCCATGACTGTGGGATAGTAGACAGTAAAGCGCAGAGAGTCGCCGGTGCTGTGTTCGGGCTCTAATGTATCGCTGTACTTTGTCACAGAGATGCTCAATTGGGTTCATATTCGGAGGATGTTTGGACCATTCGAGAGCTGCGAACTCAATGGAATGCTTCGCCAACCAGTCTTTAGCTTAACGGGAAGGATAGCACGGGGACACGTTGTGTTGCTTAGAAGTGGATAGCCATGAACGGTTGTAGGTAGTCGGCGAATATGTCAACGTAGCCGGGTGCGGTGTTCGTTGTCTTAATGTGTTCAAAGGACCACAAGGTGACCAACGTAAACACTCCTCAGAATATTTCACCCCTCCACCGCTCTGTAACACCACAAATTGATAGTCGTGTACTCTAAGCTGTACACGTACCAGCCAATCGGCGTGATGTAGTTAGAACCTGGATTTGTCGCACCAAGGTACCCGTTTCCAGTCTTCTACGATTCAGTGGTGACGTAATTTCGCAAATTGCAACCTCATAGCCCGATGACGTGCTGCTTACGAGAGTACTCGATGTGGACGTCGGCTGTCATGGCAAACAGTATTTGTAGAAACTTTCATAGATTATCCTCTTAACTGCGGCCTTCCGTAGCTATGTTACGGTAACGGAGAGTGATGGCGCTCACCTCGGACATCAGCGGCCCGGTTACGGCAACATTTTACCCGGAGGCTGCCGGTTGTGATGTAGCCCCAGTTTGCACGCATGGAAGTCGCATGCGGGAATGCCAGACGTTTTGCAGTCGCGAGTATCCCAACTTACTCGTACCGATTGTCTGCCTATGATCGAACTCGCGCAGGTGGCTGTATTTATCCATCATCACCGTTTCAAGTATGCTATAGAGCAGGTACATATCTAACTTATTCATAGCTAGCGGGCAATATGAGCTGCTTCATTATTGTGTCGGGTAAGTCAAATTGTGTGGATGAATGAGGTGTGTATAATAAATTGTGCTTTCAGTGAAATATCATTTTGGTTCTCGGTTGTCATTATCGTTGTTATTAGTGTGATATTAAAAAAATTGGATGTTTATTATCTACACTTCTTACCTTCGGTAAACTTATAGCGCTACGTTCCAATGGACGGACTTCGGAAATTATTGTATGCAAGTAAATGGCTGACCTTAAATAAGGTTATCCAATAAAAGAATGAAGATGAAAAGCTCTCTTCATAATAAATATTTAGTATAGGAGCAATGGAAAATAAATGGAGTTTCAAAAGCTTAAGAAATAAATAAACATGAAGTTTCAGATAGTATTGCATTTGAAGGATAAACATGGAGTATCAGAGCACGACACGCATTAACACAGCTTGCAAGAAAACATCGCAGCTGAAAAATTCAACGCCATAACAGAAGGGTCGACACCAAGCGTGTGAAAGCTTGTGAACAGAAGCGAGTTCAATTTTTCTCAGCCAAGTGTTTTCCACCAGGTGATCACGTGACACCTTTAGCACTTAACGCAGGGAGAAATCATAAACAACTTTTTCTCTGCACGTGGGAATAATGTATGGCAACTGCTGTTAGACGTACTTACGCTTCCGAGAGTCATGCACGGTGTGTCTAAAGTCTCCCTGATTACGACAAGTGGTATAAAATGAATCACGTTCGTTAAACCCATAAAGTTTTCCAATATAGCCTACCAGAAATCCAGAGTTTTTTCCGGGTCTTCAGTATACCTCAACGTGGGCTCCTTTTGTTACACAGAGGACATTCAGTCGGTACTCTATCTTTTTCCATGTGTGTTGCAATATGTAATCTATGATGGTCTCAAACGCTTCAGTTATTCTTCCGTTCAAAGTGTTAATATCTGCAACCGGTGTTGCATAAATTTGATCCTTAGTGTTGCCCCATAAAAAAAAGTCAAAGGGCGTAGTGTCTGGTAAATTTGGTAGCCAGGGTATGGGGACCATCTCTGCCTATCCATCTGTTAAAGAATTTGTCATCTGAGAATTGATGGACAGGTACACCTCAGTGCGGGGGCGCACCGTCCTGCTAGAACATTACCCGTGGTTGCAGCTCTTCTAATTGAGGCGCAACATACAGCTGCATCATGTCGAGATAAATATCCGACGTAATGGTGTGCTCAATAAAAAAGAATGGTCCAATTACTTTTTTGTGTATTAGTCCGCACCAAACATTGATTTTAGGGCAATCCCTCTGTTTCTGCAAAACCACACGTGGGTTCTCTGAACCCTAGATACGGACATTATGCGTGTTCATTTTACATGAAGTATGAAAAGTTGATTCGTCTGAAAAACAAATCCGCTTCAGGTAATCATTATCTTCGTCTATTCGTTCAAGAATATCCATAGCGAATGCCACCCGTCTGGGCCCATCATTAGGTTCCAAGGCTTGAACAATTTGCAATTTGTATGCAAAAAAAAAAACCAAAAAAAAAAAAAAAAAAAAAACCGAAGCCGCTTTCTTAAAATGCGGTGCAAATGCCTTCATAGGTATTCCCAGTTCACTAGAGGTATGACGAATTGATTTCCTCTGGCTTCGTACGAACGCATCACGAACGATGTCGACAGTTTCCTCCCTAATGGAAGGTCTTTCACTTCTTGCACGATCACCGATACTGACCGTCTGCTTAAACTTTTGATACCAGTTCCTAATGCTCTTCACATCAGACGGAGCTCTATCATACTCACGCCTAAACTTCCGCTGCACTGAAATTGCAGATTTGGTTTCGTGAAACCAGAGAACACAATTAGCCTTCTCCTGCATAGATGCCATTTCGCCGACTGACGCTTTCAACAGCAAATTACGCTGCAGACGTGCATCGCCACCTATTGTTCCAAAAGTACAACGAACAAAAAACTTGAGAATATGATCCAATCAATGCAACAAATCGCGTACGTCTAACTAGGTCGGTTCATTTTATACGATTTACCGTAATCAGGGAAAGACTTTAGACACATCTTGTACTCATGTAATTGAAATATTAATTTGGTCTCACGCATTAATTTTCATACGGTAATTAGTTTGGTGTAAATCCGCCAAAAACATACTTTGTTTAATATATAAATAAAATCAGATTAGAAAATAATAGCCAAAAATTTAAAGCAAAAATTTTATTTGAAAAAGAAACATTGTGGAATTTTAATTTTTGGAAGGAGAGTACATAAGTAACATGAAACGAAAAATTTTTTACATCTCACTCAATATTGTTTTTCATTTTTGTTCATCGCAGACACAAAAGTGGAGGGTCCTTATGATAGTGTATGTAGGCTTGGTGACGTTTCATATCGGCATAAATTGGATTAATAGTTAAACAGAACACTTTTCTCTATTCCAGTCTGAAAAGAAAACGAAAAAGTTCAATTAGATATTTAAAAATAAATCACTTTCTTTACATCACTGAAAACTTAACACTGAAAAAGGCATCACACTTCCTTACACAATAATAAAAAAATCCTAGCGTCGTTTTCTTTTGAAACATGTCAAAAACAGCATTTTTTTTTTCTGTTTTACGAAACACTAGCACATTTTCCTTCTTCTATGTACTAAGCAATTTAGCTGAAAAATATGCATTAAAAGTTAAAAAAATCACCATCTTTTCTTCAACGACCTACAGAGATTCCAAACCATGATATCTTTCAGTACATTCGGAACAAATAAAACGTAAGGCAGTTTTTCTCTAATATTTGATATACATGTCGTCTTTTCTCATACGAATGTCAACGAATAATCAAAACGTCAGTAAACTTCTGTCTCTCTCTATTTTTTTTTCTCATGCCCGACTTTATTGAAAGCCGACCTGAGGGATTAATA
Source organism: Macrothele yani (assembly GCA_039090855.1). Classification (NCBI taxonomy): domain Eukaryota; kingdom Metazoa; phylum Arthropoda; class Arachnida; order Araneae; family Macrothelidae; genus Macrothele; species Macrothele yani. The sequence goes on along the minus strand of CM077025.1, from coordinate 122,421,326 downwards.
AAGACTTGGTAAGGTTTTATGAATTTTTTTTCCTATTTCACATTTATACACAACTTTTACACTTTTTTATAACATATACTCAATAATAATTTAAACCACTTATTTATTTAGATAAAAAAAACTCTCATAGGTATATTTAAAAATAAAAGGTTTAAGGTAAAAAAAACAGGTAGAAAACAAACTGAAATCCACTTCTCATCTACTACAAAATCGAAGTTCTTATGGATGCAATAGAATTTTAAATATAATTTGTTATAATTGTTTTCGATTATTCATCCGTACTGCTCTTTCATATCAACATTTTTTAAGGGGGGGGCTGACCAGTAAGATACGGCGTACTGAATGATAAATAATACAGTGAAACCTGTGCTGACGGTCACTTGCCAAAGCGAGCAGTTTCGTGTGGCACGAAAGCAACACAATTTACTTTGTTTGAACGTTTGAACGTTTGTCCTACTTTGGTGGCACAGTGGAAAAAGTCATCACCATAGCAACAACCGAGAAAGAAACATTGGTAACATCACGTTTGGTTTTCGTGCAGGTGTTCGGTGAATGGAAACTGCTTTCTGGATTAAATTATGAAACGTCATCACCTCAGCACCAACTGAGAAAGAAATATTTGTGACGATACGCTTAGTTATTGCGTTTTCATTCAGGTGTTCAGTTAATGAAAACTGCGAATTATTTCAGCGCGTGACGTAAAAACTACATGGCGTAGTACTTTTCTTTTTATTCCTGTAATGCTCATTGTTGTAATGTTCATGAACCTTACTTTCACATTTGGACATCACAAAGAAAAATAATATTTCGTTATTAAAACATTACTGTACATATCTTATTTCCCCCCGTCATTATGTACGGGCTTTCACCTAGTGCATAATAAACGTTTATTTGGCGGCCACCTGCAGAGCGCGGATACGGTATCTATTTTTGAAACTCATATATATAACTGCATTTCGATGTCACCAACATGCGGAAGTTACCAAAAAATCTTGTTTAGTAAGTCTTAGAAAGATAACTTAAAGGCTGTGATGTCAAAAACATGAAACATCTGTTTCTTTTTGTCTCACTGTCACCACCATTCACAAGATTGAAAATGGTGGGTAGCACTTTGAGTCTGTCAGGTTCTTAGAATTTTGTTGGCAGACGGTATGATTTTCTGTTAACTAGAGTAAGCCTCTTTAATTGTCCTACTTGAAAGTGTGAAGTTCACGATGGAGTTTATCTTCCTAATTTAACCGAGCCTAGCCTTCTCACACGGCAGCCGAATTATTTGAGCAGGCTTTATGGTCCGTTCTAAATGACAAAAAAACATATCGCTGACTTTAAAGAAGAGAAAGGAGATGGCTTCAGAGCTCAACCGCAGTAGTGGTGCTATTGCGGTCGTCTTCTCCTTACCTTCCATTTCCTTCGGGAAACATGTGGTAGGAGCGCCTGACTTGCGACAACGTACGTATGTTTCTAACATCCTCTGTCTCCTGGCTCTTAGTGAGAGATTTAGTGAATAACATTCCTAAATAACAAAACGACAGGGAAGAAAGAAAGAACAAGCGTTTCAGAACAGGGTACATTAAAAAAGGCAAGTCTTGTTTTATTTTATGTTCAAGTGGTGTGGGATAGGAGATATTTTGGCAAATTACTGTATTTGTCTGTCAGCTATCAAGACGGTCATTTTTTCAGAGAATTGTAGATGACCTTCTTAGACAGGTTTCACTGTAGTAGCGTATAATTCTTCTGCATATACCAAATAATGAAAAACAGGCACGGACGTCTGGACACCGGGAGAATTTCGGGTGGACAGCTGTATTCTGGGTCGGTTAAGCCCAATGTTAACCGACACCATCCTTAAAGATGAAAATCAAATTCCGTTGAAAAGGCAAACGAAGTATCTGTTTACCACTCTGATGATATCGAATAAAAAAAAACTTACGAAGAACGTCCTATTAAAAAAAAAAAAAAAAAGCGTGTGCAAAAAATCTTTTGTTGAGCCAAACACTTTTTTTCGTGTATTATACCCTCTCTTACTTTCAAACTTAAGCTGTTTTCTTATTTCCGTACTTCACCGGCTTTAATTAACTTCAGCTGTATAATCAGTATAACCATATATTCTATCAACATTTAAGGTAGATCACCACCTTATATCATTGTTTTTATTTTTTATTTAATTCATTTAACATTTTCAGATTATGTGCAACATGTATAACTAAAAAGTAACTAGGAAGAAAATATTAAAAATAATAAAATTATTAAAAATAATAATTAATATTATTAATTATAAATTTTTAAAATTATTCTTAATAATTATTATATTAATTATATTATTTTATATATATTATATTAATTATATTATTTTTTATATATTATATTAATTATATTATTTTTTATATATTATATTAATAATATTATATTAATTATATTATTTTTAATAATAAATATTAAAAATAATATAATTAATATTTTAAATTTAATAAAATTAAATTTATTCATTTTACGAAAACATTAAAATATCTTAAACGTTTTGGTGTATTTAATCAAGAAAGGTGCCAATTGCTCATTAGGATGTTGTGAATGCAATTAACTAAAACAATGAAGTTAGTGAAATGGAATTCAAAGTTATACTTATATATATACAGGATCTATTCAAAACTTTAACAAAGTGTATTTATCAGGAACAAATTGTTCACTAAAGAAAAAGTAATGATGCTACAGTCTTCATTTCAGTTCATTGCACAGTTAAATGATTGATAAATATGCTGTTAAAATTTGATGTTTCACACATAAATAGTTCTCAAGTTATTTGTGTTGGAATCACAATGGAAACATCATATTTTCAATATTGAGGAAACGCAAAACGAAAAGTTCAGTGGCTCTGAAAAACGATTGGGGAGAGACAAATTATAATGGATTGGTTAGACACAAATATGCTGCTAAGAATTTCCGCATCAATAAATCTGTACCCAGAACACCCTTCCGTGTTTTAGGAGTTTGAGGAACACACTTAAATGGGTGATGAATTAGGAGCTTTTGCGTTATCAAAATGTGTTTGTAGATTGTTAATGTTAACACTATGCTCTGAAACAGGCTCAGCAAATGTGTAGCGGTTACCCTGGAAACTAAGTTTTTCATCCTCTGAGAGTAAAATTGCGCCATAATACAGCATAAAAACTTTAGATAAATGATACTAAAACACTGAGGAAAGAAAATAAAATTAAGAAGCACAAATGTAAAAATATCGTAAAAGGAAGCTTACTGAACAGAGGTCGCTTAGTTTGCAAACTAAACAAACATCGCAATTGACGCTACACTTGCATATAAGAACTTTCAGAAAGAGTTGCCAGGTTTGAAATTGTAAAATAAATTACAAATATTTGGAGAACTGACAAAGAGGCATAGATTGTACAGCCAAACTGACATAGGTTTAAAGGCTAACTCACTTCCGGTTTCGATTTAACTCACTTCCGGTTTCGATTTAACTCACTTCCGGTTTCGATGTTCATTACTGTGTTCACTTTTAAGGACAGTAACTTGGGAAATTATTAGCGTAATTGAATTCTGCTTGAAGTTTCTGCTAGAAAAATGTTCAAAGTTTATTTATATACAAAAAAATAAATAAAAAAAACCGATATTTTTCCTAAACTTTGCACATTTCATGGTGGTGACCTATCTTAAAAGCATGAAGTAAATAAAAGCATTAAATTTTTCTTTTGTAGTCACACAAATCATTATTTAAATCCAGGATAGAAACTCGAAATTCGCTGTATCCCTTAATACACTGAGTGAGGTTCACCTACGCTAAATGTTTTAGGTTGCTTTATGTGTATGTGTCTACACATATATTTATTTTAATGAGATCTGCATCTGATTTACTATTTTTGGGGTCTTCTACGAATTCTTGAGCTGCAGGTTTGTAAAGCTTGTTTTAGCTTCGGCATAAATGCCTTTTTTTCCCATTTGAATGTAATAAAATAAACATCTATTTCTACACTCTTTAACTTCTCTCACTTTATAAATTTGCACTAAAATTCTTGCAATTCTCGAAGATTTAGCTAAAGATAATTTTTTGGGAATTATTTTGTTTATGAAAGATAAGTCTTGAAAAAAACTTTTTTGGCACATTTCGATTTCTCTCCTCAATAAATGCAATTTAAATTCTGAATTAATCTTTCGCTATAAAATTTTATGATGCAGTCCGGAAAAATGGGTAAAATATTAATTATTGCTCGAACACAAACACTGTAGCAGGCATTTGTTGAAAAGATGTTTAAGCAGGAAATGGTAGTGCTCATATACCGTAAGTTTTAAAATGTTTTTTGTTTTGTTTTGTTTTTTCACACAGCGGGCCGCAAAAAGTCCTCTTCCGGGGTTGAGATGCCATTTTTCATCAGCCAGTCCGACACTGATGAAAAACGCACCTCCTTACTTTTCTGTGGAAAATACAGTCCAATATTGTGTTCGTTCTTGTGTGGTATTTATCAGGTAAGCGAAATTCTCTGCATTTCATTATTTTTTTCTGTGGAAAACAGAATAATTGAATACGTAATGGCGTTTTTCTCTGTGGCAGGTGTCGAATAATATTCATAGGATCTTTACAATGATATACAAAAGAATACAAAATCATGACACTTATTTTACGATTACCGAGTAATCAGGATCGGTAACATGTTTTTTTTCTTGTATGATGTACTAAGTAATAAAAAACTACAGTACCTTTACTTTATTTTTTTCTTTTTGTAGTTTCTTGCTATTAATATTCTCAATTATCTAAGATCCAACGCCAGCAACACCAGAGAGAAGATAACAGCGGCTGCCACCTTCTCTCCACTTTAACCCTTGTGACGTATATTCTAAAATAACTTTTATTTTTAGTTCATTTTCCTGTGTAAATTTGAGTTTGTTCTCCTTTATACTTTCCAAACTTAACGTGATATCTTCTCTCTCACAAGAATGAGGTTGGCAACACATTTGAAGTCAGAGGAAGTGACGTATGAATGTGATAAGAACGATAGATAAAAAGGACGATATACGCAGAAGTTGCTCGGTGGATGTGTGTGTGTGTAGACGTTCGATCTCTAAGATAAATGTGAAGTTCACCTGCTGTGTTATATGTTGGATCTACTGAACTATTAATGGAGCAATAAAAAATTATCGTAAGTTGACTTCTGTTTATGTTTCGTCGTGGCCGTAAACTATTACATCGCATTCTTATTTAGTTCAACATTCCTTAGTCATGGTTTAGACATTGCGTAACCAGTGGCGTAACTACCACCCCGCAGTTGCGGGGGTGGGGTGAAGGGCGCAGGTAACGAAGGGGCGTACTGCAGATTCCAGTTATAGTTTTTTGAAAAAATTCGAACACGCACAAAGACCAACAAATAATTAAACCAAAGGTTCATATTTTATTTTAAGGTACATTTAGCTTTGCCTAAATAAATGTCAAGTTTCACTTTTAAAGCACTGGATGTCCAACAGATTGAAGCTATTCGGCCCTTTGTCTCCGGTATGCCATACGATCGCTCTCCAATCGCCCTCTCTCTGCGCTACTGAGGAAAAGCGCGAGGCCCCATGGGGACTGATTCCCCATGGAGCATGTGGGGAAACAGTCAGTCAGTCACCAAGGATTACGTAGACGACAGGCGCCAACGTTTATTCACAGCAGCCGCGGATCTGCAATGTACAAGAGGGTGGTCTTTCCAAGAGATTTAAACTGAAGAGCAATGAATTAGAGACAGCTGGCTTTATACAAATGTGGCGCTGTGGGCAGCCTTGTAAACGGAAACAACATGATGTATGCAGCGATCCGACAATATAAGGAATGATGCGACGGGAATCAGTAAGAGTCGGACGCAGTATGGGAAAGACAAATGATTTAAGCGCATTTGATCGTGGGAAAATTGTCGGGGCCCGACGAATGGGTCACTCCATCTTGGAAGTCTTGCAGGCACTGGGATTTTCACGAGCCACTCTGTCACGGGTGCACCGTGAGTACATCGAATCCGGTAAAACAATCCCTGCAAGGGCCAACTGCCGTGGACAACAACGTGTGGAGGAACGGGGTCATCGTCGGCTAGCTCGCATTGTAACAAGGGATAGACGGGACACAGTGCAAGAAATCACTCGGCAATTTAACGCTGGTGCACAAAAACGTGTAATCAGCCACGCCGTCCAGAACCATCTCTTCGCTTTGGGGTACAGAAGCCATCGTCCCACGAGTGTACCACTGCTGACTGCACATCACAGGATGCAAAGATTAGCATGGGCGCGGGAACATCACCACTGTACCCTATACATGTGGAAAAATGTTGCCTGGACTAATGAGTCCAGATTCACGTTGGTACATGCGGATGGCACGATACGAGTATGTCGTAAACCACATCAAGCGATGGATCCTTCTTGCCAGCCGGGTACTCTTCAAGCTGGGGTGGGGGTGGTGGCATTCTCGTCTGGGGACTGTTTACATGGACTCAAATGGGACCCCTGCTACGTGTGACATCGTCCCTCACAGGTCAACGTTACCGGGATATCCTGGACGACCATTTGCTCCCGTTTGTACTTCTTCAACATCCCACTAGGTATCTCATCCTGCAAAAAGACAATGCACCGTGCCATCTCTTCCGAATTGTATCCGAATGGTTGGATGAACACTCCACCGACGTGACCTCGCTTCCTGGCCAGCTAGGTCACCTGACCTCAATCCCATCGAGCACATCTGGGATATCATCGAGATAGATGTTCGAGGCTCTGACCCCCTTCCATCAAATCTTCGTGAACTGTGGGAGTTTGTTCAGGACTCGTAGGGCTTCCCAACGTTTCGGGTGTCTTGTCGAGTCCATGCCGAGACAAATCGCCGCCGTCATCAGGACGAAAGGTCGTGCTACACGTTACTAGACAGGTATATCTAATTCAAGTGCTCTTCAGTGTACTTTAGTTTTGTATAAAACAATTGCATGTATTGTTAAATCTATTAATTAAAAAGTTCTGGAATGCCATGGAGAGAGATGATCGAAGCTCTGACCCCCGCTATCAAATCTTCGTGAACTGTGGGAGCTTGTTCAGGGGTCGTGGATCCGTATGGCTTCCCAACGCTTCCGGTGTCTTGTCGAGTTCATGCCGAGACAAATCGCCGCTGTCATCAGGACGAAAGGTGGTGCTACACGTTACTAGACGGGTATCACTAATTCAATTGCTCTTCAGTGTACTTTAGTTTTGTACAAAATAATTACATGTATTGTTAAATCTATTGCTTAAAAAGGTAAAACCGCAGAGCTCTGGGTACCAGCATTACTTATCCAGACACTCTCCTTGACTTCGTGAACCCCCCCCTCACATCCACCACCCACACCAGTGAAAAACGCATCCTCCCTCGTGCTTGAAATCCTGGGGAAATTACTGCGCTTAGGGGCGCTGAAATAAATCTTGCAGGGGGCGCACGTTGTGCTCGTTACGCCACTAAGCGTAACACTAATCTTGCTCACGAAACAAACTTACGTTATACCCTTAACTGCCCAGGTCTTATGTTTGCCACTTATCAACCCACGTCTGGTTTCTGAGACCGCCACATTTTTATCGTTTAATTCATGTTAACCTTTTATTTTTTAGAGAGGGAGACAACTACTACGCATGCGCGTGGGCTCAAACCTTTCCTGGATGTAGGCTAGAAGAAAGCAATTAGTTTCCAATGCGGTCCGTGAGACCGGACCTGAGTTGTTAAGGGTTAAAAGGACCCATGTGCTATTATCAAAATGAGAACAAGGAAAAAGGAATTTAGTGCAACACCAGTTATTGCTGTTAACTGATACACTATCTACAAAAAAGTAATTGGACACCTGTGATAGCAAAGGAAAACAAAGTTTATTCACCTTCAATAGTTGGTGGGGCCTCCACGAGCGGCGATTACAGCTGCGACTCTCCGGGGCATAATCTCAAATAGGCGTTGTACGACGGCTAGCGGTATTTTCTTCCACTCGGCTTGGAGAAGACAGGTTAGTTCCTTCACCGATTTCAGACGGTGGGGGCACCCTTAAGTCGACGCTCCAACTCGTCCCAGAGGTGCTCGATAGGTTTAAGGTCCGGGATCTGAGCAGGCTTCCCCCATTCGATTAACCCCATTGTCACCATACCAAGCCATGGTGGTCCTCGCAACATGACAGGTGGCATTGTCATCCTGAAAGTAACATGGGTCCGCCCCGTAAAACTACCACAACGTAGGAAGCGCATGGTCATTCAAAATGGTGCAGTAGGTCTCGGCGTTGAGTCTACCAGGAATTGCGACCAATGGTCCTGCGCCATACCAGGAGAAACACCCCCATAGCATAATTCCACCGCCGCCGAACTTCACAATTGGCACAATACATTCTAGCAGGAGGCCTTCTCCACGCAGACGCCAAACCCAGACCTTGCCATCCGAACGGTAGAGGGTGAACCCTGATTCGTCGCTCCAGAGAACCTGTTTCCACTGTTCAACGGTCCACTGTCGACGTTCTTTGTACCACGTTAGCCGAGCAGTGCTATTGGATTTGGTGATCAAAGGCTTGTGGGCGGCAGGGCGTCCATTATAACCGAACAGATGGGCTTCCTTACGGATGGTATTCATCGAAAGAACACTCCCGGATGCCTGTTGAAACTCCTCGCGGATGTGGCCCATCGATTTGGTGCGGTTCTTCCGAATTTTTCTGGCCAGCACCCGTCGGTCTCTAACTCCCAATTTTGTCGGTCTGCCGGGTCGGGACACATTCCGACAGTCACCTCTCATTTTCCACTTGCCAATCACGTAGGCCACTGTAGGTTTTGGGTACTTCAACTCGCTGGATATGTCTCGTATGGATGGGCCATTTCTGTGATACCCGACGATTACACGTTTTTCGAAATCAGAGAGCTCCGAGTCATCTTGCATGCGACTGGTTGCGTTGTTGTTTCCCACAAAATATTTAACGGCGGCGGCCGTGACGTGTATCAAGACCGCAGATATCGTCGATTGCAGGGGTGGCCAATTACTTGTTGGTAGATTGTGTATAATTTGCAGAAAACATAAGATAAAATTTTCAATGTCTTTAAATTTATTCGCTACCTGCTTGATTCTGCTGTGTTTTTCAAAACTTGTAATGCAGTAGTACTCATTTAAATGCAAATTCAAGAACTTGAAATTTCTTTTTAACTTTGAGTAGGTTTCCGTCTCGTACAGGTTCATTAAAAACATCAATGCTTCCCAGACAGAGCACTAGTTTGTCTACGTACAATAATGATTATGAAATACTCCAAATGGTAATTTGATACTAGTAGATTCATATTTGTGTACTTTAACTGTTTAAGCAGCCGATGTACCTAAACCAAATGGCTCTCAAAACTTTCTGCGCCACAGAAATTTTCATATAGCGGCAGGGTTTTACAGCCGCTATATGTACCTTAACGAAATGGCGCCCAAAATCTTACATAGATAACCCTCAAATTTTCCTGCTACATAAATGTTCATATAGCGGCTGGGTTTTACAGCCGCTATATGTACCTTAACAAAATGGCGCCAAAAATTTTACATAGATAACCTTCAAATTTGCCTGCTACAAAAATGTTCATATAGCGGCTGGGTTTTACAGCCGCTATATGTACCTGAATCAAATGGAGCCCAAAATTTTACATAGATAACACTCATATTTTCTTGCTACATAAATGTTCATATAGCGGCTGGGTTTTACAGCCACTATATGTACCTGAATCAAATGGCGCCCAAAAGTTTACATAGATAACCCTCAAATTTTCTTGTTACAGAAATGTTTCAGACGCTATATGAACCTGAACCAAATGGTGCCCAAAATTTTCTGCGCTACAGAAATGTTCATATAGCGGCTGGGTTTTATAAAAATACGGCAAAGAAATTTCTTTATCCCTCCCGTTTAAGCCGTACCGACCATAAACCTGTAACTGGTAACAAGCGCTTCTTTCTGGTTCCTTATTCTCTGCTTCATTACCCGAGGCATGGTGAGAAAAGGATAGTCTCTCTGCCACGGACATCATGCTACTGGGTAGAAACCAGTGACTCAAACATCATTCTCATTTCTTAGGTTCGTCGCATTTGTTATAACCGGTTTAGCAAATAATAAGCCTGAGAGGGTTAGTGTCAATCACCTCCGTAAATGACCACTCTGACTAACGAAGCCAAGGAGAAAGCAACATTTACTTTTGCGCAGGTTCATTCGTTCACTTACTTTTCAGCAACACTTACTTTTTGCGCAGGTTCAGCCGCGTTTGGTCCACTTCTTGGACAGCGGTTATATACTTTTGAGCTGATTTCAGATCAGTTTTCTAACCCCGAGTTTATTCGTTCCAGCCGGTTAAACTATCAAATATAAATTCATACTATTTAGTGTCATGATGTCCACGAGGTGTTGACAAAAATAGACGTAAAAATAATTCAGAAAAAATAAAATTTCGCTTCATGTTATTTTCACCTTTAGATTTTTCATTAAACTGTTAAACATAAATGTTTATATGCAATTACGACGGAATGATAAAATGACGCTGTTCAGGGAAGTAAGAGATCGAGCGTGTCTATTCTTCACAATGAATATTTGGTTTGCTTTCACAACAAAAATGCAAGACAAGTTTCCATAAACAGAATTTTTTTATAAATACAAATTTTACGCTTCACGAAGCTCAATAGACTATTTATCAGTGTTATTCTCTCATAGTTGCTGAGCAGCGTTGTTTTAAAAAATAAAGCATAGTTTTCTATACAAACCACTAGCTAAATACACGATGCTGTGCCAAATCAATCACAAGCTGCAGAGCAGTTTTGTGTCACCTTGCTGAGCCACCGATTCTTGAAAGTATTACAGACTTCGTAGATCACTGTCCTAAGGTTTTACAATTATTTCTTTAACTGCCCTTTTTCCATTAGTGGACGTATTTTCCACCATAATCACGACTGCTGTTGGTCGTTTAGCGTCTGTTAATAATGTCTTCCACATTCTGTTAGTTGTTACATGTGTGTCCAAATTCTTATATTTACCTGTACTTATATAATTAACTTTGGGGTGTAACGTAATTAAAGGCAAGTGCAGCATTTTCCTCGGACAACAGATATTATGCAAGGGCCACATTAAAAAAGAAATTAATAGGCGTAAAAATCTTAGTTGGAGTGCATTTGGAAGCAGCATTACAATTTTGAAGAGCCTTTTACCATCATGTCTTAAAAAAGTTTTTAAACAGCTAATCCTTCCAGTCCTTATTATACGTATAAACACACAAATCTCTCTCTCTCTCTCTCTCTGTAACGCTTGTTGACGTCACAGCAAAGTCTGCATTGTTGCGCCATCATGTACCGATCAATTCGTGTGTGCTCTCGAGACGTCAAAGTGATTCCCTGCTCTATAATAGCATGCGATCACTTTTAGATGTCAAGGCGATCGCTTGCTAATTTAAAAACATTGGATCATCAATGACACGAGTTTTATTTTTCCGATCTACAAAATTCGAATTGAATTCTTAATATCATGTCAAGTTGTGTTTGTATGTTAATTTAATTTAGCACAATTCGAATATTAATTGGTACGTTTTAATTATTTTTTACTTTTTTTAATTTAACTTACTTTCCGAGTTTAGTGCTGATTATATTATACAGGGTGTCCGATAATTATTGGACACATTACAAAATTATGCACAAAAAAAAAAAACTATGAGCATTGTCTGTTTTTCTATGTCACGTATTACTAACACGGTTTCTATATTTTTGTTTTGCAGAATTGTTATTCGTAGAATCCGATAGATGGCGCTAGGTGCCGCCTGATGAGGAATGTATGAGAAATGCGCAATCAGTAGTCATGCCATCCGTAGAGCAGAAGGCGATGTGTGTGTGTTATGGCTTGCGGAATTAAAGTCTGTCATTCAAGTTAAAAGACGGTATCGTTTAGAGTATGGTTGTAATCCTCCGCCAACGAATTCAGTTAAGCGGTGGATGAAATAGTTTAAAGAAACGGGCAATGTGGAACATCGTGGAGGAGCCGGTAGGCCTAGCGTCAGCGGTGAGACAGTTGACCAAGTTAATGAAAGTTTCCAACGAAGCCCCAGGAAATCCGTTCGTAAAGCAAACAGAGAACTGTGCATTCCGAAATCGACAGTTCGCGATATCTTGCACAAGAAATTAAAGTTTCATGCTTATAAAATTCAAATTGTGCAAAAGTGCATGTAAATGATCACACTCTGCGATACGATTTCGCTGTGGATATGCTGAATCGAGTGGAAAACGACGAAAACTTTCTCAGTACTGTAATTTTTAGTGATGAATCCACATTTCATGTATCAGGTATTGTGAATCGTCACAACTGTAGGATATGGGGCAGTGAACCGCCTCATGCTGCTATTGAACTGAAACGTTATTCTCCAAAAGTTAATGTGCGGTGCGCTCTATCAAAAAGAGAAGTGATTAGCCATTTCTTCTTCTGCGAAACAATTATAAATGGTAACATTTACTTGGATATGCTAGAGAATTTAGCTATACTCGAGATCAAAAGATATGACAACGTCGTTTTCCAACAAGACGCCTCCGCATTGGTCAACGTGCTTAAATGAGCATTTCCCCAACAGATGGATTGGGCGTGGTGGTCCCATTCCGTGGCCTCCTCGCTGTCCAGATCTAACTCCATTGGATTATTTCATGGGGGTTATGAGAAGGATCGTTTCTATCAGACGCCTTGTACCGATTTTCAGGAACTGAAGCAGCGTAACACAGCTGCTATTAATGCCATAACTCCTCAGATGCTTTCCAATACATGGCATGAAATCGAGTTTCGCTTGGACGTACTATGAGCAACCAAGGGATCTCACATGGAAATTTATTAACTTATGTAGTTACATTGTAAGTTAGTACAGTCAGTTTCTTTCTATTTGTTTAATGTTTTGTTTTATATAATTTTGTAATGTGTCCACTAATTCTCGGACACCTGTACATTTTGCAAAATATCGATCTATCTAAACGCTCTAACCTACAATAAAAACTGAAATTTTCCGATGTATGAAAGTGAACAAAATTGCATTTAAAAGCGGATGTCGCCCCAGTAGCACATTGTCGAGAATTTAGATAGTTCCGATTTGTAATACCAGATGTCGCCCCAGTGGCACATTGTCAAGAATTTAGATAGTTCCGATTTGTAATACCAGATGTCGCATTGTTCTGTAGAAAAAGCTTTGTTATGAAGTTTCAAACTAACCGTCGAATAGGACAGTACAAAACAAGACGTGAAGGGAATAACAAGTGTGCCGGAGAAAAAGTAATTTAATGCGAAAAATCAAAGTAAAAGTTATTAAGGTAAGTTTACACGAAAACAACTTTCCGAGTTTAGTGCTGATAATATTACGCATTTTGCAAAATATCAATCTATCTAAACGCTCTAATCTACAATTGTTAAACAACAAATATTTTACACAGAATGTTGTTTATCGCGAGGTCTTTTGGAAAAACGGAAATAAATAGTATATAATTTTAAGTTCTAACATGAATGAGTTCTTACTATATAAGTTTCTACTATATTTCCTTACAGAAATCCGGCGTCCATTTGAACTTCTTTCAATGCGCTTCAACTAAAAATTTTACTGCGTCATAGGACGGGCAAGATACATCTCCTATAGATCAATATTTATTTAAAGCTTAAAAATAACCGCCCTAGGACGGGATATACGCTAGTCTACATAATAATGAAATATTAAATTACACATAATTTATCTGAAGATGCGTCTTACGTATGGCAACTCGTATAATACATTCTCATTGCAGACATTAGGTCTCGTCAGAATCTCGATAGAATCTCTCATTTTTAATAGTGTAGTTTTGCTTTTGAATTTCTTTAAATATATTTAAATCGTCAAAGTGAGAATAGCAGTAATTTTCTGAACATTTTATTTGCCGAGAATGACGTAGATGGAGTGAAGGTAAAATTGTAAGCAAATTGAGGGGCATTTTTCAGGAAAACTCTTGAGGAAAAGAGGCGAGGGATAAGGTAAAATGCGAGTTTACTCCCTTTTTTTTTTCTGTATATTTCTTTCAATACTCTTTTCTCTCTCTCATTTTCTGCCTTCTCCTTTCCATCTCTTCTTTCTCGTATCTCCTCTTTTTCTCTCTGCTGACCTATCTTTCTACGTTTTTTTCTCACCAGCCTTGCATTTTCCTCTCCTTATTTTAACAATTCCTTTCTGTCTGACCCACAGTCCCTTCTTTTTCTTTCTGCCCCCTCCTTTTTCTGCTTCTTCTCCTTTATTCTTTCGAAAAAAAAAAGGGAAGAAGCAGAAAACACTTTCATATAAATGAACGGAAATAAATAGTATTTATTTCCGTTCATTTATATGGAAGTGTTTTCTGCACTTGAAATGACACTCGTCGTTTAGCATGGTGTAAAGAACATTTATCGTGGACCGTAGATCAATGGAAACGGGTCCTATGGACTGATGAATCCAGATGCACGATCCATCTGTCTGATGGCTGTGTGTGTGTGTGGCAGCAGAGGGAACGCTATTTACTAAAGTGTACTTTTCCTACGGTCAAGTTTGGAGCTGGATTTGGTTTGCGCCGCCCTTGCCTAGCGGTTTGTCTGTCTGAGCCTGAATGGTCTACGTCAACCTCGGTCATCAGTGGCGTGTGGTATAAGCCACCATTCGCTCTCTGGGCGCCAGTACGTCCAGCGATGGTATACTCGCGGTTCGCCTCTGATAACGTTGCCCTCTGGAACATTGGGTTCTTACTACTTGGGCGAAAGAATGACCTCTCTGTCTTGGACTTACAATGCTTTCACAACGAAAGTCACTCAGATCACCACGTTTACCGATGTTCGTCTATTGCAATACACCGTTGGGAAACCCTGCTGTCAGCCTGTTTATAGCCAGCGTTCGGTTTGGGTCTGTTCCACTCTAGACGGGGAGGGTGCCCATGTCAACAGCCCATCATACCTTTCTCTAATAGTTTGTCTACTGAGTGTATGTACAGCGTGATGAAAAAATCACGCATGCGCACTCACACTCAAGTATATGAATGGTTACCCCGCTGTATATACACCGATGAGTCATTACATTATGACCACGTGCCTAAAAAGCTGTAGGACCACCTTTAGCCCACATCACAGCGGCCAATCGGCGAGGCACCGATTCGATGAAGTTGCGATAGGTACCCTGGGGTATCTGGTGCCATAAAGTCAACAGCAAGTCCTACAGTTCACGTACATTTCGGGTGGTGGGGGGCGGGGCGATTTAGCGCGAAACTGCATTTTTTTTCTGATTGAAGTTTTAACGACCACCGTGAGCAACTCAATGGGTTATAAGCAGTCACCCGTCCCTAATTTAGGGTCACTGGTTCCAGGGAATGGGAGAGAGCCAGTGCCGTAAGACAAACACAACATCCATGCCTCGCCGGGATTCGAACGTGGACCCTTCTCGGACGAATGATCATAAGCCAGCGCTTAGACCTCACCGCCACCGGAGCGGGGAACCCGCTTTTCCAGGTCGAACCACATATATTTGATTGGGTTCATATCAGATGAATTTGGAGGCCAGGGCATTAACGAAAAGTTACCAGCATATTTCTCGAATCATTCCTTGACGATTCTGGCAGTGTGGCATGCGGCATGGCGCATTATGTTGATGGTAATGGCCATACCAGCAAAGAACACAGCTGCCATGAATGCGTGAAGTTGGTCCGCAACGATGTTCATATACCTGACAGCTGTCAGGGATTGGGCTATTGGGGTCTAAAGTGTCCCAAGAAAACATCTCCCACAGCATAATACGCCACCGCCGGCCTGTTTTCGCCCAACCGTGCGTCCAGGTGCCATAACCTCCGTTGGTAATCGTTATATCCGCGCTCGGCCGTCCACGTGATGCACCAGGAATCTTGATACATCAGACCAGGCCACTTTCTTCTAATCTCGATGATCTTGGGCCCATTTCGTGCGTTGTTGGCGACAACGTGCAGCGTACATGAGGACACGAATGGGTCTACGGCTACGCAGGCCCATGCGCAGAAGGCTGCGATGAGCTGTGTGCTGTGACTCATTGCCCTGGTCACCAATGTAGTAGCTGCGGGTGATTTGTTGCACTGTAGCCCTGCGGTCGCTGTGAACAATGCGCGACAGTCTCCGCTTCTCTCCGGCATCAGTGAGCTGCGGCTGGAGGATGCACTGGTTGAACACTTTTAAGACATAATGGCAAATTTCTCTCCGTGAGCATACAAGGCTATTAAAAATCCACAACGCGTGATTTGGTACCACTGGTTCCGAGGAACGGGCAGAGCCATGGCTGTAGGGCATGCTCGCGACCAATGACTTACATGGAACTCGAGCCTGGGCCCGACTCGGAAGATGAACCACCAGCCCGGTCTTTAGACCTCACCGGAAACGGGGTAGCTCGCAGTGATTCACCTCCCTTCATAAAAACTCAAGGGCTGCTGGTTCAAGTGAAAGGCCACAGTCAGTGAGTGCCGTAGGACAAACGCACCACCTATGCCTGATACCAGAATTTTCCTGGGACCAACTCGGAAATTTAGCCCCGACTTTGACCAATCAGTCACCAGATCCTAAGAGTTCACTTCAAACACACAGACAAAATGAAAGGGCCAAGCATTCAAGGAAGGGAAAGTGCCAGTGCGGTATGAAAAACGCACCAGCCATGTCTCGTACTAAAATTTTGCCCAGGACCAATTCGGAAAATTAGCCGAGAGCTCCCGCTTTGGCCACTCAACCAGCAGGGTGGCTCATAAATGTTCAGCTGCCCCCCCCCCCCCCCCAAAAAAAACCAGAAGGGCCCTCGGATTGAAAGAAAGATACCAGGCCAGTGCCGTAGGTCAAACGCACAACTTATTCCTCATACCAGAAGTATCCTGGGTGTCAGTTTGGAGCATTAAGTACAAGCACACGGCTTTGACTACTTTTCCGCGGGGCAGCTGTATAAGTGCTCAATTTCTTTCAAAAAAACAGGAAGGGCCACCGGTCCAAAGAATCACAGATGTAAACGGGTCACGAATCGCCAGGTCGACAATTTCTTGGGGGACAAACGGGTGGGGTCAAGGTATTTCTGAATCGATTTCAACCCGATTTTGCTTTTGTTTAATTTTGAAAAGAAAAAAAAATCAAAGAACCCTTCAGAGGTTTTAAAATAAAATAATACTTCAAAGTTGCAGCGTATGATCCAGGAACTTGCTGAGAAGGGTAAAGAATGGGAATAAAACTAAACTTTCAGGAGACAAAGCTGAAGTACAATGCGTTTAGAAGGAATGGAAATTTATCAGTTGATGGGGAAACGCTGGAAATAACCAATTCCTTGGGCAGCAGATGTCAAGCGAGAGCAACATTGATGAAGAAATTAATCAACGTATAAAACTTGGTTGGAGAGCTTTTTGAAGAAACAGTACAATTTTTAAGAGCAATAAGCCATTATGTCTTAGAAGAAAAGTGTTTAATCAAGGCATCTTCCCAGTGCTTACGTACGTAGCAGAGACGTGGAAATTAAGTGAAAACGACAGACAAAGACTGCAGACAGCTGAGAAAAGCATGGAGAGATGCATGCTTGGTGTAACCAGGAAAGATAAGAACAGGAACTCCTGGATAAGAAAAGTGTATGACGAAGAAGTCTTGTCTTAATTCTACGTTAATTTAAAACAGCAACATACTAAGAAATAGTTCCTGAATGAAAGAAACCTTAACGGCCAGACGAAACATGTAAACAACAGAAGTCAAACTTACGGGAAAAGGTGCTTTATTCAGGATGTAGCAAACACATCGTGGCATAGGCATAGCATATTACACTAAACTCTCCACACACAACACAACGCTCTTTTCAATAATCAGTTTACAACCCAACGCTCTCAAGCAATAGATCGCAATAATGCTCTCAAGCAACCTCGCAAGCAACCTCTCCAAGCAACAAGTTAGTCGTCGCTTTTATCTCTTGTTCTTATCAATATCTGGCATACGTCACGTGCATTCAACCTCAATTGTGTTGCCAAACGTATTCGTTTGAGAGAAAAGATATTACGTTAAGAGTGAAGAATAACAGAATAAACTCAAGATTTACACAGGGAAAGAAACTAAAAAGGAAAGTTAATTTAGAATATACGTCACAAGTGACAAGAGTGGAACACATCATGATCAGAGTAAAATCCTTGAAATGCAAATGGTCTGAACATATTTTCAGGAAAATGGACCACCCATGAACAACCTAAATTTTAGACTGGATTCCAAGGGACAGGAAGAGAACCAGAAAAAAAGACCACGTAGCAGATGGGTGGATGAAGGAGACTGGTCTAAGACAGTTCGTTGTTGAAGAAACTTGTGGGAGACCTTCATCCAGCAGTGGACGGATAATGTCTGATGATGATGATGATTTTATATATTCGAATTTATAGTTCAAAACAGATTTGTCCGGTTAGGTCCGGGTCCAGAATTTTTGACACATTTCCAACTCAGCAAAGGAGGGCACAGAGCCAGTGGCGTACAGGAAACACGCAACTCATGCCTCGGAAGAGAATTCAGTCTGGCCCAACTCGAACAACTGCTAGATTCCCACGCCTCTGAACACTCGGCCACCGGGCTGTTCTTAACGGTTTTGCTGCCCGCCAAAAACACGCAGGTGACCAAATCAATAGAAAACAGTTTGAGACCAATAGAGTTCTTTTGATTGATTTTTTACGTGAAGGGAAATTAAAAAATAAAAATATATAACAACAATAGAAATTTAGTAAAACCATAAACCAAGAACAACAAGAATGATGTTTCAAGACTTCATAATGCCCTTCTCAATATCAGAAAAATACTTCCCGTATGAGGAACAAGGAATACTGCGTTATCAACCACACAGTGGCCGTCTTCCCCGACGGGTTTTTTTTTTTTTACTTTGAACCCTAGAGACCTTCCAAAAGTACAAGTATTCTGTGGAATTATGGAGGGCAACGTGACTCAGTGGCCAGAAAGTTAATTTTTCCTATATGGCTAAACAATAAATAGAAATATAAAAATAATTATGCGGTTTATTCTGTCTTTTATTTACTCCAAATTTCATATGTATGTCTGGCTCTCTCTAGAAGACGGTATTAACAAAGGGAAGTACATTTTTTCCCACCATTGTAATCGAAATATGTTGGGTAAGCTTTTGCATATAACTTATATATAAACTGTATATATCTTATTTAAAATATTTTTTGCTATAAAATGTACACACACAATCAGAGTTATCATGCCCACAAGCTGACAGATCAACAAAACGAAAAAAATAAGACGTCATTTTTTTAACTTGTCTGCATTGATGCCAAGGGACGTATTAAAAATTACAATTGATCACTGGCTAGCACAAGTATTTAAAAAGATTAATTTGTGGAATATATTCTCGTCAAGTTGTTGAACCATCGGATATGTGTGATGTCCAGTAATTGATAGAGAAGTGAGATTCATTTCTGCGACCTTTTCAGGAGGCATTGTGCTCAGCAATCTCCAGAGATAAAAATTCATTTTCCAAAACACCCGTTAGAAGAGACCTTTCTTTAATAAAGAATTACTCATTTGACAGACCTGTCAAAAGGAGATTTAGCATCTATAGAACTTGAAAACGAGATGGATTCTGCAGATTTTAGTTTTGTTCGAGGGAATAAAAATCAAACCCACCAATTTTCTTAACGACAGCGTTTTATCACCGCTTAAACAGCATTGCGCAACATCACACTGCATCATCTCTTTCTCTCTTTTTGGTCTTTCGTCATCCTTTCCTGCTAGCCAACGTCTTTTGTGTTTGTCCCTGATTCCTCTCCTCCGTTGCTGCAGGATATTTCTTCGTTTGTGTGTCAGTGTCATTGCCATCTGGCTGGCTCAATTTTCCTGGGGTTAAGTTGTCTATTCGCAGTGATGGCTCATGCCGAGGGGGGCGCTGACGTCTGATGACGACGCTGGCCCGAAAGAGAAGAAGAAATTAACAATTCATGCACCGATAACCACGAGGAGAGGATGATACCGACGAACACTTGGAAGGAAAAAAAAAAAAAGAAAAGAAAAAAGAAGAAAAAGATAGAAATCCCCGAGTTCTTTGGAGAACCGCAATAGAATCAGGAAAAGAAGGAACGATAGAAGGGCTCAAGAGTGAAAGTGTCTGTGGTGTTCGCGGTGAATAAATGCAAAATGGTGGAGCTGTCAAAAACGAGAAAAGACATCACTTGGGAAAAAGGGATGATCGTATGAACCAAACGGTAGTTTAATTTTGGAAGGGACATCAAAGGAGCTCTCGATCCTGACAAAGTCTTTTCATTCCCTTCTCTCTCTCTCTCTCTCTCTCTCTCTCTCGTACACACACACACACACAATTTCATTTTTCTGTTAAAGTTTTAATCTTTCAGTCCCATTTTTGAGTAAAATGACTACATCATCTAAACAGTGACACTTTTTCCCTCACTCCTGAAAACGCACCTTTCCTCGAGTTTCTTCCATCTTTCAACGCATTTTCTGACCTTCACTTTCTTTCTTGCAGGATTTCTTACTCCTTTTTTCTTACCAGTTGTATCAGCAGTTTAGATGAGTGACATAAAGCATCTGGTTTAACTGTGGCAGGACATCGCTTCAAATTCCACCATACTGATCCCAGTTCTTGTAGGGTGATTCGCGGGCTGCAACGTGAATACGGAAATAACTGTCCTAAGAAAACAGCTCGGAGAGGGGAGGGGATAAGGAAAAACCAGAATCTTCTCTCCTTCGATATTCCTCCACCCTTTCACATCTCGCACGGGGATAACTGGTTTTCCAGTTATTTGGGGAGTAGCGCCCCCTCGGCCCGAGCTGACCTTGTGACGATTTATCTTGCTTTCTCGTCTTTGTGCGATTACATGACCTCAGGGAGAGCTGTTCATTCAGCTGATGGGGAGTGGCGGCCACACGGCTCGAGACGACATATACTGTATGATATTTTCCAATTTTTTAGCTTTTGTTGTTCTCTGCACCCACCTCAGTTGTAGGTTGCTGAGGTCGTAATTATGTGCCAGCGCCGGAGTTTAGTTTCTCGTTCTATTTTCTTTATTCTCCATTTTTTTCTCCTCTTTGTTTTTCCGAGCTGGTTAGCTACACCTTCCTGCACGTTTGCCTTGTGCGGTGACCCGTAAGGTGGAAAAGTGAATGCTACAGGCTGAGGTTTCTGGGTGACGGGGTGTCGTTGTCGCCAGCTACCAACACTCATCTTTGCCCCATGCTTCACCCTAAAGGGACGACTAGGAACCAACCCACTCCTAATCAATGAAGTCCGTGGCCGAGTGGAGTCCAGACTTCTAACGGCTTGTCATTCCGTACGACTGCGTCAGTCTGGGAATAGTGTGGACATGCTAAAGGGGTGTTACCCAAGACACGGGAAAGTCGCGGTACTCTCCGAGTGCATGTCTGTCCTATTAACTTGTTATATCCGCCGCTCAATCCTAGGGCCATTTCCTGCTTCCATTTGGGCTTGCGGACCTCCAGTTCTCTCCTATTGGGCTCGGTGGTGGGCAGGGACATCAGCGGACGAATTATTTCTTTTTCTTTATGGCTTCCAATAATGTTTTCCATGAGGTTAAAAGCAAACGACGTATTGAGGAAGGCTCAACCCCTTCCTCCAAGAAGCATGTCCCTGATTCTTCGAATGCTCATTTTTTTTGTGTGCACACATTGGACCCTTCAAAGCCTTTGAGTGCCGAAAGTCCATTTTGGATAAACAAAGCACTTCAAACAACTGCAAGCTTTCCTAAGAGCGTCAAGAAACTCCAGTCTGGCGATCTTCTTGTAGCTATGTCCACTACGGGCTACAGTTCCACCCTTATTAACAATACCTTGCTGCTTGAGATTTCTGTCAAAATAACACCCCATGGCAACCTTAATACATCTCAAGGTGTTGTCTCTTCTCGGAATTTACTTGAATGTACCGAGGATGAACTTCTGGAAGAACTGAGGAGTCAACACGTTACGGGTGTGTGGCGTATTCTTTTCAGGTGGAATGGGTAGTCAGTCCCATCCTGCAACATCATTTTAACATTTGACAGCTCGTCCCTGCCTGCGTCCATCAAGGCAGGGTATCTTCATCTACGTCCGTTCATCCCTAAGCCTCTGAGATGTTTAAGGTGTCAGACGCATGGCCACTCTCAGCAGTCGTGCAGGAGCACTCCTCGGTGTGGATGCTGTGATGCTACATATAATCATTTACAAGACTGTGTGGCCGAGGTCGAGTTTTGTGTGAACTGCAAGGGTTGACATTCAGCACCCGCCAAGGAGTGTCCGAAATGGATGGAGAAAAAGAAATCCAACGGCTAAAAACGGTTCAGAATATTTCTTACCCAGAGGCTAGAAGGAGGATGGTTCCTGTTCAGTCATATGCATCAGTGGTGGTTGCCAATTCTACGGTTTCTATTCAAACCGAAAGTCAGATCCCCCTAAATGTCCCTATTAGCTGGGCGATATAATCGCTGCTGAGCTGGATGCAATCCAGTCTCGTGCTAGAGGTCTAAAAGCGACACCCACCACTTCGCCGAAGCGTGCTAACACCACCGCCAGCACCGGAACTCAAGCCACTGCTTCTGTGAAGAAAACCAAATACAAGGAGAAAAAGATCGTTTCTTCTCTAACATGTCAGACTAATATTCAAGGCCGTGCGAATCCCGGTAAGACCCATGGGACAAAGTATCGTCCTATATTGCTCCCAGAAAAAACACCCCCACATCTGGGGGACCACTCATCAGAAGAGATGGACGTTGACGCCGTTTGAGCTGTCAGTAAAGTTACTTTTTTTGTTTCACTTCTAACCATAGCTTCAATCGTCCAGTGGAACTGCCGAGGTTCTCGGACAAGACATGACTGCATGAAACATCTGCTTTCGTCGTACTCTCCGGTGTGCCTTTGTCCACAGGAGACAAAACTTGAACCATCAGACCTGCTTTCAGTTCAAGGCTACATTGCGTGTCGGAAAGATTATGCATCAGGAGATATAGCCTGTGGGGAAGTCGCTACTCTTGCCCATCAGTGTTCCAGTTTCTGCGCATTTAGGGGTACACCAGTCCGAAGCCTTGGTGGACCCCTAAATGCACAGCGGCTAGGAGAGCCCGTTACGGTTTCAACCACATTACAAACCGTGGCCGTACGCATTTCTGTGCCTGTGCTTTTTACGGTTTGCAGTGTCTATCTGCCACCGGATGAAGTGAGCGTCTCCGTTCTGGAGAGCTTGGTTGGCCATCTGCCTTCATCCGTCCTTCTAATGGGTGACTTCAATGCCCATAATCTTTTGCTGGGTAGTGTCAGTATCAGCACAAGTGACCGTAGAATCGAGTCTATTTTGTCCTCGTCCTCTTTGTGCCCTTTTAACACTGCTGCTCACACTTCCACGAGCCAACAAGATCTTTCAGTGTAATCGATTTGAGCTTGGGATCACCATCGGTTATTGCTGATTAGTCCTGGACGGTGTGTAACGACCTCCATGGGAGTGACCATTTCCCAATTGTGCTCTCACATTATGTGAGTATGCAATCTTCTGCCTCCTTCCTTCCTCGATGGAGGATGGATCGTGCCAGATGAGAGGTCTTCGCATCGTCCGCAGTGATATCTTTTGACACGGTGACTCAAGAATCAGTCGAAGCAGCTGTTTTCGATGTTACAACTTGTATTAATCAGGAGGCTTATCTTTCAATACCAAAGCCATCTACGAAGCTCCGAAGAAGTCCGAAGCCTTGGTGGATCCCTGAATGTGCAGCGACTAGGAGAGATCAACATGAGACCTGGTCTACGTTTCGGCGTTCTCCAACCGATGCTAATCTCGTTGCATTTAAACGAACAAAATCCTACTCACGGTTGGTGCGTCGACGAAGCAAGAGCGAGTCTTGAATTCAGTATGTTTCATCTATCAATTCACGTGCCAGTTCTAAAAGTGTGTGGGAAAATATTCGTAAGATCCGGGGTAACTGTAGTTTTACCAGATTTCCATTCTGCAGAGTAACGACTGCACATGTGCTGAAGTCGGGGAGATTGTGGATTGTTTGGGTGAGGCGTTTGCCTCTGTGCTGTGTCCAGTGATCTGGCGTATCCTTCGTCCTTTCTGAGGATTAAGTCCCAAGCAGAAAGCCAGAAAATTTCGTTTGAGCCTTTTTTTACAACAGAAACTATAACTCCCCCTTCAGCATGGTTGAGCTCCGAGTGGCTCTGCATCGGTCCGGAGCGACGTCTGTCGATCCCGATGGCATACACTATGATATGATCCGTCATTTCTGGCAGTTGTCTCTCGAAAATCTTTTAGTCGTCTTCAATCGCATTTGGTTAAAGCACAGTTTCCCGGAATCTTAGCGAAAAGCTTTTGTTTTACATTTCCCAAGCCTGGCAAATATCCTAAGTCTCCCTCTAGCTATCTTCCAATTGCTCTGACTAGCTGCCTGTGTACAGTTATTGAACGGATGGTTAATTCCCGGTTACTTCACTTTTTAGAACAACATCAAGTACTTTCACCATCACAAAGCGGATTTTGCCGGCATCGTTCATCTCGTGATCATCATCTGCGCCTTGAGACATCTGTGCGAGAGGCGTTCGTGCGTAAGCAGCACCTGCTTTCTGTCTTCTTCGACATTGAGAAATCTTACGATCGAGCGTGGCGTCACGGTGTTCTCCGTGACCTCCACGAGAGCGGGTTGCAAGCAAACCTCCAATCATTCATCGCCAACTTTCTTCGCAATCGGATGTTCCAGGTGCGCCTGGGTACGACGCTCTCGTCACTGTTTCATCAAGAAGAAGGTGTACCTCAAGGTTGCATTTATCTGTCACATTGTTCATCCTTCGCATTTACTGTCTTCTCAAAAATCTACCTCCTGCAGTTTCTGCTATTATTTATGCAGATGACTTGCACATTTTC
The DNA here is from genome assembly GCA_039090855.1 of Macrothele yani. NCBI lineage: Eukaryota > Metazoa > Arthropoda > Arachnida > Araneae > Macrothelidae > Macrothele > Macrothele yani. Next base: position 122,396,477 of record CM077025.1, on the reverse strand, counting down.
TGTTTGTCATCAAGTATGCCTTTTATTGAAAGGCAGTTGAAGTCTGCGATTAATCAGATCTATAAAACTGCGAACAGCAATGGTTTCGTTCTTTCTCCCAACAAGATAGCGTGTGTCCATTTCTGCCGGAGGCGTGGCCTCCATCCAGACCCAGAGCTTCATTTCGAACGTGCAGCCATACCAGTTTTGCCGGAGACCAAGTTTTTTGGTCTGACTGTCGTCCATGCGCTCACCTTTCGCTCGCACGTCCGACTGCTAAAGACTTCTTGTGTACGTGCTATGCCAATCCTTAAGATCCTTTCTTCTGTCTCATGGGGTGCAGACAGGATGTATTTATTTCGTATGTACCATTCTCTTTTTCGGTCGAAACTGGATTATCTTTGTATCGTGTATAGCTCTCCGCGTCGTTCCGTTCTCCGGCCGTTGGATACCGTTCACCATCAAGTGCTGCGTTTTTTTTACAGGAGCATTTCGAACATTCCCGATTCCCAGCCTTTATGCTGACGCAAACGAACCATCACTAGAATTACACCGTCTGCAGCTGTCTCTTCAATTTTACTTGAAAATACGATCTCTTCCAGACAATCCTTTTTACGATGCAGCTTTTCACCCCCAACATGCTCGTTTGTTTGGGAACCGGCCTTCTTTTATCGCAATTTTCGGTCTTCGAATGGCTACCATAGCTTGTGATGCACGGCCCGACTTGTCTATTGTTGGAGAGACCAGAGGCATTGAGGATCCTACATGGCACCCTCTTGGTGTCATGGTCGATAACAGCTTTACATCGTATGATAAGTCCCAAACCCCTGAGTTCGTCTACCAGCAGCTCTTCGCTGAGCACCGTTCCTCACTAATCGGAGTGTAGTTACACTCCGATTTTTACTGATGGCCCTAAGATCGATGGAGTCGTTGGATGCGCGGCTGTCCGTGTTGATGACGCCCCTTTTGCGTGGATCCCAGCTGAGACGGCTGTGTTTTCGGCGGAGATGCATGCTGTGTATCTCGCCTTTAGTCATCTACAGTCGAGCACTCATCATCGAACTATAATACACTGCTGGCCACCCAAAATGCAACACCAAGAAGGTCACGAGATAGCAAAGCCAGATTTACTGGACACATAACAACAGATACAAAGATGAAACGATTGAGCTTACAGGCCCGTGCGACTTGCGGAACACCCAGACATTAATAGTTTGTGTGGCCCCCATGGCTGGCAATAACGGCCGCTAAACGCCACGGCATTGAACGAAACAGGCTTTGGATGTTGGCTAGGGGTATATCGGTCCAGGCTGCTTCCACACGTTGCCACAGTTCATCAGGCGTAGCCGCGGGTGGTGCTTGCCGGCCCACTCGGTTGCCGATCAGCGACTAGACGCGTTCGATGGGCGACATATCGGGAGAACAGGCAGGCCACGGCAGCAGTGATACCTGGTGGGCCGTGAAGAATTGTTGCACTATGCGTGCCACGTGCGGGCGCGCATTTTTCTGTTGAAACGTGGCCGCTGGCAGGTCCTGCAGGAAAGTGAGGACTACAGGCTCCAAAACGTCGGAGATGTAGCGGTGGCTGTTGAGTGTACCGGCGATGCGTACCAGAGGGGTGCGGGTGTCATATCCAATTGCGCCTCAAAGCATAACGCCAGGCGACGGACCGGTATGGCAATGCATAATGCAGGCGTCATACAGTATCTCGCCGCGGTGCCACCACACGCGTATCCGACCATCGTGGTGTTGTAGGCAGAAGCGGGATTCGTCAGAGAAGACAATGTCGTGCCATTCCGTAGTCCAGGTGCGACGTTCAACGGTCCACTGCCACCGCACTCGCCGGTGGTGTAACGTCAATGGTAATCAGAGCAATGGGTACCGTGCGACAAGTCCCTGCTCCTGCAGACGACGTCGAACGGTACGTGCTGACACAGGTTGTTGCGCAACACACCCTAATTCCTGCGCTAACGTTCGTGATGTGGCGGTGCGAGCCGTCAATACCCGCAGCATATCATGCCGGTCCTCTCGTTTGGTTGTGTTCCGCGGCTGCGGCAATCACTCACGTCGGTCCGTCCGTCCCTCCTGCACCCACAGAATCCATACTCGCCTCACTGTGGCTGGATGTCGTCCCACACGGGCGCCGATGTCTCGGTATAATAAACCGCTGTCGTGATACACCACTATTCGTCCTCTGTCGAACTCCAGAACGTGCTGGAATGACTGCCGTATTCTGCGACAAGGCATCAGAAAGCTTCCCACGCACAGGTCCGGCAGTACAACACACTTCCACTACTTACACCCCGCCTTCTGTGCACCCTTCTTATAGTGCTTCTCGGTGGCGTGCAGGGCGCACATGATATGCATATGCCCGGCAATGCTAATCGTTTGCATGCCCTCTCGCGGGCGACGCATGCTGCGAATTTCAGGCCAATCGGATGCTTCCTTCTTGGTGTTGCATTTTGGGTGGCCAGCAGTGTATATCTGGTTTCTTTTAGTGTACTGCAGGCACTCTCTTCTGTCGTCTTATCCGACCATCTTTTTCTTTGTTGCGTGAGATGGTTACTGCTTACCTTACTTCAGACCGGTTTTTTAAATAAACTTTTGCTGGATTCCCGGCCATGTTGGAATCTCATGTAACGAGTGTGCTGCTGCTGCTGCTTCTACTACTGCTAGCTCTGCTTCATCTCTGGTCGCCACACCCTTGCCACTGTTTCACTGCTATTCGTGTTTTCTGATTCGTGATTATATCAAGCGCACGTGCCAGGGTCAGTATGGCCAACAGGTTGACAATAAACTGCATCGTATCAAACCCGTTATTAGGGTCTGGAATTGCTCATGTCACCGGTACCGTATGGAGGAAATTGTACTTGCACGTCTCCGCATTGGGCATTATCGTTTCACTCACCGCTATTTATTGTGTGGCGACACTGCCCTTATGGGTGGAGCGTGTGACGTGCCTTTAACTTTTGTTCATATTTTGTGTTCGTGTCGTCGTTTCGTTCATCAACGCTCTCGTCATTTTCTTTTACCAATTAGTGACACTGAGTCATCTTTTAACACGTTCGCTGCGGCGACGTTTTTCGGCGACTTTTTGTAGTTCGTTACAACCCACCGGTGGGGTCGTAACTGTTTCAATACAATGCTATACGACACACCGGTGGGGTCGTAACTATTTCAATACAATGCTATACGACACACCGGTGGGTCGTTTAAGGATATGTACATAAAGTGACTGATATCCGCTACAGATTTATGTACATAAACGTTTTTTTCCTCCTCTAAAAATGTAGAAGTTAACGCGTTAAACGATCAGTGTGACGTCTCTTCTGTTTTATCGTTTCTTCGTATTACCAGTGTTTTGCGTTTTGTGTAATGTGTTGTTTTATTGACGATTTCCACCTTTTGTTCTTTTATTGCTGTCATTGTTCGCTTTTAACCATTTTATATTATTGTTATTGCGTTAATTGTTGTATCCATTATACCGGTGCTTTTTGTTTTTATTGTTTGTTTTAATATCCTACTACATACCACGTTTATTGTTACTCTTTTACACATTTATTGTTTTGTTTCAATCTTGTTGCTTATTACTTTTTAATATTTTGGCGTGGCGCTCTATGGCCCTTTGAGGCCCTTTCACACTCTATTCCTACAGTTTTTCTTCTTCATTTGATCCCTTCTCCTATGACTTGTTTAAATATCTAATTACAATATTACTAGTTTTAGTCAGGAGACAGAGAGAGAGAGAAGGAAAGGGGGAGAAAGGAGAGATAATGAGAGCAAAGTAGAGAGGAAAGAGAAAGAAAGCGTGATAGAGAGAAGAGAGAAAGACAGAGGGGTGGAGAGGAGAGAGAGAGAGAGAGAGAGAGAGAGAGAGAGAGAGAGAGAGAGAGAGAGAGAGAGAGAGAGAGAGAGAGAGAGAGAGAGAGAGAGAGAGAGAAGATGACAGAGAAAATCTACCCTCCTTCGATATTCTTCCACCCTTTCAACCTTTCACAATCTATTCCTACCGTTTCATTTCTATTTTTCATTTGATTCCTTCTCTTATTACTTGTTTAAATATCTAAATACAAGATACTAGTTTTATGTTTTACTTTACTCAGGAGAGAGAGATAAATATATAGACAGATAGATAGATAATAGATAGATAGATAGATAGATAGAGAGAGAGAGAGAGAGAGAGAGAGAGAGAGAGAGAGAGAGAGAGAGAGTGGGTGGGTGGGTATCGATATTTGGCCCTTTGAGGCCTTTGCGCCATAAAACGCCAACCAACCACCCTTTCACATTCTATTCCAACAGCTTTTCTTCTTCATTTGATCCCTTCTCCTATGATTTGTTTAAATATCTAATTACAAGATTACTAGTTTTAGTCAGGAGATAGAGAGAGGGGGAAAAGGGGGAGGAGAGAGAAGAATCTACCCTCCTTCGATATTCTTTCCACCCTTTCAACCTTTCGCAATCTATTTCTACCTTTTCTATTCTATTTTTCATTTGATTCTATCTCTTATAACTTGTTTAAATATCTAAATACAAATTAACAGTTTTACTTTACTCAGGAGATAGATAAATAGGTAGTTAGATAGTACATAGATAGATAGATAGATCTATATATCTATTTACTATCGATGGGGAGAGAGAATCTACCAAGCCATGTTGGACCTCGCAACATGACAGGTGGCATTGTCATCCTGAATGTTACATGGGTCCACCCCGTAAAACTGCCACAACGTAGGAAGCGCATGGTCATCCAAAATGGTGCAGTAGATCTCGGCGTTGAGTCTACCAGGAATTGCGACCAAGAGACCCGTGCCATACCAGGAGAAACACCCCCATAGCATAATTCCACCGCCGCCGAACTTCACAGTTTGCACAATACATTCCGGCAGGAGGCGTTCTCCAGGCAGACTCCAAACCCAGACCCTGCCATCCGAACGGTAGAGGGTGAACCTTGATTCGTCGCTACAGAGAACCTGTTTCCACTGTTCAACGGTCCACTGTCGACGTTCTTTCCACCACGTTAGCCGAGCAGCGCTTTTGGACTTGGTGATCAAAGGCTTGTGGGCGGCAGCACGTCCATGTTAACCGAGCAGATGGGCTTCCTTAAGGATGGTATTCATCGAAAGAACAGTGCCGGATGCCTGTTGAAACTCTTCGCGGATGTGGCCCATCGATTTGGTGCGGTTCTTCCGAATTTCTCTGGCCAGCACCCGTCGGTCCCTAACTCCCAGTTTTGTGGGTCTGCCGGATCGGGGCACATTCCGACAGTCACCTCTCATCTTCCACTTGCCAATCACGTAGGCCACTGTCGATTTTGGGTACTTCAACTCGCTGGATATGTCACGTATGGATCGGCCATTTCTGTGATACCCGACGATTACACCTTTCTCGTAATCAGAGAGCTCCGAACTGCGTGGCATCTTGCATGCGAGTGGTTGCGTTGTTGTTTCCCACACGATATTTAACGGCGGCGGCAGTGACGTGTATCAGGACCGCTAATATCGTCGATTGCAAGGGTGTCCAATTACTTGCTGGTAGATAGTGTAGTTTCCCTACGCTATAAAACAAATCCTGAAATTCAAGAGCCGTTTTCTGTAATCCCTTACGTGAATTAAAGAATCATATTCCTGATTCAAGATATGTAACCTATGTAACTCAAGTCAATTACTCAAAGCGTCAACACAGGTAGATGGTGAACCTGTTACGTAAAAGCCTAGCAAATTATATTAGTTGATGTATTTACTCGGCGTTTGGCATGAATACTGTTTTTGCACCAATATTTTAAAAGAGATATAAAATGTTAGTAACATAAAAGGGAATTCCAATTTTTTATTTAATTCTCCTCCGATGCAAGAAATGTATTCCGATTTCTTTCCTTCTTGCGTCTAAGGCTAAAGGATCGTTTCTGGAGCAACCATGTAACCACATATTTTCCATGACCAAAGTATCTCACTCGGTGGATCTAATATTTTATGAAAAAGTGGCGAAAAAATTGTTTTTATAGTCAACGAAGGTGTGGACTGATGATCAAATGCATTTTGAAAATCCCTTTCACATTTTCTTGACGAAATTTACTTCCAAAATAGAGCTTTCTTTAAAAAGCCACAACTTTTCGGGAAATTGTTTTCGATTAGGCATTCACGAGATCCCAGAATTGTATCCTTTTCGTCTAACTGAAACCAATTTTAAAAATTTTTGAAGCGGAAGTCTTATAAAATATCTGAAGCGGAAGTTATATAAACATAGAGCTGGAAACACTTTGTTATACAGAGATATGCAGAGGGAACTGTGAAGTGGCGTACCAGCCTTTTCGCAGACTAACGGAGGCGTATAACGATGAGAAACCAACGGAATTGGTCAAGTCCAAGAAGGAGGATCACATCGGCACAACTTCTGCTCTCTTAGCGGGGAATTACCGAACTCCGAAAATAGGATAGATAGAGCAAAAATGCCAATTGCACAGTTGGAGAGCATCATTCTTTTGTTGATAATGATTGGGGGAATGTAGGCTTTACACTTAGAAGACAAACGTAACCGAGGGCATTTTTAAGCTGCACAATATCATTGGATTACTATGTAGAAGTGGGAAAACTTTAACGGAGGAGAGGGTACATCGTGACACTGCAGTCGCCCCTCTCCATTCGTACGAAATTGTTACTAGGACAGGAGACGGATGGAATTGCAGCTCTTGAAAGCTAACAGGCAGTTTCACACGACTGAGATAAGTGGTGATCCAGTGTCACGATGCATTCTCTATACTTTAGGATTTCTCCTATCTCTAAACATCAATCCAGTGTGATATTTTACTCCTTTTAAAGACCCTTGGATGCTATTTCCTCCCCACAGTGTAGTCGATATTCGCTTCTTCATCCACAGTTTTTATGGCCCCTTTATAACAAACGAATAATGCTCTACAATTTTGCAATCGGCATTTCTGCTCTATATTTTCGGAGTTCGGTGAGCTAAGTTCGCGTATTCGGCCATACAGATGCTGAAGTCTTGCTGATGGGATCAGCCTTAACCCAGTCCTGTTGGTTCTATGTCGTCTGTGAAGCGGCTTGTGCCTTACTCTGCCTGTTTTTGTAGGACAGCGTTTCTGCCTCAGGTGAATATGCACTGCTGGATGAAGGTCCCCCTCCCAAATCTCTTCCACAAATCTGCGTCTTGAGCCAATCACCTCCATGTCGTTCCAGTATGTTTGTGAATTTCATCCACCCATCCTCCACATGGTCTTCTTCTTGGTCCTTTTCTCCACTTGGTATTCAGCTTAATATTTCAGTTGCACAACTCTGGTCAGTTTTCTTTAAGCACAGTATCCACTTCACTGTCATTTCAGGGATTTTTCTCTGATCAGTTTGTCTTCCATTTTTGTCGTTCAGCTGATCCACGAGTTCTTCTTATCCTTCGTGGTTAGTTACACCAAGCATGAATCTCTCCACGCTTCTTTCAGTTGTCTACAGTCTTTGCACGTCTTTTTTAGTTAAGGTCTATGACTCCGCTCTGTATCTAAGCACTGGAAGGATGCACTGATTAAACATTTTTCTTTTAAGACATAATGGCATATTGCTCTTGAAAATTGTACTGTTTCTTCTAAACGTTTTCAAACCAAATTTTATATGACAATTAATTTCTTTTTCGATGTGACCCTTACTTGTCACCTGTTGTCCAAGGTTAATTAATGTAGGCGTTGGTTATTTTTAGATTTGCTCCACCAACCTCCAAATCTTCAGTTCTTTTAAAAGCAGAGTACATCAATTTTGTTTTCTGAAAGTTCCTTTGTAAGCTACTTCTTTACTCTAGACTGCAGGTTTCGTTGTGAACAAAACGCAGGTGGGTTAAATAATATATATAGTACTTCTTTATTTTCAGTTTCTCTAGATCCATTCGACAATTATACTGTTTTATCAAGTAAAACTTTAATTAAATGTTTTAATTCATGTATTTCTTACCTTTATGAAAAGAATGAAGGTGTGTGTGGAAAGAACGATGGGGAGAAAAAATAAACTTTTAGGAAACAAAACTGATATACATTGTTTTTACAAGAAAGAAGATTTATCGATTAAGGGGGGAGAGGGGAGATAACTGATACCTTTGGCCACAGATATCAAGCGAGGGCCGCATTGGTGAAAAAATTAATCGACGTGCAAAATTTGGTTGGAGAGTATTTGGAAGAAAAAGTACAATTTTCAAGATAGTGCAGCATTATATCTAAGAAGAAAAGTGTTTAATCAGTGCAACCTCCCAGTTTTTATGTGTGAAGCACAGACATGAACTTTAACTAAGAAGGACATGCGGAAGATGAAGACAACTGAAAGAACCCGGAAGAATTGGAAGAGGAACTTCGTAGTTCAGGAAAATGACAAGAGGGAAAGACCTCTTGATCAAAGTAAAATCCCTGAAATGGCAATGGGCTGGACATATTGCTAGAAGAATGAACTACTGATGGACAACGGAAGTATTAGACTGAACACCAAAGGACAGTAAAAGACTCAGAATGACCACCTTTGGGATGGGTGGACGAATTTCGAAAGCATGCCTGAGAGTAATATGGAAGAGACTGACTCAAGACAGACAGTTGTGAAAGAAACTAGGGAGAGACCTTCATCTAGCAGTGGATTGATAATAGTTGACAATGATCAGATCAGATCATATGTAGAGGAAATTGATAACGAGGAACAGTACACCAATTAAGTAGTAAATGGTAACACTGTACTAGTGATCCGATTTATTGGCGTAGAAAGTAGACACATTAGCGTTTCCAAGCTTTCGCACATCAACCGGATGGCTTTTTCAAGGAAGTTAGACAGAAACTACTTCCTACGCCAATAAATCGGATCACTAGTACAGTGTTACTATTTACTACATGTAGAGGTTTTTATGAACGGAGTGTCTAACACCAGGGCTTAAACAACCCTTAGAAATAGGAAGCTAGGAGATTCGGGTTAGAGTGCCCGATACGAAAGTGACACGGGAGCGAGGTAGAAAGGGGGAGGAAGACGCCCTTATTTATTACCGAGGAGTCAGTACCCGGGGTCCGACGGCTTAACGTGCCCATCTGACACACGGCTGATATTTAGTGGCTAGAGCATTCGTACCTGCCTGGGATCGAACCTAAGGTTTTCTCCGTGGCAGTCATGAACATTGACTACTAGGTCGCCCGCGGCCCATGTTGACAATGATGATGATGATGTACATATATTGAGATGCGTTTTTTTTTTTTTAATTTAATCAACTTTATTTGGAATTAAATATAGTTTGAGGGGCAACTTGCATCGGATTTTACTATGTATGTGACGAACAGTTTTAGTTATTATAAGATTTCATGTAACGTTTGATTATTACCATATGTTTGATATGTTATATGTGTTACATTATTACCATATTTGATATGTTAACAGTATTACCATATTTGATGTGTTAACAGTATTACCATATGTTTGATTATTATTACCATATTTTGCCTCCTTGATTTTGGGATGAAGGACTTACAACCTAAAATATGATGACATCCTTGTTGTTATGTTTGAATGCCTTCATTTTCACATACCTAAGATATACCTAACTAACGAACTAACTACAAAATCCCTAACCTTAAGCCTCTATTCTTACATTCTTATTTTTTTTTCGCTCTCCGGACCCAGGAGAAAGAGTGTCATCATTTTTTTGCAATTATATGCAAAAAGTCAAAATGAAAAACGAATGTACTGTTTCACAAGAACAAAACTATCGCCAAAATAAAAAAAATACATATATCTTAGCTTTCGAATGTGATAGTAATAAAAAAAGACTTTATTCTACTCTTTGACTTTCTCCGCCCTTATGCTTATACAAATCCCTCGACGAGGGCCTTTGAAGCATATGGTCCGCCGGTTCTCATATTATTTTGCTCGACTTTACTCTGTTGGCCTCCCTTGTGATGATGCAAGCGGAAGCAACCAGGGTTCCATATTTTGCGAGCACAATGTCACGTGAAAATAGTTCCTTCAGGCATGCAAAGGAATTACAACATAACTCTAATATATAAATATATATTCATTTTTTTTCATGCTCTCATTGTTGAGCGTCAGAGTTCTCCACGTCCTCCACGTCGGAGTAAAAGTTTTTACGCTTTCCTGATTTTTTTTTCTTTGCTTTGTTTTCCTTACGGTTTGGGAGTAGCTACGCGTCACCTTCATATTGCCTTTTTTAATTATTTCCTGTAGTCCTTCCCGAAGGATTTAAGAGGCGGAAAAATGTCTGAAACAATTAGGACGCTGCGGTGTGACGGAAGTTTTTTAATATTTCTTAGTCTTCCACACTGCAAGCATCTTTTTTTTTTCTTATATAACAGTAGCTCGCATCTTTCTTTACTTTTTTTGCTCTTTCCTTGTCTGTCTTGGAAATTTAACAAATTAACAATGGAAATTAGAAAAGGTGGGACAAAATACCGTACTTTGAGATGAGAAGACGGTTCTGCATTTTTCTCTCCCTCCCCACTCCTTCCGAATCTTTAAGGTTTTAATATCTTCTTGCTCTGAAAAGTAAATTTAATTACCTTTTGTCCACCGCTGCCAGAATAAAAGCGCATTTTTCGCCTTTCCTTGAAATGAGAACTTTTGCCTTTAATATGAGGAGAAGAAAAAAGTCACTTTCGTCTGTTTACATGGTTCCTAAGTTGGCTTTCCGAAAGCAAATTTCATTTTGCCTTGGCTTGTATCAACATTCTCAAATTAGTGCTACGAAGTGTAGAAACAGCCCTCAACTGTGGAACAAATTGCTCTCGAGAAAATTTTCATAATCATATTTGTTGCGCAGGAAATGGCAAAAATGTTTAGGCAAAGGGTTTTCTTGTACTCTTAATGTTTGTTGACAATGTGAAGTGTACTGTATACGTTACTATACTTTTCTTTTGCCGGTTTTTTTTTTTTAATTTTTTGCCCTAAACCATGTTTAAACGGAATATGCAAGACACTCTTTAATTTTTGAGAGGAGTAAATCAACTAGCTCGTGGAATGATGCTTCAGGCATTAATAAAATGTTGCACATGCGCAATCGTAACAACCATGAGAAAGAACATCGCTGCTAGAAATTGCAAATGCATACATAAAACAAATTCCAAAACAGAAACGTTGTCATTACAAAGGGCATTTTTTTAAAGCGTTGAAGGAGAGAAGGCTTTCGTTCCGAAGATGAAGGATATGATAAAATCTAAAATTTCAAACTAAGGGTTCCCAAACTTTCTTCTTTTGAGGCCTACTTTCGAATTTGTAATATAAGTTGCGGACCACCCATACGTTCGGATACAACCTAACAGTTTGCCGCCCCGGTGGCGCAGTGGTCTAAGCGATGGCTTCTGATCATTTGTCCAGAAGGGGTTCGAATCCCGGTGAGTCATGGATGTTGCGTTTGACTGACTTACGGCACTGGCTCTCTCCCTTCCTGGAACCAATGACCCTAAATTAAAGACTGGCAACTGCTTATAGCCCATTGAGTTGCTCGCGGCAATCGTTAAACCTCCAATAAAAAAAAAAAAGAAAACCTAACAGTTTGAATTAGTGTTAATAAAGTTTATTTCAGTTTAGAACCATTTAAAATTCAGAATTTTAATTTTAATTTAAAATTCAGTACCACAGTCGGTAGAACAAGCGAGTTTTAGTTCTGGTTACTCTACAATAGACAATCTACATACAATTAACAAATTAGTAGAAAAAACAAATGAATATCAGAAAGAAGTTCACTTAGTTTTTGTAGACAATATCAAACCTTTTGATTCTATATATCAAAAGGAAACGAGTTCTTCAATAAAAAGGCAAACATTGGAAGGAAAATAGGTCAGTTTAATAAATAAAATATATAGCAAGGCTACAGCAACAATAAAGTTGGAGAGCATGGGCTCGGTTTTCGAAGTGGAGAGAGGGGTTAGACAAGGATCCCCACTATCTCCAAAATGATTTAACTTTGTATTGAAATATATTTTTAGAAATTTAAACTGGAATGAAAAAGGATTAAACATAAATGGAAGGTACCAAAATTACTAAAGATTTACTAATGAGATAGTCATCATTACAACTAGCAATAAAAAAACTGATTGAACCACAACTAGAAAACTTCTTTACAACTTTTTTTTATTGCTATTACAACTAGCATAAAAAAATGACGGAACCTATAACATAGGGGTACGTCAACTGTCCTTCGCTGAATACTTTAAGGACATATAACTAGTAAGATAGTGCCATGAATTACTGTATAAAATTTACTCTTGATAGATATAATAGATTTTGTCTTAAGAGGTCCACAGGCTGATACATAAACATCGTACACTCACTTGTACAATAATTAAGGTACCTGGTTCCTTACGGTAACACATATCAAATTTTCTGGTGCACAAAATGGGTGAGAGGAAAAGAAATATACGGTGCCTCAGAAACCAAAATTTTGAACAATTCGCGAAGTTTAGGGTTTTCGCCGTAATTTCACGGAAAAGGTTGTGTTAGAAATATGCTTCGTGAATTTACAAAAGAAATCACGGGAAAATGGTTGGTGGAAATTTCAGATTTTTTTTTTTTTTTTACAGTGTAAAAATAGAAAGTTGGGATTAAATTAATATGTAATTTATATATTTAAAATGGGGTATGAAAGCAGAGTACACACTCTTGATAAGCTTTAAAGTCAATGAGAACATTATAAACGGTTTTCCAATAATTTTTTCTTTTTATTCATTTTCATACACTTCTTTAGTTTACAGAAACATAAATTAATTTTTTGTTTGTTGCACTGCATGTCAAATGACGCGTCTGATGAAAGGTTTTTAAAGAGTTAACGCCGAAAAAAACCAAAAAAAAAAAAAACCCCCAATTTTTTTTACACTGCCCATGCGTAGGCGCCCATACGTCAAGAGGGGGCACTTGCCCTCCTCTGGGAATCTGACTACGCCATTTCTTTTCTGAGAAGATACTACAAAGATTTTCGTGATAATACTTATTCTGATTGCTGCGTTTTCTGTTGAACTACTGGATGCGTGTATATGCAGTAAAAATAGGAATAACTCATGAAAGAAATATGGGATTACGCCATATAATTCAAAATTTTGAAGATGACAATCCGATTTTTGGCGTAAATGGTACAAGGATGGCAAGTCAGATAATATCCGAAAACTTTACAATTTTTCATCGTCCTGGAGCGGAACTCAAACCCGCGTCTCCAGAAAGCATAATATCCGAAAACTTGAAAATTTTCATCGTCCTGAAGCAGGACGATGAAAATACCCGGACGCTTTCTGGGAGACGCGGGTTCGAGTCTCGCTCCAGGACGATGAATTTTTTTAAGTTTTCGGATATTATCTGACTTACCATCCTTGTCACATTTACGCTAAAAATCGGATTGCCATCTTCAAAAATTTGTATAGGAATAACTGTTGGGAATTTACAGTTGAAAGCAATAATACTGAATTTTTGAATTGAATGTGGATGAACAGCGTATATACAACGCACAGTACGGAAAAGCATGAAAGGTGAAGGTATGAAAAATGCTATTATCCTTGGCAGCAGCCACTCACTGTTGAACGAAGGTCTTCCAAAATTTCTCGCTGGGTTTTTTTCTTTTTTTTTCTCCTTGATGAAAAACTGAGTGATCAATGGAGATTCGTGGCACATGAGACACAAGTGGCCAAAAGGCGCAAGACGGAAATGAAATTTTCTTATTGTCCCGACCAGCTGACTAATTTCATTTGCTATCCGTTTCATGTAGTTTTTTGGGTCATCTGGTTTTCAATTAAATGGTTTTCCTTGTGGGAGTATGTGTGTAGTACTGTATAAAGGGTTAGATAAGTGAAGAAATAAAAGAAAATTGCATATGGTATTCATGTATGCTATTCGTAAGTACATTTTGTTTTTTCTTTCTTATAAAAACTAAGCTATGGGTGCCCATGTGAAGTTGGACGAAGAATGACGAAACTCCAGGAACTAACCGGTTACACATCGTCCCGTTTTTCGCCATAAACTGTCTCAACTTGAAGCGAGGTGAACCTGAACGGAATATACGATACACTCCATTACTTGCATAATAGAGAACATTTGACGATTTTATCGATTAAATATACTTAGGTACAGCTGGATTAGTTAGTCAATTTTACACTTTTTAGCTTTTCGTGTAACTTTCCCTTCTACGATCCCGTCCGCAGACCACCAGGTTCAACGCCACCAGAGACGTCGCCAACGGAATGAGAGGGCCCACACACTTCAAGATGGGCTATTTTTTAATTTTTTTAAATTTAAAATATAATATGAATTTTGAGAAGCAACGATGAGTCTGGTAGTTTTCGTCGTTTAGCACTACGTACACTGGCGTGCAAAAATTAAGGACGAGACGGTTTATCGAATGTAACGTCGTGCATAAGTGCTCCACATCGACTCAAATCATACCATAAGATCCCCAAGATGTAAGAATATGGGACAAGTGAGCAAAACCGTCCAAACAAGGAATCCAAAGGATACAAAGGCACTTTATTGAAAAGGTAGCTTCGTGCACAACTGGGCAGAAGACAGAAACGTCCATGTGACAGGCGGCTGCCAAGAAAAATCCAGTCTTTAGTAGGGGATATGATCACCCCTGACTGAGGTTTTACAACGTCTGTCCATGCAGAGGACGATGTTGTAAAGGAACTATTGAGGCATTGCGGCCCGTTCCTCTTGTAGCGCCAATTGCAGCTGCGGAATCGTTGCTGGCGGCTGGTGACGTGCTGCCAAGCGTCTCCCGAGAAGGTCCCACACGTTTTCGATTGGATTTAGGTCCGGGGACCTTGCGGGTCAATCCATGCGTTGAATATCTTCACTCTCCAACAGCTCTGCGACAGCCACTGTACGATGAGGTGTACCGTTTTCGTCCATGAAGAGGAACTCAGGACCCACAGCACCTCTAAACAGACGCACGTGAGGCAGGAGAACCTTGGTACAATAGCGGACACCAGTGACTGAACCTCCATGGAAGATGTGGAGGTCAGTACGGCTAACAAGCATGGTACCGCCCCAAACGAGAACTCCGCCACTTCCAAACCGGTCCCTTTCGATGATGTTGGAGGTGTGATTGAGTGTTTCCTGCTCTGTCGAGATGTGTATACGTCCAGAATCGCTCGTCAGACTAAATCGGCTCTCATCCGTAAAGAGAACTCGACCCCATTGCTGATGTGTCCAGTTCTTGTGTTCCTGGCACCACAGATACCGCCGTCTCCGATGAGCAGGCGTTAATGGCACACACCGCACTGGTCGTCGTGAAAATAGACCACCTTTGTGCAGCCTCCTGGCTACGGTAAAACGCAATAACGGGCGTCCAGTTGTCTGTTGCATGTGCCTTGCGGTTTCTCCCGCTGTCTGCCGTCTGTCTCTTCTCGCCTGTACGACAATATACCAGTCGTCCGCCGACGTCGTTGCTCGTGGACGACCACTGCTAAACTCTCGGACAGCTGTTATTGTCGTTTGAAATGCTCTCCAAGCTCGTGAAACGATGCTGTGAGCGATCCAGAACTCCTCGACCACACTAGTCACATTTCGACCTTCTTCCAACTTCCGAATGACGCGACTTCGGGTTAAGTCATCGAGATGTCGTCTACTGGATTGCCTGTTGGGCATATCACACAGTGACAGCAACTCGACGTCGTTCAAACCGATGTACACCGTGCAATAGCTTTCACCGAATTGCTGAGCGTACACCGCCCGTGTGCTTTATACCCTTCCGACACTCCCCCCCCCTGCGTCATGCTGCATATATGTGCATGCCCTTCCATACCGGAACCTAGTCTATCTCCTGAGTGGTCTTTCGGTCCGTTCTATCTGCTCGTTCCGCTGTTATGCTAATTTCTCCTCTTCGTCCTTAATTTTTGCACACCAGTGTATTTTTGCCCTGGAAGTGCGTTGTTCATTTTTCCGTAGAAAGTTATCCTAATAGTGTCCTCAGGTCCAGGAAATTTTCATTGTTTTCCACTCTTCCAAATCCTTAGTTTACGCCTTCTTGCGTTAGTTTGTTCAGGGCCAAATGGGGAGGCTGCATAGGAGTTCACTGAGGGAGGCCATTCCCAATTGCTCTGCTGATTGCGTGCACTACTAAGTAGGGATTTCCAACCAGTACAGAGCCCAAGCCCGAAGTCGAGCCTGGGTCAGAACGAGGCTCGTGCTGCATAATATTTATTGGAGTTCGGGCTCGGGCTCTGAGAGATGGAGGGAATTTTTTTTTTTTTAAATGTGGTTTTCTATGATTTAGCACACGAGAGGTTTTTTACACTTTCTAGTTGTTAAATAGAATTATTCGGCAACTGGGTCTAGATCGGGAGTGAGAACTCGGCAGGGTTTTTTATTCAGGGCTCGAGTAACAAATACCATAGGCCATGAATTATTGGATTTCTGTGCGGAGGAAAAGTTTCTCTAAGAACTACAGGTAGTAGGTAGCAAGCTGACAAAAATTTTCTTCCTACCTCAACGGGGCAGCACCCTGATAATTCTTTTGAGCAAAGTACGACGTAGATTGTTGTGCCTTCCTATTTTACCTGATACCCCCCCCCCCCCCCGAAACGTTTCAGGAAGAAATGAAGGGTCAAAGAAACTATAGAAACAGGTTAACATCTCTTCCCCACTCCACAGTTGAGAAACACATCGGTTAATTGCACGGGGAGGAAAGAGTGGAAGTCTGGGAGAGCAGATTTTTCTTAATGCCTCAATAGGTTAATCATAGTTTTCGAGCTCATTCGGGCCCGGGCTCTCTCTTGAAATATAAAATGCGGGCTCGGGCTGACATACTTCGGGTTCGAACGGGCTTGGGCTGACATACTTCGGGTTCGGACGGGCTTGGGCTGACATACTTCGGGTTCGAACGGGCTTGGGCTGACATATTTCCGGTTTGGACGGACCTGGGCTGACATACTTCGGGTTTGGACGGACTTGGGCTGACATACTTCGGGTTTGGACGGACCTGGGCTGACATACTTCGGGTTCGAACGGGCTTGGGCTGACATATTTCCGGTTTGGACGGACCTGGGCTGACATACTTCGGGTTTGGACGGACTTGGGCTGACATACTTCGGGTATGGACGGACTTGGGTGACATACTTCGGGTTTGGACGGACTTGGGCTGACATACTTCGGGTTTGGACGGACTTGGGCTGACATACTTCGGGTTCGGACGGGCTTGGGCTGACATACTTCGGGTTCGGACGGGCTTGGGCTGACATACTTCGGGTTCGAACGGGCTTGGGCTGACATATTTCGGGTTTGGACGGACCTGGGCTGACATACTTCGGGTTCGGACGCGCTTGGGCTGACATACTTCGGGTTCGGACGGGCTTGGGCTGACATACTTCGGGTTCGAACGGGCTTGGGCTGACATATTTCCGGTTTGGACGGACCTGGGCTGACATACTTCGGGTTTGGACGGACTTGGGCTGACATACTTCGGGTATGGACGGACTTGGGCTGACATACTTCGGGTTTGGACGGGCTTGGGCTGACATACTACGGGTTCGGACGGGCTTGGGCTGACATACTTCGGGTTCGGACGGACCTGGGCTGACATATTTCGGGTTTGGACGGACCTGGGCTGACATAATTCGGGTTTGGACGGACTTGGGCTGACATACTTCGGGTTTGGACGGACTTGGGCTGACATACTTCGGGTTCGGACGGGCTTGGGCTGACATACTTCGGGTTCGGACGGGCTTGGGCTGACATACTTCGGGTTTGGACGGGCTTGGGCTGACATACTTCGGGTTCGGACGGGCTTGGGCTGACATACTTCGGGTTTGGACGTACTTGGGCTCTTAAAATTGAGCCCGAACTTAGCTCTGATTCCAACACAGAAAGTGGTGTCTACAGCTGTACCAGCACTCTAAAGTCCGACCCGGACCAGTTAGGGAGAAAGTTGGCTGATGAATGCTTTGAAAGAGATGAGGGCAAGACAAAGTTGCTGGCATTGAAGAAAAGGAGTTCAGGAGGAAGAAGGTATTGTATCTGCGTGTCTTTATTTCCCTTCCACCTAACCTACGAAAGCCCTTGCTTTCAGACTCTTCTCTTCGGCATTAAATTTTCTTTTAATCATTACGCACATGCTGCTACTACTAGTGCTGATGTCAGTGTAACATGTTTGTTATACAAGTACGTAAATCTTTAGATTTTACTAATTTTATTAAAAATGGATAAGCTATTTCTAAAAGTAGCTATTTCTATTTATGGATGTTTTATCGATTTTAAAAATTCGGTTAATTTCATTTTGTAACCGGTTGTATTCCCTATGAACAACCTCGCTCACATCGCGTATTTTAAATTATGCGCAGTCTTTCCCTTAGTGGTGCAAGCGTTCCCCCCCCCCCCCCCAGAATGTTTTAATTTTCTAAAGACCTGTTTTGAAATATCTTTTTCCTATTAGAAAGGATTTAAAAAACATGCTCATTACAACCGAAAATTTGTTACCCTCGTTCTTTTTTCTCGCTGTTGTAATTTCCATAGTGAGCTATGTGTATTGTAACGTATCCTGGGTTGTGTAACCAATTTATATTAAAAAAAAACTTATACTTTTCTAGACGTCCTTTTTTTTTTAATAATTTCGCTTTTGAACATTTCGACATATTGAATCGAAGTAGCTCGACGTTGCGGGAAAACAGCGCTCAAGAAAAGTCGTGAAAATATGAAGTTAATGTTTTTAAAGTTTTCAGTCATCGATTAATTTTGATAAATCGGGCTGTAGTAACAGAAATATCCCATGAACTGCAAAAATAATTTAACGTTAGTTAGCGGGAAAATTTTGCAACAATAAAGGGGTAAAATTTTGTCCATGGCTACAGCTATCCGACGAAATAAGAATTTCTAAGTATGACTGGTATACATCCACACAGATATTGTGCGGATTTATACTATCAGAAATGTATTTGATGACACAATATTTTCTACAAGTCGTCATAAGCAGGTAAATACAGTATTTACTTATGATGAAAAATGGAAGAGTTTTCATCAAGAGTTCGTTTGGAAGTATATGAATGATCTTGGCCACGGCCGTGAAAAAATAACACATACCGTTACGTACGGCTGTAGCAAGCTTTTGTTATCTGGGAAGGCAAGATTTGAAATTGCGCGCTTTCGAAACTTAAATTACCCACTTCCACTCATACAACAGGCATCTTTTACTTTCTCATACCTCCATTATAGAAAAGCACTACACACTGAAATGCCAAAGGTTATGGGATGCATACCTAGTATGGTGTATGACCTCCTCCATCCCGGCGAAGTGACGAGGTATCGATTCCGCAAGTGGTCGAAAGACTTCTGGTGAGATGTTGAGCAATGTTGTCTGAATAGCCGCCTACAGTTCCCTGGTATTTGTAGGTGCAGGATCTTGGGTGCGAACGGACCTTTCTATCACGTCCCATAAGTGCTCTATTGGGTTCATGTAGGGCGAACGTTGTGACGACCATTCGTCGGAACTGTCCAGAATGCTCCTCGTACCAATTTTGGACAATTTGTGCCTGAGACATGGTGCAGTGTCCGCCTGGAAAATATCATTGTTTCTGGGGTGTATGTGAAGTCTACGAAGGGCTGCATATGGTTACCAGTAAAGTAACATAGCCATTACCGGTTAATGACGTGCTTACGAGGACCAAAGGATCCAAACCACGCCCCGTAAGGACACCTCACACATGTATGGAAGCACCACCAGCTTGCATAGTGTCTTTTTGATATCTTGGGTACTTGGCCTGATGGGGTCTGCGCCACCCCAAACCCTACCATCAGCTCGTAACAACTGGTAGCTGACCTAATCGAACCACGCCATATGTTGGAAGTCTTCCTGGGTCCAAATACCGTGTTCACGACTCCAGGTAAGGCTGTATCCGATGTCATGGTGTTGGCAAAGGAACTTTGGTGGCTCATCTGCTCCCATACCCTATGGAAGCTAAATTACGCTGCACTGAGCTAATGGATATGTCTCTGGTACCTCCTGCATTGCATGTGGATGTTATCTGAGCCAGTGTCGTTTGTCTGTTAGCATGGACAATCCTGGTTAGACGCCGTTGGTCACGGTCATTTAGCAGTGGGTGGTAATGCCTTCCATGAGGTATTCTCGGTACACACTGTGGATCGAGGAATGTTGAATGTTCGCACAACTTCGGAAATTGAATGTCCCATCTGTCTGGCTCCCACTACCATGCCTTGTTCAAACTCCGATAATTCACGTCGACTTGCCATAATCCTACTAGCGGTTGTTAAACCTGATTCACGAGATTATACCTCGTAACTGATAACAACCGTGGTGTGCGTCGAAGCCTTTATACGACGTCAGCGCCAGTTAAAAATTTGCATACTGCTACCCCATGACTTTTGGCATTTAAATGTAATTCTTCACAAATTGCACTTCGAGTTTTTGTCATAATTTTACTTAAATGTTTTACAATGTTACATTGCGTTTGCGTTTTATAAGTAAAATGTCGAAGTTATGTGAACTCCAACATCATAGTGCTCCACAGGAATGACGAATCAGAAACGAACCAGCGGAGAACGAATCACATAACAGTAGGATGATGCTTTCTGGGTAGGTCTTGGAAAATTCGTTCAACGTTGAATGCTGAGAGTGGCATCCTGAGACAGAGCACAATTCGCTTTTTCATCCCTTACGGGGTATTTGGAAAGGTCATGGAGGTCAGGCATATCAGCATATGGTTTTATATGCTTCTCTCCGCTGCATCAACGAATTCTTTTCATTCGTACGAGGGATCTACACCTTACAGAGTAAGTTACCCTCTACCCTACTTAGCTGCATGGAACACTATATGCAGCTAACTAACCTTTATAAAGAAACTGCTGAAGCGTATAAGTTGCAATTTTTAGTAAATTTATTTACACGTTGTGCATTTCTATGTTTAGGCCGCTCAGGGCAATTAAGCACCTGGTAGGACCATTTTGGGAAGGTAATCGCCCGCCCTGTCACTCCAGTAGCTACGGCTTTGCCATTGCGATTTTGTTTTATATTCAACTTCAAGAAATGGAATATTGAGCAAGATTAAAAAAGACACTTAGTTTTCTTAGCAGGGAAAATTCACAACTAGACAGTGCGTAGGCATTGTTTCATGGTTATGTTTATCAGATAGATGCCAGCAGAATTTTGTCAGTATGATATAAATAAAACATGATTAGAGGCAAATTTACAAATTGTTGACCTTTTATTTGAGGAGGGTTATTGCAGACACAGCTGGGAAATTCGCAGAAAAGTTTGGTTGCTCTTAAAAGATTTTTTAACTTCAGTTGATGAAATATGTCCTACGAAAGGGAAATATTTATGTACGTCACTTACCCAATCAAAGACGCGCCTTGCGTAGCGGGAAATACCGGGTGTCCATAAATGAAGTATACAACTTCAGTATACTATTGAAATAAAAATGCAATAAATAACTTCTAATGCCAAAACACATAGAAACTGTGAAAGATTTTTTTTTTAATGTCAGTAGGTCCCTACGTGTGCTCCGTTCGTTGCTCGCAGGATGTCTAAACATTAGTCCAGTTTCACACACGTACGTTGCAGAATGTCAGGTGCAACAAGGAGGAAGGCTGCAGTAATGCGTTCTTTGAGCTCAGTGATAGATGTAAACTTTTTCTTGTACACAATGTCCTTAATAAAGCCCCAAAGAAAAAGATCGCATGGGGTATATTATCAGGAGAATGAAGGGGGGGGGGGGCAATGCCGTCGGACCCCCACGTCCGATCCAACACCCTGGAAAAGGTTGGTCTAAAGATCTACGTACATCCAAAGACCAGTGCGAAGGCGCTCCATCTTGCTGGTAAATGATGTCTTGAATATCCGGGAGTTGTGGAACTGCGAATTGTTCTAGCATGTCTAGGTACGTTATGCCAGTAACGATTGGTTCAGCAAAGAAAAATGGCTTACATTAGACCCGCCCACACATTAAACTTCGGGCTATCTCTCTCGTGTGCTACAACCACATGGGTATTTTATGTGCCCCAGATTCGGCAGTTATGTTTATTCACTCTGCCAGAAACATGGAATGTCGTCTCATCACTGAAGCAGATCCGTGAAAGGACTGTGGAGTCTTCGTCAATGCAATTAAGCATGTCTGCCGCAAGTGCTTTTCGACGTGGTTTATCATTTGATCTAAATTTTTGCATTTACTGCACTTTATATGCATATAGGTCGACGTAGACGTTTATGCAAAACCTTGTGAACCTTTGCCCGCGGGTATTTATAGTTCACGACTGACGACGCGGACGGACTTCTTCCGGCTCCTTAGATAAGCCTTACGCACGTCTTCCACCTTTTCGTCCGAAATCGAAGGTCTCTCGGTGTTTTTGCCTTTCAAGACACTTCCTGTTGTTTTGAATTTATTTAGCCATTGTTCGATGCTCCTTCGTGTCGGCGGCTGTCTCTTGTACTCCGCTATGAACTTACGCTGAACTGTTGTTAGAGATTTCGAATTCGCAAACCAAAACACACACGCTGCTTTCCTCACTATGGAGCCATATCTGTTGCATTCCGTGTTTGACGAGAATTTTCGTTACACGAGACACCTGGCGCCATCTATCATCTTACTTAAAAAACCTTACGCTTGCCACTTTTCTTGACGTTTAAAGTAAGATTTTTTCTATCGTATTTTTTCAATAGCATACTGAAGTTGTATACTTCATTTATAGACACCATGTACGTACAAATAGTTTGTCACGGTTCCAGTAAAAAGTGAGGTTTTCCAATCCTACTTTTTAAATTCCATATTACTGAATACAAAACTACACGGACCACCAGCAAGTACAAAACCATAAGCTGGTGGTCACAATAATGTGATTCGACAGTTTATATATATATATATCATCATCATCATCATTGTCAACAATTATCAATCCACTCCTGGACGAAGGTCTCTCCAAGCCTCTTCCACAACGGTCTGTCTTGTGCCAGTCTCCTCCATGTTACTCCCACAGACTTTCGAATTTCATCCACCCATCTGCGATGTGGTCTTCTTCTGGGTCTTTTCCTGTCCCTTGGAATCCAATCTAAAATTTCGACTGTCCATCGATGGTCAGTTCTTCTGGCAGTATGTCCAGCCCATTGCCATTTCAGGGATTTTACTGTGATCATGATGTCTTCCACTCTTGTCATTTTTCTGATCCACGAGTTCCTCATCTTATCTCTCCTTGTTATTTATATATATATATACAATAATTTGGCTCGACATTATATATAAACATGGTCGAGTCCCATTGTTGTGACCACCAGGTAATATGTACAGTAACCGCCGTGTGCAGCGCGAACAGCAGCTAGACGGGCTGGGAGTGACCCAATGAGGTACTAGAAGGTGTTCACAGGTATGTGGAGCCATGCTGACTGCGGTGCATCTAACAGCTGCTGGAGGATTCATAGAGCAAAATACACGTTGGAGGTGGTCCCACAGATGCTCAATTGAGTTTACGTCTGGGGAACTACGGGGCCAGGGAAGTACTTTGAAGTTTTCAACGTGCTCTTCCAACAACTCTCGGGTATTTCTAGCTGTGTAACACATAGCATTGTCGTGCCGGAAGATCCCGCCCGCCCCAGAGAAGACAATACCCATGTATGGGTGTACGTGGTCTGCAAGGAATGGTTCATAACGAATTCGGTCCATACTGCCTTCTATACAGGTATGAGTGGGAATGCCACGAAAACATTCCCCAGATCATAAAGCGGCCCCCACGAGCTTGTGTTCTTCCAGCAATGGTTAAAGAGTGTTTGTTCTCCGATGTATTTCGCCTTATACGCTAACGTCCATCCGTTCGATGAAGCAGAAAACGTGACTCATCGAAGAAGGTAATCCTTTGCCAATCAGCGGAGGTCTAATTCTGATACTGCCATGCAAATGTAAGCCTTTTCTGCCGATGCCCTTTCGTTAGCATAGGTGCAGTGACCATCAATCTGCATCGGAGCCCCACACGCAGCAGTGTTCGCTGAACTGTCGTTTTAGCCACACTTCCGGTAGCCCCTGGTAATTTGGCCAGTGAGTTGCTCCATTGTAGCGTGTCGATCGGCCCTCACGCACATTCGCAGCCGACGTTCACCTCTCACATCAATGGCAAGTGGTGCTCCTCAGTTTCCACTTCGCTTATTCGCAATGGTGCCATTTGTTCAATCACGATACACTTTAACCACAGCAGCACGCGAACAGTTCACAAACTGCGCTGTTTCAGAAATACTGTCACCCTAGGCCCGAAAGCCGAAAAACTTCTTTATTTACAAATCTGATAAATCGCTCATTTTATCCATGACAGCAACGAGTGATATGGTTTCAGAATGCAACACCTTATATACCCTCCAAGCCAGCTCACGACACGTGCCATAATTCATTGGCGACCCGCTGCTGAAATCAAAAGTAGGAGGTGGCCACAATAATGTGACTCGACTGTGTGTATATACACTATGTTGGCAAAAGTCCCCAGAAACTCCTTCAAAAGCAAATGAACGGATCCGCTGCGTTGTTAAGATGCGCGGTACAGTTGCAAAAGGTATAAAAACAGGCCTGAAGCTGACCGCGATCATATCACACTGTGAGGTTGAGTGAAAATGTCGCGGCGGGAGAAAAACTGACTTTGAGAAAGAAAAGATTGTTGGGCATTATATCAGTGTATTGTCCGTAAGAGAAACAAAGAGGCTTTTAAACATAACCACGTCAACGGTTTTGGATGTACTGAATAAGTAGAAGACACATGTCGTGACTCAAGCAGCAAAACGTACCGGCAGACCAAAGAAAATCAGTGATAGAAGACATCGAAGCCTCAGGAGAGTCATTATAGCTAATCGACGGTGTACTGCACAAGACCTCAGTGTACAGGTGAGTAAAAATGCCGGAACCTCGTTATGTACTCTACCATTGGCAGAGAACTTCATTCCATGGGCTACCGTGGTCGTGCAGCTGCTCGTAAGCCTTTCATCTCCAACTCGAAACGCTACTCGTCGTTTAGCATGGTGTAAAGAACATTTATCATGCACCGTAGATCAATGGAAACGGGTCCTATGGGCTGATTAATCCAAATACACGATCCATCAGTCTGTTGGCCGGGTGTGGGTATGTTGGCAGCCGGGGAAACGCTATTTACCACAGTGTACTGTTCCTACGGCCAAGTTTGGAGTTGGCAGTGTAATCTTGTGGAGGTTGGTTTTCGTGGTATGGTCCAGGCCCATTGGTTATCGTTGACAAACCTGTTAACCAGCACATCTGCGTCGATATTCTGAACAATTATGCCCTGTCAACTCTGTGGCAAAACTATGGAACCGAGACTTTTTTGTACCAGCAGGATAATGCACCGAGCCGTGAAGCAAGGTTTCGAAATCGCTTTATTATTAATCATCATAAGAAAACATAAGAGGCAGACGTACAGCGTTGGGAGTCTCACTGGGAAATAATACAAACTGTTAAAAAATGATGGTATATACACTGCAATGACAATGGGGATGAATAACAAATGCTGCAAGCAAAGCTTATTGCACAAAAATTGCAGGAGAAGTGACAGAGAGAAACACATCGTGTCACATGACATTGGCTGAGCATGATTTACAGGATAACACAGGCGAAACAATAATACACAGTTAGAGAAAGGACAGCACAAACACCGCCGTGAAGGTAAAACATTACATACATGAGATAAAAACACAGCGTGCACAATTGTGCAAGTTATTTAACGAGGGCAACAAAGCAACATAATACAGGCGGGGTGAAAGTAAGTAATGTACACGAGTAAGCATGAAAATACACTGAGATGGCATTAGCATTCACAATTCAACGGTAGTGTGATTTGCACGAGTCGTAGAGTGGAGGAGGGCCACCAGGGTGCCACGGAACTCAGCAAAGGAGGTGTAGAATGTCCTAGGGTACTGATAGGTGTAGCAGTCCAGAATCAACCGCAAACCATGGAGCGGCCGGCGCCCAGGTAGCATAGAAGGTGGCTTCTCGACAACTGGAAGAAGCCGACTGGTACTCCAGGCGGAGTCGAGAAAGCAATCGATCTTGAAAATGGCACAAAAGGGCTGCGCTGGCCTGGTGTAAAGAGACCGGCGAGTAAACATTTCGGAGTTGTTGAAGGTATACGTAAATAACGTGTTTAACCAGCACGAAAAGATAGGCACATACTGACGGAAGAGGCGTAGGTGGATGAGCCCGCAGAAGAAGATGTCTGTAGGCAGTGAACGGAAGATCTTGAGAACAAGAGCGACTGGCAATCCGGAAAGCCTGGTGGAGGAAAGGCATCAGGATGGGACAGTAAAGGTAGACGTGAGAAACGTCTGCCTCCTGTGCGCAGAAGGAGCAGAGAGGGGAGGAGAGAAGAGACATGCGAAAGAGAAAATACGGAACAGGGAGGCGATTATGCAAAAAGAGCCAGTGGGTGTTAATTTCAAGAGGGGCAGATAAGGGTGAACGGGCAGCGGCCCAGACAAGAGGAAGAGAAGGAGGGGGAACCTCCAGAATAGAAAGCGGTGAAGGGGTGGCAAGGTGCACTAGAAAACGATAAAGAGATTTAGAGGAGAGAGAGGAGAGAGGAAGAACCGAGTTTGTGAGTCGGGGGAAAAACGGCAGCGGAAGAGGGGCAGAAAAGACAGAGACGAGACCGGTGGGGGAGACAAGATCAGGGAAAAGCGAAAGAAGTGCAGTTAGCAGAGAGTCATAGACCAAATGGGCGGATGGGGACTAGAGAATAGCAGGGGGAGGCCAGAGAAAGGGCGCCAGGATAGATCCGAGTTAGTGAGGTCTTGTACAGTTACTACACCTGCTCGGAGCCAAGAGGGGAATGAAAAACAGGGGAGATGGGGGGATGAACAAGGGAGTTGAAGAAGAGGGGTTCAGAAAGAAGCTCTAGAGTTGAAGAGGGAGGGGAGCGAATGAGGGGGAGAGAGCGAAGGTGAGTGAGGGCTTCAGAATATGCAGATGGGAGTTTGGAGGGGGGGGAAAGGACAGCAATCCATGAGAACTAAAGAAAGAAAGGAAAAATGTGGGTTACGCAAGGAGGCAAGAACGTCAGGTACCTGAACTGCGGAAGCCACTGGAGCCGTGAAAAGGTGAATGAAGTTGATCACTCGGCTTGCTTTGTAGCACAGCGGGACATCAGGTAGGCTAGCACGACCATAGGAGGGAGGAGCACAGAGCTTGTGGACGTTAATCCAGGGATGACCCGCGCACATTACTCGAATAAGGCAGCGTGTAACCTCCTGGAGACAGAAAAGCGGGGTCGTAGATGCAATCCAAGAATGCTTGCAGATGGACAGAAGGTATGTCCTGGTGAGATTTGCACGCTGGTAGTAGGACGTACAGAACTGCGCACGACACCAGAATGCAGCTGTGCGGAGGAGGCGAGGATGGAGTTCCGAGCGAGTTGCACTGGATGTAGCTTGTGGTGCGCCTAAGTGCACACCCAGGAAGCGTCGGGTAGTGGATGACCATGTGGCCCCCCATGGAGCATCCAAGCGATTGGACCACGACCCGCAACACAATCCAGTGCTCTTAGACGTATTTAGTTCAGCTGCAGAACATGAAGCATATGCGGAGAACAAACGACGAAGCAGTTGGAACTGTGAGTTGCTACGAATGCAGACGGTGATGTCATCTGCATAAGCAGAGTAAAGGACTGAGTGATGCCGTGAGCTGGCAACTGGTGGTGGAAGTTGTGCTAGGAGAGATGTTTGCAGAGAGCGTAGAAAAGGCTCGACGGCAATCGCAAACAGTTGACCAGAAAGCGGGCAGCCCTGACGAACTCCCCGCTTGAAGGGAACATGTGCTGTGAGAAAAGATGCCGTCTTGACATGGAAAACGGCGTCCCGGTAGAGGGAGAGAAGAACGGAGACAAATTGTGGAGGAAAGCCAAAGTGTAGCAGGGTTTGTGTTAAATAGGCGTGTGAGATATTATCGAAAGCGGAACGGAGGTCTAAGGAAAGAAGAACAAGAGGTTCAGAATGAGTCTTGGCAAGATGAATGAGATCGCGAAGAAGTTGAATATTGGAGGAAAGAGAACGGCCAGGAACAGTATAGGTTTGAGAGTCAGCAAGGATGTGAGGGAGGATAGAGTTTAGTAGACGGGAAAGAAGCTTAGTATAGAGTTTATAATCTTGATTGAGAAGAGAAATGGGGCGCCAATTTCCCAAGTCAAGAGGGTCACCCTTCTTGGGAAATAGGACCACATGTGCGTCCGTGAAACTCCTCGGGAGGGGGGAGCAGTTAAATGCAGCAGAAAAAGCGGAGAGGAGAAAAGGCAACAAAAGAGGCAAGAACGCACGGTAAAAAGGAAAAGAGAGGCCGTCCGGACCCGGAGCGGCATGGGGGTTAAGGGAAGAGAAGGTGTCGGACACCTCCGTAGATGTGGATGAAAGAGACAGGGTGTGAGCAAGATGAGACGGAACTTGAGGCAGGTTATTGAGAAGATGGGGGAGAGCAGAGGGAGAAGAGGGAGGAGTTTCACTGAACTTGGTGGTATAGAACTGAAGAACGTGAGAGCAAATCGCTGCCGAATCGGATGTGATTTCGCCAGAGGGGAGGCGAAGATGACGAAGCGAGGTAGAAGACTTACGTGCAGATTCCATTGATGTTAGAAAATCATAGGTGCATTCCTCCGGATTGAGATGTTTAATGCGCAGACGTAAAAGTGCTTGCTGCGCAAGAGGTTTCAGCAAAGCCTGGAGCTCCGCCTGATATGCTGGAAAAAGCGGATCTGATAATCCAATCAGTGTGAGCATCTGCCTGATCGAGGCGCATCGAGGCGCATCTAACCAGAAGTCTTCATGGTGAAGGAAAGTTGCGTGATCGAGGCGCATCTAAACAGAAGTCTTCATGGTGAAGGAAAGTTGCTTGATATGTAAGAGGAGCTGATGCTTGACACGAAGCCAATACGTCAAGGTACAGGGTGCGGAATGCAACCCTGCGCGACGAGCAGCGAGGAAAGATCGGACAGAGGCACAAAATTCAGGATCAGTGAGGAGATTGGAGTCAAATGTTCACGGACGTACAGTCCGAGGGAGTGACGCCGCAACAAACACTGTGAGGGTGACCGTGCAGTGGTCTGAGGAAGCAGTAGGTTGATGTTGCAACTCGGTAATAGACGCAAGAAGTGGTGTGGAAACGTAAACCCGATCCAAGCGTGCAGTTGATGGAAGCTGACTCCCAGACGAGCGCCACGTGTGTGAGGTCTCTTGTGGATGTAGGCGCCTATAAGCATCGGTGAAGGAGAAATCAGCAACAAGGTCATGGAGTAGTGCGACGAGATCCGTCCGACGCTCTCGTGACGAAGGAGAGCGATCCAGAGCCGGGTCAAGGGTGCAATTGAAGTCTCCACCCAAGAGCACACGATCCGAAGGTGAGACTTTCGAAAGAGCTTTACGGAGTTTGGTGAACAAGATGGATAAATGAATAGAGGTGCATGGAATATACACATTAAAGATGTGAAATCGAGCTCCGCCAACTGTGAAGGAGATTTGCTGGAGTAAATCTCGGCATAAGTTCTGCACTGAGAGTGCAGTGAGGGTGGATCGGAAATGTTGATGTATTCCGATAGCAAGTCCACCATGAGATGAGTAGCGGAAAGCATGATGGAACACATAATCGCTAGCACGCCAGCGAGTAAACAGAGTGGAGGAATGGCAGTTTGTTTCTTGTAGTAGTAACAGATCGGCCCCGAGGGGCGAGAGGTCTTCCATTACAAGAGCATTCGCTAGGGGGCTAGCGAACCCTCTGCAATTAAGGGTCGTGACCTTGAATGGACTGGTCAGTCGTTGGTTGGAGGAGTCGCGGAGCAACTTTCAGGAGTTGTTGTAATCGGTTTACGCAGCCAAGGGTCACGAGTGGTGCAGGGGTTCATGAACAAACCCACGAAGGTACTTAGCAATGCATCCGGCTTGCAGGAGCAGCGCGGGAAGAATGTCTTCGCGCTCTCGGAGGTAGTCATACGTCGACTCTAGGTTCGTGGTGTGGGTGCAAAACTGATAGTAATCTCCAAGATTGAGAGGTTCTGAAGGAGCACCACATTTGGAGAGTACACTTGAAAAGACCTCAAACGAAGGCGGAGACCCATCATCATCAGTGTCCCTTTCAATTTCTGTTGGCGCAGGAGAGGGAGAAATATCTCCTGAAGATTTGGTAGTACGGAACGGTTGCCCATCCGCAGAGGAAGATTTCTTCTTCTTCTTCCTCTTACGTCGGGTACCTGTACGAGTGCCAGAAATTCGTTTTCCAGGGAGCGACGATGCTCGGGAAGCTGACGCAGAGTCAGAGGAGTTATCGGCACCGCCGTCACACTCGGAGACACCAATAGTGAAGACTGGTGGGAAACCAGCGGCGAAGTCTCCCGATGTTGCCACGGGATGAGGAGTAATAGGTGAGGTGAGCACTGGAAATTGAAGGTGGGAGGTGAGATCAGCATCAAAAGACGCTCGTGGACGAGAGGCTGTAGATATACTTTTTGTGTAACTCGGCCCTGGGGCAGTTGGCACATTTGAAGACGGTGCAGGTCGAGAGCAAGATGTAGCAGGAGGCTGCTTAGAGGCGGTAGGCACTGTAGAAGCCGTGGGAGCTGGATACTCGTTGTTGGGGCATCGAGCATGCTGATGCCCAAGTTCTTTACAATTAGCACAGTGTTCTGATGTTAGCATGTCAATTCTGTTGGAGAGCTGCCTACATCGGACGTTTAGGATCCGTGGGAACTTACGTAGGTGCTCCTTTGATGGAAAGATGAGTCGAACACTCCGGCGAAAACTACGAGCATTCTTATTTGCAGGATCCTTGGGCGCAGCTGAATGTGTGATAACAGGACCAACAATCTTACCACACTTACTAAGTGCAGTACATATCATCGCATCCGAGATTTCGGGGGGCACCGGATGCAAGGAGACCTGAACAGGGCGCCTTTCAATCGGTTCAGCTTCCAGGTGGTGGTCTCCCAGGTCAAGACCAAAGTTTAGAAGCGTGTCTGCATGTTCTTTGGATGTGAAATAAACAATCACCGTCCGCGGCCGGCGGGTGAGGTGAGTAATGGCTCCGGCTGGAAGAAAAGCAAGGAGCGTATCACAATAGACTTTCAGCGGTGTATTCGGAAGAGCATCCAGGCACACTCCCAACTCGCGGGTGGAGTGAAGTTCCTGCGCAGCGGGTGAGAAGTGCGGAACGTCCAATTGAAGTGAGTCACCATGTATCTGGACATGGGCATCTGCAAGGGGAAGGCGAATCGATTGCGTCGGTAGGGACGCACCTGAGGTAACGCTAGAATAAGAGCGGAAAGGCAATCCTCCATTGGAAGGCAGAGGTGCAGCGCTGGATGAAGGAGCTGACACAACGCTGGGCAAGGCTACCGAGGGCAGAGAAGCAACGCCCTCAGAGATATCCATTACGTCATCGGTAGCATCAGGAACGAACGGCATAGCCTCACCACCAGGAGGGGTGGTGGAGTCAGAGAGTTGAAGCGTAGAAGAAGAAGAGCAATAGGCATCAGGAGGAGGACGATATTCCCTATCATCAAGGACGGACGCTGATTGGTTTGCTCCGTCAGAGATAAGGATCGACGTAGTAGGAGAAGCTGTGACGAGAGCGGGAATGCTGCTCTTATCAGCAGTCGCCATCGCCGATGGCGAGGCCTAATTTAGTAAAAACGACCAACTGGTCGAGAAAATAAAGTGCTGATAGCTAATTGAAAATAGTACTCACCGACTCGGGAGATGTCTTAAATGAAAGATACAACCTTCGTCTTGAAGGCACGCACAAAAGTTAAACGACAGAGCACACAAAACACACTCAGTAGACGGCGAAACACGGAGCTCAAAACAGACACGACTTACGTCCCATAAAGCAAGGTTTCAAAATCGCTTTATTCTAATTTATCATAAGAAAACATAAGAGGGAGACGTACAGTATTGGGCGTCTCACTGGGAAATAATACAAAACTGTTAAAAACATGATGGTATATACACTGCAATGACAATGGGGATGAATAACAAATGCTGCAAGCAAAGCTTATTGAATAAAAATTGCAGAAGTGACAAAGAGAAACACATCGTGTCACATGACATTGGCTGGGCATGATTTACAGGATAACACAGGCGAAACAATAGTACACAATTAGAAAAAGAACAGCACAAACACCGCCGTGAAGGTAAAACATTACATACATGAGATAAAAACACAGCGTGCACAATTGTGCAAGTTGTTTAACGAGGGCACCAAAGCAACATAATACAGGCGGGGTGAAAGTAAGTAATGTACACGAGTAAGCATGAAAATACACTGAGATGGCATTAGCATTCACAATTCAACGGTAGCGTGGATTGCACGAGTCGTAGAGTGGAGGAGGGCCACCAGGGTGCCACGGAACTCAGCAAAGGAGGTGTAGAATGTCCTAGGGTACTGATAGGTGTAGCAGTCCAGAATCAATCGCAAACCATGGAGCGGCCGGCGCCCAGGTAGCATAGAAGGTGGCTTCTCGACGACTGGAAGAAGCCGACTGGTACTCCAGGCGGAGTCGAGAAAGCAATCGATCTTGAAAATGGCACAAAAGTGCTGCGCTGGCCTGGTGTAAAGAGACCGGCGAGGAAATGCTGCGGAGTTGTTGAAGGTATACGTAAATAACGTGTTTAACCAGCACGAAAAGATAGGCACATACTGAAGGAAGAGTTGTAGGTGGATGAGCCCGCAGAAGAAGATGTCTGTAGGCAGTGAACGGAAGATCTTGAGAACAAGAGCGACTGGCAATCCGGAAAGCCTGGTGGAGGAGAGGCATCAGGATGGGACAGTAAAGGTAGACGTGAGAAACGTCTGCCTCCTGTGCGCAGAAGGAGCAGAGAGGGGAGGAGAGAAGAGACATGCGAAAGAGAAAATACGGAACAGGGAGGCGATTATGCAAAAAGAGCCAGTGGGTATTAATTTCAAGAGGGGCAGATAAGGGTGAGCGGGCAGCGGCCCAGACAAGAGGAAGAGAAGCAGGGGGAACCTCCAGAATAGAAAGCGGTGAAGGGGTGGCAAGGTGCACTAGAAAACGATAAAGAGATTTAGAGGAGAGAGAGGAGAGAGGAAGAACCGAGTTTGTGAGTCGGAGGAAAAACGGCAGCGGAAGAGGGGCAGAAAAGACAGAGACGAGACCGGTGGGGGAGACAAGATCAGGGAAAAGCGAAAGAAGTGCAGTTAGCAGAGAGTCATAGACCAAATGGGCGGATGGGGATGAGAGAATAGCAGGGGGAGGCCAGAGAAAGGGCGCCAGGATAGATCCGAGTTAGTGAGGTCTTGTACAGTTACTACACCTGCTCGGAGCCAAGAGGGGAATGAAAAACAGGGGAGATGGGGGGATGAACAAGGGAGTTGAAGAAGAGGGGTTCAGAAAGAAGCTCTAGAGTTGAAGAGGGAGGGGAGCGAATGAGGGGAAGAGAGCGAAGGTGAATGAGGGCTTCAGAATATGCAGGTGGGAGTTTGGAGGGGGGAAAGGACAGCAATCCATGAGAACTAAAGAAAGAAAGGAAAAATGTGGGTTACGCAAGGAGGCAAGAACGTCACGTACCTGAACTGCGGAAGCCACTGGAGCCGTGAAAAGGTGAATGAAGTTGATCACTCGGCTTGCTTTGTAGCACAGCGGGACATCAGGTAGGCCAGCACCACCATAGGAGGGAGGAGCACAGAGCTTGTGGACGTTAATCCAGTGATGACCCGCCCACATTACTCGAGTAAGGCAGCGTGTAACCTCCTGGAGACAGAAAAGCGGGGTCGTAGATGCAATCCAAGAATGCTTGCAGATGGACAGAAGGTATGTCCTGGTGAGATTTGCACGCTGGTAGTAGGACGTACAGAACTGCGCACGACACCAGAATGCAGCTGTGCGGAGGAGGCGAGGATGGAGTTCCGAGCGAGTTGCACTGGATGTAGCTTGTGGTGCACCTAAGTGCACACCCAGGAAGCGTTGGGTAGTGGATGACCATGTGGCCCCCATGGAGCATCCAAGCGATTGGACCACGACCCGCACCACAATCCAGTGCTCTTAGACGTATTCAGTTCAGCTGCAGAACATGAAGCATATGCGGAGAACAAACGACGAAGCAGTTGGAACTGTGAGTCACTACGAATGCAGACGGTGATGTCATCTGCATAAGCAGAGTAAATGACCGAGTGATGCCGTGAGCTGGCAACTGGTGGTGGAAGTTGTGCTAGAAGAGATGTTTGCAGAGAGCGTAGAAAAGGCTCGACGGCAATCGCAAACAGTTGACCAGAAAGCGGGCAGCCCTGACGAACTCCCCGCTTGAAGGGAACATGTGCTGTGAGAAAAGATGCCGTCTTAACATGGAAAACGGCGTCCCGGTAGAGGGAGAGAAGAACGGAGACAAATTGTGGAGGAAAGCCAAAGTGTAGCAGGGTTTGTGTTAAATAGGCGTGTGAGATATTATCGAAAGCGGAACGGAGGTCTAAGGAAAGGAGAGCAAGAGGTTCAGAATGAGTCTTGGCAAGATGAATGAGATCGCGAAGAAGTTGAACATTGGAGGAAAGAGAACGGCCAGGAACAGTATAGGTTTGAGAGTCAGCAAGGATGTGAGGGAGGATAGAGTTTAGTCGACGGGAAAGAAGCTTAGTATAGAGTTTATAATCTTGATTGAGAAGAGAAATGGGGCGCCAATTTCCCAAGTCAAGAGGGTCACCCTTCTTGGGAAATAGGACCACATGTGCGTCCGTGAAACTCCTCGGGAGGGGGGAGCAGTTAAATGCAGCAGAAAAAGCGGAGAGGAGAAAAGGCAACAAAAGAGGCAAGAACGCACGGTAAAAAGGAAAAGAGAGGCCGTCCGGACCCGGAGCGGCATGGGGGTTAAGGGAAGAGAAGGTGTCGGACACCTCCGTGGATGTGGGTGCAAGAGACAGGGTGTGAGCAAGATGAGACGGAACTTGAGGTAGGTTATTGAGAAGATGGGGGAGAGCAGAGGGAGAAGGGGGAGGAGTTTCACTGAACTTGGTGGTATAGAACTGACGAACGTGAGAGCAAATCGCTGCCGAATCGGATGTGATTTCGCCAGAGGGGAGGCGAAGATGACGAAGCGAGGTAGAAGACTTACGTGCAGATTCCATTTATGTTAGAAAATCATAGGTGCATTCCTCCGGATTGAGATGTTTAATGCGCAGACGTAAAAGTGCTTGCTGCGCAAGAGGTTTCAGCAAAGCCTGGAGCTCCGCCTGATATGCTGGAAAAAGCGGATCTGATAACCCAATCATTGTGAGCATCTGCCTGGCGTGATCGAGGCGCATCTGACTAGAAGTCTTCATGGTGAAGGAAAGTTGCTTGATATGTAAGAGGAGCTGATGCTTGACACGAAGCCAATACGTCAAGGTACAGGGCGCGGAATGCAACCCTGCGCGACGAGCAGCGAGAAAAGAACGGACAGAGGCACAAAATTCAGGATCAGTGAGGAGATTGGAGTCAAATGTCCACGGACGTACAGTCCGAGGGAGTGACGTCGCAACAAACACTGTGAGGGTGACCGTGCAGTGGTCTGAGGAAGCAGTAGGTTGATGTTGCAACTCGGTAATAGACGCAAGAAGCGGTGTGGAAACGTAAACCCGATCCAAGCGTGCAGTTGATGGAAGCTGACTCCCAGGCGAGCGCCACGTGTGTGAGGTCTCTTGTGGATGAAGGCGCCTATAAGCATCGGTGAAGGAGAAATCAGCAACAAGGTCATGGAGTAGTGCGACGAGATCCGTCCGACGCTCTCGTGACGAAGGAGAGCGATCCAGAGCCGGGTCAAGGGTGCAATTGAAGTCTCCACCCAAGAGCACACGATCCGAAGGTGAGACTTTCGAGAGAGCTTTACGGAGTTTGGTGAACAAGATGGATAAATGAATAGAGGTGCATGGAATATACACATTAAAGATGTGAAATCGAGCTCCGCCAACTGTGAAGGAGACTTGCTGGAGTAAATCTCGGCATAAGTTCTGCACTGAGAGTGCAGTGAGGGTGGATCGGAAATGTTGATGTATTCCGATAGCAATTCCACCATGAGATGAGTAGCGGAAAGCATGATGGAACACATAATCGCTAGCACGCCAGCGAGTAAACAGAGTGGAGGAATGGCAGTTTGTTTCTTGTAGTAGTAACAGATCGGCCCCGAGGGGCGAGAGGTCTTCCATTACAAGAGCATTCGCTAGGGGGCTAGCGAACCCTCTGCAATTAAGGGTCGTGACCTTGAATGGACTGGTCAGTCGTTGGTTGGAGGAGTCGCGGAGCAACTTTCAGGAGTTGTTGTAATCGGTTTACGCAGCCAATGGTCCATGAGTGGTGCAGGGGGTCATGAACAAACCCACGAAGGTACTTAGCAATGCATCCGGCTTGCAGGAGCAGCGCGGGAAGAATGTCTTCGCGCTCTCGGAGGTAGTCATACGTCGACACCAGGTTCGTGGTGTGGGTGCAAAACTGATAGTAATCTCCAAGATTGAGAGGTTCTGAAGGAGCACCACATTTGGAGAGAACACTTGAAAAGACCTCAAACGAAGGCGGAGACCCATCATCATCAGTGTCCCTTTCAATTTCTGTTGGCGCAGGAGAGGGAGAGATATCTCCTGAAGATTTGGTAGTACGGAACGGTTGCCCATCCGCAGAGGAAGATTTCTTCTTCTTCCTCTTACGTCGGGTACCTGTACGAGTGCCAGAAATTCGTTTTCCAGGGAGCGACGATGCTCGGGAAGCTGACGCAGAGTCAGAGGAGTTATCGGCACCGCCGTCACACTCGGAGACACCAACAGTGAAGACTGGTGGGAAACCAGCGGCAAAGTCTCCCGATGTTGCCACGGGATGAGGAGTAATAGGTGAGGTGAGCACTGGAAAATGAAGGTGGGAGGTGAGATCAGCATCAAAAGACGCTCGTGGACGAGAGGTTGTAGATGTACTTTTTGTGTAACTCGGCCCTGGGGCAGTTGGCACATTTGAAGACGGTGCAGGTCGAGAGCGAGATATAGCAGGAAGCTGCTTAGAGGCGGTAGGCACTGTAGAAGCCGTGGGAGCTGGATACTGGTTGTTGGGGCATCGAGCACGCTGATGCCCAAGTTCTTTGCAATTAGCACAGTGTTCTGATGTTAGCCTGTCAATTCTGTAGGAGAGCTGCCCACATCGGACGTTTAGGATCCGTGGGAACTTACGGAGATGCTCCTCTGATGGAAAGATGAGTCGAACACTCCGGCGAAAACTACGAACATTCTTATTTGCAGGATCCTTGGGCGCAGCTGAATGTGTGATAACAGGACCAACAATCTTACCACACTTACTAAGTGCAGTACATATCATCGCATCCGAGATTTCGGGGGGCACCGGATGCAAGGAGACCTGAACAGGGCGCCTGGAAATCGGTTCAGCTTCCAGGTGGTGGTCTCCCAGGTCAAGACCAAAGTTTAGAAGCGTGTCTGCATGCTCTTTGGATATGAAATAAACAATCACCGTCCGCGGCCGGCGGGTGAGGTGAGTAATGGCTCCGGCTGGAAGAAAAGCAAGGAGCGTATCACAATAGACTTTCAGCGGTGTATTCGGAAGAGCATCTAGGCACACTCCCAACTCGCGGGTGGAGTGAAGTTCCTGCGCAGCGGGTGAGAAGTGCGGAACGTCCAATTGAAGTGAGTCACCATGTATCTGGACATGGGCATCTGCAAGGGGAAGGCGAGTCGATTGCGTCGGTAGGGACGCACCTGAGGTAACGCTAGAATAAGAGCGGGAAGGCAATCCTCCATTGGAAGGCAGAGGTGCAGCGCTGGATGAAGGAGCTGACACAACGCTGGGCAAGGCTACCGAGGGCAGAGAAGCAACGCCCTCAGAGATATCCATTACGTCATCGGTAGCATCAGGAACGAACGTCATAGCCTCACCACCAGGAGGGGTGGTGGAGTCAGAGAGTTGAAGCGTAGAAGAAGAAGAGCAATAGGCATCAGGAGGAGGACGATATTCCCTATCATCAAGGACGGACGCTGATTGGTTTGCTCCGTCAGAGATAAGGATCGACGTAGTAGGAGAAGCTGTGACGAGAGCGGGAATTCTGCTCTTATCAGCAGTCGCCATCGCCGATGGCGAGGCCTAATTTAGTAAAAACGACCAACTGGTCGAGAAAATAAAGTGCTGATAGCTAATTGAAAATAGTACTCACCGACTTGGGAGATGTCTTAAATGAAAGATACAACCTTCGTCTTGAAGGCACGCACAAAAGTTAAACGACAGAGCACACAAAACACACTCAGTAGACGGCGAAACACGGAGCTCAAAACAGACACGACTTACGTCCCATAAAGCAAGGACTGTTACGGCGTGGTTTGACGACAATTCCGTATCGTGTGTGGACTGGCTAACACAGAGCCCTGATCGTAATCCCATAGAGCACCTGTGTGATGAATTAGAGCACAGCATAAGAAGTTGGGAACCAAGGCCTACAACTAAGCAACAGTTAACGGTAGCATTATGTACTGAATGGAAGCGCATACCTATTGCTGTGTTCCAAAACTTTGTGGGAAGCACGTCTCGAAGGGTCAGTGCATGCATTAAGGCCAAAGGTGGACCGACACCGTACTAATGTATGTCAATAAATACTATGTTGTGTTTCTCTTCTTGGTGTCCGGTGACTTTTGTCAATATAGTGTACATATATGAATTGAACTTGTTGACAGGAGTAAAGAAGTGGGATTAAAAATGAACTTTCAGAAGGCAAAATGGATGTATAATGCTTTTACAAGAAACAAAGATTTATCAATTGATGGGGGAAAGCTGGAGATAACCGATAACTATATTTATCTTGGGCAGTAGATATCAAGTGAGGTCACATTAATGAAGAAATTAATCGGCGTATAAAACTTTGATGGAGATCTTTTGCAATAAACAGTACAATTTTTAAGAGCAGTATGCCATTATGTCTTAAAAGATAAATATTTAATCAATGCATCCTGCCAGTTCTTACATACAGACTAGAGAAGTGGACCTTAACTTAAAAGACATTCAAAGAGTGCAGACAACTAAAAGAAACATGGAAAGATGCATGCTTGGTATAACCAGGAAAGATAAGAAGAGGAACTCGTGGATAAGGAAAATTATAAGAGTAGACGTCATCATGACCAGTGTGAAATCATTTAAATGCCAATGGGCTGGACATATTGCCAGAAGAACGGACCACCGATGAACAACCGAAATTTTAGACTGGACTCCGAGGGACAGAAAAAGACTCAGAAGAAGACCACATGAGAGCTGGATGGATGAAATTTGAAAGCATGGAGGAGACAGGCTCAACACAGGCAGTTGTGGAAGAAACTTGAGGAGACCTTCATCAGCAGTGGATTGATAATGGTTGACAAAGACGATGATATATAAATTGAACTTAAATTGATTATATATATATGTAAATTGAATTTTAAATTAATCAATCACGCACACATATATAAATATGCAGTAGAGCCTACGTCAGTTATATATTTTTCACTTTTATACATAGTATTTCTGCGTTAGTCCCGATATTTTACTATAGTTTCTATCGCCTTTTTTAAAATCAGTTATAGGTAATTAATTTATATACGTTTTGCGATTATACTTCAAAATTTGAATATCAGATTATCAAAGATACATGGTTCTTTGATTCGTTTATGCGCAATATGTGTGTTACAGCTTTGAGAGAATTGAGACAGCGTTGTTATGTTCCATTGGTGTAGCCATAGTTGATCCTTTATCCCGTCAAAGAACGGTTTGTTGTTTAATTTCAGTTTAGATGAAAAATTGGTTATATATATATATATACTGAAAACATCAAGACTGCAAATTTCTTCAATAAATACTGAACAGAAAGACCAAACATTACTGACCACTGGGATAAGAGAGGGATATAGATCAATGGTAAGTCGTTCTCCATGGCTTTGTCAAGGGCCAGGCACGGACAACACCTAACTAGGCTCTACAGAGACCTGAAAGTGTGTGTTTCTGCGAGTCCGTGCCTGGCCCTTGACAAAGCCATGGAGAACGGCTTACCATTGCTCTGTATCCATCTTTTATTCCCGTGGTCAGTAATGTTTGGTCTTGCTGTTCAGTATTTATTTATTGAAGAAATTTGCAGTCTTGATGTTTTCAGTATTTAATTTGATTTTTCTTTAATGCAGCCTTCTTTAGAACTTCAAAAACATTTTTAACTGTTAACTGGTTTGTTTCTATATATATATATAGAGAGAGAGAAATGTGAAACTAATGAGCAAATTTTGAATGAAAGAAAAAATAAAACAAAAATTCGGGAAACGAGAAAAACAACAACAATCAACCTCAAACGATGGAAAATTAACGAACAGAAGAATGCAGGGAAGCATATTAATGACTGATTCACTGTTGGCTTCGTCGACGGCAAGCAATAAGAAAATCACTCATTAATCTACTGAGACCAGAGAATTGTGGGTTTCTGCTATTTTAGTTTGCTATAAGGACAGATTAAATTTAGGGATGAAATTGTCAAATCAAAAGGGATTTCTAAACAAACCCAAACCCAGCAAACTAAAACACGTTGCCCGACCGCACAACAACCAAGATAATCACACTTAGAATAAATAGAAAGGGAGCCGAGCACTCCAAAAAAACAAAACCAGGTAAGAAATTAGTATTAAAAAATCAAGAAAAACTTAACCAATGAAAGGTACGGAAAGGATATCTTTAAGCTTGTCGCAGAAAAAGTGAAACCTTTATCCTGCCAGATAAAAAGAAAACCAGGAAACACCAGAAAAAAATATATATAAAAAAAAAATTAAGACAAAAATAGCAACATTACAATTTTGAAAAAGGAAGGAACCAAGCAACAAACTTAGAAAAAAGAAGCAAAAGTTGTTCAAGGAGCAATTTGCAGTTGCAAATCTTGAGAGTGAACCCAAATAACCAAGTTGCATGTCTCAGAATGGTAAGATAAATTCCCAATACCCACAGCAACAACTTAAAAAAAAAAAAAAGTTTAAAACCAAAGTGCTAGGCTGCAAGTCACAGAGAAGCAAATTATATACCAAGACACACAAGAAAACATTAAAAAATTAAGTTTAGTGCAAATTTATAAAAAACGAAAATTCATTTATTCTTAAAAAAAATAAAATAAAAAACAACCTACATACAATTAAAAGATGAGATTACATGTGAGGTGGTGCTTTGCTATTATAAGTTCACATATTTACAAAATATTGTACTAATAATTTAGCGCACAGGAAGGCTCAGAACCACTAAAAATGAACTTTTGTAAAACCTACAAAGGGACGCAAAATTCTTACTAAAAGTTTCGCGGGAAACTTTAAGCATGGCCAAAGCGAATAATGAACTTTCAAAGAGTGTAAAACAGCTCCCAAAAAAAATTAATTCCTAGAGAAAATAGAGGTTAAATTAGAAGAATGAGCAAACAAAACACAAAAACGACTTACCATGCCTGAGAACTGCATGGTGTAAACTCTCTCCTCCTTTGGGGTGCAAGAAACTAACTACAGGGGCATGCCCATTGTAGCGCCATCTAGCGGACAACTTTAGAACCTTCCTGGGAGGTAACCAGTTAAGTTTCCCTGAGTAAACTTCAAATAGCAGATTTAATGCTCTGAAAAAACCGCTACGAGTTTTCAGTGCAGACCAAATTACTAAAATGCTCTTCCTGGGAGTAGGGAAATTTTTTCTCTGCTCCCAAGAGTTCAAAGAGTACTATATACCCTAATTAGCAGCATTCCGTTCTGTTCGTTAAGTTTCCATCGTTTGAGGCTCGCCTGCTTCGGGTGTTTGGAAAGTGGTGAATGTTTTTCTTCTTCTCGTTCCCCGAACTTCTGTTTTAATTTTTCTTTCATTCAAAATTTGCTCATTAGTTTCACATTTCTATATTATTTGATATTTCTTCCATGCAGCCTCTGGCGCTTTGGAATTTCAAATTTGTTCTTGGTTTTTGCTTATTTTCCTTTACATGATTTTGCTATATATATATATATATATATATATATATATATATATATATATATATATATATATATATATATATGTAAGGTCAGGTGATGCGTAACATCACAGCCTCTCCTTGACAAATGTCAACCCCGCCTTCTCGTGGTGCATCCTGTTCCCACTAAAGGGCCCTGACGACCGCCAATAGCGGTATAACTATACCATCGGGATCAGAGGAAATTCTATCCCACACTCACCAACCCGCTTGGCCAGCGTGGTGAGTTATGGCCAAACCCCTCCAAAATGATTCCACAACTTAAATCTTGGCCCTCAGTCTCCGGCAGCTGGAATGTACCTGGCCAAGGCAGCGGCCAGTGCGACATGAAGGCAGAGGGTGCTAAGAATCCCCGGAGGACCGGACTAGGCTGCCATCTGATGCTGACCTTGGCAACGTACAATGGACGCTCCCTATCTTCTGATTCAAGGCTTCTTGAATTGGAAGAGGAACTACAAAGGATCAAGTGGGACATCGTGGGGCTAAGTGAGGTAAGGAGAAAAGGAGAAGATCTCATCGAACTGAAAAGTGGACATCTCTTCTACTATCGTGGGACAGATACTGGCAGAACTAGTGGTGTTGGATTTATAATAAACAAGAAACTGAAGGATAAAGTGGTAGAAGTTGAAAGTTCCTCTGACAGAGCTGCACGACTCGTTATCCAACTATCGAGAAGATACCAGGCTCAGATTATTCAAACTTATGCACCCACCACAAGTCATCCTGAAGAAGAAATTGAAGAATTTTATGAGGAAATTTGTCATCTAAATAATAAAGGTAAGCAGCACTTGAAGATAATTATGGGAGATTTCAATGCAAAAATAGGGCAACGGCATCAGAATGAAACTTCAGTAGGTAAATTCGGTCACGGCAACAGAAACCAGCGTGGAAATACTCTCGTTGAGTTTGCAGAGGCAGAAGGGTTTTTCATCTTGAACTCCTTCTTCAAGAAAAAGCCACACAGGAAATGGACATGGAGACATCCAAATGGGACGACAAGTGAAATTGATTTTATTATGTGTAACAAAAAATTCGTCATAGAAGACTGCAGTGTGCTAAACAAGTTCAACACAGGTAGTGACCATAGATTGGTGAGATGTAAGATGCACCTCAACACTAAACTTGAACGTGGCAAGCTCATAAGACAAACAAAATCTATCGACATAACCAACCTTAAAAAACACCATAATACCTTCAAGTTGGAACTGAAGAACAGGTTCTCTGCTTTAGAAGGCCTAACATCGGAAGAAGTGGACATCTCTGAAGTTAACAGAAAAGTAACCAAAGCTCTTATGGAAACAGCAACAAAATTAGCTGGGTCTAAGAACAAGTTGCATGTAGATAAATTATCAGGAAAAACGAAAATGTTGATGCAAAAAAGAAGAGAGATGAGGACAACTAAAGAAGATGTGACTTCCAAAGTGGAATATATAGAGCTATGCAAGACAGTACGAAAAAGTATCACTGAAGACTTAAGAAAATTCAACTGTGAACTAGTGAGGAAAGCAATTGAAAACAACCAAAGCCTAAAGATAGCAAAGGGACATCTCAGTAAGGGAAGAAAACAGATTATGGCACTGAGAAAAGAAGATGGTTCTGTAACAAGAAATAGAGGCGAAATTTTGACAAGAGTGAAAGATTTCTACTCCAAATTATATGAAAGGGATGATACATGCACTCCAGACATCATGAAAGATACCAGTACCAGAGTTCCTCCAGTCCTTCCAGCAGAAGTTGCACATGCAATCAAGAACATGAAGCGGGGAAAAGCTCCAGGAGAAGATGGAATTACTGTAGACATCATACAAGAAGCAAGTGGAGAAATCGAAACAGTACTCGCCCAAATTTTCACTCGATGCCTTAATGAAGGAAAGATTCCTGAGGATTGGAACACCGCTACAATGGTCCTGCTACATAAGAAAGGTGACATTGAGGATCTCGGAAACTACAGACCTATCAGCCTCCTATCAGTAGTTTATAAAATCTTCACTAAAGTTCTTTCACACCGCTTGAAGGTAACACTGGACATGGCTCAACCGAGAGAACAAGCTGGATTCAGGAGTGGCTACAGCACAATAGATCATATCCATGTGCTGAAAGAACTAATTGAAAGAGCGAGGGAATATGAACTTCCATTGTGCATGGCTTTTATCGATTATGAAAAAGCCTTTGATTCGGTGAAACCATCAGCAGTTACAATGGCTCTGAAAACCTGCGGTATTGAAGATGCATACATTAATATTATTAATAACATCTATGAAAATGCAAGTGCAAAGATTAGGCTGTTTGAAAATACAACACACATAAAAATTGGAAAGGGAGTGAGACAAGGTGACACCATATCTCCGAAGCTCTTTAATGCCACATTGGAGGGTGTTTTTCAGTCACTGAGCTGGGAAAACAAGGGGATAAAGATTAATGGAGATTATCTAACCCACCTTCGTTTTGCTGATGACGTAGTCATTTTTGCAACTAGCCCATCAGAGCTGCAGAGTATGATCCAGGAACTTGCTGACAAGAGTAAAGAAGTGGGATTAAAAATGAACTTTCAGAAGACAAAAGTGATGTTCAATGCTTTTACAAGAAATGAAGATTTATCGATTGATGGAGAAAAGCTGGAGATAACAGATACGTACGTTTATCTTGGACAGCAGATATCAAGTGAGGGTCACATTGATGAAGAAATTAATCGGCGTACAAAACTTGCCTGGAGAGCTTTTGGAAGAAACAGCATAATTTTCAAGAGCAATATGCCATTATGTCTTAAAAGAAAAGTGTTTGATCAATGCATCCTTCCAGTGCTTACGTATTGTGCAGAG
Source organism: Macrothele yani (assembly GCA_039090855.1). Classification (NCBI taxonomy): domain Eukaryota; kingdom Metazoa; phylum Arthropoda; class Arachnida; order Araneae; family Macrothelidae; genus Macrothele; species Macrothele yani. The sequence continues at coordinate 122,351,766 of CM077025.1, read as the reverse complement.
ACGTGGACCTTAACTAAAAGAGACATACAAAGGCTGCAGACAACTCAAAGAAGCATGGAGAGGTGCATACTTGGTGTAACCAGGAGAGATAAGAAGAGGAACTCGTGGATCCGAAAAATGACAAGAGTGGAAGACATCATGATCAGAGTTAAATCCCTGAAATGGCAATGGGCTGGACATACTGCCAGAAGGACAGATCATCGATGGACAGCCGAAATTTTAGATTGGATTCCAAGGGACAGGAAAAGACCCAGAAGAAGACCACATGGGAGATGGGTGGATGAAATTCGAAAGTATGCAGGGGTGACATGGAGGAGACTGGCACAAGACAGACCGTTGTGGAGGAAACTTGGGGAGACCTTCGTCCAGCAGTGGATTGATAATGGTTGATGATGATGATGATGATGATGATGATGATGATGATGATATTAATTTCCATTATGATTCCACGAAACCATTAGCAGCTACATTGCTTTGAAGTCCTACGGTATTGAAGATGCATACATAGCATTATTATTAACATCTATAAAAATGAAAGTGCAAAGGTTCGGATATCTGAGGATACAGCACAAGTAAAAATTGGAAAGGGTGTGAGACAAGGTGACAACATATCTTCTAAGCTCTTTAATTCTACATTGCAAAATGTCTTTCAATCATGGAACTGGGAAAACAAAGGGATAGAGATTAATGGAGATTATTTAACTCACCTTCGTTTCGCTGATGACGTCGTCATTTTTGCAACTACTCCTTTAGAGCTGAGAGCATTATCCAGGAACTTGCTGACAAGAGTAAAGAAATGGGATCAAAAATGAACTTTCAGGAGATAAAACTGATGTGCAATTTTATGTACGTATCCGTGACCTCGAGATTTTTTATGAAAATCTCGAGGTATCCGATACCTACATTTACTTGGGAAACACTGTCAACACATATCAAGCAAGAGTCACATTGATGAAAAAATTAATTGGCGTATAAAACTTGGATGGAAAGCTTTTGGAAAAAACAGTACAATTTTTAAGAGTAATAAACCGTTAAGTCTTAAAAGCAAAGTGTTTAATCAATGCATTCTTCCACTGTTTTCGTACAGAGCAAAGAAATGGACCTTAACTAAAGAAGACATACAAAGACAACAGAAAATAGGAAGCAGCATTTAGAGATGCATGTTTGGTGAAACCAGGGAAGGTTTAAAGAGGAACTCGTGGATCAGGAAAATGACATGGAAGATATCATGATCAAAGCAAAATTCCTGAAATGGCAACAGGCTGGATATATTGCCAGGAGAACTGACCACCGATGGGCAACCATTTAGACAGGATTCCAAGGGTCAGGAAAAGACCCAAAAGAAGACTACGCGGGAGATGAGTATTTGAAATTCGAAGTCATGCGGGAGTGACATTTAAGGAGACTGGCTTAAGACAGACTGTTGTGGAAGAAATCTCGGTAGACCTTCATCCAGCAGTGGATTGATAATGGTTGAGAATGATTATATATATGCACATACATATGCATATATTAAGAGTGTCAAATGCGATCCTTATCCTCCGTCGAAATGAAATCCTGTCTACGTTACTGTCTGTAGCCTAATAAAACAATACAACAAATCCTCCATTTTTAAATATAGTTAGGTGTGTGAAAAGTTGTGCTGAAAATGAACGAAAGTTATAATAGATCATAGGCATATAGGATATACTTCTGCTAAGAATGAAGGTTTGTAACATTGGCTTGCCGTGTCTCAGTTCGCGCCTACAGGCGCTGGCGAGGTTACGAGTTTTCTTGCGAAAGATCATTCATTCACAGTGGGCTGGAGCGAATGCTTCTTAACGATGCAATCCATCATCTGGAACCTGCTTTAGCTGCACCGAGAGACGAGGTTATGTACACATACCCTGGCAGGAGGATGGCGGCGTCGAGTGATGGCGGTTGCCAAGGGTCTTTGGTAGGTGGGCGCCTTACTGCTGAGGCCGGACAGTTCAAAACGGCTTTGAAAGGGTAACAAGCAAATAAGTTCATTAATAAATCGCTGGTTGGTTCGAAGCAAAATTTCGATATCAAAGCAAAGAGAAATATTAGCTCAGCCAGTTACACTGCGATAACCATCACAAATTGTGTTCTGTGAAAATGCTTTTTTAGAAGGCCTTCAGCAAACTACTCCGATCAGAAGGACTCGTTGTAACCTTATATAGTACTGACTTACGTTGTATCTCTGTAGAAATGTGGAGTGATACGAAATTTGAATGATGCTCCAGGCGTGCCCTTTCGTGGATCGTTGCAAAGCTATACTTACATTTCGAACACAAGTTAGAAAACCGTATTGTGAGGAATTCCGCTACAGAATGTAGACATTGTTCTTTCCTTTAGCTAACCATGAACTTATGAAATGACCAAAATATTTTTTTTTTATCTTATGTACATTCTTAAGTTTGAAGGAAAAAAAGGGCACAGATGTATTTCCAAAGTGTTCACCAGTCAAAGATGTATTTTCAAAGTATTCACGAGTCAGAGATGTAATAACAAAGTATTCAAGAGCCGTTAATTCTGCTTTGAACAGCCATTGATGTATTAGGAAAGTATTGAACAGCCTCAGATGCATTTCCAAGGTATTCAAGAGCGCTATATTATTTCAAAAGTGTTCAAGAGTCATAGATGAACTTCCAAAGTATTCAAGAGTCCTGTATGTATCTCCGAAGTATTCAAGAACTACTGAGATATTTCCAAAGTGTTCAAGAGCCACTGATGTATTTCTATTGCGTCCAAGAGTGATGTATGTATTTTCAAAGTATTAAGAGTAGTTGAGGCGTTTCCGAAGTATTGAAGAGTTGATATTGATATAATAATATTTCCAAAGTATTTAAGGGTCATACACTGCTGGCCACACAAAATGCAACACCAAGAAGAAAGCATCAGATTGGCCTGAAATTCGCAGCATGCGTCACCCGCAAGAGGACATGCAAACGATTAGCATTACAGGGCATATGCAAATCATGTGCGCCCGGCACGCCATCGAGAAGCACTATAAGAAGGGTGCACAGAAGACGGGGTATAAATAGTGGAAGTGTGTTGTGCTGCCGGACCTGTGTGTGGAAAGCTTCCTGATGCCTCTTCGCAGAATACGGCAGTCATTCCAGCACGTTTCTGAGTTCGACAGAGGACGAATAGTGGCTTATCGCGACAGCGGTTTATTGTACAGAGACATCGGTGCCCGTGTGGGACGACATCCAGCCACAGTGAGGCGAGTATGAATTCGGTGGGTGCAGGATGGACGGACGGACCTACGTGAGCGATTGCCGCAGCCGCGGCACACCACCGAACAAGAGGACCGGCATGTTGTGCGACGGGTATTGACGGCTCGCACGGCCACATCACGAACGTTAGCGCAGGAATTAGGGTGTGTTGCGCAACAACCTGTTGCCAGCACGTACCGTTCGACGTCGTCTGCAGGAGCGGAGACTTGTCACGGCGTCCATTGCTCCGATTACCATTGGCGTTACACCACTGGCGAGTGCGGCGGCAGTGGGTCGTTGAACGCCGCACCTGGACTACGGTATGGCACGACATTGTCTTCTCCGACGGATCCCGCTTCTGCCAGCAACACCACGATGGTCGGATCCGCGTGTGGCTGCACCGCGGCGAGAGACTGTATGACGCCAGCATTATGCATCGCCATGCCGGTCCGTCGCCTAGCGTTATGGTTTGGGGCGCAATTGGATATGACACCCGCACCCCTCTTGTACGAATCGCCAGTACACTTAACAGCCACCGCTACATCTCCGACGTTTTGGAGCCTGTAGTCCTCCTTTACCTCAGGACCTTCCAGCGGCCATGTTTCAACAGGAGAATGCGCGCCCGCACGTGGCACGCATCGTGCAACAATTCTTCACGGCCCACCAGGTATCACTGCTGCCGTGGCCCGCCTGTTCTCCCGATATGTCGCCCATCGAACACGTCTGGTCGCTGATCGGCAACCGAGTGGCCCGGCAAGCACCACCCGCGGCTGCACCTGAGGAACTGTGGCAACGTGTGGAAGCAGCCTGGACCGACATACCCCAAGCCCACATCCAAAGCCTCTTTCGTTCGATGCCGCGGCGTGTAGCGGCCGTTATTGCCAGACATTGGGGGCACACGAACTATTGATGTCTGCGTGTTCCGCAAGTCGCACGGGTCTGTAAGCTCAATCGTTTCATCTTTGTATCTGTTGTTATGTGTCCAGTAAATCTGGTTTTGCTATCTCGTGTCTTTCTTGGTGTTGCATTTTGGGTGGCCAGCAATGTAGATGTTTTCAAAGCATTCAAGAGCCACTGATGTACTTTTTCCAAAATATTTAAGTGTAAGAGATGTATTTTCGAAGTATTCAAGACCCATTGATGTATTTCGAACGTTTTCAAGAGCCACAGATGCATTGATGCATTTCTATAATATTCAAAGGCAATACATTCATTTCAAAAGTGTCAAGAGCCATGGATGCATTTTATAGGTACCCAAAATAGCCATTGATGTACTATTTCCGAAGTATTCAAGAGCCACTGATGTGTTGTATTTCCATGGTTTCCAAGAATGACGTGTTTGTATTTTCAAATTATTCTAGAGCCGTAGAAGCATTTCCAAAATATGAAAGAGACGATATGTATTAGTATTTCCAAAGTATTCAAGAGCCACAAATGCATTTCCAAAATATTAAAAAGCTATTGATATATTATTTCCAAAGTATTCAAATATCATAGACGTACTTCCGAAGTATTCAAGAGTCACTGATGTCTTTCTAAAGTCTACTGGATTGATACATTGGGGGGGTAAGCCAAATGCTGAGGAGAATACAGACGCAAGGGTAACCGGAAGTGGCTCTGACGACAAGGGGCGATTTTCGGGTGGCTCATTCAGGCATACGCGTTACGTTCATTGCAGGGCCGGATTAAGGCCTTAGTGGGCCTCTAGGCGAAGACATTTGAGTGGGCCCCAAGGCCAAGATATTTTTTATGGGTCAAGGACCATGTTTGGCCAGCTAAGATATTTGAGTTGGCTCCTAAAGATGTTATGACGGGGAATTATGATAAGAAACACAAAACTGTAACAACTAAATTATCTGCACAGTTTTCATCATAAGTCACTGTATTTTCCACTGTTCTCACAAGAACACAACTTAAAAGCTTAAGATTCCTAGATTTTGTCTTGGATTTTCTAATGATTTAGCATTGTATACTTTTCTTAGTGCATCTTTTTTGTCATGCAATGTGAAGCCACAGGGGACTTCGACCATTTACGGTTCAAATTCCAAATTGGGAGGTGTATGTGAATGGTAGTGAAGAAGCTGAAACTGTCTCACCGACCCCGCTGTACATATCGATATGAAACCTTTACCCTTGGTGAACCACTGCCTTGAAATCTATTCGTCTTCTAGCCTTTGTTTCTGATCAAGTGGAAAATCATACAAGACAAAAGTAAAACTATATTATAAATACCTCTCTCTCTTTCTCTCTCTCACTCTCTCTCTCTCTCTCTCTCTCTCAGTGTCTCTCTCTCTCTCTCTTTGTACCTATCTATCTATTATTTGCCCAGACATGCCTCTTGGGCCCTGGGTCGTGGTGGGTCTCAAGGTTATAGCCCCCTTCCTCCCTTTAATTCGGCCCTGGTTCCGGGAAAATCCGGAAAGTCCCAAAATTGTAAAGTTTACAAAGGGGAATCACTCCAACAGCTGTCACCTACCACACGGACAACGAGGAACAGTGGAACAAAGTCTACTTCTTGAAATGTTTCGTGGTTATAAGTATCATGACAACCCATCACTCCTGTTACTCTTATTACTTAGGTAAGCTCAGAAAGCGCCAAGAGCAAGAAAAAATCGATCTACACCATTTAAAAAGCCAGCGTTCATAAAATTCATAAACGTCTTAATTAAAATGTGACTGTGTTTAAAAGGCAGACGTTAGCGCACTTAATTTGAATTACGGTATTTTGATGAAAAAGATGTGGATTATCTGTAGTCGAAAAAAGTAATTTATTATTCAAAAAAAAAAAAAAAAAAAAAAAGGCATTGTTGTTTCGACTTCCATTTTCATCCCATGTAAGATTGCACTTTTATTCTCGTTTGCTACCTCTCTGTTGATCTTGATAAATGACTTCGTTTCTTTTATGAGAGTGAAATATGTCATTGCGTGTTGTGAATAGGGATTAAAAATTAAGACCAAGTACCTTTTTAAGAAAAAGGTTTTACAATTTCATAACTGCATCGTCCAAAAGTTGTAACATTTAATTTGAAATCAGCCATAAATTAAACGTCGAAAAAAAGTAGCTTGGTACAAAAACTGCTGCACGCGAGTAAGAATAAATCAAATCCTTTACGATTAAATTTTCCTGGGAATTATTCTCTTTTTAAAAAATAACTGGATTTTTTCTCGAAATTTTCAGTTTTATTAAGTTATGTTTGTGGAGATCACTTTTAATGCGGAGATAAAGGCACATCCAATGCAGCCTCATGCTCAAAGATGACATTAAAAGCAGCGCTGTTTTTGAGACACCTTCTTGTGGAGGTCTTAGTCTTGCTATTGAATCTCGTGAGGTCTTTCTCTTATCAGATGCTAATTTCTGAAAAAGCTTCTGTCAGCATCTTAGATTACCTGCACCTGATTTCTGATTTACATAAGTTTGCGAGTAGAAAATCCAATAAACTGTAATTTAAATAATTACAGACGTCTTAAATAAAAAAGTCTATAACCGTTCAGTTATTATTTTTTATGTAAAAACTTTCATTATTAAAAAAAAAAAAAAGGTTAGGAAATAACACGTTTCCAGTACTTGACGTACCTACAGCGCCACCTAGTAACGACATGCAACACTAGTCCAACACGCAGAAATTTAATTTAAAAATATTCCCTATAATTTTTTTCTCAAATATACAAGCCAGTGACTGTAGTTCAGTGTCTCTTTCGCCCATGTGCCAATTTTCAGGAGTCAGAAATCATTTCTTGTATGTGAACTTAAGTAACTCAATTTTCACCATCGCAAGTATAGCGGCGCATGATCGCTTGACGTCCATCTTAACAGAAAGAATTTATCTGCAGTTTTTTGACATCGCCAAACTTGAAATCTTAGTCCCTAAACGTTCAGTCATGCAGGTGTAGGCTCTTAGTTCATCGTAATGCTGGTCTGGGTTTAAATCCAAAAGGAGACAGGTTCGTTTTCAGAGCATGCCAACTTTCCTGTAGCGTATTACTCTAAATTATTAACGTCTCAGTTCTCTTGCCAATGTACACTCAATGGACAAAACATTAAAGATACGTACATGACAGCGTTCTGGTCCTTCTCTAGCACGAATAACAGCCTGTAAACGCCTAGGCATCGACTCCACCAGATGCTCAGGGTTTCCAGAGGTAGTTCAAGCCATGCCTGTTACAGCATTGCCCACAACTCCGCCCGAGAAGTTGGACCACGATCCATAGATCTGATGTTCTGCCCCACGGCCACCCAGAGAGCTTCAACAGAGTTTAAATACGGGCACCTTGGAGACCACTGGATGGTTCCAAATTCAGACGAATGTTCCTCCAGCCATGCTTGGGTGGTTGCAGGACGATGGGGTGGCACATTGTTCTGCTGAAACAGACCAACAGCCAGAGGATGCGCAAAGGCCATGAAAGCGTGTAGATGATCAGCCAGCACATGCTGGTAGCACGCAGCGGTTAAGGACCTCTCCAGACACACTAAAGGATCTAACGTGTCCCGCGCGAAGGCTCCCCAAATCATCACAGAGTCATCACCGTCTTGAAAAGAGCCGACCTGGCACGACGGTGCCATGGCATCTTACTGTTGACGCCACACCCTCTTACTGTCGACACCACACCCTCTTATTGTTGACGCCACACCCTCTTACTGTCGACGCAACACCCTCTTACTGGCGACGCCACACCCTCTTACTGTCGACACCACACCCTCTTACTGTTGACGCCACACCCTCTTACTGTCGACGCAACACCCTCTTACTGGCGACGCCACACCCTCTTACTGGCGACGCCACACCCTCTTACTGGCGACGCCACACCCGTATTCTCCCGTCAGTTCGGTACAGCTGAAAATGGGATTCATCAGACCACACAAAGTGGCGCCATTCTGCAGAAGTCGAGTTTTGTTGTTTTCGGCATCAGGCGAGGCAAAATAAAATGTCCGGTGACAAACAGTGAACAGTGGCACACGAGTAAGGCGTAAGCTGTTAGTCTAGACTATGCAGCTTACGCCGTAGCGTTCGCTCTCTGACGCTGCTTGGGCTTCCGTCATTTTACCCGGAGGTGACTTGCGTCGCCATTGCCAAGCGGTCAGTCTATACGAGCATGGATAGAGTACGTCGACCCCAATCATCAATGGCGTGTGGTCAGCTACCGCTTGCTCTCTAGGCGGTGGTACGTACGTTGATGACATACTCGCGGTACTCCCTTAATACGACTGTTCTCAGGAACCCAAAGGGTTCTTACCACTTGGGCAATAGAATGATCCATGTGCCTTGCGCCTCCTATTTATCCCCTGCGTTTGGTTTGGTCTGTTCCATTCTACGCCGGCGATGCCCATGTCAACTGCCAATCACCCCTAACTTTAATGTTTTGTCTACTGAGTGTATTTGTTTGGTTTTGTTAAAGTCACCCATAGACATCGTAAAAGCGAAGGTTTCTCGATTTCGGAAAGCTCGGTTTTTCGCAATGGGGGTAGTTTCTTTTTGCAAAGCTTAAAAGTTACTGATTTCTGTGGTTCAGTAATAAAACAATGGCAATTGCATAAGCTTACCTCATTAATCTATAATGTTTTAGTTGATTAGTTGTTTCAGCGGCTGACGCACCTGGATCAAACGGTGCCCAAAATTTTCTGCTCTCCCCAAATAGAATTGTTCACATGGCGGGAGGGGATTTACGACAGCTACGGCAGAGCAATTCCTTTCCCACTCTCATCTAAGCAGTACCGTCCGTAAACCTGCCATTGGTAATAAGTGCTTACGTCTAGTCCTTTATTTTCTGCTGCATGATTCGAAGCATGATGCTACAGCTCTAGTCCTTCTGACACGGACATCGTACCACTAGGTAGAAACAAGTAATTCAAATATCTTTCTCCTTTGTTAGATTCGTCACCATTATTAAAATTCTTTTGGCAGGTAATCAATCAGAAAGGATAAATGTCAATCATCTCCCTAAATCACCACTTTGAATAACGAACCTAGGGGGAAAGCAACGCTTTCGGATGCTTACGTTTACTCGTTCCAACTACGTCTGGACCACTTCTCAGACAACGAAAATGTGACTAGTAATATTAGATGAAGCCCTCCCCTAAAACATTTATAGCAACTCCACTGATGAGCACTGATCCATCTACAAATATTTCATAAACAAAAGTGGAAAACCTGGGAAAAGGAGTTCAAGGACAAGATCCAGGAAAATATTGTTTATATAAAAATACAGTGTAATATCTTGTACAATTTGTTTCTTAAATACTAGATGTTTTTCTAATTTTGTGAAATACAGTTCATTTATCCCATGTATTTTTCTTTATTGGTAGATCAATATTTATTAAAAAAATCTTTAGAAATTCACAATATTCAACAATGCTTTGAGCTACATGGACAAAATAAAAATGATATGATTTGAAGTCCTTGCAGCGATATTGGAGGCTGTATTTAATTTGAGAGTGTATACCCGTAACGCGTGTGTATAGTTGTAAGGAAAATTAAATAGGTCAACAATTTTGAGTTCGTCAAAATATTTTACGCCCCTTGAAAATCTAAGGTCTGCACCCTTTTGGAGGGCTCAATCCGACCCTGCGCTACCTAGCAGGAATATTGTACGCAGGGACGTCGCCAAGGGGATGCCAGAGTGAGCTTGAGCCCACTCTGAAATTTGTCTTGCCCATCCTGCCGCCTACCCAGTTCAAATATGCCATTTTTCAATATATTTAACTTTAAAATATAATCTGCACTTTGCCAAGCAATAAGTCTTGTGTTTTATTTCATGTAGCTCAGTTAAACATATTATTAGGCCGTAGAAATGTACCAAAAACTTAGATTCACCTCACTCGGGGTAGCATCGAAATTACTGATCAAACTGAAATTGCTAATCAATTTAATAATCATTTTATTATATCACCACAACGTTTAATACAACAACTTCCTAAGCTGAACGATCAACAATTACCTGATTACTCCAACTCATGCACTTTAAATTCAATGCATACTTTGGAAATTACTAGAACCGAATTAACCTACCAACTACAGAATATTAACATAAATACAGGACCAGGTCCAGATGATATTCTTCCTAAAATTTTAAAAACTATAACTTTTTACATTGTTACTCCCCTATTATATATTTTTAATTCCGTTCTAGCTACAGGTATTTTCCCAGATTCGTTAAAAATTGCAAAAATTACCCCTGTCATTAAAAGGGTTCTCTGGTAGATATTAATAATTATCGATCTATAGCTAAATTATCCATATTCGCTAAAATTTTTGAAAAATTACTATTTGTTAGATTATTGGCCTATATTGAAAAATATAAAATTTTGCCCAAAAATCAATTTGGCTTTTTACCAAATTCCTCAACAGAAATCGCCCTTTTACACTTAAAAGATAAAATTCAATCTAATTCTATTAATAATAAATTTACATTGGGACTTTTCATCGATTTATCAAAAGCATTTGATACTTTAAATCATAACCTATTGTTAACAAAATTGTATGCAATTGGTATTCGGGGTACATTACATAATCTATTTATAAACTATCTCACTGGTCGCCAGCAATATACAGAAATTGAACATACCAGATCTAACTTACAATCAGTCATTTCAGGGGTCCCTCAGGGCTCGGTACTTGCGCCATTATTATTCAATATTTATATTAATGACTTCTGTACCTGTTTACACAATTCAAATATCATTTTATATGCAGATGATGCAACCATATTAATACATGGAAATGATGTTGAGACATTGGTGCGACAATTACAAGTCCGTTTTACATCTATCACTAATTGGTTAACTAAAAATGATCTGGCTATTAATATTAACAAAAAAGTAATTATTTTTTCAAGCACGTCAACCCCCACCTCCTTAATTCAGAATATTAATTTACTTGGATCATCTATAGAAGTGGTTCAAAGTCATAACTATCTTGGTATCATTATTCAGCACGATTTAAAATCGAATTCACATGCTGACGACCTTTCTAATAAGATCTCAAAAATGTAGGGGTAATTAGTAGTGCAGTGGCCAATTTAACCCCAAAATTAATGATTTTATTATACTACACTTTAATTAAGTCTCATCTAATCTATTGTATATCTGTTTGGGGATCGACTACTTTATGAAAAAACTTCCGTCGTTACAAAATAGATTCATAAGACTATTACAATTTAAACTACAAAATACTCAATTTTCAAATACAGTCTTTCAGGTTAGACTCAGCCCAAATGATCTTAATATACTAACTATTCAACAATTGCATATCTATAGTATAGGTAAACTAATTTTTTTGAGAATTAAAAATGGTTACTACCAAGATTTAATTGCAATAAGTACTCACAGTCATGATTACTCCACGAGACAAAAAACAACACTAATAACCATCTTCCCACTAACAGAACGATTTAGATCATTTATTAATTATATTGGTCCTGCATTATGGAATACATTTCCTACTGATATTATATCACCTAATAATATTAATATATTTAAAGGAAAACTCAGGCATTTCTTACTGACCAAAAGCTCATAATGTACTTATTACCTTTATTAATTGATAGTACAACCCTAGCTGTGTTTGATATTATGTGGACGTGACTTGTTTATGTTTTTTTGCATTTTTTTTTATTTTCATGAACATTTTGATGCTGTGGGAGAAGCTGGCACGTCAGGCCTATGAGGCCTTTTCTCTTCCCATTCCCTGTTGTTACAAAATTATATTATTTGTGTTATATATTTATGATTATGTAATACCATGTCTGTAACAACTAAAATGCAATAAATGAAATGATATGAAATGAATTGCGTTGTTTACGTCTCCCATAAAGGTTATCAAAATAGCACCGCAGGGCCATGAAAATTCAGTTGTATTCCAATCTTCCAATTTCTTAATTTCAGCCTCTTTTTCATGTTTGTGTGGACAGGGGGCTAATGAGGAGGAGGAATAGGAATTCACTGAGGGGGTCACTACTAATTTCTCTGTTTGTTTTCTTTTCAAATAGGAGATCCCAACATGGAAAGTGGAGTCTAAAGCCACACTAGCATTCTTAAGACTGCCCCACGACAGTGAAAGTGCAGAAAGTGGCTGAAAACTGCTTTGTAGGAGAGGAATGCAAGACAAAGCCGCTGGCTGGAAGGAAGAAAGTTAAGAAAGGAGAGAGGGGGGGTGTATTGAGTCTGCGTGGTACGACGTTAAAAGTTGAGTTCTTTACAAAATATGGGATCTCAACACGGAAAGTGGAGTCTAAAGCTACACTAGCGTTCTTAAGATTGTGAAAGTGCAGAAAGTGGCTGAAGACTGCTTTTTAGCAGAGGACTGCAAGGCAAAGTCGATGGCTGGAAGGAAGGAAGTTAAGAAAGGGGAGGATGTAATGAGTCTGCGTGGAAGGACGTTAAAATTTGAGTTCTTTACGAAATAGGGGATCCAACACGGAAAGTGGATTCCAAAGGTACACTAGCGTTCTTAAGACTGACCCGAGACAGTGAAATTGCAGAAAGTGGCTGACGAACGCTTTGTAAAAGAGGAATACAAGACAAAGTCGCTGGCTGGAAGGAAGGAAGTTAAGGAAGGAGGGGATGTATTGAGTCTGCGTGGCAGGACGTTAAAGTTTGAGTTCTTTACAAAATAGGGGATCTCAACACGGAAAGTGGATTCTAAAGGTACACTAACGTTCTTAAGATTATGAAGGTGCAGAAAGTGGCTGAAGACTGCTTTTTAGCAGAGGACTGCAAGGCAAAGTCGATGGCTGGAAGGAAGGAAGTTAAGGAAGGAGGGGATGTATTGAGTCTGCGTGGCAGGACGTTAAAGTTTGAGTTCTTTACAAAATAGGGGATCTCAACACGGGAAGTGGAGTCTAACGCTACACTAACGTTCTTAAGATTATGAAGGTGCAGAAAGTGGCTGAAGACTGCTTTTTAGCAGAGGACTGCAAGGCAAAGTCGATGGCTGGAAGGAAGGAAGTTAAGAAAGGGTAGGATGTAATGAGTCTGCGTGGCAGGACGTTAAAATTTGAGTTCTTTACGAAATAGGGGATCCAACACGGAAAGTGGATTCCAAAGGTACACTAGCGTTTTTAAGACTGACCCGGGACAGTGAAAGTGCAGAAAGTGGCTGACGACCGCTTTGTAAGAGAGGAATACAAAGCAAAGTCGCTGGATGGAAGGAAGGAAGTTAAGGAAGGAGGGGATGTATTGAGTCTGCGTGGCACGACGTTAAAATTTGAGTTCTTTACAAAATAGGGGATCTCAACACGGAAAGTGGATTCTAAAGGTACACTAGCGTTCTTAAGACTGACCCGAGACAGTGAAAGCGCAGAAAGTGGCTGACGACCGCTTTGTAGGAGAGGAATTTTCGAAGCCGGAGTTTATATAAAAAGTAGGTATGCCAAGAAAAATGAGATATAAATTTGCATTCCCTTGCAGGCAAATTGTGTATATTCATCCTCATTATTAACTATTATCAATGCACTACTGGATGAAGGTCCCCCAAAGTTTCCCCCACAACTTTCTGTCTTAAGCCAGTTTTTTCCATATCACTCCGACATGCTTACGAATTTTATCCTACCATCTCCCTCACTGTCTTCTTGACCTATTACTGACCCTTGCAATTCAGTCTAGTATTTCAGTTGTTCAACGGTGGCCAGTTCTTCTATCAAAATGAGCAGCCCATTACCATTTCAGGCAGTCGCGTAACCATGTTTCAAAATCTGGAGGTGTGGGCGAGGGGGAAGGGGCGATCACACATACACACATTATATGTATGCATATATATACAATATTATATACATACTGTATAAGTTAGAGTTTGGGACCGCCTCCCCTACACACGCAGGAGCAAAGCAGTTGCTGAGGCACGATCTAACGGGCGCGACATAGGCGCCTCTGTTGACGAATTGTGGATCTTAGCGAACACAACTGTAAAACTATGATAGCTAAAGCAGAAATGTAAATTACAAAGTTGTAGAACTGACTTTGCTTATTAGGAATCGATATCGCTGTTTTATTAAGTGCACATTATACACGTGTTTGTATTCTACGAAAAATTATAATCTTATATTATTAAATTTAGTTGGTTAACATCATAAAACAATGTGCATTATGTTCCCGAAACATTTGTCCTTCACACTGGGGATCCCCGACTCTGAAAACCTGGAAGGGTCCTGACCCCCGATCCCCCAGTGGTTACGCCCACGATTTCAGGCAATTTACCTTGATGATGATACCATCCACTTTTGTCATTTTTCTGATCCATGAGTTCCTCTTCGTACCGTTCCTGGTTATACCAAGCATGCACCTCTCCGGGCTTCTTAAATTGTGTATTACATGTATTTTAATCGCCCCCAAAAAAATTCCGTTCCAAAATTTGACCGAGACAGAAGTTTTTCAATTGGGATTTTATCCTCGCAGGAACAACAGCCAAAATATTGCAAACAGAAATGTGCCCTTATGCCCTCTGGTGGCAAAATTGTCTATTAAAAAAAATCAAAAATTATATGCAAATATTTTTTTTATCACAAATACTGTCTGACGAAGGGAGAATTTTCAAATTGGACTTTAGGAGCAGAAATTTTGAGAAAAATAGAATACACATCTACACCCCTGGCGGAAAAACTGGGCACTACTCTAAGTAGGATATCTGCGCAAAAAGTTTTCCGTTATGTGGAGCGTCTGTGTGAGAAACGGTTTGTTCAATCGAGGATTCAGAACAGCAGATACTGTTCCAAATATACATATGTCGGAAACAGAAATGTGCACTAACGTCTCCACGAATGCTAAACATATGAATCAGAAGTTATGTGTCACTTTTCAAATCTGACGTTTAGAAGCAGAGACATCCGAAAAAACGCCGCCCCGGTGGCACAGGGGTCTAAGCGATGGCTTCTGATCATTCGTCCGAGATGGGTCCGGGTTCGAATCCTGGTGAGGCATGGATGTTGTGTCTGTCTTACGGCACTGGTTCTCTCCCTTCCCTGGAACCAGTGACCCTAAATTAGGGACTACGGACTGATTATTGCCCATTGAGTTGCTCACGGTGGTCGTTAAAACTCCAACAAAAAAAAAATCGGAGAAAATGCAATATAAGTTTACGCCGTCTAACGGGAAACTGTACATTATTTGAAGAAGAAATCTTATGCAAAATGATCTTCGTTCTCAAAGGTGCTGAAAGGAAAAAAAAATGTTTCAAGCGGATATTAGAAGCAGTGATCCTGAAAAAAAAAAAATCTATTTTGAATTTGATAGTGACTGCTTATAGACTACTGAGTTTTTCACAGTGGTCGTTAAACCGCCAATCAAAAAAAAAAAAAAAAAAAAAAAAAAAGAAAGAAAAAGACCTGATGGCAAGGAACATTCTTCGCACAGTTCATTCTTCGCAGTACAGAAAGAAGAAGTTTCCGTATTGGTGCAGCAATATGGGGATTTTTTCCCCCTGATATTCAGCGTTCATTATGAGAAACTCTACGAGCTATAGGTAGTCGTTCATCCCTTATTTGGGGCTGTTGGTTTCGGGTAGGGGAGCGAGCAATCTCCGGGGGACAAGCGCACTACTCATATCAGATCATGATTCGAACCCAGCGGTTCTCGGACATAAGGTCGGAAGCCAGCGCTTAGACTACTGCGCGCCTGTGCGGCAGAAATTTAGACTGGTGGAAATTTTGCCGACTGATGGAAAATCGTGGACTTTGCTGACAAAGAGAAGCAAGTAGTGGAATTTGCGGACGCTGGTAGATCTCCCCTGATTAAGAACGCGCAGACCGGGGGCGCAATCCCAACATTGACTGCAAAACCGCTCTCTGAAAGAAAATGAAAAAAAAACAGAATCGAAGCTGTAAAGGTACTGAGGTATAATTTCGATGCAGCCTATGATGCATTATACACTGGTGTGCAAAAATTAAGGACGAAGAGGAAAAATTAGCATAACAGCGGAACGAGCAGGCAGAACGGACCGAAAGACCACTCAGGAGATAGACTAGGGTCCGTTACGGTGGGGCAGGCACATATATGCAGCATGACGTAGGGCGGGGGGAGGTCGGAAGGGTATAAAGCACACGGGCGGTATACGCTCAGCAAATCGGTGAAAGCTATTGCACGGTGTACATCGGTTTGAACGACGTCGAGTTGCTGCCACCGTGTGATATGGCCAACAGGCAATCCAGTAGACGACATCTGGATGACTTGACCCGAGGTCACGTCATTGGGAAGTTGGAAGAAGGTCGAAGTGGGACTAGTGTGGCCGAGGAGCTCGGGATCGCTCACAGCATCGTTTCACGAGCTTGGAGAGCATTTCAAACGACAGGAACAGCTGTCCGAGAGTTTAGCAGTGGTCATCCACGAGCAACCACGGCGGCGGACGACCGGTATATTGTCCTGCAGGCGAGAAGAGACAGACCGCAGACAGCGGGAGAAATCAGAAGGCACATGCAACAGACAACTGGACGTCCATTATCGCGTTTTACTGTGGCCAGGAGGCTGCACCAAGGTGGTCTATTTGCACGACGACCAGTACAGTGTGTGCCATTAACGTCTGTTCATCGGAGACGGCGGTTTCTGTGGTGCCAGGAACACAAGAACTGGACACATCAGCAATGGGGTCGAGTTCTCTTTACGGACGAGAGCCGATTTAGGATTTAGTCTAACGAGCGATTCTGGACGTATACACATCTCGACAGAACAGGAAACACTCAATCACACCTCCAACATCATCGAAAGGGACCGGCTTCAAAGTGGCGGAGTTCTCGTTTGGGGCGGTATCGTGCTTGGTAGCCGTACTGACCTCCACATCTTCCAAGGAGGTTCAGTCACTGGTGTTCGCTATTGTACCGAGGTTATCCTGCCTCACGTGCGTCTGTTTAGAGGTGCTGTGGGTCCTGAGTTCCTCTTCCTGGATGAGAACGCTAAACCTTATCGTACAGTGGCTGTCGCAGAAGAGCTGTTGGAGAGTGAAGATATTCAACGCATGGATTGGCCCACAAGGTCCTAGGACCTAAATCCAATCGAACACGTAAGACCTTCTCGGGAGACGCTTGACAGAACGTCACCAGCCGCCAGCAACGATTCCGCAGCTGCGATTGGCGCTACAAGAGGAATGGGCCGCGATGACTCAACAGCTCCTTGACAACTTCGTCCTCAGTATGGACAGACGTTGTAAATCCTGCAACGCAGTCACGGGTGATCATATCCCCTACTAAAGACTGGAGTTTTCTTGGCAGCCGCCTGTCACATGGACGTTTCTGTCTTCTGTCCAGTTGTGCTCGAAGCTACCTTTTCAGTAAAGTGCCTTTGTATCCTTTGGATTCCTTGTTTGGACGGTTTTGCTCACTTGTCGCATATTCTTACATCTTGGGGATCTTATGGTATGATTTGAGTCGATGTGGAGCACTTCGCACGACGTTACATTCGAAAAACTGTCTCGTCCTTAATTTTTGCACGCCAGTGTATTATCCCATTGGCGATACTTTTGGTGGTTGTGATAAAAGAAATTTAGCAGATTTTATTTTAATTTTTTTATTGCTAAAACTAAAATTATATAAATTTATGTTTCATAGTAACTTTATAAAATATTTAGAAATAATAATCATCAATGTAAAACAGTCCATAATAATCATCAATGTTTTACCCATCATAATGGAAATGTAGAAAATTACTGTTTAAAAAAAATATGGAGAACGGCTGACGGTTTCAAAGGCATGATAACTGAAGCTAAATAAATCGTCAACTATGTAAGATGTACATCAACCCCTCTACTTGTCCACAAATTCCACCGATCCGCCCTTTTTGTCTCCAAAATCCACGGAACCGAATTTTAGTGTCCACAGACGGGCGACATATTGGTAAAATAAGCACGTCTTTTTTTTTTCTTTCAACAGACGTGTGGAAAAAAAAAAAAAAAAGGCTGGCTCCCAGTTCCGTACGTGCTATTTCCATACAAAAAGAATTTTGTCTTATTTCCGTGTTTCCATACGGTTTCACTGCGCCTGGTATCAGACGTGGAAAACGCTAAGGGAGAAAGTAAATGCTGATCCCCTGTCAGATTCCTTTGACGTCACAGAGATAATTAATCAGTGTTTTTGTCAACCACCAAGCGCTCACGGTAGGATAAGCGGGAAGAGCAATAAAAACTGAAGACCAAACATGTTCTGTCCGTCCTCTTTGGCCCGCGAGTGGCCTAGTGGTCAAAGTTCGTGACTGCCACGGAGAAGACCTCGGGTTCAATTCCAGGCAGGTACGAACGCTCGAACAACTAAATATCCACCGTGCGTCGGCTGGGCGTTAAGCTGTCGGACCCAGGGTACTGCCCCCCGGTATTAAATAACGGTGTCTTCCTTCCCCTTTCTACCTCGCTTCCGTGTCACTTTCTTATCTGGCACTCTAGTCCAAATCTCATAGCTTCGAGTTTCTAAGGGTTGTTGAAGACCTGGGGTCAAACACTCCCTTCCTAAAATCTACATATGATCTCTCTCTCTCTCTCTCTCTGTTCTGTCCGTTAATGGTTAATGCCATCTTTACGGTCTTCAGCATTCGTATGTTTAATTTCAAAACCGCGAAAAGAATTGCATTTCTTTTTTATGCTTCGCTCAAAGATGCGGTCAAAAAAAAACGGTCTATTCCTTTGACCAGTTTCTTATAAATTTCCGCGATAGATTTTGTACAATCTTTTTCCTTAGGCTTGAACCCTCCCGCAGTGGGGAAGGGGGGGATAAATAGTACTCTCCAGATCCTCTGTCTTCCTTCACACATATCTGACAGCTTACCGATCATCACATCTGTGCATGGAAATGACACTATATAATCTGGTATTCTGAATGTGTGCGGAAATGGGACAAAAATTAATTTATACGGAAATGGCAGGTACGGAAGTGGGACGACACATGAAAAAAAATGCATAGAAAAAAAATGCGGAATGAAAGACTTCCGCTCCTTATGCATTCGCATGAAGTTAACTGATTTCAGATTCAGTTGTCTTAAAACGGAAGTTTCTTCACCCCCTCCGTACTTTTTTTTTCTAGTATGAGGCTCGTTTATTCCAAGCATATGTTTGACGAGTGGTGTTCACATCCGATGACTGCCGCTAACCAACCACATCGTCTTCTAATTCATTTTCAGTTATGACTGTATCTGCCAAATCTAGCCTTCATACCACAGTAATCCACTAAATCTAGTATTTTTGGTCTCGGCAAAATCGCACTTACTCTCTGAAATCTCGAGTCATAATTGAAACACTCTTGCTTCTTGGCACGAGATAAAAAAAAAAAGAAAAAGAATAGCCGACATTGTTATTTTAAATATAAAAGTAAATTACATTAGTGATTGCTTTGCATCGGCAAATATTGAAATCTGGGTCCCCTGCCGTAGCAATGTACACCTTTTAAGTTCCAGTTTTATTCAGAAAGTCTCAGCAAAGAGGAGCGCTAACCCCTCTCTGAAGATATAGAATAATATGATTATGAAGAAGAGAAAAGCTGCAGTGTTTAGCGACGAGCGGTTGCTTTTAGCGCGACGCCCATAAATCGTGTTCGTTCCCTTCATGACGGAATATTGTCTTTCATCTCCCTGATCCTTCATTTCTTCCGCATCTTACTGCAGGATTCCACATCAAAGCTTAATTCCCCCTTTTTTCCCCTCCTCAGTCACACCTAACTTCACGTGCAACTAAATCCTCACCCACCCGATTTTTCTTACCTTTTCCCCTCCCTCCTTCTTTCCAACCTCCCCCTCCCCTTGCTCGCTTATGAATCAGTTAACTACCCCGATTCCAGATTTTTCCTCTTCAGAAAAATCAGGAAGCTCAAGAGGGTATCGAATTGATTATTTGATCGATTAAAAGATTAAAGCTAGTATGAAAAGGAAAAAAAAAATGGAGTAGCGATAAGGTAAGGAAAGAATAAAAGAGAGGAGGTAAAAAAAAAAAAAAGAAAGATATAATATACAGCAAGAAAAAAAACTGCCATCTTCCTTTTTCCATAAAGTGGTAAAAATTCACACTCGGAGCTTCGAAACCGAACGCGAGAGGCGAGGCTTACGAAATGATAAGCAAATTAAATTTCTAAAGCTTTTCGCCTTTGTAAGGGATTGCGGACTTGTGTTACTATGGAGACAACATCGCGGGGATATTAAAAAGTACGGAAAATAAAGAAAAAGAAAAAAAAAGGGGGGGGGGGGGGGCAGGAATGAAGTAGAGATGCCGGGGGAGAGGAAATCGCGTTGGGTGGGAAGGAACTCGTGAAAGCAGATGCCGATGTGAAGAGGGTAATGCAATGTGGATGAATAAACCTGTGGGTATAATTACATACTTTCGGAATGGATCTCAAAAACAAGAATATGTTTAGTATGCGTAGAAGTGGATAGAAAACAGCAAATACCTCGTCCGAATATTGAGTCTGATCAGCACAAATACAAACCTCCCGATGGTTATTTATAAAGAAGACTAAAAGGGTTTTTAAAACTGTGCATCACAGTTTATCGCTTTCTTGATTAAGTAGAATGATGGAAAAAGCATGCTGTGTAGATTTAGATATGTGTCCCCGTGTGGAAAACATAAATGTAAATGAATGGAGTCTGGATGCGTTCCTTCTTTAATCAAAATATAATTTCAGCAGTAGCTTCAATTCTTTGTGGTCGCGTAAAACAAATTATGATTTCTTAGGTCATATCCTACAGATTTTCAAACAAAAGTTTAAAAAATTCAATTTCTGTAAAAACATATTCCGTCGACTGTTGTGTAATTACGATGCTTTTGGTAAATAGGATCTCTGCTTTAAGTTAAACGTAATTTCTTAAATCGTAGAACTGATATACAAACTAAATAGGAATTAAAATAATATAATTTTGTAAATATTTTATTCACGACATATCTGTTTTTTTTATTCGATGGCATAATGACAACCGTGAGTCATTCGATGAGCTATAAGCAGTCGCCCGTTCCTATTTTAGCGTCACGGATACCAGAGAAGAGAGAGAGAGAGGCAGTGCTGTTCGACAAACACATCTGTGACTCACCGGGATTCGAATCCGGACTCATCTCGGACGAATGGTCAAAAGCCAGCCAGCGCTTAGACCACTGCGTCACCGTGTAGGCCCCGACGCATTTATACTAACTACCTTGCTTATAAAAATTATAATAATTACTACAACAGGCTCTCAATGTGAATAATGAAAATGCACATTGGGAGCCCATGAGCAATGAAGAGATGATGGTGCATATTGAATATCCTAATCCCACGGATATTTGTTTTCCCGATGGTTCTGTTTGATCCATTTCCCTAGAGAGAGTAAGACTAAATTAGGTTTCGTGTAATCTGTGACACGAAATTTCTAATTTTACCTTCGTTTTTTTCAGTTTTGTAAGTTTCGTTACTTCTTCGTTAGATTTTCCTTCCGAAGGGCAAGTCTCTTCCCCGAATTTCTTATACTTTTTGGCAACAACTGACAGTGAGTCAGTGGTAAAAATAAAAGCGACGTCGAGTGTAAAGATGGGGTGTGGTAATGGTACGACAATTTACTGATTGTATTTTGACGCATTTATTTTGAGGAGTCCTACATCGAATATAAGTGGTATTTACGAGAGTGATGCTAATTAGTCAACAAAATTCGTTTAGTGTTCAAAGTGAAATTGTGAGTTGAAATTCAACGAAGAGAAAGCGAGTGAAACAAGTCGTCGTAAATTCCATTTATTGCCTTTCTTGTGGTATGGATCCCTTAGACCGTTAGTATTGTGACTTATAACGAAGTAAATTTCTCCGTCATTTTTATCCGCGCCAGGATTCGAACCCGGGTCCTCTCATTCCGGAATAAGTTGCTCTACCAATTAAGCTACGCGGACATTTTATTCTGATTCCTATCTGCCTTTATGTCGTGTGCGTCCTTCTGGCAGGTACGTCACATCTCCTGGTACGTTACAGACTTCACTTGTCACTATCGTAATTAGTTTGAACCAGACTCACAAATGGAAAACAAACACCTACCTCAAGTTAATTGTGAGGTTTAATATCCTTAAGATTTATTACAGCACGGAGAGGGAGGAACATGGTGCACACAAAACATCTCACCTTGCGACACATTCCTACGAGAGTGGTATTACGAATAATTCAATAAAGCTCGTTTAGTGTTCAAAGAGAAATTGTGATTACCAAGCGAGTACTAATTCAACAACCAGGAAGCGAATAAAACAAGTCATTGTAAATTCCATTTATTGTTTTTTCCCCATATTGTTGTCTGATACCGTTAGTGGTGATGCGAGTGTTGTGTTTAGACATTTAGTGCTATTTCAACTAACGAACCGAAAACGTCGAAAAATATCCAAAGCATTAAAACTTCCTCCCAACCTCCATTCATGAGAGAAATGTGGTGTTCAGAAGAGAATTTCAACTCCAATGCCACTTTTGACGTACTGCAGAGGTGAGAAGCACGTGTCAAGACGTCAAATCTGAAACGATACTTTCCGTCGGTGTAGTTTAATCAGTTAGAACAGCTGGCTCCGGAGCGAGGATGCGGTGGTTCGAACTCCGTCACCGACAAATTTGTGTTTTCACATTGTCGCCCTGCTGTGAGAGATGGATATATCGTGTGTTTAGGAAATTACCAGATATGCGTTAATAACAAGAAAACGTAACGCAGCACGAAGATGAAGATCCACAAACGGTTTGAAAGAAGTTTTTCTTTTTTTTCCTACAGGCCGTTGGGTTCTTCGAAAAATGTGTGATGTTTGTTCCATATATCGTCTGGAATTAATTAGAGTTCTTTCTTTGCTTAAAAAAAAAGAAAGAAAGAAAAAAAAAGAAAAAAAGAATTAAGAGAGAGATTGCGTGACGTACTACAAAGGTGAAGCACGTGTCAAGACGACAAATCTGCAGCAATACATTTCGTCGGTGTAGTTTAGTCGGTTAAAATAACTGGCTCCGGAGCGAGGAGGCGCGATTCGATCTCCATCACCGACAAAATTTTGTATTTTCACACAGTCGCCGTATTTTTCGTCATATAATCCGCAAATTATCTGTTTAAAAAGTAATAAATTTTGAACCTGCGGATTATACGCTGATGTGGATAATACGCTACTTTTAAATATACAATAAGGTTTCTGAGGTACTTCGATTTTTAAAAAACCAGAGTGGTATCGTTAGGATATATCGTGTGTTTAGGAAATTACTAGATATGCGTTAATGCTGCCCCGGTGGCGCAGTGGTCCAAGCGATGGCCTCTGATCATTCGTCCCAAAGGGGTCCGGGTTCGAATCCCGGTGAGGCATGGATG
Source organism: Macrothele yani (assembly GCA_039090855.1). Taxonomy (NCBI): domain Eukaryota; kingdom Metazoa; phylum Arthropoda; class Arachnida; order Araneae; family Macrothelidae; genus Macrothele; species Macrothele yani. The sequence continues at coordinate 122,328,321 of CM077025.1, read as the reverse complement.
TTGTGTTTGTCTTTCGGCACTGGCTCTCTCCCTTCCCTGGAACCAGTGGCCCTAAATTAGGGACGGGCGACTGCTAATAGCCCATTGAGTTGCTCACGGTGGTCGTTAAACCTCCAATCAAAAAAAAAAAAAAAAAAAAAAAAAAGATGTGCGTTAATAACAAGAAAACGTAATGCAGCACGAAGATGAAGATCCACAAACAGTTTGAAGTACTTTTTTTATTACTTACGAGCGTTTTGACGGGAAATACGTTACAACGAAGGCGATATTAGTTGCTGTCGCTGACGATCACGTGATATGGAAACCTCATCATCGCACACGTTCGTGGGTGCTGCAGATCTACGTCGCTGTATACAGCAGAATTTAAATATGGACTGCATACTGCAAATATAACTACAGAGCTGTTAGGTCTATATATGGAACTGCGGCAAAGCTGAAAACAAAAGACTCGTAATTTTTATTGTTTATTCACTTGAAAATAACAGAAAATAATTAAAAAATGACGATTATTTTTAATAACAACGTTTTTTTCCTTATTTCTTTGGATTGTAACCTCCTCCCGTGAATCGCGACTTTTCTGTACGAAATTATAGCTCTGTATCAACATCGCAAGTAAGGATTATACGGCGATTTTTTTTCCTGAATTGCACTGCTTATGGATTATTCGAAAAATTATTATTTTTCTTTTTGTGAATTTCACGGTCTGCGGACTATCAGAAGAAAAATATCGTTCTCCCAAAATTGCGTTTAGGTTATTCCCAACAAATTGCAGGAAGACAGAACCACAAGACTAGAGAATGGCCCTAGGAAAAGCTCTTCTGAAAATAAATAAGGCAAAAAGCGAGATAATGATCTGTTTAGGAGGTGAACAATTCAATTTGTTAGTGCATGAGAGATAAAGTAAACGAATAAGAAAAGTTGAACAGTTTAAATACTTGAGCTTGGACTTAAAAACATAATGGAAGCTATGGAGAGGGTACAAGTGAGAAGAGGGTAGAATAAATTGAAAGAGATGTCGGGGGTCATACGTGACAAGAAAGCACCAGCAAAAATAAAATCTAAAATATATAAATCAGCTTTGAGACGCACTCTTTATCAGAACCATAAGCAACCAGGAAAATAGAAGAGGAGCAACTAGGAAAAACAGAAATAAGGATACTTAGATGGGTGTAGATGGTTTTAGATGGTGAAGATGTGTAAGATGTAAGATGGTGAAGATGTCTTAGATGGGTAAGATGGTATTTGCTAAGATGGAAGATGGCGAAGATGTCTTAGATGCGTAAGATGGTAAGATGGATGAAGATGTCTTGATGGTAAGATGGAAGATAGTGAAGATGGTCTTAGATGGTAAGATGAAAGATGGTGAAGATGTCTTAGATGAGTAAGATGGAAGATGGTGAAGATGTCTTAGACGGGTGAAGATGGTCTTAGATGGGGAAGATGTCTTAGATGGGTGAAGCAAGGAAGGAATACAGAGCAAATGAGGATATCAGGAAACTGCTGAAAATTAGAAAAATAAGTAAATGCTAATGGAGTTTGCTGGTAATGTTTAAGGAAGGTGGGAAGGAAATCCAATTCAAAAAAGTAAGAAGTGGAAACGCTAAGAAATAAGGGAGTAAGAAGATAGTGATGGGGAAATATACACTGGAAAGAAAATTTATTATACATCCCCCACTTAGTAACGTGTCACTCTCCCCTTTCGTCCTCACAACAGCAGCAACACATTCGTGTAGATTTGCATCCCATGATTCGAGGACAGCCGACTATAAAGCGCTGAGAGTTGTTGATAACGGGTTTCAGGCATGAATATATCGCTCTTCTTCGTCCCACGGATGTTCAGTTGGGTTTAAATGTGGCGAGTGAAAAGGACAAGCCAGGGATAGGAAGAAAATCCATTTCAAAAAACAATCGAAGTGGAAATGCTAATAAATAAAAGTGTAAGGAGACCAAGGAAAAGATGGTGGGGAATGTACACTGAAAGGAAATTTTATTTTACACGGTACTCACCGTAGTTGTGAGTCTGGAGAATTCGAGGCTGCTGTGATGCAGCGGTAGCATGTCTGGCGCGTAACTGGAAGACCTTGGGTTCGAATCCCGTATGCGGCCGATGAGAATTTTTCCGTGACTCACTTATTAACGTGGATAGAGCGATGACTTCTGTTTGGTGTTCCTCCTCCACGTCGAGTGTATGAATTAATTACTCAATCGCCTCCTAGTTTTCTGTTCTGTTGCTGCTTTCCATCTTTGGTGAATCCCCAGCACTGTGTGGGGTTCCATGAAGAAACCTGCCATGTAGTTTGGCAGTTAATCACTTGCGAGTCTGGAGAATTCGAGGCTGCTCTGATGCAGTGGTAGCATCTCCGGCGAGTAACTGGAAGACCTGGGTTCGATTCCCGTTGGCGGCCGATGATATTTTTTCGTGACTCACTTATTAACGTGGGGAGAGCGATGACTTCTGTTTGGTGTTCCTGATCCACGTCGAGTGTATGAATTAATTATTCAATCGCCTCCTAGTTTTCCGTTCTGTTGCTGCTTTCCATGTTTGCTGAATCCCCAGCACTGTGCGGGGTTCCATGAAGCAACCTGCCATGTAGTTTGGCAGTTAATCACTTATGAATCTGGAGAATTCGAGGCAGCATGTCTGGCGCGTAACTGGAAGGCCCTGGGTTCGATTCTCGGTGGCGGCCCATGAGAAGTTTTCCGTGACTCACTTATAAACGTGGAAAGAGCGATGACTTCTGGTTGGTGTTCCTGATCCACGTCAAGTGTATGAATTAACCGTAATCAGTAACGTGTGAGCCCCCCCCTCCTTCGTCCTCGCAACAGCAGCAACATGTTGCACCATGAACTCTACGAGGTCTAGGGAACATTCGTTTAGTTTGTCCCATAGATATTCAATTGGGTTTAAATACGGAGGGGGAAAGGGCAGTCCACGGTTGCGAACCGACAGGAATGACTCTCTTGCCCGATGGAAGCGATGACATGGGGCGTTGTCTTTTTGAAAGAAGACATCTCCGTGGGAAATAAATGGATGGACATCGGGGCTAGCCAAAACCGTCACTAATAGAAATCCTAAGAACTGCTGTATGACGTCAAAGCTAGCAGGCCAAAGCCCTTGTAAAGACCAATTGAGTAATGCTTGACTTGGCGGAGAAATATTTTTGGGAGTGCGATGCTATTTGCACAGATGGCGTCAAATTGACCCTGTTTTCTTTGGGGTTTTTTGTCTGAATATTTTGTCCTTAGATGATGTAAAAAATGATTTAGTTTTATTCTTTTTTTCCCCGTTTCCCGCAATGTCTGCAAGTATTCAGTGTTGAAGAAACTATTTTACATCTGTGTCCCTTTCAGCATCGCACGAGAGAAGCCCAGCACATTAGTTACTAACAATTTTTTTTTTTTTTTTTTTTTTATAAAACATTTCACTTTAAGATTTTCGGAATTACTTTCCAACTCGTTGTGTAGTTAAAAAAACTTTCTCTAATTACATAACAAAGGCGGAAGCAAAAATTCTGAATTAGTGAGTACATTTTCAGAAAGGTAAAGTGCTGTGAAATTCCGCAGATTGCAAATGTATCCACTATTTATCGAAGGAAAAAAATATATACATTAAAATCACCGAGGGAAAACTTCTTTGTCTAATAAACATGGATGGTGTTAATTTTTGATAACTCCGAATTTGCACGTAACATCGAAAATTTTATGCTGGGAATTTTCAACGTCGAATATTTAATTTTTCTTTCAACTTTGTGAAAAAGTTTTACAAAGGCTATTTATTTTCTCCAGCACTATATTGCACAGCATTTCTTTTTTCTGCTGAAATCGCCCTGTTTTTAGGGGTAAATGATAGTACCGGGAATTCAACTGGCATATTAAAGTAAAAAAAGAGAGAGAGAGAGAGAGAGAGAGAGAGAGAGAGAGAGAGAGAGAGAGAGAGAGAGAGAGAGAGAGGGGGAAAATGGAACAACCAAAAAATGTGTCCTTTTATTATATACACTGGTGTGCAAAAATTAAGGGCGAAGAGGAGAATTTAGCATAACAGCGGAACGAGCAGGCAGAACGAACCGAAAGACCACTCAGGAGATAGACTAGGGTCCGGTACGGTAGGGTAGGTGCATATACGAAGCATGACGTGGGGGGGGGGGTGTCGGAAGGGTATAAAGAACACGGGTGGTGTACGCTCAACAATTCGGTGAAAGCTATTGCACGCTGTACATCGGTTTGAACGACATCGAGTTGCTGCCACCGTGTGATATGGCCAACAGGCAATACAGTAGACGACATCTGGATGACTTTATCCGAGGTCGCGTCATTGGGAAGTTGGAAGAAGGTCGAAGTGTGACTAGTGTGGCCGAGGAGTTCGGGATCGCTCAAAGCATCGTTTCCCGAGCTTGGAGAGAATTTCAAACGACAGGAACAGCTGTCCGAGAGTTCAGCAGTGGTCGTCCACGAGCAACCACGGCGGCGGACGACCGGTATATTGTCCTACAGGCGAGAAGAGACAGACGGCAGACAGCGGGAGAAATCGCAAGGCACATGCAACAGACAACTGGACGTCCGTAATCGCATTTTACCGTGCCCAGGAGGCTGCACAAAGGTGGTCTATTTGCACGACGACCAGTACGGTGTATGCCATTAACGCCTGCTCATCGGAGACGTCGGTTTCTGTGGTGCCAATAACACAACAACTGGACACATCAGAAATGGGGCCGAGTTCTCTTTACGGATGACAGCCGATTTAGTCTCACGAGCGATTCTGGACGTATACACATCTCGACAGAGCAGGAAACACTCAATCACACCTCCAACATCATCGAAAGGGACCGGTTTGGAGGTGGCGGAGTTCTCGTTTGGGGCGGTATCATGCTTGGTAGCCGTACGGACCTCCACATCTTTCAAGGAGGTTCAGTCACTAGTGTCCGCTTTTGTGCTGAGGTTTTTCTGCCCCACGTGCGTCTATTTAGAGGTGCTGTGGGTCCTGAGTTCCTCTTCATGGACGAGAACGCTACACCTCATCGTACATTGGCTGTCACATAGCTGTTGGAGAGTGAAGATATTTAACGCATGGATTGGTCCGCAAGGTCCCGGACCTAAATCCAATCGAACACGTGTGGGACATTCTCGGGAGACGCTTGGCAGTTCGTCACCAGCCGCCAGGAACGATTCCGCAGCTGCGATTGGCGCTACAAGAGGAATGGGCCGCGATGCCTCAACAGCTCCTTGACAACCTTGTCCTCAGCATGGACAGACGTTGTATATCCTGCAACGTAGTCAGGGATGATCATATCTCCTACTAAAGGCTGGATTTTTCTTGGCAGCCGCCAGTCACATGGACGTTTCTGTCTTCTGTCCAGTTGTGCTCTAAGCTACCTTTTCAATAAAGTGCCTTTGTGTCTCTTCGATTCCTTGTTTGAACGGTTTTGCTCACTTGTCCCATATTCTTACATCTTGGGGATCTTATGGTACACCAGATTTCTTTTAACTGACGAATTCATCTTGCATTAAAATGCAAACATTAATCATAAAACCAGCTTTCTCCTGGCCGCTCTGGAAAACACTTCATTACGTCTACTGAATACTGCACTTGGAATTCCATTTCGTTGTGCTGTGAACACGAATAAATTTTTTTAAGATTTCGTTAAATGGTAAGCTTTCGCCCAGAAAAAATGACAGGGAAATACTAATAGTATCTTCTGATACTTTTAAATTATGGAAAAATTGCAAATGCCACTTCGCTTTGTTATTGCGTGGTCACGCTATTATCTCGATAACATACCTAACAGTTATCTGATTTCATTTTCATATTTAAATGCTCGAATGCCGTTAAAATAACTAAACTGGGCAACTAACAAAACAGAACAATTATTAAGGAAGGGTAAAAAAAAATGTCACGTTCAAAATTTTTTTTCAAACCAACCTTTTTTTATGCAGCAAATGTTCGGGAAATTTCAGGCAGTCGACAAAATCGGCGTTGGCTAATGATAACGTTTTGGTTATATTTATCCCATTTGCTCAACCAAATAAGCAGTTTTCTTTACTCATCTCAGTTACGCCTTTAGTTCTTCTTTCTTCCCCTGAAAAACACTTTAAAATGAATCATGGCTAAAGGCTGTAAAAATAGTTTAAGATTTTGCAAAAATCATTTTCTCAAGCTTGGCAAAGCCATAAGTTTAGATACCAAAAATTGTATGATTTTTGATTTTGGTCAGATGTAGAAAGGCGTGTTCACGGTTGGCTCCTATCGAAATTTGTTTAAGCTTGCAACACCTTCATTTCCGCGGTAAAGACATTATTGGTGTGTGTTCTTTCATGTGGCCGCAAGTATCCTGTGAATCAAGTTTGCATATGTTGCTTCAAGCCGAACAAGATTCACAGCTCATATTGCGCTAAGCAGTATCAAAAGCAGCTTTTTCATCGACAAACGGTATTACACACTTGATTCACTTACTATATTCACGAATTGCTTTTTGCTGTTCCGAAAAATCAAATTTGTTCTGAAAGAACACCGATTCATCTGCTCTTAGGAAACTCAAAGAGTGTGATGCAGGTTTTGAAGAAATCCCCCCCCCCCAATAAATAAATTAGATATCGAAATATTTTGATTTAATGGCAGAATAGCGAACATTTGTTTCGAGCTATGGCATCATAATTATTGAAATTGTTTTGAGCAGTGGCAGAATCGCCTAAAAAAATTCTATCAAAACATTTCTTGTTGAAATTACAGTGATGCTCACAATTAAAGGTTAATCTACAAAAAGGTATACAGATGCTGATTCATGTAAAATACACGGTAAAAAAATTTCTGAAATTCACGAGCCACTTACCGTCATTTCTTTCGTGAATTAACGAAGCATATTTTTGATACAATTAACATTTTCCGTGAAATGATACAAGAAACCTGAATTTAACGGATTTTTCGTACCATGGGAAGAATTCTGAATTTTCAGAAACCTTTTCGCAGTTTCTTTCTTATATTGACGATAAATTACCATTTTAGAGATGTGTTAACGGAAAATTCTGAATTTTCAGAAACCTTTCCGCAGTTTCTTTCCTATATTGACGATAAATTACCATTTTAGAAATGTGTTAACGGAAAATTCTGAATTTTCAGAAACCTTTCCGCAGTTTCTTTCTTATATTGACGATAAATTACCATTTTAGAGATGTGTTAACGGAAAATTCTGAATTTTCAGAAACCTTTCCGCAGTTTCTTTCTTATATTGACGATAAATTACCATTTTAGAGATGTGTTAACGGAAAATTCTGAATTTTCAGAAACCTTTCCGCAATTCCTTTCGTATATTAACGGAAAAACTCCGTTCTCACATTTTCCGTATGACGAGAAATTACCGGTAAAAAGAAGTTCTGTAGCGAGATCGGTTATTGTTGATAGCATATCGCATGAATTATTTTGTTTGTTGCGCACAGGATATTTTCCCCCTCTCCCTTATTTTGTGCACCAGCTATTTATTACATATTGTGTAACTGTAAGAAACCGGATACTTATTGTACGGATGATTATACGATGTCTGTGTAACAGTCTTTGGGCAACTTAAGTCAAAAGCCGTTATAGCTATCAAGAGTAAGTTTCATATTCGGGGGACCGAAAAGTAAAGCCGCTTTTTCTTGAGGGGGGGGGCTAAGTTTGGGGAGCAGTTGTGAGGTGTTTATGTACGTTAAACGTAAAGTAAGTGTATGTACAAGTGAATGAACTATTCGCCTTTAACTTATGTAAGTGATTTTGTCTTCCAGATTCGCAGAACAAAATGAATGACATAACACCAGAGGAGAGCCATGCGCGTCATTGCATGCTGTATGAATTTCACAAGAGGAACAATGCAACCGTGCCAACCAATAACATTTGCGTTGTTTATCCGAATGCGTTAAATATTCGCAGGTGCCAGCGTTGGTACGCCCAATTCCGGTCGAGCAATTTTGACCTCTGATGCCCCTCGTGCAGGAGGACCCATGGAGCTGGACAATGTCCTGCTGCTTGCAGCCGTTGAGGCAGATCCTCCTCAACCCATTGATGAATTATCCCAACATCTTAATGCATCATGTCTACTGTTCAGGAGTACCTGAAACAGACGGGGAAGCTCTTATAGACAAGGAGTTTGCGTACCACACCAACTTTCACCTGACAACAAAGCCCAGAGTTCCATCATTTGCAACTCTTTGCTCAGGTGACAGGAAAAGGATCAATTTCTTTATCGAATTGTCACTGGTGATGAAAAGTGGGTTCTTTACGTGAACAACAAACGCAAAAACCAGTGGCTTTCTCCAGGTCAGACACCAGTTCCTACGCCAAAACTAGACCTTAATATATATCAAATGCGTGGAGATAATGTAAATGGACGATGCCATCGCTCTGTCCACGTTATTTTATAAACAACGCATAGCGACTGTACATTTAAAACTAGACCTACACCCTAAAAAAGGTTTTGTTCTGTGTTTGGTGAACTACTGCTGGCATAGCTCACTTTGAGCACTTGGAACCCGGACAGACCGCATCGGCATATCTCTATTGTCAACAACTGGACTGTTTGAAGCAAGCTCTTACTGTGAAACATCCCGCACTGGTCAACAGAAAAAATGTCATCCTCCAGCATGACAACGCGAGACCTCACACGGCGAGACGGACCCAGCAGACGATCACAGATTTGGGCTGGGAAGTTCTGCACCATCCCCCTTATTCTCCTGACATTGCACCATCTGATTACCATTTGTTCAGATCTCTGCAGCACTTTGTTAATAGGAAAAGAGTCCACAATATTGATGCCGTCAAAACGGGGTTCTAAGACTTCTTTGCATCACAGCCAACGTCTTTTTTACGCTTCCCAACCGTAGGTTGAAAAATCGTATATGCTCCAGCTTTGTCCGTCTGTCCGTCCCCACGATAACTCGCGTAAAAATGGTTCGATTTCGATGAAGTTTTAGTATGTGGTAGGAAATCACTGGGAACGAACCCTATTGAAAATGGACGAAATGTGGTCAAAGGTCTCGACATAGGAGCGGGGTCCATTCCATTGTCCTTATGCGTCATAACTTGCGTAAAAATGGTTCGATTTCGATGAAATTTCAGTATGTGGTAGAGGAACGCCTCCGCACGAACCCTATTGGACGAAATGGGGTCAAAGGTCAAGACATAGGAGCGGGATCTATTCCATTGCTCTTATAGTTCATAACTTGCGTAAAAATGTTTCGATTTCGATGAAAGTTTCGTATGTGGTAGGGGACCACCGTGGAATTAATTCCATTAAAAATGGACGAAACGGGGTCAAAGGTCAGGACACAGGAGTGGGATCCATTCCATTGCCCTTATACGTCATAACTTGCGTAAAAATGTCTCGATTTCGATGAAATTTTAGTATGTGGTAGGGGACCACCTAGGGTTAAATTTTATTGAAAATGAACAAAATGGGGTCAAAGATCAGGACATAGGAACGGGATCCATTCCGTTGTCCTTATGCGTCATAACTTACGCAAAAATGTTTCGATTGCGACAAAATTTTATCATGTTGCTCCAGAGAAGCACTGAACAGGTTTTGTTGAATATTATCGAAATGGGGTCGAAGGTCAGGACACAGAAGCGAGATTTATTCCACAGCCATTATCCTCATAACTCCACTAAATATGCTTCGATTGCAACAAAACTTTATCGTGTTGTTCAGAAGGTATACTGAATCGGTTCAGTATAATATCATCGAAATGAGGTCAAAGGTCAGGACACTGGAGCAAGATTTGTTCTACAGCCATTATCCTCATAACTTGAGTAATAACTTGAGTAATGATTTCCGGCATGTTGGAAAGCGTATCATAATCAATAGATTGCATGATTTTACTAACTTGTTATAAAGACGGCATTGAAAGTTTGGTCTCACGATTGGCAAGTGCGATCAATAATGATGACGATTATATAATTGATTAATGAATAAATTTCTTCTGTTACAAATAGCATTTCTCTTCTTTTCCAAAATGACATTACTTTCCGGTCCCCCAATATTTTAAAGTTTTTTTTTTGTGAAATGATACTGTAAAACAGTAGATTTCACATTTTTTAAAGATAACTGAAAGTCACTGTCAGTTTTAAAAAAAATCAAGTTGCAAATCATTCTGTTGCTTCGAAAAATCACGATGAAAAATGCTAAATTTGTGAAAAGTCGTACTACAGAAAAAAACTAGTACAAACCTGTCAGAAAAATAATAAGCTCCAACAGAAAATAAAATAACTAAGTCACTCGCATTAATGACAATTTTTTTTATCGTCACGTGATTTGTATTACGATGTACGTGTTTCGGATTTCCGAACGTTTGTTCACGGATGGTCTAGTGGCCAACCTTCGTGATTGCCACGGAGGAATCTCAGAATCGATCCCAGGCAGGTACGAACGCTCGAACCACCAAATATCAGCCGAGCGTCGGATGGGCACGTTAAGCCGTCGGACTCCAGATACTGTGGCCCCAGGTAATAAATAAGGGCGCCTTTCTCCCCCTTTCATACCTCGCTTCAGTGTGACTTTTCTATCGGGCACTCTAGGCCAAATATCCTAGCTTCCTATTTCCAAGGGTTGTTTAAGACCTGGGGTCAGACACTTCCTTCCTAGAATTCTCTACATATGATCTGATGTGAACCAACTCAAACGACGGGGGTTCGATACTGATTGTAGCGGAAGGAATATCTGGGGTAAAGAGCTGAAAAATGCAGTGTCGTCGATATTGCTGAATTTCAGTTTACGTACGGAAAAAACCTGAAATGGATTTTTCTGAAGTAAACGGAATTTCTGACTACGGAAAATCTGTGAAAATACGGGTCAAAATAAACGGGCACTTTTAAAAACAAAAATTTCTGAAAAACACGGACACCTACCGTCAACTTTGCTGCATGTTATTTTCGAAATTTTTTCCTGGATTCACACCACTTATTTTTTACAGTGTAGTGCGTTGGAAATCGGCGAACACACAGAATTCGCTAAGCGAAAGACCATCCCTCACTTACCTTTGCCACAGATAAACCGGAATATCAAAATTTGGATTGCGTTAAAAAAAAAAAAAAAAAAAAAAAAAAACACGCAAGTCTGTTTGCATCTTGTAGCTCTTCTAGACAATTCTTCGAGCGGATTACATAGTGAAATTTCCGAATAACAGTTATTGCTGTGCCGTTCCTGCCTTTACCTAGGAACGGCACACGGCTCGCACTCCGTGAGTGGCTGTCTTGGGAGCCATTTCCTATGATAGCCGGACAATTTCACGGCTCAACGGTACGTCGACGACATTCTACGGCGTGTTGTGTTGCCATATCTGTCGCAGCATTATGGATCAATTTTTTGACAGGATAATGGCCGGCCACAGCCGGCACGGCTATTCCAGGCCTGCCTCCATAATGTCGACACCCTTTCATGGCTAGCCCGATTGCTCGACCTCTCACCGATCGAACATGTTTGGAACATGAAGGGACCTCGCATACGCCCATCCCTGAATATCGGCGAACTGGCCCGCAATTTGGACACCATCTGGCATGCTATATAGCTGAAGGCAGTATCCGTGAACCGTATGCGTCAAGAAATGCTGAGTAACGGCTTATATCCGAGCCAGAGGTGGCGCTACATCGTACTGACTTGTTCCACTCGTGTAGGTGTGTTGTCCGAATAAATGGCCCAACTGCTTTGGAATTGCAGTAATTTCCTTTCCTATGCATGTGCACGTACATTGTACGAACCGATTTTCTTCTCGATTGGATGATTACTTGTAGGTGCTTCGTTTTTTTTTGTTTTTTTTTGCAAAAGAGTGTATTTTCGTTCTGTGCTTATGTCCACTCTATCCTCGCTTTCAAGTGCAAAAATTTCTCTCTCTGCGGATTCCGTCTTTAAAGCACCCAAACAGCTCATTTTTCGACTTCTATCCCCTGCTTACCTCATATTGCAATGCGTCTGTGCAAATGCTCGACATGATTGTCGTGTGTTGCACGCCATTTTGCTAGGCAGTCGACGCTGGCGCGCTATTCGCACAAGAATGGCGGTCCAATATTATATGTATAGCTCGAAGCGGAATGAGTTTTTGACTTGCCCTCTTATGAGATTGAAACTTATTAATTTTCTGGCATCTACATTTTTGCCTTTTAATCACAAATGCCGCTGACATTAGCCCTTTTACTGGCTGGAACGAATAAACTCATGGTTAGCAAAATGGGCTGAGATCAGGTCCAACGAATCTGTTCGGTGTCTAAGAAGCGAGTCGAATGCGGCTGGAAGGAGTGGCACGGCGCAACAGGAAATGCTAATTGCCCAAAAAGGGCAGTAACCGTGTCGCTCGGATTCTAAAGACGGAAGCCAAAGCGAGCGGAACGCGGCTGGAAGGAGTGGCCCTGCGCAACAGGACACCTAATTACCCAAAGAGGGCAGTATCCGTGTCGCTTGGACTCTAAAGACGGAAGCCGAAGCGAGACGAACGCGGATGGAAGAAGTGGCCTCGCGCAATAGGAAATGTCAATTATCCAAAGAGGGCAGTATCCGTTTCACTTGGGTTCTAAAGACGGAAGCCGAAGCGAGCCGAACGCGGCTGGAAGGAGTGGCCCCGCGCAATAGGAAATGCTTAAAGAGGACAGTATCCGCGTCGCTCGGACTCTGAAGACGGAAGCCGAAGCGAGCCGAACGCGGCTGGAAGGAGTGGCCCTGCGCAATAGGAAATGCTAATTGCCCAAAGAGGGCAGTATCCGTGTCGATTGGATTCTAAAGGCGGAAGCGAGCGGAACGCGGCTGGAAGGAGTCGCCCTGCGCAACAGGAAATGCTAATTATTCAAAGTGGTTATTTAGGAACATGATTGGCACTAATCCTTTCTGACTGCTTACTCTCTGAAATAACTACATAAAGTGGCGATGAACCTAAGAAAGGAGAGAAAAGATGTTTGAGTCACTTGTTTCTACCCAGTGGTATGATACATGGTCAGGGGCATTATCCCCTCCTCATCATGCCTTGGGTAATTTTTTTTATTGGAGGTGTAACGACCACCGCGAGCAACTCAAAGGGCTATTATAAGCAGTCGCCTGTCCCTAATTTAGGGCCACTGGTTCCATTGAAGGGAGAGCTAGCGCCGTAAGACAAGCACAACATCCATGCCTCACCGGGGTTCGAACCCGGACCCATCTAGGACGAATGATTAGTAGCTATTCGCTTAGACCACTGCGTCACCCTTGGGTCATGAAGCAGAAAATAAAAGACAATAAGGAAGCGCTTATCACCAGTTATAGGTTTAGGGTTCGTACCGCTGGGATTAGTGAGGGGAAGGAATTGCTCGCCTTAGCTTTCGTGAAACCTGGCCGCTATGTGACTATTTCCGTATGCGGAGCGCAGAACATTTCCGGACCTCTTTTTTTTTTTTTTGATTGGAGGTTTAACGACCACCGTGAGCAACTCAATGGGCTATAAGCAGTCGCCCGTCCCTAATTTAGGGTAACTGGTTCCAGGGAAGGGAGAGAGCCAGTGCCGTAAGACAAACACAACATCCATGCCTCACCGGGATTCGAACCCGGACCCATCTAGGACAAATGATTGGCAGCTATTCGCTTAGACCACTGCGTCACACTTGGGTCATGAAGCAGAAAATAAAAGACAATAAGGAAGCGCTTATCACCAGTTATAGGTTTAGGATTCGTACCGCTGGGATTAGTGAGGGGAAGGAATTGCTCGCCTTAGCTTTCGTGAAACCTGGCCGCTATGTGACTATTTCCGTATGCGGAGCGCAGAACATTTCCGGACCTCTTTTTTTTTTTGATTGGAGGTTTAACGACCACCGTGAGCAACTCAATGGGCTATAAGCAGTCGCCCGTCCCTAATTTAGGGTAACTGGTTCCAGGGAAGGGAGAGAGCCAGTGCCGTAAGACAAACACAACATCCATGCCTCACCGGGATTCGAACCCGGACCCATCTAGGACGAATGATTGGCAGCTATTCGCTTAGACCACTGCGTCACACTTGGGTCATGAAGCAGAAAATAAAAGACAATAAGGAAGCGCTTATCACCAGTTATAGGTTTAGGATTCGTACCGCTGGGATTAGTGAGGGGAAGGAATTGCTCGCCTTAGCTTTCGTGAAACCTGGCCGCTATGTGACTATTTCCGCATGCGGAGCGCAGAACATTTCCGGACCTCTTTTTTTTTTTTTTTTTTTTTTTTTTTTTTGATTGGAGGTTTAACGACCACCGTGAGCAACTCAATGGGCTATAAGCAGTCGCCCGTCCCTAATTTAGGGTCACTGGTTCCAGGGAAGGGAGAGAGCCAGTGCCGTAAGACAAACACAACATCCATGCCTCACCGGGATTCGAACCCGGACCCCTTACGGACGAATGATCAGAGGCCAGCGCCTTAGACCACTGCGCCACCGGGGCGGCCGGGACTTCTTCGGTTCAGGTTCATCGGCGGCTTATGCCTTAAGGGGTTAAAAAGTATTTGCATATTTTGGACCCCTGAATTTAGAGAACTCCTTTCAAATTTCGGATACTAATAAAATAACTGCAGTAATTGATATCTGTCATGCAGCTAACCAGTTGGTCGACACTCATTTGTAGAAAGCCCCTCAATGTGCACACTGCAGTTTGTTTATTTACGATATTCTGTCCTTGCTCTATTGCCTTTCTTGTATACCTTCCTTGTGTAGCACGTATTTGAATTAATTGCCTCCAGCAAATATTTGGCACCCGAACCGCTTTCTCTGAGTGTAATTTTATGATTGCTCGCTACCGTGGTTTCCTATTCAGTTTTCTGGTGTCGATCTTTTTCTAAAATTCTTATGGTTATTGCTAACACGACTTGAAGTCGGAAAGTCATTGTGATCTGTCGAAAATTTCTTCCAGAGTCTCAGACAAAAGGCGAAAATCTTTTAAGAACATCAAAACTTCAAAACTTTTCGAAACCTGCCCTATGCAATGGTAATCGATTCACAAAGCCGAACAGTCTGCGATTTCTCACTTCGGAAAGTGGCAGATGATGGCTAACTATTTATGTCTAGTCGAATGTTTTCGAAGTCTATTATTCCCAGTGCTGATCGTATTATAAAATTTTCCTTACAGCAAAAGGATTACAATGGGGATACAGAATTAGTTCAAACTGAGCAAAAGAATAGTTTGAAATTCCCTAGGTGCAAGGAAAAAGGAAAATAAAAGCAGTGACTTTGTCGTCTTGACCGGATTTAACTGGCATTTAAAATCACAAAACTGTGTGTTTAGGAAACTGCCAAGAATAAGGTATTTCTGCTTTCTCGTGTCCTACAAAGAAAAAAGAAAAAGGAATATCACACAGAACTCCACTGAAGGTTTTAATTTTTTATCGTCGGTAACTTCTAAAATTACCTACTACCAACCAGAAGATAGTAAATAATTTTTAAACAAAGTGTGCTGTAAAATTATTTTCTGTGAGTGTCTGCGCGAGTAATTGTCTCAGCATAACTCTTGAGCGTTCCTACATCGAATTTCAACGAATTTTGAGGTCCCAGGACCCGTTTTTCTGATGAAATCACATTGCTGCTGCTAACCCTTCAAAACTGCAAGAAACGATCCTAGGACTTCCAAAAAGAAACACACACACACACATCCTCATCCTCCTAAACCTCATCATCATCATTCATTATCATTCCATGCCTTCAAGATTGCAAGCAATGGTCCAGGACTTGAAAACAAGAAGTAGATAGATTCCACACACATACAATATATTGACAAAAGTCACCGGACACCTAGAGGAGAAACACAACATAGCATTTGTTAACAAAGAATGGTACAGTGCCGGTCCATCTTTCGCCTTACTGCATGCACTGACCATTCGAGACATGCCTTCGACAAGACTTTGGAACACAGCGACAGGTATGCATTTCCATTCAGTACATAATGCTGCCGCTAACTGTTGTTCAGTAGTAGGCCTTGATTACAAACTTCTTATGCGTCTCTCTCATTCATCCCATAGGTGCTCTATGGGATTAAGATCAGGGCTCTGTGCTGGCCAGTCCACACATGACACAGAATTATCGTCAAACCACGCCGTTACAGTCCTTGCTTTATGGCTCGGTCCATTATTCTGCTGATTCCAACAAGGCTTGGTTCCATAGTATTGCAACAGAGTTGGTAGGGCATAGATGTCCAGAATATTGAGGTAGACGTGTTGGTTAACACGTTTGTCCATGATAACCAATGGGCCGGGATCATACCACGAAAACCACCCCCACACGAGTACATTCCCAGCTCCAAACATGACCGTAGGAACAGTACACTGTGGTAAATAGCATTTACCCGGCTGCCACAATACCCACACATGGCCATCAGACTGATGGAACGTGTATCTGGATTCATCAGTCCATAGGACCTATTTCCATGGATCTACGGTCCACGATAAATGTTCTTTACACCATGCCAAACGACGAGTAACATTCCGAGTGGAGATGAAAGACTTATGAGCAGCCGCATGACGACGGTAACCCATGGAATGAAGTTCTATGCAAATGGTACGTGTACATACCGAAGATCCAGCATTTTATTCACCTGTGCACTGAGGTCTTGTGCAGTACTCCGTCGATTAGCTGTAACGACTCTCCTGAGGCTTCGACGTCCTCTATCACTGATTTTCTTTGGTCTGCACGTACGTTTTGCCGCTTCAGGCCCGCCATGTGTCTTCCACTTATTCAGTACATCCAAAACAGTTGACTTTGATATGTTTAAACGCCTCGCTGTCTCATTTATGGACAACCCACTAATATAACACCCAACAATCTTTCCGTTCTCAAAGTCAGTTCTTTCCCACCGCGACGTTTTCACTTAACCTCGCAGTGCGATATTATCACGATCAGCTTCAGGCTTGTTTTTATACCGTTTGCAGCTGCACCGCGCATCTTAACAACGCGGTGGATCCGTTCATTTGCTTTTGAAGGGTTGTCCGGTGACTTTTGTCAATATAGGGTATATCATTAGTGTCAACCATTATCAATCCACTGCGGAATGAAAGTATCCCCAGTTTCTTCCACAACGGAGCCAGTCTCCTCATATATACTATATTGAGCCAGTCTCCTACATATCATTCCAGCATGTTTTCGAATTTCATCCATTCATTTCCCACTGGTGTTTCTGTGGATCATTTTGTGTCCCTTGGTATCCAGTCTGAAATTTCGGTTGTCCATCAGTGGTTCGTCTTTCTGGCAATATGTCCAGCCCATTGCCATTTCAGAGATTTCATTCTGATCATGATGTCTGATCCACGAGTTCCTATCTTTATCTTTTCTAGTTGCGTCAAGCACAAAAGATAAATCCCTCCTGCACAGTGTCAACATCAGCAGGCAGAACCTACAAATTGTCAGCACTGGCCAGCGCGTTCCCCAGACTTCTCCGCAATAGGAAAAGTGTGTCACGTCACTGGCAAATGATTCCGACGTATCTGTATGACTTCCTTGTAATGCCGAAGAAAAGTGTACACAGGTATACGACACATGGTCATCGATATCGTAGCACACCATCCGCGGACTTTTCCACTCGATGCTACGCCGTGTTGCCGACTGTTTTGTCCAGCATAGCGGGGATACGACGTACTGACCCGGGCTACATTAGACAGCGATGAGCCGTTACATTTGACAATCTACTTAATAAGCTGTAGGGCCGCCTTTAGTCCGCAAAACTGCGGCCCCTCGGCGAGGCATCGGTTTGATGAGATGACGATAGGTATCCTGTGGTATCTGGTACCATAATCTCAACAGCAAGTTCTCCAGTTCCCGTACATTTAGGGGTGGTGGTGATTTTGCGCGAACCTGCTTTTTCCAAGTCGGACAACAAGTGTCCGATTGGGTTCATATTAGTTCAATTTGGAGGCCAGGGCATTAACAGAAAAGTTCCCCAGCATGTTCCTCGAACCAGTCCTTGACGATTCTGGTAGAGTGGCATGGCGCATTATCCTGTTGGTAATGGCGATCACCAGCAGGGAACACAGTTGCCATGAATGGATTAATTTGATCCGCAACGATGTTCAGATACCTGAAAGCTGTCAGCGATTGTGCTTTTGGGACAATGGGGCCTAAAGTGTTGCAAGAAAACATTGCTCACAGCATAACACCGCCGCCGGCGGCCTGTTTGCACCCAACAGTGCATCTAGTTGTCATAGACTCCGTTGGTTAAACAGCGTATCCGCGCTCGGCCGTCTACGTTATGCACCAGGAATCTTGATTCGTCAGATCAGGCTACTTTCTTCCAATCATTCACGGTCCAATCTCGATAATCTTGGGTCCATTTCATGCGTTCCTAGCGATGACGTGCAGTAAACATGTGGACCCGGCTGAGTCTTCTGCTACGCATGCCGATGCGCAGAAGGCTGCGATGAAATGTGTGCTGTATAACATTTCCTTGATCACCACTGTTGTAGCTGCGGGTAATTTGTCGCGGTATGACCTTGCGGTCGCTGTGAACAATGAGCAACAGTCTCCGCTCCCCTCTGACATCAGTGTGCTGCGGACGACACACGAACGGACGACGGTTCGTCTTTTGGTAATCTGTGCACCACTTTTGATACGTACTCACTACAGCGGCGCGCGAATAACCCACAAGCCGCGCCGTTTACGAGATCGTAGTTCCGAGGCGCCGTGCACAACAGCTTTTCCTATTCTGACTCCGAACACTCTACTAACCGAAAGCCGATCTTCGGGTTGTATATATAGTGCTCTGTGAACTACACCTGCACAACCGTTCGTTCTCCAAGCGCGCTCATTTCTGTAGACTAGGGGTGGTCATAATAGAATGGCTAATTGGTGTATTGTCTCCTCGCCCGTGAAATCCTTCAGTAATTAAATTACTCCTTTTCCACCTACTTGTCTAGGTGGAAAAGGAGTAATTTAATTACTCCTTTTACTTAAACACATGTTTAATCACATGTAATTTAAACACATGTGTGTGGCAGGTTTTTTCTCAGTAAATGCATTCCTTTACGGTGTGACATTTTATGTGTCTAGTAGTGTACTTTAGAAAGTATAGTAAAACGCCGATTATCCGATTCGCAAAGTGTGAATTCCTCGTATGCATTAAAGGAACTGTCAGAAACAGCGGAGAGAAGCATGTAGAACATTATGTTGATATGCCTAAAATCCTTGACCTTTCCGATGCAGGAGAGACATAGCAGTCGTTCTTGAGCTGGAGAGATGCGTTACTTACGGGAGTTTATGGCATAACACTCTCTGATCAAGTGAGGAATGAAGATGTGTTGCAGTTGCGTAATGTTTGACGAAATGCTATCAGTAAGGTGGAGACTAATATCCTTTTGTGGTTTGGCCATGTTGAAAGAATGAGTGAGTACGAACTACAGAAGGTCTTGTGAACGTCGTGTGATGGATGTCAGTGAAGCTCGAACTGTGTGCCAAGATCGCTGTAAATGGACACGTTTGGTACACTGACAGAAAGTAAATAGTCAGTTAAACATTTATATGGTAGATTGCTTTTCTTTTGGAGCTAACCTCTGAATCTCAGAGGCTTGCTTAGTGATATGTAAGAAAAGCTACTTAATCATCTGTGCTCTGTCGTTGAAGTCCCTCTGAGCATTTAATTTTGAACGGTATTCTACCCAGCCCTACTCTGAAACCATCTTCCTACTGTTGTGTTCACTGTCTGATAATCTGAGACAAATACAAACTGCGTACTCTTTGAGGGCTAGTGGGGTACTTTCAAACTCCAGGGGACACAGGACCGGATTAAGGCCTCAGCGGGCCTCTAGGCTAAGACAAATAATAACTGCGTACACTTTGAGAGCTAGTGGGGTACTTTTAAACTCCAGGGGACACAGGACCGGATTAAGGCCTGAGTCGGCCTCTAGGCTAAGACAAATAAAAATTGCATACTCTTTGAGGGCTAGTGGGGTACTTTTAAACTCCAGGGGACACAGGACCGGGTTAAGGCCTCAGTGGGCCTCTAGGTTAAGACAAATAATAACTGCGTACTCTTTGAGGGCTAGTGTGGTACTTTTAAACTCCAGGGGACACAGGACAGGATTAAGGCCTCAGTAATCCTCTAGGCTAAGACAAATAATAACTGCGTACTCTTTGAGGGCTAGTGGGGTACTTTTAAACACCAGGGGACACAGGACCGGATTAAGGCCTCAGTGGGCCTCTAGGCTAAGACAAATAATAACTGCGTACTCTTTGAGGGCTAGTGGGGTACTTTTAAACTCCAGGGGACACAGGACCGGATTAAGGCCTCAGTGGGCCTCTAGGCTAAGACAAATAATAACTGCGTACTCTTTGAGAGCTAGTGGGGTAGTTTCAAACTCCAGGGGACACAGGACCGGATTAAGGCCTCAGTGGGCCTCTAGGCTAAGACAAATAATAACTGCGTACTCTTTGAGGGCTAGTGTGGTACTTTTAAACTCCAGGGGACACAGGACAGGATTAAGGCCTCAGTAATATTCTAGGCTAAGACAAATAATAACTGCGTACTCTTTGAGGGCTAGTGGGGTACTTTTAAACTCCAGGGGACACAGGACCGGATTAAGGCCTCAGCGGGCCTCTAGGCTAAGACAAATAATAACTGCGTACACTTTGAGAGCTAGTGGGGTACTTTTAAACTCCAGGGGACACAGGATCGGATTAAGGCCTCAGTGGGCCTCTAGGCTAAGACAAATAATAACTGCGTACTCTTTGAGGGCTAGTGGGGTACTTTTAAACTCCAGGGGACACAGGACCGGATTAAGGCCTCAGTGGGCCTCTAGGCTAATACAAATAATAACTGCGTACTCTTTGAGGGCTAGTGGGATACTTTTAAACTCCAGGGGACACAGGACCGGATTAAGGCCTCAGTGGGCCTCTAGGCTAAGACAAATAAAAACTGCGTACTCTTTGAGGGGTAGTGGGGTACTTTTAAACTCCAGGGGACACAGGACCGGATTAAGGCCTCAGTGGGCCTCTAGGCTAAGACAAATAAAAACTGCGTACTCTTTGAGGGGTAGTGGGGTACTTTTAAACTCCAGGGGACACAGGACCGGATTAAGGCCTCAGTGGGCCTCTAGGCTAAGACAAATAATAATTGCGTACTCTTTGAGAGCTAGTGGAGTACTTTCAAACCCCAGGGGACGCAGGACCGTATTAAGGCCTCAGTGGGCCTCTAGGCTAAGACAAATAATAACTGCGTACTCTTTGAGAGCTAGTGGGGTACTTTCAAACTCCAGGGGACCCAGGACCGGATTAAGGCTTCAGTAGGCCTCTAGGCTAAGACAAATAATTTCTCTTTGAGGGCTAGTGGGGTACTTTCAAACTCCAGGGGTCGCAGCTCCAGGGGACGCAGGAGCGGATTAAGGCCTCAGTGGACATCTAGGCTAGGACAAATAAGTACTGCGTACTCTTTGAGTTCAAGTGGGGTACTTTTATACTCCAGGGGACGCAGGCCCAGATTAAGGCATCAGTGGACCTCTAGGCTAAAACAAATAAGTACTACGTACGCTTTGAGTTCAAGTGTGATAATTTTAAATTCCAGTGAGCGCAGGACCGGATTCATGCCTTAGTGGATCTCTATGCTGACATTTCAGTGGATCCCTAGACTGAGATATCTGAGTGAGCCAGCGAGAATTTATGACGCCGAATGTGTAGTCGGTAAAAACACGAAACTGTAGCATATGATTTTGAAAATGAACACGCAAGTGCATTCTTCAATTTAATAAATTTCTGCATTTTGCAGAACAAGTCTCTGTATTTTCCATTATTCTCACAAGAACATCAGTTAAAAGCTTCAAATTCTTAGATTTTGCCTTGGATCTGTTAATGATTTTTCATTGCATACTTTTCTTTGTGCATCTTTTATGTTATGCGATGTGAAACCACAAGGGAATTCGAGTATTAACCCTTTAACCGGCTGGAATGAAGTAAGTCGATGTTAGCAAAACGTTTTGGAATCAGCACGAACGAATATATACAGTATATTCGCTATCTAAGAAGCGTGTTCTCTGAACTCGACAGGAATAAGTGAACCTGCACAGCAGAAAGCGTTGCCTTCCCCTCAGGTTTGTCATTCAAAGAGGTAATTTACGGAGAATGATTTTCCTTAATCCTTACTACCATATTACCTTTTCTCCCGAAAATACTACAAACATGGCAAGGAACCTAAGAAAGGGCAGAAAAGTTATTTCAGCAACTTGCTTCTACCCAGTGGCATGATGTTCGTATCAGGAGTAACCAGTCCTTCCCAATTACTCCTTGGGTCATGGGGCAGAAAAATAACACTATAAGGTAATCAGACTATATAATATAGGTCTAAGAACCATAAGGGAGAACTTACTACCAGATATATAAACTTACTACCAGATATATAGACGATTCTGCTGAGATGAGAGAGGGAAAGGAATAGTTTTGCCATAGCTTTCGTATAACCCGGTCACTATGTCAACAGTTCTGTTTGAGGAGGGCAGAAAATTTGGGGCACCATTTGGTTCAGATTCATTAGTCGCTTAAAGGGTTTTAACTGTCCCAAGTGCAAGTAGGGAGATGTGGACAAGTAGGAAAAAGCTGAAACTGTCTCGCCGACCCTGTTGCCCACATCGATATGAAACGTTGACCCAGTGAGTCACTGCCTTAACATCTGTTCGTCTTCTAACTTGTGTTCGATGCAGTGGAAATCATATGAGACAAAATTAAAACTACACTGCTGGCCACCCATATTGCAACACCAAGAAGGAAGCATCCGATTAGCCTGAAATTCGCAGCATGTGTCGCCCGCGAGAAGACATGCAAACGATTAGCATTGCAGGGCATATGCAAATAATGTGCATCCGTCACGCCACCGGGAAGCACTATAAGAAGGGTGCACAGAAGGCGGGGTGTAAGTAGTGGAAGTCTGTTGTGCTACCGTACCTGTGCGTGGGAAGCTTTCTGATGCCTCGTCGCAGAAACGGCAGTCATTCCAGCACATTTCGAAGTTCGACAGAGGACGAATAGTGGCTTATCCCGACAGCGGTTTATCGTACCGAGACATCGACGCCCGTATAGGATGACATCCAGCCACAATGAGGCGAGTATGGATTCGGTGGGTGCAGGAGGGACGGACGGACCGACGTGAGTGATTGCCGCAGCCGCGGAACACAACCGAACGAGAGGACCGGCATGATGTTCGGGGGCATTGACGGCTCGCACCGCCACATCACGAACGTTAGCGCAGGAATTAAGGTGTGTTGCGCAACAACCTGTGTCAGCACGTATCATTCGACGTCGTCTGCAGGATCGGGGACTTATCGCACGGCTCCCATTGCTCCGATTACCATTAACGTTACACCACCGGCGAGTGCGGCGGCAGTGGGCCGTTGAACGCCGCACTTGGACTACGGAATGGCACGTCAGTGTCTTCTCCGACGAATCCCGCTTCTGCCTGCAACACCACGATGATCGGATCCACGTGTGGCGGCACCGCGGCGAGAGACTATATGACGCCTGCATTATGAATCGCCATACCGGTACGTCGCCTGGCGTTATGGTTTGGGGAGCAATTGGATATTACACCCGCACCTCTCTGTACACTCAACAGCCACCGCTACATCGCCGGTACACTCAACAGCCACCGCTACATCTCCGACGTTTTGGAGCCTGTAGTCCTCCCTTACCGGCAGGACCTACCAGTGGCCACATTTCAACAGGACAATGCGCGCCCGCACGTGGCACGCATCGTGCAACAATTTTTCACGGCCCACCGGGTGTCACTGCTGCCGTGGCCCGCCTGTTCTCTCGATATGTCGCCCATCGAACACGTCTGGTCGCTGATCGGCCTCCGAGTGGCCCGGCAAGCACCACCCGCGGCTACTCCTGATGAACTGTGGCAACGTGTGGAAGCAGCCTGGACCGACATACCCCAAGCCCACATCCAAAGCGTCTTTCGTTCGATGCCGCGGCGTATAGCGGCCGTTATTGCCAGCCATGGGGGCCCCACGAACTGTTGATGTCTGCGTGTTCCGCAAGTCGCACGGGCCTGTAAGCTCAATCGTTTCATCTTTGCATCTGTTGTTATGTGTCCAGTAAATCTGGCTTTGCTATCTCGTATACTTCTTGGTGTTGCATTTTGGGTGGCCAGCAGTGTATTTTATAAACTTCTCTCGCTCTCTCAATGTATGTATGTATGTACTATATATACACTATCTACCAACAAGTAATTGGATACCCCTGCAATCCACGATATCTGCGGTCCTGATACACGTCACAGCCGTCGCCGTTAAATATCGTGTGGGAAACAACAACGCAACTAGTCGCATGCAAGATGCCACGCAGTTCGGAGCTCTCTGGTTTCGAAAAATGTGTAATCGTCGGGTATCACAGAAATGGCCGGTTCACACGTGACATATCCAGAGAGTTGAAGTACCCAAAATCGACAGTGGCCTACGTGATTGGAAGATGAGTGGTGATTGTCGGAATGTGCCCCGACCCGGCAGACCCACAAAACTGGGAGTTAGAGACCGACGGGAGCTGGCCAGAGAAATTCGGAAGAACCGCACCAAATCGATGGGCCACATCCGCGAGGAGTTTCAACAGGCATCTGGCAGTGTTCTTGTGATGAATACCATCCTTAAGGAAGCCCATCTGCTCGGTTATCATGGACGTGCTGCCGCACATAAGCCTCTGATCACCAAGTCCAATAGCGCTGCTCGGCTAAGGTGGTGCAAAAAACGTCGACAGTGAACCGTTGAACAGTGGAAACAGGTTATCTGGAGCGACGAATCAAGGTTCACCCTTTACCGTTCGGATGGTAGGGTCTGGGTTTGGTGTCTGCCTGGAGAACGCCTCCAGCCGGAATGTATGGTGCCAACTGTGAAGTTCGGCGGCGGTGGAATTATGCTATGGGGGTGTTTCTCCTGGTATGGAATGGGACTCTTGGTCGCAATTTCTGGTAGACTTAACGCCGAGACCTGCTGCATCATTTTGGATGACAATGCGCTTCCTACGTTGTCGCAGTTTTACGGGGTGGACCTATATTACTTTCAAGATGACAATGCCACCTGTCATGTTGGGAGGTCCACCATGGCTTGATATGGTGACAATGGGGTTTATCGAATAGACTTGCTTGCGCCGAGACCGGACCTTAACCCTATAGAACACCTCTGGGACGAATTGGAGCGTCGAATTAAGGGGTGACCCCACCGTCCGAAATCGGTGAAGGAACTGACCTATCATCTCCAAGCCGAGTTGAAGAAAATACTGCTAGCCGTCGTATGGTTGAGAGTATGCCCCGGAAAGTCGCAGCTGTAATCGCCGTTCATTGAGGCTCCACCAACTCCAACTATTGAAGGTAAATAAACTTCGTTTTTCTTTGTTATCACAGGTGTCCAATTACTTGTTGGTACATAGTGTATATATATATATATATATATATACAGTATAATTGAAAGAACAAGAGAGTATGAACTCCCATTATGCATGGCTTTTATTGACTATGAAAAGGCTTTCGATTCCGTGAAACCATCAGCAGTAACAATGGCTTTGAAATCCTGAGGTATTCAAGAGGCATACATTAGCATTATTAATAACATATATGAAAGTGCAAGTGCAAAAGTTCTGATATTGAAGGATACAGCACAAATAAGAATTGGAAAGGGAGTGAGACAAGGTGACACCATATCTCCCAAGGTCTTTAACGCCACACTGCAAAATGTCTTCAATCATTGAACTGGAAAAACAAAGGGATAAAAATTAATGGAGATTACTTAACTCACTTTTGTTTTGCTGATGACGTAGTCATCTTTGCAACTAACCCTTCAGACCTGCAGAGTATGACCCAAGAACTTGCTGACAAGAGTAAAGAAGTGGGATTAATAATCAACTTTCAGAAGACAAAAGTGATGTACTTTTACAAGGAACGAAGATTTAGCGATTGATGGAGAAAAGCTTGAGACAACCAATTCCTACATTTATCTTGGGCAGCAGATATCGAGTGAGGGTCACATTGACGAAGAAATTAATCGTCGTATAAAACTTGTTTGGAGAGCTTTTGGAAGAAACAGTACAATTTTTAAGAGTATTATTCCAATATGTCTTAAAAGAAAAGTGTTTAATCAGTGCATCCTGCCAATGCTTACGTACGGAGCAGAGATATAGACCTTAACTAAAACGGACAAACAAAGACTGCAGACAACTCAAAGAAGCGTGGAGAGATGCATGCTTGGTGTAACCAGGAACGATAAGAAGAGGTACTTGTGGATAATGAAAATGACAGGAGTGGACGACATCCTGACCAGAGTGAAGTCACTGAAATGGCAATGGGCTGGACATGTTGCCAGAAGAACGGACCACCGATGGACAACCGACATTTTAGACTGGATTCCGAGGGACAGGAAAATACCCAGAAGAAGACCCCATGGGAGATGGAAGGATGAAATTCGAAAGTATGCTGGAGGGACATGGAGACAGGTTAAAGACAGGCAATTGTGGAAGACATTTGGGGAGACCTTCATCCAGCAATGGATTGATAATGATTAATGAATATATATATATATATATATATATATATATATATATATATATATATATATATATATATATATATATATTCTATTAAGGAGAAACCTAATAAAAAAAACATCAATAATTTCGACTCACACCAAGTACGACATAGAAAAGGTTATGTATCTATCGGTGTGAGTAAAAGGAGAAAAGATAAAAATAATAAAATAAAACAACTGAATGTAGAAGGTGTCGAGAATACTGAGCCTTGGCTTTATCAAGGACCAGCAAAAACTCTGCATTTTCTCACTTCCACAAAGACCTAGTCGGAAATGGGTTTCTGCAAGGCCATGGATGCAAGTAACATTCCCACCTAATATTGTTTTAAAAAATATATATATGTCATGTCCTCCGCAGAGTTGTATGACAAAGCACTAGTTAACAATTTCGCTTGCATCCATTGACCTTCATGGCCCGACCCATGCTCTTCATCTGTTACTATTAAACAGAGAGAAGAAGATTAAAGAGAACTCAAGCTGTGAGAGTGACATGATAATTAGAAATAATTTTCAGCTATAACGAAATGCCAAGTTCGTTTGAGAGAGAATTTAAACCTGAAAAACAATGCAAAAGAAATCCGAATATTTACATTGCAATTAAAAAAGGAAATATTAATTTTTAAAAATTTTTAAAAAACCAGATTTTTGAAAGAAAACTTGAGTCTAAAACCCCCTACTCTACACCTTATGACAGCACGAAAACGAGAATAATTTAAAGACAATAATTAACTAAAGAAAACTTTGTGAAAGTTATATGACTTAAACAGTTAGTTGCAATATGTACAAAGTTTTTCAGCAGTGCTTTAAGTGCATAATTATTTTAGTTATTAAAAACTTAACTACTTGGAAAAACAGCGCAAAGAAAAGGAACACGCTTAGCCCTCTGCTGTTCCTGGGTACCCCAAAAGACGCGCAAAGTTACCAAGAAAAGAAAGAGATAAAACCCGCAAAAATGTTAACAGACAAGCCAGTGCCTAAAGGCTGAAAAGCAAAAAATCAACAGAGAAAAAGTACATGAATTACTAACAATGAACTTATAAAACCTAAAGCCCAAATCACAAGGAAGAGAGCTTACCTCTTGTGCGACGAAACAATCACCTCTCTAAAGTAAAACATGGCTGACCTCTTTCCTGACGCTTCTGCCACTCCCTAGACGCTGGGGGGCAGTGTGGGTGGGGCTGATGGCCTCCTCATACAGAAAGAAACCAACTCGCGGAGATTTTAGCCAGAGAAAAAAATATATAAACTTAAGACTGTGTACCTGTATGATCAGAAAGAGCAGAATTAACTCTCCAGAATACATGAGAAATATTATAGAATACACGAGTAGTGTATTCAATAATCTTTGCGTGTATTAAATCACCTTAGTGAGCTTCTATAGATTAATCAGAATCTTATTAATTTTAATGTTGGTTTTACTATTTTTAGTATAGCTATCCTAGTGATGAATAACTAGTTTTCTTTTTTATTTGTTTTTATTTTCTTTTATAAACAGATTTTTAAGCTTTTTTGTGATTTTGTTTATATTATTTTATTTAATTTTTTGTTTTAATAGGACCTTCATATCCATAGCACTAAGGTTCCTTTTAGTAGTTAATAGGCATCCTCTAGCCAACTTCCTTACGGCTTTGATTGGTCAGAATCATATTATTAACTGTGTAGAAAATTAAAGCAGATCTGCCAACCTCACTCTATTATTCAGGATAATTTTTCTTAAAGTTCTTTTGATGAAAGAAGAAGGAATTTCGTTCTCTAGAAAACTGTCTAATAGTATATTAATGTGGTAATTGAAGTCCAAATTGTTGCTGCAAATTCTTGAAATTCTTAGGACCTGAGAAATTAGTACATTCTCAATTACTTTGGTTGATATGTTATTATTCCAGTGTAGATATTTAATTGTTTTGAAAGGAAAATTAACTCTTTTATCAAAGAGGCTAATAGATGGGTTACCTCTGTTGAGCTTAATGCTTAAGTCTAGGAACTCAAGTTCCTGATTACTGTGGTTGGTTTTACATAAGTTAAGAGAGCTAGGATAGATATTATCAAAATCACTCTCTATAACTTCTGAATTATTGATACACAGCAGATCATCAATATATCTAAAAGTGTAAAGGTAGTTATCTGAGCAGGTGGGGTGATTTTTAATGAATTCATATTCCCTAAAGAACAGGAATAGATTAGCGATATTCGTGGACATTGATGTTCCCATGGGAATACCGTTCACCTGCTTATAGAGAGTATTATTATATACGATATGGTTATTTTTTATGCAGCAATTGAGATAAGAGTTCCAAGTTCCTACATTAACAAATTGGTTAAGTTTAAATTCTGCATACAGCTCTTTAAAGGTAGTGATTATATCAGATAGAGGCAGATTAGTATATAGGTTTTCAAAATCATAACTATTAATATCTAGGGGACAAACTTTGAGTATAGTAGAAATTACTTCTGCATTATTATTAATTATCCAAAAATCTCTGTACATCAAGTTAGTACAGTTTCTAATGTGTTTCAAAACCTTCTTTAAGACATCTTCAAAAGCAAGATCTATTTTCTTTTTGTGACTCCTTACTCCACTAGCTATGAACCTGAACTTCACAGGATCCTTGTGAAACTTAACCGTTGCAAAAAGAAATGGAAATTCAGGCTCATATCTTCTGGTTTGTGGAATTTTGAGTTTCTTGAAGAATGCCTTAAACCGATTTTCTAACTGCTTGGTAGAATAACTTACTGGCTCGTATGTTACTCTATTATTGAGTTCCATAGTTAACAATTCAAAATAAAACTTCTTACAGATAATTGCAAAATTATTGCTAGCTTTATCTGTAGTGGTAAAAATAAATAGGTCTTGTAGTTTGGAGAGTGACCTTTTAGCTTCTCCAGAGAAAAAGAGATTTCTGTCGAAACAAAAGTCCAGACCTACCAACTCACCGGTGAAGCTATTGATTAAACTATATTTCCATTCTGCGAAGGCCTCAATAGGCTGATTGTACGCTAAACTGACAAAGTGAAAATAGAGGTACTACATATTATCCCTGACCTCTATGCTCGGCTAGAAACTGAATCCCTTGAAATTTTGCAGCATCAGTCTCTTTATCCCTATGGTCTTAATTCCACTCTATCTGACAATAAGCATAATCAGCATAAATTTTCAATTCGTGAACTCTTCTTTCTTGTTAATAATAAGAGCTGCACTAGAGGTAATAGAGGACGGAGGTTATTTCGCACATCAGGCAAAGTTGATTTTGCTAACTTGCTAATAACTCTGGAAAGCTTTAAAACTGGCACTAATTTTGTTAAAAATTCTTACAAAATTCTCAAGTCCTTCAAGCACTCTGTCCTTAAAAGCTTTTTCAAATTCTGGAATGAAACTGCTGACCATGTTGATAAGCATGTTTTTGCTTTGGTTCTGGACATTCTTAAACATATTCTTAAAGATAAAATTTCTCTTAAAGAATTTTCTAGAAATTTTGTAACCATCAGGTTTCTAAATAAAGCCTACGATAAGCTCAATGTAAGAAAGCTGTTCTACAATAATGCAATTTTTTTCCCATCCACAGGCACCAGTCTATTGTAAGTTTTAAATATGTTAAGACCTTAGGGTCAACAGTTAAAAACTACAAACTTAACTCTTCGAGCTACATTCCTGTAATTACTACATGTTCTTGTGATGAACATAAAGAAACAGTTCACTATAATAAGAATTACAACCATATTATCACCGGAAACTTGAGTTTTGTTGATAATGAAAAGCTTAGGAATTTATTAGAGTATGGCTCCAAATTCAGACCTTCCTTCACAATTTCCAAAGAAAGGATTCTTGAGAACTTCACTCAAGATGTTAATAGGTACATCGTAAAAACCAGTTTAGCGTACAATCAGCCTATTGAGGCCTTCGCAGAATGGAAATATAATTTAATCAATAGCTTCACCGGTGAGTTGGTAGGTCTGGACTTTTGTTTCGACAGAAATCTCTTTTTCTCTGGAGAAGCTAAAAGGTCACTCTCCAAACTACAAGACCTATTTATTTTTACCACTACAGATAAAGCTAGCAATAATTTTGCAATTATCTGTAAGAAGTTTTATTTTGAATTGTTAACTATGGAACTCAATAATAGAGTAACATACGAGCCAGTAAGTTATTCTACCAAGCAGTTAGAAAATCGGTTTAAGGCATTCTTCAAGAAACTCAAAATTCCACAAACCAGAAGATATGAGCCTGAATTTCCATTTCTTTTTGCAACGGTTAAGTTTCACAAGGATCCTGTGAAGTTCAGGTTCATAGCTAGTGGAGTAAGGAGTCACAAAAAGAAAATAGATCTTGCTTTTGAAGATGTCTTAAAGAAGGTTTTGAAACACATTAGAAACTGTACTAACTTGATGTACAGAGATTTTTGGATAATTAATAATAATGCAGAAGTAATTTCTACTATACTCAAAGTTTGTCCCCTAGATATTAATAGTTATGATTTTGAAAACCTATATACTAATCTGCCTCTATCTGATATAATCACTACCTTTAAAGAGCTGTATGCAGAATTTAAACTTAACCAATTTGTTAATGTAGGAACTTGGAACTCTTATCTCAATTGCTGCATAAAAAATAACCATATCGTATATAATAATACTCTCTATAAGCAGGTGAACGGTATTCCCATGGGAACATCAATGTCCACGAATATCGCTAATCTATTCCTGTTCTTTAGGGAATATGAATTCATTAAAAATCACCCCACCTGCTCAGATAACTACCTTTACACTTTTAGATATATTGATGATCTGCTGTGTATCAATAATTCAGAAGTTATAGAGAGTGATTTTGATAATATCTATCCTAGCTCTCTTAACTTATGTAAAACCAACCACAGTAATCAGGAACTTGAGTTCCTAGACTTAAGCATTAAGCTCAACAGAGGTAACCCATCTATTAGCCTCTTTGATAAAAGAGTTAATTTTCCTTTCAAAACAATTAAATATCTACACTGGAATAATAACATATCAACCAAAGTAATTGAGAATGTACTAATTTCTCAGGTCCTAAGAATTTCAAGAATTTGCAGCAACAATTTGGACTTCAATTACCACATTAATATACTATTAGACAGTTTTCTAGAGAACGAAATTCCTTCTTCTTTCATCAAAAGAACTTTAAGAAAAATTATCCTGAATAATAGAGTGAGGTTGGCAGATCTGCTTTAATTTTCTACACAGTTAATAATATGATTCTGACCAATCAAAGCCGTAAGGAAGTTGGCTAGAGGATGCCTATTAACTACTAAAAGGAACCTTAGTGCTATGGATATGAAGGTCCTATTAAAACAAAAAATTAAATAAAATAATATAAACAAAATCACAAAAAAAGCTTAAAAATCTGTTTATAAAAGAAAATAAAAACAAATAAAAAAGAAAACTAGTTATTCATCACTAGGATAGCTATACTAAAAATAGTAAAACCAACATTAAAATTAATAAGATTCTGATTAATCTATAGAAGCTCACTAAGGTGATTTAATACACGCAAAGATTATTGAATACACTACTCGTGTATTCTATAATATTTCTCATGTATTCTGGAGAGTTAATTCTGCTCTTTCTGATCATACAGGTACACAGTCTTAAGTTTATATATTTTTTTCTCTGGCTAAAATCTCCGCGAGTTGGTTTCTTTCTGTATGAGGAGGCCATCAGCCCCACCCACACTGCCCCCCAGCGTCTAGGGAGTGGCAGAAGCGTCAGGAAAGAGGTCAGCCATGTTTTACTTTAGAGAGGTGATTGTTTCGTCGCACAAGAGGTAAGCTCTCTTCCTTGTGATTTGGGCTTTAGGTTTTATAAGTTCATTGTTAGTAATTCATGTACTTTTTCTCTGTTGATTTTTTGCTTTTCAGCCTTTAGGCACTGGCTTGTCTGTTAACATTTTTGCGGGTTTTATCTCTTTCTTTTCTTGGTAACTTTGCGCGTCTTTTGGGGTACCCAGGAACAGCAGAGGGCTAAGCGTGTTCCTTTTCTTTGCGCTGTTTTTCCAAGTAGTTAAGTTTTTAATAACTAAAATAATTATGCACTTAAAGCACTGCTGAAAAACTTTGTACATATTGCAACTAACTGTTTAAGTCATATAACTTTCACAAAGTTTTCTTTAGTTAATTATTGTCTTTAAATTATTCTCGTTTTCGTGCTGTCATAAGGTGTAGAGTAGGGGGTTTTAGACTCAAGTTTTCTTTCAAAAATCTGGTTTTTTAAAAATTTTTAAAAATTAATATTTCCTTTTTTAATTGCAATGTAAATATTCGGATTTCTTTTGCATTGTTTTTCAGGTTTAAATTCTCTCTCAAACGAACTTGGCATTTCGTTATAGCTGAAAATTATTTCTAATTATTATGTCACTCTCACAGCTTGAGTTCTCTTTAATCTTCTTCTCTCTGTTTAATAGTAACAGATGAAGAGCATGGGTCGGGCCATGAAGGTCAATGGATGCAAGCGAAATTGTTAACTAGTGCTTTGTCATACAACTCTGCGGAGGACATGACATATATATATTTTTTAAAACAATATTAGGTGGGAATGTTACTTGCATCCATGGCCTTGCAGAAACCCATTTCCGACTAGGTCTTTGTGGAAGTGAGAAAATGCAGAGTTTTTGCTGGTCCTTGATAAAGCCAAGGCTCAGTATTCTCGACACCTTCTACATTCAGTTGTTTTATTTTATTATTTTTATCTTTTCTCCTTTTACTCACACCGATAGATACATAACCTTTTCTATGTCGTACTTGGTGTGAGTCGAAATTATTGATGTTTTTTTATTAGGTTTCTCCTTAATAGAATGTGAATTCTGAATTTTCAAAACTGCTGCGTTGCGCGTTTTGATCTTCAGGTTATTTTGCAGCTTTCGTTTTAAATTCTAAAATTTTTTCCTTAGTCTTCAGTTTTGCTCTTCAGTATATATATATATATATATATATATATCATTTTTCAATGTAAATTCCATTTCGTGCAATACAAATCCTCCGGCGCGTACAAAGTGCATAGATTCTTGTAGAAATTTTGTTTTTATTTCGGCCGCGTATGCAACCACATCATGCACCACTTGCTGCACTTCTTTGTCGGACCTGAAAGTGTTTCCTCCCATCAGATCTTTGAGTGTTCCAAAGATGTGGTAATCACTTGGGGAAGGTCAAGTAAATACGGCGGATGTGGGAGACACTTAAAGTGCAGGTCTTGTATGGTTTCAACCATTGCACGCGCAGTATGGGGCCGATCGTTGTAATGTTGCAACAGAATACCAGTACTCAGAAGTCAACGTCGTTTGGATTTTATGGCAGGTCGAAGATGATTCCTGATAAGATATGCATACGTAGCGTTGAATAGTGTTCCCCCTGGTCATGTGGTGCTCCAAAATTACGCCTCGTTCATCCCAAAAGAGAAAGAGAGTTAATATAACCTTCCCTGCATTTGACTGCTTGCGGAACTTTTCGGTTTCGGTTTCGGAAGATTGGCGCCATTCCTTGCTCGCTCTCTTGGTTTCTGGCTGATGATGGTGGAACCAGGTTTCATCTCCAGTAACAATTCTATGTAGGAAGTCATCGCCTTTTGCTTCAAAACGCCGCAAAGGTTCTTGACAGGCATCAAAACGTCTTTGTTTCAATTCTGGAATCCGCTGGCATGGCACTTTCCTTGCACACACTTTCTTGAACTGGAGCACAACGTGGATAATGTGCTGCGCTGATCCACGACTGACGTTCAAAAGTGCGGCAATTATATCCACCGTCCCTCGACCATTTCCCATCTCTTCAGCTGCGGTAATGGACTCTGGTGTCAATATTCTGTGAGCCAAAACTGGTCGAGGAGAATCTGTCACAGAACTCCTGCCGTTTCGGAACTCCATAGTTCATTCGTACGCTTGCTGGAGTGACAGAGATTCATCACCACACTGCAATTTGATTCGGCGATGAATTTCAATGGGTTTCACGCCTTCACTACTCAAAAAATGGATGACATAACATTGCACCTCTTTGGTGCATGTCCCAAGTGGGGCGGCCATCTTTACATTGCTACTGTGACATCATTGAACTTGTCTGCTCTTTGCTAACATCTGTAAGAAATGGATGACATAACATTGCTCCTCTTTGGTGCATGTCTCAAGTGGGGCGGCCATCTTTACATTGCTACTGTGACGTCACTAAACTTGTCTGCACCGTGCTAGCACCTGTAAGAAAGGGATCCCAGAACATTGCTCCTCTTTGGTGCATGTCCCAAGTGAGGCGGCCATCTTTACATTGCTACTGTGACATCATTGAACTTGTCTGCTCTTTGCTAACATCTGTAAGAAATGGATGACATAACATTGCTCCTCTTTGGTGCATGTCTCAAGTGGGGCGGCCATCTTTACATTGCTACTGTGACGTCACTAAACTTGTCTGCACCGTGCTAGCACCTGTAAGAAAGGGATCCCAGAACATTGCTCCTCTTTGGTGCATGTCTCGAGTGGGGCGGCCATCTTTACATTGCTACTGTGGCGTCACTAAACTTGTCTGCACCGTGCTAGCACCTGCAAGAAATGGATCCCAGAACACTGCTCCTCTTTGGTGCATGTCTCAAGTGGGGCGGCCATCTTTGCTACTGTGAAGTCACTTTATAATGAATTAGCTTTACTTTTTTTCCGCTAAGCTAATTAATATGAATGATTCTCTTCCTACCAGCTAGCTAATGATATACTTGTACTAAGCTTCAAAATAGTGAATTCAAAAGGGTGTTGTTACTAGTTAATTACGAACTTAAACAAAGTCTCAACGCTGGTTATTTATAGGAATCAACAAATGTTATAAACCTAACAGCCAGACAGAGGTCTGACAAAAACTATGAATTGAGAAAGACTAACTTACATAAACTTCTTTATTTATACGACTCTTGGTCAACTAAGGCACACACACAACTCGTAGTATAATAATGAATAATCTCTCCTCGTATTATAAACGCTCTCTCTTAACAACCACAAGCTCTCCTCATAACAACACAAAAGCTCTCCTAAGTCTCGATGAACGCGCCTATATACTAGCTACCACCACGTCATGACTTACACTCATTGCCAGATCTCATTCAGTGGGTGAAATAATATTTCGTTCAGTAGGAAGATAATTTACATAGTAAAATAAAATAACCAGAGATAGTAAAATCAAAAGGAAAGTGAATATAGAGTATACGTTACAACTTAACTTGTCTGCACCGTGCTAACACCCGTAAGAAAATCGTTTAGTGATTGCAAACAATAGTGCCAAGTTAGAGAACAATGACACTGTATTTTGAAATTTTTATCGCATTTTATAAAGGTTTCCATTTGACTCATATGTATTTTGATGGCAAGTCGAAGATGAGCTATTTCCTATATATAGCCCATTCCACGTAAGTAAAGCTCGCTCCAGCCCTCTTTAGATCCATTTCCACTCCCATCAAAACAAGTCGCGATACAAATATCAATACCAGTGGATATACACATTTTATGGCTAGCCCAAAGCTACGGCAACCGTTTGGAGGGTACGTCTTTGACATGCTTCACATGGAACCATCCATGCCCCCCCCCCCCCCCCAAAGATTCTGCGGAGAACCATGAAAAAGAGCAAACTAAGATTCCCAGAGATGGGAACCCCAGACACACACCTTCCACATTGCACACATCGCGAGTTATGTCAAAATTAACTATTCTTTAATGCAGTGCTTCTCAAACTTTGGGCGCTGATGAACCACTTTAAGCATTTCTTTACTAATCGCGGACCACCAAGCAAAAAGATGGGGGGTGGGGGAGTCTGGAGAACTTCTCTGGGAGAAATTAGAAATTGGAGAATATATTGTCTGAAACTGAAGTTTTTTTTTTTTGTTTTTTTTTTTGGAAGTTTAACGACCACCGTGAGCAACTCAATGGGCTATAAGCAGTCGCCCGTCCCTAATTTAGGGTCACTGGTTCCAGGGAAGGGAGAGAGCCAGTGCCGTAAGACAAACACAACATCCATGCCTCACCGGGATTCGAACCCGGGCCCCTTACGGACGAATGATCAGAGGCCATCGCTTAGACCACTGCGCCACCGGGGCGGCGAAACTGAATTTGCCAACCCTGGTTAATAACATTAGGACCTACTGTACACCCTCATCGGCCGATGAGTGACACGACCAGAGTATCCCCAGATTTATGTGATTTATTGACTTATGGTCCCTGACTCGATTTACCCCCTGAAATGTTTTAGTTAATTTTAACTTCTTTTGGTAAATTTTAAGCTTTCTTCAGCAAATTTTCAGCTGTTTTTTTACTTGAAAATAATGCCGTACCCAGATATGGCTCGTAAGCAATTGCCACCGGCCTTAGGCAGAATATCGCCCAAAAATTAAACAAAGTAATTTTTAGAATACCTATATTTCGCAAAGAAAGAAAGAAAGAGTTTGGAGAGTTATGATTTTATTTAGTCAAAAGAGATGTTTAGCTTAATTAAGTAATTGAAAATGCAGTCACAGTATGGACGTAGTCAGGGGAGGGGGTTGGGGGGGTTCAACCCTTCCTCAAAACATGAAAAAATAAGATCTATAACGCGTAATATTTATGGGAAATTACTTAAACCTTCTCCGAAAATCGCAACCCCCAACCTAAATTCTAGCAACGCCCATGAGCTACGGAAAAATAATCTCCCATACAATTCAAGTTACATCATGTGCGAAATGTGATATGGACAATTATACACTGGTGTGCAAAAATTAAAGGCGAAGAGGAGAAATTAGCATAACAGCGGAACGAGCAGATCATCCGCCACGTGTTGCGTTGTCATGATGCTAATTTGCATATGACGTAGTTACCCTCGCTAATAACTGATTTTCAGTAGTCGTTAAATTTGCGCATCACCACGTTGTTCCTTCGAAACCGCAATATCCTTAACTTTTTGTGACCAGTGTATTTTTTATTCATTGCATTTTGAAAACACGTTCCCATTACGAGAAGGTATTGCAAATACGAGGGTTGTACCGAAAATAATGCAAATGGGGGCATAACTTTTTAATTAACTGACACAGGTCGTTGAAACTCCGCATGTTGATAGAGTAACTCTTCCTCTACAGTAACCCTTCTTCTTCATTGCAGGTAACTAATGGTTTCCAAGAAGAAGCAACGTGCCGTCATTGAGTTCTTGACGAAAGAAGGGTGCAGGCTGTCTGATATTCACAGAAGGCTACATAATGTTTGCGGAGATGACACCATTGACAAGAGCTATGAGCACAGATGGACGAAGAAGCTTAAAGAAAAGGAAACCAGCATTGAAAATAAACCCAGCAGCGGGAGACCATCATCTGCGACCACTGACACGAATCGTCAGCGAGAGAATGAATTTATTCGCGCGGAGAGACGAGTCATAATCCGTGAGCTTATTGCACAACTAGACTGTGGTCACAATGCTGTACAGAAGAAGGTGGAAGACTTAGGGTATCGGAAAGTATGTGCAAAGTGACACCCAATTTGAAGGAGAGAAGGGTGGATGTCTGCTCTGATCTGCTGGAGGTGTCTGAAACCAATGATGATACGTTTTTTCGATTTGGTGACAGTGGACGAAACGTGGGCGAATCTTTACGATCCGGAAATGAAGAATTAATCCATAGAATGACGTCACACCTCTTCACCAAGACCTAAGATCTTCAAGAGTCAGCGATCAGCATAGAAAGACATGATAACTGTTTTTTGGGGATGACAGGGGAGTCATTCTCTTTGATTTTCTGGAACGTGACCGTACAGTGACCAGTGAGCGGTACATTGAGACACTCAAGAAGCTCAGAGAAGCCATAAGGAGGAAGAGACCGAACATGAATCTGAAGAGGATCCACATTCACCATGACAGTGCAAGACCACACACATCTTTGGCAGCAAATCCGGCGATCAGCAAATTAGGCTGGTCGGTGGTCCCCTATCCACCGTACAGCCCAGATCTTGGGCTCTCTAATTTCCACCTGTTCCGTCCATTGAAGGACAGTCTCCGCGGACAACTATTTGATGACACAGACGAGGTGAAAGCGGCTGTGAAGAAGTGGGTACAACAGTCCACACCTGAATTTTTTCAAACAGAAATCGAGAGTTGGGTTCAACGATGGCACAAATGCATCGCTTATGATGGAGACTATGTTGAGTATTACCTTTCTATAGAAAAAGAGTTACACTACCAACACGAGCAAGTTGAACCACCCCTATCAGTTAAAAAAAAAATTATGCCACTTTTGCATTACTTTCAGTACAACCCTCGTTTTTAATCCCTGACCGTACAAAGATTCGATCAGCCTAAAAGTAATACATTTATTTGCCTATCCAAATGCAGTGAGATCAATATTGCGCAACTAATTTTTTATTCCAGAGTTTTTCTCTGTGTTCTACATATTTCTTCGATTTTGAAATACAGCGTGTTGAAGATATACTGTTTAAGTGCTGGCGAGAGAAAAAATGTCTGAAGAATTAATTAGTTTTTAACTGTGCTTCTTTTTTTGGCATCAAATATTGGAATTCTTTATCGGAAATAACAATAATGCAGATCTTCAATTTAATCAATCTACATCCCTATCTGATTTCTCCTGAAAGAAGTTTTATGCTCACATCGTCCTCCAAAAGTGAACTCATCAGAAATTTTAATTACCCAATTTATCAGTATAACTGTCATCTTCATATTGTATGGAATGGTTTTATTAACATGCCAAGGGCGACGTCTTTGTCTCGACATCCCTGCCGCTAATGTCATCTCAAGAATAATTAATATGCGCTTCCCGATGTAATTACGCATTTCATCAAAAGTTGCCAATAAAGGAGATTAATGTTTGACAGGAAATGCAGATGAGTTTAAAAATATTATCACCGGAGTGTTTATGCAAAATAAATAAAATACTGATTAATATAATTTGGGTAGCGGCTTTGAATGGACTTAAAGAAAATGTAAAGTCAATGGAATTTGTGCTGTCTCTGATCTCAGATTTACCTGCGTAAGCATCTTATCTTTTAATTAGTTAATTGAGACAGGTCCCAATTTTTGTGCTTCGTCAGAGAATTACCGTATTCTTCAGGTTTCACGGGTGGTGTTTACTGAAATGCTGTTAATATATATATATTTTTGCTTATCTCCATGATTCGGACAAAATTCATGATTTTGAGATTTCCAGTCACAGCATAGAAATTTTTAATACTACTTTCTGTAAAATCTTGTTTTCATGTGTTTTTGCGTGTGGATCCATGCAAGCACAATTTTCGCTTTCTTGTACAGCACTACAATTTCCTTACATACAGTCGTTTTCCTGCTAATGAAACTCAATGGTTTTATAAAAGAGCATACATCGCAAGTCACCAAAAATGTAGCATTTATTCGAATAAAGTAGAAGAGGAAGAAAGAAAATTTGGTTCCCAATTTAGCAAACTGTATCAAAAATGTTCTGTGAAAAATACACGGTAAAAATTAACCGGAGCTAATATTTAAGAAAACTTACTTTTCTGGACTTCAAAATGCCTTGTTTCCCCCGGGATGCATAACACTTTTGGTATAGTTCATACACAATGCTGCAATTAAGTAATTTTCACAGGTCTTTTGTTAGCACGTCTTTTGTAAAAAAAGATCGTGCTTATTTTATCGGTTTGTCCGTCCGTCCATCCGTCTGTAGACACCATATCTCAGCAACTATTAATCCTATTTGAAACATTTTTTTTTGCATTGGGAAGCTTGATATGCACGAATGATGATCCTTCATTTCTTTTTTTTTTTTTTTTACGTTTACCATTTTGCCGCTAGAGGTCGTAAATGCAGATGATATCGAATTCAAAATACATTTTATGACGTATATTTGCTTCAAAACATCCGATTGAAAAAATTTTTTTATCTTTCGATTCCATTTATCTCGAAGAGTATTTTAGGTACAGAGTTACTTTCTCAAGTTACGCATATATTTTCAGCTAAGGGGCGTAAAAATAAATTACGTTTTCGTCCGCCATCTCTTCTAAAACTCCGATAATTTTTTCTGCAGCGGATACAGCTCCTGGTGGAAATTTTTTTTTTGTATAATTTCTAATTTTTGGTAAAGAATACTTTGGCCACCAGGAGGCGTAAGCGTTAATTTTTGCTTCTGATGTATTTGCCATAAAATCTGAGCTTCTAAAATCTCGATTGAAAAAACTCTTTCGTGGACCGATACTACTCACGTCGACAAAACTTTTCGGAATATTTTCTTCATAAAATATTGCATGGTTTCTCCGCCAGGGGGCGTAGATATATATATCTTATTTTTGTCAATATCTCTGCTTCTAATGGTCTGATTTGAAAAATTATTTCTTTATTGGATAGAGTGACCGGTGTGACATGCTTTCCATGTAATTTCAAAATTTTGAAGTAGTTCCTAGACTTTCCGCTAGCGTGCGTAAAGGTAAATCGCTTTTCCCCGATATCTCTGCTTCTAAAACTCCGATTTGAAAATTTCCTTCTGCACCGTATACTGCTCCTGGTGGGAAATCCTTTGCATATAATTTCTAATTTTTTGTAAAAGAAGGTTTGGCCACCAGGGGGCGTAAGTTTTAATTTCTGCTCCTGATGTATTTGCAGCACAATCTGAGCTTCTAAAATCTCGATTGAAAAAAATTCGTTTGTGGACCGATACTAATCACGTCGTCAGACCTAAAAGGTATGTCGACGTGAGTAGTATCTTTTAAAAATAATGCATGGTTTCTGCGCCAGGGGACGTAAATGTATATTGTATTTTTGTCAATATCTGTACTTCTAGGAGTCCGATTTGAAAAACTCCTTCTTTGTTGGATAGTGTGCCTGATGCGAAATGTTTTTCATGTAAATTTAAAGTTTTCAAGTAAATCATAGACTTTCCGATAGGGAGCGCAATCGTAAATTGTGTTTTCCCCGATATTTCTGCTTCTAAAACTCCGATTTGAAAAATTCTTCCTGTACCGCATACAGCTCGTGATGGGAAACGTTTTTTATATAATTTCTGATATTTGGTAAAGAATGGTTTGGCCACCAGGGAGCATAATTGTTAATTTCTGCTTCTGGTGTATTTGCGGTAAAATCTGAGCTCCTGAAAACTCGATTAAATTTTTTTCCTTGGACCGATACCGCTCACATCGAAAAAACCTTTTGAGAGTACTCTCTTGCTAAAATAATGCATGGTTTTCCCGTTAGGGGGCGTAGGTGCGTATCTTATATTTGTCATATCTCTGCTTCGAAGAGTCGGATTTGAAGAATTATTTCTTTGTTGGAGAGCGTTTCCGCTGTTTTCTCATATTAATTCAAATTTTTCATAACTCATAAGTCTGCAACCAGAGGGCGTAAGTAAACCATTCCGTTTAGAGCATTATCTGCGGGATTAAAATCCCGATTGAAAAACTTCTTTCTTCGGTCAGATACTACTTTTTTCCAGACTGGTTCCATTGACTTTGTATAGCTTTGAAAAATTTAATTTGCTTCTGAACGGATTCAAAAGACGTGCTCATTCCACCCGAGAATTCGGTGCCATCTTTCTTGTTTTAAATCGCGTTAAAACACACGGAGCTGGAAAGAATGATTTTTTAACAAGTCATTTACCTGATATGCGGTTGCAACAGCGTTTGTGTGAGAATTGCTTACAGGATTATTTACGCAGTGCATGACGTCATTCGGTGGAAGAGCATTGTCACTGTTCTGTCATGGAGTAAAGAGCAAATATCCGGTTCTATTTGAAAATTGGTAAAACTGCATCTGAGACAATTGAATTGTTGAGTGATGTGTATGGAGCCAATGATATGCAAGTTTCAAGGATGGGCGGGAAGATTTGGAAAATGGCGAAAGTCCCGGATGACCCCAGATTTCATTGTACACATCTGAACTCATTGAGCAAGTTCGCGGGAAATTAAAAAGTGACCGCTGTGCCACCTCGAGGATACTGGAATGTGAGCTCGCTATCAGTAAGGAGACGATTCTTCAAATTTTAGTGCAAGATTGGGGGCGGGCGCAGTTTATGCTCATTTTGTTACGTATGCTTTGCCAGACGACCAGAAACATGCACGAGTTGAGAACGCAAAAAAAAAAAAAAAAAAAAACTGGAGACTGCAGTAAAAATACAAAATTTTCTACAAAGCATTGCGGCAGGTGATGGGATATGGTGTTTTCGTTATGACTCTGAGACGAAGAGTCAGAGTGCTCAGCAGAAGTCGTCACAGTCACCCAAAGAAAAGACGATCAGGTTATAGAAGTCCAAAATCAAGTCAATGCCTGTGTGCTTTTACGACAGCAAGGGAATTCTGCATTACGAGTTCATTGCTGAAGGTACAACTGTCACTGGCAATGTTTACACATCCATTTGAAACTATTGTGGAACAGGCTTGTTCGTGTTGGGCCTTAGTACCACAACAAGCAATGGTTCCTTCTTCACGACAACGCACCCGCACACAAAACAGTTGGTGTACAGCAATTGTTGGCACGAAAACAAGCGTGTGTACTGAACCATCCCCCCAGTTCTCCAGACTTTTCATTGTGTGACTACTTTCTATCCCCTAAAATAAAGCTGCGTTTAAAAGAAAACGTTTTTCAACACACTGAAGACATACGAAGAACTGTGACATCAGCTCTTCACTCCATACCAAAAGGTGACCTCTGTAAGTCATCCCTTTCATTGGCTGATAATGCCACTTCTTGTATTAACACAGGAAGAATGTACTTTGTATAAATATGAAGACATACAAAGAACTGTGACATCAGCTTTTCACTCCATACCAAAAGGTGACCTCTGTAAGTCATCCCTTTTGTTGGCTGGTCATGCTACTTCTTGTATTAACACAGGAGGAATGTACTTCGAATAAATATGAAGACATACAAAGAAATGTGACATCAGCTTTTCATTCCATACCAAAAGGTGACCTCTGCAAGTCCTTCCTT
Organism: Macrothele yani; assembly: GCA_039090855.1. Classification (NCBI taxonomy): domain Eukaryota; kingdom Metazoa; phylum Arthropoda; class Arachnida; order Araneae; family Macrothelidae; genus Macrothele; species Macrothele yani. The sequence continues at coordinate 122,284,955 of CM077025.1, read as the reverse complement.
TCGTTGGCTGATCATGCCACTTCTTGTATTAACACAGGAGGAATGTACTTCGTATAAATATGAAGACATACAAAGAACTGTGACATCAGCTTTTCACTCCATACCAAAAGGTGACCTCTGTAAGTCATCCCTTTTGTTGGCTGGTCATGCTACTTCTTGTATTAACACAGGAGGAATGTACTTCGAATAAATATGAAGACATACAAATAACTGTGACATCAGCTCTTCACTCCATACCAAAAGATGACCTCTGTAAGTCTACCCTTTCGTTGGCTGGTCATGCTACTTCTTGTATTAACACAGGAGGAATGTACTTCGAATAAATATGAAGACATACAAAGAAATGTGACATCAGCTGTTCACTTCATACCAAAAGGTGACCTCTGCAAGTCCTTCCTTTCGTTGGCTGATAATGTCACTTCTTGTATTAACACAGGAGGAATGTACTTCGAATAAATATGAAGACATACAAAGAAATGTGACATCAGCTCTTCACTTCATACCAAAAGGTGACCTCTGTTAGTCTTCCCTTTCGTTGGCTGATCATGCCACTTCTTGTATTAACACAGGAGGAATGTAATTCGAATAAATATGAAGACATACAAAGAAATGTGACATCAGCTTTTCACTCCATACCAAAAGGTGACCTCTGTTAGTCCTCCCTTTCGTTGGCTGATCATGCCACTTCTTGTATTAACACAGGAGGAATGTACTTCGTATAAATATGAAGACATACAAAGAATTGTGACATTAGCTTTTCACTCCATACCAAAAGGTGACCTCTGCAAGTCCTTCCTTTCGTTGGCTGATCATGCCACTTCTTGTATTAACACAGAAGGAATGTACTTCGAATAAATACGAAGACATACAAATAACGGTGACATCAGCTCTTCACTCCATACCAAAAGGTGACCTCTGCAAGTCCTTCTTTCGTTGGCTGATCGTGCTACTTTTTATATTAACACAGGAGGAATGTACTTCAAATAAATATGAAGACATGCAAAGAAATGTGACATCAACTCTTCACTCTATGTCAAAAGATGACCTGTGCAAGCCCTTTCCTTTCGTTGGCTGATCGTGCCACTTCTTGTATTAACGCAGGAGGAATTTACACTGCTCGACATAAAAATTGCCCCACCCAGAAAGAGATATGCTACAAACATGCGAATTGTAGGACGGGTGTATCTAGTCGATATATGGAAATTATATCAAACCGGAGTTGATGACGTCACAAGTTCGCGAGATAAAGGTGACAGCAGCAACAGGGATGATAATGTGTGGTCACAGGTGGTATTGTGTGGTCACAGGTGGTATTGTGTGGTCACAGGTGGAAATCTCGCGGACGTTTCAGACTTGTTGTTTGTGCTGGAAAACTGTTCAGCCAAGGCCGGAAATGCAGGAGACACGCCGTCAACAGGTTCATTGCGTTTCAGAGAGGAAGAATTGTAGGCCTGTGTAAAGCAGGCTAGTCTACACATTGTATCACTGCGCAGGTGGAACGGGATGCACGAACTGTTGGACGCCGTTGGCACCAATGGCTACAGGAAGGTTCGTACGTGCGTCAGAGAGGCAGTGGTGCAGTCCGACAGACGTCAGAACCCCAGGACCGGTAAATCGTTCGACATGCTAGTTCATCACCACGACGCACTGCAACTGATATTCGACGTGCTGTGTCATCGGCCATCGCCATAACGACCCGAACTGTAAATCGAAAGTTACATGCTTAAAACCTGCGCAGTAGGTAACCATTGCGTTGACTGCCATTTACGGCCAGCCATCGCTGCAAACCATTTTGATACCGTTGTTCCTAAATGGCCTACAGCACCCCATTTTCCAGCACTCAATTCCAACGTTAAGACGGTCGTTTCGCAGAGAATTCCGTCATGTGTTGCGTCATCGATGAGAGACAATTTTAGAAATTTATGCATTAGGTCACTGCCCGTAAATTTAGATGAGCCATTGCGCTGTAAGGTTCTTTTTTTCTAGGTTTAATGGCACTAAGGTACTTTTTTTCCTATGCTTACTGGGACCAAGGCACGAATTTTTGTTTGCTTAGTTTTACTAAGGCACTTTTTTCTAGGCTTAGTGCTAAGCAATATTAATAATTCCTAGGTGGCACTAAGGTGCTTTTTTATTATTAATGGAACAGAGGCAGTTTTTTAATCTTAGTGGCTTTAAAACCACTTTTTAGCGCTTTCCAACCGTAGGTTGAAGAAGCGTATATGCTCCAGCTTTGTCCGTCCGTCCGTCCGTCCGTCCGTCCGCACGATAACTCACGTGAAAATGGTTCGATTTCGACGAAATTTTAGTATGTGGTAGGGGACCACCTGGGGACGAACCCTTTTGAAAATGGGCGAAGCAGGGTCAAAGGTCAGGGCATAGGAAAGGGATCCATTCCATTGCTCTTATGCGTCATAACTTGCGTAAGAATTGATCGATTTCGATGAAATTTTAGTATGTGGTAGGGAACCACATAGGGACAAATCTTGTTGAAATGGGGGGAAATAGGGTCAAAGGTCAGGACAAAGGAGCTGGATCCATTCCATTATCTTTATGCGCCATAACTTGCGTAAAAATGGTTCGATTTAGATCAAATTTTAGTATGTGGTAAGGAACCACCTGAGGACGAACTCTATTGAAAATGGACGGAATGGGGTCAAAGGTCAAGACATAAAAGCGGGATCCATTCCGTTGCCTTTACGCGTCATAACATGCGTAAATATGGTTCGATTTCGATGAAATTTTAGTATGTGGTAGGGAACCACCTGGGCACGAACCCTATTGAAAATAGGCGAAATGGGGTCAAAGGCCAGGCAAGGCATAAGAGCGGGATATATTCCATTGCCCTTATGTGTCATAACTTGCGTAAAAATGATTCGATTTCGATGAAATTTTAGTATGTGGTAGGGAACCACCTGGGCACGAACCCTATTGAAAATAGGCGAAATGGGGTCAAAGGTCAGGCAAGGCATAAGAGCGGGATATATTCCATTGCCCTTATGCGTCATAACTTGCGTAAAAATGATTCGATTTCGATGAAATTTTAGTATGTGGTAGGGAACCACTGGGGACGAACCCTATTGAAAATGAGCGAAATGGGGTCAAAGGTCTGGACACTGGAGTGGGATCCATTCCGTTGCCCTTGTGCAACATAACTTACCTAAAATGCTTGGATTGCGACAAAACTTTATCATGTTGTTCCGGAGGTATAGTGAACCGGTTCTGTTGAATATCAACGAAATGGGGTCAAAGGTCATTGCAAAAAACCCAGATTTATTCCACAGCCATTATTCTCATAACTTGCGTAAAACTGCTTCTATTGCAACAAAACTTTATCATGTTGTTCCGGAGGTATAGTGAACTGGTTCTGTTGAATATAATCGAAAGGGGGTCAAAGGTCAGGACACAGGAGCGAGATTTATTCCACAGCCATTATCCACATAACTTGAGTAATAATTTCTGGTATGTTGGAAAGCGTATCATAATCAAGGCATTGCATGATTTTACTAACTTGTTAATTCTTAATGGCAGTAGAGCACGTTCTTCAAGGCTTAGTGCCATTAAAGCTCTTTGTTTTACTAGGCTTAGTGGCGCTACGACACTTTCTTTTTCTGCGCTTAGCGGGACTAAGGTAGTCTTTGTAGTTAAATGTAAAGAGAAGCTGGGCCAAAGAATTAATTTAGACAGATATGTACACCAAAAGTATTATGTTTTATATGCAAGAATGCAGCATAATCTTGTCTTAAAAGAATGCTCGTTTTGCAGGGAAAAGACCAAACAACCAGTTCATGCGCAGTGGAGCGTCTATCGACTTACAAGGGCTCTAATGTAAAGCGGCTGTGAACTTCTTTATCAAATAACTAGTCCTCAAAATAAAATCATTGAAGGCGTTTCTTTCGCGGAGTTAAACTGCACTCTCAGGAGGAAAAATATCAGAAAAATTATACAGTCGTAGAGGCTTGAAGAGGCAAGAGTCTTATGGGAACTAAGGGCATACCTACAAAGCAACTGCCCATGATCGACCGCTGCAATAAAAAGTAATACCCTGAGCGCTTTCCGTGATGTCTAGTGTGCAACACTGAACGGGTGTTGGTCAGTTGCACTCAAGAAACTCCGAAAAGGGTCACTTGCAATCAAGAAACTCCGAAAAGGGTCACTTGCACTCACAGCCTGTCCCGGTTCATGGCTAATAGTACTCAAGAGACACTCCACCGCTTCTCCCGCCCAATACCCTCTCTAAAGAGCTTCTCTATGGCAGAGAGTTTATAGCACTCATACTCCCTCAAAGTCTTTTCCGCTGCTCGAAAATTGCACTTATAGAACCGTAAGTACGTGTGGACAAGTATATATAGTATATACACTATAATGACAAAAGTCACCAGACACCCCTTTAAAAGCAAATGAACGGATCCGCTGCGTTGTTAAGACGCGCGGTACAGCTGCAAACGGTATAAAAACAAACAAGCCTGCAGCTGACCGCGATCATATTGCCCTGTGAGGTTGAGTAAAAATGTCGCGGCGGGAGAGAACTGACTTTGAGAAAGGAAAGATTGTTGGGTGTTATATTAGTGGGTTGTCCATAAGAGAAACCGAGAGGCGTTTAAACATACCCAAGTCAACTGTTTTGGATGTACTGAATAAATGGAAGACACATGGCGTGCCTGAAAAAGCAAAACATACCGGCAGACCAAAGAAAATCAGTGATCGAGGACGTCGAAGCCTTAGGAGAGTCGTTACAACTAATCGACGGAGTACTGCACAAGACCTCAGTGTACAGGTGAGTAAAAATGCTGAAACCTCGGTATGTAAACGTACCATTTGCAGAGAACTTCATTTCATGGGAGGCTATCGCAGTCGTGCGGCTGCTCATAAGGCCTTCACCTCCACTCGGAATGCAACTCGTCGTTTAGCATGGTGTAAAGAACATTTATCGTGGACCGTAGATCAATGGAAACGGGTCCTACGGACTGATGAATCCAGATACACGATCCATCAGTCCGATGGCCGTGTGTGGGTATGGCGGCAGCCGGGAGAACGCCATTTACCACAGTGTACTGCTCCTACGGTCAAGTTTGGAGCTGTCAGTGTACTCGTGTGATGGTGTTTTTTGTTGTATGATCCCGGCCCATTTCGTGTATGGTTCCGGCCCAAACCTGTTAACTAGCACGTCTACCTCGATATTCTGGACAATTATGCCCTACCAACTCTGTGGCAATATTATGGAACCGAGCCTTGTTGGTCCCAGCAGGATAATGTACGGAGCCATAAAGCAAAGACTATTACGGCGTGGTTTGACGATAATTCCGTGTCATGTGTTAACTGGGCAGCACAGAGCCCTGATCTTAATCCCATAGAGCACGTATGCGATGAATTACAGCGCCGTATTAGAAATTTGGAACCAAGGCCTACTAGTAAGAAACAGTTAGCGGCAGTACTATGTACTGAATGGAAGCGCATACCTATCGCTGTGTTCCAAAACCTTGTCGAAAGCATATTTCGAAGAATCAGTGCACGAATTAATTCCAAAGATGGAACGACACCGTACTAATGCATACCAAAAAAGGCTATGTTGTGTTTCTCTTCTAGATGTCCGGTGACTTTTGTCAATATAGTGTATATACGCAGAAGAGCAATTGAATTAGAGATACCTGTCTAGTAACGTGTAGCACCACATTTCGTCCTGATGACGGCGGCGATTCGTTTCGGTATGGACTCGACAAGACACCGGAAGCGTTGGGAAGCCATTCGGATCCATGACCCCTGAACAAGCTCCCACAGTTCACGAAGATTTGATGGAGGGGGGGGGGTTCAGAGCCTCGAACATCTCTCTCGATGGAGTCCCAGATGTGCTCGATGGGATTGAGGTCAGGTGATCCAGCTGGCCCTGGAAGCGCGGTCACGTCGGTGGAGTGTTCATCCAACCATTCGGATACAATTCGGGAGCGATGGCACGGTGCATTTTCTTGTTGCAGGATGAGGTGCCCAGTGGGATGTTGAAGACGCACAAACGGGAACAAATGGTTGTCCAGTATATCCCGGCAACGTTGCCCTATGAGGGACGATGTCACCGTACCAGGGGTACCATTTCAATCCCCGTAAACAGTCCCCAGACGAGAATACCACCCCCACAGCTGTCAAGAAGGTTCCATCGCTTTATGCGGTTTGCGTTGTATTCGTATCCTGGAATCCGCATGTACCAACGTGAATCTCGACTCATCAGTCCAAGCAACATTTTCCCACATGTCTAGGGTCCAGTGGCAAAGTTCCCGCACCCATGCTAATCTTTGCACCTTGTGATGTGCCGTCAGCAGCGGTACCCTCGTGGGACGATGGCTTCTGTACCCCATAGCGAGGAGATGGTTCTGGATGGTGTGGCTGCTTACACGTTTTTGTGCACCAGGGTTAAATTGCCGAGTGATTTCTTGCACTATGGCCCGTCTATCCGCTGTTACAATGCGAGATAGTCGACGATGACCCCGCTCGTCCACACGCTATTGTCCACGGCAGTTGGCCCTTGCAGGGATGGTTTTACCGGATTCGATGTACTCACGGTGCACCCGTGACACAGTGGCTCGTGAAAATCCCAGTGCCTGCACGACTTCCAAGATGGAGTGACCCATTCGTCGGGCCCCGACAATTTGCTCACGATCAAATGCGCTTAGATCCTTCGCCTTACCCATACTGCGTCCGACTCTTACTAATTCCCGTCGCAACACTCCTTATATTGTCGGATCGCTGCATACGTCATGTCGTTTCCGTTTACAGGGTCTCCCACAGCGCCATATTCTCATGACGCCAACTGTCTTTAATTCAATTGCTCTTCAGTGTATATACGTATTACATGCGACATTAATTTTTTATAAATGTCTATAAAATGTGAGCTTGTATTTCTACCTGGTAAGGTCAAATAGCGTTACCTTGATTCTTCATGCTCCAAAAGGTTTTTAATTTTATCTATGTATTTATTTTAATATATTATCTTTTTTCTAATCAGTTTTAATGGCAATTGCGGAATGTCATCCGTTGCTTTTTGCTTAACACCATTTGATATGATTCGGCAGGACAGGAGTTTGGTGGGTCATGGCCGTGTCACAAATCAAAGTGTAAAATGACCTACTCACTAGTGCCCACGTACAGTTTGGCAAAGCATTTGCTTACTTATTGTGCAACGTCATTTCCATCCTATTCCAGTTTATTGATCTTCATAGAATTTGTGTCCTCAATGTATCAATAGTGTTTTTCTCCTTTTTCGCTCTACATAAACTCTATATTACCTCTATAATCGCTATTTGATGAATGATGCAATGAGGCCACTGTTTTTCAGTGAATCGGTGGAGCATTGTCCAGAAGAGAGCATCTTATGCAGGGGGCTTCCTGTTCCACCTACCGGTTTTCATATTCCCCCCTCAAGTAAGCAAGGGCTGGGTAACTGTAGTCGATCGCTTTGTTGTCTTTCTTCCTGTGGCAACTGACCTATCAGATAAGGATCAGGGCCTAGTGGTCAACGTTCGTGACTACTACGGGAACGGTCTGAGGTTCGATCCCAGACAGGTACGAACGCTCGAACAACTAAATATCCGCCCTACGTCGGATGGGCACGTTAAGCCGTCGGGCCCCGGGTATTGGTCCCCCGGTAATAACTAAGGGCGACATCCTCCCCTTTTTTACTTCGCTTCCGTGTCACTTTCCTATCGGGCATTCTAGACTAAATCTCCTATCTTAATGTTTCTAAAGGTTGTTTAAGACCTGGGGTCAGACACTCCCTTCCTAAAATCCTCTACATATGATATGAAAGCAACTGACCCATGACCCACTAAAGAAATCTCTCACACCCATTACAAGAAAAACGACGAATTTGTCACACTGAATATTTAGTATTGTGTGGAAAAACACAGTAATACATTTGAAAAAAAACTTAATAATCTGGAGATGTGACTCACACGTAATGTTCTTTGTTTTGTTTAAAACCGCTTAAATTTATAAATTTTAACCAAACGTATCTCTCTATTCTAAAAAAAAAAGTAACTGCCGCTGTTTTAGAAATTTCGCGACACTCTTGCTTTCCTACCTCGCAGCGCAAAACGTATTGAACACAAAAATACGAAATTTACATCGTTTGTAGAGAATTGCTTGGAAAATACGCTGAAATAAACCGTTTTTCGATTCTAGCGATACTTCAAGAGTTATTGTATTTCAAAGTTACAGTAAGCAAAAAAGTGCTATCAGGTCGCGTTCCGGACACACTAACAGCAACACAACCACAAAATTTTGTAGGCATGTAGTGCCATGACCGAATGTTTGCACCTCGTTGCCCTTTTTTGAATTTCGATTTAGTTTACGAGAAATTAAATTTCTAAATTTCACAAAATTCTCTATTTCGCGATGGGATCAGTTAAAAAAAAAAAAAACGGATGTATGGCAAACTATGAATCGTAACGCATTGCAATTTTTACAGCATAAGCTTACAACTATCGTCCCTTTTTTACAAAAAAAAATATTTAAGAAAAAGTCATTTTCTGATTTTTAAGCAATTTTTAAAAACGCACAAAAAAGAAACGAACGGCTTGTCTGTATTCACGACAACCACAGAGGAACGTTCTGGTCCCGTGACCTGCTGCCACGGTAACGCAGAGAATTTGTTATGCATATGTTTTGTTGGTAAAGCTATCTCAGTTGCTTAAGGTGAACGTCAAGTAATTTTTCTTCTTATATTCCGAACGGAAAAACTTCTGTACACATTTTCTTCACAATTAATGCGTTCCCAAGGATGAAAATTTGAACATCGATTAAAATAGCTTCATTTTATAACTTGGAATACTTAATAATTTCTAAAACATAACCTTAATTATACAATCCAACATTTGTTTGTCTACTGACGTCATCAAAAAACAGGTCGCGCCACCTTCTTTTTTTTTTTTTTTGGACAATTAATGCGTTTCCAAGGATGAAAATTTGAACATAGATTAAAATAGCTTCATTTTATAACTTGGAATACTTAATATTTTCTAAAACATAACCATAATTATGCAATCCAACAGTTGTTTGTCTACTGACGTCATGAAAATACAGGTCGCGCCATCTTTTTTCTGGACAATTAATGCGTTCCCAAGGATGAAAATTTGAACATCGATTAAAATAGCTTCATTTTATAACTTGGAATACTTAATAATTTCTAAAACATAACCGTAATTATACAATCCAACATTTGTTTGTCTACTGACGTCATCAAAAAACAGGTCGCGCCACCTTCTTTTCTTTTTTTTTTTGGACAATTAATGCGTTTCCAAGGATGAAAATTTGAACATAGATTAAAATAGCTTCATTTTATAACTTGGAATACTTAATATTTTCTAAAACATAACCATAATTATGCAATCCAACATTTGTTTGTCTACTGACGTCATGAAAATACAGGTCGTGCCATCTTTTTTCTGGACAATTAATGCGTTCCCAAGGATGAAAATTTGAACATCGATTAAAATAGCTTCATTTTATAACTTGGAATACTTAATATTTTCTAAAACATAACCATAATTATGCAATCCAACATTTGTTTGTCTACTGACGTCATTAAAGTACAGGTCGCGCCATCTTTTTTCTAGTTCCAACATCACCAAAAGAAAAGTTATTGATTTTTTATATAATTATGGTTATGTTTTAGAAAATATTAAGTATTCCAAGTTGTAATATGAAGTTATTTTAATCCATGTTAAAATTTTCATCCTTGGAAACACAATAATTTTGAAGGAAATGTGTACAAAAGTTTTTCCGTTGAAAGTATAGGAAGCAAAATTACTTGACGTCCACCTTAACGGTTTATGGTTTACGGAAATGCTTTTTGGACCGCTTTTGTTTTCCTTAGTGGTACATTTAGTAAGTGCTATAAGTTCAAACGGCAAAAATCTGACCTTCCAAAAATTAACGACAGTAAAAAAAACCTCTGAAATTTCGGAATAACAAGCCTTATTTTCTTAGACATGCAATAAAAATTGAAATTTATATGAATTTCCCAGTTTTTATTTCATGTAATATACTTGGAGACCAGGCTGCAGGGCCAGAGCACTACTCTGGAAACGAGCGTAGCGAGCCTAGAGGAGCAACCCCTATGTGGTAAAAATAAGTAGTAATAAATTTTGGTATGAACTAGTAAACAAAAAAATCAAGTATCGAATTTCTTTCTAAAACTTTCAGGGTCATTTTTCTGCGTTGTTATTACCTATGCCGTTTACCGCTAAGGAATGTTTAGATCCACATGAATTTAAACTGTGCGTCATTGCAAAGTTTAAATTCATGAAGGGGAATGACGGCGATCGAAGAAATGGCCTGTTAGACCCGTGCCAAAGAATATGTTTGCGGAAGTGGCGCTTTCATGCTAATAGTGTGAAACCACTTTTCTTATTACTATAAAATTAATTTCTGGGAGTCACCAATGCAAGAAACACCTAAAATAAACAAAGAAATAAAAAATTAAGACCAACGAAAATGTTTATCACAAAATCGGATATGAGTCTAATTTCTTAAACGTTACCGATAATTTGCTAGTTTTCATGCTATTCGGATGACGTCGTCGATTCGATGAATCACACAGTGTAATGAACTGTAGATCTCCACACTTGTTTTCCATCCCGGAATCGCGTAATTTAGCACTTTTTTTTATGAGATGCATCAGTCTATCATTGTACTGTTCACTTCTGTGTTGACTGGAATTTGAAAACACGTGTTTCGCTGCATGAGGGAACATTCCTCGGGAGGGTGCGGTTGCCACTTTTGCGGGCGATCATTCCCTCGGCGAAACCTCTTGGCAAACCACGGGTGGTGAATTAGGGGCGAGGTGTGTGCGTGTGCGTGCGTGTGTGCGAAAAGGTGCGACTGCGAAGAGCAGGCAGTGTTATGCTCCTTGATTGTGAACTGACAGCTACTGAAGAATGATGATTGATGACGAGGGAAACGACTGTTCCATCGGAATGGGATTGCAGGTAGGAGGAAGAAGGAGGTTGTGACGATGGAATATCGCCGCCGAGGAATTAGTCGACATCTTCATCATAGCACTTCGCGTCATCTCAATCCTACAAGCGAGAGAAAACTCTCATGGAATATCTCTTTCACATATCGTGCATCGTGTACGAAATAAGCAAACACAAATCCCAACTCAGTTCTGAAGATTAACAAATATGTTAATAGTAGGGAGTTTGTGGGGTAATTTTTTCCAGAAAACCATGGCATCTCTAAACAACGGAAAGACGAGCTGTAAGAGTTATCCATCAAGAAAATAACACTGCTTAAAATTCATTTATTTTAATAGAAACCTGGAACGTCCAACGTTGTGTGTTTCTTGTGAGGTGATAACTATGGAAATAGTTTCATAAAAAAAAACACCTCAATAACAAAATGAAGATGACGAAAAAAAAAAAACGAAACAAAAAGACAAGGTAGTTCTAGAGTTAATCTAATGTTAAAATCCTTCAACACAAAAAACTGGAGATTACCATAGAATAAAATTATGCTTCAGGTAAAAACACAGATCGTGACTTGAGCAGAAAAAAACTTCTAATCTGTTAGCTCTCCAACACCTTTACTGCTACTTTTTAGCCGAGAAATAATTATAATAATTACTACCGAAGTGGATGGAATTATACAAAATTTGGGCTTGTGCTTTCCATTGCAAGAGGCAATTCCGTTTAATATTTTCGAGAACGGTTTCTTCTTTCTTATTTAAGCAAACTTTGTAACGAACAGAACCTCTTTAATATAAATACAATAACCCTCGCATCTTTCCGCCACTTTATTTAAGCATTAAACCTATCCTTGGGATCTAGCTAGAGCCATCGCATTTTAAACAGGTCCGTTACCTCTACGGCGAGATATCGTTAAAAAAAGGAGGGAGCAAACATGGTTCATTAAACTGGGCCATGCTTGTAAAGTATAGAATCAGGTTCATCATCATCATCATCATTGTCAACCATTATCAATCCACTGCTGGACGAAGGTCTCCCCAAGTTTCCTCCACAACGGTCTGTCTTGTGCCAGTCTCCTCCATGTTTGCTTAAACTTAAAACTACTGTTTAATTAAATTTCCACGCATAATTCATTTAGCGACACAGATATCGTTCATTCAGAGAACGCAAGAATTTCCGCTGATATCTGTGTCTCCGTCCGTTAGTAATTCTACGGACCCAGACTGCTCCCTGACGTGAACTAAGCTTGTTCTCCGGCCCGCTTTCTTCAAAGACCCAGGAAAACTACGCGTTACGACTACATAAGCGCATACATTGAGGCTTCAAGACGACTCTCCTACACTTTCAACACCAATAACGCCTGAGAGATAAAAAGCTTCGTGTTCATACCCAAACAATGATTTATACACTTCTGAAGCCTTAGGAGCATTTAATCTTCTTCTTAGTAACTGTGTTAAGAAGTTGGTGCTTTCTTACCTTGCTGCATTGAAAATTGCCACTAAGCCTGTTTCCTCGATTCACCCACACTTAGCGATAAATATCTCTGCCGTCAGCATCAGTATAGTACCTACATTCAAAAAAATACATTAGCATACTTCTGTTATCATCATGAACCTAACATTGCTCACCAGCCTTAACACGACAGCTGTTCAACGCCACCTGGCTCGAGACCATGCTGGTCTTAATGACACTGCTAAAATGGTGAAAACAAAGAAACCACGTGTGAACGCGAATATTAAAACATATTTTATATATATAAACACCCAGATCTCTCTCTCTCTCTCTCTCTCTCTCTCTCTGGAATGCTCTCGAGATGTCAAAATGATTTATAGCACACTATCACTTTGAGATGTCAAAATGATTGCGTGCTACTACTACTAAATACCCAGATCTTCTATCTCTCTGTCTGGAATGCTCTCGAGATGTCAAAAGGATCGCGTGCTGATTTTATAACATTGGATAAACAACATACAAGTAATTTAATGAACATGTTATCTTTGAAAACGAAGAGGTGCATCAATGAAACGGTAAGGTGCATCAGTGTCTTCGGTAACGTAGAGATGTCTTAGTGAAACACTGTCTTTGATAATGTAGAGGTGATTCAAAGAGACATGTCTTCGGTGGCGCACGGGCGACTCAATAAAACAGGATGTCTTCGATAATCTTGTGATGACTCAGTGAAACATGTCCTCGATAACGTAGAGACGACCAAGTGAAACATACTGTCATTGATATCATAGAGATGACTCAATGAAACATACTTCACCCGACAACATACAAGTGATTTAATGAACATGTTGTCTTTGAAAGCGAAGAGGTGCATTAATGAAATGGTAAAGTACATCAATGTCTTCGGTAATGCAGTGATGTCTCAATGAAACACTGTCTTCGATAATGTAGAGGTGACTCAATGAGACATGTCTCCGGTGACGTACGGGCGACTTAATGAAACATGCTGTCTTCGATAATTTAGGGTATAATCAATGAAACATGCTTTCTTCGACAACACTGAGGTGAATCATTGGGACATGCCGTCTTCGATTACGTAGAGGTGACTGAATGAAACATTTATTCAATAACGTGACTCAATGAAACATAAATGGAGTATTAACAATACCTTGATGAATGATGAAAAACATTGCATCATACTAACAAAGAACTGCTTTGGTAGAAGAACACGGTTCAATGTTCAACGAATCAGACATTTGTTTTTCATTAAAACACTGATCAACGAATTAAACATTTCATGAGATACGAGAGTCACAAGAAATTCTCGTCACAACTAAACGAAAGAATGAACATTTTTTTTTTCTGAAGTGCAGTTTTTTTCACGCAATTATATGGAAAGCAAATGCATAGTAAACAGTTACCAGCTTTTATGACAGGAGCTCCCTCTCTGTATGAACTGATTTCAGCTTTCTCTTATGTGAGATATGAAATCACATTAACCCTGCTCGTTCCAGAAATGGCTTCTGTGAGTAAATTCTGAAGCATCCCTTGTTTGCATCTTAAGCTTGTATTACCGCCGCCTTGCTAATATGTTTCCATATTTTCTTTGGAACAAGTGAACGAAAGCTTTTTCCCGATGGCTTCATTAGTTGATGACATCATAACAACGCTGTTGTTTATGCACGTGAATAAATATATGAGATTATGCTTGTGCCTTTTGATGTTTATTATGCTGTAAAATCCATTTCAAATAAAATGGATCTACTTCATATTTAGATTTGAGGTATTGCCTATTCTACTTACGTAAAATGCTATAATGTATCATTTTATTGACAAAATACACGTATGTATCACTTCAATAGCCCCAGAAAAACAAGCTGTTTTAATACATATCTCTAAATTGTATTTAACCTTGCATTTGCTCGATAAGAGTAACTGAAATTTTACAGTTTACGTGTAACCTAACGATTATGCTGGACGCACTTTTTTAACCCTTTAAGCGGCCGATGTACTTGAACTAAACGATGCCCAAAACTTTTGCTCTCCCCACACAGAAATGTTCACATTGCGACGGGGCAAAATAATTTATCTTTACCCCCTCTGACCTCCGCAGCACCAAACATAAACGCCGCCGCGGTGGCGCAGTGGGTTCTGATCATTGGTCCGAGATGGGTCCGGGTTCGAATCCCGGTGAGGCATGGATGTTGTGTTTGTCTTACGGTGCCAGCTCTCTCCTTTCCCTGGAGCCAGTAACCCTAAATTAGGGACGGGTGACTGCTTATCGCTCACGGTGGTTGGTCGTTAATAAAAATAAATGACATCATGGGTGATAAGCCCAATAAAAAAAAAAACATCGTGAGCGATGAGATAAGCCCAATAGAAAAATATCGTGGGTGATAAGCCCAATAAAAAAACATAATGGTTGATAAGTCCAATAAAAAACCCGTCATGGGTGATAAGCCCAATAAAAAAACATAATGGTTGATAAGTCCAATAAAAAACCCGTCATGGGTGATAAGCCCAATAAAAGAAAACATCATGGGTGATAAGCCCAATATAAAAACCATCATGGGTGATAAGCCCAATAAAAAAAACTATCATGTGTGATAAGCTTTTCTTTCTTGTCTCATATGCTCTGTTCCATGACCCAAAATATGATATGGAAGGGCTAGTCCTCCTGACTCGAATATCATGCAAATGGGTAAAAATAAATTATTCAAACATCTTCTCTCTCCTTCCTTTATTTCCTCACCATTGCCATGACCCTTTATCAGTTAATTAGTCAGAGAGGAATTCGTGTCAATCATAATCCTGAATGACCATTCTGAATAAAATAACTGAAGGTGAAAGCAACATTTTTTTAATGCTCTAATTTTTAAGGTAACTCGCATGAGCAGAACTTTGGGACCACTAAACATACCCTGAAAGAATTCGTCCGAGTCGCTTTCGGCCCACTTCTTAGTCAGAAAATATATTCGTTCGAGTTGATTTTTTGCCCATTTTGTCGACCCCGATTTTATTCGTTCTAGCCGGCTAAAGGGGTTTCCAAACTTTTTTGAGACCGCGCCGCCCTTCACATGGCACATTTTCCGTGCGACGTCCCGGTGCCCAAAATTAAAAAAAAAGAAATGCCCAAATTCGAGTTTCTGGTACTTTTTTTTAAAGGAAATAGTCATTTACATTACTAGCTTGTATATGTAAAAATACAAATTAGAATAAAATTAGAGAGCCGAATAAGAAGAAATTGATGAGATAGGCATATTTTTACAATGGTAACATTATTCATTTGGCTTTTACGTTTTTACGGTAACTTTAGAAGCTACCTAAGAGAGGTATTTGCGTCTTAAAGGGATGGGGGGGGGGGGGGGGCTAGTTTCTCGTCACACAAAACATTGAATTCGGGGACAATGTTCGATACAGCTACGCGGATCCCCTTCTCAACGTTAACTTTTCTTCTATATCTGGATTTTATCACCGCTAGAAATGAAAATCCTGCCTCACAAAGGTAGAATGTGGCAAAAAAGAGAATTACACTCACGGCTTTCTTACTCAATTCTGGGTGCTACTTTGCCCCACCGTTCCAAAACTGTGGCAGACTTCCGAAAGAGAATGTCACCTTCGGTATGGAGTCTGCAGAAATGTCTATTAACTGTTATTGCTCAGCAGTAGTGAAAAAAATCTGGATGTTTGCATGTGGCGTTTCACTATAAATTATAAGTTTTACTTTTTCCTTATAGTCACGACGCCCCGGACCAAAACAGCCGACCCACAGATTGGGAACCTCTGGGCTACTGTAAGTTTGCACATAAACGTTAATTTATGCAATTCATAGTTTAAAATATTCTGGTTAGCGTAGGGTTTAGTCGGATCAGACTTTGATGGCATACTGGACCGCGTCAGTAAAATTTGACTAAATTCTGCTCTGGAAGATGATCAAATTTAACTTTAAATCTTCTACATCTTTAGTGCAACTGAATAGAAATTTCTACCATTTTGTTTACCAATATCTCAACATCTGATATTTCCTTCGCTTGATAAAGTGAAAACGACTGCTTCAATATTATTATTTTGTTGTTTTGTTTGTGGGAATAAATAATTGCCGTGAGCAACTCAGTGGGCTATAAGCAGTCCCCCATTTCTAAATTAGAGGCCACTGGTTCCGGGAAAAGAAAATAGCCAGTGCCCCGTAGGATAAACATACTATCCACACCTGAACAGGGATTCGAACCCGCACTCATCTCAGACAAATGATCTAATGTTTGGCCTTAGACAACACGGCCACAGGGGCGGCGAATGTTATTATTATAATCATATTTTCTTTTCCTGTTCCATGCAAACATTTTCAAGTTTCAAATTTCTCTCATGAAAAACTTTCTGAAAAGGAAATTATGTACTGGTGGAATTTCATAAAATGTATCTTTTTTCAATGAAAAATGTGATTTTAAAAATAATATACAAGACATTATATAATTAAACTAGCTGAATCGCCCCCGTTGCTAGAGAGAATATGATGATAATTCACTATCTAAATTTTGTACAAATCAAATGAAAACGATTAATTTTTTACGGCATGAACTGTCACTTTCATTGAATTTGAATTTCAATCTTTGTAGAGTCTTTAGGCACAGAGTATTTTTAGTTATTCCGTTTGATTTTTCTTGTTTACTTGCCTTCAGTTCCGATGCTGAATTGTGTTGCAGTTCTACACTGGAAAGCAATTGTCACAAAAAAAAAAAAAAATCAATTCTTGCACTTATCACAACAGAAATTAGTAAATTCGAGTTCAAAATAAAAAAACTGAAAATGGAACTTTTCACGAAATTTTTTTATGGGGGCTCCGACTCCTTCCAAAAACCGTCTTGGAGGGCCCCTTGATCCCGGGCTCAAGTTAGAGAACCATGAGATAGTGTATCAAATTTGGTGATTCTAAATTGAAAACTTGTAGATTTGCATAGCGGGCAAACAAAAAAAACATTCAACTTTATGCACGGTTGAGTCACATTATTGTGACCACCAACTAATATCCAGAATAAACGCTGTGTGCAGCGCGGACGGCAGCTAGACGGGCTGTGAGTGACTCAATAAGGTGCTCGAAGGTGTTCACAGGTATGTGGAGCCATGCTGACTGCAGCTCATCTGACAGCTGCTGGAGGGTGCGTGGTGGAGAATCCATAAAGCGTACAACACGATCGATGTTGTCCCACAGATGCTCAATTGGGTTTAAGTCTTGTGAATTAGAGGTCCCGAGAAGTACTTTGAAGTCTCCATCGTGCTCCTCCAACCAATCTCGGACATTTCTAGCTGTGTGACACGTCATATTGTCGTGCTGGAAGATCCCATCCGCCCCAGGGAACACAATCAGCATGTATGGATGTACGTGGTCTACAGTGATGGATTCATAAGGAATTAGGTCCATAGTGCCTTCTACAGGTATGAGTGGACCTAGGAAATGCCACGAAAACATTTCCCAGGCCATAACGCTGCCCCAACCAGCTGGTGTTCTTCCAGCAATGGTTGAAGAGTATTTGTTCTCCTATGTTTCTCGCCTTATACGCCAACTTCCATCCTTTCGATGAAGCAGAAAACGTGACTCATCGGGGAAGGCAATCCTTTGCCAATCAGCGGAGGTCCAATTCCGATACTGCCGTGCAAATGTAAGCTTTTTCTGCCGATGCATCTTTGTTAGCATAGGTTCAGTGACCATTCGTCTGCATCGGAGCCCCATACGCAGCAGGGTTTGCTGAACTGTAGTTTTAGACACACTTCCGGTAGCCCCCTGGTTCATTCGGCCGGTGAGTTGCTCCATTGAAGCGTGTCGATCGGCCCTCACGTACCTTCGAAGCCGACGTTCACCTCTCACATCAAAGTCACGTGGTGCTCCGTAGTTTCCTCGTCGTTTATTTGCAATGGTGTCATTTCTCCAATGCACGATACACTTTAACCATGGCAGTACGCGAAAAATTCACAAACTGCGCTGTTTCAGAAATACTGCCACCCTTGTCCCGAAAACCGATAATCATCCCGTTTTGCAAGTCTGATAAATCGCTCCTTTTATTCATGACAGCAACTAGTGATATGTTTTCAGAATACCTACAGCACACCTTATATACCCTCCAAGCCAGCTCATGACACCTGCCTTTCTTAATTGGCTACGCGCTATTGACGTCAAAAATAGGAGGTGGTCACAATAATGTAACTCGACGGTGTTTATTAGATGCGTAAGTTATTAAGATGTCGTTCTACTCTTCACATGAAAATAAATATTCTTTCCTTTAGTTGGAAACGAGATAACCATTTACTTTATTCTCGTATTTTTTGATTTGGTGAACGCATAAACTACTTGATATACTATTATACTATATAGACACATTAGTTATATAATATCAAGTCGTTTATTTATATATTTTACGTTATTCATGTGAAAAATGTCCAACAAACTCATCCCAATTTAAAATTACCTCTCGACATTTTAAAATCAAAACTCTAAGGCTTACCAGTTCTTTCCTTCAGCTGCTGAATAAAATTGCGAATGCATGGGTAAGGCTTTCTTTACGCTGTCCCTATATTTTTCTGCCTTTTTTATGAAATTAACATCTGGCAAGTTTCTGCTGTGGAATACCCTGAAATATAATGAAAATGGAAAAAAATAATGAGAGATGAAATGTTAGATCACACACCCACACCCACACACACACACACACAATATAGACGACAAACATTTTCGAACACATCCACACATGAATGTTTGCAGCAGAACCAGACGCGCCCACGCTGGTGGTGCGTCCTGTTATGATCTGTTAGGTGCTGTGTAGAAAGGAGAGATTTGGCGGACCGCGTTAGTAGCAACTATGCCGCAAGAGGTGAAGTGATGGACTTTGAAAGGAGCATGTTGGTTGGATACCACCTAAGTACGTAATCAGTGCATAGCTCATCAGCTCTTTTGGGTTCCCCCATATTTTCTGTCCCTGATAGTTTTTTATCAGTGGAAAGCAGATGGTGCCACTATACAATGAAGTCATGCTCTGGGATAATGCAAAAAATGAGTGAACGTTCCAAACGAAGCTTACTGCTGGATGTGATGAAGGCACGCACGTCCTGTACCACATACCTGGCCGGCGACGTGGCACAAGCCACTGGAACAACTACTTACACCAGACGAGTCAATCGGAAGCTGCTAGATAAGCTACGGACAAACCCTTCTTCGCTCCACGCAATACTGGCAGATGATTATAGTTGTGTCTTGCTCGCCGTTCGTAGATAATTGAAGAGTGGAAGTGGGTCGTGTGGAATGATGAATCACGCTACTCACTCTTTCCTTAGGTGGACGCATTTGGGCTTGGTCCTTGCCTGGGCAACGCTGTCAGGTGGACTGTATTGTCCCTAAATTCAAGTTTGGAGGGGGATCTGTAATGGTGTGGGGCTGTTTCTACTGGAAAGGGCGCCAGGTACTATGACATTCCACATTACATTCGCTGCAGCAGTACGGGTGGAAAATTCCGGTACAAGCCAAACGGCAACTCATGAAAGGCATTCCTAGAAAGATTGCTGCAGTTTTAACGGCTAATCGTTGACCGAATATGTACGGATTTCAGCCAGAAAATGCCCTTGTTTCCTTTTAACCTAGTTGGCCTAAGACTTTAGTCTAAAGAGTGTATATTAATGTATGCGCGGAAATGAAATTCGCTTTGTTAGTGGTGATGGAGGAACTTTTAGAGGTATTTGCAGAATATCAAAGCAAATTTACGGGAAATCTACAGATTGCTCTTTTGTGTTTCTTAAAATATTAGGTCTAGAAATAAGTTTTAAAGCGTTTTTTGTGTGACGTATACCGCTAATTTACATATCCGACATTCCCGCGCGTTGTTGTCATGTGACCGTGGCTGGTCCAGAGTATAAAATGTGACACAGAAGTTCCACATCGGTAGGTGAAAGATGGCAAGCGATACTGCATTTATTCGACACTGCATTCGTTACGAATTTCGTTCAGGAAAAAATGTTGCAAAAGAATGTGCATCGATCCGTTCTGTTCTATTGGAGAATATTGTATCGAAAAGTACGTGTGAGTTTTGGTTCAGACGGTTTAAAGCAGGTGATTTTGATGTTAGCGATCGAGAACGTAGCGGTGCCCCGCAGAAGGTTGTACATGAAGAAATGCAAGCATTACTGGATGAAGATTCGTCTCAAACGCAAAAAGAACTAGCTGAACAACTGGGGGTAACTCAACGAAACATTTCCAATCGTTTACGCGCAATGGGAAAGTTTCAGAAGGAAGGAAAATGGGTGCCACATGACCAGAGCCAGAAGAACAAGGATGAGCGTGTCATGAAGTGTTTGAATCTGTTGAATAAACAATACAGAACGTATTTCCTGTGGAAAATCGTTACGGGTGAGGAAAACTGGATATGGTACGACAATATTAAACGCAAAAAAAAAAAAAAAAAAAAAAAATACATTTGATAGACCCAGGTGAGGCAACGACTTCGATACCGAAACGGAATATTCACTCTAAGAAAGTTCTGCTGTGCATCTGGTGGAATATGAAAGGTGTGCTCTATTATGAACTATTGGAACAGTGTCAAACTGTTACTGTTGATCGCTACACGCAACAGTTGCTGCGATTGAACCAGGAAATCTGTCGGAAACGTCCTTTCACAGGCAAAGGATTGCGTCCCGTTAAATTACTGCTTGACAACGCTAGGCCGCATGTAGCGAAATCGGTCAAGGAAACGTTATTTACGCTTGGCTGGGAAGTTTTGGAACACCCGGCGCATAGTCCCGAGATAGCCTCTTCAGACTATCAATTGTTCCGATCGATGCAACATGGTTTGTCTGCTGTACGGTTCCGGACATGTGACGAAGTGCAAAAATGGGTTGACGACTTCATCGCGTCACACGACGAAGTATTCTTCATGGCTGAAATCCGTCAGCTGCCCGACCGATGGCGCAAGGTGGTGAATAATGACGGCGCATATTTTGATTCGTAAAGGTATTGCTATTTTCTCTCAAATTACATGTTGCGTTGTCTTAAAACGCTTTAAAATTTATTTGTACACCTAATATATCAGAAAGGAAAGGTAGATGTGGAAAACGATAAAATGATATGTGTATGGGATATTGAATAACTGATTCGAAAGTGAAAAGAACAATATATGAAAATGTTGAAGAATAGTAATAAAATCGAAACAACAATATCTATTGGTGACAGTAAGCAAATCGGAAGAACAATATCTAAATGGTGAAGAACAGTAATCAAATCGTCGTTAGGAAGATAAGTAAAGTTAAGGTTAACGCAGAAGTCTTTCAACTGGGTTTGTGAAAGAACAATGAATATAAGTCTGAGTATGTGTGTCCCTGTGTAAATATTTTGCTGTAGCAGATTTTCTACCAAACTCGACTAACTTTGGAATCAATCGTGCTTGCCTGAACTTGATTCAATTGATATCACTAACAAAACAACAAGAAAACTCCTTGGAAGAATCTCGTTTTGAATAAATTCAAGGAGCTAATAATTATTTTTCATGGTAGCACTGAAAGAATTTCAGAAAATGAGGCCAAAGAATGCATTAGATATGTGCACAAAATCATGCAGGTAGTTTCAGAACGTAAGCATATTCATGGAGATATTTCGTTTAACATGACGAGTGGTATTAATTCATTGGCAGACGTGATAGTGTTTTTATCTATTTATTTATTGTCAGACCTGATAGTATTTTTATTTATTTATTTATTTTTTACTTACTAAAAATCTTGGAAATTAAAAAAGCGTTGGGGTCATGATTTTAGCTTCTATGAATACAAACAGCTTTTGCAGTGCGCAGGCTGTTTAGAACTTAACACATTAAAAACCGATTTAGTCTATTTAGGAGGTTCGAGATGCAATTCGCTTTTTTGTGGGGGGAAGGGGAATTTCTCAACCATATATCCATTGACAGTTTATTTAAGTGTCTGGAGAACTTGTAATGTTTTATCAGTATGCTGCTTAATGATGTACGCAGTTTGTGGTTAATTGGGATGATGTAACTAACAACAATCACACAATGCTTGTCCAAGCAACTCCTCAACAGAAACCCACAGAGCATGAAATGAAATCTTGTACGTAGCATGAAAGGGCATCAAAGACGTTTATTTAAAATCCAGTGAGTATGCAACGTAATGACAATAATGTACATTAGTGAGAGAACTTGTATAAAAACCTTTGACAAGCAGGTACTGAAGAAGTAGATAAAATTACATGGACAAACAATATATAATCACATGTGCAGAGAATACAAGTCCTGGACTTACCTGGGACTAAAATATACTGGGAGGACATTTTTCTCAAATTGAAGAACGTCCATGTCCATATAGTGATGAATATACATAAGTAGTAACAGTTCGATGAATATAAAGTCCTGAACTAACAGGACTTTATATTCCTGTCAGTTCAAACGTGTATATAAGCTGGGTGAGAAAAACGAGGGAAAAAAGGAAATAGGGAGAAGATCGACTCCCGTGACGAATATTGGCGTCAAAAAAGTGTATATGTGAGGGGAAAAAAGTGAGTTGGTGTGTAAAAATTGCACGACACACAGGTGGTGCAGGAAAAAATAGCACAGTCCTGAGATGCACGCTAGTTGACGGTCACACTCCGGGTACCGAAAAGAATAAAGATTAATTCGCAGAACAGGTGACTAGATATAAGCTGGGTGAGAAAAACGTGTGCACCAGTTGTAGAACACAAGCGATGAGATGTAAAGCAGGCGCGAGATGCTTGAGATGGAACGGTGAAAAAACTAGAGGCTTGCAAGACACCAGGGAACACAGGTAATGGTAACCAGCAAGCAGATTCGAAGTGAAGCGATGAGGCAGGTGAAACGAAGTCATTTAGGCAAATAGAAAGGATGGGGGAAATACCAAGACTGGCATTCCCCAAGGAAGCATAGGGAGCGTTGGATCGGACCGATCCAGCTGTAGAACTAATTTGATGAGGAGTGAAGCAGGCACTAGGTAGGAAATGAAGAACGATGCAGATACATGAAGCTCGGACGACAGCAAGGATCACTGGCAATGGTCAGCAGCGAGTAGTGAAGAGACGTGGCAGGTGATTCGAAGTGAAGAAGGCATGAAGAAAGGCTGAGAGGAAAACCAAGACTGGCATGCTGTAGATACATCACGGGTGAAGAAATGAAAATTTCTGTGCTCCAGGAACAAGAACACGAATTTTAGGCCGAAAGAAAAATTCAATTTAACACGAAGAGACAAGAGCCTAAATGTTTGTGCTGACCACTGCCGAAAGATGATGCATTTTGCGCATCCTAATCAGTGTACTAAAAAGCAAGTTTGTAAAATCATGCAATGCATTGATTATAAGACGCTTTCCAACATTCCAGAAATCATTACTCAAGGTATCACTCAAGTTATGAGAATAATGGCTGTAGAATAAATCTCGGTACT
The DNA here is from genome assembly GCA_039090855.1 of Macrothele yani. Lineage (NCBI taxonomy): Eukaryota > Metazoa > Arthropoda > Arachnida > Araneae > Macrothelidae > Macrothele > Macrothele yani. The sequence continues at coordinate 122,261,118 of CM077025.1, read as the reverse complement.
GTGCCCTGACCCTTGATCCCATATCGATGATATTCAACAGAACCGGTTCGGTATACCTCCGAAATAACATGATAAAGTTTTGTCGCAATCGAAGCATTTATACGTAAGTTATGATGCATAAGGGCTATGGAATAGATCCCGATCCTGTGTCCTAACCTTTGACCCCATTTCGCCCATTTTCAATAGAATTCGTTCCCAGGCAGGTCCCTACAACATACTAACATTTCATCCAAATCGAAACATTTTTACGTAAGTTATGACGCATAATGGCGATGGAACTGATTCCGCTCCTATGTCCTGACCTTTGACCCCATTTCGCCCATTTTCAATAGGAATTGTGGCCAGGTTGTCCCCTACCACATACTAAAATTTCATCGAAATCGAACCTTTTTTACGTTAGTTATGACACATAACAGCAGTGGAATGGATCCTGCTCCTATGTACTGACCTTTCACCCCATTTCGTTCACTTTAAATAAGATTCCTTCCCAGGTGATACCCTACCAGATACTAAAAATTTCATCGAAATCGAACGATTGTTACGCGAGTTATCGTGCGGACGGACATATGCACACAACGCGTGACGTAATGAAGCAGATAGGAATCGCGACCATCTGCTGGCAACAGTATGACGTCATAAAACTTTAATAGGATCCACACACAACGCGTGACGTAATGAGACAGATGGTGGGACAGCGCGGCAACATTCTCAAACGCGAGAATGTGACGTCATAAGATTTCTAAGCATTGGAAACATTAATGGAACGACGCCATGACACTAAAAACGTTATAATTCGGGGTGGTTATTTAACCCACCAAACGAATTCTCCTAAAGTCGAGATCAAGCTAAATCGATTTCTAGTACCATTAAACGGTAGGTTAACGACTTTCATCAAAATTCTTAGAGCCGTTTTCAAAATAAAATGTACATACATACATACAAGAATTGCTACTTTAAGGTGGACGTCAAGTAATTTTGCTTCCTATACTTCCAATGGAAAAACTTCTGTACACATTTTCTTCACAATTAATGCGTTCCCAAGAATGAAAATTTGAACATCGATTAAAATAGCTTCATTTCATAACTTGGAATACTTAATATTTTCTAAACCGTAACCGTAATAATATTTTCTAAACCATAACCGTAATTATGCAATCCAACATTTATTTGTCCACTTACGTCATCATAGCACAGGTCGCGCCATCTTTTTTCTGGTTTCAACACCACCAAAGGAAACGTTATTGTTTTTTAATATAATTATACTTATGTTTTAGAAAATGTTAAGTATTCCAAGTTATAGTATGAAGTTATTTTAATCGATGTTCAAATTTCCATCCTTGGGAACAAATGTGTACAAAAGGTTTTCCATTGTGTAACGTACCAGGAGATGTGACGTACCTGCCAGAAGGACGTACACGACATAAAGGCAGATAGGAATCAGAATAAAACGTCCGCGTAACTCAATTGGTAGAGCAACTTATTCCGGAATGAGGGGACCCGGGTTCGAATCCTGGCGCGGATAAAAATGACGGAGAAATTCACTTCGTTATAATGGCGCCCGAACTATCCGGATGACCCGACTGTTCAAAATCTCGCAATGGTGTGATGTTATTTCCACACCGCGAGATAGGAAAAATAAAAGAATCTCTTCTCCAGCACTTCGAAAAAAAAAAAAATAAGTAAATAAAAAAAAAATAAAAAAAAAATTAAGGGGGAGATGATGTAACGTACCAGGAGATGTGACGTACCTGCCAGAAGGACGCACACGACATAAAGGCAGATAGGAATCAGAATAAAACGTCCGCGTAGCTCAATTGGTAGAGTAACTTATTCCGGAATGAGGGGACCCGGGTTCGAATCCTGGCGCCGATAAAAACGACGGAGAAATTCACTTCGTTATAATTGGAAATATAGGAAGCAAAATTACTTGACGTCCACCTTAATAGTGTGGGATAAGGGCGTTGGAATGGATCTCGATCCCATGTCCTGACCTTTGACTCCATTTGTCCCATATTCAATAGGGTTGCTCTCCAGGTGGTCCCCTACCACATACTAAAATTTCATCGAAATCGAACCGTTTTTACGCACCTTATGACGCATAGGGGCAATGGAATGCATCGCGCTCCTATGTCCTGACCTTTGACTCCACTTCACCCCTTTTCAATAGGTTTCGTCCCCAGGTGGTCCCCTACCACATACTAATTCATTGAGATCGAACCATATTTACGCAAGTTATGACGCATAAGGGCAATTGAATGGATACCGCTCTTATGGCGTGACCTTTGACCCCATTTCACCCATTTTCAATAGGGTTCGTCCCCTGGGGGTCCCCTACCACATACTAAAATTTCATCGAAATCGAACCATTTTTACGTGAGTTATCGTGCCGACAGACGGACGGACGGACAGACGGACGGAAAAAGCTGGAGCATATACGCTTCTTCAACCTACGGTTGGAAAGCGTAAATAAAAAGAAATACGGTCCTGAATACCTTACTTTTAGGTCTGACATTCAAACTTTCTATGCTTTACATACTTCTGCGAGAGAAAAATCTTTTCCCAAAAGCTACGGGCTTTTCGGTAGAATTCGAAATCTATTTGGGCATAACCCTGAAAAAGAAAATTTATCGACAAGATCACAATAAAAATGTGACCACTCTTTCTACTGATGGACGCTTAACATTAAATTCTCGATACATACTAATAACTAATTTCTAGATTAAAAAGACCAAAGAATATCCGGGTTCATGCATATGCAATTAAAATGGTGATACCATGTTCATACGAAGCAGAGTTTTCGGCAGTAATCTTTATGTAGGAAATATAATGCATATATGTGTCAATGAAATCCATAAAGAACGGAATCCAAATATGAGATAATTGTACGAAAGAATATATACTCAGTCATTGCACTATGGATATGATTGTCTGAAGATTGTGGGCCAGGTTTGCCCTTACAAGGGTTCTGAATTATTTAACATTGAGGATTTTTAATTAAAAATATTGATGTATTTACATAGACTTCCGAATTTTTTTTATGAGCACTGCTATGTTCAGAACGTAAGGACAAGGTATGTTTTGACCAGTTGAAATGGAAAACAAAAACAGTTTTACAACTGTAAGCGCTATCGATGGTAATAGGAACAGTAAAACGAAACGCATGATATAAAAATCGTGAGTAATATGTAGTAGAGATCGAAACAGAACAAGATGCTGCGGAGGTGCAGGATCATCTGTCCTCCAGTGACACTCCACATTCAGAACTGCATAAAGAGACTACAGGGAGAAGTCCTAAGTACAGGACATGTCCATCCAGTACAGCAATGCATATTTGGCAGTGATGTGTCATGCTTAGCACCAAGTAGTTTAAGATAAAGAGTCTACAGGAAGAAGTCCTAAGTACAGGACATGTCTATCCTGAAATGGAAGAAAATATATTCCCGAAATAGAGAAATAAACACCCACTCATACACACACAGAAATTTTTAGAGAGTTCTGAAAAATGTAGGCGTATCAGGTACCTATTTCGGAATACATTGCAACACAGATCTCATATTAATCCTTAAACGACCACGATCCTAAAATGTTTTGTCGCTCAGAATACCATAACGCTCAGAAATGTCTGCTGCTTGTTTCCGAATTTCCTTCCGTTCCCTTTTGCAATAACAAAAGAAGGGTTAGTGCTGTGTCAACTCTCGAAACTTTCGATCTGTTGGCTTGACATACACTGACCATCGAATATTTCCCTGGAACGATCAGTGCACTCTTTTACTGATGGCCTTAGGTAGGTAGGACGGAGTGGTAACAACTGGAAAATCTTGTTTACTTTACCCTTTTCTTGTTCTTCCTTGTAAAAAATATGCTCTCTATCTGCTTGCTTGGATTCGGCGAAATGAAAGAATTTTTATGACAAATTAAAACTCCGCTTTTGCGGCAATACAAAATATCACAGACAAACAAACCACGTGTCCAACAAAGCAAGAGTTCTACTTCGCAATGTCAGAAAGTTGAATGATATAGCCCCTAGACAAATCTACTCCTGGTTCACTTTGTTTAGCGGCAACAATGACGACTGAGGGAGACTCATGCTTAATCCCTTCGGACACCCTGCAGATTTAAAAAAACATGGGGGCTAGGAAATCCTACGCACGCTATTCGGACGACACGAACGCTTGTAGTTGTTTGCATGTAAGGGCGCGTTGGGCGCTATGGTCGCGGAAGGGTTAACTGCATCGTTTCTTTTTCCGAAAATTAAGATTCAAAACCTGACTCTTAAATTCAAACGAAGTAGTCCTCGATCTCCAATTCCTCATCTGCGCTATAGCGACAAACGGAGCCAGAAGTTTGGTTTCGAGAAGCTGAGAACTCTGTTCATGTAAACATTTCTCGGAAAACAAAGTAAAATCCACATGCTTTAGCTGCTAAATAACTGTCCCCGTTGAGACTGTGATCGTTCAGTCCGACTCGTCGGTTTAAGATGTAATTAATCAATCCATCAGGTGGCAGATTCGTTTCACTTAATGGACTTCGCGATTTGATTATTTGGCAAGGCAGTCTTCTTTTTATGAGATGAAAGGATATTTTTAATGCACGAGCGAAATGTTAAACATTCCAATACACGCCTAGGCCAGGTCATGGTTGTGGTCGGGCTTTCCGGACTGGGACTGCAGACCTCTAGTATCGCTGCTCCATGCTTCTCCCTCGATCTATCACATTATTTCGATCCGTCCATTGACCATGATACTGACCAATACTATGATGCCGCTACCGCCATATCTGTCCCATTCAACAATGTTCCTGGCATCATACTCAGTCCCACCTTTTCCCTAGATCAGTTGTCATTAGAAATTCGACAAAGGACTAAAGCGGGCTTCATCTGTGAACATTACCTTGCTCCATTGATCTGAAGACCAGTCAGCGTGAGACATACACCGTAGATAGGTGGCTTTATTATGCGTCCTTGATAATGGCAGACAGCATACAGGCATTCTGGAATATAATCCAGATGTATATAGGCGTCTGGACACGGGTTGGACCGAAATTTTCATCTGTGCTCTCTTGAGGATGATTATTCAGCTGGCCTTCACTAATTTTCTGAATCCGTGTTGCCATTATAGCCACGTAACCGTCATCCCTTTGGCTAGTACTACAGGGACGACCAACAGCAAAATATCTAGCAGCAGCTCTGTGTCTACTAAACGCTGACCGAAGCCGCAGCACTATACTGCGTGCTATTCCAGACGATCTGGCGACATATAAGAGTTTTTTAAATATTGAAAAACTTACTGTTTGTGGAGAAACTTTTATTAATAAGCTGTGGGCGAACCTCGGGCTTTAAGAGTAGAAGCAGTTCGACTTGGAATAGTCGTCTTATACGAGTCATGCACATACGATAATGGAATTCGAGACCATTCTTCCTGAAAAATATATCTGATCTGCAAAACACAACTTGACACTTGACATGGGTGCATTATCTCCTTGAAACCAGTGCTGATCATTAGGGAACGGTATCTGCAACATTGAGTGCACGTAGTCCTCAAGAATGGATCTGTACTTTTCAGATGTGACACGACTCTGCGGAATAACCAATGGCCCTAAGGAATGGTATGATGTGGAACTCCGCAGCATCAGGAATCTAACTCCATGCTTTACAATCGGAACCAAACACTCCTGATGGTAGGCTTTTTCAGGTTTTCGCCAGATGTACACTCTATATGAGTGGTGAGAAACAATGTAAAGCACGATTCATCAGACTAGATGACACGTTGCCAGACTTTAGCATTCCATTTTTTAAGTGCTTTGCACCACCTTATACGTTTTATTGCACTCGTGTTGGTAATCAGAGGTTTGTGGATTGCAGCATGGCCATAAATACCGGCACGTTGCAGTTCTTGATGAACTGTTATGACGGAAATAGGATCATACCGACTGGTGTTCAACTCTACTGCTATTTGCAATGCTGTGGTCCTGTGCTTGGGTGGCAAAGAAAATCTGCTGCGCAGTGCCCTGGAAATGTTTCATACACGACAGAGCGCAGCAGATTCCTGTATGCTACATTTCCAGGAAAGTGCGCAGTTCGATATTCTGTCAATAGAAATGGTAGCATACAGGACGAAATTGCAACATCGCAAGAGTATCTCTGTGTGCTAGTGGAATAATTTTGATGGGAAAGTAATGCAAACGAAGGACATCAAATACTCAACAAGAGTTGTGCAAGAGACCATCTCCGTCGCCCACCCCAAGGGATTATCTTCTTTTTTAATGAGGTTAAGAACAAATCTATTGGTTTTTTATTCGTGTGGGAAAACAAGTTAGCATGGCCGAGCTTTCGCGCACAAACGTGTGGCTTTGTCAAGGATGATTAATATCTAACTAATGCAGAGAGAATCAAACATTGATCGTTAACATTTGAAAATATACATACACATACTTACATTGAGTTAAGATCACATTGTTCAGAACGGGAAAAGCGCGAGACGAAATGTCAACAAAGGAAAACCACAACTGAGTGTAAGTCACAGGAAACAGTATCGTTGCATGCGGAAGTCGTCGTGAGGATTTCAACTGATTCTCTATAGGCGGTCTCAAAGTGAGTGGTGTATGGTGGTATCTGTTTATAACTTGTCCATTGTAGTATTGCGTTTCTTAGGCAAACTTCTCTGGAGAGGGCAGAGTTGAGGGCTTCGTTTTTCACGTTCCTTTTGTGCTCCGTTATTCTGGTACCAAATGATCTTTTTGTCATCCCTATGTAGCACTTTTGCGTTCCGTCGGGATATTCTAGTGGAATGGAGCTTTCTGGTCAAGGCAAACTTCTCTCATGGGGAGAGCATATTCACAACTGAATTAGTTGTTTTTATGTCGATGTCCATTTATAGTTTCTTTAAGCCATCTTTTATAACAAATGTGAGGCCGGGTATGTGTTGTAAGGATCCTATAAAGTCTAGATGACGCTTGCGGATAGGTGTATTAATGCGTTTCTTTACTTTATCAAGGATCAAAGTCATGAGTTCTCTCCTAAAACCAGCAGATGCTGCTTGATTAAAAATGTTTCTAATTTCTATTTCTTTGGCTTCATTATCTGAGGAAAACTGGATTGCTCTTCTTAGACGGGATCGAAATACGCTGGTTTTATATTCCCAAGGTGAAAATATGCAGGAAAATTTGGAACCGCACACGGTTTATAAAATACACTAGTCTGTAAATTTCCATTTTGTGTTCTGTGCAGAAGCACGTCAACATACGGTAATTTACTTGCATTTTCGAGTTCCACGGTGAAGTTTATAGAGGTATGTATTCCGTTAATCTGTCTCAGGAAAGAGTTTAGTAAATTTCTACCATGAGGCCAGACGAAAAATATGCCATCTGCATACCTGTACCATGTTGAAGGTATTGGTCCAGGGTCATTTAGAATTTTTTCTCGAGAGGACGCAGCACTGCTTCTGCAAGAACTGCAGACAGGGGAGAGCCCATTGGTGAGCCTGCGGTTTGCTTGTAAATTTTTCCGAGGAATGTGAAAAAGCTGTAATTTGTCACTAGGTTTAGTAGGCTATTAATGGCATCAATTGTCACCTAGAGGAAGTTTTTTTGAGCTTCTTACGGATTCCATAAGGTTGGACTTTGCTTCCTTCACGGGAATTGATGGATACAGGGAGATGACATCAAAACTTCCCATAGTGACAGTGCTTTGTATATTTATTGAGAGAGCTTTCTTAATGAAGTCAGATGAGCTGTTTAGTACGTAATCTGAGTTCGGCAGGAATTCTTTCAGGAAAACAGCTAACTTCTTTTCTATGAAGTACGTGGGCTATCCTTGTTTTCCCACAATAGTTCTTAGAAGGAATCCCGGCTTATGGTGTTTTAGACTGCCGAACAGGCAAGGTATGTGCGTACCTGGATGTACTGTAACGGCTTCCTTCAAAGCTGGTGGTAAAGCTTGCATTTTTGCTGCCTGCTTAACTTCAAGAATCATAAAATTCTTATGGATTAGTAGCAACTAATCCGGAAGTTGATTAGTTGCTACTAATCCATAAGAATTCTATGAATAATTGTCTGCTTCCGGATTAGTTGCTACTATGTATTCATGTACCTTGTTATTTTAGTTTTTTTTTTGTACAATTATATTTAATTACATCGTTCTAGTTCAGTTATTATGGATATATAATACAAAGGTAAAGGTATCATTATCATCATCATCATCATTGTCAACCATTATCAATCCACTGCGGGACGAAGGTCTCCCCAAGTTTCCTCCACAACGGTCTGTCTTGTGCCTGTCTCCTCCATGTCACTCCCGCATACTTTCGAATTATATCCACCCATCTCCCCTGTGGTCTTCTTCCGGGTAAGGTATATGCGTATTTATATCATGGAATTTTTCGCTCCAAAATGGAGTTATCAAGGACCTAGATTAAGTGCGGATTTCCTTCGATCCCGACTCCTCGTTACCTCGTTACGCTGGTTCTCTTGTACCAACAAACAATAGAATCTGCTTATAACGAGAAGCTCGGGATTAACGGAAATTCTCGTTAAATCCGGGAATTCGCTAAATCTGTTTTTGGGTGAAAATTCCCACCACGTAAAAATATACATACAAAGATAATATGCGTGTGTGCGTTTTTATTATATGTCCATAACAATTGAATATACTTTAAAGCTGTAATTAATTAACTACATTAGAACTGTAGTTAATTAATTAAATTTTTCAAGTATATTCAATTTGACAGCTACGTGAGACTGAGCGCTGTTGCAATACACAACACACATAAAGCAACAGCAATCCTCCCAATGTAGCGCTCACTTGCAGGATGAAAAGAAAAGTGTCATAATTCCAGGAACTGTTATATCCTGTTTCCCCTCCAATGACAACCCTATTCCTTTACTCCTCTATCCCTCTCTGCAGTCGTGGCCTAGAAATCAACTTACATGTTCGTGAGCTCTACTCATCCTCTTTTTGCCTAGAAGTAGGTGGTCTGTTTTCAACTCTGGTGAGGCGATACACTCAAGGTGGAGTTGGTGGCGGAGAGAGTATCCTGTACAACTCGCTTGTTGTGCGTTTGATGTAATCCTTCATCACTGATTTTCTATCAACATTCTTCCACTAGCACACAAGGATTTCCCAATGCTGTTGCTATTTTATGTTGTGCGCCACCGTTTCTGTTCCTCCATTTTAGGACAGTGCGCAACAAATTTTCTCATACATACATACATATCACTAAGCTGTTCTTTGAGATTCAGAGGTTAGCTCCACAAAGAAATACAAATTTCCAGATAATTTTTACTTACTGTTGTCGTATCAAACTTCTTCATTTACAGTGATCTTGACATACAACTCGGGCTTCACTGACATCCATCACACGCCGTACGCAAGATCTTGTATACTTCATACTGATAATCTTTTTCTCATGCAGACACTCCTGAATCTGATCCTACCATGACTTCCTTGGTCTTCCTCTGCCTTTCCTTCCTGCCACTTGAGATAAAAAAAAAATTCTCAGTAAGCATCTCATCACTTATTTTTTCAACATGGCCAAACCACTGAAGCATATTAGACGCCACCTTGCTAACAACATTTTGCTTCACGTTACACAACTGCAACACATCTTGATTCCTCACCCAATCGGAACGTGTCTTGCCACAACCACCTTCCCCCGTCTCTTCAGAATTTCATTAAATTTTGTTACGTCGCAGCTTTTATCTCCCTCGTTAAGTTCGGAGACATCATTAAATTTTATTCGTTAAAAACAATCAAATTAGCTTTGAATTGATATTATACCAAAGAGAAATAATTCCAGTTTCGCTCGTTAAATCAGAGTTCTCGCTGATTAAGGGCTTGTTAATAGTGCCTTCTACTCTATTTGTTAAGCAAAGTAAGTAGTTCGAGACTATCTGAAGCTTTTAAAAGAATTAGATAACTGAGAATCACTGCCTTAATAGAAACCACCATGATCTCAATGAAACAACGCATGCTGTGTAATAGGAATGATAAGACTGCTGAAGAGCCTTCGTGTCTTTTTTGCTTCCGGGATAGCGTTTGTGTGTAATTCTAGAGGAAAACTGAAACTTCCTAAAAGGAATCACATCACTGTGTTGCCTGAGTCAGATTTCAGGGCAGTTCAGTGTCACGATTGTGAGCGAAAACAATATTTCATTTTTTAAACATTATCGTTTCAGACGTCACCTCAGCTCTTTATATCTGAAACTATTTTTCAGCAACATTAAACAGCAGTACCTTTCAATGAAGGTAAAAGACGTCCGGTTTCGGAAAGATCTTAAATACTTTCGGCTCATATAAGTAACCATTAATAGGAGTCATTAAGGAATTTCCATTTTTCTCAGAGCCCTGAGACCGAACTCGTCAATTGACACTCCCTACCGAATCTCAAGGTGTGGTTGCCGATGGATATTCACGTGCTTCGCCAGGGAGTGTCATTTTCTCCATCAGTGCCCGGTGATAATTAAGTCGCTTCTCCTATAAACTCCACTCGTCACTCCATGAATATTCCAGCCCGGAGGTAAGAATACAAATGGAGATTTTAAACCTGTTTCCCCAGCCACGAAGTAATGCACTAATCAACGAAGATGTGGGCAAAAGGGTGCTGGCCTTGATAAACAAATGCAGTTACTACAGGTTGGTAGGCTGGCATCATACAGTTCCCAATTCGTTGGCTTTTGTCTCTTCTTTATGCCACTGGTTGACAGCAGGTGCAATTAATTTTGCCGGCATAACGCCACCGTCGTCATGAGGAAACGTTTAACATTTTTTGTTTTCGATATAGCTATAGAACTTGTATGGCCTCCAGCAGAAGGAAACAATTTGTGATCAGCTTTTCGCAACCTCTTTAATCAGCTGCGGAGGAAAAGGAATAACAAGCAGAGGGACGTACCGATACAAAAAAGCATTTCTGGCTAAAGAAAAGAAAACTGAAAGCACAAAACAATTGACAAAGTATGCATCGTGTAGATGAGGGGAATTGCGAACAAAGGAAATGCACTGGGAAAGAATAAGCAAGCATCGTTTCTAAAATGTACCTTACAGTGAAACCATAGAATAAGCCGTGTCATGCACGATTTTCAGGTAAAACCACCCTTTAATATTTAAAAATAATGTTAAAACACATTGAAAACATTAAAAAGGGACGAAATCTTTCGGTGACCGCGTCGGTCCCTTCATCAGATCATACACACTGAGCAATAGAAATGAAAAGTTGGGTGACTTATATACAGAATGAAGATGTCATGATACAAGTACACTACGCATGTCAAACAATCAAATTCATCATGACATCTTCATTCTGAAATCAAATAGTATCATGACATCTTCATTCTGAAATCAAATAGTATCATGACTCTTCATTCTGAAATCAAATGGTATGACATCTTCATTCTGAAATCAAATATTATCATGACATCTAATTAAGAATCAAAAAGTATCATGACATCTCATTAACAATAAAAAAGCATCATGACATCTAATTAAGAATCAAAAAGTATCATGACACCTAATTAAGAATCAAAAAGTATCATGACATCTAATTAAGAATCAAAAAGTATCATGACATCTTCTTTCTGTATTTAAGTCACTCAACTTTTCATTTCTATTCCTCAGTGTATATGACATGATGAAGGGACCGACGCGGTCACCGAAAGATCTCGTTCCTTTTTTGATGTTTTTTATGTGTTTTTAATATCATTTGTAAATATTAAAGAGTGGTTTTACCTGAAAATCGTGCATGAGACGGCTTATTCTATGATTTCACTTACTTAGCACGAAAACTTCACGACTTTATGAACCTTACAGTTTTGTGAGTGTCTCATCTTTTCGTTACCAAACCATATACGGTAGAACGGTGCTGAACGTTCGTAATATGTTTTTAGTGGTTTTACCATAAATGAAGTCTGAATTTTCTGGAAATATTGAACCAGATAAAATACATATTTGAAAACTTCTCTATCTCATTCTGTAACACAGGCATCTCAAAAATTGATGTCACCATGGGAAACCTTATCCAGCTATTGCGACCCAAGTTCCATGTTGGGACTTTACAGGCATAACACAGGCACGGAATTAGCCGTTGAGAACCTGAAGAAATTCGATCTTAGACCGGTAGTCCTTATGCCAATTCAAAATCTAAAGGAAAATGTATGTATACACATTTGTGTATATCAGTGGCGTACCTTGGGTCCGAGACCATAACCCCCCCCCCCACACCCCCACCCCCTAGTACTGTTGTTTTTAAACTGCGAAATTTATTTTTCAATTAATAAGCAATGGAAGACATTTTTCTAAATTTTACGTACATGCTATTGCTAACACAACACCAAATAATTATGAGGATTAGGAACTTAACACTTTATCGTTCAAACATTTTATTTGTACATAAACTTCATTCTTCTTTTCTTTTGGGTGAACTTGAGTGTTACGTTTTCATAAAGAAGTCGAGTTCTTTTTAAATATGGAAAGTACTTTACCATGTTTAAAAATAATGTTTTTCTCTATTGACAAAACAGACAAGTTTCTCAAGTGTGCATGTCCTTGTATGGCTCTAAGTTATGTCTTGATTCTTTTTAATGCAGAAAAACTTCTTTCGGAAGTTGCAGTTGGTGATGGAAACTTTAATATTGCGTCTGGTAATTTGTTCACCTCACTAAACACAATGTCCAATTTATTCAATTTCATGTAACAAGTAATGTCTTTTACTGATTTCCTTTTGTATTCATCAAAGGAAAAAACAACAACACCTTGAGTTCATTTTTGTGTCGAACTGTATCAAAATTTGAAGCATAGGTTCTTTAAGTTCTGATAGTAGATGTTCAGGAAAGCTTTCACAAAATTTATCAAAACTATTCGAATCCAACAAAGCCACGAATTTAAGATACAATATAACGGATTTTCATTCATCGACATTTTACACAACTGAAACAACTCTCGCGAAACACGTGCTGTTACAGGCGGGAGCCTGCGAGTGACTGGTGTAGTTCCAAGTCTTCTCTTTTCTGAGCGAACCGTTGCCAAAACTATGGCCCATTCACTCTTCACCTGCTCATTCATGTTGTCATGGAAACGCTAGCTTGCAATCGCACCGAAGATCTTCGAATCAGAACAGCGAAGACTCGTAGAGCTGGTTGCATTACGATGACATCAACATTCCACTAGGAGCCCCATTCCCGTTGGCCTTTGCTTGCCAGACTGATTCTCTTAGTAAAAAAAGCGAATCCGCAAGTGTTTTTTCCGCAGCGAAAGTATCAGCATATCTTAATACCATTGATAATAGACTTTTATTTGTGTATATTTAATTGACTTTTATTTGTGCATTCTCTGGACTTCGCAGCTAGCCTAGAATGTACGCCACTGGTATATATGTATATCTAAAACTTTTTAAAAATCACAAAAAAAATGTCAGCATGGCTGAGCCACATGGATCACTTAACCCCGAGACTCAAAACGATAAAAATTATAAGTATTACGAAATTACACAAAAAAACGAAAATAGACTTTACCTTCATTCAAAATGTCCATACGACATAAAAATTCACGAGTAAAATCCAAAACACATATGGGCCTGCCATGTAGCACGGAAATTATGTGTTTTGGATTTTACTGGTGAATGTTTATGTTGTATAGACATTTTGAATGAAGGTAAGGTCTTTTTTCGTTTCTTGGGCAATTTCGTGATACTTATAATTTTTATCGTCTTGAGTCTGAGGCTTGGGGATAAGTGATCAATGTGATTTAGCCATGCTGACATTTTGCTTGTGATTTTAAAAAAAGTTTTAGATGTACAGGAACTCAGTCATGATTTGGTACGTATATGCGCATTCAAGCGAGGACCCGAAATTTATGCTATAAATTATATTTTTTCATTCCTCTTTTTCATATATATACACTATCTACCAACAAGTAATTGGACACACCTGCAATCGACGATATCTGCGGTCCTGATACACGTCACGGCTGCCGCCGTTAAATATCGTGTGGGAAACGACATCGCAACCAGTCGCATGCAAGATCGGAGCTCTCTGATTTCGAGAAAGGTGTAATCGTCGGGTATCACAGAAATGGCCGATCCATACGTGACATATTCAGCGAGTTGAAGTATCCAAAATCGACAGTGGCCTACGTTATTGGCAAGTGGAAGATAAGAGGTGACTGTCGGAATGCGCCCCGACCCGGCAGACCCACAAAACTGGGAGTTAGAGACCGACGGGTGCTGGCCAGAGAAATTCGGAAGAGCCGCACCAAATCGATGGGCCACATCCGCGAGGAGTTTCAACAGGCATCCGGGAGTGTTCTTTCGATGAATACCATCCGTAAGGAAGCCCATCTGCTCGGTTATCATGGACGTGCTGCCGCCCATAAGCCTCTGATCACCACGTCCAATAGCGCTGCTTGGCTAACGTGGTGCAAAGAACGTCGACAGTGGACCGTTGAACAGTGGAAACAGGTTGTCTGGAGCGACGAATCAAGGTTCACCCTCTACCGTTCGGATGGCAGGGTCTGGGTATGGCGTCTGCCTGGAGAACGCCTCCCGCCGGAATGTATTGTGCCAACTGTGAAGTTTGGTGTCGGTGGAATTATGCTATGGGGGTGTTTCTCCTGGTATGGCACGAGACCCTTGGTCGCAATTCCTGGTAGACTCAACGCCGAGACCTACTGCACCATTTTGGATGACCATGCGCTTCCTACGTTGTGGCTGTTTTACGGGGTGGACCCATGTTACTTTCAGGATGACAATGTCACCTGTCATATTGCGAAGTCCACCATGGCTTGGTATGGTGACAATAGGGTTAATCGAATGGACTGGCCTGCCCAGAGCCCGGACCTTAACCCTATCGAGCACCTCTGGGACGAGTTGGAACGTCGACTTAAGGGGTGCCCCCACCGTCCGAAATCGGTGAAGGAACTGACCCGTCTTCTCCAAGCCGAGTGGAAGAAAATACCGCTAGCGGTCGTACAACGCCTGGTCGAAAGTATGCCCCGGAGGGTCGCAGCTGTAATTTCCGCTCGTGGAGGCTCCACCAACTATTGAAGGTGAATAAACTTCGTTTTCCTTTGCTATCACAGGTTTCCAATTACTTGTTGGTAGATAGTGTATATATATCATTATCATTGTCAATATTATGAAGGCTTTGCTGGATGAAGATCTATTCAAGTATCTTCCACAACGGTCTGTCTTGAGCTAGTCTCCTCCATGTCACTCCGGCATGCTTTCGAATTTCATTCACCCGTCTCCCATTTGGTCTTCTCCTGGGTCCTTTTCTTTTCCTTGGTATCCAGTCTAGAATTTCGGTTGCCCATCCGTTCTTCTGCAATATGTCCAGCCCATTGCCATCTCAGGGATTTTACTTTGATTATGATGTCTTCCACTCATGTCATTTTCCTGATCTACTTGTTCTTCTTCTCACCTTTCCTGGTTACAGCAAACCTGCATCTCTCTTTCTCTCTCTCTCTCTATCCATTCTTCTTTCAGTTGCTTGCAGGCTTTGTATGTCTTTTTTAGCCAAGGTCCATTAAGAAATAGTGATACATTTATTTTTCTCTTGAAAATTGTAGTGTTTCTTCCAAAAGCTCTCTAACCAAGTTTTATACGCCGAGTAATTTCTTCATCAATGTGACCCTGGCTTGATATCTGCTGCTTAAGGTAAATAATGTAGGTGTAGGTTACGTCTAGATTTCCCCCATCTGCCGATAAACCTTCATTTCTTGTAAAAGCATATCTCTATATTCAGGGTGGCCAAAAAGTTACTTTGCTAATTGAGCAGGCTCCAGGGATAGCTGTAATGGATGGATGAAATGGAAATTCAGAATATAGATGTTACGCAGCATGCGCTAGCTATGCGCAAGCGAAAAATCGTGTAAGCTGTCACGGTTATGGTTGCGGTTACCGACTCTCGGAATTTTAGAATGGCAACACCCTAATTTTTTAACGTCAGTGTAATGAGCACCATGAAAAACGGTAAATGACGTTGAAAGGATAGCACTAGACCGAAAAGTGAACGAGATAGCGTGAAACGAAGGACGGCATGCGAAGTACGAAATCAGTTTAACCTAAGGGTAGCATAGGAATGCCTATTTACATGTGAGAAGAAACAAACTAAAGAAAACGGCAAAAAAATAATACAAAGTTTCGATGTGATTACAAATGCTCAACATGTCCTCCATCAGCAACAATGGCACACTACATACGCTGATGACTGACACTACAGCAGCATGTAGCGTATTTGGTGACAGATCCCAAATGGTGCGTTGTATGGCTTCTTTCAGTTCACTTAGTGTACGAGGTTGATTTCTGTTATACTTTGGACTTCAGATAACCACAGAACCAGAAATCCATCGGAGTTAAATCAGGGGAACGAGCAGGCCATGCGAAAGGAATGTGACGAGACACGATTCGGTCAGAGAAGTGCTGTTGCAACACGCCTTTCATGTTAGTGGTGACATGTACGGGAGCACCATCTTGCATCCAAATAACATTCTCCAATACATTTCGTTATTGCAGATACGGAATGGCATAATTTGTCAGCAATGCGGCATAGAGTACGCCTGTTACAGCGCATGTTCATAATCCTCGAGGATTAACTTCATCAAAAAAAAAAAAAAAAAAAAAAGACCCCGAAACAAAATCGCTGGTCACTTCACACCATACGGTCGCTTTCCGCTTCCTGTTCTTAAACGGGAACGAGTATAACCTCACGTGAGTTGGTGCCTTACCAGTGCACACAATTCTTTGAGCTCACTTGCCCTATTAAGGTGCAAGTGAGCTCAAAGAATTACAAGGTGCAAGTGAGCTCAAAGAATTAAAAGGTGCAAGTGAGCTCAAAGAATTAAAAGGTGCAAGTGAGCTCAAAGAATTAAAAGGTGCAAGTGAGCTCAAAGAATTAAAAGGTGCAAATGAGCTCAAAGAATTAAAAGGTGCAAGTGAGCTCAAAGAATTAAAAGGTGCAAGTGGGATCAAAGAATTAAAAGGGGTAAGTGAGCTCAAAGGATCTGTCCAAAGAATTTGCAGTGGCAAACTGTCATCGGCATTATATTGTATTGGTGGAAATTCCTTTGCGAAGTCTAGTCAGAGTTCACGGTCTCCGTCTTGTAATTGTGCATGCGGTGAAGCCGGTACGGGAACATGTGCTAGACTGATCGGATAATTTTGTCACGGTACTCTTGGGTACGTTCAGCGACCGTGCAACATTTCTTGCAATTTCTCCTGAATCTTCATGAATGGCATGGTGGATTTTAGCTTCAGCTTTCACAGGAGTTGCGGACCATCTAAATCGAGTTCTGTCACACGAGCAACCAGTATCTTCAAACTTACGGATCAAGTCACGGACAGCTTGAATATAGCACAGACTCCGGCGTAAATGATGATTCCTAAGGAAGACACGTAACATAGCTGCGGCATCAAAGAGAGGCCATCGCTCTTTCCACGTTTATAAGTGAGTTACGGAAAAATTCTCCACGTCAAATGTCTGTATTTATTGTTCTTTCGCCTTGTAATTATTTGTTCAGTTGCTGCTTACCATCTCTGGTGAATCCCCAGCATTGTGCGGGGCTCCAAGAAGCAAGTTGCCAAATTAGCTTGGCAGTTAGTGTGTGTGAGTCAGGAGGAATTCGAGGCCGCTGTGGTGCAGTGGAAGCATATCCGGCGCGTAACTGGAAGACCTGGGTTCGATTCCCGGTGGTGGCTAATGAGAATTTTTCCGTGACTCACTTATAAACGTAAAAAGAGCGATGACCTTCGTTTGATGTTCCTGGTCCACGTCAAATGTCTGTATTAATAGCAGCGGCATTGGAACCATTCAGGTAATAACATTTCACGAATTCACCCCGTAGCTCTCCTGAGAGCGGCATCTCGAGCGTTTATGGTTGTAGGCAGCTCGCTGTATTTAAACAGTATTTCAAGTGATATTTGTATATCGCTGCATCATCTCACTTGTTTATCGCTGCATACTGACATCACCTCGTGTGAGCATCCGATTGCAGTGCCATTTGTCTTGCTAATTACGCACTTCGCATGCCGTTCTTCATTTGACGATATTTCGTTCACTTTTCGGTCTAGTGGTACCATTCCAACGCTATTTACCGTTTTTCATGGCGCTTGTTACGGTGACGTTAAAAAATTAGGGTGCTGCCATTCGAAAATTCCGAAAGTCGGTAACCGTAACCGTGACAGCTTACACGATTTTTCGTTTGCCCATCACGAGCGCATGCTGAGAAACATGTATATTCTGAATATCCATTCCATGCATCCATCACACTGTTAAAATGTTTTGGTAGGTTGCACCAAAAAGTGGTACTGCACCACATGCACCACTTTCGGAGAAAAGATACACCATCGTGTTTTGCAAACAAAACCCAACAACGTGGTTCAACTTTTCACCACGTTATGGTACAAAATTGCACCATGTTGTTGTGTTCATTTTGTACCACAGAATGGTGTATCTTTTCTAAGAAAGTGGTGCAACTTGTGTAGCACCACTTTTTGGTGCAACATGCCACAAAAGTTTTAAGAGTGTACAGTCATCCCCGGAACCCGTTCATTTGGCAAAGTAACTTTTTGGCCATCCTGTATGTATATACATTGAATTGCCAGAAAAACTGGTACAGATGAGCTTATGCAAAATACATAGCAACGTCCCCTATGCGCGTACTCGGTTGCGTCCGCCAGTGCGTATATAAAGCGATAAATATCCTTGCTAGCTGTCAGAGCTATTTTCGGCATGACAATGACAAGTAATAACGATTTAAGCGATTTTCAACGTGGTGTCATAGTTGGCGCTCGTGAGATGGGCCATAGTTTTTCGGAGGTAGAAACGAAGTTCGGATTTTCACAGAAGACCATTGCAAGGGTGTACCGTGACTTCAAGAATTCCGGCACAACCTCCAACCTACAATACCGGTGTGGCCGTTAAAAGACATTGGGTGAACGTGACCATCGTCGGCTATCAAGAATCGTTTCACGCGATAGGCGTGCAACACACTCGCAGGTATCAAGCATCAGCGTTCGGACTGTGCAACATACCCTGCACGATATGGGCTTTGGGAGCCGACGCCCAACTCGAGTCCCCTTGATGGGTGTACGACACAGAGCTATGCGCCTCGGTTGGGCACGGCAACACCGCCACTGGACACTTGATGACTGGAAACAAGTAGCCTGGACTGAGGAGTCGCGTTTCCAACTGTATCGGGCAGATGGAAGGATTCGTGTGTGGCGCAAATCCCATGAAGCCATGGATCCCGCCTGTCAACAGGGAACTGTACCGGCTGGGGGGGTCTTTAGTGGTATGGGTTGTGTTTAGCTAGACTTCACTGGGGCCCTGGTACGTCTACAAACGTCTGTGACCGACAAATGATATGTGCACATCCTTTCTGACGAGGTACACCCGTTCATGTCCTGCATTCATGCTGATGGGTTGGGCCTGTTCCAACAGGACAATGCACCTCCACACAAGTGTCGGGACGCCGCATTATAGTTAGAGGAGCATTCATCTGAGTTTGGGGTGTTGCCATTCCCACCTAAGCCTCCAGATCTGAACGTGATAGAACACATTTGGGATGCCATGCAACGTGCGATCGAACACAGGAATCCGAGACCTCGGAATACACCCGAATTGTGGAACGCTCTGCAGGACGTATGGTGTGCATTGCCTACAGCATATTTCCAGAAGCTAGTGGAGTCCATGCCCCGTCTTATTTCTGCAGTCCTCCTCTCCCGTGGGGGACCTACCAAGTATTAGACTGGTGTACCAGTTTTTCTGGCACTTCAGTGTATATATATATATATATATATATATATATATATATATATATATATATATATATATATATATATATATATATATATATATACTTAAGAGCAAAACTGAAGACTAAGGAAAAAATTTTAGAATTTAGAACGAAGGGTGTATATATATATATATATATATATATACTATAAAGATACCTAAGCAAAAAAATACATATATAATTTTGACTCACACCTAGTACAACATAGAAAAGGTTATGTATCTACCTGCGTGAGTAAAAGGAGAAAAGAAAAAAAAAAATATATATATATATATGTATTGAAGAGCAAAACTGAAGACTAAGGAAAAACTTTAGAATTTAAAACGAAAGTTGCAAAAAAACCTGAAGATCAAAACGCGCAACGCAGCAGTTTTGAAAATTCAGAATTCACATTCTATTAAGAAGATACCTAAGCAAAAAAATACATATATAATTTTGACTCACACCAAGTACAACATAGAAAAGGTTATGTATCTACCTGTGTGAGTAAAAGGAGAAAAGATAAAAAAATAAAATAAAACAACTGAATGTAGAAGGTGTCGAGAATACTGAGCCTTGGCTTTATCAAGGACCAGCAAAAACTCTGCATTTTCTCACTTCCACAAAGACCTAGTTGGAAATGGGTTTCTGCAAGGCCATAGATGCAAGTAACATTCCCACCTAAAATTGTTTTAAAAAATATATATATGTCATGTCCTCCGCAGAGTTGTATGACCCAGCACTAGTTAACAATTTCGCTTGCATCCATGAACCTTCCTGGCCCGACCCATGCTCTTCATCTGTTACTATTAAACAGAGAGAAGAAGATTAAAGAGAACTCAAGCTGTGAGAGTGACATAATAATTAGAAATAATTTTCAGCTATAACGAAATGCCAAGTTCGTTTGAGAGAGAATTTAAACCTGAAAAACAATGCAAAAGAAATCCAAATTTTTCATTGCAATTAAAAAAGGAAATATTAATTTTTAAAAAACAGATTTTTGAAAGAAAACTTGAGTCTAAAACCCCCTACTCTACAACTTATGACAGCACGAAAACGAGAATAAGTTAAAGACAATAATTAACTAAAGAAAACTTTGTGAAAGTTATATGACTTAAACAGTTAGTTGCAATATGTACAAAGTATTTTAGCAGTGCTTTAAGTGCATAATTAATTAGTTATTAAGTACTTAACTACTTTGAAAATACAGCGCAAAGAAAAGGAACAAGCTTAGCCATCTGCTGTTCCTAGGTTCCCCAAAAGACGCGCAAAGTTACAAAGAAAAGAAAGGGTTAAAATCCGCAAAAATGTTAACAGACAAGCCAGTGCCTAAAAGCTGAAAAGCAAAAAATCAACAGAGAAAAAGTACATGAAGTACAAACATTGAACTTATAAAACCTAAAACCCAAATACAAGGAAGAGAGCTTACCTCTTGTGCGACGAAACTTTCTCCTCACAAGAGTAAAACATGGCTGACCTCTTCCGCCACTCCCTAGTCGCTGGGGGCAGTATGGGTGGGGCTGATGGCCTCCTCATACAGAAAGAAACCAACTCGCGGAGATTTTAACCAGAGAAAAAAATATATATACTTAAGACTGTGGATCTGTATGATCAGAAAGAGCAGAATTAACTCTCCAGAATACATGAGAAATATTATAAAATACACGAGTAGTGTATTTAATAATCTTTGCATGTATTAAATCACCTTAGTGAGCTTCTATAGATTAATCAGAATCTTATTAATTTTAATGTTGGTTTTACTATTTTTAGTATAGCTATCCTAGTGATGAATAACTAGTTTTCTTTTTTATTTGTTTTTATTTTCTTTTATAAACAGATTTTTAAGCTTTTTTTGTGATTTTGTTTATATTATTTAATTTTTTGTTTTAATAGGACCTTCATATCCATAGCACTAAGGTTCCTTTAGGTAGTTAATAGGCATCCTCTAGCCAACTTCCTTACGGCTTTGATTGGTCAGAATCATATTATTAACTGTGTAGAAAATTAAAGCAGATCTGCCAACCTTACTCTATTATTCAGAATAATTTTTCTTAAAGTTCTTTTGATGAAAGAAGAAGGAATTTCGTTCTCTAGAAAACTATCTAATAGTATATTAATGTGGTAATTGAAGTCCAAATTGTTGCTGCAAATTCTTGAAATTCTTAGGACCTGAGAAATTAGTACATTCTCAATTACTTTGGTTGATATGTTATTATTCCAGTGTAGATATTTAATTACTTTGAAAGGAAAATTAACTCTTTTATCAAAGAGGCTAATAGATGGGTTACCTCTGTTGAGCTTAATGCTTAAGTCTAGGAACTCAAGTTCCTGATTACTGTGGTTGGTTTTACATAAGTTAAGAGAGCTAGGATAGATATTATCAAAATCACTCTCTATAACTTCTGAATTATTGATACACAGCAGATCATCAATATATCTAAAAGTGTAAAGGTAGTTATCTGAGCAGGTGGGGTGATTTTTAATGAATTTATATTCCTTAAAGAACAGGAATAGATTAGCGATATTCGTGGACGTTGATGTTCCCATGGGAATACCGTTCACTTGCTTATAGAGAGTATTATTATATAGGATATGGTTATTTTTTATGCAGCAATTGAGATAAGAGTTCCAAGTTCCTACATTAACAAATTGGTTAAGTTTAAATTCTGCATACAGCTCTTTAAAGGTAGTGATTATATCTGATAGAGGCAGATTAGTATATAGGTTTTCAAAATCATAACTATTAATATCTAGGGGACAAATTTTGAGTATAGTAGAAATTACTTCTGCATTATTGTTAATTATCCAAAAATCTCTGTACATCAAGTTAGTACAGTTTCTAATATGTTTCAAAACCTTCTTTAAGACATCTTCAAAAGCAAGATCTATTTTCTTTTTATGACTCCTTACTCCACTAGCTATGAACCTGAACTTCACAGGATCCTTATGAAACTTAACCGTTGCAAAAAGAAATGGAAATTCAGGCTCATATCTTCTAGTTTGTGGAATTTTAAGTTTCTTGAAGAATGCCTTAAACCGATTTTCTAACTGCTTGGTAGAATAACTTACGGGCTAGTATGTTACTCTATTATTGAGTTCCATAGTTAACAATTCAAAATAGAACTTCTTACAGATAATTGCAAAATTATTGCTAGCTTTATCCGTAGTGGTAAAAATAAATTGGTCTTGAAGTTTGGAGAGTGACCTTTTAGCTTCTCCAGAGAAAAAGAGATTTCTGTCGAAACAAAAGTCCAGACCTGCCAACTTACCGGTGAAGCTATTGATTATATTATATTTCCATTCTGCGAAGGCCTCAATAGGCTGATTGTACGTTAAACTGGTTTTTACGATGTACCTATTAACATCTTGAGTGAAGCTCTCAAGAATCCTTTCTTTGGAAATTGTGAAGGGCAGAAACCCATTTCCAACTAGGTCTTTGTGGAAGTGAGAAAATGCAGAGTTTTTGCTGGTCCTTGATAAAGCCAAGGCTCAGTATTCTCGACACCTTCTACATTCAGTTGTTTTATTTTATTTTTTTATCTTTTCTCCTTTTACTCACACAGGTAGATACATAACCTTTTCTATGTTGTACTTGGTGTGAGTCAAAATTATATATGTATATTTTTGCTTAGGTATCTTCTTAATAGAATATATGTATATATATATATATATATATATATATATATGTATAATTTTAATTAATTTATTCAAAATAGTAAAACTATATTAATAATACGAATTTAGTGGCCTAACATAGAAATCAAAGTTCAAAAGCTTTCGCACGTCAACCAGATGGCCTTTCTAAAGGGAGATGGGCAGAAGACTGATTAAAAGACATCTGGTTGATGTTCGAAATCTTGGAAATTTTGATTTCTATTTTAGGCCAATAAATTTATTTAGTTTTACTATTTTAAGTGTGATTGGTGTACAGTTCCTTGTTAGTAATTAATTTATTTGGTTTTTAAACCTTTCAACTATTGATGAAGAAATCATTGGTGAAATTTGATTTTGCGGTATGCTGTGCTATAAACTCACGCTAAAATAGTTCATTTGATTTTTACGTAACATCTTTGCATCACACTGCTGCGCAACAATATTTGGTCACACCTTGCCACAGTATATCATAAATGTAACTATATTTCATTGCACTGTTTTGTTGACTACGAGAGCCTTACGCCAAACGTAGTAGAAGCGACAAAAGGAATTGTTTGTGCCAAAATATTTGAGCTGCTCTCCCGAGGTGTTACGTGCATCCTTCCACCAGCAGCTACCGGCGGAATTGTTTTCATGACTAATGCTGCAACAACCATGTTTTTATTCCACGCATTCCAATAGTTCCATCTGACCTTCCATTTCTGTTTAAATGACTAGTTTTCTGTTCGTCTCCCTTTCGCCATGAGTATCAACAAGTCGTGTGGTCAATCGATAACTGTTGTTGGACTTAACGTGCAAACCCATGCTTTTCCTATAACCAGGTCTAAATTGTTTACTCTAGAGTTGGTAAATATGAAGACTTCTTTATCTTGGCTTCAAATGGAAGAAAAGAACACTCAAGTTCATTGACCCAGATGCTCTTCAAGGATGAACTTAACTGCGCTTCGGAAGAACTGTTTATTACACATAATCCCCCCTGCCCCCAAAAGAAAATGTAGAGGTTTAAAATATTTTTAAATTTCCTACATTCGCAGTCAATAAAAACTATTGCCATCCCGGTGGCGCAGTCGTTAAGGAGCTGGATTCTGACAATTCGTCCGCAATTGGTCTGGGTTCAAATCCCGGTAAGACATGGATGTTGCGTTTGTCTTACGGCACTGGCTCTTTCTTTTCCATGGAATTAGTGGCCCTAGAGTGGAGACGGGCGAATGCATAGAGCTCATCGATTTACTAATGGTGGTCGTTAAACCCCCAAATAAAAAATAAAAACTGTTTCAGGCAATTGCGCCGATACAAGTACAGGCTTTCTTCTTTTTTCTAAATTCCTTTCTTTTGATTACTGTAACTTATTTCAATTCATTATTTCTGTTCAATATACCCTTTCATTATTTTCAGAAAATCTCGGAAAACTCTCGGCCAGAATCTGATTGATATATTTTTTCGTTAAACCCGGGTCCTTTTTGCTAATATATACTATATTGACAAAAGTCACCGGACACCCCTTCAAATACAAATGAACGAATCCGTTGCGTTCTTAAGATGCGTGGTACAGCTGCAAACGGTATAAAAAACAAGCCTGAAGCTGACCACGACCATACCGCACTGTGTGGTTAAGGGAAATGGTAGCGGCGGGAGAGAACTGATTTTGAGAAAGGAAAGATTGTTGGGTGTTATATTAGTGGGTTGCCCATAACAGAAACCAAGAGGCGTTTAAACATACCCAAGTCAACTATTTTGGATGTACTGAATAAGTGGAAGACACATGGCGTGCCTGAAGCAGCAAAACGTACGGGCAGACCAAAGCGAATCAGTGATCGAAGACGTCGAAGCCTCAGGAGAGTCGATACAGCTAATCGACGGAGTACTGCACAAGACCTCGGTGTACAGGTGTATTAAAATGCTGGAACCTCGGTATGTACACGTACCATTCTCAGAGAACTTCATTCCATGGGTTATCGTGGTTGTGCTCATAAGCCTTTCATCTCCACTCGGAATGCTACTCGTCGTTTAGCGTGGTGTAAAGAACATTTATCGTGGATCTTAGATCAATGGAAACTAGTCCTATGGACTGATAAATCCAGATACACGATCCATCGGTCTGATGGCCGTGTGTGGGTATGGCGGCAGCCAGGAGAACGCTATTTATCACAGTGTACTGTTCCTAAGGTCAAGTTTGGAGCTGGCAGTGTACTCGTGTTCGGGAGTTTTTCGTGGTATGGTCCCGGCTGATTGGTTATCCTGGACGAACCTGTTAACCCGAGGTATACCTTGATATTCTGAACAATTATGCCCTACCAACTCTGTGGCAATACTATGAAATCGAGCCTTGTTGGTAATAGCAGCATAAAGAACCGAGGAATAAATCAAGGACTGTTACGGCGTGGTTTGATGAAAATTCCGTATCGTGTGTGAATTGGCCAGCCCTGATCTTAATCGTATAGAGCACCTATGGGATGAATTGCGGGGCCGCATAAGAAGTTTGTAACCAGACCTACTACTAAGCAATAGTTAGCGGCAGCATTATGTACTGAATGGAAGCGCATACCTATCGCTGTGTTCTAAAACCTTGTCGAAAGCATGTTTCGAAGGATCAGTGCATGCATTAAGGTCAAAGGTAGACTGACGCCGTACTATTGTATGTCAATAAATGCTATGTTGTGTTTCACTTCTAGGTGTCCGCTGACTTTTGTTAATATAGTGTATGTACACTGACGGAAAAAAAAATCCCAACACCACGAAAAAATAGTTGTAGAGGAATGAAATAGCGGCAATACATTTGTATAGGTAACATATGTAATCGATTAAGGTTTCAAGATCACAGCTTAATGTAAGCGCGAGAAGAGCCATTTTAAATATGAAATGCTGGTACATTAATAACCGGTGTAACCGCCAGAATGTTGAATGCAAGCACGCAAACGTTCATGCATTGTGTCGTACAGGTGCTGGATGTCAGTTTGTGGGATGGAGTTCCATGCGTGTTGTACTTGATCGGTCAACACAGGGACGGTTAATGCTGATTGGGGGTGACGCTGGAGTTGTCGTCCAATGATGTCCCATACGTGCTCGATTGGAGAAAGATCTGGTGATCTAGCAGGCCACGGGAACATGATGACACTCTGTAGAGCATGTTGGGTTACAACAGCGGTATGCGGGCGAGCGTTATCCTGTTGGAAAACACCCCCTGGAATGCTGTTAATGATTGGCAGCACAACAGGTTGAATCACCAAACCGACGTACAACTGTGCCGTCAGGGTGCGTGGGATAACCACAAGAGTGCTCCTGCTGTCATAGGAAATTGCTCCCCAGACCATAACTCCAGGTGTAGGTCCAATGTGTCTCGGCCGCAGACAGATTGGTTGCAGGCGCTCACCTGGCCTCCTTCTAACCAACACACGGCCATCACTGGCACCCAGGCAGAACCGGCTTTCATCAGAAAACACAACAGATCTCCACTCCATCCTTCAATGAGCTTTAGCTTGACACCACTGACGTCGCAAACGGCAGTGGTTTGGAGTAAGTGGAATGCACGCTACAGGGCGTCTGGCTGGGAGCTGTCCTTCAAGTAACCGATTTGTAACAGTTCGTTGTGTCACTGTGGTGGCAACTTCAGCTCGAATTGCTACCGCAGACGCAGTACGATGCGCTACGGCCATACGCAGTACACGGCGGTCTTCCCTCTCATTAGTGCCGCGTGGCCGGCCGAAACCCGGTCTTCTTGAGGCAGTACCTTCCCTTGACCACCGCTGCGAACAATCATGCACAGTGGCTACATTCCTGCCAAGTCGTTCTGCAATATTGCGGAAAGAAAATCCACCTTCTCGTAGCCCTATTACACGACCTCGTTCGAACTCCGTGAGCTGTTGATAATGGCTTCTTCGTCTTCTTAAAAGCATTCTTGACTAACATCAAAACACTACGTCGAATCTCAACGATAACTAACGCTCACGAACGTTACAGCGCGTATTTACAGCAAACCACCTTTGCATGTTCCGAGGGGCGCTACTAGCACCACACGTATGCGCCGAGCGCGAAATTTGCATTGACGTCATCTTACAAATATACTCTCACCGCCTACCAACTGTCGTTTATCTAACACAACCCCTTCTTGGTGTTGGGATTTTTTTCCGTCATTGTATATAAAAAAAGCTTAATCTCTTTCGGCTGAACTGCTGTTCCTCATACACTTTTACTAATTACATTTGCATAATCAAGATAATCGAATATACTATGAATATGACAGCATCAAATCAACAAAAGCTCTAAATTTTTTATTGTGTCTCCAGGATTGTGTTATTTAAATATGGGATAGAAATTCTAAATGCATTGGTCTTCACCTACAACAGTGCTGTCCCGCAGGGCTTATACTTGATCCCTAAAGTCATTAAACCAGGAAAAAGTCCCTAACAGTACTTTTGTTTAATCATAGGTTCATAAAGTTCCTAAAAATAGGTATTTGATTTTTTTAAATAATTTATCTGGGAGGATTGAAGTCTAGAGGATAGAATGGAAAAGTTAGTGGAAAGATGTGAACTTAAAAGAAGGATGGAAAAGAACGGTGCAGGACGAAAAACTAGATGGGAAATTGGAAAACCAGGTAAAAGGGAGGAAAGTTAAGGGTAGTGATGGTGTACGGAATTTCAGGTAAAAGGAAGGAGAACCGGATGGTAGTGTTTGAAAACTAGAAGGAAGAACAGAATATCGCGTGGAAGGAGAGAAAGCCACGTGAGCGTTTTAATATCCAAATGGAAAACTAGGTGGCAGATGGAAAACGATGTGGGAGGATAGAGTTGGAGAGATGAAAAACAGGAAGAGAGGGGGGGAGGAATAAGAGATTTCACGAGCCCAAGTTTTCAGATGGTACAAAACACAGAGATCAAAGCGTCAGATGTTTTTTCATGGCCAAAGCAGCTTTTTTAATGAGCTTTGTGACAGCCCAAGAAAATGCACAATTCGGCCATGAATGATTTGAGTAATTATCTCGGTATTTTGCATTTACACGAAATATGCGTCAATTTGGACACATTTAATGAAGATGTAAAATGTTTCAGAACTAAAGGAAGTGAATGAACTTACATGCCTGTTGCCCGATGGATGATCACAATTTACGCATTGCCTATAATTTGCCATTCCCTGCAAAAATTGAACACTCCGCCCAAGGAACAATTCACCAGGTGTCTTGCCTCGGAGAAAGAGAGGCCTCTGTTTCCCGGACCTCAATACAACTTCGTATCTGAAAGCCGAGCAAATAGCACTATCTACCTATCTGTTCACCAGATACCGCTCCCACTCATTTCCTCATCTTCCGTGAGCTTCAGATCTCTACTGTGATGCGGCATAATCGGTTTTATTTAGCGTCAGCTAGCCATTTTATTTTACCGCAAGAACGACATGGGTCGTCGAGCAGAGAGTGTGATACTTCGATTATTAAACGTTGATTAGTTTGCATGACTGTTTGATGTTTCTCGTTACTCACAAGCAAGAATGCTGCATAAATGGGAAAGAAATGTGATGGGATTGCTGGAAGTAAAAAGAGAGAAAAGTAGGCTATTTTAAGTTAAGTGAAAGACGCTATTCTATTTTTGCTGATAAAGCTCCACCCAGTGCTGGTAGCACCGCTTTCTATAAGGACGAAATATTACACAGCACAATATTCTATAAACGAATCAAAATGTTTTTTAAAAGAAAAAAAATTGTCTGTAAAATGACCTGTTTACCCTGACAAATTTTGAGCCCCTCCATTTTTGATTGCATATGTTCAGCTACGTCTCTTTTACCGAAAATGTTTCTTATTTTCCATTAACAGCAAATTTTATTGATTCTTTAAACGCAAAGGTCCATTATTTTCTTCTGACCACTAATTTTTGATACTAAGAATTTCACGTATTTAACACTGAATTTCTCTTTAAAATTATTTCAGCAGTAAATGATTAATTTAAGCTTTTCTCGTAAATATTTAGATATATCATCAGCTGCTTTCCGTTGAGAGTTAATTAAATATAAACAATAATATTATCTGTGTATTTTTAATCGTAAATTGAGACTTACACCCTTAGTCTTGAACTTCTTTCTCATGACGGATGATGTGTGTTCTTCCACTGCATTGTCTCTACCTTTGACGTCGACTTGAAGTGATGCACACATTATTCATCGCAAATGGCAACGCTACTCAGGAATATGTTAACTTCTGCAGAGCGCTGCATTTATCAGATGTTCAGTCTCATTCTCAAAACGTCTTTTGTTCTGCCGTCATGACTAAATGTGACAAAAAAAGGGAGGAATGTGGGCGCTGATTGACAGTTCATGAAATAACCGAACAAAAAACAGGAATGGATAAACTGTTAAATTGGTTTAAATCAAAGATCTGACCACGAAAAACTTATAAACCAAGATGGCAGAATAAAAATATCCAATCGCTTAAAAAAGACAAAGACAGATTTTTTACTTGCCACATATTCTGTGGGTGTCTCTTTGAAGCCCCCAATATACCGCACACACACACACACACACTATATTGACAAAAGTCACCAAACACCCCTTCAAAAGTAAATGAACGGATCCACTGCTTTGTTAAGATGCGCGGTACAGCTGCAAACGGTATAAAAACATACCTGCAGCAGACACGGCGATCATATTGCCCTGTGAGGTTGAGTGAAAATGTCGCGGCGGTAGAGAACTGACTTTGAGAAAGGAAAGATTGTTGGGTGTTATATCAGTGGGTTGTCCATAAGAGAGACCCAGAGGCGTTTAAACATACCCAAGTCAACTGTTTTGGATGTACTGAATAAGTGGAAGACACATGGCGTGCCTGAAGCAGCAAAACGTTCCGGCATACCAAAGAAAATCAGTGATCGAGGACGTCGAAGCCTCAGGAGAGTCGATACAGCTAATCGACGGAGTATTGCACAAGACCTCAGTATACAGGTGAGTAAAAATGCCGAAACCTCGGTATGTACACGTACCATTCGCAGAGAATTTCCTTCCATGGGTTACTTTGGTCGTGCAGCTGGTCATGAGCCTTTCATCTCCACTCGGAATGCTACATGTCGTTTAGCATGGTGTAAAGCACGTTTATCGTGGACCGTAGATAAATGGAAATGGGTCCTATGGACTTATGTATCCAGCTACACGATCCATCAGTCTTATGGCCGTGTGTGGGTATGGCGGCAGCCGGGCGAACGCTAGTTTCCACAGTGTACTGTTCCTACGGTCACGTTTGGAGCTGGCAGTGTACTCGTATGGGGGTGTTTTTCGGGGTATGGACCCGGCCCATTGGATATCGTGAACAAACCTGTTAACCAGCATGTTTTCCTCGATATTCTGGAAAATTATGCCTACCAACTCTGTGGCAATACTATGGAACCGAGCCTTGTTGGTAATAGCAGGATAATACACCGAGGAATAAAGCAAGGACTGTTACGGCGTGGTTTGATGATAATTCTATATCGTGTGTGTACTGGCCAGTAGAGAGCCCTGATCTTTATCCCACAGAGCAACTATGGGATAAATTAGAGTACCGCATAAGATGTTTGGAACCAAGGCCTATTACAAAGCAACAGTTAGCGGCAGCATTGTGTACTGAATGGAAGCGCATACCTATCGCTGTGTTCCAAAACCTTGTCGAAAGCATGTCTCGAAGGGTCAGTTCCTGCATTAAGGCCAGAGGTAGACCGATACCGTACTAATGTATGTCAATAAATGTTATGTTATGCATCTCATCTAGGTGTGCGGTGACATTTGTCAATATAGTGTGTATATATATATATGGGATGTAAGGTCAGGTGATGCGTAACATCACAGCCTCTCCTTGACAAATGTCAACCCCGCCTTCTCGTGGTGCATCCTGTTCCCACTAAAGGGGCTCTGACGACCGCCAATAGCGGTATAACTATACCATCGGGATCAGAGGAAATTCTATCCCACACTCACCAACCCGCTTGGCCAGCGTGGTGAGTTATGGCCAAATCCCTCCAAAATGATTCCACAACTTAAATCTTGGCCCTCAGTCTCCGGCAGCTGGAATGTACCTGGCCAAGGCAGCGGCCAGTGCGACATGAAGGCAGAGGGTGCTAAGAATCCCCGGAGGACCAGACTAGGCTGCCATCTGATGCTGACCTTGGCAACGTACAATGGACGCTCCCTATCTTCTGATTCAAGGCTTCTTGAATTGGAAGAGGAACTACAAAGGCTCAAGTGGGACATCGTGGGGCTAAGTGAGGTAAGGAGAAAAGGAGAAGATCTCATCGAACTGAAAAGTGGACATCTCTTCTACTATCGTGGGACAGATACTGGCAGAACTAGTGGTGTTGGATTTATAATAAACAAGAAACTGAAGGATAAAGTGGTAGAAGTTGAAAGTTCCTCTGACAGAGCTGCACGACTCGTTATCCAACTATCGAGAAGATACCAGGCTCAGATTATTCAAACTTATGCACACACCACAAGTCATCCTGAAGAAGAAATTGAAGAATTTTATGAGGAAATTTGTCATCTAAATAATAAAGGTAAGCATCACTTGAAAATAATTATGGGAGATTTCAATGCAAAAATAGGGCAACGGCAACAGAATGAAACTTCAGTAGGTAAATTCGGTCACGGCAACAGAAACCAGCGTGGAAATACTCTCGTTGAGTTTGCAGAGGCAGAAGGGTTTTTCATCTTGAACTCCTTCTTCAAGAAAAAGCCACACAGGAAATGGACATGGAGATATCCAAATGGGACGACAAGAGAAATTGATTTTATTATGTGTAACAAAAAATTCGTCATAGAAGACTGCAGTGTGCTAAACAAGTTCAACACAGGTAGTGACCATAGATTGGTGAGATGTAAGATGCACCTCAACACTAAACTTGAACGTGGCAAGCTCATAAGACAAACAAAATCTATTGACATAACCAACCTTAAAAAACACCATAATACCTTCAAGTTGGAACTGAAGAACAGGTTCTCTGCTTTAGAAGGCCTAACATCGGAAGAAGTGGACATCTCTGAAGTTAACAGAAAAGTAACCAAAGCTCTTATGGAAACAGCAACAAAATTAGCTGGGTCTAAGAACAAGTTGCATGTAAATAAATTATCAGGAAAAACGAAAATGTTGATGCAAAAAAGAAGAGAGATGAGGACAACTAAAGAAGATGTGACTTCCAAAGTTGAATATATAGAGCTATGCAAGACAGTAAGAAAAAGTATCACTGAAGACGTAAGAAAATTCAACTGTGAACTAGTGAGGAAAGCAATTGAAAACAACCAAAGCCTAAAGATACCAAAGGGACATCTCAGTAAGGGAAGAAAACAGATTATGGCACTGAGAAAAGAAGATGGTTCTGTAACAAGAAATAGAGGCGAAATTTTGACAAGAGTGAAAGATTTCTACTCCAAATTATATGAAAGGGATGATTCATGCACTCCAGACATCATGACAGATACCAGTACCAGAGTTCTTCCAGTCCTTCCAGCAGAAGTTGCACATGCAATCAAGAACATGAAGCGGGGAAAAGCTCCAGGAGAAGATGGAATTACTGTAGACATCATACAAGAAGCAAGTGGAGAAATCGAAACAGTACTCGCCCAAATTTTCACCCGATGCCTTAATGAAGGAAAGATTCCTGAGGATTGGAACACCGCTACAATGATCCTGCTACATAAGAAAGGTGACATTGAGGATCTCGGAAACTACAGACCTATCAGCCTCCTATCAGTAGTTTATAAAATCTTCACTAAAGTTCTTTCACACCGCTTGAAGGTAACACTGGACATGGCTCAACCGAGAGAACAAGCTGGATTCAGGAGTGGCTACAGCACAATAGATCATATCCATGTGCTGAGAGAACTAATTGAAAGAGCGAGGGAATATGAACTTCCATTGTGCATGGCTTTTATCGATTATGAAAAAGCCTTTGATTCGGTGAAACCATCAGCAGTTACAATGGCTCTGAAAACCTGCGGTATTGAAGATGCATACATTAATATTATTAATAACATCTATGAAAATGCAAGTGCAAAGATTAGGCTGTTTGAAAATACAACACACATAAAAATTGGAAAGGGAGTGAGACAAGGTGACACCATATCTCCAAAGCTCTTTAATGCCACATTGGAGGGTGTTTTTCAGTCACTGAGCTGGGAAAACAAGGGGATAAAGATTAATGGAGATTATCTAACCCACCTTCGTTTTGCTGATGACCTAGTCATTTTTGCAACTAGCCCATCAGAGCTGCAGAGTATGATCCAGGAACTTGCTGACAAGAGTAAAGAAGTGGGATTAAAAATGAACTTTCAGAAGACAAAAGTGATGTTCAATGCTTTTACAAGAAATGAAGATTTATCGATTGATGGAGAAAAGCTGGAGATAACAGATACGTACGTTTATCTTGGACAGCAGATATCAAGTGAGGGTCACATTGATGAAGAAATTAATCGGCGTACAAAACTTGCCTGGAGAGCTTTTGGAAGAAACAGCATAATTTTCAAGAGCAATATGCCATTATGTCTTAAAAGAAAAGTGTTTGATCAATGCATCCTTCCAGTGCTTACGTATGGTGCAGAGACGTGGACCTCAACTAAAAGAGACATACAAAGGCTATAGACAACTCAAAGCAGCATGGAGAGGTGCATACTTGGTGTAACCAGGAGAGATAAGAAGAGGAACTCGTGGATCCGAAAAAGGACAAGAGTGGAAGACATCATGATCAGAGTTAAATCCCTGAAATGGCAATGGGCTGGACATACTGCCAGAAGGACAGATCATCGATGGACAGCCGAAATTTTAGATTGGATTCCAAGGGACAGGAAAAGACCCAGAAGAAGACTACATGGGAGATGGGTGGATGAAATTCGAAAGTATGCAGGGGTGACATGGAGGAGACTGGCACAAGACAGACCGTTGTGGAGGAAACTTGGGGAGACCTTCGTCCAGCAGTGGATTGATAATGGTTGACAATGATGATGATGATGATATATATATATATATATATATATATATATATATATATATGTGTGTACAATGATTTGTTTATTTTCTTCGAAGTTCCTCCGTTACACAAACTTCGCTACAAAAACTCACACACAGAATTTGTTTACTAGTTTTAAATTTTTTTCGTTAAATTTAATGTTCATTTCACTGAACTTCAAGAACTCAACCTTTTTGTCCACCCGGAATTTATTGAAAGCACCACGCTTTGAACCAATGATTAATAGAAAATATTCAGCACAATGAGAAGGCTATATCCCTTTAATGACTATAACGCCTGAAATGCCCTTACACCCTGACTACCACGACCTTCCGGAAACGTCGTCTAGAGTGAGTAGGATTTCCTACCTCCATTTGTTTTATTTACACGGCCACTACGGGATTAGCAGAAATTACCCTCAGTCACCACTGTTGTCGCTAAATGAATAAGTAAAGCCGGTGTTAGTATCTCCCTTTTACTCTCTCGACATCGCCTGCATTATCCGTTTAAGAATGCAGTGAAACTGTATACTTCTTTATGAATCACCCCGTATATTTGTCCTCTCAGCGCTGGTTCTTTTCCCTGCAGCTAGTGGGTCCAAATCTGGGATTTCTTTGGTTTTCTATTTCGGGGTTTAACGACCACTGTGTGCAGCTCTAATTGCTATGAACAATCGCCCGTCCTTGATTTATGGCCACTGCTTCCAGGGAAGAGAGAGAGAGACAGAGAGCCAGTGTCGTAAGATGAACACACTACTCATAGATCATCCGTGATACGAGCCCGAGCTAGCTCAGATATGAGGTCAAAACCAGTGTTTAGACCATTTCGCAACTGAGACGGTCTGAATCTGAGAAAGACAACTAATTATGGCCTTAAATGCTATGAGGTCAAGGCGGCAAATTGCAGTGATAAACCCTTTCCGGCGAAGCTTCATCGGGAAAACATTCGGCTCCGGAGCAGAAGGATGTGGGTTCGAGACCCGCAGAGAGAAGGTTTGTGTTTTCACATTGCCGAATGAACGTAAAAGTGAATCTCCTGACCGTTGGGTTTCCCAAAAACTGTGTGATATTCCTTCCCCATATCGTCTGGACTTAATGAGAATTCCTTCTTCGCTACGAAAAATGCGTGGTGCTTCTTCTATATATCGTCTGCAATTGGTTAGAATATTCCTTCTTCTACAATGTAGTTGCTTCAAGAATAGTTTGCCGGCTGTCCCGGATACCTACGATTCCGTTCCAGCCCTTTCTCAAGGGGAGAGGAATAAATATGACGCACCTACCTCAGAGGAAACGCACCTGTCACGACTGCAAGTAGCAGAAATAAGCTATTGCTAGCGTATCTTAATTGGGGAAGCATTCGGCTTCGGAACAGAAGGATGTGGGCTCGTGTATCGCCACCGGCAGAGAAGAATTGTAGTTTCACAGCCCCTACACCAAAAAAAAACAAAACAAAAAACAACGTGTTGAGTGTTACCAAAAATTATGTAGCATGCCTTTTTCTTTAATCAGGGTGATGTACTAGTTCCAAGCTACTCGAGGCTTAAGGGAAAACTTCTGCAATCTGCTGTTCTTGTGAGAAAAATATATTTTTTACAATAAGTACTTCTATCGCTGCTCAGAAAATTGTCTCATTTGCACTCATTACCCTTGAGGCCTTTTGATTTCATCCGTAAAAATGGCCATTTAAAATTTGACGAGAATAAAATATGAACTATAAGAGCGTTTTCCTCATTCTCCCATTCATTCTCTTTTGACACACCTTGCCACAGATCAAGGTGATCTGTCACAGATGAATAATTGGTCCTGCAGCCGCTTTGCCGATGAATCCCTAATACGAGAAGAGCTGATTGTCACTCACCCGGGCATTTGCAAAATGGAAGCTCACACTCCTATCACTAGCACGGCACACAAACCTCAATTAGCAACGTAATGGGAAGCTTGCATGTCTCGCTCTTCCTTGCAATCAGAAAAGGGGAGGTTCTACATTTCCCAGTATTAGACCAATAGATGCATTAGTAATTACACATCACACAAGAACGCTCTTCCTTTCAAAAACATTTGTGTGTGCGTGCGTGTTTAGTTTATGCTTTAAACGCAGTTGCGAATGTATGTGCGATTGTCCTTGACTCGGCTGAGTTGTATGCCTATAGCCATTCTCAGAAGAAAAGGTCATGAAGGTTTTGACCAGCTAGAAAATAAAACTAAGAATGGCATTCAAAAATTTAAATGAGCGTCAATTCATTATTAATTAATTAAATACGTCCTATAATAGGTAAAACCCCTGATTCAGAGGGGTAAAGGAAGCATAGAGACATTAAACAAATTTTATATAAAATCTTTCAAGGAGGTAAAATCAAAGGTGTACATCTAACCAACGCCGGTATTTGGGAAAATCTGTGGAATATTCCGGTTGATATATTATTCACCAGATAAAATGCATCTTTATTATTTTTAGAGGATTTAGAGACCCATGTGAGCATCCAACGATGGGACGAGTCTTTCATCCCTAATTTAGGGGCACTGGTTCTAGGAAAGGGTCGAAACCAGCGCCGTAGGATATACAAAGTATGTCTCAACTCGAACCCTGGCCCAGCTAGAACGAATACAATGCATCCTTACAGTTCATCATCGTCATTAATAGCTATTCCCAATAGATCTCTAATTTAGAGCCACTGGTTCCAGGAAAGGGATGAAACCAGCGCACTAGGACAAATAGACCATGCCTGGACTAGAACTCAGGCCTAGCTAGGACGATTAAAAATGCATCCTTACAATATATTATCGTCATCAATAGCCATTCCAAATAGATCTTTAAATTAGAGCCATTGGTTCCAAGGAAGGGAATAAATCAGCACCGGAGGGCAAACAAAGCCTATCTCAACTCGAACCCAGACCCACTAGGACTATTAAAATGCATCCTCACAATTTATCACCGTCATTAACCCCAATTCCTAATCCACCTAATTTAGAACCACTGGTTCCAGGGAACGGACGAAACCAA
This sequence comes from Macrothele yani, assembly GCA_039090855.1. Taxonomy (NCBI): domain Eukaryota; kingdom Metazoa; phylum Arthropoda; class Arachnida; order Araneae; family Macrothelidae; genus Macrothele; species Macrothele yani. The sequence continues at coordinate 122,223,762 of CM077025.1, read as the reverse complement.
CGCCTCAGCGCAAGCAAATTATGTCCTAAATCGAACCCTGGCCTAGCTTGGTCGAATAAAGCGCATCTTTAAAATTCAGCATCGTCATCAATAGCCATTCGTAATAGATCTCTAATTTAGAGACATTGGTTCCAAGGAAAGTAAGAAACCAGCACACTAGAACAAACAGATCATGTATGAACTGGAACTTAGGCCCAGATAGGACGATCAAAATGCATCCTTACAGTACATTATCGTCGTCAATAGCCATTCTAAACCCATCTCTAAAGTAGAGCCACTGGTTTCAGGGAAGGGAATAAATCAGCACCGGAGGGCAAACAAAGCCTATCTCAACTTGATCCCAAGCCCATTAGGACGATTAAAATGCATCCTTACAATTTATCATAGTCATCAACCCCCATTTCCAATCCATCTCTAATTTAGAGCCACTGGTTCCATGAAATGGAAGAAACCAACACCTCAGGACAAGAAATGTATGGTATGTCTTAACTCGAACCCAGACCCAGCTAGGCGGATTAAATTGCATCCTTGCAATTTATCATTTGTCGTCAACTCCCATTCCCAATCCATCTCTAATTTAGAGCCACGGGTTCCAGGAAAGGGACGAAACCAGCGCCGCAGGACAAGCAAACCACGTCTTAACTCGAACCCAGGGTCAAATAAGACGATTAAAATGCATCCTTATGATTCATCAGCATCAACAACCATTCTGAATCTACTGCTGGACGAAGGTCTCCCCAAGTATCTTCCTCAACTCTGTTTTCAGCAGTCTTTTTCCATGTCACCCAAGTATGCTTTCAGATTTCGTCGACTTACCTTCCACGTGGTATTCTTCTCATTACTGTAACTGCGTATCAAAATAAGTGTCTAGAACATTATTCAGTCTTTAAATGAATTTTTCAGTTGAAGTGCATTGAACCGGCGTCTTGCTCCTTATTTATTATTTAAGCGAATTTTTACAACTACACTAGGTACCTTGGTCATCATTAACAGGTTAAGGAAATCCTTGCAGTTGTAATGCTTGAAACGTATGTCATAAATGTTGTTCACTCTTTAAGCGAAACCTTCTAGTTACAATGCACGAAATTGGTTCCACGAATCTTAATTGCTCCTTAAATGCATTCCTCCAACCACAATGTATGAAGTAGATGTCTTTAATATTATTCACTCCTTAAAAGTATTATCATGTTTTGATATTTTGAGATGCACAAAGGGCGTCCTGAAAGTAATGCCTCGTCCCTCATAAGATTTTTATTTGTAGCAGCAAAAATGTGAAACTTGATGGCAAAATACTTGGGCATATTGTTAATTAAGAGAAGTCGCCAACGGTAACCGATGACTCGGGTACAGCTGGCAAATTTTGAGCGAAGCTATTGCAAAATCTAAGCTCATTAAAGGCGTCTATTATAGCAAGTTCTAAAAAAACGAACGCGTAAAATTTATGACTTCCAGAACAAAAGTACGAAACATTCTAAAAAACAAATGCCGAAAATTTGTCGTGAACTACTTTCGTTCACGTTGGTTGTGATCAGGTTGCATGTAAACAAAGTGTAACGTACCAGGAGATGTGACGTACCTGCCAGAAGGACGCACACGACATAAAGGCAGATAGGAATCAGAATAAAATGTCCGCGTAGCTCAATTGGTAGAGCAACTTATTCCGGAATGAGGGGACCCGGGTTCGAATCCTAGTGCGGATGAAAATGACGGAGAAATTCACTTCGTTATAAAAGCGGGAAGAAACACTTAGATCGGGAACCACGATTTTCGTTTTGTATCGCAAAAGACAGACACATACACAAAGTTCCTTTTATTACTATAGATTAAGCAAGTGTTGAGCTAACAGACGTAGTCTTTCGTTTCTTCTTCTTTCAATTCAAACGATCTTTTTAACTTAATGTTAGTGAGCCAAATTTCGGGAAACGGTTCAAGTAAAAGGCCATTTAGTTGTAATTAAAATTTTTCAGTGATACGTAATTTCGGGAATCGGAAGGCGTCAAAAGCCTGTCCATGGGCATGTCCAATCGCATGCCAAAAATCACGGTGATCGGATGTGTCATGTCGTAGTTATGCCCGAACAACTAATTGTCCAGAGTCTCGTATAGAGAGTGGATTTTTTCAATTATTATTAAAATTGGCCAGATTTTTAATGGCCATTATTTTTATACGACAAGACCAATCACCGTGATACCAACCCCATGTCACTGACCATGCCCTTCCCTTTCTGTGTGGCAAGTGTCAACGCGATCGGCTGAAGATGTTTGGAGGAGATAGGTAACAAACGACCCCTTCTCAAAACCCGGAAAACCGCCTAAAAATGCAAGTTCTTGGACGATTGTTCCTCAATGACACGGAATTTCGGGAATCGGAAGTCGTCAAAACCTGACCATGGACGATGTCCAATCTCATGCAAAAAATCACGGTGATTGGATGTGTCATACTATGCCCGAACAACTAATTGTCTCGAGTCTTGTAAAGAGAGCTCAGCTCGGCCTTCGGCCTCGCTTCGCCCAATAATGCTAGCTTATTCAAAGTATTGTCCAACACTTCCCATACATTTACGTCATCTTTGAACCCATTGGTAAAATGAATTTTTGAAAAATTCCTGAGGCTGTTGTTTCACCCAAGAGTTCACAGCCAGTTTAACGTATATCACGTTCCCCACGAAGGGTGTTTTTCAAAGAGGCAAACAGATAAAAGTCTGTGGGAGCCAAATCAGGACTGTAGGGGTCATCACCGTCCACCCCATTTTGGCTGTAGCCTGTGAAGTCTCCATTGAGGTGTGTGGACGTGAGTTATCATGGTGTAAAGCAACACTATGAAGTGGAGCTTTCTTTAGTTTCTTGAATGTCTGCACATATTGAGCACTGTTTATTGTCGCACCCCGTTCAATGAAATCAGATAAATTGACACCACCTTTGTCCCAGAAAATTGTCCCCATCACTTTCCCTGCGGAACGAGTTGTTTTCACTTTTTTTGTCGAGGTGAAGATATGCGGTACCATTCCATTAACGACACGTTTTGTTTCTGGGTCATGAAAGAACACCCAGGTTTCATCCCCTGTCACGACATTAAAGAAAAACACCTCATCCTTCCTCTCATAAGAGTCCAAGAGGTTCTGGTACATGTCTACCCTTTGATCACATTATTCACGGGTTAGATTTCTTGGGATCCACTTGGAGCAAATTTTCTGTAGCCTAGATCCCTAATTAATATTTCCATAGCACTATGACTACAATGAATTGCAAATTTTCTGTAGCCCAGATCCCTAATTAATATTTCCATAGCACTATGATTACAATGAATTGCAAATTTTCTGTAGCCCAGATCCCTAATTAGTATTTCCATAGCAAGGCTTCTTGAATTGGAAGAGGAACTACAAAGGATCAAGTGGGACATCGTGGGGCTAAGTGAGGTAAGGAGAAAAGGAGAAGATCTCATCGAACTGAAAAGTGGACATCTCTTCTACTATCGTGGGACAGATACTGGCAGAACTAGTGGTGTTGGATTTATAATAAACAAGAAACTGAAGGATAAAGTGGTAGAAGTTGAAAGTTCCTCTGACAGAGCTGCACGACTCGTTATCCAACTTTCGAGAAGATACCAGGCTCAGATTATTCAAACTTATGCACCCACCACAAGTCATCCTGAAGAAGAAATTGAAGAATTTTATGAGGAAATTTGTCATCTAAATAATAAAGGTAAGCAGCACTTGAAAATAATTATGGGAGATTTCAATGCAAAAATAGGGCAACGGCAACAGAATGAAACTTCAGTAGGTAAATTCGGTCACGGCAACAGAAACCAGCGTGGAAATACTCTCGTTGAGTTTGCAGAGGCAGAAGGGTTTTACATCTTGAACTCCTTCTTCAAGAAAAAGCCGCACAGGAAATGGACATGGAGACATCCAAATGGGACGACAAGTGAAATTGATTTTATTATGTGTAACAAAAAATTCGTCATAGAAGACTGCAGTGTGCTAAACAAGTTCAACACAGGTAGTGACCATAGATTGGTGAGATGTAAGATGCACCTCAACACTAAACTTGAACGTGGCAAGCTCATAAGACAAACAAAATCTATTGACATAACCAACCTTAAAAAACACCCTAATACCTTCAAGTTGGAACTGAAGAACAGGTTCTCTGCTTTAGAAGGCCTAACATCGGAAGAAGTGGACATCTCTGAAGTTAACAGAAAAGTAACCAAAGCTGTTATGGAAACAGCAACAAAATTAGCTGGGTCTAAAAACAAGTTGCATGTAAATAAATTATCAGGAAAAACGAAAATGTTGATGCAAAAAAGAAGAGAGATGAGGACAACTAAAGAAGATGTGACTTCCAAAGTGGAATATATAGAGCTATGCAAGACAGTACGAAAAAGTATCACTGAAGACGTAAGAAAATTCAACTGTGAACTAGTGAGGAAAGCAATTGAAAACAACCAAAGCCTAAAGATAGCAAAGGGACATCTCAGTAAGGGAAGAAAACAGATTATGGCACTGAGAAAAGAAGATCGTTCTGTAACAAGAAATAGAGGCGAAATTTTGACAAGAGTGAAAGATTTCTACTCCAAATTATATGAAAGGGATGATACATGCACTCCAGACATCATGAAAGATACCAGTACCAGAGTTCCTCCAGTCCTTCCAGCAGAAGTTGCACATGCAATCAAGAACATGAAGCGGGGAAAAGCTCCAGGAGAAGATGGAATTACTGTAGACATCATACAAGAAGCAAGTGGAGAAATCGAAACAGTACTCGCCCAAATTTTCACTCGATGCCTTAATGAAGGAAAGATTCCTGAGGATTGGAACACCGCTACAATGATCCTGCTACATAAGAAAGGTAACATTGAAGATCTCGGAAACTACAGACCTATCAGCCTCCTATCAGTGGTTTATAAAATCTTCACTAAAGTTCTTTCACACCGCTTGAAGGTAACACTGGACATGGCTCAACCGAGAGAACAAGCTGGATTCAGGAGTGGCTACAGCACAATAGATCATATCCATGTGCTGAGAGAACTAATTGAAAGAGTGAGGGAATATGAACTTCCATTTGAGCATGGCTTTTATCGATTATGAAAAAGCCTTTGATTCGGTGAAACCATCAGCAGTTACAATGGCTCTGAAAACCTGCGGTATTGAAGATGCATACATTAATATTATTAATAACATCTATGAAAATGCAAGTGCAAAGATTAGGCTGTTTGAAAATACAACACACATAAAAATTGGAAAAGGAGTGAGACAAGGTGACACCATATCTCCGAAGCTCTTTAATGCCACATTGGAGGGTGTTTTTCAGTCACTGAGCTGGGAAAACAAGGGGATAAAGATTAATGGAGATTATCTAACCCACCTTCGTTTTGCTGATGACGTAGTCATTTTTGCAACTAGCCCATCAGAGCTACAGAGTATGATCCAGGAACTTGCTGACAAGAGTAAAGAAGTGGGATTAAAAATGAACTTTCAGAAGACAAAAGTGATGTTCAATGCTTTTACAAGAAATGAAGATTTATCGATTGATGGAGAAAAGCTGGAGATAACAGACACGTACGTTTATCTTGGACAGCAGATATCAAGTGAGGGTCACATTGATGAAGAAATTAATCGGCGTACAAAACTTGCCTGGAGAGCTTTTGGAAGAAACAGCATAATTTTCAAGAGCAATATGCCATTATGTCTTAAAAGAAAAGTGTTTGATCAATGCATCCTTCCAGTGCTTACGTATGGTGCAGAGACGTGGACCTTAACTAAAAGAGACATACAAAGGCTGCAGACAACTCAAAGCAGCATGGAGAGGTGCATACTTGGTGTAACCAGGAGAGATAAGAAGAGGAACTCGTGGATCCGAAAAATGACAAGAGTGGAAGACATCATGATCAGAGTTAAATCCCTGAAATGGCAATGGGCTGGACATACTGCCAGAAGGACAGATCATCGATGGACAGCCGAAATTTTATATTGGATTCCAAGGGACAGGAAAAGACCCAGAAGAAGACCACATGGGAGATGGGTGGATGAAATTCGAAAGTATGCAGGGGTGACATGGAGGAGACTGGCACAAGACAGACCGTTGTGGAGGAAACTTGGGGAGACCTTCGTCCAGCAGTGGATTGATAATGGTTGACAATGATGATGATGATGATGATGACTACAATGAATTGCAAATTTTCTGTAGCCCAGATCACTAATTAATATTTCCATAGCACTATGTCTACAATGAATTGCAAATTTTCTGTAGCCCAGATCCCTAATTAATATTTCCATAGCACTATGACTACAATGAATTGCAAATTTTCTGTAGCCCAGATCCCTAATTAATATTTCCATAGCACTATGACTACAATGAATTGCAAATTTTCTGTATCCCAGATCCCTAATTAATATTTCCATAGCACTATGACCACAATGAATTGCAAATTTTCTGTAGCCGAGATCATTAATTAATATTTCCATAGCGCTATGACTACAATGAATTGCATCACACAACTCCTGGATGGTGACACATCGATTAGCTGTGATGAGGTTTTTCACTCGTTTCCTGTTGGCATCTGTCACTGCAGTTGCGGGTCTTCCACTCCATTGTTTGTCCGACAATGAACTTTCTCCCTCTCGAAAACTCTCCATCCATCTTCAGAAATTACTGATATCGATTGTGGCAGCTCCATACACCGCCAGGAGTCTTCTGGGGATTTCTGGAGCCTCACATCCCTCTTTTTCCAGGAATTCAATTACGGCTCGCTGCTTTTCGCTGTCATTCATGATCTTTATTTCCGATTCTGAAAAAAAACATGTGTTCTCACATTGGTAACATATCATAGTACATGTCAGTACAGTTTTTTTTATTGGAGGTTTAACGACCACCGTGAGCAACTCAATGGGCTATAAGCAATCGCTCGTCCCTAATTTAGGGTCACTGGTTCCAGGGAAGGGAGAGAACCAGTGCCGTAAGACAAACACAACATCCATGCCTCACCGGGATTCGAACCCGGACCCCTTTTGGACGAATGATCAGAGGCCATCTCTTAGACCACTGCGCCACCGGGGCGGCCAGTACAGTTTCATTAAAATCACTTCAAAATTTCAAAAGTTATTAAGGAGGAGGCATTACTTTCAGGAAGCCCCCTGTATTTGTATTTTTAGCAAATTGTTTGGTGAAAAAAGAACACGATCACTTAAATTTAACAAAACAAAGAACAACTAGGGTTCATACGAATGAGAACAACTTACGTTAGATGGCGCAGTGGTCTAAACGCTGGCTAATACGCGTTAGTTTTACAGCACTGGCTCTCTCCCTTCGCTCGAACCAGCGGCCCTTAATTTTTTTTTTTTTTTTTTTTTTTTTTTATTGGAGATTTAACGACCACCGTGAGCAACTCAATGGGCTATAAGCAGTCGCCCGTCCCTAATTTAGAGTCACTGGTTCCAGGGAAGGGAGAGAGCCATTGCCGTAAGAAAAACACAACATCCATGCCTCACCGGGATTCGAACCCGGGCCCCGTTCGGACGAATGATCAGAGGCCTTCGCTTAGACCACTGCGCCACTTATTGAGTTGCTTAATTTCTTCCAATTGTAGAAGTCACACGATTGTAGAAACTTTGCTATAATAATATGCAGCAGCAACCACATATGAGCTTTATACTTTTATAGTATCGAATTAGGATTTCAGTGTAGATCAATCAGTAATCTCTCACGATTTTACGACCGTTTTGCTTTCGTCGTAGCTTTTATTTACACTTTGGCAGTATTGCCAAAGGTTTAAAAAATTTTGCGAAGTAATGTGCCGTTATTAGCAAAGATCAATCGGAAAAGTAACAAACTTTAGCTAAGTATACGTAGAAACTCAAAAGAAAGGTAAAATTAGAAGAGTACACATCACAGAATTCTTTCACCTATCGCACGCAATTGTCTGAAACCTTATTCACTCCGTAGCTACACTTTTCTTCAGCTACAGTGCATGAAACAAGTGCATGGACATTATTCACTCCTTAAAATAATCCTTTCATATATACGACAATTTGTGAAAAGTTCAACATCAAGAAAGGGAATTGCGCTATTCAAATGAAATTTATATCACAGACTCCTCACGTTGCAGGAGATAACTGATTAAATTTGTAGAGTGTACAAACTGAATTGAACTGAAAATTCCTAACGTAGGTAAAGAATCCCAATCCTTCAGTGCGCTGCACCTTTTGATAGGAGAAAAGAAGAAATTAGGTTCAGAATCGGGAGCAGGGTGCTCTGCTAGGAAAGTGAGAAAAGGACAAGTACTGAAAAAATAAGGGTTTTAGGAGTATACGATTTCTCGTTAAGTTATGAAGTTATGAGCTGTCAAGGTTTTTCCGCTTTAAAACTCAGTATCGTGTGAAGCCACCTCGAGCAAGAGTAAGAGCCTCATCAAGGCGTGGCATTGGATTGAAGAGATTTTTGGTATCGTCCTGGGGAATAGCCTGCAAGGCTGCTTCTATGCGAGACCAGAGTTAATTAGTTTTGACTGGCGCAGACGATTGACGGGCCAGTCGGTTAGCCACCATGTTCCAGACATGTTCAATCGGCGACATATGCGGCAAACGTGCAGGCCAGGGAAGAAGCGGCATCTGCCGTGCATGGAAGAGGTCTTGGGCATTCAGGGCCACATGTGGCCAAGCATTGTTCCACTAGAGCATAACGCAAGGACAACTATGAAGGAAGGGTATCACATCTGCCTTTAAAACATACCTGATGTATCGCTGGACGTTGAGGGTTCCCTCTGTTTGAGGTGAGATCGCGAATTAAATCCAATGGTGCCCCAAACCTAATCGCTTGGCGTTGGGCCGGTATGTCGCTACAAGGTGCCGTTCACCACGATGTCTTCGAACACGTATGCGACCATTACGGTGCATCAAGTTGAATCGTGACTCTTCAGAAAACACGACCTGTTACCAATCATCGAGCCAATGTCTGTCTTCGAGACCCCACAGCAGCCTGAGGTGTCTGTGGTTGAGGGTCAAAGGAATGCGCAGCAATGAACTGCTAGCGACCAGTACTCTAAGCAGACGAAGCGCCGAGCAAAGAGTCTACCTTTGTGTAGCTGCCTGGCCACTATAAACCGCGATGTTGTGCGTCCTGTGCTCATTTTCAGTTGTTGTGCAAAGTTACTTACTGTCTGGTGTCGATCTCTCTTGCCTTGCAGGAGCAGATAGCGGTATTTACTGGGGGTGGTTTTTAATGTCCTTACTTGGGGTGGTTTTTGATGGACGACCACCAGCGGTCTTTCGCCAGCTGTACCTACGACCACGCAGGCGATGCGATGCCATGGGCGATACCAAACTCATGGGCCAAACTCCTCATACTTCGGCCTTCCTCGAGCCTCAATTATTCGACCACGGGTCAAATCATCAAGGTGTTTTTGACGGGTCATTTCGTTGTCTCTAGCCAGTGGCGTAGGAACGGGGGGGGATACAGGAATACAATGTACCCCCCAAATTTTGGAGAGGGGTACATTAATATCTACTGTATCCCCCCCCAGATATGAGCAAACACAAACCAATCATTCATAAAGAGTGAACTGTAAAATTTATATGCTACTTATTTTTTTATTCTCTTTTTCTTTTTCAAAGAAATATCACGGGTCATCTGGGTTTTTTATATCCGAAGTTTGTAGTGGAAGGCTTTTCATCCACCAAAAACTGGCCAACCATCTGGAAAACTCCAGTAAATTAGTTCTGCAGGGAAACAAGTTCAAACGACTGCCAGCTTGAGCAGAAGGAAGGCACCGGTATTATGACACCTGTCAGTCACCTACAGCTAATGACATTGCGATGGGTTAAAACGGAGTGTCATTTCAGCGCCCGCAGCCTCGACACTAAAATTGTTTTCTGTCTTAAGATCTGTAGCAATACAACAAGTGAATTACGGATTTCACATACCACTCATAGAACACCAATTCCTCGATATCTCCACCATCCTTTAGCTTTGCACCAGACCAATCTGCTTTTTACATTAATTGTCGGCCTATGCATAGTTCAAAGTTTTTAATATAGACTTCATAATGCCTCAATGGTACCATCTTCGCGGGTAGAGCAGTTTTTATCTTACTGCGGTTTTACTTTATTAACGTAATCAAAAATGATAAGAAATTTAATTCGTTTTTGTAAAGAGTTATATAACATTTCCTGAGAAATCCCTCTTTTCCAAACCCTGCTGACAGAAATTCATCCTAATGTTGACTTGTCCTTGCTCAATATTTTAATGGAAAAAAAAAAAAAAGACAAAAATTAACGAGAAAGAACACACGAAAAAAAAAACTTCTCCATTCATTTTCTGATAAGAAATTAATAATGTGAACTTTTTGTCAGCAATAAAAATAATAATGGTAATAATTAATAATAATATGATTATAACAATGTTCATTCGGATGAATTCCTGATCAGTATACGTATTTTATAAAAACTCTAATGTACTACCCCCCCTCTTAAAAAAAAAGAAATTCGGAGGGGTCATCCATAGATGGCTTAATCCTTGAGATGTAAGGTTCATGAGCTTGTACCCCCTAAATCAAAAGCGTTCCTACGCCACTGTCTCTAGCATACAACGTGTGTAACACTTCTGTACACTGTCTGGTGACTTCCGTTCGACTGATGGTGTTAAACTGCGTGAGTGCATTTTATTCTCACGTTGTAGGGGTCCTTATCGTAAAATCAGGATAGCATATGGTCTCCATTATTACGCATGAGCTGTTGGTCCTGTTCTCAGACACGGTCCTGAGTTTATTTGTTTTGGATCTGCTGTTATTCACGGCGTTATTTTACCTTTTACACTTTGTCCTTAAGTTTTGCACACCAGTATATCAGCATTTAATCCACAAAATGTGGCTACATTTCGTTTGAAAAATGACACGTAAAAATCACAGTAATCTTTATTTCCCTGTCACTTGTCAAATAACACGATTATATAAGGTTAGTGATAACATTAACAACATGCAACAGCAAGTATTTTGCGTGCAGATGATCTTTGAGTATAGCGTAACATCAGGACAACGTGCGATCCTGTTTCAAGCAGTGCTTTATACGTTCGCATCACTAATTTGCTTCTCTCACCCTTGTGAGATTGATTGGAGTATTTGCTTCTCACACGCTTATGAGATTTAGTGAAGCATTTGATTCTCACACATTTGTGAGATTGATTGGAGAATCTGCTTCACACATCTTTGTGAGATTGTCTGGAGTATTTGCTTCTCACACCCTTGTGAGATTGATTGCAGCGTTTGCTTCTCACACCCTTGTGATATTGATGGGATAATTTGCTTCTCACACCCTTGTTAGCTGATTCGAGTATTTGCTTCTCACATCTTTGTGAGATTGATTCTAGTGTTTGCTCCTTAAACCCTTGTGGAATTGATTGCAATAATTACTCCAACACTCTTCTGAGATTGATTGTAGTATATGATTCTGACATCCTTGTGCGGTTAGTTGAATTATTTGTTCTTACACCTTTGTGCGTCTGGTTCCAATATTTGGTATCGCATTCTGGTGTTGTGGATTGTATGAAATACTTATTCCAACACCCATCCTACATCCTTGTGCTCTTTATTATAATATAATAATATTTGTTCCAACCATCTTGTGCTGTTGGGCGCAATATTTGCTGCTACACTCTAGTGCATTTGATTGCAGTATTTGTTCTTATCATCCTATGAGATTGGTTTCAGCATTTGTTTTTACGTTCTTATGTGATTGGTCACAGTATTTCTTTTACCGCTGAAACGAAGACTGTTCTTCTCGATTTCCTTTTTTATCTTCCAATGATCAACTTAAAGGTCCCTTACACCTCGGTGAAGTCCTGTTGACCGTACAATCACAAGAAGGAAAAATTTCCTTCCTAATCTAGCTGTTTCAAAACTTTACTTAGTAAATAGTTTGGCATATCTCTTTTCGATCAAATCCAGATGAGACGACACAGATATTGGAAGAACCCATTGATCAGTCTTCACGAGCCAAAAGTCAAGTTAGTCCAATTTAATTCGAGAAAGCAGAAAACGTTTAATAGCAGTTGGAACCTAGATTCGTTGGTGCAAGATCCCCGTTTCATGTATTCCAGGGTCCAATGGCCATGTTCTTTCGCCAACTGCAGCCTCACAGCCCGGTGCCGCACAGTTAATAACGGTACTCGCTTGGGCCGTCAGCTTCCTTACTCCAGTCGTTACATTGTACGTTGAATCGGCTGCTTATAGTTGGAACCTACATTCGTTGGTCCAGGCTCACCGTTTCCAGTCTTCCAGAGTTCAGTGGTAATGTTTCTTCGCCCACTGTAGCTTCATAGCTCCGCGACTTGCTGTTCACAACGGTACTCAGAATGGACCTAAGCATTCATACCCCCGTTGTGCCTTCGTACGTAGAATCTACGTCCTATATTGAAAATCCGTATTTTCCCGTCGAAGCTACCTATTTCCAGTATTCCAGCGTTCATTCGCAATGTTTCTTTGCCCACTGCAGCCTTATTGCCCAGTGACGTGCTGTGACTGACGGTGTTGTGGGCGTTGGCGTCTGTACTCCATTCATGCCATCATACGTCAAATAGTCTTTGCACAAGCATTCGTAAGTGACCCGTTGTTGAATGCCAACGTTATTCTCTCCACTGTGACCTTCCTTTCAAACGTTACAATATGCGAGAGATGACGCTCCACTCGAACATCAACACTCCGTTTGTGACCAAATTTTTTCCGGCGTCTACGCCGATATTTATGTAGTCCTGGAACGCAATCACGACGGTCGTAAGCAGAAATCCCTGGCGTTCTGCCACCTAGAGGGTAAATGGAGCATTCCGTCTTCATCACCCCGACTGTCTGCCCACGATCAAATTGGTTCAAGTCGCTATCATCATCCCAGTCGCTAGCACAATACCCGGTAGGTAGGTAATCTAACTTTATTTATAGCAGTAGTGATTTCGGTTGGTCTCATTATTGTGACTGGGTAGGGCAGGTCTGCGGATGGGTGAGGTGTGCACACTGAATTGTGCTTTTAGGGTAGATCACTGCTTGAGCAAAGTAATTCAGGCGACAAAGGATGTGGCAGCGATATTTAACATGACATAGAGTGAACTTCATCAGCTACAGTTCCTGTTAGCATGATATCTAGAATGATGTTGCACTTCATACACTGAAGAGCAATTGAATTAGAGACAGCTGGCGTTATGCAAATATGGCGCCGTGGGCGGCTCTGTAAACGGAAACGACATGAGGTATGCAGCGATCCGACAATATAAGGAGTGATGCGACGGGAATCAGTAAGAGTAGGATGCAGTATGAGTAAGACGAAGGATCTAAGCGCATTTGATCGTGAGCAAATTGTCGGGGCCCGACGAATGGGTCGCTCCATCTCGTGCATGCACTGGGATTTTCACGAGCCACTGTGTCACGTGTGCACCGTGAGTACATCGAATCCGGTAAAACTATCCCTGCAAGGGCCAATTGCCGTGGACAACAGCGTGTGGATGAGCGGGGTCATCGTCGGCTAGCTCGCGTTGTAACATCGGTTAGACGGGCCACAGCGCAAAAAATCACTCGGCAATTTAACGCTGGTGCACAAAAACGTGTAAGCAGCCATCCAGAACCATCTCCTCGCTATGGGGTACAGAAGTCATCGTTCCACGAGGGTACCGCTGCTGACCGCACATCACAGGGGGCAAAGATTAGCATGGGTGCGGGATCACCGCCACTGGATTCTAGACATGTGGAAAAATGTTGCCCGGACTGATGTGTCGAGATTCACGTTGGTACATGCGGATGGCAGGATACGAGTACGGCGCAAACTACATGAAGCGATGGATCCTTCTTGCCAGCAGGGTACTCTTCAAGCTGGTGAGGTTGGCATTCTCCTCTGGGGACTGTTTACATGGACTGAAATGGCACTTCTGGTACGTGTGAAATCGTCCCTCACAGGTCAACGTTACCGGGATATCCTGGACGACCATTTGCTCCCGTTTGTGCGTATTCAACATCCCACTGGGGACCTCATCCTGCAACAAGACCATGCTCCGTGCAATCGCTCCCGAATTGCATCTGAATGGTTGGATGAACACTTCACCGACGTGACCTCAATCCCATGGAGCACATCTAGGATGCCACCGAGAGAGATGTTCGAGGCTCTGACCCCCTCCATCAAATCTTCGTGAACTGTGGGAGCTTGTTCAGGGATTGTGGATCCGTATGGCTTCCCAACGCTTCCGGTGTCTTGTCGAGTCCATGCCGTAACGAACTGCCGCCCTCATCAGGGCGAAAGGGGGTGCTACACGTTACTAGACAGGTATCTGTAATTCAATTGCTCTTCAGCGTGTAATAGGTTACAATGGGCTCCGATGTCACAATTAACATCATGAGTTGTACTAAGTACCAAAGCGATATCTAGGATAATTTTCCGACGAACAGCATCGATTACAATAGGCGTTTATCTAATAGGTACATTATGAATCGCAATGGTTACCGAAGCGACATCGATGATATATCAGTAAACAGCGTTGAAGGCTGCAGCTGCATGTCACTTGATGTGGAGACGAATACCAATGATTAGGAAGACGTAACTATGAATACCAGTGTTCAGAATGATGTTAAAATGAATGACTTTTGTCAGAAAGAAGTGATCGAGAACACCAGCGCCCCCTCGGTGAACGAGTAATCAGGGGCGCTGGCTTTTATCTGATTTTCAGAATTTTGCATGTGTTAGAGACTTGGCATGGGTGATGATTTGTCCCACGCTGCTGGCTTTGTCCCTTTCATGGAATCAATGACACTAAATAAGGGACAGGAGAGAATCCTTTCAAAATCATCGCTAATGGTGAGAATGATGTGATTATGAATATTATTATAGGTCAGAACAATGATACTGATGCATGAACATTATAGGTCGGAACAATGTTACTGGTGTATGAACATTATTTGTCAGAACAATGTTATTGGTGATGAATATTATAGGTCAGAACGATATGATCCATGAACACTGTTGGTCAGGATGATGTTATCATAAATATCAGTAGCCTGAACGATGTTATCATGAACTCCAGGCCGTGTCTTCCGCATTCGCCTATTCTTGTTTCGCCTATTCCTGCTACGTTGAAAGTTAATGGGTTCCGCCATTTTAGGAGAGGAAAGAATTCTTGATTCGCCTATTTCTGTCTCGCCTAAAACTTTCATCTTCTAGAGGGGAAAGATTCACATGGAGCAAGCAAACTTCCTTTTTCCCCTATTCTTGCTTCGCCTATTCCTGCTACGTCGAAAGTTATTGGGGCGAGAAAATGCTGTTACATTATTTCGCTTAAGCTTTGGCGGAGTGATTTTGTTAGAGACATCTTTACCTCCCGTGAATTTTTTTTTTTATCGAAACACTAAATCTTTCGCGCGTAAAAAGAAAAGAAAAAAAAAAGAACAATTTTCCCGTGGACAAAAAAGCTAGTTTTATCCCTACAGTTTGAAACTAGTTTTATTTCTTTAATCTAAAAAAGAAACCAAGTAGAAAGCAAGGTTGTGCAAAACATTTATAATTTGAAAAAAGGGAGGGGAGGGATACTACGTATTACATTATTTCGCATAAGCTTTGACAAAGTGATTTTTTAAAAATGATACATATTTACCTTCCATGATTTTCTTTTATCGAAACACTAAATATTTCGTGCGTTAATGTAGGAGACATCAAATGCTGAGTAAAAAGTAATAAACAGAAGATAGTCGTCAGCGTGATTAAGGTATTAAGTGTGTCGTCCAATCAAAATCGTGAGAACCTATAGTGAGGGATGGGGGAGGGGTTGTGTGGGTGTAAGGCAGAATTCAAGAAAGCTTTGATAATGAAAGATAAAGAAGAGTGAAAGTTAGAGGGATGTTGATGCGGGGTCCGGACAAAAGCCCACCGGACATTTGCCCAACCGGACACTTGCCCACTATGGATGATCTGTAGATAATATGTAACGTCGGAGGACGTTTGCGGTTTAGTCTAGGAAAACTGATCACATAAATATTTATGGACCGTATAAAAATTGCACTTTGTTTTAGAAATGTTGAAATTTAAGGGGGTTACTCTCAAACCTAAACTTATATATACACTGCTGGACAATTGCTAAGGACGGATCATAAACGGCTATATAGCGCATAAAAAAGTAAGTGTGGTTGGATGCCAAGTGAAATAAAATAATGTCAGAATGCCAGGACATTACAAGGAAGACAATTTATTGTGCTCTGAAATCCAGAAGGTTTTGGAACGTGTTCAAGGGACAAACAGGCCATTTTGTGCTGAATACGTAAACGTGAAAAAAATGCAATTACTGTCCGCAGGCGTTCCGGCGTAAGATGTCAATACGGGATATGGCCACCATGGAGGGCGATGCAAGATTCCACACGTCGTGTCATGCTTTGCACAATATTATCAAGCAGCTGTTATGGGGTAATTTATCCCATTCCTCTGTCAGTGCACGGATGAGGGTATCCTTGTTTATTGGAGGGCATTGGCGACCAGCAAGACTCCTCCCCAAAGCATCCCACACACTTTCAATATGATTCAGATCTGGAGAACGTGCTGGCCATACAAGGAGTTGAATATCCTCGCTCTCAAGACACTCCTGGACAGCGACTGTTCTATGACATGCTGCGTTGTCGTCCATGAAAATGAACCTATCACCGACAGCACCACGGAACATGCGAACATGAGGTAGCAGAACATCATTAATGTATCGTTGGCCAGTCATAGTCCCAGTTGGAACCACATAGAGGGACGTACGGCCATTGATCATGATGCCAGCCCATACCATGACACTACATGTCCAGATATCGGTCCCTTTCCTGTATTTTTGCTGGACAATATGCAGTACCACTATCACGCCAGATCAGTTGTCGTCGACAATCAGACGATAGACTGTATCTACTCTCATCTGAGAAGAGGACAGCCGACCAGTCGTTATCAGTCCAATTGCGATGTTGATGGCACCACTGCAAACGGCTGGTACTTGGACGTCTGGACAATGGGATGCACACAACAGGACGGCGGGCGTATAGTCCTCCTTCATGCAAACGTCTGGCGACAGTTTTTCGGGAGATCCGCTTGCCAGTAGCAGCCATAAACTGATTTGCTACCTCACTAGCTGTGCTGCGCCGGTGTCTTTTTGTTGATAGCACTATGTACCGATCTTCTGCAGGTGTCGTACTGCGAACACGACCTCCCCCCGTGACGTTTGCTACACTCTCCATTTGTTTGAAATGATTTCCAAAGCCTTGAAACAACACTGCGGCTGACGTTGAACACCCTGGCAACATCTATTATTTTTCGCCCTTCTTCAATCTTGCCAATAATACGGCCACGCGTAAAATCATCTAGGTGATGTCGGGAAGACATACTGCAAATTGCAAGTTCGTCAATTGATTCTTTCCCTTTCAACTTTGCGTTTGAACAACAACGGTCAATACGCGTCAAATCCTTTATATCTCTTATCAGCGCTATGACGTCACGAACAAGTTCGGCAATCTAAAATTTGCATACGCACAACACGTCTTACTGTATCCCGCACTTATGCCAATTTCCACATTTTCCTGCCTTCCATTTTATGGTTGATATCGTTGCTATTGTCATCCGTCCTTAGCAATTGTCCGGCAGTGTATAATCTTTCTCATATGGGCTCTAAAAAGCTCAAACTTAAATTACGAGACAACGCTACCAATCGACGAACAACGCAATTGAAAGTTTGGAAAAGTTTAAATTTAGGGGTGTTAACCTCCCAAATGCTAACTAACATATATAATATTTTTAATGGGATTCCCTGTGTTCACTCTTGTTGTTTGCTTAACTTCAAAAACGTAGAAACAGATTTGTTATAATGGTAAACGATAAGCTATTTTACATTACGGACAAGAACATATTGTAATGTATCAACATTTTCTTCAAAAAATTAAACAGGATGTACATCAGTAACCAAATACAGATTTTCACTTTCGGCCATAAACGAAGAGAGTAAATAACCCCATAGGACCAGAGGTCCCGGACACGAGCCCAACTTCATTGACCGACTACGTCCTGAGCCCACCGGACATCAGCCACTTCCGAAAATGGACTGCTTTATTACTATTGAATGTTTACAAGTGTAAATTCTAGTAGCAGAAATTGCTGGTCATAGAAATTCCCCATGTTGGAAAGATCCCTATCCGTTTATAAGAAAACAAAACTGTTACAAACGAAAGTAGGATATGGAGAAACTCTCCACTAGGAACCATTTTCTAGCCGTAACACTGGGAGTGCATTTTTGAAACCACAGATGAAAATAAAAGGCAGCACGTTATGCCCTAATGCTTACAAGGCATCTAGGCTAAAGAGCACTTTTGCAAACTAGAAGCTATAAATTTTAAGTTAGACACATTAAGCATGTATATACACTGAAGAGCAATTGAATTAGAGACAGCTGGCGTTATGTAAATGTGGCGCTGTATGCGTCCCTGTAAACGGAAACGACATGACGTATGCAGCGATCCGAAAATATAAGGAGTGATGCGACGGGAATCAGTAAGAGTCGGACGGAGTATGGGTAAAACGAAGGATCTTAGCGCATTTGACCGTGGGAAAATTGTCGGGGCCCGACGAATGGGTCACTCCATCTTGGAAGTCGTGCATGAACTGGAATTTTCACGAGCCATTGTGTCATGGGTACACCGTGAGTACATCGAATCCGGTACAACCATCTCTGCAAGGGCCAACTGCCGTGGACAACAGCGTGTGGATGAGCGGGGTCATAGTCGACTAGCTCGCATTGTAACAGCGGATAGACGGGCCACCGTGCAAGAAATCACTCGGCAATTTCACGCTGGTGCACAAAAACGTGTAAGCAGCCACACCATCCAGAACCATCTCCTCGCTATGGGGTACAGAAGCCATCGTCCCAAGATGGTACCGCTGCTGACCGCACATTACAGGATGCAAAGATTATCATGGGCGCGGAAACATCACCACTGGATCCCAGACATGTGGGAAAATGTTGCCCGGACTGATGAGTCGAGATTCACGTTGGTATATGCGGATGGCAGGATACGAGTACGGCGCAAACCACATGAAGCGATGGATCGTTCTTGCCAGCAAGGTACTCTTCAAGCTGGTGGGGGTGGCATTCTCGTTTGGGGACTGTTTACGTGGACTGAAATGGGATCCTGGTATGTGTGACATCATCCCTCACAGGTCAACGTTACCGGGAAATCCTGGACGACCATTTGCTCCCGTTTGTGCGTCTTCAACATCCAACTGGGGATCTCATCCTGCAACAAGACAATGCACCGTGTCATCGCTCCCGAATTGTATCCGAATGGTTGGATGAACACTCCACCGGATGTGACCTCGCTTCCTTGGCCAGCTAGGTCACCTGACCTCAATCCCATCGAGCACATCTGGGATGTCATCGAGAGAGATGTTCGAGACTCTGATCCCCTTCCATCAAATCTTCGTGAACTGTGGGAGTTTGTTCAGGGGTCGTGGATCCGTATGGCTTCCCATCGCTTCCGGTGTCTTGTCGAGTCCATGCCGAGACGAATCGCCGCCGTCATCTGTGCGAAAGGTGGTGATACACGTTATTAGACAGGTATCTCTAATTCAATTGCTCTTCAGTGTAATTTAAAACTAAGATGAGACTATAAAAAATAAAATGAAACTATTAAAAATAAAATGAGACAGAATTAGACACAACATATCGATTCTGAGCAGCTTACGGAGGACATAAGCGTAGGTCTTATTTGTAGGTTTTAAGTGGTAAGCATAATATTTGGTACGTGCACACAGGAAATAATATTTGTAAAAATCTGAGGATATATCAGTTACATTATTATATTCCCCTCAGGTCACTGAGAACTTACTAGCATCATGATACATAGTAAAAAACTCGTTAGTGTTGGACTCCCCTTTGTACACGGTGCGGCTCTTTTGACTCAACATGAAGTCGTAAAAAGCCCTTAATTCGCCTTAAATTAAACTGTGGCTGCCATACGTCAGCTTTTTCAGTGACTCCTGAATTCTGTTATGAGTGTCACAGAAATTTTAGCTATACACCAAACCAGAACTGGACAAGTAGCTGGCAGATAATATTAAAAATGTAGAGCCACAACTTTACTAGCTTCTTTCCCAGATAGTTCTGTACTCTTGGCCTTTGAACCGAAGAGGTAAACAATTATGTCATGGTCTCTTTTGCTTTTTACTCAGCATTTGATGTCTTATACAAAACGCACGAAAGATTTAGTGTTTTGATAAAAAAAAAAAATCACGGGTGGTAAAGATATATCTTTTTTTTAAATCACTCTGTCAAAGCTTATGCGAAATAATGTAATCGCATCCTTCTCCCTCCCTTTTTTTAAATTATAAATGTTTTGCACGGTTTTGTTTTCTACTTGGCTTTTTGTTTTCGATTAAAGAAATAAAACTAGTTTCAAAACCTAGGGATAAAACTTGGTTTTTTTTTCACGGGAAAAATTGCTCTTTTTTTAACACACGAAAGACTTAGTGTTTCGATTTAAAAAAGAAAACCCACTTGAGGTAAAGATGTATCTTTTTTAAAAACACTCCGTCAAAGCTTAAGTGAAATAATGTAACAGCATTCTCTCGCCCCATTAACTTTGCACGTAGCAGAAACAAGAATGGGGGGAAACGGAAGTTTTCTCCAGGTGAATCTCTCCCCTCTAGCAGGTGAAAGTTTTAGGCGAGATAGGAATAGGCGAATGAAGAATTCTTTCCTCGCCTAAAATGGCGGAACCCATTAACTTTCGACTTAGCAGGAATAGGCCAAACAAGAATAGGCGAATCAGGAATTAATCACTCCAGGCCGTCTCGTTGGCCAAGTGTCACGAGTGGCTGATTTCTCATTCGTCTGAGATGGGTTTGGGCTTTTTAATTTCGGATGTTGCACGAATGGTGCGTTTGTTCTCCAGCATTAGGTCCTTCTCTTCCTTGGAACCAGAGACCCCGAGTTAGGGACGGGATACTGCATATATCCCATTGAGTTTCTCACAGCGGTCGTTAAACTCCCACAAAAAATTAATGTGACCATGAATACCATCAGTCAGAACGATGTGATCATAATTGTCATTGGTATCTAACACTAATGTACTATGGGAACGTCGTTCGCAATAAAAGTTTCTAACCCGAGCAAACTGCTCGCGATAATATGGTTCTGTCATTTGTCTTTCAGCCCTTGCCAACTGAAAGAAACGTCAGATAAAAAAGATCCGGACATTTATCACCCAAAAGATTTATACCACTTTAATAAATTTATGTGCTTACATTTATGCAATCTTGAATCTTCGTTGTGAAAGACATCAATAATTCTAAAATGAAATTCGTCCAGTTGGAAGGCGTGAGAACTTTTCCTGTAATCCTTGCAAGGTTTAGATCGCTCTTCTTCTCAGCAAGACATACGAATTCCATTTTCTTTTATTACAGAGATGGTGTCATGCAAGGAACTATGAGAGAAAATCTTTAACCGCCTTAAAAAAAAATATCTCAGAACGAGATTATAACGAATAAGTTGAAATTCCAGAGAGTGGTTTCGTGAATCCTTTTTTTTTTTTCTTATAATTAAAACGCTTCTTAAGCATCGTTACGTCCTTCAGGAAAGTTCTTCTACTTCCCCATAGTTTTTACAAAGCCTCATGCCTCACATTCCTCGAACCCATTCTATCCATCAGGACCGAAGACTAATTAAAAACGTGTACACTTTGCCTCTAACGTCCTCATCAGAGGAAAATGGTTCCTGTAATAAATGCCATGCCATGCATCAGCTGAATCGACTGCCTCGGCTTATGAAGAACTGAGAGGGAAGTATGGGGAATTAAAAACTATATGAAGGAGAAGAAGAAATAAAAAAAGAGCTAAGCGTCTTTCTAACCTTGCGACGAAGAGAAGTGAAGGGTGGGGAGAGATTGAGGAGAAGGAGGAGGAGGAGACGTAGGGAAAGAATCTCGGAGATGACAGGCACGCATTTTGATAAAAATGGTTAAAAATTTGAAAGTTTAAGGGTGGAGGGGAAAAATGATTAACCGAGAGTTCCTCGATTTGAAAAGAAGTGTCCAAAATCCATTAGAAAGAAGTCTTTTAATTAATATCGGTGAAAAGGTACCGCTGCCACGAAAGTTGCGTTGATGGGAAGTGGTATGTGTGTGGGGTGGGAGAATTAAAAAAGAAGAGGTGCTGTGGGTGACGCCAGGAAGGGGAGGGGGAAATCTGCTAAGGCCGTGAAGAATGACGGAAAGGGATCGATACTTTTGGCAGGAGGTATAGGACCCTTAATTAGAAAATAAAACATTAGCCGTGCTTTGGTGGCAACAGCGATAAGACGCCATGACGGGGAAAAAATGACATGCGACGATGGACAAAAGAAACAAAAATGGACGGCCACGGCAGGGGAAACAATGAAAGCTGCTCTAAAAAGCTTTTATTAATTAATAACTGAAAAGACGACGGACAAAAAACTTCGGCGGCACTTTCACGCGGCTTGTTTGGGTCTTGTTTTTGTACTCCACTTCATTGTATGGCCATGACAAAAAACTGCGCAGAGAAAACTTTTTGAGGACACCCCAACAATATGCGTTGAAAAACCTAACAAGCGAGCAGAGTAAAAAATAAAAAATAAAATAAAATAAAAAGGAAACTAAAAAAAGAACAGTGGTTACTTTTACTCTATTAATAGCAAACAAAAGTTGTTTAATGAATATTTTTAAGGAAGTTAATCTGTTTATCGTTGCTTCTGGTTCGCAGAGGTTATTAATTTTTGAAACATTTCGAAAATCGATTATCAGCTGAAGTGATAATGTGTTAGAAAAATTCGTTTGCTACCGATAAGGTACCAAACGAGTAAAAACAAGAATGAAGGCTTCTTTGCACTGTGTCATCGCTTTGAAACTGAAGTTAATACCACAATGGTGACATTAACCTTTTAAGCGGCTGATGTATATAACCTAATAATGTCCGAAATTCTGTGCCCTCACTAAGCAAAATTGTTCACATAGAGACCGGGTTTGGCTTTTAAAATCTGAAATATTGGTTAAATCAATTCAAATGAAATTGTAATTTTCGAGATTAAAACGTAAGCCTTTTTCGTGAGCAAGATTGGTGTTACGCTATGTCTAAAACCATGACTTAGGAAATGATGAACTAAATGAGAATACGATGCGATAGGTCCTAATTAAGCTCTTACGGCAGACGAAATATATACAGAAGTCAGATGTGCGATAATCTTTTATTGGTCCAGCACGAATGATGAAATCCGCTATATAGCACTGTTATTATTATAATTGACGTATCTCTTAGCAGCGATCGAACATCTCAACAAACACACAAACACTAAGCAACTGCTGTATCATCCATTTTATCCATCATTCTGATCACATTCATACGTCACTCACTCTGACCTCAATTGTGTTGCCAACCTCCTTCTTGTGAGAGAGAAGATATCACGTTAAGTTTGGAAAGTGTAAAGAAGAACAAGCTCAGATTTACATAGGAAAAGGAACTAAAACTGAAAGTTATTTTAGAATATACGCCACAAGGTATATTACAAAAAGGTACCCTGCTCACAAGACAAGAAAGCTGCGGCAAAAGCTCAAACTTCAAGTTTCTGCTAAGCAATTTCTTTCCCCCTCACTTCTGAGTAGTACCGACTAGCCTGGTTCTGGTGATAAGCGTTCTCTTCTAGTCTTTTAAGTTGTTGTATTTGTTACTTATACACGGCTGGCCACCCAAAATGCAACACCAAGAAGGAAGCATCCGATTGGCCTGAAATTCGCAGCATGCGTCGCCCGAGAGAGGACATGCAAACTATTAGCGTTGCAGGGCATATGCAAATCATGTGCGCCCGGCAAGCCACCGAGAAGCACTATAAGAAGGGTGCACAGAAGGCGGGGTGTAAGTTGTGGAACTGTGTTGTGCTGCCAGACCTGTGCGTGGGAAGCTTCCTGATGCTTCGTCGCAGAATACGGCAGTCATTCCAGCACGTTTCGGAGTTCGAACAGAGGACGAATAATGGCTTATCGCGACAGCGGTTTATCGTACCGAGACATCGGCGTTCGTGTGGGACGACATCCAGCCACAGTGAGGCGGGTATGAATTTGGTGGGTGCAGGAGGGACGGATGGACCAACGTGAGTGATTGCCGCAGTCGCGGCACAGCACCGAACGAGAGGACCGGCATGTTGAGCTGCGGGCATTGACGGCTCGCACCGCCACATCACAAACGTTAGCGCAGGAATTAAGGTGTGTTGCGCAACAACCTGTGTCAGCATGTACCGTTCGACGTCGTCTGCAGGAGCAGGGTCTAGTCGCACGGCGCCCGTTGCTCCGATTACCATTGACGTTACACCACCGGCGAGTGCGACGGCATTGGGCCGTTGAACGCCGCACCTGGACTACGGAATGGCATGACATCGCCTGCATTATGCATCGCCATACCGTTCCATCGCCTGGAGTTATGGTTTAGGGCGTAATTGGATATGACACCCTCACCCCTCTGGTACGCATCGCCGGAACACTCAACAGCCACCGCTACATCTCCGACGCTTTGGAGCCTGTAGTCCTCCCTTACCTGCAAGACCTGCCAGCTGCCACGTTTCAACAGGACAATGCGCGCCCGCACGTGGTACGCATCGTGCAACAATTATTCACGGCCCACCAGGTGTCACTGCTGCCCTGGCCCGCATGTTTTCCCGATATGTCGCCCATCGAACACGTCTGGTCGCTGATCGGCAACCGAGTGGCCCGGCAAGCACCGCCCGCGGCTACGCCTGATGAACTGTGGCAACGTGTGGAAGCAGCCTGGACCGACATACACCCCAAGCCCACAACCAAAACCTCTTTCGTTCGATGCCGCGGCGTGTAGCGGCCGTTATTGCCAGCCATGGGGGCCACACGAACTATTGATGTTTGCGTGTTCCGCAAATTGCACGGGTCTGTAAGCTCAATCGTTTCATCTTTGTATCTGTTTTTATATGTCCAGTAAATCTGGCTTTGCTGTCTCGTGTCATTCCTGGTGTTGCATTTTGTGTGGCCAGTAGTGTACATTAATTACTCTAAAAAATTGGAATTTTTAGAATTAATTCATGATTGGAAAGGCATACTCCCTCTAACACGAACATCATGCCAATGGGTAGAAACAAGTCTCTCTGGGTTCGTTGCCATTGTTATAGCCTCTGGCAGCAGGTTATTTGTTGGAAAGTCTTAGTATCAATCATTCCCTTAAATGGCCGCTTTCAGTAACAGCCTGGTGCAATGGCCTACTTATCGGGGTTGTTCCATAGGCCTGTGCAATGGCCTGCTTAGCGGGAGTGTCCCAGAGGCCCATGAGGTATTTATTGCATGTGCCTTCGTTCTTCGTTAATGGCTGCTTATTTTTAAATATATTCGCATATGTTTCTAAACATCTATTTTATGAAAAATAATTGGAAACGCACTTTAATATGGCGGAGATATTATCGCTTCTAAATATAGTGGGAGTCTCCTGGGTATCTATACTTGCATCTTCAATATTTTTGGCCACCTCTATGAAGACATCCTGGGTGCGCGACTGGCTTGGTGTGAAGATTCACTCGTTCCAGCAGCGCTCAACTTACTTCTTAGACACCGAATATATTCGTTCGAGATGACTTCAACCCTACCTTTTTTTTAATTTTGCTAACCCCGAGTTAATTCGTTCCAGACGGTTAAAGGGTTACACCCCACATGCCATTCGTCTGTGGAATACTGTATTAACATCAAGCAGCCTCAAAAATGAAAATGATAAATAAATTAATTACGGTATTTATCGGCGTATAACACGCACTTTCCCCCTATAATTTAAGGCTGAAATTCTACCTGCGTGTTATACGCGTATACTACTTTTTTCAATTTAAACTTAGGTAAAATGAATACTGCTGTAGAGTGCGACGCATCCCGACGTTGCCAAATGTTAGCGGTTTGGTATCACTTTATTCTAACTGCAAACGCTTCTCTAATGCATATATCTTCTGTTTTCGGGCGGATGTTGTTAAAAGTGGTATCAATACAATCGTCAGTTCTTCGGAAAGAAGATTCGCACAAAATCATTTGAGATAGACGCCTGATTTACCTTTTTTAAGCGCCCGAAAGTGACTTCACTAGGTTCAGCAGCTAACGCAAGGTGCCACGTTAAGCTTCAGCACCTGCTCTGGTTAAGTTGCTTTCACGGCACAAGCTGCTTTAGCCACAGCTGCTCGGAGAAATTATGACGAAACTTCCTGTGACGTCCAAACTCCGTGGCTGACGGTTGGTGATAAAAATCGTGAGTATATGCGTGGTCTTGTCGTGCTGGTTCGAGGGTATCATTTCTCGCAACGATGACTATGCATTATCGGCAAACGGCTTCGGTTTAAGGAACCCAGACTTCTTGCTGTTTTAAATTTTTTCAGTCTGTCTCATCACTTTCCAAGGTAGCAGTGATTCTGATTACAATTTTTGTAACAGGTCTAATATCCAAGTTTTTTCGTTCAAACACATGTTTTTTTCTTTCATATTATTTGCCTTATAAGTGGTATAAATATTAATAAACATGCGAGTTGAGTTATCTAAAAAACGTTCAAAGCTCCCGAGTCATTTATTTTAAATTTAAGTTTTTTTTTTACTCAAACTTCTTTCTTGAAATTTTTGTGCGTATTATACGCCGATAAATGTGGTAATTAAAGATTAAATAAATTTAAAATTTTATAGAATGAGTTTTAACCATTTCAAAATACTACTGTGGCTTCCTGACAGTACAATGCCTTACCTGGGTGGAAATGAAAAATGTACGTAACGTTTGATGAAGGGTCATAACTTTTGCACTATTGGTATTTTAAATTGGTTCTATCTTTTCCGATGTTCGTGACCATTACATGAAACGTTCATGAGTAACTGCACCTGTTAACTATTAGGACCACTTAATTAATACAGACACTTGACGTGGACCAGGAACGTCAAACAGAGGTCATCGCTCTTTCCACGTTTATAAGTGAGTCACGGAAAAATTCTTGATGGCCGCCACCGGGAATCGAACCCAAAATATCCGGCGCGTAACTGGAATACCATGGGTTCGATTCCCGGTGGCGCCCAATGAGAATTTTTCCGTGACTCTCTTATAAACGTGGAAAGAGCGATGACCTCTGTTTGCGATAGTAGGACCACTCATAAGCTAACATCCAGTTTTCAGGTCGCTGACAAAATACAAGGGGACACGTTATATGCTTTGTCCCAGAAGAAGCAATATGCGATATTCATTCTTCGTAGGTCGTTCAAAAAGTAACGAGACTGTCATCATAGCGCCAAAATAAACGCACGCAGAAAAATGCAGCTGCCTGTGTCGGAACACCAGCAAAGTCAGTCACGTGACGACACATCGTTACAGTGCTCAGCTTATTCATTCTTGTAGTAGGTGGCCTAGAGTTCAGACCTGTTTCAGTAACCCAGTGTGGATTTGAAACTAGAGCAAAAAGCAGCTATAAAATTTGGAGTGCGTTTGGAAAAAAAAAAACAAAAAAAAACCGCCACAGAAACGCACGAAATAAAACAACCTGTTAAGAAGGTGCTTTGTCCCGTGGCAGAGTTTTTGAGTGGCACAAGAAATTTGTGAATGGTGAAGTGCGTCTGGAAGATGCGCCACTCTCCGGTTGGCCTTCGACATCGACTACGGACGTTAAGATGCAGGATGATCAGAAGTTGGCGTTAACGGTTAGCTAGTTATGAGACACAGTGCGACAATTAAGGAATGAGACTGATTTAAAAAAAAAATCACAGTAAAACACAACGGATCGGGAAAGTCAAATTTTTCCTTGAAGCTTTCTAAAGAGTTTAAGCCTGCAATCTGAACTGGACAGGAAAGGAAGTCCATATTTTCGAAGTTCATGTCCTCAAGCCAATCTGCTACAACCCAGCACTACGGCATGATGCATTGTCCTGCTGATATGGGCATGTCGTAAAAGTACTGCCACAACTTTGGTAGTGTATAATTGCACAGGACATCTAAGTAGAAATCAGCATTCGTGGTTTTATTCTAATAATGTCACATGGTGCGTTGTCATGCTGATAAAGTTATGGACCTTCCCCAAACTACGTCCACAACTTTGGTGGTGCATAATTGCCCAGGAGGTCTAAGTAGAGCTTAGCATTCATGGTTTTATTCTTATAGTATGACATGGTGCGTTGTCGTGTTGATAGAGGTGTAGTCCTTACCCAAAGCATTTCCACAACGTTGGTGGTGCGTAATTGTCCAGGACGTGTAGGTAGAACTCACCATTCATGTATTAGTCCAAAATGACTATATTGCCCAATACAAAACCACGAAAAACAGCTGCATACTATCACTATGCCTCCACCAAACTTCATTATCGAGACTGTACATTCCGGTAGGTACCTTTCTCCCGCATCCGTCACACGCAGGAACGACCACTAGGCTGGTAGTATTCATCAGTCCAAAGCAAAGTATTCCATTGGTATACAGTTCACGGTCTACGTTCCTTACACCACATTAATCGGCGTGTGGCATTAGTCGAAGTGACTAGAATCTTGCAGATGGCTTCGTAACCATCATGGTAACTTATGTCGTGCAGCATTCTTTGCACTGTACTGGCGCTAACGTCAGTTCCAATAGATTCACAGGGGATTTGCATAATTTGAGATAATATTGATTTACGTTCTGAGCTACGATTCTTTTTTTGTCTGAAGGTTTATGGTCGTTATAACGACCACCGTGAGAAACCCAATGGGCTACAGGCGGTCTCCTGTCCTTAATTTACGGCCACTGGTTCCAGTGATGGGAGAGAGAAAATGCCGCAAGAGAGACAAACACAACATCCGTGCCTCACTGGGATTCGAACCCTGACCCTTCTAGGACAAATGGCCATAACCAGCGTTTAAGCCGCTGCGCCACCGGGGCCTGAGCTAAAATTCCTGTGCAGAGAGAGAGCTCTCCTGTCATGCTCTGTTAGCTTCAGAAGATTTCCAGGTCATTTCTTAGAAGATTCAGGCTCATTTCGCTTCCATATCACATCACCAACCGTCGACCTAGGGATTTTCAATGCCATTCAGAAATCACGAACGGAGTGATTGCTTATGTGGCACCCTATCATTAATCCGACCTGGAAACTAGTTTGTGTATGGAGAGCATTTTACTGTTCACAGTCGTGTTATTGTATCATCATAGACCAACGAGCATATCTGTAGTTGCGTCTGTGACGTGTGGTGCTTGCGTAGGACCCAATCCACTTATCAACAGAGGGGTGTCTGGATATTAATGGTTGGCAGTGAATATATATATATAATATCCGTACACACACACACACTGTTATTAAATAACCTTTAGGGCACAGAAAAATTACAATGGAACCCCCATACAAACGAAGTTAAAAGGAGAGTCAAAAATAAATATTCGATATATACAAATTTCATCATAACAGGACAGATAAAGAATATGGCTATTTTTAGCTATTACATCACGTCAGGATAAACCAATCAATAATAAATTATTTATCAATTAATCGAAGGTAATACTTGTTAATTGAAAACTATAGCTAGCAAAGAAATATGAGTGAGATCTGCAATAAGCAAAACATTTAACCAATTAATACAGACAAATGACGTGGATTAGGAACATCAAATAGAAATCATCGCTCTTTTCCACGTTTATAAGTGAGTCATGGAAAAATCCTCATCGGCCGTCGATCCCGGTGGTGGCCGATGAGAATTTTTCGTGACTCACTTATAAACGTATAGAAAGAGCGATGACTTCTATTTGATACATTTAACAAATGTAAAAATCAAAGTAACTTCCAAAAATTTTGAAATTTCACCTATTACATATTATGTCGGATAGCCAATTCTTGTATGTTTTGTGCCCATCATGATTGCTGTTTTAAATATTTTTTTTCAACTTCCTCTGATGCGACTGTTCAGATATTTTAAATGCAAAATGAACTCTAAGATTTTCATTTGAAAATCTTTGAGTTCATTTGCATTTAAAAATTAATTTCATTTAATTTCAAAGATTCAGTGACGGAAAATTGGCATAGTTTTTCAAGTGTATGCTAAGAATACGGCAAACGATATTTTGTATTAAAAAACATGCATCCGTAAGGTACTTATGATGATTAAAAATGTTTGGTGTTTCAGAAAATATGTTAGATCATTAGAATAGTATTTTTTTTTTCCATAGAAAAGGATTTAGGATGTGTAAAGGTATTCAGAGTTTTAAAAAATGATTTAGGATTGATCACGTTCTAACGGGGTTCCGTCCGTGTCCTCTATTTGCAAGTGTGACGCATATCTTTAATTTAACCTTCCTTTTGAGATGTTGTGCTCTCATGTAAATTTAGTTTCTTCTCGTTAAATGCTTTCTGACTTACCAGCACGTTTCTCCCGACGGGTTTTCAAAGTTGGAATTCCGAGAGAGTCAAAGGTTATTAAAATGTAAGCGAATTACGCGAAGAATGCTGTAATGTGTTAGGTGCAGAGTTAAGAGCGATAAAATATGTACGAGCAAGATAAGAGTGAGCGATAACATTGTACGATTAGACATACAATCGAACCCACATATAACGGGCTCGCATAATACGAAGTTCTGCATAATCCAAAGTTTTTATAGATCCCTTGAACTTCATAATAGTCTCCCTCGTTATTTTAACCGCGTATTACGAACAATAATTTTTGGAGAAACCGTATGTATCGATGTTCAGCACTGTTATCAACAAACAAAGTAAATGGCATTTTCACACAGTTTTTAAACCTTCCCGCTTTCACTGGAAAACAGGGAATTACCTGCTGTTGACAACACTTTCTGACTCCCCTTATAGGTAGCCACGAAGTTCGCAAGACCAGAATATTTCAATTGGTTTTTAACTATCTCACTCTCTCTGCAACACGCTTGCCAAATATACATGTGCATCTTCTGGACAAAAATGCTGTCTTTTATCCCATCCTCTCGCCACTTTTCAATCACTTAATCTCTCGTTAGGAAATCTTAAAGTTCATTTTGTATCTAGGATCATCTGAACCGCCGCATCAAAGGCAGTTGAGAAACACTTAAAACAGTGATCATGATGAGCACAAAACGTACAAAAATTGGCTCATATATCCGACGTAACATGGAGCTGGTGAAATTTCAAATTTTTGGCAGTTACTTTAATTATTACATTCGTCCAGTGTTTTGTTTATTGTAGATCCCACGCATATTATTTTGGTAGGTATTGTTTTCAAATAACAAGTATTATTTATCTTCGATTTGATGACAAACCGTTTTTGATTCACAAGTTTTAAAGGGGGTGTCTAGTGATTTTGCTCCGTATACTTCCAATGGAAAACGTTTCGACCCTATTACTTCATCGAAGAAAGATTTTTCCATACGTCAAAGTTGGACCACTAATAAAAAACATCCTAACTTAGATTGTACAATCGGTGTTTTCTTGCAAAGAACTTTCCTCAACTATATTAAAAATAAATAACGTTACTTCGATTTAGTTATGATACATAAATAATGTAAAATTTTTAACTATAAGAATTAGTTAAAAATTCCGACCCAATTTTCTCAGCGAAGAAAGATTTTCCATACATCAAAATTGGCCCACTGATGAAAAACATCCTAACTTAGATTGTACAATCGGTGTTTTTTGCAAAAAAATTTCTCAACTATATTAAAAATCAATTACTTTACGTCTACGTAATGATACCAAAAAATGTCAAATTTTTAACTATAAAAATTAGTAAAACATTTCGACTCTATGCACAGAAAGATTCCCCATACATCAAAATTGGACCACTAATTAAAAACATCCTAGCTTAGATTGTACAATCGGTGTTTTTTCGCAAAGAACTTTCCTGAACTATTGAAAATCAGTAACTTTACTTTGATGTAGTTATGATACATAAAAAATGTATAAAATTTTTGATTATAAAAATTAATTAAAAATGTCGACCCTATTTCTTCAGCGAAAAAAGATTTTCCATGCATTAAAATTGGCCCACTGATGAAAAGCATCCTAACTTAAATTATACAATCGGTGGGGTTTTTTTGCAAAAACCTTTTCTTAACTATTATATATGAAAAATCAATTATTTTACTTCTATGTAATGATACATAAAAAATGTTAAATTCTTAACTATAAAAATTAGTTAAAAATGTCGACCCTATTTCTTCAGCGAAGAAAGATTTCCCATCCATCAAAATTGGCTCACTAATAAAAAAACATCCTAACTTATATTGTACAATCAGTGTTATTTTGCAAAAAACTTTCCTGAACTATATTAAAAAACAATAACTTTACTTCGATATAGTTATGATACTTGCTTATAGGTTGCGCCACTCTTCCTTACCAATATATCGAAGTAAAGTTATTGATTTTTAATATAGTTCAGGAAAATGTTTTGCAAAAAACACCGATTGTACAATCTAAGTTAGGATGTTTTTTTTTTATCAGTGAGCCAATTTTGATGTATTCGAAATCTTTCTTCGCTGAGGAAATAGGGTCGAAATTTTTTCCACTGGAAGTATAGGAAGAAAAATCTCTAGACGTCCACCTTAATGAAATAATGAAATGTGCTAAAAATAGCCCCTCTATTTATCTGTCCGGCTATAACGAAATTCGCATTCATTCATCGAATGTTTTTGACTTCCGTTCAACTTCGTTATATACTGGTTCGACTGTATATGAATAACATTTTGTTAATATCGAGCTAATCTGATAAGTGTATCTTGTTAATAATTTAATTGCTGGTTTTAATATCATCCTCCCGGCATTTGTGAAGTGCGTAACTCAACGTTGTTCTTCCTCGGCGTGCCTCAATACGAATAAAGCTTGAATGCGTTAAGTGCGGATTCTTTTTTTTTTTTTTTTTTTTTTTTGATTGGAGGTTTAACGACCACCGCGAGCAACTCAATGGGCTATAAGCAGTCGCCCGTCCCTAATTTAGGGTCACTGGTTCCAGGGAAGGGAGAGAGCCAGTGCCGTAAGACAAACACAACATCCATGCCTGACCGGGATTCGAACCCGGACCCCTTACGGACGAATGATCAGAGGCCAGCGTCTTAGACCACCGCGCCACCGGGGCGGCTAAGTGCGGATTCTGTCGATCATTTACTCAGGACCGTTTATTTCAAAGCGTTTAATAAGACACTTTGCAAAAGCTTAGTTAGGTTCGCAGCTTCAACGAGCAACGAATTAAAACTTCAGAGTTCAGCGAATGGATTTAAGTCATCAAGTAATTTTAAACCTTAAAGTTTTCACAGCGAAAAATCATTGAAGTTTTACACAAGGTAAGGAAAAATGAGTGAAATAATGATCACTTACTTTTCTTTATTGTGTGTGCCCAGTCAAAGCTTGGCCACTCCGGTGACGCAGCAATCTAAGCGCTGGCTTCTGAAAATTTGTCTGAAATGGGTCCGGGTTCGAATCCCAATAAGGCACGGATGTTGTGATTGTCTTACAGCACTTGCTCTCTCCCTTCCCTGGAGCCATCGGTCCTAAATTAGGGATGGGCGACTGCTTATAGCCCATTGAGTTGCTCACGGTGGTCGTTAAACCCCGAAAAAACAAAAATCAAAGTTTGTACATTTGAAGTTGAAGAAACAAACACATAAACTCGTTGAATACTTGCACTATCAAGAATTATCTCAAGGTAAACATAGTAAGAAGAGCTTTTGTTAACACCAGTAACTCGGCATCGAAGAAATTACAGTAGGTTGTCAAAATAACAACAAGTCATAATACAAATTTTGAAGATGACAATCCGATTTTTGGCGTAAATGTGACAAGGATGGTAAGTCAGATAACATCCGAAAACTTGAAAATTTCATCGTCATGGAGCGGGACTCGAACCGCGTCTCCCAGAAAACGTCCGGGTATGCTAACCACTACACCACCCAGAACGACCAAGTTTCAAGTTTCCGATCAATTTGAATATAACCATCACAGGATTCGCTAGTCGAAGCAACTGGCATTCATGTTTAGCGAATCTGGAGGTTAAGAATCTTATCCCGTGTTTGCTCGGAGAAGCAGATAAATCATGAAAGAAATACGGGATTACGCCATATAATACAAATTTTGAAGATGACAATCCGATTTTTGGAGTTAATGTGACAAGGATGGTAAGTCAGATAATATCCGAAAATTTGAAAATTTAATCGTCCTGGAGCGAGACTCGAACCCGCGTCTCCCAGAAAACGCCAAAAATCGGATTGTCATCTTCAAAATTTGTATTATATGGCGTAATACCCGTATTTATTTCATGAACAAGTCATAAGCTCAATAGTTAGATTGTATTTGCCCAATCCAAGCTTATATACTCGAAATGTTTTTTTTTTTTTTTTTTTTTTGATTGAAAGTTTAGCGACCTCCGTGAGCAACTCGATGGGCTATAAGCAGTCGCCCGTCCTTAAGTTAGGGCCACTCGTTCCAGAGAAGGAAGAGAGTCATAAATGTTGTGTTTGCCGTAAGACAAACACAACATTTATGACTCATTAGGATTTGAACCCGGACCCTTTTCGGACGAATGGTCATAAGCAAGCACTTACACCAGTATCCTAGAAGGGTGGTGTACTTGAAATTAAATGAACAAACAGGTTACTTCCCTCTGCAGAGGGACAGCGTACTTGAAATTAAATGAACAAACAGGTTACTGCCCCAGAGGGGCGGCGTACTTGAAATTAAATGAACAAACAAGTTACTTCCCTAGACGGGCGGCGTACTTGAAATGAATCAACAAACAGGTTACTCCAGAGGGGAGACTTACTTGAAATTAAATGAACAAACAGGTTAGTCGTTGGATACCTGAAGAACTTTTAACAATTATGTCAAGCAGAATACAGTAACAAATGCCTTTGCTAACACCAATGACTCGACTTCGGAGAAATTACAGTATCATGACAAGAAAGCAAAAAATCACAAACTCGATACCTGGATCATACGTGCCATACCTATTACTCAAGCAGTGATCTGTTATCAACGTCTTACTGACTTGATAACAGGTCACTGCTCGAGTAGTAGGTATGGCACGTCTTACTCCACAAATTGCTGAAAACGTGAACTTTTGGGTAAACTGATGTTAAGTTTAAAAGGGATAACGAGAAGTAATATAATTTAAATGAGAACAGAAATGGAAATTTAAATCAAAACGTTGCAGACTTTTTAACATATTTGATAGCTGTAGTTTAAGTGATTCAATAAGCTAATGAAGTTAGAGAACGTTTAGATAACTTAACTGAAAAAAATATTCGCACTTTTGAGATACCTAAATGAGTAAAAACTAGCAGGCATAAAGAACCAAAAAAAAAAAAAAAAGTCTTACCTAAATGCAACTGTTTATTTTCCACGCTCACACATAATCACAGCTTTTCTATCAGCATAAAATTTTTAACTAAATAGCTACGACATTTATTTGTCTATTGATGTACATCTGCAATAATGATAGGCTCTTTCGTTATATAATCTCCAAGTACTGTATCATCCACAACTACATTTTCACATCTCCACCGTCACCACACTGTCCGCATTCAACGTTGTGTATATACACTCACGGACAATGAATTTACGCACCAAGAAGGAAAGCATCGGATCGAGCTGAAATTTTATGGACGTAATGACACGGATGAATGAAACACATGATGGCAAAAACAGAGCTGCACGACTATTATAGAGGGATCTGCGGCACGCAGTCCGGTCACCTTCAATAGCGCGTCGCACCGCCTCGTGTGGCGATACATGTTGCAATACAGTCCGGCATGCAGGCGAACAGACATCTGATGTTTTCCTGCGGAAGACTGGCCCATACGTGTTTAACGGTGTGCTTCAAATCCCGGATAGTGCGGTACGGCGACAGCCGGTCTAACACATGCTCGATAGGGGACATATCCGGGGAGCGGGTAGGACATGGAAGTGTCCGGGCATGACGTAAGCAATACTGGGTAACCCGAGTCGTGTGCGGGCGGGCATTATCCTGCTGGTAATGTGCACCTGGAATCCAGGCCAGGAATGGGAGCACATGGGGCAGTAGGAACTTATCTACATACCGCTGGGCCGTCAATGATCCACGTATCAGTACCAGAGCTGATTGGCTATCATAGGCAATGGCTTCCCAGACCATAACACCTGCAGTGGGGGAGGTGTGGCGCTC
Source organism: Macrothele yani (assembly GCA_039090855.1). Lineage (NCBI taxonomy): Eukaryota > Metazoa > Arthropoda > Arachnida > Araneae > Macrothelidae > Macrothele > Macrothele yani. Next base: position 122,187,642 of record CM077025.1, on the reverse strand, counting down.
GAAAGCGATTTTGGGATTGTGCCGTTGATCCGGGGACCTCCACACCCGGACACGATGATAATCTGTCCCCAAAACGAAGCGGCACTCATCGCTAAACACCGCACGTCGCCAGTCTGAGGCGTTCCACGTCGCTCTGGCCAGGCACCACTGCACACGGAGCCGGCGATGTTCAGGTGTTAATGACAGCACGTGTCCTGGTGTGTAGGTCCCCCGGATCAACGGCACAATCCCAAATTACATACTTTAGGGGAATTGGGATTCACTCAGGCTATACATATATAGCCTTTTACTCAATTTCCTGTTCTGTGATTATCCTGTACATACTTTAGGTACATAAGTATTCACATTATATACGTTTTTTTTAATACTATATGTTATAAAATTTATTTTGAAATGTATTATAGCCAAATGTAATCCCAGAACACAATAAAGGAAATGAAATGAAAAAGGGCACTGGGATCGCAGATTCTCTTCCGCGAGGTGTCGGTCGGGAAATGATTCGTGGGCACACAGGAGTCGCTACATCTGCCTGTATAGTGGACCGGGTCCCAGTGGGATCCGTTCGTGCGTGGCCTACGATCCGTCGATCCTCTGTACCGGTGGTCCGTCCGGAGCCGCTCCACCATGTAGCAGTGCTGTCACGTGTCTACTGCTTCCAACACAGTCGGACGGTAGGTCAGAACGATCCACGTGGCTGGCTATAAGGCGCGCCAACCACACTGCGGTTTTCAGCCCGAGGATCAGGCCTGTCTCAAATCTCTGGCGTCTACCCAGCATTTTTGTCACTCTGTACTCTTGTTTGCGTCGGTCGGTACTTTTCGCTTTCATGGGGCATCGAGTACACACCGGTTTATACCCAGCAAAACAGTCTTGCTGGCCCAGCACTATGTTGCCGCTGCCGAACCGTCAATAAAATGTCCGGGCGGCCAACAGAAGGACCAGCAGTTCAGGTCAGCAGCTGCCCAACAGTTGGCACCCCCTCAGTTGTCCGATGCCACAACAGGACCATCAGTTATCCATCACATGCAGTAGCTGCCACAAGTGGCCCTTCAGTGGCCATGCAAGCACGTGCGATAAATGATGGCTAGCCTAATGTGGTCCGCTAATTTCCCGGCAGGGGCAGCCGGCAATCACGTGACGTAACTGATGGCTTGCCGAATCTTGTCCGCCAATTTCCCAGTAGTAGCCATAAAAAAAATAATGAAGGATAACCGCAGTTTCCCAAAGATACAACGACATTTTTTCTCCTTACGAAACTTCTTCATTGCAGCTCTGTGCCGTGGATATTTTCTCAACAGGTCCGGAAAAAAACTCGTTTTTTTTTTGTTTTTTTTTTATTGGAGGTTCAACGACCACGGTGAGCAACTCAATGGGCTATAAGCTGTCTCCCGTCGCTAATTTAGGGTCACTGGTTCCAGGGAAGGGAGAGAGCCAGTGCCGAAAGACAAACACAACATCCATGCCTCACCGGGATTCGAACCCGGACCCCTTCGGACGAATGATCAGAGGCCATCGCTTAGACCACTGCGCCACCGGGGCGGCAAACACTCGTTTGGATGTAGTTCGAAACGAACCAAGGACTGTCTGTGTGGTAAGCGGGCGTCCTACAAACTGGACTAATTAGGCACGCGCGAGCGTGGCTTGAAGCCTACCCTCTTTTCTGCGGAATGTGTAACGAATGGTTATCTATTTCATTTTGCAATATTGCGAGGTATTTTTTTGTAAATGTCAGTTTCATATAATTCATAAATTTATTTTTTCAACGTACGATTGTTTTTTTTTTGTTTTTTTTTTACCTTAATGGAACTTCACTTTTTCAACGAGTGTAACAACTTAAAGGCGCTTTCCAAAGTTCCGAGCAGGCCTTGTCGTCTTGAAAGGCGTTTGTTGAATTGATATATTTACATAGATTATAGGACATTCTTTTGATTAAGGTAATCATATATAATACCCTGGATAAAAAAAAATTAAATGCGATTTATAAGAATGTTAAACACGTATATCATATTCATATGTGTTGTTAGAAACAATTTATCAAGTGAAAAACAAAATTCAACACATAATTAATAACTTATTAATTTCATGTTTATTATTTCCCTTATTAGAAACAAGATATCTGATTTTCAAATCATCAGAAAACAAAAATGTTAGTGGCAAATAAGAGCTCTTTTATATGTCTAGGGATTATACTGGAGTTATAGGGGTGTGAGTATTGCAAAACAACATTTTTTCTCACTACCATTGTTAACTTTGATGAGCCTTACAATAACTTATTATGATTCAATCTGGCAGATTTTAGTTCATTCCCTTAAGACATTCCATAGCTTTCTAAATCATTTCACATTTTGCAATCTGAGCGGTTGTAACCATCAAAGTTATGATGTTTGACGTCCGTTCTCATAGAAAAAATGAGTGTCTCAAACACAAATGTAAAGATTCAGAAGTAAGTAAAATTAGATTTTAGCCCGTCAGAGTCTTGAACTGGAATAAAAACCAGCACTAGAAAGACCCAGTAGCATAGCTGGGGCCTTCCTTATTCACATTTGCACAGTCTTTGTTTTTTTTTTCAGTCTTTGTTTTTTTTTTCAGTCTTTGTTTTTTTTTTTCAGGCTCTTTCTCTTCAGCTTTACACAGTTGACTCCCTGTTTTACGTTGTACGTCTCTGTTCGTCACCTCTTTCATCGTATATTTCTCTTGAATTAGCCCCGATCTTTTAATAATTTCTAATTATATTTTCATCATAAACAGAGAGTTTGAAAGTGTCCATTCCCACAAATGTCTTTTTCGGACAACGTCTCCAAATTAGGGAATGGAAACTCTCATTTCTGTTCTGAGTTTTACAATGGAGATACTTGCTGAGCATTTCCGTGGTCTCTCATATCTACATTATATAGGTTTGGCTAAGTGCATGATGTACCAAACGATGCACAGGAAATAACAATCAAATAGATTTAAATTAATTTCCTCCGTAGATAAGGGTTCATAAAAATGCATATAACTGAAAACTATTTCGAATCTGTGAAAAACAATGGCAGATCCTGAAAGTGGAAGAAACGGGGAATGAAATAAATCAATAAAATGTTTTTCGTACTTTCGACCATTTTAGGCTATATGAATACCTAAAAACCTTTTTTTACGGAATACAATAGAAATACTGTGACGTTTATTCAGACGCTATTTGAAAAGTATTTAGAAACTTGGCTTCGCGGAAAAGATATTTAGGATGGTGGAAAGGTATTCAGTGTTTCTAATAACCGTTTAGGAAGATGAATAACATATTCGTTTTTTTCGAAATAAAACAAAGAAGAGCATTTAGAATGATGAAAAAAATATTTACTTTTCCAAAAGTATTTATGTTAATGGAAGTATTTGAATTTTGATGCATCAGTGTTACTTGAATAGCTGACTTCCTGGAAACTCCTTGACATTTTACATGAAAGAAATATTTAGCTGCTTCGTCTGCAGTGCAGAAAAGATGCTTGTGATTTTGATATAATTGAACACAAACTACAACTTTTTCTAGCATCCAAGGCAACAGGAGCGACGTATTTATGTGAACAGCACTGATGCGCAATTTGCGCCGGTTTTGCATGCTGAACGTCATTTCCTTCCATAATAGTGACGGCATAGTGATCAAATAGACGTGAAAGTTGTAATTACGACATCTCATTCCTCTTTGGAGGGGGAAGTCATCATTAACATGTGTTTGCATTCGGAAGCCACGGTGGATCGAGGGAATAAAAAAAGAAGGAAAGTAAAAAAATAAAACGTGTTCTCTCTAATTGCATAGCAACGGAAACTATCGGAAGTTTTTAGAGACGTTAAGTGTTGCCACAGCTGTCATTATAAAAATGGCCCAAGTGAGACGAAAAAGGCAAGACGCTGGTGATTAGAGATGTCATTGGCTAATAACTGCCGGGAAAACGCAGATTTTCGAACTATACTTTCCGGCTGTATATATTTAGAAGCGAAATTAAGAAGAAAACTGGATCCTATTACACCCATCAGAATACGTAATTCTGCACTTTAAAGAGCTTTTAATATGGGGTTGAGTGTGACATGGATCTCTCAGTCCCCTCAGTCATGATATGATTTGGAACGCAGCTGACGTACTTTAATTCATAGAAACGACTAACACATGCATTTTAGGATAAGGGGGAAAAATCTATTTAAATAGTTGCACATAACTGCTAGGAACTAATTTATTTCATGCATTCGGGATTTAATGCTGGGAACATCTCCTTTGCTGACAATTCCGAAGAAACTCAACAGCGAGGTCTCTCTGTGGCAAATTAATTTACAAATGAGGAGTTATACTTTGACTGGCCTCATTCATGTTGGTGCCTACAACGTTTAGTTTACATCAGTAGCATTTCATGTTGCTTGACAACATCTGCCAATCAAATTGTCAGAACGAAGTAAATTTCTCTATCATTTTTATGCCAGTGGCGGGATTCGAACCCACAATTCTCGGCTCCGAGTGCTATCCACTATACTACACTGGCATGTGGTCTCACTGTCATCTGCCTCTATCTCATGTGCGTTCTGCGGGGCAGGCATATCACACTGTGCATGTATCATAGCTTGTGAATTACGCACTATTCTCGCTCGACTGTTCTACAAAAGTCTGTCCAATAATTAACCATAACGCTCTCTCTCGAGGAATTCTGTATCGTATCAGTCCAGCATGCGTTCGAATTCCATCCATCCATCTCCTCTGTGGACTTTTTTTGTCCTTTCATGTACTTTTGAACCCATTTTGGTATCAGTAACGTGCGCATGCGCTTTTGTTGCCATTTGGGTACATAAACTATTAATCTGTACACAAAAAGCTGTTGCACTTTGCAATTTTTTTTAGATATGTCTCTCTCTGTCTCACGTACTCTGTGTGTGTGTGCGTGTGCGTGTGTGAGTTCGTGTTTGCATATACACCGAAAAGCCAAAATATTATAATCAGCGCGTATTCATGAAAATCAACGCAGCAACTGCTGGTGAATGACGACGCGTGGGGAGATCGTGAAGGACGTCCCGGTGGCGCAGTGGTCTAAGCTCTGGCTTGTACCACTGCGCCACCGGGACGTTCTTCATGACCTTCATCGGTGAAGGTCATGAAGGATTCCGCCCCGGTGGCGCAGTGGTCTAAGGCGCTGGCCTATGATCATTCGTCCGTACGGGGTCCGGGTTCGAATCCCGGTCAGGCATGGATGTTGTGTTTGTCTTACGGCACTGGCTCTCTCCCTTCCCTGGAACCAGTGATCCTAAATTAGGGACGGGCGACTGCTTATAGCCCATTGAGTTGCTCACGGTGGTCGTTAAACCTCCAATCAAAAAAAAAAAAAAAAAAAAAAAAAAAGGATTCCGTTCTTAATTTAGCGCCACAGGTTCCAGGAAATGGAGAGAAAGGTCAGGGTTCGAATTCCGGTGAGGCATTCGTCCGTGAAGTTCAAGTGTTCGAATCCCGGTGAGGCATGGATGTTTGTGTTTGTCTTACGACACCGGCTCTCTCCCTTCCCTGGAACCAGTGGCCCTAAATTAGAGACGGACGACTGCTTATAGTCGATTGAGTTGCACGCTGTGGTCGTTAAACCTTAAATTAAAAAAAAAGAGAAGAAGGTCATGAAGCGGTGTAAATAACAGCAGATGCTGAACTCTGTTAATAAGTGTCATTCTTATTCTTCAGATGGGAAAGCAGGGACTTTGACAAAGGCTGACGATTGGATCAGAGCATTTCCGAGACGGCAAGGCTTGTGCAGTGATCTCTGTCAGACACAGTTAGTACCTTCAGAAAGAGGTTTCAGAAGAAAAACAGCAAGGTATGAGCCGACCCCGGTTCATCGATGCGAGAGGTGAGCGAAGGTTATCCCGTATGGTACGAGCCAACAGAAAATATATTGTGGCGCAACTCGCCAGTAATTTGAATTCTGGTGACGGGAGTAATGTGTAATAGAAGGGACACTGTGGCGCAACTTGCCGGTAATCTGAATGCTGGTGACAGGAGTAATGTGTCACAAGACAATAGAAGGTACACTGTGGCGCAACTCTCCGGTAATTTGAATGCTGGTGGCGGGAGTAATGTGTCACAAGCCAATAGAAGGTACACTGTGGCGCAACTCTCCGGTGATTTGAATGCTGGTGACGAGAGTAATGTGTTAGAAGCCAATAGAAGCGACACTGTGGCTCAACTCGCCGGTAATTTGAATGCTGGAGACGGGAGTAATGTGTCACAAGCCAATAGAAGGTACACTGTGGCGCAACTCTCCGGTAATTTGAATGCTGGTGGCGGGAGTAATGTGTCACAAGCCAATAGAAGGTACACTGTGGCGCAACGCTCCGGTAATTTGAATGCTGCTGGCGGGAGTAATGTGTCACAAGCCAATGAAAAGACACTGTGGCGCAACTCGCCAGTAATTTGAATGCTGGTGACGAGAGTAATGTGTTAAAAACCAATAGAAGGTACACTGTGGCGCAACTCCCCGGTAATTTGAATGCTGGTGACAAGAGTAATGTGTTACAAGCTAATAGAAGGTACACTGTGGCGCAACTCTCCGGTAATGTGTATGCTGGTGGTGGGAGTAATGTGTTACAAGCCAATAGAAGGAACACTGTGGCGCAACTCGCCGGTAATGTGAATGCTGGTGGCGGGAGTAATGTGTTACAAGCCAATAGAAGGTACACTGTGGCGCAACTCCTCGGTAATTTGAATGCTGGTGACAAGAGTAATGTGTTACAAGCCAATAGAAGGTGCACTGTGGCGCAACTCTCCGGTAATGTGAATGCTGGTGGCGGGAGTAATGTGTCACAAGCCAATGAAGAGACACTGTGGCGCAACTCGCCGGTAATTTGAATGCTGGTGACAAGAGTAATGTGTTACAAGATAATAGAAGGTACACTGTGGCGCAACTCTCCGGTAATGTGTATGCTGGTGGTGGGAGTAATGTGTTACAAGCCAATAGAAGGAACACTGTGGCGCAACTCGCCGGTAATGTGAATGCTGGTGGCGGGAGTAATGTGTTACAAGCCAATAGAAGGTACACTGTGGCGCAACTCGCCGGTAACTTGAATGCGGGTGACGGCAGTAATGTGTCACAAGTAGAGCCCTGCAGAGGCACTATTTTTAGGCCCGTGCCCGGCCCGGCCCGGTGTATTTTTCAGGGCCCAGCCCGGCCATTCAGATCCGTCATAGATTTTATTTGCGTAACTGTCACTTGCTTTAACACAGATGATATTTGTACTGTAACTTTTTGGACTAACTCGAAACTCGTGTAAAAAGAGGGCATAAGTAAGTTAACTAACCCACCAGTAACCAGAAATACGGCAAATGCAATAAATAGTATTCAGTGAACTTAAGTAAATTATCGTCATTTCATAATCGAACCCTTCGTAGGGTCAGATCACTGTTTATACGAGTCAAGTATTGTCTTCTTTGACACTTTTGCCCACAACATAATATAAATTGATGCTCAGTTACACCCACGCACACACAATAACATGCTTAATGGTTAATAATGAATACAAAAAATTCTCGTACGCAGAATATGATTCCGTTCTGTTGGCCCGACGTGTTTGATTTTAATTCTTCAGGTTTAGGATATAACTCCCAAAATCCAAGTGTAACACAATTTTCCGATTGTTTTGCTCCTCGAACCTCTAATTTACCCAACCCAATATTCATCCATATTTAAAACAAAGCAAGTAGCAAATCAAAAGTATAAAGACAGAATAGTTTACTAGCGCATATTGAAGCCTTAATTGATTCCTAATTCCCATAAATGCAAATCATCGTACGGAGCAAGTGTTTTTCTGGTGTAAACTTCCGAAATAAATGGAACATGGATTCGAAGGGGAGTTCGATTTGCCAAAGGTCAAAGACGAAAAGACGCGCGCAAAATAAATAAATAAAAAATAGCACAATGCGGGAAAGAAGAATGATTGCGAGAAACAAAAAATATGATCACGGGAATTGAAAAACAGAGACTTCAAAAACAGAATGACCTAAATTTATCAACAACCTGACTACACGGTACACATGCAAGTGCAGGCCCGTCCAAGCCCGCCTTCGAAATTGTAGGCCCGGCACCTGCAGGGCTCTAGTCACAAGGCAATAGAAGGGACACTGTGGCGCAACTCGCCGGTAATTTGAATGAGGGTGACGGGAGTAATGTGTCACGACACGCAATACACCGAAACCCTGTTGAAAACGGGGTTGCGTAGCCACAAGTTGCTCCGAGGGCCCATACTAACCTTGGGTCACTAACAACTACAATAGGCACGCGAGCATCAAAACTGGATCTTGAATGATTGAAAGAAGGTCCTCTGGTACGATGAATCTCGTTTCCTGTTTCTCCATGTGGACGGCGGATTATGTTTGCTTCGTCTACTTGGGGAAAGTGTTGGCACCAGGATGAATCGTGCGAAGAAAGCAAGCCAATAGAGGAAATGTAATGCTTTGGGCAGTGTTCTGAGAAATCCTGGATCCAGTCATTCATATACAGGAATCTATGACGTCCACCACCCACCTATACTTCATTACGGACCAGGAATATGCTTTGATGGAAACTGTATTCCCCCTTTAGTAGTGCCTTCTTTCAGAAGGATAATGCGCTATCCCCGTATTGTTTGAAAATGGGGCGCGAAACAAGAGGAAGACTTTCAGCTTTTGCCATGGCCTCCAAATTTCCCAGACATCAATGCAATCGAGCATCAGTAGTTTGTGTTGGAACAGCAAATCCGATGTGCCGCGGGTCAACCACGTAACTTACAAGAATTAAAGGATCTGCTTGTAACGTGTTGGTACCAGGTACCGCAAGACACCGTTAGAAATGTTGTAGTGTCCATGCCTTGCTGTGTAACAGCTGTTTTGGCAGCATGTGAAGGGCCAACATCATATTAGGCAGAGAGTCATGATGTTTTGGTTCTTCGATCTATTAAGCGTACAAATAAGTTTTAAAGCGTTTTTTGTGTGACGTATACCGCTTAATTTATATATCCCACATTCCCCCGCGTTGTTGTCTTTTGACCGTAACTGGTTCAGAGTATAAAATGTGACACAGAATTTTGCCCAACAGTCAACGAAAAGCACGTGTGGGTTTTGGTTTAGACTGTTTAAAGCAGATGATGTCTGGGAAATTTGGAGGCCATAACCTTGTAAAGGTTGCACATGAGGAACTGCAAGGACTGCTGGATGAAGATTCGTCTCAAACGCGAAAAGATCTAGCTGAACAACTTGGGGTAAATCAACGAACAATTTCCAATCGTTTACGCGCGATGGGAAAGATTGAGAAGGAAGGAAAATGGGTGCCACATGACCTGAGCCAGGAGAACAAGGATGAACGTGTCATGAAGTGATTGAATCTGTTGAATACACAACACAGAAAGTCTTTCCTGTAGAAAATCGTTACGGGTGATGAAAAGTGGATATGGTACGACAATCGCAAACGCAAAAAGCACTGATAGACCCCGGTGAAGCAACGACTTCTACACCGAAACGCAATTTTCCCTCCAAGAAAGTTTTGCTGTGCATCTGATGGGATATGAAAGGTGTGCTCTATTATGAACTATTGGAACCGGGTCAAACTATTACTGCTGATCGCTACAAGCAACAATTGCTGCTATTGAAACAGGAAATCTGTCGGAAACGTTCATTCACAGGCAAAGAATTGCATCCCGTGAAATTACTGCATGACAACGCTAGGCCGCATGTTGCGAAATCGGTCAAGGAAATGTTATTGACGCTTGGCTGGGAAGTTTTGGAGCACCCGGCGTATAGTCCCGACATATCCCCTTCAGTCTATCATTTGTCCCGATTGATGCAACATGGTTTGTCTGCTGTACGGTTCCGGACACATGACGAAGTGCAACAATGGGTTGACAACATCATCGCGTCACACGACGAAGTATTTATTCTTCATGGGTGGAATCCATCAGCTGCCCGGCCGATGGCGGAAGGTGATAGATAATGACGGCGCATATTTTGATTCGTAAAGGTATTGTTGTTTTCTCAGAAATTACATGTTACGTTGCCTTAAAACGCCTTAAAACTTATTTGTGCACCTAATACATATCATTAACATGAACAAGTTTACATCCATTGCCGCACGATTCTCTTCCGTAACTCTCTGTCTGGAGTAATTCTCTTCCATGTCACTCGGCATGCTTTCAAATTTCATTCACGTGATATTCGTTTGTGTCCATTCATGTACCTTAACTTTATGTACTCACAGTTTCAGTACCCTAGTACTTTAATTGTTTAACGGTGTGGCCGGTTCCTTTATTTCAATACGTTCGGTTCATTACCACATTTGTATCTTCACTTTGATGAAGATGTCATCCATTGTTGTGATTTTCCTGATCCACGAGCTCATTTTCCTATTTTTCTTGGTAACAGGAAGCGCGTAATTTTTTCCATTCTTCTTTGTTGTGTCCGCAACCTCTGTCTGTTTTGTTAAGTTCCGTGTCTCTGATCCACTAGTAAGAACTTGAAGAACGCATTAATTCAATAATTTTTTTATGATATGTAATACAGTGTGTACCATATAAAAGAGGACCGAGTATAATGAACGACAACAGTTAGGAAATGTTACTATACATGGTAAAGAATAGTTGAAATGACAGAAAACAGGAGTAATTTTCCTGCGTTTACAACAATTGCTGAAAGTGCTGTCCTCCGACATCAAGACACAGCTACACACGGCGGAACACGATGTTCGTAACGCGCAACAACTCATCGGCAGTAATGTGGGCTATGGCATCCGTAATGTTCACTTTTAAGTCATCAAGGGTGTGCGGATTAGTTGCATACATTTTCCCTTTCAATGCTCCCCACAGATAAACGTCACAGGTGGAGAGATCGGGTGATCTGGGTGGCCATAATCCTTTCGATACAGTTCTGTCCTCCCCAAACACTTCATGCAAATCACGTAGACTGTTCCGCGCAGTATGTGCCGTTGCACCATCCTGCTGAAAGCAAGCATATGATCGGTCTTCTTCTGTAAGTGCGGCAACAAATGCGTTAAACAGTTGCTGAACATAGCGCTCCGAGTTGATGGTGTCAGTGTAAAAGAATGGGCAGACATAGCGCTCCGAGTTGATGGCAGACACAGTACACCAAACGCCTATCTTTTGGTCGTACAGAGGGGTCTCCATTGTCCGTTTGGGATTCGTGTCGGTCCAAATCCTGCTGTTTTGCGCATTGACATACCCGGACAGATGAAACCATGTTTCATCTGTCATGTAATAAAGTGTTGGGTCCATTTCACCACTGACAATGGTCTCCTGAAACCACTTACAATATTGCATCCGTTTTGCATAATCAGGAGTTTTAAGTTCTTGGAGCGCCATAACTTTGTACGGCCGAAAATGCAAATGTACCTTAAGTATACGTCAGCATGACGTGGCAGATATTCCCGTTGCAGACGATAATCGGCGAATTGACTTCCGAGGGCTTTGTAACGTCATTGTGCACACATCCTTGATATCGTCTTCTGAACGAATTGTCTTGGGTTTGTTTCTTTTACTGTTGCACACCGTGCCGGTTTCACGAAATTTCCGCACTAACTTCTGTACCACTGATTTCGCCAGTGCTGCACGATGTGGAAATTTTTTTTTGTAAAGAACTCATTTAAAACCTTGTTTTTCTTGTTGTTTTTTTTCTGAAATACTGTTCCATAATAAAAATCCGCTGTTCCGTACTTACAACCATTTTTGTTGCCTTTGTTATCTCTTCACTTAGACTTATGACAGCATACCTACACTACTCTGGCTGTGATTAACCACTCCGGAGAATTCCTTTGCAGCTGTACACGCAGAAACCGGTTAGAAGTGGAACAAAGCGGTTTTAACTGGAAACCCTCCAAACAACTTTAACCCGCCTAACAACGTCTGGGCACGGGGCCTCTTTTATATGGCGCACCGGGATAGTAAATTGCTTTTGAAAAGTTGTACCGTTTCTCCTAAGTGTACCCCAGCGAAGTTTCACACGTTTATTTATTTATTCATCGATGTTGCCCGTGCAAGATGTCTGTTGTGAAGGGTAGATGTAATCATCAGTTTCTTCTAAATATATGTCATCAACCTGTAAATCTTCAGTCCTTGTAAAACAATTGTAAACTGAATGGCCAAATTATTACATACTTTTACCTAATAACGTGCTGTTGTACATTTTGCCCTCATAACAGAAGCTAGATATCTCGATAAGGATGAGTTGAATGCACGGAGGTGATACGCCGCCCGCCTATGAAGCGACGATCGCCTATAGTAGAGCACCCACTACTGTGGGACCGAATTGGCCGTCTAGAACAGATCTTTCCAATTCGTCCCACGAATTCTCAACATGGTTGAGATCCTGTGATCGAAGAGGCCATTCAACTGTGGTAAATCGAGTGGCATCATTCGAGTGTATTGAATGCTCCTGGAGCCAGTTGATGGCCACTCGAGAAGTGTGCGACATGACGTTATCCTGTTGAAATATGGCGTTGTCCTGTTGAAAGACTGTGTTCTCCTGTTGTTGAAAGACTTCGTTTTCCTGTTAAAAGATGGCGTCATGAAAGAGAATGGTTACGAACGGGTGTAGATGGTTGGCGAGGTTGTTCACATACCTCTTTGCCAGTGAGTGAAGTCTCGACGGATACAAGAGACCAAAGGAATCCCATGAAAACGTATCCCAAAGTATTACACCATCTCCACCTGCCCGTACGACCCTAGCTTGGCAAGCTGGTTCCATGGCTACATGTGATTGGCGCCATACACGCACCCTACCATCGGCGTGGTAGAGTTGAAGCCGTGATTCGTCAGACCAGATGACGACGAGTTTTCGGTTCTCCGCACCCCAGTCGCGACAGGCCTTCACAAACTGCAGCCTAATCTTTCGGTGCCTTGGAAGTGAACAGGGCGATATGTGGTCGTCGACTACCATAGCTGATATTTTCCATGGTACGACGGATAGTCTTTGTGCATAAACTTAACATAACCATTTCCAAAATTAGCTGCTCCGGGCGATGTCATGATGACACGGAACAGTCTTGGCTCAGCCAAGACCCTATAGGAAACAAAAGGCCATGACATAAGAAAGGTCAGTTCCCTCCGTTGGTAACGTCACTCTCATGTTACACAGCCTGATACGCCGTGGTCGTGTATGACGTCATATACGACATCATTGGGAACCAATTGCAAGCTTTCATTTCCGCGTGACGCCACTGAAAGTGGGAAATCGTATCTCTAATGCCATGACCTTGTGTTTTCTAGATGGCCTTCGCTTAGCTCTAGAGTCAATTATACGTTTACGGCCACATTTCTCCCGTTGGATGTAAGTTTTGCCTTTTTTCACGTAATCTATAAGAGGAATGGGCCGCGATACCTCAACAGCTCGTTGACAACCTCGTCCTCAGCCTGGACAGACGTTGTAAATCCTGCAACGCAGTCAGGGGAGATCATATTCCCTACTAAAGACTGGATTTTTCTTGGCAGCCGCCTGTCACATGGACGTTTCTGTCTTCTGTCCAGTAGTGCTCGAAGCTACCTTTTCAATAAAGTGCCTTTGTCTCCTTTGGATTCCTTGTTTGAACGGTTTTGCTCACTTGTCCCATATTCTTACATCTTAGGGATCTTATGGTATGATTTGGGTCAATGTGGAGCACTTCTGCACGACGTTACATTCGAATAACCGTCTCGTCCTTAATTTTTGCACACCAATGTACATTGAAGAGCCAAAACATTATGACCAGCAGCGTGAGGCACCTGAACAAATGCCCACTTAGCGGACAGTATATTTCCATAGACATAACGTTAGACTTTACACAAAAATATGCAGTGGTGTGTAAAGGTATTGCCTCACCTACAAAAACCGTGAATTTTTAAGTTTAACTCTTTTTTTAACTAACTAACTTTCATATTTATTTTATCGCTAATATGTCATTAGATGTGAAATTTAATAGAGATTTCAAAAATGTCTTAATCTTTCATGTAACTACTTTTGTTCTTAAGATATGACATAAAATATTGGGTTTGACAAACACATTGAAATTCACGTTAGCTGTATATCAGTTGTTAGCCAGTCATAGACATTCTTTTACCTGATTGGCTGCTTCATAATACCATGCTAATCCTACTCCAGCCTTTACAAGGGTTGATGCAGAACTACGAGAGCAGTGTAGTGGTCGCTTCTTGTTGTTATTACGCTATAATTTGTGTACATTCTCAATAATGGTTAAAACTGCGGAATTGTCCACAGCTGACAGAGTAAGAAAAAGTTGTTTTGCATGATATTCTTCAAGGCAAATAGCTGAAAGAGTGGGCTGTAATAAATCTACAGTTATTAGGCTAATGAAGAAAGTAAAAGGCACTACCAATATAAAAATATGCATCGCAGTCGAAGGCTCAGATCCACTACAACCAGGCAGGACAGAGTGCTGAGAAAACTAAGCTTGGCAGAAAGGAGGCTCAATTCATTTGAATTGCTTGAAAGATGGACTGAAGTGACTGATGCTGCTCTTGGTACAATTGTTAGGAGGAAGCTGCTTTACTATGACTTACATGACTACAAAGGCAGGCATAAACCACTGTTAACTGCAAATCAAAGACATCGTAGACTTCAGTATGCAAAACAGCATGTCTAGTGTTGCCTTAATGGGAACCAGAGTAGTGCCTATGTAAGGAAATGCAGGCATGAAGAATTCCATCCAAGGTGCTTAGTGACTACTAAGTATCCGGTGAAGATCATGGTTTGCAGCTGCATGTATGCACATGTTGCTGGAAACCTCCATATTGTCGATGGAACGGTAAATGCCAAGAACTACATCTGGATATTAGTAAACAAGATGCTACCATCATCTAGAAGACTTTATGACGGCAATATTATTTTTCAAGATGACAATGATCCCTGTCATCGTGCTAAACCAGCGAAAAAGTGGTTTTACGAAAAATATGTTCAGCACCTTGATTGGTCACCACAGTCACAGGACTTAAACCCGATCAAAAATTTGTGGTTCAAAGTGTCGAATGAACTATCAAAAAAGAAGCCAATGACAAAGATTCAGCTTGTTGAAGATGTAATTTGGTCTCCCCGGTGGCGCAGTGGTCTAAGGCGCTGGCCTCTGATCATTCGTCCGTAAGGGGTCCGGGTTCGAATCCCGGTCAGGCATGGATGTTGTGTTGTCTTACGGCACTGGCTCTCTCCCTTCCCTGGAACCAGTGACCCCAAACTAGGGACGGGCGACTGCTTATAGCCCACTGAGTTGCTCACGGTGGTCGTTAAACCTCCAATCAAAAAAAAAAAAAAAGATGTAATTTAAATTTGGAATTTTATTGTTCAACCCAATCTTTTACAAAACCTTGTTCACAAGTTGCAAAGATGTGATTAAAGCTAAAGGCTGGGCAACAAAATATTATGTTCATTTTGTAATTTTTCTTCATTATGTTTCTGTATTTAGGTGTTAATTCATTCCTAATGAATTACAAAAACGATTTATTGCTGTAAACCTAAGTATTGTATAAATGATGCTTTTCATAATAATTCCGAATTGGTCATGATTTTTGCAATGTATCTTAAAAACAGAAGTAGCTACAAGAAAAACTAAGACATTTTTTAAATCTCCATTAAATTTTGCATCTGATGACTATAAATGATGAAATAACTATGAAAATTAGCTAGTTAAACAAAGAGTTTAACTTAAAATTTCACAGTGTTTACAATTGATGCAATACACACCACTGTAGCTGCTCAGTGTAGAGCATATTTCCATGTATATAACGCGAAAGTCTACCTATTGCGTATAAAGCACGAAGTGTCTACATAACGTGTATAAAGTATGTACTCATTGGAGAGTAGATTTCCACAAGCACACCATAATAAAGTTGCAGGATTTTTCTCATTGCCACAACAGCCCTTCGGAAAGCTGTGTGACAGAAGAAGAAGAAATGTTAATTTGAAAACAAAGTCCTCACATTCATCCCTTGCCACTTATTCGGGTAACATTTTTTTATAACAATCAAAGTCATAAAGATAAATTTTACAGCCCCGCTTTTTCTTTCATTTTCTATATGCTGTCAGAAATTTCTACGTCTTAAAGGGAAAAGTAAACTCATCGACGCTTACAGATGCAGATCCTAATTGTAAAGTTTTATGGGTGAGTTGTAATATTCCTTCGTCATTTTTTAAACGGACAGACTATCGGTTAATTAGGAGGACAATGATTATTCCGAAGGTGTAGTGTTGTGCGTGTAAGTTTTATGTCCCTCCCACAAAGGAACCAATTTTGGATCTTTGCGAGAAGCCACCCTTTGGGCAAATAAAGTGGGTCGTAAAATACACTCCGGGGAAGAAGAGTAGAATTATTTAAACGACCCACGTGAGCCCTTTTCATTGTAGGAAAATAACTCGCGCATCCCATTATGCTCCTTATGGGTTATTTACAAATTTACAGCCCAGTAATAAAGTTTGGATGCATTTCTTTATCATCGATCAGTATTCTTCATTGCATCTTCTCTGTGCCTGACTTTCTGTGAATTTTCGAACAAATATAATATATTTTTTAACAGTAATATTCGAAAACATTTCTTTTGTTTCTGTTTTATTATTCGTAACTAACAGTTACGCCCGTTCTCCGAAAGGTTAATCTAGAATTTTTTTATCATAACATTAAAGAAAGGAAAAGTAATTAAAGGAAAGAAAAGTAATTTAAGATCCGTAACTACTTCACGATTTAGAACACGATCGTGACGTCAATGCATACGGTTTGGCGTAAAACGGATAAAGCTTTGGCGCCCTTTAATTTTAATCCAAATTTCATGAAAGTTTTACAGCATTTCAGCGTTTCTGGCATAATTATCTAATTTAAACCATTAGCATTTTGAACAGTAAAGCTTAAGCCTTCCGTTTTGAACTGTTTGGTTTTTTAGACTGTTTTAGGTATCCGGACTAAGAATGACTATCAGCATGCCAATTTTCAGATCTCAAAGTTATTGAAAAGTGGTCAAACAGTTCGCGAAAAATTCAAGCAGAGAATGTTCCAAAGCCGCCATTTTGATTGTTTTGTTGTTTTGTTTTCGGACTTTTCTAGGTATCTGGGCCTTAAGACGTATCAGCATGATAATTTTCAAATCTCCAGGTCATGTAGAAGTGGTCAAACAATTCGCAAAAATATCAAGCAGAGAAATGTTCCATAGCCACCATTTTTATTTTACTATATTTTATTTCATGCCGGCGGACAACGCCGAAATTTAAAAGTGTCGCTACGTCATTACCAGTTTGATTGTAGCCTGTCCTTTCACCTAGTGAGAAGAGAGCGCTAAAAATAGCTGCGTCACCATGGAGGCAGGTCACGGGACCAGAACTTTCCTGTGTGGTTACCGCTGAAGACAGAGGAAGCCGTTCGTAACTTTCCTTTGCGTCTTTAAGAAATGCTTAAAAACCAGAAAATGACTTTTTTCTTAATTTTAATTTTAAAAGAGAGATGATAGTTGTGAGTTTGTGCTGCAAAAATTGCAACGCGTTAGGAATTATAGTTTTATATATGGATCTCATCGCGAAATAGAGAATTTTGTGAAATTTAAAAATTTAATTTCTCGTAAACTAAATCGAAATTCAGAAAAAAGGGGACGAGGTGCAACTATTTGGCCATGGCTCTACATGCCTAGAAAGCTTCGTGGTTCTGTTGCTGTTGGTGTGTCCGGAACGTGAACTGATAGCACTTTTTTGCTTACCTTAACTTTAAAATACAATAATTCTTAAAGTATCACCAAAATCGAAAAACGATTTATTTCAGCGTGTTCTCCAAACAATTCTCTACAATGTAAATTTCATATTTTTGTGCTTCATACATTTCGCGCTGTGAGCTTGGAAAGCGCGAGTGTCGGGAAATTTCTGAAACAGCGGCGGCGGCAGCGGCAGTTACTTTTCTTTAGAATAGAGAGATACGATTAACTACCTTCATACAGTGGTAAATTTTACGAAAGTGCTGTCTAACTTGTCCAGTTCAAAAATGTTTTTCTTCAAACAGCAAAATGTTTAAATTGAAAAACAATCAAGAGAGGCTGAGAAGTATTTTGTTTTCAATACATCTTATTCAGCCTTACTTTTGAATTTCTGCGTTCTTACGTAAAACTGGTTACTTTTTGTTAAACGTTTTCTTACTTGTAACGTACTACCTGACATGAAATAGATGACGCACTACTAAGGCGATGCATGAATCAAATCGCCAATGAAGCAGCGATAAGCTTGTCGGAGTAGTTCAGTTGGGAGAACAGCCGCTCCGGAGTAGGAAGACGCAAGTTCGAATGCACCACTGGTAAAAGATTTAATGCTATAGATTAACGGCATATTGTTTTCCCGGAAAGGTTTTCTAAAAAAGGGTTTTATTGTTTTCCCGACAGGGTTAATCTAAAAAAATAAATGGTTTTCTAAGGGGTTTTATTGTTTTTCCGGAAGGGTTTTCAGAGGTCAGTGAAACGTAATCGCTGAAAGTAAAAAGAGTGCTCCGCCTCGGTGGCGCAGTGGTCTAAGCGCTGGCTTATGACCATTCGTCCGAGATGGGTTCGGGTTCGAATCCCGGTGTGGCGTGGATGTTGTGTTTGTCTTACGGCACTAGCTCTCTCCCTTCCCTGGAACCAGTTGCCTTAAGTTAGGGACGGGCGACTGCTTATCTGCTTATACCCCATTGAGTTGCTCACGGTGGTCGTTAAACCTTCAACCAAAAAAAAAAAAAAAAAAAAAAAAAAAAAAGAAGAGTGCGGTTTGTGATAATGATTTGTTAGATGTGCGTTTTGAGATAGCGATAAGAGGTTCATTATACGAGAAGGACTTTCTAGAAGAGCATTGATTTATAGACGTGTTATAAACGCACGATTACGAAGTATTGTGACTTGAAGCCAAAATTTTGTATCTTGGCCATATAATGCTGATTTGAAGCCAGTAAGTTGTATTCTGGACAGCGTTGTACACTTGTGCGAAAGTGCCATAGCAGAATACAAAAAGCGTGGATTAATCATAAGTTCATATTGACTCATTCCTTACCTTTATCCGTTAGCTATTTTCTACACATATCGGAGACTGAATTAAAAACTTTTCTTCAATACCTGGGCGGTGAAATAAACTGCTTCAAACAGTGTAGCGTAAAAGTCTTGTCTAACTTCTACGCTGTTTTAACACATCAACATACTAAGAAATAGTTCCTAAATGAAAGAAATCCTTAACAGCCAGACGAAACATGTAAATAACAGAAGTCAACTTACGGAATTCATAGCTTTATTCAGGCTGTAGTAGCACTTCCATAACTGAACGATAACATCACAATGTACTCCAAACACCACACATTATCGCAACACTCCTATTAATAATTATCAGTTTACAATCCAACGCTCGTAATAATCGCTCTCTTACAACGCTCTCGAGCAACCCTCTCGACGGTACAATGCTCTCTTGCAATAGATCAGTCGTCGTTTTTATCTCTTGCTCTTATCAAGATCAGGCATACGTCACGTGCATTCAACCTCAATTGTGTTGCCAAACGTATTCGTTTGAGGGAAAAGATATTTCGTTAAGCGTGAAGAATAACTGAGAATAAACTCAAGATTTACATAGGGAAACAAACTAAAAAGGAAAGTTAATTTAGAATATACGTCACAACAGTTAAACGTAACCAAATATTTAATAAGTAACCTAAAATTTCACACGTCGCAGCTAAACCTGGGTACGTTCCCAGGATTTCGCTTGAATCTGTGGCTTAAATTAGTCGCGGGTGATTGCTTACACACTTATTAACTGCTATTCGCATGCCTTCTTACGCAAATATAAGAACTTACATTTTTCCTGTCTCCATCTTTCTTTCGGTTGTTTGTTTTCCTCGTACACAATAACCTCACTTCCAGAAATAGAATTGAAAAAATCTGTTTTAAATCGAACCTTGGAGAATTCTGCAGGTATTTCAATTTTCCCAACATTAGCAGGAATTTTCGATTTGGAAAATTGAAAGAAATTTCCTGCTGGATAGGATTAATGCATGTTCGTGTCAGGAGGACTATGCCTTCCTCATCATGCCTTGAGTTATGGAGTACACAATAGAAGACTAGAACTGAGCTCTTAACATTCGCAATCAGTTTATAGTAGGTACTTCTGAGATGAGAACGGGAAAGCAATTGTTTTACAATAGCTTTCGAAAAACCCGTCCGTTTTGCAAACATTTCTGTTTAGAGAGCGTAGACAATTTCTGGCAAAATGGGGTTTAGGTGGTACGTCGGCTGCTAAAACTGTTCAAAATCAAAATGGATTTGCGATGACTCAGCAGGAATGAAAAGCATAAACGTTGAATGTGAGTTCCCTTTAATGATACGGTGGTGTCCGAAATATAAGCCTAATTAACGAAATAAACAAAACGACGAATACGTGACGATTCGAAGTAATGGGATGTACAGTGCAGAGGAATTACGAAATAAAGAAGCAAATGCGCGATATAACTCAAATAAAATTCAGGTTAACCCTTTAACCTGCTAGAACGAATTAACTCGGGGTTAGAGGGAAAAATGGATTGAAATAATCTAGGGTGAATATATTCGTTATACACTGCTGGACAATTGCTAAGGACGGATCATAAACGGCTATATAGCGCATAAAAAAGTAAGTGTGGTTGGATGCCAACAGAAATAAAATAATGTCAGAATGCCAGGACATTACAAGAAAGACAATTTATTGTGCTCTGAAATCCAGAAGGCTTTGGAACGTGTTCAAGAGACAAACAGGCCATTTTGTGCAGAATACATAAACGTGAAAAACATGCAATTACCGTCCGCAGGCGTTCCGGTGTAAGATGTCAATACGGGACATGGCCACCATGGAGGGCGATGCAAGATTCCACACGTCGTGTCATGCTTTGCACAACATTATCAAGCAGCTGTTGGGGTAATTTACCCCATTCCTCTGTCAGTGCACGGATGAGGGTGTCCTTGTTTATTGGAGGGCATTGGCGACCAGCAAGACTCCTCCCCAAAGCATCCCACACACTTTCAATGGGATTCAGATCTGGAGAACGTGCTGGCCATAGGAGGAGTTGAATATCCTCGCTCTCAAGACACTCCTGGACAACGACTGTTCGATGACATGTTGCGTTGTCGTCCATGAAAATGAATCTATCACCGACAGCACCACGGAACATGGGAACATGAGGTAGCAGAACATCATTAATGTATCATTGGCCAGACATAGTCCCAGTTGGAAGCACATAGAGGGACGTACGGCCATTGATCATGATGCCAGCCCATACCATAACACTACATGTCGGATATCGGTCCCTTTCCTGTATGTTTGCTGGACAATATGCAGTACCACTATCACGCCAGATCAGTTGTTGTCGACAATCAGACGATAGACTGTATCTACTCTCATCTGGGAAGAAGACAGCAGACCAGTCGTTATCAGTCCAATTGCGATGTTGATGGCACCATTGCAAACGGGCGGTACGGTGACGTCTGGACAATGGGATGCGCACAACAGGACGGCGGGCTTATAGTCCACCTTCATGCAAACGTATGGCGACAGTTTTTCGGGAGATCCGCTTGCCAGTAGCAGCCATAAACTGATTTGCTACCTCACTAGCTGTGCAGCGTCGGTGTCCTTTTGTTGATAGCACTATGCACCGATCTTCTGCAGGTGTCGTACTGCGAACACGACCTCCCCCGTGACGTTTGCTACACTCTCCATTTGTTTGAAATGATTTCCAAAGCCTTGAAACAACACTGTGGCTGACGTCGAACTCCCTGGCAACATCTATTATTTTTCGCCCTTCTTCAATCTTGCCAATAATACGGCAACGCGTAAAATCATCTAGGTGATGTCGGGAAGACATACTGAAAATTGCAAGTTCGTCAATTGATTCTTTCCCTTTCAACTTTGCGTTTGAACAACAACGGTCAATACACGTCAAATCCTTTATATCTCTTATCAGCGCTATGACGTCACGAACAAGTTCGGCAATCCAAAATTTGCATACGCACAACACGTCTTATTGTATCCCGCACTTATGCTAATTTCCACATTTTCTGCCTTCCATTTTATGGTTGCTATCGTTGCTATTGTCACCCGTCCTTAGCAATTGTCTGGCAGTGTATAAGAAGTGCGAGAGCGGCTAGAACAAGTGAGCCTGCACATCAAAATTCGTTGCTTTCCCCTTAGATTTGATATTCAAAGTGGTCATCTAGAGGGGGATGATTCACATTAATCCATTCTGACTGATACCTGTACGGCTATAATAATGTCACAGAACCTAAAAAAGGAGAGAGAAGAAATTTGAGTCACATGCTCCTACCCAGTGGCATGATGTCCGTGTGAGCGGTACTGGTACTTCTCCAGTATGCGTTGGGTCATAGAGGACTAAAAGGGAGCTGACTAGTCCTTTCCCAGTATGCCTTGGTTTCGAAAGGTCTCGGAGGGATTACTTATCATCGGCGACATGTTTTCGGTTGGTGCTGTTCAGATGAGGGGGGGGGGAGAATTGTTTTGGTGCAGCTTTCGTAAAACCTGGCCGCTATGCGAGAATTTCTGTTTGGGATGCACAGAATATTTTGCACATAATTTGGTCCAGGTACATCGGCAGCTTAAAGGGTTAAACCTCACCCTTGCACTAGGGTGGCAATTAGTAGAGTTATCAGGAGACACATTCGCTCGTGCACGCGAGAATTATATATGATCCTTGATCACTTCTCCTGGGCGGAAGCATATCATGATAGAGTACCACTCCTGTACAAGAGCAGATGGGAGCTCCTGGAAAGTTATTGGAGGAAGGTGAAGGTATTAAAACCATCTGGACGCTGATAACCTTGTGTTCAACGCTTGTGGTATGCACTGAAACATTTCAGGATCGATCCCAGACAGGTACGAATGCCAGAACAACTAAATCTCCGCCGTCTCAAGATCGATCCCAGACAGGTACGAATGACCGAACAACTAAATCTCCGCCGTCTCAAGATCGATCCCAGACAGGTACGAATGCCCGAACAACTAAATCTCCGCCGTCTCAAGATCGATCCCAGACAGGTACGAATGACCGAACAACTAAATCTCCGCCGTCTCAAGATCGATCCCAGACAGTTACGAATGCCCGAACAACTAAATCTCCGCCGTCTCAAGATCGATCCCAGACAGGTACGAATGACCGAACAACTAAATCTCCGCCGTCTCAAGATCGATCCCAGACAGGTACGAATGACCGAACAACTAAATCTCCGCCGTCTCAAGATCGATCCCAGACAGGTACGAATGCCCGAATAACTAAACCTCCGCCGTCTCAGAATCGATCCCAGACAGGTACGAATGCCAGAACAACTAAATCTCCGCCGTCTCAAGATCGATCCCAGACAGGCACGAATGCCCGAACAACTAAATCTCCGCCGTCTCAAGATCGATCCCAGACAGGTACGAATGCCCGAACAACTAAATCTCCGCTGTCTCAGGATCGATCCCAGAGAGGTACGAATGCCCGAACAACTAAATCTTCGCCGTCTCAAGATCGATCCCAGACAGGTACGAATGCCCGAACAACTAAATCTCCGCCGTCTCAAGATCGATCCCAGACAGGTACGAATGCCCGAATAACTAAATCTCCGCCGTCTCAGGATCGATCCCAGACAGGTACGAATGCCCGAACAACTAAATCTCCGTCGTCTCAGGATCGATCCCAGACAGGTACGAATGCCCGAACAACTAAATCTCCGCCGTCTCAGGATCGATCCCAGACAGGTACGAATGCCCGAACAACTAAATCTCCGTCGTCTCAGGATTGATCCCAGACAGTTACGAATGCCCGAACAACTAAATCTCCGCCGTGCGTTGGATGGCACGTAAATCTGACTGGCCTCCTGTAATAATTTACCCTTTAACCTCCTGAAAAGAATTAACTCGGGGTTAGCGAAATGAGCTCAAATCTGCTCAAATGAATATATTCGTTGTCTGAGAAGTGAGTTGAACGCAGCTGGAAATATATCATTCGGGGTGTGCTAATCGGTCCCAACGCCGCTCGAACGAGTGACCAGCAAGACCAGCGCTTCAGAAAGGGTTGTTTACTCCTTTTGCTTTTTTATTGATAGTGGTCTTTTAGGAATATGGTTAACTTTAATCCTTTCTGTCTGATTATCTGTAAAGGTCTATAACAAGGGCGACAAATCTAACAAAGGAGAGAGAAAATGTTTCAGTGTCATGATATTTGTGTCAGGATAACTAGACCTTTCTGATTCATGCTTCGAGTCATGGAGCAGAGTATAAAGGACTTGAAGAGAGCTTATCACAAATAATAGGTTTATGGTCAGCTGTGCTGAGATGAGAGAAATTGTTTTGCTGTGAAAACAAACTGCTTTCCTATTCTTTTCAACTGATTTCCTAGCTTTCCTATAACCCGGCCGCTATGTGATCACTGCTGCCTACGGAGCGCAAAGCATTTGGTGACAATTCGTCCGCAAGATGCCCTGATTTTGGGCACCATTTGTTTCTTGTAGATCGGCCGCTTAAGGGGGTAAGGACGTCTTCCTTCCCCTTTCTACCTCTCTTCTGTGTGATTCTCCTGTCAGTCTCTCTTACCCAAATCTCGTAGCCTCCTACTTCTAACGGTGTTTCAGACCTGGGTTTAGACATGTCCTTCCTAAAATCATGTACTAAGATCTCTTGAATTTGTCTTCCGACGCATTTTCTCTTGGGTTACGGTTTCGGAGAAGTTGATGACCAGTACGTTGGATACCTTCATTTTCAGTGAAATCATCCACTAATTATATCTTCTAAGAATTTCTTTTTGTGTCGGAAAATATTGTTCATAACAGTATAGAATTCGATATAGTCTTTTTTTGTTTTCTTCTGGTAATGCGCACTTTCCTGCCCCTCATCAATAAACTACAGAAAACAAAAACAACCAAATTACATCAACAAAATGCCAATACCAAGCCGCATGCTGAAGTGCTCAAACACGTATTTCTATACGCAACTACATCTTCACTCGTGAAAGCCCGATTGAAAAAAAATCGTTGCGATGAAAAATAATTTACCACCAACTATGTTTCATGCACGATAAGATTATTTAAAAGGACAAAATTTCCACATATTAGAATGGGATTATTTTCTGAAATTTGAAAACAAAAAAAATACTTTTTTATTTTGTAATTACCAAAAGCAAAAGAGGATACCGTTTAAGTGAGAAGTATATATATATATATATATATTTATATACTAAATATATTTATATATATATATATATCATCATCATCATCATTGTCAACCATTATCAATCCACTGCTGGACGAAGGTCTCCCCAAGTTTCCTCCACAACGGTCTGTCTTGTGCCAGTCCCCTCCATGTCACCCCTGCATACTTTCGAATTTCATCCACCCATCTCCCATGTGGTCTTCTTCTGGGTCTTTTCCTGTCCCTTGGAATCCAATCTAAAATTTCGGCTGTCCATCGATGATCTGTCCTTCTGGCAGTATGTCCAGCCCATTGCCATTTCAGGGATTTAACTCTGATCATGATGTCTTCCACTCTTGTCATTTTTCGGATCCACGAGTTCCTCTTCTTATCTCTCCTGGTTACACCAAGTATGCACCTCTCCATGCCTCTTTGAGTTGTCTGCAGCCTTTGTATGTCTCTTTTAGTTAAGGTCCACGTCTCTGCACCATACGTAAGCACTGGAAGGATGCATTGATCAAACACTTTTCTTTTAAGACATAATGGCATATTGCTCTTGAAAATTATGCTGTTTCTTCCAAAAGCTCTCCAGGCAAGTTTTGTACGCCGATTAATTTCTTCACCAATGTGACCCTCACTTGATATCTGCTGTCCAAGATAAACATACGTGTCTGTTATCTCCAGCTTTTCTCCATCAATCGATAAATCTTCATTTCTTGTAAAAGCATTGAACATCACTTTTGTCTTCTGAAAGTTCATTTTTAATCCCACTTCTTTACTCTTGTCAGCAAGTTCCTGGATCATACTCTGCAGCTCTGATGGGGTAGTTGCAAAAAAATATATATATACACTATCTACCAACAAGTAATTGGACACCCTGCAATCGACGATATCTGCGGTCCTGGTGCACGTCACGGCCGCCGCCGTTAAATATCGTGTGGGAAGCAACAACACAACCAGTCGCATGCAAGATGCCACGCAGTTCGGAGCTCTCTAATTTCGAGAAAGGTCCCAGAAATGGCCGATCCATACGTGACATATCCAGCAAGTTGAAGTACCAAAAATCGACAGTGGCCTACGTGATTGGCAATTGGAAGATGAGAGGTGACTGTCGGAATGTGCCCCGACCCGGCAGACACACAAAACTGGGAGTTAGAGATCGACGGGTGCTGGCCAGAGAAATTCGGAAGAACCGCATCAAATCGATGGACCACATCCGCGAGGAGTTTCAACAGGCATCCGGGAGTGTTCTTTTGACGGATACCATTAGTAAGGAAGCCCATCTGCTTGGTTATCATGGACGTGCTGCCGCCCACAAGCCTTTGATCACCAAGTCCAACAGCGATGCTCGGCTAACGTGGTGCAAAGAACGTCGACAGTGGACCGTTGAACAGTGGAAACAGGTTCTCTGGAGCGGCGAATCAAGGTTCACCCTCTATCGTTCGGATGGTAGGGTCTGGGTTTGGCGTCTGCCTGGAGTACGCCTCCTGCAGGAATGTATTGTGCCAACTGTGAAGTTCGGCGGCGGTGGAATTATGCTATGGGGGTGTTTCTCCTGGTATGACACGGGACCCTTGGTCGCAATTCTTGGTGGATTCAACGCCGAAACCTACTGCACCATTTTGGATGACCATGCGCTTCCTACGTTGTGGCAGTTTTACGGGGTGGACCCATGTTACTTTCAGGATGACAATGTCACCTATCATGTTGCGAGGTTCACAATGGCTTGGTATGGTGATAATGGGATTAATCGAATAGACTGGCCTATGCAGAGCCCGAACCTTAACCCTATCGAGCACCTCTGGGACGAGTTGGAGCGTCGACTTAAGGGGTGCCCCCACCGTCCGAAATCGGTGAAGGAGCTTTACCTGTCTTCTTCAAGCCTAGTGGAAGAAAATACCGCTAGCCGTCGTACAACGCCTGGTTGAGAGTGTGCCCCGGAGGGTCGCAGCTGTAATCGCCGCTCGTGGGGGCTCCACCAACTATTGAAGGCGAATAAACTTCGTTTTCCTTTGCTATCACAGGTGTCCAATTACTTGTTGGTAGATAGTGCATATATACGTTATATATAGTGGCGTTTCTGTTGTCAGAAATCAAGAAGCGGAACTTCAGTGTTGACTTACCAAGCTCCAAACACAAAAAGATCTTTCGAAGTGCAAGTCAGGAACCAACAAACACACAACTGAACATGAACACAACGTACCATGAAACACATAGCTCTCATTCCAGGAATAAAACCAGCAGCACAAATCACAAGAATCATAAAACAAACAAAATAACCAAAGTACCCGCACGTCTTGTGCAACTAAATACATCTTACTACACCTGAATCAGATTCTTCAATTTTCTGCAATGTAGTGCTGTTAACCGTAACCTTTTTTCAGTCTCTTGGCTTGTGCTGCACAAAAACATGAGCGTGGTTATTCTGTTTGGTTTATAGATTTTGTGATTTGTTCTGTAAAGTTTATCCTTGGATTAGAGCTATGTGTTTCAAGATATGTTGTATTCATTATTCTTTGTGTATTTGTTGCTTCTTGCCTTGTAATTTAAGAGGAGTTGTGGCGTCGGGAGCTTAGCCAGTCAGCATTGGAGTTAATTTCTGACATCAGAAACGCTACTTCATATATACTTAGAACTGAGCTCCCTTGATATAGGTGATTCAGTATGCTTGCTATATAGCTTAGCTGGTCGAAAACATCCTTCTATCACTCGAAAGACATGCATTTTCTCACTTTTTATTTTTAGCACACAGGGCGCACAGATTATCTCATGCTTTTACAAGAAATGAAGATTTCGCGACTGATGGGGAAACGATGGAAGTAACCAAAACCGACATATACCTTAAACCATTGATATGAAGCAAAGATCACATTGAAGAGGAAATCAATAGCGTATAAAACTTTGCTGAAGAGCTTTTGGAAGAAAGAGTACAATTTTCAAGAGCAATATGCCATTATGATTTAAAAGAAAAGTGTTTGTTCAATGCATCCTTTCGGTTATTAGTTATGGTGCAGAGACGTGGACCTTAACTAAACAAGTTAGTAAAATCATGCAATGCATTGATTATGATACGCTTTCCATCATACCAGAAATCATTACTCAAGTTATGAGGATAATGGCTGTGGAATGAATCTCGCTCCTCTGCTTTGACCTTTGACCCCATTTTGATTATATTCAACAGAACCGGTTCAGTATACCTCCGGAACAACATTATAAAGTTTCGTCGCAATAGAAGCATTGTTACATAAGTAAAGACGCTTAAGGGTAATGGAATGGATCCCGCTCCCATGTCCTGACCTTTGATCCCATTTCTCCCATTTTCAATAGGGTTCGTCCCCAGGTGGTTCCCTACCAGATACTAAAATTTCATCGAAATCGAACCTTTTTTACGCGAGTAATCGTACGGACGGACAGACGGACAAAGCTGGAACATAAACGCTTCTTCAACCAACGGTTAGAAAGCGTAAGAAAGACATGCAAAGGCTGCAGACAACTGAAAGTAGCATGGAGTGATGCATGCTTGGTGTAACCAGGAAAGGTTCTTAAGAAGAGGAACTCGTGGATCAGAAAACCGACAAGAGTGGAAGGCATCATGATCAGAGTAAAATCCCTGAAATGGCAATGGGGGTTGGACATGTCACCAGAAGAACAGGCCATCGATGGACAACCGAAATTTTAGGCTGGATAGCAAAGGATAGAAAAAGACCTAGAAGAAAAAGACATGGGAGATGGATGGATGAAATGCGGAAACATGCAGTGTAATATGGAGGTGGCTCAAGACAGCCAGTTTTGTGGAGGAAGCCTGGGCATACCTTCATTCGGCAGTGGACTGATAATGGTTGACAATGATGATATATAAACAAAAACTTAAATTCTACTTGCAAAATTTGTTTAAAATATGCATGTCGAAATAAATGTATAAATCGCTTTCCTTCACATCGGTTCACGGTTCGTTTATGTTAACGTTGCCATTTCACAGGAGAAAAATCCACTAATAAACACATTTATTTTCTGACAGGCAGTTTTAAAAGTATAAAAGACGCTCTGGAATTAAGTAATACCTAAAATATTACTTCTGAATATATTTTCTGTATGAATCATAGGAGAAGGTAACTGCCTCTTCGTCACCTTGGTAACCCCATTTCGAAACATCGGAACCAATACTTCGCCAAGGGCATCGCAATTTACATCATTTAGTCATTCACCCCAAAGCAATACGTCCCAGCACTTACACTCCGAACGATTTCGGGAGAGAGAAGAGCAAGAGATATTTTTTGTTCTTTCTGTATCACTGCGATTTCTCTTCCCCACTAACGGCGCTGTTTTAGAAGGAAACCATAGCAACAGCATCTTTTTTTTTTTTTTTTCCCGATACCCGCCTCCCCCTCAAAGAACAATGAAAAAGCGCCATTACCAGCCGAGGGATCATTATTTTAAGCGGTAGCTCGTAATCCTTTTTTCCGTCTTTTTTTTTTCTTTTTTTTTTTTTTTACTCTTTCTCTCCTTTTTTTATGCATGAGAAAATGGCAGTGATCCGTGCAGAAGAGTGTCTGGTGGAGCAGCCCGAATTAGTGTCAGCTCTTATTGCAGAAGATGATGGTTTACGCAGATACCACCCTGGAGTCTTTGCATGGCGAAAGAAATTTGCTCTAGTTTGTAAATCACGCATTCGATGACGACATAAAAACATTCTCGTAAGAGCCCGTAAAGACATTCGCTGCGGAATAACTGCCGCTGCGCCGGATATCTCACGGAAAGAAAAAAAAAAAGCTCTCTTGCCTTTAACCCTTTCGTATCAATGCTCTGCGCATTTTATATCTCTAACTAATACTTTTTTATAAGTTTTCTTAACTTATTTATAAGCTGGCTTGTGGGCTATTGCGATCGAGGCCCCCGTAGCACAATACTTTCTCTATAAATTAGCTCAATTATTTTTCGACATTGCGTGAAGTATTTATATGGGGAATGCTTTATTCCAAAAAATGTGTGCAGCAAATTTGCTTGCAATGATTTTTATAGTAATTCCTTTTATGTACCTCGTTCTTTCTCTCTCTCTCTCTCCCCCCACCCCTTTTTTCTGTTCATTTCACATTTTCGCTGCTTCTTCCCGCAGTGAAACGAGAAAGATGACTTCGAATTCTCTGCAGTAATGAGCACGTGTTTTGAATACTTTGTGACACGAAAACAGTAATTCAAAGCAGATTTTTGGAATCAAAAATTCAGCGGAAAAGATTATGCATTTACGCTTCCTAGAAAAAACTGAGCATGATTTAAAATGCGCAATATAAGTAATATTCTCCATAGGTATGCTGAACTAGTTAAAAGAAAGAAGAAAACAAGCAACAACCAAGAAAAATGACACTGTATGATAGGGTGCAATGAGCACGTCTTTTCAATTGTTTCTAACACACAAAAAAAAAATACTTCAAAGCAGTTTTTCAGAATTAAAAATTCAGCGGAAAAGTTATGCTTTTACGCATTCCAGAAAACATCGGCGCATGATTGAAAATGCGCAATGTCCTTTAGGGTGTTTTGAACTGGTTAAAAGAAAGAAAACAACAACAAAAAAAAACCCAAGAAAAGCAACACCGTATTGTAGGGTGTAATGAGGACGTCTTTTCAATACTTTTTGACACGAAAGAAAATGTTTCAAAGCAAATTTTTAGAATTAGAAATTGAGCGGAAAAGATTATACATTTACGCTTTCCAGAAAAAATCTGCGCATGATTGAAAATGCGCGATGTTAGCAGCGTTTTTTAGAGTGTGTTGAACTGGTTAAGTGAAAAAAAACAAGAAAAATGACACCTTATTCTAGGGTGCAATGTTCACGTGCTTTCAATACTTTCTGACACGAAAGAAAATATTTCAAAGCAGATTTTTAAAATTAAAGATTCAGCGGAAAAACAGTGGCGTATTTGAGGCTGGCTAGGTTAACTGCGAAGCACAAATAAAAGTCAATTAGGGGTAGTTGCAGAAATTACTACATCATCAGTAAAACAGCGGTGAGTTCAATGATCTTCATTCATATTTATCCCTTTTTTTCCAGTTTAATGATTGAAAGGCATTTTGCAATGTGGCATTAAAGAGTTTGGGAGATGTGGAATCATTATGGGGAAGGGGGTGGGGGTAGCCACAACTCATGTAACTCACGACGCGGGTTGGTGCTTGTGGAATAGCATTCCCTCTAATCCCGGTTGTATAATAATACCGCTGTTTGGTGGTTGTTAGTGCCCCATTAGTGAATACAGGATGCACCGCGAAAAGGTGGGGTTAACATTTGCCAAGGAGAAGCTATTATATGTTTGCGTATCACCTGACGTTATATACTGATTAACGAAGAAATTTTAGCAGTAACCGATGCTTGCAATTACCTTGAACAACAGATATCAAACAAGGGTCACATCGAAGAAGACATTAGAAATTAATCGGATGGAGAGCATTTGGAGGAAAAAGTACAATGTTGAAGAGCAATTTATTTATTTATTTATTTTTAATTTTTGGGATGGAGGTTTAGCGACCACCGTGAGCAACTCGGTGGGCTAAAAAAAGTCTCCCGTCCCTAATTTAGGGCCACTGAACCAGCTCCGTAAGACAAACACAATATCTATGCCTCACTGGGATTCGGACCCGGACCTATCTCGGGCGAATGATCAGAAGCCATCGCTTAGATCACTGCGGCACCAGGGCGGTAAGAGTAATTTCCCACTGTGTCTTAAGAGAAAACTGTTTAATCAAAAGGCATCTTTTCAGTTCTTACTCACGGTTCAGATACATGAACCTTAACAAACAAGTTAGTAAGATCATGCAATGCATTGATTACGATAAGCTTTCCAACAAACCAGAAATCATTACTCAAGTTATGAGGATAATGACTGTAGAATAAATCTCGCTCCTGTGCCCTGACGTTTGACCCCATTTCGATCGGTTCAGTATACCTCCGGAACTACATGATAAAGTTTTGTCGCAATCGAAGCATTTTTACGTAAGTTATGCTGAATAAGAGCAATGAAATGGATCCTGCTCTTATGTGCTGACCTTTGACCTCATTTCTTCCATTTTCAATAGTGTTCGTCCCCAGTGGTTCTCTACTACAGACTAAAAGTTCATCGAAATCGAACCATTTCTAAGCGAGTTATCGTGCGGACGGACAGACAGACAGATGGACAAAGCTGGATCATATACGCTTCTTCAACCTACGGTTGGAAAGCGTGACAAAACGATATCCAAAGGCTGCAAACTACTGAAAAAAGCAAAGAGAACTGCATGTTTGTTATAACCAGGAAAGAAAGGAAGAGGAACTTATTGGTCAAGATAAGGATGGGAGATGATGACATCGTGATGAAGATAAAATCCCTGACGTGACAATGGTCTGGGCATATTTTTTGAACTGACCACCGTTGGACAACCAAAATACTAGACTGGATTCTGAGTGACAGGAAAAGAACAAGGAACTAGAAAGAACCCTATAGGAATTTTTTTATAAAATATTTTTTTTTTTTTAGAATTTTATAGATATGTTTTTAAATAAAAAAGTAAAAGGGACTGGAGAAGAACCCTGCACACACACACACACACACACATCGGAAGTTCAAGAACAGCGCAGCAGTTTTTTACTATTTCTATGATTTTAAATAATATAAATTTGGTGTCGTCCTGAATATATTTAGTTTGCTGTGTTTCAAGCGTCACGTGAATTAATTTCTGAGCCCGATTTCATCGCCTCAATTAAGAAGGCAGGATATTAATAGCGCTAATGATAAAGCGACGGTGACCTTTAGATTTCAGACAATTACGAATAAATCTTGGAAACAAAAAAATTAAATATCGTTTGAAACTACTTTGTCTTCCAGCGAGATTGTTAAAGTTCACTCTGCCATAATGTTTCATGAAATATTAATCACTTTATTCGCTCTTGCCGATCATAGTCATCAACACCGTTTTCATCAAAGCACTAACTTCCATTGTAAGAGATTAAATTCACGTGCATCGGAATCTTTTATGTCCTCATTAACGTGTGCTAAAGGATCATCTAGTTGTTCTTCGGAAAATGAAATTTTCAGAATAATGAGTAGTTTTTATGATGTGAAACCTTCAAGAATATTTTTTGAGAGAGATATTTAATCTACTGATTTACAAAGAATCTATTGGCAATAAAAATTCCGATGTGATTTTTTTGTTACAATGGTTTCTGAAAATCAGCTTTGGAGCCGTACTACATGGAAATAAAACAAAAAAACAACTAATCAAATGCAGCTTCAAACTTTGTCTTTTATGAGTTTGCAAGTTTGTTAAAGATCATTTTGCTACGTTCCTTCGTGAAACATTAATCACTTTGTTCTGTCTTGCCAATCATGGTCCTCAGCAGCTTAATAAACGGATGAATTTCATTTCTTCAGTTGCATTTGAATCTCATTTGCCATTAGTGTCTGCCAAGGTATCATCTAGTTACTCTATAGGAACGTAGTCATCAGAATAATTTAGTTCTAGAGATGACCGTCATTTAGTGTCCATTAACTGGAGCTTAACATCTGGGTATCGTTACTCATTTGCTTTCAAGAAGACCAGCTGCTTGCTCAATGCACACCTGCAATGTGTTTGAGTAAGACAGTTCTGAAGATCTGTTCACACTTCGGAGGACTCAAATCTTCATGCTTGATAACATACAAAGGGCATCTTGAATGTAATGCCTCGTCCCTCGTAAGATTTTTATTTGTAGCAGCAAAAATGTCAAACTTGGTGGCAAAATATTTGGACACATTACGTATTAAGGGAATACATCGTGGTTTGTCACAAATATTTATTTTTTCAAGTCGACCATGGCTTCGCTGGGTATTGACCTAGCTTCATCAGGACGAAAGACACGTAAACATTCAAATTACACACTATCTACCAAGAAGTAATTGGACACCTGTGATAGCAAAGGAAAACGAAGTTTATTCACCTTCAATAGTTGGTGGAGTCTCCACGAGCAGCGGTTACAGCTGCGACCCTCCGGGGCATACTCCCAACCAGGCGTTGTACAACGGCTAGCGGTATTTTCTTCCACTCGGCTTGGAGAAGACAGGTCAGTTCCTTCACCGATTTCGGACGGTGGGGGCACCACTTAAGTCGACGCTCCAACTCGTCCCAGAGGTGCTCGATAGGGTTAAGGTCCGGGCTCTGCGCAGGCCAGTTCTTTCGATTAATCCCATTGTCACCATACCAAGCCATGGTGGACCTCGCAATATTACAGGTGACAATGTCATCCTGAAAGTAACATGTATCCACCCCGTAAAACTGCCACAACGTAGGAAGCGCATGGTCATCCAAAATGGTGCAGTAGGTTTCGGCGTTGAATCCACCAAGAATTGCGACCAAGGGTCCCGTGTCATACCAGGAGAAACACCCCCATAGCATAATTCCACCGCCACCGAACGTCACAGTTGGCACAATACATTCCGGCAGGAGGCGTACTCCAGGCAGACGCCAAACCCAGACACTACCATCCGAACGATAGAGGGTGAACCTTGATTCGTCGCTCCAGAGAACCTGTTTCCACTGTTCAACGGTCCACTGTCGACGTTCTTTGCACCACGTTAGCCGAGCAGCGCTATTGGACTTGGTGATCAAAGGCTTGTGGGCGGCAGCACGTCCATTATAACCGAGCAGATGGTCTTCCTTACGGATGGTATTCATCGAAAGAACACTCCCGGGTGCCTGTTGAAACTCCTCGGGGATGTGGCCCATCGATTTAATGCGGTTCTTCCGAATTTCTCTGGCCAGCACCCGTCGGTCTCTAACTCCCAGTTTTGTGGGTCTGCCGGGTCGGGGCACATTCCGACAGTCACCTCTCATCTTCCACTTGCCAATCACGTAGGCCACTGTCGATTTGGAGTACTCCAACTCGCTTTATATGTCACGTATGGATCGGCCATTTTGGTGATACCCGACGATTACACCTTTCTCGAAATCAGAGAGCTCCGAACTGCGTGGCATCTTGCATACGACTGGTTGTGTTGTTGTTTCCTAAACGATATTTAACGGCGGCGGCCGTGACGTGTATCAGGACCGCAGATATCGTCGATTGCAGGGGTGTCCAATTACTTGTTGGTAGATAGTGTATATGATATCATAAGCAGTGTTTATCGTCACGGGTTTTGGTTGCTTGCTTCCACGCGCTTGACAGAAATGGGATGGATACTATGTCATTAACAAGTTGCGAAGACTTCTGATATACACTGAAGTGCCAGAAAAACTGTTGCAGACGAGCTTATGCAAAATACATAGCAACGTCACCTATGCGCGTACTCGGTTGCGTCCGCCAGTGCGTATATAGAGCGATAGACATCCTTGCCATCTGTCAGAGCTGTTTTCGGCATGAGAATGACAAGTAATAACCATTTAAGCGATTTTCAACGCGGTGTCATAGTTGACGCTCGTGAGATGGGCCATAGTATTTCGGAGGTAGAAACGAAGTTCGGATTTTCACGGACGACCATTGCAAGGGTGTACCGTGACTACAAGAATTCCAGCAAAACCTCCAACCTACGATACCAGTGTGGCCGTAAAAAGACATAGGGTGAACGTGACCATCGTCGGCTGTCAAGAATCGTTTCACGCGATATAGGCGTGCAACACTCTCGCAGGTATCATCGGAATTTAATGCTGGAGCCTCAACAAGCATTAGCGTTCGGACTGTGCAACGTACCACGCACGACATGGGCTTTGGAAGCCGACGCCCAACTCGAGTTCCCTTGATGGGTGCACAACACGGAGCTATGCGCTTCGCTTGGGCAGGGCAACACAGCCACTGGACACTTGATGACTGGAAACAAGTACCCTGGTCTGACGAGTCGCGTTTGCGACTGTATCGGGCAGATGAAAGGATTCGTATGTGGCACAAACCCCATTAAGCCATGGATCCCGCCTCTCAACAGGGAACTGTACCGGCTGGTGGTGGTGGGGGGGGGGTCCGTTATGGTATGGGGTGTATTTAGCTGGTCTTCACTGGGATCCCTGGTACGTCTGCAAACGTCTGTGACCGGCCAACGCTATGTGTGCACATCCTTTCGGACGAGGTACACCCGTTTATGTCCTGCATTCATGCTGATGGGTTGGGCCTGTTCCAACAGAACAATGCACCTCTATACACAAGTATCGGGACGCCACGTTATGGTTAGAGGAGCATTCATTTGAGTTTGGGGTGTTGCCCTTTTCACCCAAGGCCCCAGATCTGAACGTGATAGAACAGAATTAGGATGCCATGCAACGCGCTATCGAACACAGGAATCCGAGACCTCGGAATACACCTGAATTGTGGAACGCTTTACAGGAAGTATGGTGTGCATTGCCTACAGCATATTTCTAGAAGCTAGTGGAGTCCGTTTCCCGTCGTATTTATGCAGTCTTGCGCTTTCGTGGGGAACCTACCAAGTATTAGACTGGTGTACCAGTTTTTCTGGCACTTCAGTGTATATGGAAAGCTTCCAAAATATCAGGTTTGGTGATTGAATCTGGCTTGTCAATTAGTTTCGCTTCTTCAAAGAGAAATTTGTGGTCCTTTTGTAACAGTGTTTAGCCATCGATGACTTCTTTAGGTCACAGTCCCAAATGTAGGTCTTGTGCTGCTTTAATCGAAAATCAAGGCTATACGGGTCTGTCCTATATAGGAAGCACCACATTCACATGGAATTTGATAAATTCCCCTCAAGTCAAGTTTTTGTCTTCAACATAGTCCTTTGATCCTAAAAAGTTGATTTTGTTTATGGGTTTAAAAATGACTTTAAAATTAAAGGTTTTGAGAATTTTTGAAATTTTGAAAGCAATGCCAACGGGAAAAAGGAATAATGGCAAAATTCTCTCGCAATGGGAGTTGATGTGGAGATAGGCTTCGGTTTCCGGAATTTTGTTAGAGCCTTGTCTATAATGGAAGGGTTGTATCCTCCCTGTACTGTAAGACGTTTAAGGAAATCAAGTTCTTTTTCCAAGCTGTTTTTATCTGAGCATATATGTATCGCGCGATATACGCAACGGTAAAAGGCCCTGAATTTTTGTTGCCAAGGGTGATTGGACTTGACATGTGGAGGTGAGAAAACAGCGAAAGGCTTCCGATTAATTGTGGTTGCAAGAGATCCATTTGAGCAAATAACCAGGACGTCAAGGAATGGCAGGCGTCCGTTATTTTCATTGTTAATAATGCTAGCCTATTCAATATATTGTCTGTCACTTTTTCTGTAGCCCTGATTTAATGTTTCCATAGCACTATGGCAACAATGAATTGCATCACACAACTCGTGGATGGTGACACGACGATCAGTTGCGATGAGGTCTTCTACTCGTTGCCTGTTGGCATCTGTCACTACAATTGCGGGTCTTCCACTCCGTTGTTTGTCTGACACTGAACTTTCTCCCTCTCGAAACTTCTTCATCCATTTTATTACTGATATCGATTGTGGCAGCTCCATACACTGCCAGGAGTCTTGTGTGGAGATCTGGAGCCCCACGTACCATTTTTTTTCCGGGAATTCAATTACGGCTCGCATACGTTTTTCTGTCATTCATGATCTTTATTTCCGATTCTGAAAAAAATTGTTCCCACATTGGTAACATCATACATAGTGCATGTCAGTGCAGTTTCATTAAAATCACTTCAAAATTTCAAGTTATTAAGGAGAAGGCATTACTTTCAGGATGCCCCTTGTATTTAATAAAAATGTATCGCGCTTCTAAACTTAAATACATCAGATGAGAGTCCATGAAGTCCGTAAACCTAGGTCAACCTTAAAAATCAGACGTAGACTCGATTGTTAAGTTTCGACAGGAGGGTTTCGCGGCAGTTTCCTTTTTAAATGCTTAACGAAGCTTTCCTTTCTTCTGCAATTGATTTATGAATCTACGGATGGAAAAAATTGGCCCGTCAGAATTTCGACTGCAGACTCCAGGAACGGTAGAAAATCAGAACCGTGAAAGCGCATTAAGATTAAAGGAGTGGAGGAATGCTATGATGTTTGCTAATAAATCTTTAAGTAACTCAGGCTTCGTGACGTGGGCTGCGGATTGCCTAGTGGTCAACGTTCGTGACTGGCACGGATAAACCTCAGTTTCGATCCCAGGCAAGTACGAACGCTTGAACCACTCAATATCCGCCGTGCGTGTGATGGGCACGTAAGCCTTCGGACCTTGGGTATTGGCCCCCAGGTAATAAATAAGGACGTCTTTCTCCCCCTTTCTACCTCGCTTCCGTGTCATTTTCCTATCGGGCACTGTAGCCCAAATCTCCTACCTTCCTATTTCTATAGGTTATTTAAGACCTGGGGTCGGACACTCCCTTCCTATAATCCTCTACATATAATCTGATGTGACGTATACAAGGTGTGACCGAAAAGTATCCACACTGGATTTATTTTTTTAAAAGTACAAGATTTACAGATTTGAAACTCAATCGCCTTTGAAATGTTCCCTTCCAAAGCAAGCCCAGCGCTGTTTCCACTTTTCGAAGCAATTTTTGAAGTCATCTTCTGAAGTAGCGAGCAGCTGCTTCGCCGCAATGTGTTGTGTCTCCTCAATATCTTGAAATCTTTCTCCTTTTAAATGGTATTCGATTTTTGGAAAAAGAAAAAAGTCACAGGGTGCGAGTCTGGGTCGGATCTGTACAATGTGGTTCCTAGCACGAAACTGCTGCACAAGCTGCAATGCATGCGATGGCGCGTTGTTATGGTGACGTTTGCCACTCTCATGCAGTACCGGCCCTACGCGACGAACTGCGTTCCTCAAACGCCGGAACACTTGACAGCAGTACTCCTTTTTTATTGTGTGGCCTGGTAGAGCGTATTCATGACGCACAATTCCATCATAATTGAAAAAAGCAACGAAAAGAAACCAAAGTAAGCATCGTCTTGACATTGATGCGGCTCTGTCGTACTTTTTTTGGGTCTGAGAGAGTTTTGTGTCTTCTACTGTGAAGACTAGGCTTTAATTTCGGGGTCATACCCATAAACCCACAATTCTCACCAGGTATGACAGCTTATAAAACGTTTTCGTCGTTTTCGATGCACTCAAACAGGTCACTAGCAGCTGAAACATGGGCCTGTATTTGTTCAGCTGACAACAATTCTGGCACAAATTTGGCTGACACGCGTTTCATACCCAAATCGCAAGTAAGAATCGACTGAAGTGAACTAAAACTAATATTCAGGTTTTCAGATAACTCGCCAATAGTGATTCAGTGATTTTCCCGCGCAGCTGTGCCCAAAAGTTCCACATAGTTTTCAGTTTTGCTCGTTGCGGGCCTCCCAGACTGTTCACCACTCTAAACACTTTCCACTTTCACGACCATCTTTAAAACGTTTATACCACACATAAACTCTCTCTCTCTCTCTCTCTCTCTCTCTCTCTCTCTCTCTCTCTCTATATATATATATATATATATATATATATATTCTATAAAAAAGATACCTAAGCAAAAAAATACATATATAATTTTGACTCACACCTAGTACAACATAGAAAAGGTTATGTATCTACCTGTGTGAGTAAAAGGAGAAAAGATAAAAAAAAAAAAAAAACAACTGAATGTAGAAGGTGTCGAGAATACTGAGCCTTGGCTTTATCAAGGACCAGCAAAAACTCTGCATTTTCTCACTTCCACAAAGACCTAGTTGGAAATGGGTTTCTGCAAGGCCATAGATGCAAGTAACATTCCCACCTAAAATAGTTTAAAAAATATATATATAAGTCATGTCCTCCGTAGAGTAGCATGACCTAGCACTAGTTAACAATTTCGCTTGCATCCATTAACCTTCATGGCCCGACCCATGCTCTTCATCTGTTACTATTAAACAGAGAGAAGAAGATTAAAGAGAACTCAAGCTGTGAGAGTGACATAATAATTAGAAATGATTTTCAGCTATAACGAAATTCCAAGTTCGTTTGAGAGAGAATTTAAACCTGGAAAACAATGCAAAAGAAATCCAAATTTTACATTGCAATTAAAAAAAGGAAATGTTAATTTATAACGAACAGATTTTTGAAAGAAAACTTGAGTCTAAAACCCCTACTCTACAACTTATGACAGCACGAAAACGAGAATAAGTTAAAGATAATAATTAACTAAAGAAAACTTTGTGAAAGTTATATACCTTAAACAGTTAGTTGCAATATGTACAAAGTATTTCAGCAGTGCTTTAAGTGCATAATTAATTAGTTATTAAGAACTTAACTACTTTGAAAAACAGCGCATAGACAGCGCATAGAAAAGGAACAAGCTTAGCCATCTTCTGTTCCTAGGTACCCCAAAAGACGCTCAAAGTTACAAAGAAAAGTAAGAGTTAAAACCCGCAAAAATGTTAACAGACAAACCAATGCTTAAAAGCTGAAAAGCTAAAAAACGACAGAGAAAAGGTACATGAAGTACAAACATTGAACTTATAAAACCTAGAACCCAAAAACAAGGAAGAGAGCTTACCTCTTGTGTGACAAAAACTTTTCTCCTCACAAGAGAAGAACATGGCTGCACGCGCTGTTCGCCGTACACTGCATCGGATGGGACAGTGAGGGTGGGGCTGATGGCCTCCTCATACAGCAAGAAACCAACGCGCGGAGATTTTAACAAGAGAAAACGTCTCCAGTTCGCACAGGGGCACAAGGATTGGACAGTCGCTAATTAACAACAAAGTATGTGGTCCGATGAATCACGTTTTCAGTTGCACCATGCCGATGGCCGAGTAAGAATTTGGCGGAAACAGCACGAAAGCATGTACCCCAAATCATTGCTACAACCCTTCAAGCTAGGACCTGAGAAATTAGTACATTCTCAATTACTTTGGTTGAAATGTTATTATTCCAGTGTAGATATTTAATTACTTTGAAAGGAAAATTAACTCTTTTATCAAAGAGGCAAATAGATGGGTTACCTCTGTTGAGCTTAATGCTTAAGTCTAGGAACTCAAGTTCCTGATTACTGTGGTTGGGTTTACATAAGTTAAGAGAGCTAGGATAGATATTATCAAAATCACTCTCTATAACTTCTGAATTATTGATACACAGCAGATCATCAATATATCTAAAAGTGTAAAGGTAGTTATCTGAGCAGGTGGGGTGATTTTTAATGAATTTATATTCCTTAAAGAACAGGAATAGATTAGCGATATTCGTGGACGTTGATGTTCCCATTGGAATACCGTTCACTTGCTTATAGAGAGTATTATTATATAAGATATGGTTATTTTTTACGCAGCAATTGAGATAAGAGTTCCAAGTTCCTACATCAACAAATTGGTTAAGTTTAAATTCTGCATACAGCTCTTTAAAGGTAGTGATTATATCTGATAGAGGCAGATTAGTATATAGGTTTTCAAAATCGTAACTATTAATATCTAGGGGACAAACTTTGAGTATAGTAGAAATTACTTCTGCATTATTATTAATTATCCAAAAATCTCTGTACATCAAGTTAGAACAGTTTCTAATGTGTTTCAAAACCTTCTTTAAGACATCTTCAAAAGCAAGATCTATTTTCTTTTTATGACTCCTTACTCCACTAGCTATGAACCTGAACTTCACAGGATCCTTATGAAACTTAACCGTTGCAAAAAGAAATGGAAATTCAGGCTCATATCTTCTAGTTTGTGGAATTTTAAGTTTCTTGAAGAATGCCTTAAACCGATTTTCTAACTGCTTGGTAGAATAACTTACGGGCTCGTATGTTACTCTATTATTGAGTTCCATAGTTAACAATTCAAAATAGAACTTCTTACAGATAATTGCAAAATTATTGCTAGCTTTATCCGTAGTGGTAAAAATAAATTGGTCTTGTAGTTTGGAGAGTGACCTTTTAGCTTCTCCAGAGAAAAAGAGATTTCTGTCGAAACAAAAGTCCAGACCTGCCAACTCACCGGTGAAGCAGGATTGGTTTCAGGAACATGCCGGTGAGTTTACTTTGCTTAGGTGGCTCCTATAATCTCCAGATCTCAAATCCATTGAGAATTTGTGGGATGAAGTTGAACGAGCCATCAGACAGCTGGATGCACAACCCTGCAATCTCACACTCCTGGAAAGTGCTATTCATCAAGCATGGTCTCAGATTCCACAAACTACCTATCAGCATCTCGTGGAGTTCATGCCACGAAGAATCGACGCAGTACTAAAGGCAAAAGGTGGCCCAACGAAGTACTGAGGGGGTGGTCATAATAAAGTGGCCACTCAGTGTATATATACACGAGGCCCGATCAAAAGTTCCGAGACTACGCCAATATGTACAACATTTTGGCGTAGTCTCGTGTAAGTCATAGCCAGACTTACGTTACTTAAGTCTGGCTATGATCTCCCTCAAAGTAGTCTCCTTAGGCAGCGATACACCGCTGCCAGCGTTTTTGCCACATTTGGAACGCTCCCTGGAAGTCTTGATCGCAAATCGTGTCAAGCACTGTCTACGATTCGCGCTGGATCTCATCCACGGTTTCAAAACGGCGACCCTTGAGCTTCAACTTCGTCTTAAGGAGCAGAAAGAAGTCGTAGGGGCCAAATTCGGCGACTAAGGTAGGTGAGGAAGCGTAGTCATACTGTTGCGGCTACAAAATTGGCGTGTTGCTAACGCTCTGTGAGCTACTCCATTGTCTTGATGGAGCAGGAAATCACCCCTGCGCGCCATTTCAGATCGTTTGCGGCGAATGTCCTCCCTAAGAAGCCGCAGAACATCGCAGTAAAAGAGGGCGGTGACAGTCTGATCCTGGGGGACGAATTGACGGTGCACAAGCCCTCGAATGTTGACATTTGTCCACATTTTTGGGGGTTTGCTCGTGAA
The DNA here is from genome assembly GCA_039090855.1 of Macrothele yani. NCBI lineage: Eukaryota > Metazoa > Arthropoda > Arachnida > Araneae > Macrothelidae > Macrothele > Macrothele yani. The sequence goes on along the minus strand of CM077025.1, from coordinate 122,144,719 downwards.
CGGTCACCTTGACCTCTCGTCGTCTTCCAGTATCGTTCTGCCGCTCTGGAAGCACGAGTGCCAATCAAAACACCTCGCACGACTCATTGCTTCATTGCCATAAGCCTGACGTAACATTTCACGCGTCTCCGTTCCCGATTTGCCGAGTTTGACGCAGAATTTGATGTTCGCTCGCTGCTCTAGTTTGCAGTCCATACCGAAATCGAAGCTGTGTTCTGCATGTGGTCACCAAATATCGTGTAGCACAGCTCCCGATGTTCATAGAACGACGCCACTCTACAGAATGACTCGTGAAGGTCGCTGGTCTCGGCCGCTGCTCGCGCATCAGCGTACTGCCATCTGTTGGCGCCCTAAGTACCTAGTCTCAGAACTCTTTGATCGCACTACGTATATCGCGCGCGTCTCTGTGTGTGTGTGTGTGTGTGTGTGTGTTCACGACTCGTACAATCCCGATAGGCTTTCTATAACTTTAAGTATGTGTCTCTGCAAGTTTCGCTAAGTTTTTGACAAAATCTGATGCGAATTGTTTGATCAATTTTTTTCCGACATGATAAATGCCACGAACAGCTTCACACAAGTAAGAATAAAACACTACTGTAAAAAATGAAAAAAAAAACAAAAAAAAAAACGGACGAATAGGAGAGACGTGACTCATGGCGCATGCGTTGTAGGTTCCAAGGTCAACGTGTGCCAAACCATTTCCTGCTGTATCGCGCGATTACGAACTTAGGCAATCAGTCTGGATTCTTTTCATTACCTACATAACTTCACTCACACTGTCAAAGTATTACACAATAAAACCTCGGTTATACAGTGAATATTGCTTAAGAAGTTTTCGTCGGGACGAAGCGATGAAAACTTCTTAAGCGGGAAAACTTCTTAAGCGAGAAAACTTCTTAAACGGGAAGTGTCTGACTGGGTTTTGTAAGACTTTAGCGATTAAAAATGTTGCATAGATTAAATCCAGAAATTAAATGTTAGTTAATTTCAAAGTAACATAAAAATTTTCACAACTTGCCCATTTAAACTTGAATATGAGGATTGAAAGCTACATTTATTATGCTACAGGATTACAAAAATACTTATCTAAAACCGTTTGTTTCTTCCTTTTTTCCGCTAGATTCACAAAGTACGTATCCATTTCCCTCAAATTTTTCATTATGTCCGCTGGAACACGTTCGTGGCTTTCAATAAAGCGGCGAAGAGTTTCTAATGCTTTACCACCTTCAGCTGAAGTTGGAATTGGCCTGCACTCATCTTCTTGCGCTTCTGGTTCATCGTCCTCTTGCGTTTCGATGTCGCAAATATCGTCGATATTTCGCATTTCAAAATTGGGAACATCTTTGTCAACGTCTACAAACTCTTAAAAGGAAGATTTGAAGTTTAGTTGTTGTTTTTTGCAATCTTTCCGAAGCTTCATTGTTGTCATGACTGTTTTCTTCATCAGAAAAACTAAGCTCATCAGCGTTGAAACCAGCTTTCCTGAAGCAATTTGTGATCGTTGAAGATGGTACCTTTTCCAACGAAGAAACAATAAAATGCATAGCATCTAATAAATTCAATTTCAGTGTACTTCTGGTGCAACTTGAGTCTGATTCAAGCTTCTGCAGTAGCCAATAAACTAAACGTTTCCTGTAGAATTGTTTCATGGTTTCAATTATTCCTTGGTCCATTGGTTGTAATATTGAAGTCGAGTTAAGTGGCAGGAAAACTACTTTTACATTTTCCAGATGATCCATGTTCTTTGGATGGGCTGTGCACGTAATTTTCCAAAAATAACAAAACTTTTCTATTTTCTTTAGTCATTTTCTTCTGAAACTCCATTAAAAAGTCTTCAAAAATCTGAACTGTCATCCTTGCGGTTTTTTTTTCTATTTCTGCAATTGCATGGAAAAGTTTTCACATTTTTGAAGCACCTCGGATTCTTCGATTTTCCAATGACCAATAAAGGCAACTTTTCTGTTCCATCCACATTAGCTGCTACCAGAACTGTCAATCTTTCTTTATTTACTTTGACTCCGTGGCTACTATCTCCTGTGAAAATTTAACTTTGAAAGTCTTGTCAGGAATAAGGTTGCAAAACAAAGCACACTCGTCAGCGTTGAAACCATCTTTTGCTTCGTATGCTGATAACAGTTCTGGTAAAACATTAGATTTCCAATCATCCACTTCTTCGACGTTAACACTTTTTGATTTTCCACAAACAGTTTTATAAGTCAGTCCTGCTCTTTTCCTAAAACGGTCGATCCGTCCATTGGAAGGATTAAATTTAACATTTAATTTCTTAGAAATCTCTTCTGCTTTCTCACGAAGAATTGTCCCGTTGATCGGAATGTCAGCGTTTCTTGCTTGTTTAAACCACACAAGAAGTTTTCTTCGACATCTTCGTATTTACCCTTCTTAATCTTTTTGATTTTTAATGAATGGGAAGCATTTGCAAGCACAGTGTCCCGTTTGGCCACTATACAGTTGCGGGTTGTAACGGGTAAATTTAGTTCTTTTGCTATCTGCACCCTAGAAATGCGGGTTTTCATCAACTGTCGTAATAATGTTTCGTTTCTCAACCACAGATAAAGCTTTTCTTTTGATGCCTTTAGACGCCATATTTCTAGCTACGCATTTCAACAATAAAACTAAACATTTAACTCCACGTGTGCAAGGTGCAACATCTGAGCCTAACTCTGACAGAATGACTAACTTTCAGCAAGTGTTTCCTTTCCCATCCTTTCCCCAGCCCCAAAGATAAGGCGATTGTGATTCACAAAGAGCAGACGCAGAAGAAGTGGGGCGATCAAACATGACCCCTCTGCCTTGACCGTGGGAAGCCGGCAGGGGCTTCGCTTGCTACATGTAAGGGGAAACGTTTCCTCCCAACTTCTTTGACATGTACTTATCTGCTGGACGAGTTCCAAAACCGTATGCTTTTACTTGGAAACTTGTGGCACTTACAACTTCTTCAGCGGGAAATCTTGAAACATCGTTACTTCTTAAGTGAGAAAAATTAACGTTAACAATATGGAAAAAAATCGGGACTCTAAAAATGAAACTTCTTAAACGGGAAAATTTCTTAAGCGGAAACTTCTTACGTGGGATCTACTGTACTTTTTTCTAGGACAGGGATGGAGAACCTGCGGCCTTCTAGGCCATTAGGTGCCTGCCTTTTGAGTGAATCCAAATTTTGCCGAACAAATCCTTTTATTTTTTCATGTTTTTGTTCGTATTTTATCATTTTAATTTTAATCTTAAAATGACCGTTTTTAAAATATCAAAGAGTAAAAGAAGATTCAACGAAATAATGCTCCTCGACTGACGTCCACAATCAAAACATTACTTCTTCAAAAGGAAATTCGTCCTTTTTATCTAACGTTCATATCACATTCATACGTCACTCTCTCTGACCTCAAAAGTATTGCTAATCTCATTCATGTGAGAGAGAAGATATCACGTTAAGTTTGGAAAGTGCAAAAGAGAACAAACTCAAATTCACATAGGAAAAAGAACTAAAAATGAAAGTTAAATTAGAATATACGTCACAGTACCTATGTGTCATCGGCAGTTATTACTGTGATTAGAAAGTTTGGATCTTTCGCAATCATTTGTTTCCACTCATGACACACTTGAACTCTGGCTAACAATTGTTCTCTCGTCAGGTGATGAAGTACCCATCTGGAACACACACGATGCAACAGTAATTTGCCGCGTAGAATGCGGAATACCGACGTTTTTGAAATATTAGTTGACGCCGCTATGTTTTCACGCGTCATTAGTCGATCTTCTTGCAGGATTGCCCAAACAGTGTAAACAATACGCTCCGTAACAACACTTTCAGGTCGACCAGGCCTAGGAGCAAGTTCTGCAGATAAACGCCCTTTTTTGAGCTCGTAGTGCCATCTAAAAAACGTTACTCACCCAAACATTAATCTTTGTAAGCTTTTTTCATTAAATCAACTGTTTCTGGAGCCGTTTTACCCAAACGGTAGCAAAATTTTATTGCACAACGCATTTCATTTCTCAATTTTGAATCACTCATCTCCATAGCTGTATGACGAAATGCAGACGTACCTTAAACTACTGCGCAAAAACAACACCAGATCATCTGCCACGGAAAATAACTGTTGCCATAGGTACTTCCTTAATTCAGTTAGTCGTCTGCGTGGTTATTTTTCTCCTTCGCACTGTTTCCAACTCCAAAAAAATACTCTCAGTTTTTATGGAACGGCTTTTATACATACGCTTCTCTGATGGGATCAAAGTCCAACTTTGGCTGCACCAAGAAGGAACACAACAACGCTGTCTCAATTCTCTCAAAGTTGCAACATACCAGGTTACGCACGAAAGAATCAAAGAACCGTGTATGCTTGGTAATACGAAATTCAAATTTTAACGTATGATCGCAAAAAACTCAAAATTAAATTACATATAATCGAGTTAAGAAAAATCGTTAGAAGCTACTGTAAAATATCGGGACTAACGCAGAATTACGTATAAAAGTGAAAAACGAATAACTTGGAAACTTATAACCAAGGTCCTACGGTATTTCAACGAAATAATTAATATTTTTATCAGTTTTATCACTTCACAGATAAATCTTCACAAAATTAGCGGTACTTCCATTACTGTGCGAAGAATGTAGATAAAATTGCACGGCTAATTTCAAATACGCCTTAAGGATTTCACAGATTCTATAAATACATTTCCAGTAGCTATCAGTACTTCCATCAGTTTAAAAAAATCATCACGACATCTCTCAGTCTCTAAATATGCATATTCAAGACAATCAATACTTTCGAGAGTTCGAGCAGACTTCAGACAGAATACTCTCAGACGATATTTCCGCAAGTCAGTTTCAAAGCACAACTTTTGAAACTAGTTTACAGAGTTTCGCGAGAAATAAAGCAAAGTTAGATATTAAATTTTCTCTTGGATTATACGGAACGATATTAAATTCCACTCAAGCAATTCTATAGAATTTTTTTTTGAGAATAAAGAATAATAAATGTGACATTTAAAAATATAATTTGATGCTCGTTCACAGAAAAGAAGATTCAAGCAATGTTGCCGCCATTTAAATTGAACTTGTTGTGAATCTCGCTCAAGCAGCTTCGCACGATATAAAAAGGTAAAACAACGTTTTTTTACCCTTTTACTGCTCTAAGGATCGTCTCCCTAATTTAGGGCAGCCAGTTCTACAGAAGGTAGAGCGTGAGTGATGAAAGGACGAACACAATGCTCATGTCTTATCCAGCCTTTCAGCCGCGTCCATCAGGATATGTTAGTAAACATGAAGTGGTTCCCGTGGTGATGCTTTAAACAGCTGTTGTGAAATCAGGCATAGAAAACTAGCTGAATTTCTGTTGCCTCCTTAACATTATAAAATATACTTCCCATTCTCGTGTTTCTGGTTTTCGTCGTCGCGACCAAGATTAAACTTGAAAGAACAACTGATAGCTGTTATCCTACTTACGCAGTTTAGATAAGTCAATTAAATGTTGTTACACAATAGCGAAAGAAAGCTACTGTTGAGAGAGCAACGCTGTGATAAATCATGAGAGAATAAATGGAACAACTCTCTGTTAACTAACGAACATATAATTTTTTTTCCACGGTGTGCGAAGCATTATTAATGCGAGTGATTTAAATAATAAAACAAGAAAGATGACACCGAATTTTCGGGTGTAATAAGCACGTCTTTTGAATTCGTTCTGACGCAAATTAAATTTATCAAAGCTATTGAAAGTCAATGGAACCGGTATGGAAAACAATAATATCTGACGGAAGAAATAAGTTTTTCAATAGGGTTTTTAATCCCTCAGATATTGCTGTAAACGGAATCGCGAGCTTACGCCTTCTGCTTGCAGACTTGTGCGTTAAGAAAAACATTAATTTAAATGAGAAATATTTCTCACCGGAAACGCTATCCAACACAAAAAGATTTTTTCAAATCGGACTCTTAGAAACAGAGATATCGGAAAAAATAAGATGTGACTTTACGTCACCTGGTATGAAACCCATGCATTATTTCAGGAAGAAAGTATTCTCAAAAAGTTTTTCCATATGAACGGTATCGCTCCAAGCAAAAAAAAAAAAAAAAAAAAAAAAAATTTAGTCGAGTTTTCAGGAGCCCAGATTTTGCTAAGAATACATCAGAAGCAGAAAGTAACACTTTTGCCCACTGGTGGCCAAACCATTCTTTACCAAACATTAGAAATTATGTGAAAAATATTTTCCATCAGGTCTTGTATGCGATACAGCAAGAATTTTTCAAATCGGAGTTTTAGAAGGAGAAATAACGCAGAAAAAGCAATTTACCTTTGTGCCCCCTAGCGGAAAGTATATGATTTAATTGATTTTTTTTAATTTATAGGAGAAACATTTCGCATCGTAAACATTATCCAACAAAGAAGGAATTTTTCAAATCGGACTCCTTGAAGTAGAGATATTGACAAAAATAAGATACACATCTACGCCAGGGGGCGTAGAAACCATGCATTATTTCAAGAAGAAAATGTTTCCAAAAGGTTTGTCGACATGAGTACTATCGGTCTACAAACGACGTTTTTTTCAATCGAGAATTTAGAAGCTCATATTTTGCTGCAAATGCATCAGAAGCGGAAATTAAGATTTACGCCCTCTGGTGGCCAAACCATTTTTTTTAACAAAAATTAGAAATTATGTGCAAATGATTTCCCATCAGGAGCTGTATCTGGTGGGGAAAGAATTTTTCAAATCGGAGATTTAGAAGCAGATATACAGGGTGAAACGAAATTTACCTCTACGCCCCCTAGCGGAAACTATGAATTACTTGCAGATTTTGAAATTATATGAACAACATGTCACACTGAAAACGCTATCCAACAAAGAAGAAATTTTAAAAATCGGACTTCTAGACTTTGAGATATTGACAAAAATTAGATGTACATCTACACCCCCTGGCGGAGAAACTGTTGAATATTTTAAGAAGAAAATATTCCAAAAAGGTTTATCTATGTGAGTAGCATCAGTCCACGAAATAATTTTTTCAATCGATATTTTAGAAGCTCAGATTTCATGGCAAAAAAAGTATTCATTACCAAAAATTTAAAATTATATGCAAAAGATTTTCCATCAGGAGGTGTATCCGCTAAAAAAGAAAGTTTTCAAATCGGAGTTTTAGAAAAATAATCATCGGGGAAAATGCAATTTACTTTTACGCCCCTTAGCGGAAAATCTATAAGTAATTTGAAAAAGTAACTATATCTAAAATACTCTTCGACATAAATGGAATCGAAAGATAAAAAAACTTTTTTAATCGGATGTTTAGAAGCAAATATGCGGAATAAAATGTATTTTTGAATTCGACATCATCTGCATTTACGCCCTCGAGCGGCGAAATTGTACATCGTAAAAAAACACGAAATAAAGGATCATCATTCGCATATTTCAAGCTTCCTGTTGCAAAAAGAATTTTTCATATCAGACTAATTGCCGAGATATCGTGGGTACAGCCTAACGGACGGACAAACCGGTAACATAAGCTCCATCTTTTTTTAAAAAAGACGTGCTAAAAAAGGCTGCCTGATTTTTTTTTCCAGCAGGAATTAACGGATAATTATTTGACGCAGAACTACGTTTTTCTCCGGGCTGGACAGGGGTCAACATCGGGAGTACGGAAGCAAAGTAAACATGTCACTTTTTTTACGCTTATATCTTCGAAATTAATAATTGTAGAGCAACAAATAATACATCATTAGATAGTTTATAGTATCCCATTTATAACAAAACAAGTATCAATCCTTAACTCTTCGATACAGTAGCGTTAGAAAGTTAAGCTAAATTTCACGTGATTTTGTTTCGCCGCACGCCGTTTCAAGGTTGATAACTAGTGAATAGATAATGATAGCGATAACCTCAGCCTCGCATTCCATAGCCCAGAGCTAACGGACGTTTGAGATAGACCGGAATAAAGGGGATTTAAAATTTATTTATTTTTTAGATTAAAAAAAAATTGAAATTTTAGAAATGCCGCCAAAATCCAGGGAAAATGATGATAAGAACCGCCGAAAGTTAAAGAAACAGCTAGAGGAGAACGAGAGGAATCCGAAAAGGCCCGCTACGTCATCAACCGAGAGATCACGGGAATGTAGGGAGCGTCAAAAGTCTGCGCGCCGAGATGCATTTCACCCGAGTTCGACTCTAGAACAACAACCTTACACTTCAACTGCACAAATTGAACCTGAATATCATGAACAAATGGCGATTGATGTCATCGATCCAAATTTTCACACCAAGCGTTGATAAAAAGTTACATCGCCAGTCTTCACAACTTCGCTGGATAATGAATGTATTACGCCTCAAAGCTTTACACCGCCGATGCATTCTGAATCTAGACAAGAACAAGAGCAAACAACAAGAAGAGTAAATCGCCAGTCTATACAACTTCGCTGGTTAATGAATGTATTACGTCTCAAAGTTTTACACTGCCGATACATTCTGAATCTAGACAAGAACAAGAGCAAACAACAAGAAGAGTAAATCGCCAGTCTATACAACTTCGCTGGTTAATGAATGTATTACGTCTCAAAGTTTTACACCGCCGATACATTCTGAATCTAGACAAGAACAAGAGCAAACAACAAGAAGAGTAAATCGCCAGTCTATACAACTTCGCTGGTTAATGAATGTATTACGTCTCAAAGTTTTACACCGCCGATACATTCTGAATCTAGACAAGAACAAGAGCAAACAACAAGAAGAGTAAATCGCCAGTCTCCACAACTTCGCTGGTTAATGAATGTATTACGTCTCAAAGTTTTACACCGCCGATGCATTCTGAATCTAGACAAGAACAAGAGCAAACAACAAGAAGAGTAAATCGCCAGTCTCCACAACTTCGCTGGTTAATGAATGTAATACGTCTCAAAGTTTTACACCGCCGATGCATTCTGAATCTAGACAAGAACAAGAGCAAACAACAAGAAGAGTAAATCGCCAGTCTCCACAACTTCGCTGGTTAATGAATGTATTACGTCTCAAAGTTTTACACCGCCGATACATTCTGAATCTAGACAAGAACAAGAGCAACAACAAGAAGAGTATATTAGGCCCGAGACGTATCGCCACATTTATAACAAGACAGCTAAGAGGAGTTTGAAGAATTGTCTCTGAAGAACGATTTCTTCAGAAACAATTTTAGCAATAACTCTACTGACAATGATGATGCTACGCTATCTACTAACTTCAATTTATAATCGGCATAAGTTACTACGAATTGTATAAGTTGCTTTTAAGTAAATAAAGTAAAGCATTTCTTTCGTTTTATTTCTTAAAAATTTTATATCTGAAAAATATCAGAGGCACAGTAGCAACTGTGCCGCAACCTACAACTTAGGGCTACGTCAGCTGTCCTTCGCTGAATACTTTAAAGACGTAGAACTAGTGAAGTAATGCCATGAAATAGTGACAGGTGACGTAGTTCTACGTTGTAGGTTGAGGCGCAGTTGCTACTGTGTCCCCCCCCCCTTAGTTAAGGTATGTTTCGTTGTGGCATTGAAAAATATATTTTCCAGGAGGAATGGAGAATTTTTGTTTTTTCCAGGATAAGGAATCAAAATATTTTGACATTTTTTTCCGTTGAAGGAGCCGCATATTTATCGCATGTATTGTTGCTATTGTTAGATAATCGCAAAAGATCAACCTGTTGTCAGGAGAAAAGCAAATTTGTGCTCCAGAATTCTTCTACTTGGTTACTCAGTCCAAGGACTGGTTGTTTAGTAGATGTACTTTGTCTCTCCATCACTCTAGTCAAACTCAAAGTACGTCCTGGTATTAGTGTCTTAGAGTACCTGCGCCACAAAAAAAAAAAAAAAATATTCTTTGGCCGCCCTCTTTCACTCTTGCCTTGAATTTTCCCTTCTAAAACTTGCAGAATCGGGCCTCCAAGGCGCAATATGTGTCCCATTCATAACTTTCTTCTTCTCTTTAACATGAATGGAATACGGGATTACACCGTACAATACAAATTTTGAAGATGACAATCCGTTTTTTGGTGTAAATATGACAAGGATGGTAATTCAGATATATCCAAAAATTTCGTTGTCCTGCAGCGGGAATTGAATTAGAATTCTTCACCGTACGGATTTTTTTTTCTTGCATTTGTGGCTCAGAAATATTTCAGGAGGTAATAGAAGTCTCAGTGGCAAGTTTTCAAACTCTAGCTATGATATTGTGCTTACGATTTGTTTCTTTTACACTAAACAATCTTACTCAACCTTACAGAACAATTTCATTTTGTACGGAACAAAGTTCTATGGGCCTAACAGAAAAAAATAAAGGGTAACACAGCGCAAGCTGTGACACTACGGTGATAGGAAGTTTAGAATATTTTAAGAGAGGGAGGAATGATTTACATGTTCATTTCCCTATCACCATTTGCGCTATTCCCCCAGCAATGGCTCGACTCCGTCGATTTCCTTCCTCGTAGGAGCACAAAAGAGCAATATCTCTTATGCTCTTCGTCTAAGCACTAACTCGTTAAACGGATTTGTTACAAACGACATCTCATTCTGGTGACGTCACCATTGGCGCCCCGTACCCTTGACCTACTAATAACCCGTGATGTAATCTTGTTCCCCAGTTTCCCCCTTCAGCCCTCTTCTCAACCAACTCTTTGCGCATTCAAATGGCTTGATTCCGTGCTGCCCCGTAAGCACCCTCCGTGCTTTTACGTATTAGATTAGTGAAAGGAATTAATCCCCAAGCTAGAGACATGAAAAGTTATGGGGTTTGGCCCCCTTTCCCTTATCCTCCACAACTTCTTATCTTCATCAGCCAACGCACGCTGCGGGGTTGGAACGGGAAAATATCTACAAAGATCAGGAAATAGGTGAACTACGCCGGCTTGCAGGTGCAATGCCGGGTTTTTCTCTTTCAAATTTCGCGTCGTGCCGGGTTTTAAAGCAGAACGGAATGTGAAAATTAATGAAATTCTGTATAATCTAAGTTTAGCCTATTTTATAAGTTCTATTTATTTGATTCAATGAAACCACAAAACTAGTAATAATAATAATAATAATCAGACATACGACAAATACAAAAAAGAAGCAGAAATTATTTTACATACTAACCTATAGCCCGTCCTAGGACGGTTCTTTTTAAGCTTTAAATAAATGTTAATATAAAAATAAATAAATATTAATATATATTTTACCCTGTCCTAAGACGGGGTGAAATGGTTTAATCGAAACTGATTGAAAACAAATCAAGTAGACGCCGCATTTCTATAAGGAAATATAGTAAAAACTTATATAGTAAGAACTCATTCATGTTAGAACTGAAAATTATATTTTATTGATTTCCGTTTTTCAAAAGACCTCGCGATAAATAACATTCCGTGTAAAATATTTGTTGTTGTTTAACAATTTTTCTTGTAGTCCTTTTGTTTTTGTGTAAATTAACCTTAATAACTTTTGCTTTGATTTTTGCGTGAAATGACTTTTTCTCTGGCACACTTGTTATTCCCTTCACGGCTTGTTTTAGATTGTCCAATTCGACGGTTAGTTTGAAACTTCATTTCGAAGCTTTTTCTACAAAACAATGCGACATCTGGTATTACAAACCGGAACTATCTAAATTATCGACAATGTGCTGTTGGGGCGACATCTGTTTTTAGATGCAATTTTGCTCACTTTGACATCTCAAGATTTCAGATTTTATTGTAGGTTAGAGAGTTTTATATAAACCGATATTTTGCAAAATGTATGAGACAAGGTGACACCATATCTCCCAAGCTTTTTAATGCCACATTGGAAAATGTCTTTCAATCACTGAACTGGGAAAACAAAGGAATAAATATTAATGGAGATTATCTAACCCACCTTCGTTTTGCTGATGACATAGTCATTTTTGCAACTACCCCATCAGAGCTGCAGAGTATGATCCAGGAACTTGCTGACAAGAGTAAAGAAGTGGGATTAAAAATTAACTTTTAGGAGACAAAAGTGAAGTTCAATGCTTTTACAAGAAATGAAGAATTATCCATTGATGGAGGAAAGCTGGAGATAACAGACACGTACGTTTATCTTGGACAGCAGATATCAAGTGAGGGTCACATTGATGAAGAAATTAATCGGCGTACAAAACTTGCTTGGAGAGCTTTTGGAAGAAACAGCATAATTTTCAAGAGCAATATGCCATTATGTCTTAAAAGAATGTTTGATCAATGCATCCTTCCAGTGCTTACGTATGGTGCCGAGATGTGGACCTTAACTAAAAGAGACATACAAAGGCTGCAGACAACTCAAAGCAGTATGGAGAGGTGCATGATTGGTGTAACCAGGAGAGATAAGAAGAGGAACTCGTGGATCCGAAAAATGACAAGAGTGGAAGACATGATCAGAGTAAAATCCCTGAAATGGCAATGGGCTGGACATACTGCCAGAAAGACAGACCATCGATGGACAGCCGAAATTTTAGACTGGATTTCAAGGGACAGGAAAAGACCCAGAAGAATACCACATGGGAGATGGGTGGAGGAAATTCGAAAGTATGCGGGAGTGACATGGAGGAGACTGGCACAAGACAGACCGTTGTGGAGAAAACTTGAGGAGACCTTCGTCCAGCAGTGGATTGATAATGGTTTATGACAATGATGATGAGGATGATGAGATAATCATCATTTAACTCGAAAAGTCAGCTAAATTAAAAAAAAGTAAAAAGAAAATAATTAAAGCGTACAAATTAATATTCGAATTGTGCTAAATTAAATTAATATACAAACTCAACTTGCCGTGACATTAAGATCTCAATTCGAATTCTGTAGATCGGATAAATAGAACCCGAGTCATTGATAATTCCAATGGTTTCAAAGTAACATACGATCACCGTGACATCTCGAAAGCGTTCCAGACAGAGAGATACATAAATCTGGGTATTTATTAGTAGTAGCACGTGATCACTTTAACATCTCAAAGTGATCGCGTACTATTATATAGCACGTAACCACTATGACATCTCGAAAGCGTTCCAGACAGAGAGATAGATAGATCTGGGTCAAGGAGGATAAAATAAGGGGAGGGAGCATAACAAGCAAGCCCTACGTAAAGCTCTGAAGCCGACGCTCTGAGCGGTAGCCATCTTGTGTTACCCTTCTGATTGCGTTCCCATCGAATTACGTACCTAACAATATAGGCAGGCTAACACTTTTAAAGCCTTCTTGCGAAAAGAAAAAATATCATGTACATTTATGGATGTAGTCTATAACATCACCATTGTTTTCTATTCTTTCCTTTCAAAGCACTGCTAAGTCACGTTTTACTGCTGCGTACGACAAAAATCCCTTTAACTCGTCACACGAAAAGTATATGCTGTTTAAAGTAATGCATGGAGCCGTTCACAAACTCTAAAGTGAAGAAGAGAACCTTGATTTATTTCATGTGATCGAGTGAATGTTTCTGAAGACAGAAACGCAACGAAATGTTACCTTAGAAACAATAGTTCGTGATAAACTTTGATAATTTACAAAATTTTAACGAAGAGTACACGGAATATGCAAATTGAAAAACGTTTGTAGAGCACAATAAAATCCGTTAGCGTTGATAGATTACTATGTACTAATAGGAAATGCGATAATTTACGAATTTAAAATAACAAAAAAAAAACAAAACAAAACAAAATACGGATTTTATTGTGCGCGAAAAACGAATGCTTTTTACAAAGTTTTAATAAAACGTTTCCGGGAATGTGGTCTTTGACCAGGAGTTATTGAAAACTGGACAAATTTCTAATTCGTACTAGAAATGTTTAGCTATTCCATCATAAGCTTTTGATCCGCAAATACAATAGATCTCTCTTCAGCTTTTAATGTTAGTTGAACTTCAAATGAACAATTCCATAAATCAGTCATAAGCAAACGCCCTTCTCACACGAAATAAAAAACTGAAATCTTCCTTAACTTACAAAGCAAAAATGAGCAACTGAGGGTAATGTAACATGGCGGCCACGCAACTTAGCTGGCTTCAATGGTGAGAGCACATGCTCTCTCCCCTTATTCTATACTCCTTGGATCTGGGTATTTATTAGTAGTAGTACGCGATCACTTTGACATCTCAATGTCATCGCATGCTATTATATAGCACGTAATCAATATGGCATCTCGAGAGCTTTCCAGACAGACAGAGAGATAGATAGATCTGGGTATTTATTAGTAGTAGCACGCGATGACTTTGACATCTCGGGAGCGTTTCAAACAGAGAGAGCGAGAGAGTGAGGTGTTTATATTTATAATCGGTACCTTGGGCAATAATACTTCGATTACGATACCTACTGTATGTGACAATAGTCAACATACAGTAATTCTCGCAGTCTAAGATTATTGCTAGGACTAAGCAGATATCATCATCATCATCATCATCATTGTCAACCATTATCAATCCACTGCTGGACGAAGGTCTCCCCAAGTTTCCTCCACAACGGTCTGTCTTGTGCCAGTCTCCTCCATGTCACCCCTGCATACTTTCGAATTTCATCCACCCATCTCCCATGTGGTCTTCTTCTGGGTCTTTTCCTGTCCCTTGGAATCCAATCTAAAATTTCGGCTGTCCATCGATGATCTGTCCTTCTGGCAGTATGTCCAGCCCATTGCCATTTCAGGGATTTAACTCTGATCATGATGTCTTCCACTCTTGTCATTTTTCGGATCCACGAGTTCCTCTTCTTATCTCTCCTGGTTTGGTTACACCAAGCATGCACCTCTCCATGTGTCTTTGAGTTGTCTGCAGCCTTTGTATGTCTCTTTTAGTTAAGGTCCACGTCTCTGCACCATACGTAAGCACTGGAAGGATGCATTGATCAAACACTTTTCTTTTAAGACATAATGGCATATTGCTCTTGAAAATTCTGCTGTTTCTTCCAAAAGCTCTCCAGGCAAGTTTTGTACGCCGATTAATTTCTTCATCAATGTGACCCTCACTTGATATCTGCTGTCCAAGATAAACGTACGTGTCTGTTATCTCCAGCTTTTCTCCATCAATCGATAAATCTTCATTTCTTGTAAAAGCATTGAACATCACTTTTGTCTTCTGAAAGTTCATTTTTAATCCCACTTCTTTACTCTTGTCAGCAAGTTCCTGGATCATACTCTGCAGCTCTGATGGGGTAGTTGCAAAAATGACCACGTCATCAGCAAAACGAAGGTGGGTTTGATAATCTCCATTAATCTTTATCCCCTTGTTTTCCCAGCTCAGTGACTGAAAAACACCCTCCAATGTGGCATTAAAGAGCTTCGGAGATATGGTGTCACCTTGTCTCACTCCCTTCCCAATTTTTAAGCAGATATAGGTGCTGAAAACAGTTCGTATACATCTTTAATTTTCTCCACAACTGGCATAATTTCCAACTCCAGACTCAACTTGATGATTTGGGTCTGCAGCACCTAAGAAACGTAGGAGCCAGTTATTATTGATATGTACTACATAGTAAGGCGATTTTTAAGCCACGAATCATCATTCTGTACGAGGCTTCATGTCCGTACTGACAGTAGGACTACGCCATTATTATATATTAGGAAAATAATAAAAATAATAATTACAGAAATACACCATCTTCTTCTAGTGGTTAGAACTGACGAAGGCTATAATCCCAAGACTATAACCACACTTAATGTCAGAAATGCTTATCTGCTTCCTTAATTTGAAAATAACGCAGAAACAATAAAGAGCTGGAAAAGAGAAAAGCAACTGTTAGAGTACTGAAAAAGCCCGAGATTTCCTAGAACAGTAATATGCCGACGTAAATTCGTCACTGCAATCGTTAAAATCAGATCAACTGTAACCGAAAACTGAGGAATTCGTTATTCGTAGCGGATCCAGTGGGGGTGACTGGGGGCTATCCCCCCCTAATGAATGCATTTATTTTTGTAAAATTGTATTTATAAATCCGCAGGTTTTCGTAAAAGTCTTTATAACAACTAAAATTTGCTGTAAATTTGGAGATAGAATGTTCTGTTCTAGCTTCAGCAAAAAAAAAAAAAAAAAAAAAACTATTGGTTCAAAAACAGATAGATGAGACCGGAAGTGAAAGGGGACTTTGATTGGTCGTGAAAAGCAAAGCAATGGATGTGCTTTCTTCTGGTTTATTTGTTTTTTGTTTTTAGTAATGTCTGGCATCGTTAGTAATTGGTAGCAGTGAAAGTCACCGTGTGGAGTAGACTTTGAAGTGTGTGTGTGTGTGCGTGAGATAGTGTGGGAGATGTCAAAGCAAATTACGTACCTCGACTGGGCCAGAAACAAAACCTAGTAACAGATTTCCAAGCTGAAAAGCGTTTATTAAATCATCCCATCCGAATAGAAGGGATCAAACTTTATTTTGACAAATTTTATCCAGACGTGAGATTTAAAAAGCATCAAGTTGGTGTCCTCGAAAAGCGGGCAGTTGAACGCCATGAAAATAGTGCTGATTTTTCAGTACTCGTTCGTAGTTTGTGATTTAAAAATTTTGCACATTTATTTTTAATCGAAAATTTTAAAAAGCTTTGCTATGCCAGAAAGGGGCAGAGCTGCAAGGTCATAGTGTGTGTGCCCTCAGAAAGTCTCTAGACTGGAGCATCTCCCCCCTTACCCCGCCCAAGATGAGCTTCTAGATCCGCTACTGTTGCTTATGTGGATTCAGACGATTTAAATGCAATCCGAAGCTACAGAAAACACATAATAAAAGTGTAGAGTATGACCAGTGTTTCTTTCAGGACTTTTTGGCCGGTGGGGGCAAATGGAACCTTAGAGGGAGCAAGTTTTCCATTTGCTATATATATATATAATTTTAGCTACTTTATTTATATATATAGAAATAATTACTATATATCTAGCACAGGGGCGCATTTAGAGGGGCCTTGTACCCCCCCCCCCCCTCCGGAGAATGGTACATTTTTTTGTGTTTTTGGTTGAAATGCGACTTACGTCAGAAAACAATGCCTTAATTTTATAAAAATGTATCAACATACATTAGAAAAAAGTGCTTTAATATTTCTTCAATTTTTCATTAACTGTAATTTTGTTCCTGATGGTGGATTTCAAAAACTTCCTTTTTGCACCCCCCCCCCCGAAGAAATATTCTATATACATCCCTGATATAGAATTACTTCAAACATTTCAGGAATAATACATTTTTTTCAACTAAAGGAGGGGGCGGGAGTCCGCATTCCGCAGGCTTGAAATTTTTATCTACTGTATTAAAGTTCATTCAACACACTTTTGATCCTGAATCACGATTCCCAGACAATTAGGTATGAGTAGTCTACTTATAATATTTTGAAGAATATCATGCGTCGTAATACTTTTTAATAAAATAAACTAGAACTAGTACTATTTGAACAAATATTTAAAAAAATATAATTTGAGAAATGTTTGTAGCATAGAAAACATACGAAACTTCCTTTTTCATCATAGCCTGAATTTATTAAAATTTGGTTTGGTAACCTAAAATGTCTCCGGGGGGGGGATTATCGTTTCCGGGAGAGCTTCGCCCCCTGGATGTTTGCCTGAAAGAAACACTGAGTATGACACTTGTAGAAACTACACTCGAGCCATTGCGACTACATTATTTTAGCTCTGGCTGTCCTCTCCTCTCGCCAAAAGAACAGGCATGAATAGGAAGCTATGATCCTTCTTCAAAACCTTGGCGCTTAGTGCTTCCCAGACCGGACGAAAGATTAAACTACTGCGCCAACATGGCGCCCCACCTTCAAGTTGCGTTGCCTGCATTTATAGCAATTATCATGACTTGACTGACTACCAGTCATAACCCAGAGAACAAAAGCTCATGGGAGTTCAGACATAACGTTCGGTGTAGAAAACATAACAACAGCCCCGATGGCGCAGTGGCGTAAGCGATGGTTTCTGATCATTGTCCAGCACTGGCCCTCTTTGTGTAACTTGATCATTTGGCATACTGTTATACCATGTTTGATATGTACTTGTTGATGTAACCTGAATATACGTACTATGTCTGCTTGTCAGTACTGTACAACTATGGTCCTCCTGTCACTGTAACTGTACCACTAAGTCAAATAAATACAGTATTTTTTTCAACCAATCAAAAAAAAATACATAATGAGAAGTAACCAAAATTTATATAAGTGAAAAGCCTGCTAGAAAGGAAAGCTAAAAAGGCAGTTTACGTCAAAATCTATATGTGAAACGCGTCCTGATGAACTTGAATAATTGTGTACTGGATTTGAAGAAACGCTTCGAGCAGACGCTGTGAGCAGGGACGCCGCCAGAAATTTTACAACGGGGAGGGGGGCTCTAGTGGGGCTCTAAAATCGGGGGTGGGGGCGAATTATGATTCATATACAGATATATAATTAAAGTCATTAATTTTTAAAAACCGCCGTCGCTTACCCTAAACAAAGCTTTTTCTTGACTTCCGCAGAACATGCAGCACTTCGAAGTGTGGCAACTGAAGACTCTGCGCTTCTTGATTTCATTTTCTTATCAGAGGTTCACGACACCAAGTAAGTTTTGTGGGCCAAGCTGTTCTGGTGTTTTTTCAAAGCCGAATCCTTTTCAAGAGCTTTTTTTTTTCAATTGTTGTAACTTCGCTGAGCAAAGGTGACCTCATGTTTTTCGTCGTCTGATGGAAACATTCTACACGGAAAACTAAAGGCGGGATCTCTCTTTATACTATATGCAAGCCATGGAAACATGTTATACTAATATGTCAGGAAGCTTCTTTGTTCTTTACCGTATTTTTTTTTTTTTTGTGGGAACTGTTTTAATATACGCTGTTTGGGTTGATCCGAAAGTGAAGTTGCTATATCAAGCTCTCCGAGTTCAACATTTTTTGTCTTGCGACCATATAGTCCTTCCGGTGTTTTATTTTCACAAACATTGCGTTCATAAAAAATTTCCATTGAATCACTACAAGCACTTAAATAATCCTCGTTGATTCCTAATGATTCACCACACGCTGTTGATGAAGTTGTAGCCGTCTGATAATCATTATCCGCTTTGTAGACACTATCGCTTAATTTACTTTTCTTCTTCTGATTAACACTTGTTCCAAAATATCATGAATTGGTCGTTTTGCGGACATGTTATTTCAGAGTTTGGTTTGGAAAGAAATACCCCACTTTCATGTATCACGCGCAATACTTGTAAAAAAAATAATCAAGCAGGGAAAATGAGACTTTTCACCAGAACGAGAAAGAAAAGTAATGTAATTACTAACTAGCTAAGAGAAATTTAACTCACCGTCTGGTGGTGACTGGCACCGATCACTGTCCGCTGTTTTCGACGATCGTGATAACTCCCACTACTTGTCATAGACTGCGAGAGCGCTAGGGCAGAGATGGGATTAGCAGAGTGATGCTTATTCAACTTTTCAACCCAGCGACATCGGACTGACGATGTTCTTTGAACTTCCGGCTGGTCTTCGACCTCTGTGTGCCAAAGCGGAAGCGCAACAGATAAGTAAGGTTGCCGGTCTGAGTCATGAATCGTGGTTGGAGGAACATAATTGCATATCTAGGGGGGTGACGGAGGGGGCTCACCAAAATTTTGGGTGGGCTTACGCCCACCCCAGCCCATTCGGTGGCGCCGTCCTTATGCTAGTGAGATAACAACAGTTCTCCATAATCCGATGAAAATTTGCCTGCACCGCCTAAACTCAGCAGGGATTAATATAACTCTCACTAAAAGATTAAACACATTAAGCTAACGTCCTCCCAGCCTTACTCACCCCCCCCCCCTCCGACTGGAGATCAGATGTCACGCAAAAGGGATCAGTTTGATCCCTTATTAAACACAAACAAAAATACACTAAGATTCCAACATTGCAAACAAACATTAAAGTTCAAAATAAAAACAACAAAATCTTAACACATTTTCCAACATCAAGGCCCTCATTAACCATTTAACGACCATAACGCCCAAAACGCCCGTACATGCAAACGACCATAACCGCCTGAAACGCCTCATTAAAGTGAGTCAGATTTCCTATCTTTACCTTTTCTTTGAATTTGATTTCCTATCTTTACCTTTTCTTTGAATTTGCACGACCTATGGGGGATCATTATGGGTCACATTCTGTCATCATTATTGTTACTAAACAAAGAAGCGAGCCAACAGATAGTTTTGGGCGTTATGATGTCTAGAATGATATAAAAGTTTAGGGTCATGGTCGTTAAAGGGTTAACAATTCTCTATGTAAGATACAGTTCTCCATGTAAGATAATTTGTGCTGCTTCGCCGTAATTTCAAACCACAAGCTACGGAGACAGAGTGAACTCTGTATGACAAACATAGTATCCACAACGACATAGCCAAGGCTTTGGTCTTAGGAGTTGTGATTCATTCGAAATTTTTCATCTACATTATTTTTTGGACTGTTCTCATAGATTCATTTCTAAATCCGCATTTTTAAAGACACAAATATATACATTTAGTGCTTTGTTTTTCTCCTAAACTTTGTAAGATTAATCGGATTACCTCTGTAGCTATTACAACTCTGATTGTGCGCGTTATGTTACATAGTCCAGATTTTTTCTCTGATCTTTTCGCATTTGTGTTGTCTTCTGTATCTCCTTCTCCCTACTCGTGCGGTTTCGACGTAGCTGGGACTGTAAAGTGCCTACCAGAAAAGAGGTTATTTACTACATCACGTAGAACGTTATTTGGAGAATCTGTGGTATGTACGAAATATCTTATGTGTTGTGTGAGAAATGGAAATGGAAATAGACGTCAGAAAAAAAAAAAAAATACTCCGGAGGTTACTACAGATCTAGCCGCCTGTGAACAGGAATTCTACCCAAGTATTTGAAGACTACTAAAAGTTCTGGGAGCTGTCCCATCTCCCAGCCTCAACGGCGAATAAACGATCCGTTTCGCTTATTAAGAGGGTTAAATCCGTTTTGAAGAAGAAAACTGAACAGCAATTATTAAATAGTATAACTATTTTTTTCAACATAGATGTTCCTGCTTGTGTAGAAGAAATGTGATTTTTGTTGTTCAGATGGGAGAGGCAGTGAGTTTGACAAAGGCTAAATTGTAACGGCTAGACGACTGGAGCAGAGCATTTCCGAGACGACAAGGCTTTTGGATTGCTCACGGTCAGCCGTGGGCAGAGGTTAAGCTACTGGTCTCTATTTTCGCGAAATGCGATGAAAATGCGAGAGAAAAATTAGTGTTTGTAGCAAAAGGGCGCCAGCCGTTTAAATATCAACGCTCAGCAAATCCTTCTCTAGCTTTTCTATTTCTGTGAAAACTAAAGTTTGCAAAATTCTGGCAGGGATTCGCACTCCGCTGATGTTATTTTTTAAGGTACATTATACTAACAAAAGTTACGGACATACCTTGAAAAGCAAATCAACGGATTCGCTGCGTTGTTAAGATGCGCGGTACAGCTGCAAACGGTATAAAAACAAGCCGGCAGCTGACCGCGATCATATCGCACTGTGAGGTTCCGTGAAAATGTCGCGGCGGGAGAGAACAGATTTTGAAAAATGAAAGATTGTTGGGTGTTATATTCGCTGGTTGTCCATAAGAGAAACCGAGAAGCATTTAAACACACGCAAGGCAAATGTTTCGGATGTACTGAATAAGTGGAAGACACATGGCGTGCCTGAAGCAGCAAAACGTACCGGCAGACCAAAGAAAATCGGTGATAGAGGACTTTGAAGCCTCAGGAAAGTCCTTACAGCTAATCGACGGAGTACTGCACCAGACCTCAGTGTGCAGGTGAGTCAAAATGCTGGAACTCGGTATGTACACGTACCATTCGCAGAGAACTTCATTCCATGGGTTACCGTGGTCGTGCGGCTGCTCATAAGCCTTTCATCGCCACTCGGAATGCTACTTGTCGTTTAGAATGGTGTAAAGAACATTTATCGTGGACCGTAGATCAATGGAAACAGGTCCTATGGACTGATTAATATAGATACACAATCCATCAGTCTGATAGCCGTGTGTGGGGTATGGCGGCAGCCGGGGGAATGCTATTTACCACAGTGTACTGTTCCCACGGTCAAGTTTGGAGCTGGCAGTGTACTCGTATGGCAGTGTTTTACGTGGCATAGTCCCGGCCCACTGGTTATCGTGTACAAACCTGTTAATCAGCACGTCTACCTCGATATTCTGGGCAATTATGCCTTACCAACTCTATGGCAATACTATGGAACCAAGCCTGGTTCGTACCAGCAGGATAATGCATCTTGCCATAGAGCAAGGACTGTTACGGCGTGGTTTGACGATAATTCCGTATCGTGTGTGGATTGGCCAGCACAGATCCCTGATCTTAATCCCATAGAGCACCTATGGGATGAATTGGAGTGCCGCATAAGAAGTTTGGAACCAAGGCCTACTACTAAGCAAAAGTTAGCTGCAGCATTATGTACTGAATGGAAGCGCATACCTATCGTTGTGTTCCAAAACCTTGTCGAAAACATGACTCGAAGGTTCAGTCCATTCATTAAGGCTAAAGGTGGACCGACACCATACAAATGTATGTGAATAAATGCTGTGTTGTGTTTCTCTTCTAGGTGTCCGGTGACTTTTGTCAATATAATGTATGTTCCTACAGCACTTGTTGGCTCAAGCACCCCCTCCCCATCCATATACACTCTAGATCAGCGGTCGCCAACCGGTGGTCCGCAGAAAAATCTGGACGTTATTACATTATTTTAATGTTTTATGTTTTATTAATAATAAAAAAAATAATATTCTAAGAAATTCTTATATTCTGAAATCTGAATGACAATTTTCGCCTTTATATTGCACTAAATTCACGAAATGTACTAGACTCTAGTACAGTGCTCGTGAAATACGGCACGCGAGAGCTTCATTTTGTTCAGTTTCCAACAGTCACCCTGCTCCGCGAATATCGATTCTCATCCAATTGTTTTATTTTATTTGTGTATTGTATGTAACGTGTATTTTCTTTAATTGTTATATTTAATGGCATCAAATAGTTTGACTTCAATAACTATCATTTCTAGTTTGGTTTCAGATTCGAATGCAATAAACCCATAATGAGTGAAAAAAAGCAAAGAAATATTTTGCATTTCTTTAGTAATACAAAAGATAATGTAACTAATGATAATAGTAACAATAGTAATATGTGTACTTCACTTAACCGTGAGCGGATCAATGATTCAGAGCCTCCACAGTCCTCGTCAGGCACCATTAAGAAGGACATTCGAACTGGAGGCGGAGAGAAGAAAAAACTCAAAGTATCAAGAAAATATGATTCGAACTACTTGAAATGTGGATTTATTTAAGAACTTGGTAGTGAGCTGCATCCACGGCAGCTTTGTGTTGTGCGTTCTGAGAGTTTATCCAATGATGCCATGAAACCTTCGAAACTCGAAAGACACTTGCAATTAAAACACCCGGATTTAGCTAAGAAACCACTTGAATATTTTCAAAGAATCGTGAAAACATGCAAAAGCAAGTAATTGCTTTAACAAAAATGACTGTTGAAGATAAGTCCTTATTAAAGGCACCTTATCTGAAAGCACTTCAGATCGCGGAAAATAAAAAGCCATATGCGATTGGAGAAGAATTAATTAAGCCTTGCATGTTACAAGCCTGTGAAGAGTTTTTGGGAAAGCAAGCTGTCCAGAAACTGAAAGTAATTTCTATGTCCGCTAACACTGTCAAGCACAGAATTGAAGACATGGCTGAAGATATTGAAAATCGAGTTATAAAAATGGTGAAAAATTCACCATTTTATTCAATTCAAGTTGACGAATCAACGGACGTAAGTAACAAGGCATTTCTCCTTTGTTTTGAGAGGGTTGAGTGTGAAGGAGAGTTACAGGAAGAACTACTTTGTTCGCTCAACTTGCCGGGTAGAACAACTAGCGCTGAGATTTTTAAAGCACTTAATAGTTATTTCCTGGAAAACGGAATTGAATGGAAAAATGTATTGGGATATGTACAGACGGTGCCGCAAACATGACTGGACATCTTTCAGGAATTGTTGCAAAGGTGAAAAATGTTGGTCACCCAGACATTTTGTCTCCACACTGCATTATACATCGTGAGCAACTTGCGGCGCAAAATATGTCCCCAGAACTACACGAAGTATTACCAGATGTTATTAAAATTATAAATGAGATTCGACATAAAGCGATCAATTCTCGAATATTTGAGGCACTTTGTGAAGAAATGGGTTCCCAGTATACTCACCTTCTTCTTCACGCTGAGGTGAGATGGCTGTCAAAGGGCAAAATACTAACCCGACTGTTCGTCCTGCGCGAAGTCAAATTATTTTTCCAGCAGCAAAATAATCCGAAATTTCAAGAACTCTTTTCCGAAGATGAGTGGGTAGCCAAGCTTACATACCTAGCAGTTATTTTTTTGCTGTTAAATGAACTAAACATATCCTTGCAAGGACAACTGAAGGACGTGTTCACACTACGAGGTAACATGGATGCTTTTCAAAAGAAAATATTACTGTGGCAGACGCGGTTGGCTGAAGAAGATCTGCAAATGTTTTCAAATTTTGATGAATATATGAGAGAGAAGGGTGTCAACCGGCAGGTGGTAATCATTGTTCAAGAGTTCTTACAATCACTCACAGAATCTGTTGGTCGTTATTACTCAAAGAAAGAAGATCCCAGACATGTCAATATGTGAATAATCGATTAATTTACAGCAAACATTGAAGATAGCAATTTAAGCATGAATAAAAAAGAAAGCCTGATCGATCTATCATCCGAAGACAGTCTCAAAGCTAAATTCCAGTCATCCTTATCAAGACCTCATTTTTGGCTCTCCATAAAATGTGAATACCCATTGCTGAGTGAAAAAGCAATGAAAATTTTGATTCAATTTTCAACAACATATTTGTGCGAAAAGACATTTTCATCTGTCACAGCAATTAAAACTCGGAACCGGTCTCGGCTTGAAATAAATACGGCTCTCCGTCTTGCAGTAACGTCATTGGAGCCAAAAAATCCATAAACTTCTTTCAAACAAGCAGGAACAAATATCACATTAAAAATGTGTAATACTTAAATAAGCTTCAAATTATTTTGTAATAATTAAACTAACTTTAATAATTTTGTTACAACTGAACAACCTTTAAAGATTTTGTTGTGATTAAATAAGCATTTATAATTTTGTTATAATTAAATAAGCATTTATAATTTTGTTATAATTAAATAAGCATTTATAATTTTGTTATAATTAAATAAGCATTTATAGTTTTGTTATATTAAATAGGTACATTTCATATTAATAAAATGGAAGTTCTCTGATCATTATTTTACAAATGTATTTACCTTTTAAAAAAATTCATATTAGGGGTCCGCGGAATTTAAAATTATGAATTTAGTGGTCCGTGAGGTCCGAAAGGTTGGCGACCGCTGCTCTAGATCACTCCATAGAGGGTGGGGTAAGATTATAGAAGCTAGAGGGATTAGACTTCTTCCATCATTCAAAGTTCAAGTTTAAACCAGAGTCAGCTGTGACGTCTACGGCATTTCCCCCAGGCCATATCCAAAGCGTTGTTGGTGTAAACGATTCACTTGAGGTAACGATTTTCCGAGCGACAAAAGCGTCTAACTACCTTTAGCATTTTGCTGCAACCTTTTTTTCCCCATTTCAGCATTTTTGCTTCAGAATTTTCTGAGCCAGCTTAAGCTCTGACCGTAGGTAGTAAGCACAAAAAGTACTCTGAGGAAAGACACCTACGAACCGTCGCATGGTGTGAGTCGACCACGACTCATTGATGCTAGAGTTGAGCGAAGGCTATCCTACATTATACGAGCCAACAGAAGAGATACCGTGACGAAACTCGTCAGTAATTTGAATGCTAGTGACGGAAGTAATGTGTCACAACACGCAGTATATCGAACCCTGATGAAAATGGGGCTGCGTAGCCATAGGCCGCTCCGAGTGCCCATGCTAACCTCAGTTCACGGATGGGCACGTGTGCATCAAAACTGGACTTTAAATGATTGGAAGAAGATCGTTTGGTCCGATGAATCTCGTTTCTCGTTGAACCATGTGAACGGCCGGGTATGGGTGTGTCGTTTACCTGGGGAAGTAACCAAAACAAACCTGTGGTGGAGGAAATGTAATGCTTTGGGCAATGTTCTGCAGGCAAATCCTGAAATCGAGTCATTCATGTAAAGGAAACTATGACGTCTACTACCTTGCTAAACATCATTGCAGACATGGTACATGCTTTCATGGCAATGGTATTCCGCTTTTGTAGTTCCTTCTTTCAGCAGGATAATGCCGCATGCCACACAGCCCGGATTGTTCGAGAACGGTTCGCTGAATCAGAAGAAGACTTCCGGATATTGCCCCGGCCTCCATATTCCCCAGATGCCAATCCAGTTGAGCGTTTGTGGCTTGTGTATCCCAATTTTGAAATGATCTGTTGGTAACGTATTGGTACCAAATACCACAAAACAACTTTTGAAATCTTGTAGCATCCATGCCTCGCCGGATGCTACAAGATTTCAAAAGTGGGATGCTACAAGATTTCAAAATTGGGATGCTACAAGATTTCAAAAAGTGGGAGGCTACAAGATTTCAAAAGTGGGATGCTACAAGATTTCAAAAGTGGGAGGCTACAAGATTTCAAAAGTGGGAAGCTACAAGATTTCAAATGTGGGATGCTACAAGATTTCAAATATGGGATGCTACAAGATTTCAAAAGTGGAATGCTACAAGATCTCAAACGTGGGCGGCTACAAGATTTCAAAAGTGGGAGGCTACAAGGTCTCAAACGTGGGAGGCTACAAGATTTCAAAAGTGGGATGCTACAAGATCTCAAAAGTGTTAGGCTACAAGATCTCAAGAGTGGGATGCTACAAGATCTCAAAAAAGGGATGCTACACGATCTCAAAAGTGGGAGGTTACAAGATCACAAAAGTGGGATGCTACAAGATCTCATAAAAGAGATAGGCTACAAGATCTCAAAAGTGGGAGGCTACAAGATCTCAAAAGTGGGAGGCTACAAGATTTCAAAAGGGGTATGCTACAAGATCTCAAAAGTGGGAGGCTACAAGATTTGAAAAGTGGGAGGGTACAAGATTTCAAAAGTGGGAGGCTACAAGATTTCAAAAGTGGGAAGCTACAAGATTTCAAAAGTGGGATGCTACAAGATTTCAAAAATGGGAG
Organism: Macrothele yani; assembly: GCA_039090855.1. Lineage (NCBI taxonomy): Eukaryota > Metazoa > Arthropoda > Arachnida > Araneae > Macrothelidae > Macrothele > Macrothele yani. The sequence goes on along the minus strand of CM077025.1, from coordinate 122,117,615 downwards.
GCTACAAGATCTCAAAAGTGGGAGGTTACTAGATTTCAAAAGTGGGATGCTACAAAATCTCAAACGTGGGAGGCTACAAGATTTCAAAAGTGGGATGCTACAAGATTTCAAAAGTGGGATGCTACAAGATATCAAAAGGGGGATGCTATAAGATCTCAAAAAAAGGATGCTAAAAGATCTCAAAAGTGGGAGGCTACAAGATCACAAAAGTGGGATGCTACAAGATCTCAAAAAAGGGATGCTACAAGATCTCAAAAGTGGGAATCTACAAGATCTCAAACGTGAGAGGCTACAAGATTTCAAAAGTGGGAGGCTACAAGATCTCAAAGATGGGAGGCTACAAGATCTCAAAAGTGGGAGGCTACACGATCTCAAAAGTGGGAGGCTACAAGATTTTTTTTTTTTTTTTGATTGGAGGTTTAACGACCACCGTGAGCAACTCAATGGGCTATAAGCAGTCGCCCGTCCCTAATTTAGGGTCACTGGTTCCAGGGAAGGGAGAGAGCCAGTGCCGTAAGATAAACACAACATCCATGCCTGACCGGGATTCGAACCCGGACCCCTTTACGGACGAATGATCAGAGGCCAACGCCTTAGACCACTGCGCCACCGAGGCGGCCTACAAGATTTCAAAAGTGGTATGTTACAAGATCTCAAAAGTGGGAGGCTACAAGATTTGAAAATTGGGAGGCTACAAGATTTGAAAAGTGGGATGCTACAACATTTCAAAAGTGGTATGCTACAAGATTTCAAAAGTGGGAGGATACAAGATTTCAAAAGTGGGATGCTACAAGATTTCAAAAGTGGAATGCTACAAGATTTCAAAAGTGGGAGGCTACAAGATTTTTTTGCTCGTAAGAGCTGTTTTGGCGGCACGTGGAAACCAACACCAAATGTGGGGCTCTTCGGTGAACACTTTCTTTACAAGAAATGAAGATTTAGCGATTGATGGAGCCAATCTAGAAGTAATTGATGCCTACATTTTACTTGGATAACATATATCAAGAGAAAGCCACATGAATTAGAAAGCATAAAAAAACTGGTTGGAGAGCACTTGGAATAAACAGTACGTACAATTTTCAATAGTAATTTACCATTATGTCTTAAAAGGAAAATGTTTTATCAGTGCATCCTTCCACTTCTTGCTTACGGATCAGAGACATGGAATTTAATCAAGAAATATATTTAGAGGCCGCAAACAACTCAAAGGGGCATGGAAAATTCCATGCTTGGTATAACCAGGAAAGATAAAAAAAAATCCATGGAGTAGGGAAATGGCATGAGTGGTTGACATCATGATCAAAGTAAAGACTATTAAATGGCAATAGGCTGTACATACTGCTAGAACAATTGACCACCGTTGGACAACTGAAATACTTGACTAGATAACAAGAGAGAGGAAAAGATCCAAAAGAAGGCCACGTGAGTGATGGGTGAATAAAACTCAAAAGAACGTAGGATTGACTTCCAAGTGACCCAAAACAAAAAGTTGTGTAAAAGACAGGTGGAGACTTTCATGCAGCAGTGGACCTATATTGGTTGCTGGTGGTGATGATGACTTTGCAATATTCTGTATGTCATTAAAAATGCGTCCGAATGTCAAATTAAATTAAAGAAAGAACCATTTACAGACAAGATGTGTGATAAGTAAATGTTTGCTTGGTTGATAAAGTAGTCCTGGTGAAGGAGTAGTCAGGTGCTTTGTGGCTCAGCTTGGGCCCCAAACGTGGGCTTTAACAATCACCATAACCAAATTTCGGACTTAGACTAAAATCGGTCTCCCCACCCTAATTTGGGGCTTTTGGCTCCAGTGAAGGGTTGGAGCAGGAAAGGGCCATTGCTGTCAGACTGACGCTCCACACATGCATCTTCCAGGAGCTGGGATTCTGTCCCATCTCGAACGAAATGTCAGATGCTTCAGACCGCTGTGACATCGGGGTTGCCCTCCCCGGGACTCTGCTTCTTCCTAGGAAACATTGGTCCTAATTTAGAGACCATTATTGCGGCAAAGCTAACCTGATTATGGAGTTGACGGTACAGAGTGTGTACTTCCGCTGCATAATGCATAATATGGCACCTACCTAATAATCGGAATAGCCACCTTTGTCCCGGATGGTAGCAACGAGACGGCACGGCATGAACGAAACGAGGCCCTGAAAGGGTTGCCCGAGGCACAAGTGCCCATTCAGACTGCAGAAGAGCACGGAGGTACAGAAGATGACATTGTTGTGGGTCTGCACGTCGAACCTGTCGATCTAAACAGCCCCACAAGTGTTCTATGGTATTGAGGTCGGGCGATTTCGCTGGCCAAGGGAGAATAGAAGACATGGCTGTCGTGTTTCTGTAACCAGTCACACACCTCCTTAACGACATAGCGTGGCGCACTGTCCTGTTGGTAGACACCATCACCACCAGGAAAGACTAAGAGATGCATGTGGTCAGCGAGGATGGACATGTAGCCATTGGCGTTCAGAGACCCATCCAGTGGTACCAGTGGTACCAGGTGATACCAGGAAAACATCCCCGGAGACATGCACACTGCCACCGCCGGCCTGCACTTGACCGGCAAGCGTGTCCGGGTGTTGGTTCTGGTGTGTCTGACGTCATATCCGCCACCACCCGTCACTTCTGTGAAGTAGAAATCTCGATTCGTCGGAGAACGCAACCTTTTCCCACTCTTCCACTGTTCAATGACGATAGTCCTATGCGACCTGAATACGTCGTTGCCGATGGACCTGGGTTAATATGTGCGCTTTGACGTAGCGTTGACTCCGGAGACCCATGCGTAACAGGGTACGGCCTACTGTTATCGAGGACACGTACCTGGGTGTCCCACCGTTCATTTGCGTGGTCAATTGTTATACTGTTGCGCTTCGATTGCCCTTTACCAGTCGACAGAGGCGATGTTCTCCTCTGGGGTCTATGGCCTTTGGTGCTCCACACTTATAATGTCGGGAGCTACTCGGTGTGCTAGTGGTCAGCACCTCGCGAACAGCCCACGAAGTCTGTTGTTTCTGAGATGCTTCAACCCTTGGCGTGGTGGCCGATGGTCATTCCTTTTTGAACGTCCGTCAGATCACTGCCGCTTCCCATTGTGCTCACGTAGCGCATTATGGCTCATCTGTCCTGGCCGGCCACTTATATCTCCGAGTGGTCGACCTTGTTACGCGCAACTCTGTGATGCGCCTGGGCTAGTACACTGTGATTCCGGGGGTTGTCATATTATTCTGGTACCACTGTGTATTGGTTCCAGTCTAAAAGCTCGTATACGAGCTTGAGCCGTGGTTAAAAAATGTATAGTGTTCTATATGTTGTGTATATGCACATTAAATAAAACGTGAAGATCTTAGTTTCGGTTCCGTTTCAAAAAATGCAGATATTCGCGTTTTGGTGAAGTCATTGTCTCTTGTGCCTGTCGATCATGTGCATAACAGAGACGAAAACCCGGAAGATTTTTACTCTTGGTGGGAGATAAGCGGACAGTCAAGTTTTTCGGAAGACTAAGCGTTACTCCTTTCTTCTTGGGCAGAAAATTGTTGATAACACAATGAGCGCGAAATTTACTTTTTTTTTTTTTTGATTGGAGGTTTAACGACCGCCGTGAGCAACTCAATAGGCTATAAGCAGTCGCCCGTCCCTAATTTAGGGTCACTGGTTCCAGGGAAGGGAGAGAGCCAGTGCCGTAAGACAAACACAACATCCAGGCCCGAACGGGATTCGAACCCGGACCCCTTTACGGACGAATGATCAGAGGCCAGCGCCTTAGACCACTGCGCCACCGGGGCGGCGAAATTTACTTTTGCTCTGACTCCCTCCTTGGCGACATACTGCACCTTCTTATACTGTAATTCATTAGTGCGAAGAAACACTGAGAAACCATGACATCTTTTCGGTGAATTGAGCTTTTTTAGCTTCAATCCCGTAGTCAGATTAAGCTTGATCGGAGAATAGAGACTTCTTATAGATTTCGGAGCTAATAGGGTTATTAGCACTTCTCCCCTGCCAAAAAGAAACAGCCGAAAAGAAGATACATCGGTAGGGTAAACACACCGAAACTTTTATTATAATGTTTTCCATACATTTAATATTGTGTACATTTTGAAAAATTCGGCGGAGTGCATTTCTGTTTATTTGCCACTTAACTGGAATGCAGAAAAGTTTCGCAATGAAGTGACTAATAAGTAGAAATCAACTAAATCAAAAAGGCATGCGCAAATAAACCTCAGTTTCATTAAAAGGATTACACCGTCATACGGGGTTTCGCTTAAAAGCGTGTTGGCTAAGTATTTGAAGACAATCCACGTGCATGAAACCGGAACAAATAACGCCTCTTCGCAGTTGTTGAACTTCCATTCCTTATCACGGTGAATATCGGAAGAGCAAAGGAAGTCATTCATCAAAGACAATTTAGGCGAAAATTTTAAAGAGATTCATACCAAGGTGAATTTTTTTTTCTTATTATATTTTTCAGGAAAAAAAATGGTATTACACGAATTCCTGAGCAGTGCACATATGCAGTTGTTTCAGACGCGTGTTTAAAAAAAAAAAAAAAGGGCCAATTTTTGCACTTTTAATTCAGCACACAACTTGGATTCGTAAAGCATGACTAATATCAGCGATTGCTGAGGGCAATTCCTTCCCCGCCTCCACCTCTTGACAATCAAAGGTAATGCCCAACAAATGCTGACTTAAGTTTTTTGCTGCAGCGGTTGAGTTCAACAGCATTCAAGCATCACTGAATTCGGAAAAGTCTTTTTTTTTTTTTTGGATGGAAAGCGGCGTTTTCCGCCTGCGGTCTTTGATAGCGTTTACAGATCAGATAAGTTTCCTTGTGGTCTTGGAGATCTGCATTTTGTTAAGTTGGCGTCACCCGTCATTCAATGACAAGTACCTCTGTTTTTAGGGAAGAGACAAACCCGTTTATAATGCTTGTTAATCATCGTGATAACGAGGATCAGCTCTAGCAAATAGGAGGCGTTAGATTGCCCTACATCGTATTTAAAATTAAGGTTCTACACCATCCGTAACGGACAGAGAGACAAAGCAATTTTTCGTATGATGTGCCCTTGGAAGACAAACATCCGGAAATAGATTTTTTGAGCTGAATATTGTTTATCAGTACTGCTGGTATTCCTTTCTTATCATTCAGAGGAAATAAGTATGATTGAGAGCGTTTTGAAAGAAGAAAATAAAGAGAAACGTTGCTGACTCATAATATAAAATCTTTGCGGTTACCGCTTTTGGAAAAAAATAAGTGAACAGAAAAAAATATAAAATAAAAGGCGTAGCACCATATGATATATTTGCAGGGGAATCCAGTTTTAATCGAAGCTTCAAAATTTCCAATGGAACGGAGAAATCGTGTCAAAAGATAGGCTCTTTAAAAATCTTGATCATCTGTTGTAAAGTTTAAGGGCACGAATGTTTTTGTATTGAATTTATTTTGTATCTAACACACATGAACCTAACGGTCCAAAAAATGAAACTATATACTGAACAACACTTATTCTTATTCTTCACAATACGCAGCTCTCCACATAAATTAACATTGAAGACACAACTGTTAACTAGTACGCTGGTTAATCGAATATCACTTCCGCAATAATCGAAAAGTCGTTAACTATGAACAACAATAATAAATGGGAGCGCTCCAGATTCTTGAAATCAGATACTACAGTCTTATGATTATTATATATATTAAGAAAATACAACGTTTGTCACAAATATTTTCTTTTCAAGTCGACAAAGGTTTCGTTGAGCTCTGGACTAGCTTCATCAGGAGGAATGGCCCGTAAATAGTCAAATTGTACATGGTATTATAGATGGTGTTTAAAGTCACGGGTTTCGGTTAATTGCTTCCGCGCGCTTTATAGAAATGGTGTGGATGCCATGTTATTAACAAGTTGCGAAGAATTCTGATATACACTGGTGTGCAAAAATTGAGGACGAAAAGGAGAAATTAGCATAACAGCGGAACGAGCAGGCAGAACGGACCGAAAGACCACTCAGTAGATAGACTAGGGTCCGGTACGGTAGGGCATGCGCATATATGCAGCATGACGGGGGGGGGTTGTCGGAAGGGTATAAAGCACACGGGCGGTGTAAGCTCAGCAATTCGGTGAAAGCTATTGTACGGTGTACATCGGTTTGAACGACGTCGAGTTGCTGCCTCCGTGTGATATGGCCAACAGGCAATCCAGTAGACGACATCTGGATGACTTTACCCGAGGTCGCGTCATTGGGAAGTTGGAAGAAGGTCGAAGTGTGACTAGTGTGGCCGAGGAGTTCGGGATCGCTCACATCATCGTTTTACGAGCTGGGAGAGCATTTCAAACGACAGGAACAGCTGTCCGAGAGTTTAGCAGTGGTCGTCCACGAGCAACCATGGCGGCGGACGACCGGTATATTGTCCTACAGGCGAGAAGAGACAGACGGCAGACAGTGAGAGAAATCGCAAGGCACATGCAACAGACAACTGGACGTCCGTTATCGCGTTTTACCATGGCCAGGAGGCTGCACAATGGTGGTCTATTTGCACGACGACCAGAACGGTGTGTGCATTAACGCCTGCTCATCGGAGACTGCGGTTTCTGTGGTGCCAGGAACACACGAACTGGACACATCAGCAATGGGGTCGAGTTCTCTTCACGGATGACAGCCGATTTAGTCTGACGAGCGATTCTGGACGTATACACATCTGGAGAGATCAGGGAACACGCAACCACACCTTCAACATTATCGAAAGGGACCTGTTTGGAGGTGGTGGGGTTCTCGTTTGGGGCGGTATCATGCTTGGTAGCCGTACTGACCTCCACATCTTCCAAGGAGGTCCAGTCACTGGTGTCCGCTATTGTACGGAGGTTCTCCTGCCTCACGTGTGTCTGCTTAGAGGTGCTGTGGGTCCTGAGTTCCTCTTCATGGACGAAAACGCTACACCTCATGGTACAGTGGCTGTCGCAGAGCTGTTGGAGAGTGAAGATATTCAACGCATGGATTGGCCCGCAAGGTCCCAGAACCTAAATACAATCGAACACGTGTGGGACTTTCTCGGGAGACGATTGACAGCACGTCACCAGCCGCCAGCAAACAATTCCGCAGCTGCGATTGGGCGCTACAAGAGGATATGGGCAGCGATGCCTCAACAGATCCTTGACAACCTCGTCCTCAACATGGACAGACGTTGTAAATCCTGCAACGCAGTCAGGCGTGATCATATCCCCTACTAAAGACTGGATTTTTCTTTGCAGCCGCCAGTCACATGGACGTTTCTGCTTTCTGTCCAGTTGTGCACAAAGCTACCTTTTCAATAAAGTGCTTTGTATCCTTTGGATTCCTTGTTTGGTCGGTTTTGCTCACTTGTCCCATATTCTTACATCTTGGGGATCTTATGGTATGATTTGAATCGATGTGGAGCACTTCTGCACGACGTTACATTCGAAAAACCGTCTCGTCCTTAATTTTTGTATGCCAGTGTATATGGAAAGCTTCCAAAATATCGAGTTCGGTGGTTGAATCTGGCTTGTGGATTAGTTTTGCTTCTTCAAAGATAAATTTATGGTCCTTTTCGTAACAGTGTTTAGCCATCGATGACTAATTGGTCACAGTTCCGAATATAGGTCTTGTGCTCCTTCAGGCGAAAACGCAAGGCTCTACTGGGTCTATCCTATATACTGTATTATACGAAGCGCCGCATTCCCATGGAATTTGATAAATTCATCTTGAGTTTTTATCTTCAACATAGTCCTTTGGTCCTAAACAGTTCATTTTCTTTGTGGGTTAAAGAATCACTTTAAAAAATTGAAGGTTTTTGAAAACCCATGACTCTAAACACTATTATATGATGCCATGTACAATTTAAATATTTACGTGCCATTCGTCCTGATGAAGCTAGGGACAGAGCCCAGCGACACCTTGGTCGACTTGAAAAAATAAAATATTTGTGACAAACGTTGTGTTTTTTTTTAATATATGTATACAAACATACATTAATACCACCTAGAGAGAAAGTTGTATACAACCCGAGTGCAGAAAATGCATGACATCTCTTGGTCAGAAAGACCTGTGTATCACATCATTGAAAACAGAAGAAAAAGAATAAGTCCGCTTTTATTTTTATTTTTTTTTGAAATAGAGATGAAAATTTACTTTGACGCCGCCTGGCGTGGAAATTTTGGCGTTCATCAGAGTGAAAAATATGCTAAACACCATAATCATGGTATGTGCGTGAGATTCAAATAGAGAGAGAGAGAGAGAGAGAGAAAGAGAAAGAAAGAACTTTTCCAGTGCTCTAATCTCGGAGACTGGAGGCGTCCTCGCACTTTTAGCACATCTTTTTTATATGAAAAAAAAAGTAGGTGTTTATGGCATCACTATGTCAGTCCGTTCGACAGCCTGTGGGCACCATATCTCTGTAACTATTAACTCGATTTAAAAAAATATTTTGCATTTGGAAGCTTGAAATGTACGAACGATATTCCTTCCTTTCCCTTTTTTGTTTCTTTTACGATGCATAACTTTTCCGCTAGAGGAAGTGAATGCAGATGCTATTGAATTCGATATATATTTCATTCCAAATAATTGCCTTTAAATACGAATATTTTTATCTTCTATTCCATACCACTTATAACGAAGACTATTTTAGGTATAATTTCTTTTTCAGGTAAAGCATAGTTTTTTTCGTTTGGGCGCATAAAGATAAATCGTGATTTCCTGGATATCTCTGCTTCTAAAAGTCCGATTTCAAAATATTCTTTTTGAAACGGATAGAGCTCATCATGAGGGATGTGCTGCAAGCAACTCTAATTTTTGGTAAAGAACGATTTGGCCACTAGGGTGCAGGCGTGCGTGTATATTTCTGTTTCTGATACATTCGCAGCAATATTGGAGTTTCTGAATATCAGATAAAAAAATATTCGGGGTCAGGTACCGTTCACCAAGACAAACCTTTTGGGAATACCTTCTATTCAAAATAGTGCACAGTTTTTCCCTGTCGGGCGTTGATGTATTCTTGTAAATATCTCTGCTCCTACAGTCCAGTTCGGCATTTTTATTTATTTATTTATTTTTTGTCAGAGAACGTTTCTGGTGCGAAATGTTTTGCAGATAATTTTAAATTTTTCTTAAAGCACAAGTGCACCACAAGGGGACAGTTCACGATTGCGTTTGCAGCATTAAAGCAGAAATATGTTGAAAAAAAAATCGTTTTTCGATCATAGACTACTAACTACCAATACATTTTGTGAGCATTTCCCGCCAAAAATCATGTACAATTTCTCCGTTGCGAGAGAAAATGTTTAAGCCATTTTTGGCGATATCTCGGCTTCTAAACGTACGATTTAAAAATACTTTTCTTGCACCGGATACCATTTGCTTATAAGACACAAGAAATCACTAATATACCTTGGGTACTGTCCAAGTAAACAGCATTGTTTACGGATATCCAACAATCCACCTTTCCCTCCGACGATCTAATCTAAATTCCTATTTCAATCATGTCCTCCTCACCCTCTACTATCTCTAAATACATCTACGTACTGCTGCTACCTGAAGCAGCAACCTCAGAGTCAGGCTATTTACACTTATCAGCCATTATATTATGACCAACCCCAGCCTAGAGAAGTAAGAGCGCGCCTGGAGACCGAACGGTGACGCAGGTGAAGTTCACAGAGAAGTATATATACAACCCGTGGACCGGCTGTCAGTTAGTAGAGTGTTTGGAGTCAGAATCGGAGAAAATGCCGATTTATCGTTGATAAAGGACAAATTGTGATTGCACGGCGCCTCGGAACTACGCTATTGGAAACGGCCGCTGTAGTGAGTACGTATCAAAAGTGGTGCAAAGAGGGCCAAACGACGAACCGTCGTCCATCTGTGTGCCGTCCGCACATCATTGATGCCTGAGGGGGAGCGGAGACTGTCGCGCATTGCTCACAGCGACCGCAGGGCCACAGTGCGATAAATCCCCCGCAGCTACAACAAGGGTGATCAGGGCAGTGTGTCACAGCACACAGTTCATCGCAGCCTTCTGCGCATGGGCCTGCGTAGCCGAAGACCCAGCCGGGTCCCCATGCTCAGTGCACGTCATCGCCAACAAAGCATGAAATGGGTACAAGATCATCCACATTCGACCCTAGATGATTAGAAGAAAGTGGCCTAGTCTGACGAATCAAGATTTCTAGTGCATTTCGTAAGCGGTCGAGCGCGGATATTCCGTTTGCCAACGGAGGCTATGCCACCCGGATGCCCTGTTGGGCGGAAACATGCCGACGGCGGCGGTGCTATGCTGTGGGCGATGTTTCCTTGGAACACTTTAGACCCCATTATCTCAATAGCATAATCCCTGACAGCTGTCAGGTATCTGAATAGCGTTGCAGATCAAGTTCACCCATTCATGGTAATTGTGTTCCCTGCTGGTGATGGCCATTACCAACAGGATAATGCGCCATGCCACACTTTTAGAATCGTCAAGGTGTGGGTTCGAGGAACATGCTGGTGGTTTTCTGTTAATGCCCTGGTATCCAAATTCACCTAACGTGAACGCAATCGAACATTTGTGATTCGACTTGTAAAAGCGTGTTGGCGCTAAATCACCACCATTCCGAGATGTACGGGAACTGGAAAACCTGCTGTTGACATTATGGTACCAGACACCCCAGGATACCTATCACCCCCTCATCGAATCAATGCCTCGCCGAGTGACCGCTGTTTTTTGGGCTAAACGGGGTCCTACAGCTTATTAGGTAGGTGGACATAATGTAATGTCTGATCGGTTTATGTGCAATAACGTTTCATTCTGTCTCATATTATCTTTTAAAAAAAGCAATATGTTGAGACATTGAAAGCAAACTAAAACTTCAAAAATCAGTAAAATTAATGATTTTAGACAATTAATCAGTAGATCTGGCAACACCGATAAGTGGCAATAGGAGAGATTTAGACATTTATTCAGAAGATTTTAGAAGTGGGTGTCTGACTCCAGGTCTTATACAACCCTTAAAAGTAGGGAGCTAGGTGATGTGAGCCAAAGGGTCCCACAGGAAAATCTCACGAAAGCGAGGTAGAAAAGGAGAGAAACAGACACCCTTAATGTTTTTACCTCGGTGCCAGTACTCGGGATCCATCGGCTTAATGTCCTTGTCCGACACACGGCGGATTCTCAGTCGTTCGAACGTTTTCTTTACCTGTCCAGGATCAAATCCAGATCCTTTCCGGGACAACCACAAGCGCTGCCCATTATGCTGCTGCTTGTAACCACAAATCAGAGAGAGATAGAGGTTTATGTAGGGGATTTTGGGAAGGGAGTGTCTGACCCCACGTCTTAAACAACCTTTACAAGTGGGAACCTAAGAGATTTTGGCTAGAATGTCCTACAGGGAAGTCACACAGAAGCAAGGTAAAGAGGGGGAAGAAGACTCTCTTATTTATATCCGGAAGGAGAGTACCGGTGGTCCGACGGCTTAATGTGTCCATCCGACGCTTGGCGGATATTTAATGGTTCGTACCTGCCTGCCATCGAACCTGACATTTTCCCGAAGCAACCAAGAACGTTGACCACGAGGCCATCCGCGGCCCTCTTAACCACAAATCAGATTAGGGAAGCTGCTTATACCTCCCCACCCTACGGGTAAAAGGAATCCCTGAAGTGTCTCCTGCCACAGTCACACTCTGGCTAACTGTGCGACGTCACTACCATCCTTGTATAGGCCTCAGTAAACATGTTGCAAATGTTGTTGGCAGTGACTGGAAATCTACTTTTTAAAGTAGCTATAGCTATTACTACAACTACATTCTTCAAAAAGTAGCTGGCTACACTACGTTTTCTGCAAAGTGGCTACTTTTTAGTTACTTTTCCTTAATTTAGTCAAATTCTGAAGATGATTTTAACATGTATATTTTAATGCATGGCATTCAGAGCTAAATACCATCAAGGTGAATTACACAAGTAACATATCTTTTAAGTCGCTGTGCATTGTGTGGGAGGCAGACGTTTATGACGGATGTTCGAATCCCTGTCCTGTCCGCCATCTATCTAGTTTGCCGTTTTTGCGGGGTTTTCCGCAGACTCCCCGTGTTTGGAGACGCAAATGTGAAGATGGTTGCCTCTGAAGTCTGCCCCGGACGCATTTTGTGCTTGGACTTCATTCTCTAGGCGGCTTGGGTTTACCAGATGAGTGTGTATGCGCTGGTAGTAAACAAAAACAGACGTTTGTAATCTAATGACTCGTGGCACCAGACACCTACGGGAATCGTTGTTGATGATGAACTAATTTTGCTTGTGAAAGCTATGAAGGAATGTCGATGCGCTGGTAGTAAAGCAATACACGACGATTGTAATCTGCTGCCTAATGGCCCCAAACACCTTCGGGGATCTTCCCATGATTGTTGATGATGATGATGAAAATGTCTTTGTACTTACCTCAGCTCAGTTAATCATATGTAAGGCTATGAAAACACAATTTTGTGGATGACGGGGATCAAATCTTCGCTCCGGAGCCAGTTGTTCTAACCGATTAAACTACACCGACAGAATGTATCGCTGCAGATTTGTCGTCTTGACACGTATTTCACCTCTGTAGTGCGTCACATCTTCTCCCTCTTCTTCTTCTAGCCGCTCCAGTGCCGCAGTGGTCTAAGTGCTAGCTTCTCATCACTCGTCCGCGATGGGTCCGGGTTCGAATCGCGTGTGGCATGGGTGTTGTGTTTGTCTTATGGCACAAATCTCTCGGTCCCCTTGAACCAGTGGCAGGTGACTGCTTATAAGTTATAGCCCATTGAGTTGCTCACGGCGATCGTTAAACCCTCAACCAACATCAATTCCAGACAACGCGATATGTGGAATAAACATCGCACATTTTTGGAAAAACACAACAGCCAGTAGACCCATTTTTCCGCAATCGGGCGCCAATTTCCACAATTGTTCGGTGCCTTGGAACCAAACCGCGCCTCCTCGCTCCGGAGCCAGTTGTTCTACCGACAAAACTACACCGACGAAATGTATCGTTGCAGATTTATCATCTTGACACGTACTTAATCTTTGAAGTACATCGTAATACATCTTATCACATTCAATGGCTTATATTCCAGGCTAGCTGATGTCAGCAGCAAATTAGAATAAAATCACTATCAACAAGTATCTGCGAATTCATTTTCTTTACAAAGAGAATCGAATCTTACTATCAAATGTCATCAACAAAATCGCTAGCTCGATCATTTCGTATGCACTATGTTACCAGGCTGACTGAGAAAACCTTCCTGTAAATAGCATAAAGTAAGGAAAATAATACTTTTTGCTTTACAGGTGACTTATACAATGTAAGACAAGTGGGGTTCGTGATTATTGGCAGAGCCTGCTTAACCTTCCTATTCCAGCTAATAATGTTCCAGGAAATTCAGAGATGTCACGTAATTTGAAGATTTTTTATTTTTTAAAAAGTAGCACGAGTTGTAGCATAATTTTTTACTACAAGCTACTTTATTTTGTAGCCTGCTACAACTACATTTTTGTATTTGTAGTGATGCTGCACGCCATGCTACTGTAAATGTGTAGTGCTACGTCCGATCACTGTGCCAATGCTATCAATTGTTATTTACACTACTATCACTGTGCTTTTCAGCCATCATTTGTTATTTAAACTATTATCACTGTGCTTTTCAGCTATCATTTGTCATTTACACTACTATCGCTGTGCTTTTCAGCTATCGTTTTTTATTTGCACTACTATCACTGTACTTTTTAGCTATCATTTGTTATTTACACTACTATCACTGTGCTTTTCAGTTACAAGCTACTTTATTTTGTAGCCTGTTACAACTACATTTTTCTATTTGTAGTGATGCTGCACGCCATGCACCTGTAAATATACTGCGCTATTTCCGATCACTGTGCCAATGTTATCATTTGTTATTTACACTACTATCACTGTGCTTTTCAGCTATCATTTGTTATTTAAACTATTATCACTGTGCGTTTTTTAGCTACCATTTGTTATTTACACTACTATTACTGTACTTTTCAGCTATCATTTGTTATTTACACTACTGTCACTGTGCTTTTCAGCTACAAGCTACTTTATTTTGTAGCCTGTTACAACTACGTTTTCGTATTTGTAGTGATGCTGCACGCCATGCTACTCTAAATGTAGCACGCTGCTTCCGATCACCGTGCAAATGCTATTATTTGTTATTTACACTATTATCATTGTGCTTTTGAGCTGTCATTTGTTATTTACACTATTATAACTGTGCTTTTCAGCTATCATTTGTTATTTACACTACTGTCACTGTGCTTTTCAGCTATCATTTATTATTTACACTACGATTACTGTGCTTTTCAGCTATCATTTGTTATTTACACTACTATCATTGTGCTTTTCAGCTATAACTTGTTATTTAAACTACTATCACTGTGCTTTTCAGCTATCATTTGTTATTTACACTACTATCACTGTGCTTTTCAGTTATAAGTTACTTTATTTTGTAGCCTGTTACAATTACATTTTTGTATTTGTAGTGATGCTACACGCCATGCTACTGTAAATGTACCGCGCTACTTCCGATCACTGTGCCAATGTTATCATTTGTTATTTACACTACTATCGTTTGTAAAAATAGGAATTTGCCGTGTGTCAAGGTTTTCCTGACCTGATTTCGATCCGGTTTTATTTCCGTTTTATTTTTTAATAGAAAAAATATTTCAAAGCACACTTAAGAGGTCTTTGAAACAATACTTCAGAGCTGCAGAGTATGATTCAAGAACTTGCTGAGTAGGGTAAAGAAATGGGGATTAAAAATGAACTTTCAGAAGACAAAACTGGTGTATTATACAATACTTTTGCAAGGAATGAAGATTTATCAGTTGATGGGGAAAAGCTGGAGATAACCAATTACTACATTTACCTTGGGAAATAAATAACAAGCGTGGGTCACATTGATGACGAAATTAATTGGCGTATAAAACTTGGTTGGAGAGTTTTTAGAAGAAACAGTACAATTTTTAAAAGCAATATGCCATAATGTCTTAAAAGTGTTTAATCAATGCATCCTTCCCGTGCTTATATACGCAGCAGATCCGTGGACTTTTAACTAAGAGAACTACAAAGACTGCAAACAACTGGAAAAAGCATGGAGATATGCATACTTGGTGTAACCAAGAACGATAAAAACAGGAACTCGTGGATAGGGAAAATGACAAGAGTGGACATGACGATTAGAGTAAATTCCCTGAAATAGCAATGGGCTCTACATATTACCAGGAGAACGCACCACCGATGAACAACCGAAATTTTAGACTGGATTCCAAGGGACAGTAAAAGACTCAGAAGAAGACCATGTGGGAAATAGTTGGACGAAGAAGACTAACCCAAGACAGTCCGTTGTGGAAGAAACTTGGGGATACCTTCATCCAGCAGTGGATTGATAATGATTGATGACTAAATATCTTTAAAACCTCGTGCCAACTATCATGGATTACTATACTAAGCTGTCTAAGCACGATACAAACCCTAAACAAGTAATAAAACACGCAGTTGTTAAAACCATTTTAATACTAAAATTATTACACCAACGCAAGATATTTCGAGGCGCCCGGCGCCTCATCATCAGGCCAAGCGGTTGATTAGTGCAGCAGGAACCCCGTTTTTATGCACAGTGTTTATATCATCAGTTGTTCATGACGTAACCAGTCCAAAGTTATAGGCGCACAAGTCCAGTTTGTAATGTTTAAATTTGTAAAAGGAAGAACTGCACGCAGTCGGCAAAGCGCCACACTATTTCACAATGTTCACAAATGGTTCTACCTCGGCATTGGTATTGTTGCAGGGGTTTCGTCATTACAGCATTTGTGTCTCTCTGACTGAATGAATAAACTTTCTGCCAGGAGTAAAGAGCGTCTTGATTTGTATGAACCCAAAATGCTAGCCGCGTTCCAATCTGAATAGTGCATCCCTGCGTTTAGAGTTCTTGAGAGAATTGTTGAATCCATTTGGTTCTTGGCGTTGTACCTGTGATCCGAGATCTGTTTTGATAAGTTCCTAATTGTAGAGCCGATATATACCAAGTCCGCTGCCTTTGATTATCGTAAGCCCCCAGTGGAATGCTGTAGACTCCGTGTCTGTTCGCCGTGGGGACGGATTCACGATCTTTCTTCACTATTGACAAAATATTTATTGTGCTGCTGCCAAAGTCTAAATGGTGTTTCTTACATACGTTTTTAAAGATGTAGGTTATGTCTGGAATAAATTGCATTGACCCTACATATTTAGTTGAGGACTGCTCTCGTTCAAGTGTAAAAAAATCAGACTACAACGCCGTGTCGAGTATCCTGTTAACTGTAATCCAGGAATATCCATTGGTCTCGGCAATTTGTCGCATATACTCAATTTCTCTGTTACGGTACTGTTGGTTGGAGGAGTGAGAGATTGCTCGTCTCACTTCCTTTCCGCGGCTAATCTATCCCGAATTCATCTTAACGACCGGGTATTCTTTAGTTCCTAATGCAGGGGGAGTGAAGATGCACATACACTGACGGAAAAAACAATCCCAACACCAAGAAGGGATTGTGTTAGATAAACGACAGTTGGTAGGCGGTGAGAGTACATCTGTAAGATGACGTCTATGCAAATTTCGCGCTCGGCTCATACGTGTGGAACTAGTAGCGCCCCTCGGAACATGCAAAGCAGGTTTGCTGCAAATACGCGCTGTAACGTTCGTGAGCGTTAGTTATCGTTGAGATTCGACGTAGTGTGTTGATGTTAGTCAAGGATGCCTTTAAGAAGACGAAGATGCCATTATCAACAGCTCACGGAGTTTGAACGAGGTCGTGTAATAGGGCTACGAGAAGGTGGATTTTCGTTCCGCAATATTGCAGAACGACTTGGCAGGAATGTAGCCACTGTGCATGATTGTTGGCAGCGGTGGTCAAGGGAAGGTACTGCATCAAGAAGACCGGGTTACGGCCGGCCACGTGGCAAAACTGAGAGGGAAGACCGCCGTGCACGGCGTATGGCCGCGGTGCATCGTACCGCGTCTGCGGCAGCAATTCGAGCTGCAGTTGCCACCACAGTGACACAACGAACTGTTACAAATCGGTTACTTGAAGGACAGCTTCCAGCCAGACGCCCTGTAGCGTGCATTCCACTTACTCCAAACCACTGCCGTTTGCGACGTCAGTGGTGTCAAGCTAGAGCTCATTGAAGGACGGAGTGGAGATCTGTTGTGTTTTCTGATGAAAGCCGGTTCTGCCTGAGGGCCAGTGATGACCGTGTGTTGGTTAGAAGGAGGACAGGTGAGCGCCTGCAACCAACCTGTCTGCGGCCCAGACACACTGGACCTACACCTGGAGTTATGGTCTGGGGAGCCATTTCCAATGACAGCAGGAGCACTCTCGTGGTTATCCCACGCACACTGACGGCACAGTTGTACGTCGGTCTGGTGATTCAACCTGTTGTGCTGCCATTCATGAACAGCATTCCAGGGTGTGTTTTCCAACAGGATAAAGCTCGCCCGCATACCGCTGTTGTAACCCAACATGCTCTACAGAGTGTCGACATGTTGCCGTGGCCTGCTAGATCACCAGATCTTTCACCAATCGAGCACATATGGGACATCATTGGACGACAACTCCAGCGTCACCCCCAACCAGCATTAACCGTCCCTGTATTGACCGACCAAGTGCAACAGGCATGGAACTCCATCCCACAAACTGACATCCAGCACCTGTACGACACAATGCATGAACGTTTGCGTGCTTGTATTCAACATTCTGGCGGTTACACCGGTTATTAATGTACCAGGATTTCACATTTAAAATGGCTCTTCTCGCGCTTACATTAAGCTGTGATCTTGAAACCTTAATCGATTAAATATGTTACCTATACAAATCTATTGCCGCCATTTCATTCCTCTACAACTATTTTTTCGTGGTGTTGGGATTTTTTTTCCGTTAGTGTATATGCGTGCTCGCCGCTTTTCAGCCGGTTTTTGATGAACGTAATATTGCGTCGCAGCCGCTTTTGAGCAGATGTTCAGTGAAGATATATGCGTCCCGGCCGCCTAGAGGGTTAACGGATTAACGGATGAACTTGAGATAATATCATCATTGTTGGTCGGTTTTCGGTACACTGAATAAGAAACTGAATTTGTATCACTATTTCTGTAAAGGTTGAAATCTAAAAATGGTAGGGAGTAACCCTGTTCATATTTAATGGTGAATTGTATTGTATGAAATTTAGACGACAGTGAATCAGCGAAATGTGGAATTAATTCTTTGGGATGGGACCAGAATATCAGGATATTATCAATACATCGTATATATAATATCGGTTTATGTTCACAAGTATGTATGAAAAAATACGCTTTGGTTGGCTGCTGATAATGATCATTACGTATGATTGATGATGATGATAATATGTTCGAGCTGATAGCTCAAAGCAGATTTGTCTGGGTCACGCCACGGTCGGGTCCGGGTCGGGTCCAAACTTTTGACACGTTTCCCAACTCTGTAGTACGTCACATTTACGTCGTTGCCGCCCCGGTGGCGCAGTGGTCTAAGGCGTTGGTCTGATCATTCGTCCGTAAGGGGTCCGGGTTCGAATCCTGGTCAGGCATGGATGTTGTGTTTGTCTTACGGCACTGGCTCTTCCTCTTCCTGGAACCAGTGACCCTAAATTAGGGACGGCGACTGCTTATAGCCCATTGAGTTGCTCACGGTGGTCGTTAAACCTCCAATCAAAAAAAAAAAAAAAAAAATAATACGTCGCTCGACATGGTGCGTCCGACATTCCTATTATACAAAGATATTTTTCGATACGGAATTTGCATTTTTTTTTTTTGATTGGAGGTTTAACGACCACCGTGAGCAACTCAATGGGCTATAAGCAGTCGCCCGTCCCTAATTTAGGGTCACTGGTTCCAGGGAAGGGAAAGAGCCAGTGCCGTAAGCCAAACACAACATCCATGCCTCACCGGGATTCGAACCCGGACCCCGTTCGGACGAATGATCAGAGGTCATCGCTTAGACCACTGCGCCACCGGGGCGGCGGAATTTGCATTATACGAAGAATTGTTGTTGTTGTTGGAGGTTTAACGACAACCGTGAGCAACTCAGTTGCTATAAGCAGTCGTCCGTCCCTAATTTAGGGTCACTGGTTCCAGGGAAGGGAGAGAGCCAATGCCGTAAGACAAACACAACATCCATGCCTCACGGGATTGGAACCCGGACCCCTTTCGGACGAATGATCAGAGGCCATCGCTTAGTCCACTGCGCCACCTGGGCGGCTTACGAAGAATAATTCCTCAGTTGTAGAACTACGCGCCAACAGTAATTTCTTCATTAGTTCATGACACACAGCATTTAATGTAGAGTAAAGGTAATGCCAAATTTGTTCTTTCGTTATGGCGTTGAAAAATGGTTTTTAGCTTAAAGCGAGAGATAAAGACAGATACAGTAGAAAGAGAATACACGTTTTCGTGATGCCCATTGCCAAACATAATGTGCCTGTATTTAACAACTCACCACTTAAGTCCGTCTCATATGCGTTTACTCGTATCGTACGGAAATCTCAAGGTAAAATAGGTTCATCCGCAATAGAGCAAGAGTATTTTTCCACACTTTAAGTAAGTATAAGCGCATTGAAGCAAAAACTTGTGATCACCGAGTTTCCGAGACCTTGACATTTTACTCGCACGTGGCAAATATTCCATGTCATCTTCCATCGCGAAGTTCAAAAGTATTAAATTCTCGTCGTGTTATCAACTCGACGGCTCATTTTCTAAGACACCGAAGAAACATTCGTTCCGAAGATAATTATCAAGAAAAACCCGCAGTTACCCAGAATTGGTATTCAAAACTTCAGGCTTTTATCACCATAGATAGTAAAAAAAAATGCGCTTTGATTGGTTGCTGATAATGATCATTACGTAACCAGGTGGAAAGAACATTAGAGATCACCTGATGCGGAACTTCGAGCTCTAAAAAGCGGAACTGATTCACAATTTTTCGTCCTCATTTTTAATAGTCGCGTTCTTAATGTACCTCAACGATGCAGCTCTCCTTAGCTCAATGAAAGAGATGATGCACACACACAATTCATCCTACCATAACAGCATAAGGATATCTGAAAAAGATAATTTTAGCGCAGCGATGTTTTTGTCACCGGAGCGAAAATGGCTGAAGGTATATTTATTTTGCGTAGCAGAACGGAACCGATAGTCCTTATGTGGCAAAAGGACGTTATTTATATTTTTATCGTGGAATTTTTCTCTTGAAATTATCTTCTTAAGAGTAGAAATTCGCTTTTGCAGCACCTGATCTCAGATATCCAGTTTTAAAATATTCCATCCATGTCTCAAAAATATTGTCACTTCAGGTGATTCTATGAAGGAAGTGATCATAATTCTGTAGTTAAAGTATTTTTCCCGAGGAAGGAGTTTCACTGAATACTGCAAGGGATTTAACCCTGAAGGACATTCTGAATTAGTTTTCATGCTTGTGAATGCTAACACCGCAAGTCCAGCGATGTATTAGTGAAGCGTAAAATACTATGCGTAACGTATTATATTGTGACACCTCAGCCGTAGCTTATGAGGTAAATGAAAATTTTGCCGCACCGGACCGTTCTTAAACTTCTTAAGTTGTGACAGAAGGGCACACAAATGAATCAACTCCCAGCGGGTCGCAACTTTTCTCAAGCTCAGATTGTTATTATTTTATTATTTTTTTGATTGGAGGTTTAACGACCAGCGTGAGCAACTCAATGGGCTATAAGCAGTCGCCTGTCCCTAATTTTGGGTCACTGGTTCCAGGGAAGGGAGAGGGTCAGTGCCGTAAGACAAACACAACATCCATGCCTCACTGGGATTTGAACCCGGACCCCTCTCGGACGAATGATCAGAGGCCATCCCTTAGACTACTGCGGCCAGCTCAGATTAAGCTGCATATCACCCTTTAAAAATTCCCAGGTTTTCAGAAAACGTACTTCACGAGACCCAGGACCTTGACCTCCCCAGGTGCCAAGTGGCATGTGGTGCTGCTTTCAAACATTCGTCCGACGTGGCTTGGGTTACAATCCGGCTGTGGTATGGATTGCGTGTTTGCCTTACATTTTTTTTTCCATGGAACCAGTGGCCCTAAGTTATTGGCGCCTGCTTTATAGCTCAGGGAGTTCGTTAAATCCCCCTCCCTCCGCAGAAAAAATAAAAGGTAAAAAAAGAAGAGAGCCAGGAACCCAGAATACAAGGGAGATGTACGGCATATTTGAGATAGGTGAATGCTTACACTACATTAAAGAAATAAAAGCAGCAGTTCTTCTTCTTTGTGGTTTAACGCCCAATGTGAACATGGACGGTGAATCGCCTAGTGGTTAATATTTGTGACTGCCACGGAAATGTATTAGGATCGATCCCACGCAGGCAAGAACACTCGAACCAGTAAATATCCGCCGTGCGTCGGATGGGCATGTTAAACTGTCCGCCCGAATGACCTTAAACGTGCGTCGGATGGACACCAAACCGTTTTATGGTCGCAGATGGCCTAGTGGTCAACTTTCGTGACTGCAGGCGAAAAGTCTCAGGTCCAATCCCAGGCAGGCAAGAACGCTCGAACCACTAAATATCCGCCGTGCATCGGATGGGCACGTTAAACCGTTGAACCCCTGGTACTCAGATCAGATCATATGTAGAGGATTTTAGGAAGGGAGTGTCTGACCCCAGGTCTTAAACAACCCTTAGAAATAGAAAGCTAGAAGATTTGGGCTAGAGTGCCCGATAGGAAAGTGACACGGAAGCGAGGTAGAAAGGGGAAGATAGACGCCCTTATTTATTACCGGGGTGGCCAGTACCCGGGATCCGACGGCTTAACGTGCCAATCCGACGCACGACAGATATTTAGTGGTTCGAGCGTTCCTGCCTGCCTGGGATTGAACCTGAGACTTTTCCGCTGCAGTCACGAACGCTGACCACTACGCCATCCGTGGCCCCACCCCTGCTACTCCCTCCCTACCCCTGTTACAAATTTAGGGCCTCTTTCTCGCGCTTTTTACCTCGCTTCTCTGTGACTTTCGTGTCGGGCATTTCAGCCCAAATGTCTTGGCTTCCTACTTCTGAGGCTGCTTTAAGACCTGGGGCCAGATATTCCCTTCTTTTTTTTTTTTTTTTTTTTTGGATTGGAGGTTTAGCGACCACCGTGAGCAACTCAGTGGGCTATAAGCAGTCTACCGTCCCTAATTTAGGGTCACTGGTTCCAGGGAAGGGAGAAAGCCAGTTCGGTAAGACAAACACAACATCCATGCCTCACCGGGATTCGAACCCGGGCCCCTCTCGGACGAATGATCAGTGGCCATAGCTTAGACGACTGCGCCACCGGGGCGGCCTCTCACTTTTTAAAATCCTCCATATAAATCAATAAAACATAATATGACAATCTCGTAAAGCTACGAGCAGTCACCCATTTTTTAATTTAGACAATTGGTTCCAGGGATGGGAGAGATCCAGTGCCAAAATACAAACACAACATCCATGTCTCATCTGGAACTCGAATTCCGGGCCCAGCTCGGACGAGTAGTCATAAGTCTACACTCGTGGCCACTCGGAAATCGGAACGGCTAACACCAGTTTCCTTGTTAAATTTATACATGCATATATTCATAAGAGAGTTGTATTATGTATTATTAAACGTGAACTTTATAATACATAATACAACTTATACATGAGAAAAAATATGTCAAGTTCAATGTGAAACATTTCCGATAGAAGGAACATGACATAAAAATTTCCGCATATAGTATCTTTACACTGTATTTCCACATAGCGCCGCTAAGCCGCGCGAAGGGCCTTGTACACCCCTTACTCGGAAAGATCGAACGACGCAGTGATCTACGTACTTTGCACAATAAAGTAAGTTTAATGTGAAACATTTTCTATAAAAGAAACATGACATAAATTTTCGTTATTGAGTGGCCAAATAGGAGCCATCGTGTTTGGCCGTGCCCACGGACACGAAGTGAATGAAGTCGCCCAATTTATTGGAGTGTCGAAGCGTACTGTCTACAAAACAAACAGTGGTGTAGTTCGCAGTCAACTGCAAATCGGCGGCGTAACTGTGGCCGGAAAACGATTCTCACCAACAGAACCGCTGCCATATTTCACGCCTAGTAACCGCAGATAGGTTTCAAACCAGTCAACAATTGCTCCAAACAATCAATGAAAGTCCATTACTACTGAATTCCAAAAGGACATTGTGACAGGAATTGCATGCGATGGACATCTGGAGCAGAGTACCAGGGAAGAGGCCTTTTTTAAGAGCAAGTCAGGAAGTCTCAAGTTATCAATGGGCTCAGAGGCACCAAAACTATACTGTGGAGAATTGGAAACGAGTAATTTGGTATGATGATCCTCGTTTTTATTTGTACTCCAATGATGTGAGGCGACGAGTGCATCGCAGGACCAATGTAGCCTTTCATCCTGATTGTGTCGAAGGTGTTGTTCAAGCTGGAGGGGGTTCTGTGATGTTATGGGGATGTTTTTCTTACCCCGAAATGGGCCCTCTCGTTGCAGTGACGATGAATTTGAACCAGCATGCGTACCTCTGTATTCTGAATGACGAAGTGTTGCCCTTTTCCCTACATCTCCAGGAGCAGCATTACATTGCCACTCCTGTCTTCCAAGACGACAATTGCCGTGTGAATAAGACTAAAACTGTGTCTAAGTGGCACGACGAACAATCAGCAGCACCATCTCATCTCGACTGGCCCGCCAAATCCCCAGATTTAAATCCTATTGAAGATCTGTGGGATCATTTGCAACAGAAGGTGAAACGCTGGAAGAGACAACCAAGTACTCTGGCTGAACTTCGAGACCAATTGACGCACGAGTGAATGCAAATCGAAGTTCAATACATCCACAACCTCGTGGAGTCTCTACCACACCGGATTCGTGCTGTTATCAAGGCAAGAGACGCCGTCACCCGTTATTAGGTAAGTTCCGACAGGGGTGACTAATTGTTTGTCCAGTGTGCTTATATTCTCACAAAAGGTCTGTTTTGTATGACTGCGGAAT
The DNA here is from genome assembly GCA_039090855.1 of Macrothele yani. Taxonomy (NCBI): domain Eukaryota; kingdom Metazoa; phylum Arthropoda; class Arachnida; order Araneae; family Macrothelidae; genus Macrothele; species Macrothele yani. The sequence continues at coordinate 122,093,567 of CM077025.1, read as the reverse complement.
CTATGAGCAATTAATAAGAAAACAATTCATGAGAGAGGGATGAAACTTGAACGCAAGTGTAGCGCATGAGCAAGATTAAGGATAATAGTTATTATTGGAAGGTTTGAGGGATGACGATCACTTTGTACGTGTCCATTTCGTTCACGGTTCCCTTTGCCCACCGTTCACTTTGTCAGTGTCCATTTCGTTCACGGTTCCCTTTGCCCACCGTTCACTTTGTCCGTGTCCATTTCGTTCACGGTTCCCTTTTTCCATCGTTCACTTTGTCCGTGTCCATTTCGCTCACGGTTCCTATTGTCCGTACCCATTTCGTTCACGGTTCCCTTTGCCCACCGTTTACTTTGTCAGTGTCCATTTCGTTCACGGTTCCCTTTGCCCACCGTTCACTTTGTCCCTGTCCATTTCGTTCACGGTTCCCTTTGCCCACCGTTCACTTTGTCAGTGTCCATTTCGTTCACGGTTCCCTTTGCCCATCGTTCACTTTGTCCGTGTCAATTTCGCTCACGGTTCCTTTTGTCCGTATCCATTTCGTTCACGGTTCCTTTTGCACACCGTTCACGTTGTCCGTGTCCATTATTTCGTTCACGGTTCCCTTTGCCCACCGTACACTTTGTCCGTGTCCATTTCGTTCACGGTTCCTTTTTCCCACTGTTTACTTTGTCCGTGTCCATTTCATTCACGGTTCCGTTTGCCCACCGTTCACATTGTCCGTGTCCATTTCGTTCACTGTTCCCTTTGACCACCGTTCACTTTGTCCGTTTCCATTTCGTTCACGGTTCCCTTTGCGCACCGTTCACTTTGTCCGTTTCCATTACGTTCACGGTTCCCTTTGCCCACCGTTCACTTTGTCCGTTTCCACTTCGTACACGGTTCTCTTTGCCAACCGTTCACTTTGTCTGTGACCATTTTGTTCACGGTTCCGTTTGCCCACCGTTCACTTTGTCCGTATCCATTTCGTTCACGGTTCCCTTTGCGCACCGTTCACTTTGTCCGTGCCCATTTCGTTCACGGTTCCCTTTGCCCACCGTTCACTTTGTCTGCTGTCCGCATTGTCCACATTTCTTTCGACCTCAGAATGGATGGAATACCGTCGAAATTTTTTATTTTGATGGAATTTCTTTACCAGACAGAAAAAAGAAAAAAAGATCAACGGATACTGCTTGCACGCGATTCTTTTTCCTGTTTAAGTTTTTTCGAATAAAATAATACGATTTTAAATGTTACTTAAAGTAAAACAAGGAACTGTATTTTGAAGAGCTTTTTAACTCTTTCGTGTGGAACGATGTCAACTACTACGACATAAATCAGAGTTTTACAAAAATATTTTAATGCTTTGAAATTCGTCTTGTATATTGTTTTGTAGTTTTTAGCTTTTCAGTATATTTATTTTGATCATTAATTGTTTATTATTTCGTCATTACTGATTTTCATACGAATGAACTATAATGCTCCTATATGCGTCATAGCTATTTAAAGTCAGAAAAAAATCAATGAAAGTGTAATGGTGAAAAAACTTGACATTGATATTTACTGTGAATTAGCGGTGTAAGAAAATGAAAATATACTTTGAGCTTAAAGAGAATGGGACTCTGAAATTTTCATTTTTAATCAGACGCATTTATGGCCATTGGAATAAAAAATGATTGATATCATACTGATTGAGGTTGTACCACACAGAACAGCTGAAAAGCTTTTCAAAATTCAGTTCCTCGTTTTACTATAAATAACATATAAAATCGTTATATTTCAATCGAAAATCTTGAACAGGAAAAAAGTCTCGTGTAAACAAGTCAATTGATCTTTTTTTTTCTGCCTAGTAGCAAATATTGCATCAAAACAGAAAATTTCCACGGCATTCCATCCATTCTGAGGATGAAATGAATGTGGACAAAGTGAACGAAAGGAACATTGATAGGGAATCAGTTTGAGAGGTATGAACAGGAATAACAGAATTAAAATTTAATTTTAAGACAGAAACGAAGATGTTTGCAAGATCAGATGGGTCCCTGAGTACATGAGCAGGTGCTCATAGACCTAAACTATTAAGATAATAAAGCAGTTATTAAGACAGGTCTGGAGCTGCGTTGAGAATCAGGAGGTTTATGTGCAGGATTAATGGTATTAAGAAAGATTAGGGCCGTACTGATGCTGTTTTGAGGATAAGTAAGGTGTATGAGCAAGATTAATATTATTAACAGAGGGTAGTACTGGGTTAGTATTTTTTTTTTTAAATAAGTAAGTTTATGAGCTGCATTAATAGTATTAACTGACATTAGGACTGAGCTGGTGCTCTTTTAGAGGAAAAGTGGGGTGTATGAGCTGAATTAAAAGTACCAATTGACAAAGATTACGGCTGAACTGTTGGGGTGTGTGGCCCTATTTTGAGTACTAAGCATAAGCCGGATTAACGGAATTCACAAGGATTAGTACTAGACTGGTGCTGTTTTGAGGATAAGGGTGTATCAGCATGATTTAATAATATTAACAGAAGGAAAAGAGGAGGACTAGGTTGGTGTTTTTTCCCAGGACAAGTGGAGTGAATGAACAGGATTAACGGTATTAACAAGTATTAGGATTTAAATTATGCTGTTTTGAAAGTCGTTCGGCAGCTGGTGGCCTAGTGAGCAACGTTCGTGACTGCCACGGAAAGGGCCTCAGGTTCGATGACAGGCAGGTACGAACGCTCGATCGACTAAATATCCGCCGTGCTTCGGATGGACACGTTAAGCCGTCGGATCCTGGTTACTGGCCCCTCGGTAATAAATAAGGGCGTCGTCCTCCCCTTTCTTCCTCGCTTCCGTGTCATTTCCCTATCGGGCACTCTAGCCCAAATCTCTTAGCTTCCTATTTCAAAGGGTTGTTTAAGACCTGGGGTCAGACACTCCCTTCCTAAAATTCTCTACATATGATATGATATTTTGAAAACCGTGTGGGTTCTATTAGGCGAAAAAATTATATCAAAACAATTTGGAGAAGAAGAGTGGACCTGTTTTGAGGATTCGAAAGCGGGAGGGGTTGGGGTGACGGAGGTGTTTGTGCAAGGTTGATAATTTCATTAATTATTAGGACTGGACTTGTGCTGTTTTGAGCATCACTGAGGTACATGAGCAGAAGTAACTCCACTAGATCAATTTTTAAGTCAAGACACAAGCTTCTTTTAGCTTCAGCAATGTATATGAGAGGCATTAATTGAAGAAAATAAGTACTGAAACAGGATTTGTTCTGCTTTAAGAGTATCGGGTGTCTATTGGCATGGAATGGAATATTAAGAAGTGTTAAGAGAGACAGGAGCTGCTTTTAACGCCAGTGAAGAGATCTGTGCAGGACTAATAATAAAAAAATAATCAAGAATGGAATACGGGATTACACCATACAATACAAATTTTGAAGATGACAATCCGTTTTTTGATGTAAATACGACAAGGATGGTAAGTCAGATATTATCCGAAAACTTGAAAATTTCGTCGTCCTGGAGAGGGAATCGAATCCGCGTCTCCCAGATAGCGCCCTGGTATGCTAAACACTACACCACCCAGAACGACCAAGTCTCAAGTTTCCGATTAATTTGAACATAACCATCACAGGATTCACTAGACGAAGCAACCGGCATTCACGTTTATCGAATCTGGAGTTAAGAATCCTATCCCGTGATTGCCCGGAGAAGCAGATAAATCATGAATGGAATACGGGATTACACCATACAATACAAATTTTGAAGGTGACAATCCGACGAAATTTTCAAGTTTTCGGATATTATCTGATTTACCATCCTTGTCGCATTTACACCAAAAAACGGATTTTTATCTTCAAAATTTGTATAAGACTAATAATATTAACGAATTTTAAGGCAATTCTGGAACCGATTTGTGGTGTCTATGAACAGGATAAACGATATCAGATCAGAAGGAACGTATGAGATTGTCAGTGGGGAAAATAACACGGCTAAATTACATGTGACGACACCATTCACGTTCACTTAGATTAATCGGTAGAAACGATAGTTTTAAAAATAATGATGAGAGCAAAGTTGCAAATGTTTTTAGAATTAGCGATAGGATGAAATACTAACAATGGCATTAAATTAATCAGGAAAATGGGAGTCGAGCTGATTTTGTAGGTATGTAACGAGACGTACGTAAAAAGAAGAACTGCACAAAATGTGAAGCAAAGATTTTGTTATATCGATTAGACATCGCTCTATCGTTTGGGAGGGGGGGCGATGATATCTCTTGAACACTCCTTTTCGCCGTAAAAAAATATTGGAATTAGTTACGCGTTCATGCTTCCCTGTAGTTTTAAGAGAGCATTTTATTTAAAAAGAAATTGCGACATGAAATAAATAAAAGGTGGACATACCCTATCAGAATGGCTTTTAAAGTGAAACGTCGGTGCACATCCGCCCCACTTTTAACCCCACTGGTTTCGAAAAATCTTTTAACGCTAAGTGAAACAAAGTTCGTGTTTTTTCAATTTACTGCAATAAGAAAGGAGCAAAAAAGAAAAAAATAATTATGAGGACACGACTCAAGCTGGTTTGAGCGTCATTGGTGACAGTGAGTAGGAATAATGATACTAAAAACACCATTATGAGCACTCAGGATTTTGTGTTTTCATCCAATTTTGCCAAAGAACTTCTTTATCTGGTGTACCGAAGGTACTTAAATGTTTTTGTTTCTAGTCACGAGCGTGTGTAACAACAACTGCAGATTCTCTCTCCACCCCTCCCCTCTCCTTCCTACATTTTAGCTCTCCTCGGAGGAAGCGCTTTACCATTTTTTTCAAAGCCTTCATTAACGCAAAGAATAGGAGAAAATGAGTTTTTATCTCAGAAAAAGTAATTACAGAGAGGGGAAATGAACCAGTGATACGCATGCGTGTGACACAGGTCTTAATGGATGTTGTTTAGTTCCCTATTTTTTTTCTTGTACTTTGCACGTTCCCACCGCTAGCGCGGGACTACAGCGTTTTATTTTTCCTCTTGTTTTTAAGCAAGCTTAAATTTGTCGGAGTACTTAGTGAGATGAGTTACACGGTAATTTTAAACTAGAGTGGCGTAATTTGGACTCCTGCAAAAGTAGACGGCATAAAAAGGGAAATGAAAAACTTTCTCGTTCGTGTTGGTCCTTCAGATAGCTCAGAATGTTTTTTTTTTTTTCTTCTTTTGCGAGTGAACTTAATTTTTTTCGCTTTCAGTTTTTTTTAGTCCACCAGCGCGAAGCTAAGAACTAAAAATTTAGCATTTTGATTCACGCTGTAAGTGGAGATTCCGTGATTAAACTTAAAAATGGCGGAGGCCGTACCTCATGCAAATTAAAATTTTCATAATTATGTTCAAATGAAAGGAGACACAGGGTAGCCTGTCTTTTTTTATTTATATTTCACAGTTTTTTATTTACATTACGTGCACCGGATGTTTATATTTCATGTTCTCGAAATTCACTGTCTCCAAAGAATCTTTTATCCATAAATTTAAGAACATTTTTCATATTTTCGCTAATTTCAAATGCAGCTTCATATATTATTCACGTAAAGGTGTGCACGATATGCGAATGCTTTATAAAGCGATCACCTATGGGTGTACAGAGTGTAAAATCCATTTAGGGATTAAAAACTTTAAAATATTTGAGCGTCAGTTTCTTAACAAAATACTTTATTGTTACAAAGAAAATATCGTGCGCCCCTGGTCCAGAATATGTAATAATAACAATAATAATTGTCAATTAGTATCAATCACTGCTGGATGAAGGTCTATCCAAGTTTCATCCACAACTGTCTGTCGTCTTGAGACACTATAACGAAGTAAATTTCTCCGTTACTTTTTGTCCACGCCGGGGCTCGAACCCGGGTCCCCTCATTCCGGAATAAGTCACTCTACCAATTGAGCTACGCGGACGTTCGTTCTGACTGCTGTCTGCCTTTATGTCGTGTGCGTCCTGCTGGGCAGGCACGTCACAACATCCTCCTCCATTTTACTCCGGCATGTTTTCGAAATTTATCCATCCATCTCCCATACAGTCTTCTTCTGGGTCTTTTTTATGTCCTTTGGTATCCAGTATAAAATTTCGGTTGTCCAACTTTGGTCCGTTCTTCTGGCAACTGTCCAGTGTATTACCATTTCAGGGATTTTACTCTGATCATAATGTCTTCCACTCTTGTCATTTTCTTTACTCACGAGTTCCTCATCTTATCTTTCCTGGTTATGCACTAAGCATGCATCTCTCCATGCTTTTTTTCAGGTGTGGCCACCGGAGAACTGGCCACAAACATTTTAAGGAACTATATAAAAATTACGTTTTTGACAGTTTAGTGGCCACGTCCCCAGAGTTTGGTTATTTGGGTCACGTAAAGTTTCCGTAATTTCGTATTTTCTTAATTGCGATATTTAACGTAATTCTGTATAAAAAAAATTGTAATCTACAACTCAACAAAAGAATTTCAGAATATATAAACTGCAACTCAACAAATTCTCTGAGGCGATATGCTAACGCAGGAAACCTGCCGGAAGCGGGGTGGGGGGAGGGAGTCAAGACCAAAAATGCCAACTACAAAGAATTTATAGCCCAATCCGGATATTTTCAGTGTTTATAAACTACAGCACAACAATTTCTCTGCGGGCATGTGCAAACCCAAAAAACCTGTCGGGGAGGTAAGGGGGTGGGGGTAGTGATGAAAATATAAAATATAAATCATTTCTGGTCCGACTGGGAGGTTTTCAACGTCTACCAACTACAACCCAACAAACTTCCGAGGGCGCCTGCAAACACAGAAAACCTGTCGGGGAGGGGACGTAATACCGAAAAAATAAAATTTAAAGAATTTGTAGCCCAACTGGGAGATTTTCGGCGCGTGCAAAGGTGGAAAACCTGTCGGGGAGGTGGAGGAGCTTAATACCAAAAATATAAAATATAAAGAATTTGTAACTCAATCGGGAGATTTTCAGCGCTTGCAAAGAACAGCTCAATAAATTCGCTACGGACATATGCTAACCCAGTAAAACTCTCGTGGATGGTAGGGGAGGGGGGAGCCAAAAATATAAAATATACAGAATCGGAAGATTTTCATCATTTACAAACTAAAACTCCACAGCATTCCGCGGGCTTCTGCTCCGCAGGAAATATGCTGGGGGGGGGGGGGTGTGAGTAACGCCGAAAATGTCAAAAATTTCGGAAACGCTGAAGATCTCCCAATCAACCACTTACCTGAGCGCACGGCACGTCCATAGACAGGAAACGTGTTGGGGGTTTCAGCTCCTCGACAGGTTTCCTACGTCAGCACATGCCCGGAGATAGTTTGTAAACGCCGAAAATCTCTCGATTCAGCTAGAAATTGTTTACATTTCATTTTTTTGGTATTAAGCCCCCCACCCTCCCACCGGACAGGTTTTCTACGTCTACGCGCGCCCTCAGAGATAATTTGATGCGCTGCAGTTTGTAAACGCTGAAAACCTCCCAATTAGGCCAGAAATTCCAGAAATTATTCATATTTTATATTTTCGGCCTTACCCCCTGTCCGACGACAGGTTTCCCGGGTTTACACATGCCCGCAGAGAATTTGGTGTGCTGTAGTTCGTAAACGCTGAAAATCTCTCGTTTGGGCTACAAATTCTTTATATTTTATACCCTCGGTCTTATCAGCATACGCCCGCAGAGTGTTTGTTGAGTTCTAGTGTCTGTAATGTAAACGCTGAAAATCGCCCGATTGGTATGCAAATTATTTATGTTTTTTATTTTCGATTTTAAGCCCCCCTCCCCTTTCCCGACAGGTTTCTAGTGTTTGCACGTGCCCTCAGATAAATTGTAGTCATAGTTTGCAAACGCTGAAAATCTGCGAATCTGACCAGAAATTCTTTACATTTTATGTTTTTGGTATTAAGCCACCCCCTTCCCCATGGATATGATTCCTGCGTTTGCAGAGGATTTGTTGAGCTGTAGTTTTTAAACCGTGAAATTCTTTTTTTGAGTTGAAGATTATAATCATTTTTTTAATAAAGAATTACGTTAAATATTGCAATTAAGAAAATACGAAATTACGGAAACTTTTTATGTGATTCAGACAACCAACCTCTGGAAACGTGGCCACGAAGCAGTCGAAAACGCAATTTTTATACGGTCCCTTAAAATATTTGTGGCCAGTTCTCCTGGTGGCCACTTTTCCGGTGGCTAGTTTTCCTGAATCCGTACAATCTGTATGGAAATTTTAGAGTACCTCCGAATTGTCTTGTTAATAGGTGACCAATACGGAGATGCAAAGTCAATATGAGACATTTTTTTTTTTACAAAAAGGAAGTACCTTGCACCATTTTCACAGCTAGGTGAGGTTGCTTCAAAATATGATTCCCCTTACTCCAATTTAATACCGATTCCAATTTTCTTCTGCACCTCTTTCATGGTATCTGTACGTACATCATTCTATGCTCCATGAGCCCTTCATTCCATTATGAGGGGGAAATGCCCACAGAAATATTGCCCACAGAAAAATGCCCACAGAAAAATGTCCACAAAAAAAATGCCTACTTCTAGAAAATAGGGGAAAATGCCCACATCTTAAAAATAGGAAAATAGGCTAGCTGATGACTGATATTTTCTTATGTTAGTTAGAAATATGAGTCTTTCGGAATTTCATGAACAAAAATCTTATTTTCAACTGAGCAATCGACAAAACTAGACAGAACATTTCACCTGCTTAAGCACATAACGTTACCTAGAATTACAAAGATATCGTATAGTGTGTTCCCAAAACAGAAGAAGCTCATTGTTAGAAGGAATAGAACAATATTAATGTGTAAAAATGGAATAGTATCAAAAGTCAGAACGCGTTGAACCTGAAACGCTTACAAAGTCCCTAATTGTAAGACTTTTCTGGTACACCCTCACACCCGTATTGATCTACGCACTTGTGATGTTTTGTTTATGAGGTGTGTTTTTTTACCACGTGTTTAAGATTCAGTTGAGAAGTTTATTTGAAGCTGCTTGCCTTGTAATGTGCCGCTAACAAAAATATAAGTGGGCATCCTGAAAGTAATGCCTCCTCCATAATAACGTTTGAAATTTTGAAGTGATTTCAATAAAAATGCACTGACATGTACTATATGATATGTTACCAATGTGGGAACACATTTTTCTCAGAATCGGAATCGGAAATCAGATCATGAATGACAGAGGAAAGCAGCGAGCCGTAATTGAATTCCTGGAAAAAGTGGGATGTAGGCTCCAGAAATCCACAGAAGTCTCCTGGCTGTGCATGGAGCTGCCACAATCGATATCAGTAATATCCGAAGATGGATGAAGAGGTTTCTAAAGGGAGAAAGTTCAATGTCGGACAATCAACGGAGTGGAAGACCCGCAACTGCAGTGGCAGATGCCAACAGGCAAAGAGTGAAATACCTCATCACAGCTGATCGTCGTGTCGCCATCCAAGAGTTGCAAAAATAAGCCGTGCTCACTAAGTGCAAACATTAAACAAGCTGAGGAAAGCTGTCAAGACGTGACATTCCACTTCATAGTGTTGTTTTACACCATGATAACGCACGTCCCCACACCTCAATGGAGACTTCACGGGCTATTGCCAAAATGGGGTGGACGGTGATGCCCCAACATCTCTATAGTCTTGATATGGCTTCCTCAGACTTTTTCGTGTCTGCCTCTTTGAAAAAAAAAAACCTTCGTGGGGAACGTTTCGATGACGTGAGAAACGTTAAACTAGCTATGAATTCATGGGTAAAACGACAGCCTCAGGAATTTTTTCCAAAATGGATTTTACCAATGGGTTCAAAGATGGTGGAAATGTATAGAAAGTGATGGACAATACTTTGAATAGACTAGCATTATTAACAATATGTCCAAGTATTTTGCCACCAAGTTTCACATTTTTGCTGCTACAAATAGAAATATTGTGAGGGACGAGGTATTACTTACTTTCAGGATGCCCTTTGTACAAGGGGCATCCTGAAAATAATGCCTCCTGTTTAATAACTTGAAATTTCGAAGTGATTTTAATGAAACTGCACTGATATGTACTGAGATATATTACCAATATGGGAACAAATTTTGTTCAAAATCAAAAATAAAGAACATGAATGACAGAGAAAAGTAGCGAGCCGTAATTGAATTCCTGGAAAAAGAGAGATGCGAGGCTCCAGAAATCCACAGAAGACTCCTGACAATGTATGGAGCTGCCACAATCGATATCTGTAATATCCGAAGATGGATGAAGAGGTTTCTAGAGGGAGAAAGTTCAGTGTCGGACAAACAACGGAATGGAAGATCCGCAACTGCAGCAATAGGTGTCAACAGGCAACGAGTGATAGACCTCATCACAGCTGATCGTCGTGTCACCATCCAGGAGTTGTGTGATGCAATTCATTGTGGTCGTAGTGCTATGGAAACATTAAGCAGAAGAAATCTGGGCGACAGAAAAGTTTGTTCAAAGTGGATCCCAAGAAACCTAACCCGTGAACAATGTGAGCAGAGGGTGCTTTAGGCGTAGTTACTGGTCGTGAACGAGCCATGCACGTGTTCCTTTGAACAGCGAATCTCTTCAGCTATTTTGGGAAGAAACTACGACGGCCTTGTAATGATAATTAACGTTATGTGGTTGAGCAGAAGAAATATTGGAACAGTTGAAATTCAGATGCTTCTACACGAAATTAAGAAAGACCCTGTGTTTCTAACAGACGTAAGAAAACGTCAATCAACAGCTGACATATTTTCCTATTTTCAAGATGTGAGCATTTTTTTTCTATTTTCGAGGATTGGGCATTTTTTTCCGTGAACGTTTTTTTCTGTTTTTCTGTGGGCATTTTTTCCGTGAGCTTTTTTTTTCTGTTTTTCTGTGGGCATTTTTTCCGTGAGCTTTTTTTTCTGTTTTTCTGTGGGCATTTTTTCCGTGAGCCTTTTTTTGTGGGCATTTTTTCCGTGAGTTTTTTTTTTCTGTTTTTCTGTGGGCATTTTTTCCGTGAGCTTTTTTTCTGTTTTTCTGTGGGCATTTTTTCCGTGAGCTTTTTTTTTCTGTTTTTCTGTGGTCATTTTTTCCGTGAGCTTTTTTTTTCTGTTTTTCTGTGGTCATTTTTTCCGTGAGCTTTTTTTTCTGTTTTTCTGTGGGCATTTTTTCCGTGAGCTTTTTTTTTTTTCTGTTTTTCTGTGAGCATTTTTTTTCTATTTTCGAGGATTGGGCATTTTTTTCCGTGAGCGTTTTTTCTGTTTTTCTGTGGGCATTTTTTTCGTGAGCTTTTTTTTCTGTTTTTTTTGTGGGCATTTTTCCCTGAGCGTTTTCTCTGTGGGCATTTTTTCCGTGAGCCTTTTTTTTCTGTTTTTCTGTGGGCATTTTTCCGTGAGCGTTTTCTCTGTGGGCATTTTTTCCGTGAACTTTTTTTCTCTTTCTGTTTTTCTGTGGGCATTTTTCCGTGAGCGTTTTCTCTGTGGGCATTTTTTCTGGGGTCATTCTTTCATACATTCATTCATCCATCCCTAGAAAAAGACCATACTCGCTCAGCTGAATCTTGTTATCTTGGGTTTTATTTGGAATATAACTTAACTATTGGCCCTTTTTCTTACCTATCTTATTTCTACACTTTCCAGTGGAAGAGCACACTCATCTCAAATAATACTAGAAGCCAAAAAAAAAAAAAAAAAAAGAAAGCAGACCATGATGAAAACCCTTAAAAGAGAACAATTTACAAGTGTAACCACACAATAGAAGGAAAAAAATAGGGAAAAGAAGACGACCACACATCGTGAACAAGTCACTGGTGTACAAACAGTCGCCCCTTCCCAATTTAGGGCCACTGTTTCCAGAGAAAAGAGAGAGCCAGTACTATAACACTAACACACCACCACTGCCTCATCCGGGAGTCTATCCCGTTCGAACTCGGTCGAACAGTTTCAAAGCCCGCGCTTCAGGGGCGTACTGATATTACCCGCAACTCCCGCACTGCGAGGGGGGGGGGTATGGTTTAAAGGTCCTCTAGCCACAGCATAAAGATTTTGCACAATTTTTTGCGGAAACTTCGTATGAAACTGGTTAAAGAAATAGCCAAGAATTAAGGCAGCTTTGAATGAAGTATAAAAAAAAAAAAAGCAATTTTTGCTCTTTTTTTTTCAGTAAATAAGTAAAATTTCTAAAACTCAGTTTCTTTGCTTTAGTTCATGAAAACTGGATGACGGGAAAGCAGTCATTCAAGAAAACTTGAGGGGCAGCTTTTCACAGCTTTTGCAATAATTTTTATGTATGTACTGTTTGTTAACAAGAGAATGTGAAAGAAATATCAGTTCAATGAAAGGAATTTTAATACCAATGAGGATAAGGTATTATGCATTACACTTGTTTGCACATAACTACGAATCCTTTAGAATCATCATTTATCATTGTCAACCATTATCAATCCACTGCTGGATGAAGGTCTCCTCTAGTTTCCTCCACAACGGTCTGTCGTGTGCCAGTCTCCTCCATGCCACTCCCGCATACTTTAGTATTTCATCCACCCATCTCCCATGTGGTCTTCTTTTGGGCCTTTTCCTGTCCTTTGGAATCCAATCTAAAATGTCGGCTGTCCATCGATGGTCTGTTCTTCTGGCAGAATGTCCAGCCTATTGCCATTTCAGGAATTTTACTCTGATCAAGATGTCTTCCACTCTTGTCATTTTTCGGATCCACGAGTTCCTCTTCTTATCTCTACTGGTTACACCAAGCATGCACCTCTCCGGTCCTCTTTGAGTTGTCTGCAGCCTTTGTATGTCTCTTTTAGTTAAGGTCCACGTCTTTGCACCACATGTAAGCACTGGAAGGATGCATTGATTTAAGACATAATGGCATATTGACATAATGGCATATTGCTCTTGAAAATTATGCTGTTTCTTCCAAAAGCTCTCCAGGCAAGTTTTGTACGCCGATTAATTTCTTCATCACTGTGACCCTCACTTGATATCTGCTGTCCAAGATAAACGTACGTGTCTGTTATCTCCAGCTTTTCTCCATCAATCGATAAATCTACATTTCTTGTAAAAGCATTGAACATCACTTTTGTCTTCTGAAAGTTCATTTTTAATCCCACTTCTTTACTCTTGTCAGCAAGTTCTTGGATCATACTCTGCAGCTTTGATGGGGTAGTTGCAAAAATGATTATGTCATCAGCAAAACGAAGGTGGGTTAGATAATCTCCATTAATCTTTATGCCTTTGTTTTCCCAGTTCAGTGATTGAATAACATTTTCTTCTAATGTGACACTAAAGAGCTTTGGAGATATGGTGTCACCTTGTCTCACTCCCTTTCCAATTTTCATATGTGTTGTATTTTCAAACAGCCGAATCTTTGCACTTGCATTTTCATAGATGCTATTAATAATATTAATGTATGCATCTTCAATACCGCAGGATTTCAGAGCCATTGTAACTGCTGATGGTTTCACCGAATCAAAGGCTTTTTCATAATTGATAAAAGCCATGCACAATGGAAGTTCATATTCCCTTAGCTCTTTTAACTAGTTTTCTCAGTACGTGGATATGATCTATTGTGCTGTAGCCACTCCTGAATCCAGCTTGTTCTCTCGGTTGAGCCATGTCCAGTGTTATCTTCAAGCTGTGTGAAAGAACTTTAGTGAAGGATTTATAAACCACTGATAGGAGGCTGATAGGTCTGTAGTTCCTGAGATCCTCAATGTTACCTTTTTATGTAGCTAAATCATTGTAGCATTGTTCCAATCCTCAGGAATCTTCCCTTCGTTAAGGCATCGAGTGAAAATTTGGGCGAGTACTGTTTCGATTTCTCCACTTGCTTCTTGTATGATGTCTACAGTAATTCCATCTTCTCTTGGAGCTTTCCCCCGCTTCATGTTCTTGATTGCATGTGCAACTTCTGCTGGGAGGACTGGAAGAATTCTGGTACTGGTACCTTTCATGATGTCTGGAGTACATGTATCATCCCTTTCATATAATTTGGAGTAGAAATCTTTTACTCTTGTCAACATTTCGCCTCTATTTCTTGTTACAGAACCATCTTCTTTTCTCAGTGACATAATCTGTTTTCTTCCCTTACTGAGATGTCCCTTTGCTATCTTTAGGCTTTGGTTGTTTTCTATTGCTTTCCTCACTAGTTCACAGTTGAATTTCCTTACGTCTTCAGTGATACTTTTTCGTACTGTCTTGCATAGCTCTATATATTCCACTTTGGAAGTCACATCTTCTTTAGTTGTCCTCATCTCTCTTCTTTTTTGCATCAACATTTTGGTTTTTCCTGATAATTATAATATAATGAACTAAAAGGTGTTCTTCGCAGAAACGAAAAATCAGAGACCTGTGTCACGTTTTCTTTATAACAGAGTCAAAATATTTTTTTTATACTATGTGCTAAACATAGTGGCATTATGTTTAGTGTGTTTGTTTATATTCCAGTGTAAGTAATTTACGTTAGTTTTCATTTTTTGTGCCGCAGTTCTTTACTTAAGTTGTGACATTTCGCATAAATCTGAAAAGTCTAATTAAATAAAACGGAACTATACACCAACTGTACTTAAATAGTATAACTATGCTAGATATCCAAAATTTCTTGGTGTTGAATAGAAATCAAAATTTCCAAGCTTTCGCACATCAACCAGATATGTTTTTCAAGGAAGGTAGACAGCAAACTACCTTCCTTGAAAAAAATAAAATGTGGAAAGTCATTAGACACTGTCAAGTTGCATATTTTGTGTGTGTAATCGTTTGGCATTTCAAAGAAGCTGGCTTTAATTCTTTTAAATAGTAAATTTTGCATGATATGATTAACTTCGACGTAAGTATTTCGTAGTAATTTGTATCGCTATAAAACCAGGACAATTATTTTAATTACAACGTACACATTTGTGTTTCCCGCAATACAGTGAAATAATTTTGATTTTGCGAAAAGTCCTCGTAGATTCCAAAGAATTTGATTTATTGAAACACCAGCAAAGCCTAGTTTTAATTTTGAAGCCTCGAAATAATTTTTGCCTGCGAGGGGATTTTCCGGTACGCCACTGCCGCGCTTAGACCACTGCGCCACCTGGGTGGCGAAATTATTTTGTCAGTAAACGAGAAAGTTTCAAATAAATATGCCGCTTTACCAGCAATGCAGAAGCAACAAGGGATAAGAACTCGTATAAACCTGGTAAACAAAGAAAGAGAAAACAAACCGACAAATCGCTTGAACACCAAATCCAAAGGATTCATTGTAACCTAGACAATGAATTCATTAAATGAAAGCTGGGTTTCGACAAAGGCTGTTAAAATTCAAACAGACCGAAGACTCCAGAGCTACATTAATTTACTTTAAATCAACAGTCTTTAATTAATTTATTTATTTTTGGAACAGCATTTTCTTTATAAAAGTAAAAATATCAAGGAAATAATTAGAATAGCCATCTTTCACAATCCTGATCCAATTGCAAATCCCAGTATGAACAAACCCCAAAGAACACTGCTAAATGGAAGAAATACTTCAAAAAAGAAATACTAGAGACAGTAGCAGACCAGTTAATGCTGTTCAGCGTCAACATAAAAAAATAAAATCATATCTTTTATATTCAAAATACAAATAAATAATAAGGAACTTTTAGTTACACCAGGGAGTTTGTTTCCTATTACGAGTACCTTGGACAACATATATAAAATAAAAGAAGAGCCTCGTCAAAGAAGTAATTAATAGGCGTATAAAGCTTGGTTGGAGTACATTTGGAAGAAATATTCATTTCCCCTTTTTCGTAATTACTTTTTCCGAGATATGAACTCATTTTCTCCAATTTCTAAAAGCAATTTAACATGATGTCTTAAAAAGAAAGCATCTAATCAATGCATTCTTCCAGTTCTTACTTATGCATCAGTCATGGACCTTAACTAATGAAAACATACAGAGGCCGCAGACAACTGAAAGAAGCGCGGAGACACGCATACTTGGTGTAATTAGAAAGATAGAAAAAAAGGCACTCGTTCAGCAGGAAAATGACACAAGTGGATGACATCATGGTCTTGCAATATGCACATCCTATTGCTTCAAGTGGCAATAGGATGGGCATATTTCTAAAAGAGCTGACCACCGTTTGAGAGCTAATGTACTAGTTTGGGCATCAAGGGACTGTAAAAGACCCCGAATAACATCTTGTGGGAGATGGGTTGGTGAAATTCGAAAGCATGCTGGAGTGACGAATGTACGAAAGAATGCCCACAGGAAAAATACCCACAGAAATAATGCCGACAGGAAAACTGCCCACGGAAAGAAATGCCCACTTCTCGAAAATAGGAAAAATTGCCCACATCTTGAAAACAGGAAAATATTCCAGCTGTTGACTGATGTTTTCTTACGTCTGTCAGAAACATTAAGTCTTTCTTAATCTCATGAAGAAATATTTTAATTTGATCTAAGCAGTCGACCAAACTTGTCAGGCCATTCCCCATGCTGAACCACAAAAAAAGAGAAGGGGGGGGGGGGCGTACCGGAAAAGCTCGCCCTTCCCAGCAAAAAATATCTTGGAGGCCCTTTTGAGAAAATGTATTAGCTGTTAATTACTGAAATTTTTAAATTCCATATTATTAACTATGTTTTATGAGCTTTTCAATATTTCAAATTCTTTTGAACCGGTGTATTGTCAAAATTACCCGGAAAAAATAACCCGCGTCGTAATAACCCGTTACAAAACAACCCGGCGTCATAATAACCTCAGGTCGCAATTATGGTACGTCAAAATAACCCCAGGTCACAATTATGGTACGTTAAAATAACCTACGTCATGATAACCCACGACCTAATAACCTGCGTCAAAATAACCCGCAGCAATCTCACTTCTCGAGTCGAAATGGAAAAGTGGCGGGAAACAATTATCTCTCCAAAATCGAAGTAGGTCGTACTGAGTAGATTTCATTTTGTGTGAACCCTCTCAGTTTTCAAATTATTTGAAAGAAAACATCATAGTTTAGGGTGCTGGTGAAACGACAGTTCACCCCCCTCCTCCTCCAGGGAAAATTTAAAATTTCTTGACACCATTTGTTTGTATCTTGTCGTAGTCTCCTCAGGATTAAGACTGCATGCAGTATTATGGTCCAGAATTTGCAGGTAGGATTGGAGTATCCGTGTCCCAAATTTTTATGCGTGCTTAAACTGATACAATTTATGATTTAACTTCTTGCTCTCCCCAACATAAACAGATAGGAGGTAGAGAAAGAAACGAAAAACGTGTGACTGCGTGTCTTACTGGTATCGGTAGCTCTAACTGGAGTTACGATACGAAATTTTGTGGCAAATACGAAATATTTGTTTTAATATTTAAGATACACTTCTTTCCTTATTTTACTTTTGCCGGATACCATGATCGTTGCCAACAAAATTACTAATAAGAGACAAATGGAATCAGGAGAGGTCCATTAGCGACGCGCAGTGCAAACCCGTTTCTGCCGCCCCGGTGGCGCAGTGGTCTAAGGTGTTGGCCTCTGATCATTCGTCGGAAGGGGTCCGGGTTCGAATCCCGGTGAGGCATGGATGTTGTGTTTGTCTTACGGCACTGGCTCTCTCCCTTCCCTGGAACCAGTGACTCTAAATTAGGGACGGGCGACTGCTTATAGCCCATTGAGTTGCTCACGGTGGTCGTTAAATCTCAAAAAAAAAAACCCGTTTCTCAGGAGTTCGCGCAAGACGTACTTATGGAGAGAAATGACATTTGTTTGCATCCTGTTACAGAATGTCTTTTTTTTTTTTTTTTTTTTTTTTTGCATGGAGGTTTAACGACCACCGTGAGCAACTCAATGGGTTATAAGCAGTCGCCCGTCCTTAATTTAGGGTCACTGGTTTCAGGGAAGGGAGAGAGCCAGTGCCGTAAGACAAACACAACATCCATGCCTCATCGGGATTCGAACCCGGACCCCGTTCGGACGAATGATCAGAGGCCATCGCTTAGACTACTGCGCCACCGGGGCGGCATTACAGACTGTCAGCGCATGTTGTTGTAACAATTCGTGGAAATTATAGTCTTGGTTATTTTTAAGTGCATCTAACCTAATCAGACATCGTTTAGTTATTGAGTGTGCTTTTATTGTTCTCGATAAAAGAACTTTTGAAAGCGCATCTAACCTATTTGAAAGCTTTATTCGTTAGTCAAAAGTATCTGAAATTGAATTTTTAATAATTTCAAATTGATAATTTCAAGTGAACATTTTTTACTTCATTTGCTTAAGAATATTATGAATGCATATAATTTTGGTATCGTAAAATTTGCATTTATATTGCTATCAGCAAGAGTGGATACACGAATCTGCCCTCGCGCGCGAAGTTTTACAAATAAGTTTTTAAGCGTTTTTTGTGGGACCTATACCGCTAATTTACATATCCGACATTCCCCTGCGTTGCTGTCATGTGACCGTAACTGGTCAAGGGTATAAAATGTTACACAGAGGAACGTTTGCCCAAAGTTTCCTCGTGTCATATTTATACCCTTGACCGGTTACGACCCCGGGGACTGGCCCCCGGTAATAAATAAGGACGTCTTCCTCCCCTTTCTACTTCGCTTCCGTGTTACTTTCCTATCGGGCACTCTAGCCCAAATCTCCTAGCTTCCTATTTCTAAGGGTTGTTTAAGACCTGGGGTCAGACACTCCCTTCCTAAAATCCTCTACATATGATCATGATCATGTTTGCCCAAGAGTCAAACGCACTTGCACTTTGGTAGGTGAAAGATGGCAAGCGATACTGCATTCGTTACGAATTTCATCAAGAGAAAAGTGCTGCAAAAGCATGTGCAGCGATCTGTTCTGTTCTGCGGAAGAATATTGTATCGAAAAGCACGTGTGGGTTTTGGTTTAGACGGTTTGAAGCAGGTGATTTTGATGTTAGCGATCCAGAACGTAGCGGCGCCCGGCAGAAAGTTGCACATGAGGAACTTCAAGCATTACTGGACGAAGATTCGTCTCAAACGCAAACAGAACTAGCTGAACAACTGGAGGTAACTCAACATACCATTTCCAATCGCTTACGCGAAATGGGAATGATTCAGAAGGAAGGAAAATGAATGCCACATGGCCTGAGCCAGAGGAACAAGGATGAGCGTGCCATGAAGTGTTTGAATCAGTTGAATAAAATCACAGAAAGTATTTTCTGTGGAAAATCATTACAGGCGATGAAAAGTGGATATGGTAAGACAATCCCAAAAGCAAAAAAAAAAACAAAAAAAACAACAACACTGGGTAGACCCCGGTGAAGCAACAACTTCGATACCGAAGCGCAATATTCAATCGAAGAAAGTTCTGCTGTGCATCTTGGTGGGATATGGAGGGTGTGCTCTTTTATGAAATATTGGTACCGGGTCAAACTATTACTGTTGATCGCTAAAAGCAATAATTGCTGCGAATGGACCAGGATATATGTCGGAAACGTCCATTCATAGGCAAAGAACTGCGTCCCGTGAAATTACTGCATGAGAACGCTAGGCCGCATATCGCGAAAGCGGTCAAGGAAACTTTATTGACGCTTGGCTGGAAAGTTTTGGAGCACCCAGCGTATAGTCCCGACATATTCCCTTCAGACTTTATTTGTTCCGATCGATGCAACATGGTTTGTCTGTTGTACGATTCCGGACATGTGACGAAACGTAAAGTGTGTTGACTACTTCATTGCGTCACACTTCATGGCTGGAATCTGTCAGCTGCCCGACCGATGGCGGAAGGTCGTAGATAATGATGGCGCATATTTTGATTCGTAAAGGTATTGTTGTTTTCTCGCATATTACATGTTGCGTTGTCTTAAAACGCTTTAAAACGTATTTGTACACCTAACAATATAGCTGTTATTTGGGTAATTGTGGCGTTGATTGGCATATCCTAGTTGCGCTAATTAGGAAAAAAAGACTGATACAAACATATATATTTTAGATAACGATTATTAATTTGTATAAAGCTCATGATCTCCTCGCCATTATTTCAGAATTCGATACGATTATAAAGTTTCGGAAAACGTGCGATAGCGATGAATCTAACTCTTTTCTGTTAACCCTTTCGTGACTACAACGTCCGATGCGCCCGGACATTCAGACAGCCACAAGCAAGGTCAATAGACAGAAATGTTTGCTCATCCCACCTACCTCGCAGCGGAAGTATCGTTCCCTTACGTAGGGACGTCACTGTAAAGGACGGGTAGACCGTCGATACTTGGTTGATACAATTGAAGCACTTGCGGGAGAAGTGTTGTGAACAATTTTAAATTCAAATACGCTTTGAAATTGAAAACTTACAAGCCAAGATGGAATGAAAACAGTGTCAACAATACACGCAGGAAAAACTGACATTCATGTGAATATTTTATTTAGTGTAAACCAAGATTTTAAAGAAACTAAGTATACATTTTTTTTTCAAATCTATTTAATCTAAACAGGATATTGACTGGCATTAAGGAAAAGTGCAAGGATAGTGATCATAGCTTTTAAATTTAATTATATACAACTGTAGTATTGTCTTCTTTTAATAAATTCGAGAGAAAGAAAAAAATAATGGTATTATTTTAGTAGCACCTCATAAAGAAATCCCTTTATGCCGAACAAATCAAAATTTCAGCAACATTCCAAGAACTCGCTTAATTAAACAGCTGGAAATTAATTCTATTAAATGCTCCGCTATTATTTGTAATTAATCGCTTAATATAAAAGTTAAATTATATATTTGCAAATTCTTTTTCTTTCTTTTCGTCATATTTTAATCGCAAACTTTTGAGAACTTTAAAAATCGGGACCTTATTTAATGCAAAGAAATGCTTTCTTCATTCACTTTGCCATGTTCCTTAAGTAACTATTTTAGCCGGTATTCTCTTCTTGGGTTAGTAAGACATTTTTTTCAGAGGATTTGAAATATAGTCGAATACTAAAGTGGAAAACAAACGCCTCAAGTGGAAAACAAATTCATTTTGCTTTTCGTTGCTATTAGGAGAAACAAAAACAAAAACGAGTTTTTTCAGATTTTAACTATGGGTTATTTTGACGTCGGGTTATTTTTGCCCAGGGTTATTTTGCTAACGGGTTATTTACGTTGGGTTACTTTGACACCGGATTATTTTGACTGGGATATTTTGACGTGGGTTATTCTTTCCGGGTTATTTTGACATGCAACCTTTTAAACCCACAGGTAGGCCTATTTATCGGAAAACCAAAATTATTGAACTTTATTGTGTGTAACATGAATGTGTACCCTGCAATTGAAATGATCGCCCTAGTTTTATACAAATACAAAGGGCTACAAAACACTTACATTAAAGGTAGTAGGTAATATATGCAAATTTTATTCTTTTACGGAACTAAGGTGTCCTCTTTGCAATCTGTTACGAGTACACACATAAAACACGTAACTGCCATTGGTTGGAGTTTGTTCGCGCAAGGGTTCAGTGTGCCAAGGAGCACCATGCCAAACGGTTTTCATCAGAAACAAAAGCAGCATCAAAACTATAACAAAAGCTAAACTACGAAACAGAAGCATAACGAGGAACTATTTAAATGGCCGACAATGAGACAACGGATTACACAAAATGAAAAACTCCACACGTAACTGACATCTGACAGTGCCTAAGGGCCTTTTCCGATTTATATGAAAATATAGAACATGAGTAAGTAACAATTAAGAATTGCGGAACAAAAAGCAAAACTTCTTAAATTATTTACTCTTGAATATGAAAAACACATTTAACATCATACGACAATTTTTTACACGCAGTAAAGAGTTCCCGCGAAGAACACATTTTAGTTCATTGTATTCTGAAGGATGCACAGGTATGTGCAAACGATTGTAATACATAACTCTTTGTCCTCGTTGGTATAAAACTTTCATTCATTGAGCTGATGCTTTTTCCCATTTGCTATGGTTCTGAAAAGGGACCTCAAGTCATCTCAAGTAGCTGCTGTTTCATCATCCAGGTTTTATGAACTGAAACCGTGAAACTTATTTCTAAATATTTTACTTTATTTACTGAAAATAAAAGAGTGCTTTTCTTTTTAATACTTCGTGCCGTCAAAAATTTCTGGTTATTTTTTTTATTCATGTGGTGCTTCAGCAAAAGGTTCTGTAAAACGTTTTTGCTCATGCTAGAAGCCATCTTGGCCGTGAGGCTCCCCCGTGCTGCAGGGGTTGCGGGGGCTATCGGTATGCCCCTGATGGGGGAGGGGGTAGTTAACTAGCATTACAAGACCATCGTAATTTGTCGGACAGCGGGTGTCCTAGTGGGCAACGTTCGTGACTGCCACGGAAAGGACCTCAGGTTCGATCCCAGGCAGGTACGAACGCTCGATCCACTAAATAATCGCCGTGCGTCGGATGTGCACGTTTAGCCGTCGGACCCCGGGTACTGGCCCCCAGTAATAAATAAGGGCGTCTTCCTCACCCCTTTCAACTTCGCTTCCGTGTCACTTTCCTATCGGGCACTCTAGCCCAAATCTCCTAGCTTCCTATTTCTAAGGGTTGTTTAAGACCTGGGGTCAGACACTTCCTTCCTAAAATCCTCTACATATGATCACAGATCATCGCAATTTGTTCCCAAACTGGTGGAATAGGCTCGTTGTTCGAAGAAACACGTGCACGGCTCATCCACGAGTAGTAACTACCCCTAAGGCAATTCTTTTTTATGAGTGGCGTATGACCAAGATATCAACTTTAACTAAGTTTACCAACTGAATTTTACACACGTAGTAAAATCAAAAGAACTCTCACCTCAAAAACAAAGCACCCAGAAGGTTAGTAAGAGGAGTGAGAGTGCGCCAGAAGAATAAGTCAGTACCTAGTAAGGTATTTTGAAAACGCTAATTTATAAACCCATGACTTTCAGTGCCCCAAAAGGGGGGGATAGTTACTGGCTTTTGATAATATTGAATTTCATGTCTGCATGTATTAAGATTATTGTGTTTCTTTGAACAATGAGCTCCTTCTGCCATTTTGGGAACACACTATACGATGTTCTTCTAATTCTAGGTAACATCATGTGGTTTAGCGGGAGAATTGCTCTGCCTTATTTTGTCGATTGCTCAGTTGAAACAGAGATTTTTCTTCAGGAAATTAAAAAAGACTTCGTGTTTGTAACAGACGTAAGAAAACATCAGTTAAGAGCTGGGTTATTCTTTTTTCAAGATGTGGGCATTTTTATCTATTTTCGAGGTGTTTTTTTTTCTGGAGGCATTGTTCCGTGGGTGTTTTTTTTGTGGGCAATTTTTTCTCAAACGGAGTGACATGGAAGAGAATTACTCATACTGCAGCAGTGAAATTAGGGTGCTTTATGAGGAGAGGGATCCGTACTTATGTACATATATAAGAGCACACACACGCTCTCTCACTCTCTCTCTCTCCATCTTTCTCTCTTTCTCTCTCTGCATCTCCATTTCTATCTCTCTCTCTCTCTCTATCTCTCCATCACAATCTGTGTGTATGTGTGTCTCTCTCTCTCTCCATCACCATTTGTCTCTCTCTCCCTTTCTCAGAAAGTGAGAGTCATAACCCACCAAAATCATAAAGTACAGCAACCGCGAATGCAGATGGTTATGTTCCCAAATGGCAACAAAAGCGCATGCGCCTATTCCAACTATTGTGATTATGTAAGAACATTGATCACCTGAAGAGGTTCGACGTGCATTTCGATTTTTGTGGGCAAGGAAAATTTTGCCGACTGATATCCATCGGCATGTTTTTCGAGTGGATTGGAAAAATGTAATATTCCGTTAATATGTCGCTGAATGGTAAAAGCAGTTCCAGTGCAGTAGGGATAATTTAATTGTCTACATTCACAATTGTTGTCCAAGCAGCTGCTCTGCAAAAACCAGCACAGCGCAAATTGATGAAGTCATTTAGGACAACAAAGGCCTTCACCGCAGAAAAAGACAACAATTCCTCTTCCTTGAAAGGGCGTTGCTTCGCCACAGATGAAACACAAATTGCTGTCACAGCATGGCTCTTGTAACATAGAAAATAGTTTAAGGTGGAGTGTGACGTTCTACAGAGCACGAGTCAAGACGACAAATCTGCTGCGATACATTCCGTCCGTGTAGCTTAGTTGGGAGTGCAACTTACTTCGGAGTGAGGGGGCGCGATTTCGACACGGACAAATATGTGTTTTTACAGGAGGGAATAAAGAAGCTCATAACACTTTGTGAAAAGAACCTGAATGATTTTTATGATCCCGTTGAGAAACAACTCATAAAAGGAGTGTTTATTATTTCATGCATCTTATTCAAAGCATTAAATATGCAGGTATGAAGAACAGACCCTGTAAACGAACTTTTCGACTCAGTTACATATTTACGAAAAACGTTTTATGTATCTGTAAAAGAAGAATAAATCACAAAACCACAATTCAACTGAAAACGCTAATATCCGAAGGCTTTATAATACGAGAAGTAAAAAATCAAACAACTCGACATAGAAAATGTGACACCACGAAGTATTTGTCGGAGCGCCATAGAAAATCGTGGTTATGTGTCGACAGTGTTTTTTTTTTTTTTTTTTTTTTTTCGCTAACAAAAATCAAACCTCATTTGCGTGACTAATATTCTATCCAAATCGTCGTTGCCGTCCCGGTGGCGCAGTGGTCTAAGGCGCTGGCCTCTGATCATTCGTCCGTAAGGGGTCCGGGTTCGAATTCCGGTCAGGCATGGACGTTGTGTTTGTCTTACGGCACTGGCTCTCTCCCTTCCCTAGATCCAGTGACCCTAAATTAGGGACGGGCGACTGCTTATAGCCCATTGAGTTGCTCACGGTGGTCGTTAAACCTCCAATCAAAAAAAAAAAAAAAAAATCGTCGTTCTGAATTACCACAACACAGCTCCAATGTGCGCATGCGTATTCAAGATACACAGTGTTTCAATTTGGGTATATTACTATCTGTGCTCATGGATCTTACCTTTCCTACAAGTGTGTCCGTGCAAGATTAGCTTGGCTGCTCCAATGGCGCAGTGGACTTGGCGCTGGCTTTTGGCCACTTGTCCTAGATGGGCCCCGGTTCGAATCCCAGTGAGGCATCGATGATGGAAAATTAGTTCGGCCGTCTTGGTGGCGCAGTGAACTAAGCGCTGGATTGTAACCAGTCGACCGAAATGAGTCCAGTTCGGTTCGAATCCCGGTGAGGCATGGATGTTGTGTTTGTCTTTCGGCACTGGCTCTCTCCCTTCCCTGGAACTAGTAACCCTGAATTAGGGACGGGTGACTGCTTATAGGCCATTGAGTTTCTCCTCATGGTGGTCGTTAAACCCCCCAAATTAAGAAGAAAAAGAAAGATAAGCTTGGTAACCGCAATCCACAGATTTGAAGATTAAATATGTATGTGAATAAAAATTAATAATTTGTCTAAACTTTTCTTCATATCTTTTGAAGCAACATAAGATTTTTTGCTTCCACTACATTTATCGTACCACTAATGGACATATTATACAGTTTCACATCAGATTACATCACGCATCCCCTCCTCACTGTACACACATATACGTCTTGTTACCAGTCGTGTGTCGTTTCACAAAAGTTTTTCATTGACTGCTTAAAAAAAGTCTAGTTCACGTCTAATATGTGCATTTGCAATTCGTGTCTTGCAAGTAAATCATTAATTTTTCTTCCTGGTGAATATGAAGAATCAATAATAGTCCAATTATTAGTTAAGTCATAAAATGGTTATTTATTTGTAAATATTCGTGTTAATCAATTACTTAATAAAAATTTCCGTCATCATTCATTCGAAAATTACGTCATTTTTGTCCATTTGCATTCGTTATCTTCACATATGGCATGCAAAGATATAATTAATTTATCTAAAGGATTTCAGTGCTGCAGTTTAACCAAAGAATTTCATTATATACATTTACGCCAGTTTGTAACGAAGTCGGTTATAGAGAGA
This sequence comes from Macrothele yani, assembly GCA_039090855.1. Classification (NCBI taxonomy): domain Eukaryota; kingdom Metazoa; phylum Arthropoda; class Arachnida; order Araneae; family Macrothelidae; genus Macrothele; species Macrothele yani. The sequence continues at coordinate 122,067,734 of CM077025.1, read as the reverse complement.
TTACGGTTGTAGCGAGAAAAAAATGCCATTCCACTTGATTTTGGTTGTGATGTATCTACCTCAGAGGTATCTCACATGTCAAGAATGTTCCGAAGCAACAGGAAGTAGGTTCGATTTTGCCACCGGCAAATGGCCTTTACGCTGTGGTAGTAAACTGCATGGTGGACTTTTTATAACGAGGAACAGTACACCAATTAAGTGGTAAATAGTTGCACTTACTAGTGATCCGATTTATTGGCCTAGGAAATAGACATATCAACGTTTCCAAGCTTTCGCACATCAACCAGATGGCTTTTTTAAGGAAGTTAGACAGAAACTGCAAACTGAAAAAAATAGAACGCTTAATATTTTGAACGCGGGAACTTGACAGTAAATAGATGCGACGTTATATTCATTTAAAGATCTGTCCCTCAGAATACAAAACGGCTGTCTTCCGTTTTCGAATTCGAAGAGCCTTCGCCGTTGCTTCCGATATCAATTCTAGACAACACGAAATTGAAAGCGTCATCAAGTTAGCCACTGATGCAGGATATTCATTGAATCAGATACGTAGCTTTATCCAAAAAGCCAGAGCCAAACATTCCAATCTTCCTGTGCTGCAGCTACGCTATTTAGGCTCAATTCCCTACGTACCAAGTGTGTCTTACAAACTCAAAAACGCCCCCAAGAAGATGAACTACGGCGTCGGCATAAGGTCTCCTGTACCCTTGTATACCATACTAAAGAGAAATAGTGAAAAATCACCTCTCTCCTTCGAAGGAGGCGTTTATGCGATCCCCCCCCCTATAGTATCTGAACGGCTCTAAACGTTACTACATTGGAATGACCAGGCGTTCGTTTGGAATCAGAGTCAAAGAACATAAAAGGGACACAAAATACGGTAAAGTAGCCACGGCACTATCCAGAGAAGTCAAATTCAAGTCAGCTACTCCAGAATGGGATGATATGAAGAAATTAGCTAGCTACTCTACCCCTAAATGTACAGCCATTCGGGAAACCATGGAGATCATTACCAACAGCGATACTTGCAATGATTGTGTCTTACTCGAGTTCTCACGAGTATGGAACCAATTCTTCAAGTAAAGTCTTTTCTCTACCAGGATCCCGCGTGCAACCAACGTTATGCCTCGTATCGTTAAATGAATATGACGTCGCATTTACTATTTATTGTCAAGTTCTCGCGTTCAAATTGTTAAGCGTTCTATTATATATATATTTTATTTTTCCAGTTTGCAGTTTCTGTCTAACTTCCTTGAAAAAGTCATCTTGTTGATGTGCGAAAGCTTGGAAACGCTTATGTGTTTATTTCCTATGCCAATAAATCGGATCACTAGTATAGTGTTACTACTACTACATGGTGGACTTATTTATTTACAATACGAGTTCAAAATTCCAGGTTACGGAAATTGCGAAACGTTGAAATCCTTTACTGTGTTGCCCAAACCGGCAAATAAGGGAAAGAGGAACTGAGGAATATTTGAAAAATAACGCAAGAAAAAGCTAAATTATTACATCTGTAAATGTTTTCCATAGAAGGGTTTTTTATTGGGTCGTGGTGGGAATGAAACATTTAAGGGATGACCGGGACAGCGGAAGAAACACATAGCGCCGAGCATGGAGAGATAGCTGTTGAGAAAGCAGACCCTGAACTCGTTCAAATGTGGAAATAAAATTATGCAGAAGGAATTAAACGATGATAGCAACGTTCCGAGACTTCAGCACTGCTGACGATGATACTGTCGTAAGTCCATTTCTGGAACATGCTGGGATCGCGAATCACATCCAATGGAAGAAGACTGATATTTTGGGCTCTAGTACTAAGGAAGAAGATGCAACTTCAAGGGCCGATACTTCCGGCTGATGGCAATATCCAGGGTTCGCACGGCCACTGGAATCCTGGAAACGTCCTGGAATTTGATTTCCATTTTATCCAGACCTGGAAATTCCTTGATTTTTTTTTCTAATTTTTATGAAAGGTCCTGCAATAGTCCTTGAGTTTTTTCTTGCAATGAAAAAAATAAATAAATTAGGTAGTCTCAGTTTTGATTGAGCAGCCAGTTTGGAACGTAGAACTGCGACTTGCAGATCGGAGAGTTGAAATGAGCTAGTCGAGTATGGTTTCAAAGCGTTAATTTATTATAGCCAACACAGGTCTATGATATGAAAAGTAGCTTACATAATTGTAACAAATACTGCTGGATACATTTCGAACACAAAGCAAATCGATACACGAATTACTCAACGTAGTGCTTTGTCTTCTTGGGCTTCTTGCATTCCTCATCACTTGCTCTTGCCTCCCGTTATGATTTTCTCCACTTTTGCTTGCGTTCATTCTGAGAATTCCGTGGTATTGTGGAAAATGTTAACCCGTTCACAGGAAAACAATTTTTTAAAATTTTAATTTAAACGACTGCGAAGTGCTCTTCATATATTTGAATAGATCTCGTCGAGAGCTTTAAAACGATACCACGCACAGTCATTTTGCACTCACGGTTGTCCAGATGAACCGCGATATCATCGAATCTGCTCGCCGTTTCACAAGAAAACAATTTTTAAAATGTTCAGTTCAAACCACTGCGAAATGTTCTTTGTATATTTGAATAGATCTCGTCGAGAGCTTTAAAACGATAACACACACAGTCGTGTTGCGCTCACGGTTGCCGAGATAGACTGAATCAAACGCGACGGCACACCCAGAAATGTTGCATCATCTCCTTCGCGCACAGGAAGCGAGGGGAGCGTCGCGCTCACGACGTATTGCGCAGTACGCGAATTGGACTCAATGCTATTTACGAATATTCTAACACGATTAGAGTGTGGCACGTATTTTTAGCGCTATAGTGATTTCAATTGGGACCTTCTTTTTGTCACAGGTAGTCGGCAGTAAGTCTCCCCATACTATCCGCAGAGTTAGACGTCGTCCTACGTCAACAATTAATCAAAATATTTGGTTTGATTGCGTCACTTTTTTGTAGTTTCTTGCGGCGTCTGCTCGGGATGACATCACTTCCTTCCACAGGGTGCGGAGACGTGACGTCATTTCTTTCATGTCATATGACGCTGCAGTGCAAGATGTTTGAGTGCCATATTGCCAGTCTTTTTGGTTTGTGCATAGCAGTTGTGTGTAGTTGGAGTCAGAACAGCGTGTGGAAACCTTTCCGAGAGTCCAAAATAGCTGTTCCTTCTATACACCCTAAGAGTATACTGATGTTAAAGGCAAAAAATGGTCTTATCATGACCTTTCCGTGGAAAGCAAGAACAGTATCAACCCGCGTTACAGTGCACTCCTGCTGATTCCTTTCTGTAACGCGTTTACTCTCGCATTGCCCCTTCACCAATCCACTTGGTGAGTATTGATGTTTGCTCCAGCTTCCGAATGTGGTTTTCGTGAGTTTCAGTCCCCTTGGGGGGGGGGGGGGGGGTGTTGGCTGTTGTAGTGCACTGGATGGGCTTTTCCCTTTCCCCCTCATTTTCCCCGGCTGGTGTGGCAGTTGCTTCGAAGATCAGCCCCCCCTCCCCCACATCCTCAAATCCTTCTGCTTTTTCTTTCCTATGAGTTCACTTACTCAAAGTTCCTAGCTTTCAGTGTCTAAGGGCAGTTTTAGACTTGAGGTGAGACACTCCCTTCCTAAAAACTTCAACTGATTCCTAATTCCAACTACCGACACATCACACAAGCAGTGGGAATTGTGAATGGGGGTGTGTTGTAGTCCGAACTTCTTCTCCTACTGCCTGTTTAAGTAAACCTCCCCTAGAACTTTCCTGATTGCCAGTTTATCGTCTATGAGCTGTGAATGTTGGGTGATGTCTTCGATCCCTTCCCCCATCTCCAAGTTATTCCCAGCAGGTCAGACGCAGCCGAAAGCGCAAGGTTTTTCATTGAGTAACTTTTCATATCGAACTTATTTCTAAAACAAAATCTGACTTATGGGAAATTTGTTTTGGACAGCAATTTTATCCGATAAGCAGCTGAGCATACAAAAATGGATTCTGGGCAACAAGTCTCTTGCTTTTCGCTCTAAACTCTAGAGACTATTTTTCGAAGCAGAAATACTATTTTTCGAAGCGGAAATACTATTTTTCGAAGCGGAAATGCTATGGGGGTGTCTCCTGGTATGGCACAAATAGTGGTACTTAGGTTGACTCGGAGTGTAGCACGCGATTTAATCATTAAAGGATATTGGTATCTGGCCTTCCTGCCGCCGTTGTGCATGAGAATATACACTATCTACCAACAAGTAATTGGACACGCCTGCAATCGACGATATCTGCGGTCCTGATACACGTCACGGCCACCGCCGTTAAATATCGTGTGGGAAACAACAACGCAACCACTCGCATGCAAAATGCCACGCAGTTCGGAGCTCTCTGATTTCGAGAAAGGTGTAATCGTCGGGTATCACAGAAATGGCCGATCCATACGTGACATATCCAGCGAGTTGAAGTACCCAAAATCGACAGTGACCTACGTGATTGGCAAATGGAAGATGAGAGGTGACTGTCGGGATGTGCCCCGACCCGGCAGACCCACAAAACTGGGAGTTAGAGACCGACGGGTGCTGGCCAGAGAAATTTGGAAGAACCGCACCAAATCGACGGGCCACCTCCGCGAGGAGTTTTAACAGGCATCCGAAAGTATTTTTTCGATGAATACCATCCGTAAGGAAGCCCATCTGCTCGGTTATCATGGACATGCTGCCGCCCACAAGCCTTTGATCACCAAGTCCAATAGCGCTGCTCGGCTAACGTGGTGCAAAGAACGTCGACGGTGGACCGTTGAACAGCGGAAACAGGTTCTCTGGAGCGACGAATCAAGGTTCACCCTCTACCGTTCGGATGGCAGGATCTGGGTTTGGCGTCTGCCTGAAGAACGCCTCCTGCCGGAATGTATTGTGCCAACTGTGAAGTTCGGCGTCGGTGGAATTATGCTACGGGGGTGTCTCCTGGTATGGCACGGCATCCTTGGTCGCAATTCCTGGTAGACTCAACGCCGAGACCTACTGCACCATTTTGGATGACCATGCGCTTCCTACGTTGTGGCAGTTTTACGGGGTGGACCCATGTTACTTTCAGGATGACAATGGCACCTGTGATGTTGCGAGGTCCATCATGGCTTGGTATGGTGACAATGGGATTGGTCGAATGGACTGGCCTGAGGAGAGCCCGGACCTTAACCCTATCGAGCACCTCTGGGACGAGCTGGAGCATCGACTTAAGTGGTGCCCCCATCGTCCTAAATCGGTGAAGGAACTGACCTGTCTTCTCCAAGCCGAGTGGAAGAAATTCCGCTAGCCGTCGTGCAACGCCTGGTTGAGTGTATACCCCGGAGGGTCGCAGCTGTAATCGCCGCTCGTGGAGGCTCCACCAACTATTGAAGGCGAAGAAACTTTGTTTTCCTTTGCTATCACAGGTGTCCAATTACTTGTTGGTATATAGTGTAGATGACTATGGAATAGATCATCAGGGCCATATGGCATAATATTTGATTTATGATCGTTGTGCTAAGTTCTGTATTGCTTCATATAAGTTTTATACAGAGTAATTGTACGTGGAAATTTTGCTACTTCACTGAAGATGTAACACACGCTGAAGAACACTTGTAACAGCTGATGAACACGCAGAACTTCGTAAAAATTCTAAACTTAATTTCAACCAATTTGGAAAATATAAAACAAAGCACTATAATTCTAGAAATAAAACAACTTTATTTTGATAAACTCCTAGAAAAGTACTGAAATTTATATTCTGTAAGTGTGAATGAACCCTAAGTATCTATCTATATTGAGTATCAACAAAGACGGGAGATAACTTCATCTTCATTTAATCCTCAGATTTATTCACAAAACACTTACCAAAATGAGAGGAACTTGCCTTGCAGGGTGAAGATGTTAAAGTCCATAATCTGATCCTAGGATTATGTTTATTTAAGGCATGGTAAAACTCACACAAGACCCTGACGCGCTGGCGTAAATCTGTCAATCCATTAATCCACATTGCATCAGTTTACTCTTCCGCGTCAGGCACTGTACACGAAGGAGGCCTGAGAAAAGCAATACATCTCTGTCAGACATGTTTAGCAATTCACTAAAGCTATTTGCATTTCAGAAGATATACACATATACTAAATTTGTCAAGTTATTTAATTATATTATAATGAAACCGCATATTATCCTTTTTTAGTAACGTTGAAAGAATGAATGTGATGATAGGCTCACTAAGAGAACTCTTTCAGCTCAAGTGTCAGGAAAGAAAGGTAGAGGAATCCAAAGAAATCGTGGAGGGCGAAATTCAAAAATGTCTGCATGAGAAAAAGATAATGAATATGAGGTACAAAAGATCTCGTATGAGATGCATGATGGATGTCAGTGAAGCTCGAGCTGTATGCCAAGATCGCTGTAAATGGAGACATTTGATACATCAACAGTAAGTAAAATATAGTTCAAAAAGTGAAATATTAATGTGGCACATGGACTTTCTTTAAGGAGCGAACCTCTGAATCTCAAAGAATACCTTAGTGATACTTAATGTAATGTAAATTTATTTTAGCCAAATTGATTGCATTATTAATCTGCTTCATTTTATGATCCACCAGCTGTTTAGTACGTGTATTAAGACGTGTTTTTCTGATGTTCGGCAGCGGATGAATTGATCATCGCTGTTATTATTTAAATCTATTTGCACATTAGTATAATTTGATATGTGACTCATATCATCATCATCATCATTGTCAACCATTATCAATCCACTGCTGGACGAAGGTCTCCCCAAGTTTCCTCCACAACGGTCTGTCTTGTGCCAGTCTCCTCCATGTCACTCCCGCATATTTACGAATTTCATCCACCCATCTCCCATGTGGTCTTTTTCTGGGTCTTTTCCTGTCCCTTGGAATCCAATCTAAAATTTCGGCTTGTCCATCTATGGTCTGTCCTTCTGGCAGTATGTCCAGCCCATTGCCATTTCAGGGATTTAACTCTGATCATGATGTCTTCCACTCTCGTCATTTTCGGATCCACGAGTTCCTCTTCTTATCTCTCCTGGTTATACCAAGCATGCTCCTCTCCATGCTTCTTTGAGTTGTCTGCAGCCTTTGTATGTCTCTTTTAGTTAAGGTCCACGTCTCTGCACCATACGTAAGCACTGGAAGGATGCATTGATCAAACACTTTTCTTTTAAGACATAATGGCATATTGCTCTTGAAAATTATGCTGTTTCTTCCAAAAGCTCTCCAGGCAAGTTTTGTACGCCGATTAATTTCTTCATCAATGTGACCCTCACTTGATATCTGCTGTCCAAGATAAACATACGTATCTGTTATCTCCAGTTTTTCTCCATCAATCGATAAATCTTCATTTCTTGTAAAAGCATTGAACATCACTTTTGTCTTCTGAAAGTTCATTTTTAATCCCACTTCTTTACTTTTGTCAGCAAGTTCCTGGATCATACTCTGCAGCTCTGATGGGGTAGTTGCAAAAATGACTACGTCATCAGCAAAACGAAGGTGGGTTAGATAATCTCCATTAATCTTTATCCCTTTGTTTTCCCAGTTCAGTGATTGAAAGACATTTTCCAATGTGGCATTAAAGAGCTTCGGAGATATGGTGTCACCTTGTCTCACTCCCTTTCCAATTTTTATGTGTGTTGTATTTTCAAACAGCCGAATCTTTGCACTTGCATTTTCATAGATGTTATTAATAATATTAATGTATGCATCTTCAATACCGCAGGATTTCAGAGCCGTGGTAACTGCTGATGGTTTCACCGAATCAAAGGCTTTTTCATAATCGATAAAAGCCATGCACAATGGAAGTTCATATTCCCTCGCTCTTTCAATTAGTTCTCTCAGTACGTGGATATGATCTATTGTGCTGTAGCCACTCCTGAATCCAGCTTGTTCTCTCGGTTGAGCCATGTCCAGTGTTACCTTCCAAGCGGTGTGAAAGAACTTTAGTGAAGATTTTATAAACCACTGATAGGAGGCTGATAGGTCTGTAGTTCCTGAGATCCTCAATGTCACCTTTTTTATGTAGCAGGATCATTGTAGCATTGTTCCAATCCTCAGGAATCTTCCCTTCATTAAGGCATCGAGTGAAAATTTGGGCGAGTACTGTTTCAATTTCTCCACTTGCTTCTTGTATGATGTCTATAGTAATTCCATCTTCTCCTGGAGCTTTCCCCGCTTTATGTTCTTGATTGCATGTGCAACTTCTGCTGGGAGGACTGGAAGAACTCTGGTACCTTTCATGATGTCTGGAGTACATGTATCATCCCTTTCATATAATTTGGAGTAGAAATCTTTCACTCTTGTCAAAATTTCGCCTCTATTTCTTGTTATAGAACCATCTTCTTTTCTCAGAGCCATAATCTGTTTTCTTCCCTTACTGAGATGTCCCTTTGCTATCTTTAGGCTTTGGTTGTTTTCAATTGCTTTCCTCACTAGCTCACAGTTGAATTTCCTTACGTCTTCAGTGATACTTTTTCGTGCTGTCTTGCATAGCTCTATATATTCCACTTTGGAAGTCACATCTTCTTTTTTAGTTGTCCTCATCTCTCTTCTTTTTTGCATCAACATTTTGGTTTTTCCTGATAATTTGTTTACATGCAACTGGTTCTTAGACCCAGCTAATTTTGTTGCTGTTTCCATAAGAGCTTTGGTTACTTTTCTGTTAACTTCCGAAATATCCACTTCTTCCGATGTTAGGCCTTCTAAAGCAGAGAATCTGTTCTTCAGTTCCAACTTGAAAGTATTATGGTGTTTTTTAAGGTTGGTTATGTCAATACATTTTGTTTGTCTTATGAGCTTGCCACGTTCCAGTTTAGTGTTGAGGTGCATCTTACATCTCACCAATCTATGGTCACTACCTGTGTTGAACTTGTTTAGCACACTGCAGTCTTCGATGACGAATTTTTTTGTTACACATAATAAAATCAATTTCACTTGTCGTCCCAATTGGATGTCTCCATGTCCATTTCCTGTGTGGCTTTTTCTTGAAAAAGGAATTCAAGATGAAAAATCCTTCTGCCTCTGCAAACTCAACGAGAGTATTTCCACGCTGGTTTCTGTTGGCGTAACCGAATTTACCTACTGAAGTTTCATTCTGTTGCCGGTGCCCTATTTTTGCATTGAAATCTCCCATAATTATCTTCAAGTGCTGCTTACCTTTATTATTTAGATGACGAATTTCCTCATAAAATTCTTCAATTTCTTCTTCAGGATGACTTGTGGTGGGTGCATAAGTTTGAATAATCTGAGCCTGGTATCTTCTCGATAGTTGGATAACGAGTCGTGCAGCTCTGTCAGAGGAACTTTCAACTTCTACCACTTTATCCTTTAGTTTCTTGTTTATTATAAATCCAACACCACTAGTTCTGCCAGTATCTGTCCCACGATAATAGAAGAGATGTCCACTTTTCAGTTCAATGAGATCTTCTCCCTTTCTCCTTACCTCACTCAGCCCGACGATGTCCCACTTGATCCTTTGTAGTTCCTCTTCCAATTCAAGAAGCCTTGAATCAGAAGATAGGGAGCGTCCGTTGTAGGTAGCCAAGGTCAGCATCAAATGGCAGCCTAGTCCGGTCCTCCGGGGGATTCTTAGCACCCTCTGCCTTCATGTCGCACTGGCCGCTGCCTTGGCCAGGTACATTCCAGCTGCCGGAGACTGAGGGCCAAGATTTAAGTTGTAGAGTCATTTTGCATGCGGATAAATATAGTTTCAAGGCAGATGGGGTAAAAACAAAATAAATATTGAGCGAAATTTCTAGTTCGTGTGAAAACTAATTTCTTCTATTTTTTTTTTCTTTGGGGGTTTAACGATAACCTCGCGAGTAACTCGATCGGTTATAAACCGTCTCCCGCTGTTAATTTACGGCCATTAGTTTTAGAAAAGGGAAGAAAGCCAGTGCTATAAAACAAAAAAAACGAGAGAGTATCTTAGTATTATTTGTAGATAATATATGCTATACAATTGAGAGAGTATCCTGGAACTCTTAGTAGATAATTTATACTATAAAATCGAGAGAGTATCCTGGTACTCTTTGTAGATAATATATGCTATAAAATCGAGAAAGTAACCTGGTACTCTTTGTAGATAATATATGCTATAAAATCGAGAAAGTATCCTGGTACTCTTTGTAGATACAATATGCTATAAAATCGAGAAAGTATCCTGGTACTCTTAGTACATAATATATACTATAAAATTGAGAGAGTATCCTGGTACTCTTAATAGATAATTTATACTATAAAATCGAGAGAGTATCCTGGTACTATTTGTAGATAATATACGCTATAAAATCGAGAAAGTATCCTGGTATTCTTTGTAGATAATATATGCTATAAAATCGAGAGAGTATCCTGGTACTCTTTGTAGATAATATATGCTATAAAATCGAGAGAGTACCCTGGTACTCTTTGTAGATACAATATGCTATAAAATCGAGAGAGTACCCTGGTACTCTTTGTAGATAATATACGCTACACTGCTGGCCACCCAAATGCAACACCAAGAAGCACACTATAATGAATTAGCTTTGTTTATCTTTTTGCTAAGCTAATTATTATGAATGAATAATGCTCTAAGCTTCAAAATGATGAATTCCCAAAAGGGTGTTGTTACTCGTTAATTATGAACTTAAACAAAGTCTCAACGCTGGTTATTTATATTAAGTAATCAAAGTCATAAACCTAACAGCCAGACAGAGGTCTGACAAAACTAAGAATTGAGAAAGACTGAACTTACAGAACAACTTGTTTATTATGAAGACTCCTGGTCAACTAAGGCACTCATATATCACTACTACATAACAACACACTGCAACGCAACACCAACCACCCTCAACTCCAACGCAACAACACAACGCAACAACACAACTACGACGCCACAACACAACGCAACAACACAACTACGACGCCACAACACAACTACAACGCCACAACACAACTACACTCTCGATGAACGCGCCTATATACGAGCTACCACCACGTCATGACTTACACTCATTGCCAGATCTCATTCAGCGGGTGAAATAATATTCCGTTCAGTAGGAAGATAATTTACATAGTAAAATAAAATAACCAGAGATAGTAAAATCAAAAGGAAAGTGAATATAGAGTATACGTTACAACACGAGATAGCAAAGCCAGATTTACTGGACACATAACAACAGATACAAAGATGAAACGATTGAGCTTACAGGCCGGTACGACTTGCGGAACACGCAGACATCAATAGTTCGTGTGGCCCCTATGGCTGGCAATAACGGCCGCTGTACTACGCGGCATCGAACGAAAGAGGCTTTGGATGTGGGCTTAGGGTATGTCGGTCCAGGCTGCTTCCACACTTTGCCACAGTTCATCAGGCGTAGCCGCGGGTGGTGCTTGCCGGGCCATTCGGTTGCCGATCAGCGACCAGACGTGTTCGATGGGCGACATATCGGGAGAACAGGCGTGCCACGGCAGCAGTGACACCTGGTAGGCCGTGAAGAATTGTTGCACGATGCATGCCACGTGTGGGCGCGCATTGTCCTGTTGAAACGCGGCCGCTGGCACAGGTCCTGCAGATAAGGGAGGACTACAGGCTCCAAAACATCGGAGATGTAGCAGTAGCTGTTGAGTGTATCGGTGATGCGTACCAGAGTGGTGCGGCAGTCATATCCAAATAAGCCCCAAACCACAACGCCAGGCGACGGACCGGTATGGCGATGCACAATCCAGACGTCATACGGTCTCTCGCCGCGGTGCCAGCACCCGCCGATCCGACCATCGTGGTGTTGCGGGCAGAAGCGGGATTCGTCGGAGAAGACAATGTCGTGCCATTCCGTAGTCCAGGAGTGGCGTTCAACGGCCCACTGCCGCCGCACTCGCCGGTGGTGTAACGTCAATGGTAATCGGAGCAATGGGCGCCGTGCGACAAGTGCCCGCTCCGGAAGACGACATCGAACGGTACGTGCAGACACAGGTTGTTGCGCAACACACCCTAATTCCTGCGCTAACGTTCGTGATGTGGCGGTGGGAGCCATCTATGCCCGCCGCACAACATGCCGGTCCTCTCGTTCGGTGGTGCTCCGCGGCTGCGGCAATCACTCACGTCGGTCCGTCCGTCCCTCCTGCACCCACGGAATCCACACGCGCCTCATGTGGCTGGATGTTGTCCCACACGGGCGCCGATGTCTCGGTACGATAAACCGCTGTCGCGATAAGCCACTATTCGTCCTCTGTCGAACTCCAAAACGTGCTGGAATGACTGCCGTATTCTGCGACGAGGCATCAGGAAGCTTCCCACTCACAGGTCTGGCAGCACAACACACTTCCACTACTTACACCCCTCCTTCTGTCCACCCTTCTTATAGCGCTTCTCGGTGGCGTGCCGGGCGCACATGATTTGCATATGCCCTTCAATGCTAATCGTTTGCATGTCCTCTCGCGGGCGACGCATGCTGCGAATTTCAGGCCAATCGGATGCTTTCTTCTTGTTGTTACATTTTGGGTGGCCAGCAGTGTATAATTAAAAATATATACGTAATATGCTATATTTAAAATATATACGTAATTTTTAATATTTTGATACATAGCAGCGCAATTCAGCCCTTGCATTGTTCCCTACTATTATGTTCATTCTGAGGAGAGATGGGATGGATTTGTGTGAACATCCCACAAATGTCCCCCTCTAAAGCCCAAAGCGGTCTTCCTTTATCTATGGCTGAAAACTTTTATCGGGCTCCAAAGAGCAAAGTTAGCAGCCTTCTCGTTCCCTCTACCACCAGTTTGTATTCATTTCAGTCCTTAAGCATAGTCAAACAGGTAAACATATGTTTGTCTGTCGTTTCTAAAGTCAAAGAGGAACGGCTTTACGGGAATTGCGAAACAAAATCTTGCATACAGCAGTTTTCAGATGAAATGTTAGTTTCCATTTAAATTTTAAGTTTTTCTTTCATTGTTTTTACGGGGTTTTAACAAATAATAAATTTTTACTACCAGTAAAATATGCCGCCCAAAGCCCGGGTCTAATCGGCCTATTGGAAAATCCGTCTCTGAGTATGTTGTATATATATATCACTGTACTAGACTTTACAGACTCAATTAAAGACTTTAATTGTGTCTGTAAGGGCCGTATGGCACTGTGTTTTCACCAATGGGCAACTAGAGAAGTTCATTAGTTCATGAAAAGAAGGTGCACTTTGTTACTATAAGAAACCGTGGTTATCCAATTAAATATTAATGCGTATTTCGCTTGTTGGTCCGTTATTTCAAGTATCATGCAAGTTTCAATAATGTACTGTACACTAATTTTACGTTCAATGCATTGTACACTAATTTCACAAATTACACTATTTGTTGCGTTTTATGACTAGACGCTGTACTTTTGCCAGTAACTTCTCTTCTATTACTGGTAATAGCATTCTGTAAAAATATTTGAATTCAGCATAAAATATCCTTTAAAATGGTGTATAATATGTATTCCTGACGTTACCTATACGCTGTAAAAGTTGACTTCAAACATCAAAAATTTGACTTTCGGTGTACTGGTGCAGGACTTTTTGCAACGATTGTACTATAGTAATACTGGTAGTTTAGCTTGTAACGTACCAGGAGATGTGACGTACCTGCCAGAAGGACGCACACGACATAAAGGCAGATAGGAATCAGAGTAAAACGTCCGCGTAGCTTAATTGGTAGAGCAACTTATTCCGGAATGAGTGGACCCGGGTTCGAATCCTGGCGCGGATAGAAATGACGGAGAAATTTACTTCGTTATAAGCTTTAATTGTCTACTGAAACGAACGTGCATCCTGGCGATTCAGCGAAATTAAGCACCTTTCGATTTACGTGTTTTTTCAACTTACGCGGAAATGTTCGGAAAAAATTAATTGCGTAAGTCCGGGACTTACTGTATTGCATATGCTTTCACAATACGTTTATTGAAGGAAAGTCTGTAGTCACTGTATCATTTTTAAACAATACTTTCGCGAGATGGAATATATTGATAACTAGCAGAACTTTTTTTCGTGTATGTTTCGGGATTTTATGACTCCCATGATCATATTTATAAGGCGTTCCCCGTCCCTAATTTAGGGCCATCGGTTTTAGGCAAGGGGTTGAGCCATTGCTGTAGAAACAGGGCATCACCCATTTTCCATTCATGACTCAACCTCGGGTCCCGTCTGGGACAATTAGCCTGATGTCCGCTCCCCTTACCACTCGCCCACCTGGGTGACTGCAGAAATTTTAGTATGCTAGTTTACCTTGTAAGCTTTTTACTTAATGGACAACCGCATACTCCTAAAACATTAAATTTTCAGCCCTTTTCATTCATTCTTTCTTATCAGGGAACTCTGCTGTCGCTTGTAAAATTTTCTATTTTTCTCCACCCTCACAAAAGATCCATTGGGTTATAGGAATGCAGGGACTAATCCTTGGTAGGGTTGTTTGTTTCGATTTGATTCATCAGTTGTTTTTTTTATCAAATGAAATGAACATCAGATCTCGAAAGGTTTTAAAATAAGTTTCTCTATGGTACATATCTTTTTTTTTTTTTTTTTTCTGAGTCAGGTTTTCGAGTTTTGGTGATATACATGGTGGACATAAAGTCCTTCCCTCATTAAGAAAGATTTTATTTTAAAAATTATGATACTTAGAAACTGACGGCTTAAGGCATAATTCATGTAAAGTAACAAAGTTTTTGTTTTTGTTTTTTGTTGTTGTTGTACAGAGTGAGCCAAAAGTCACTGTGCACCTTGCAAGACAATACACGTACAACAACTACAAGAGTACCTGCTACAATAAATGCTGGAAATGGCTTCTCCTGTGTGTAGATATGCATCCACGCGTCTGAAATGGCGTTTTGTGTATCTGATGCGAATAATTGGAATATCACATGCGACTGTTTTGGCTGTTCACATATCTCCATAAGTGGAACAGCTCCTCATCGGAGAAAAACGTGACATCCAGAATATCCTTTGCGTTGCCATTAATGAAGTCCTTGAACCATTTGCAATATTCCGCACGATTATCGTAGTCTGTGTGTTTCAGTTCGTGCACTGTCCTGATTTTGTACAGGTAGTGCGCCAGCCGCGTCTTCAATGCCCTACGCGTGCTGCTGCACGACAAACCTGCTTGTTGTGCCAATTTTCGAAAGGATTTCTTTGGACTTTTAAGGATGCGAACGGAGATATCCTCTGCCTTTACTCTGTTAACACTTGCGGCCTACCGCTTCTCGGAGCATCTCTCACTGATCTGGTTTTACAAAGATTTTTAATTAACCGACTCACGGCATTGCGATGGGGTGCTTCATTTTCGGAAAATTGTTCTTTGTACTTACGTTTCACTTCGTCCGTAGGTATATTCACCTCCACTACGGAACACATGTTCAATCAGAAACACTCGAACCTCCAGTGACACCACCATGTTCAACGGGCCACTATGACGCTTCACGACTGCCTGGTTCAATCGCGGAATACCGGCTGCGTCGTTCAAGGTCAGACGGGAGGATGCGCGTAACCCCACCCCAAACACACGAACATTCTCCATTCAAAATATTGGATGTACGTGCGCGGTAACTACACTTATAGATTTCTTATTATTATTTCTTATCACAGTAGGTTAAGTGCACAGAAACTTTTGGCTCACCCTGTAGATGCATACTGAGAAATAAGTAGGTAGCGATGCCAGCGCAATAAGTCAAAATGGCGTATTTGCATGAAACAGCGCAATGTGTTTTCTGGTACCACTAGAACAAATCACAGATAACTGTTCAGCATAATTTTAAAGGAGAGTACGGAAGTCCACCCCCATGGGCGGGCAGCGGGTGGCCTAGTGGGCAACGTTCGTAACTGCCTCGGAAAGAACCTCAGGTTCGATCCCAGGCAACTCGATCCACTAAATATCCGGCGTAGGTCGGATGGGCACGTTAAGAAGTCGGACCCCGGGTACTTCCAACCCCCCTCCCACCGGTAATAAATAAGGGCGTCTTCTTCCCCCTTTCTACTTCTCTTCCGGATCACTTTCCTATCGGGCACTCTAACCCAAATCTCCTAGCTTCCTATTTCTAAGGGTTGTTTAAGACCTGGGGTCTGACACTCCCTTCCTAAAATCCTCTACATATGATCTGATCTGTCCACCACCTGGTAGTGAAAGCATAACTACTTGGTATATAAAATTTAAGGAGACAGGAAGTGTTGATGGCCGAAAACGAACGGGCCGACCGGGTGTTAGTAAAGAAATTGCTGATGCAGTACTGACAGCTTTCGTACACAATCCTTCGAAATCTACCCGCACAGCTTCGTCTGAACTTGAAATCCCTGTACTACATTGGAGAGAATTTCACACAAAAACCTTTGTTTATATGCGCACAAGGTGCAGATTGTTGCAGGTGGAGGACTGCCCATGTCTTACTCTTTGTTTTTGCAACTGAGATTTTACAGAGTATCGATGATAACATCAATTACCATGCAGTGTGTTTGATTTTCTGATGAGGCTACTTTTCACACCTCTGGTGAAGTAAACAGACGTGATGAGCGTATATGTGGCTCGGAAAATTCCCATGTTGTCTTTGATAAATTGTGAGACAGCCCAAAATTGAATGTTTGATGGGATCTCATGCTCAATAAAATCGTCGGACTTTTCTTCTTCTTCTTTTTTTTTTTTTTTTTTTGGACGCACAATAACAGCAAACGTGTACCTGGACATGATGGGATTTTTTGTTGCATTTCAGTTGGACGAAGGTCAAGCATGGGTAATCTTCCAGCAGGATGGTGTCCCAACACATTGGGGATTAATTGTTCGAAAATTCCTCAGTACCACGTTTGCCAACAGATGGATTGGGAGGGACGGTCCAACATCATGGCCGCCACGGTCACCCGACATAACACCCATAGACTTTTTTCTTTGGCGTTATGTCAAGGATAAAATCTATTTAACACCAGTGTCTGTTTAGGCAAAACATGGCGAGAAACTGAATTCAGACTAGGCGTGCTCCAGACCACGAACTGCGCTCATGTGGAGGTGCTCAAACAATGTAGAAAAAAAAGGTTTATTGGTTTACATAAATCATGTCACAAACACTCCTGGACTTTTTTCTTTGGGGGTTATGTCAAGGATAAAATCCATTAAACACCAGTGTCTGATTAGGAAAAACATGGCGAGAAATTGAACACTGACTAGGCGTACTCTAGACCATGAACTGCGCTCATGTGGAGGTGCTCAAACAATGTAGAAAAAAACTCTATTAGTATACCTAAATCATGTCACAAACACTTCTGGACTTTTTCCTTTGGGGTTATGTCAAAAATGAAATCTAGTCAACACCAGTGTCTGTTTAGGTGAACCATGGCGAGAAATTTAATTGTGACTAGGCGTGCTCCAGACTACGAACGGCGCTGATGTGGACGTGTACTAACAATGTATAAAAAAAAACTCTATTAGTATACATCAATCACCTCACAAACTGTTTGTTTCTACCTATGGTAGTTTTTAAATAAAATTTTTCTTAGTGAAGGAAAGGATGTACATGCAAAATTATCTACGATTCCACTCTAATTGAATTCATATAGAGAATGATGTCACTGTCAGCAATTCTGTAAACGGAATCTGTGAGACAGAATAATGCTTCAGCTACATTACTCTTGAACTGTCATTAATGAATCGTAAAAATGTTGAGAGTTTTATGGAATTTTATCTGGTTCAACTCTTCTTCAACATATTTTTAACAAGCAACAGTTATTTCCATAATTTCACCACCACTGAGTGTTTTTTACCATGGATGTATCATGGGCGTATGCCTAGTAAAGTGGCTACTCAGTGCAAATAAACATTTTCATAAAATTTAGATTTTCTTTTCAGCATGTGTGTGGCTTCGTGACATCTAAATTATTTTTTTTTCTGAATTGTGAATCACTTTTCTGTTCTTATCAACTCTGAGTTGAAAATACATGATGATGGTGGTGTATTTTTCGAGTTGTTTCTTTCCTCTAACTCTCAGTAAATGAAGTTTTGTTTTGTGAATCGCGTTTGTTTCAGTAGTGAATGCCCAGAGGGAAAGGAAGGAAAGAGACTAAAAAAATCATCGCAAGTTCCTTTATTATGCAAAATGCCGAAAGCTTTCTGTGCGTTTAGAAATCAATCCACGATATCTCAGAATCTTTATTTTATTCAAAAATACTGAGGAAGTATTTGTCTGTGATATAAATGGATATCTTATCCACTCAGGCAGGCAGTAACACAGACATTACAATAGAAGGTCAATGCTTTTGTAAGTGCAGCAATTTCTATGCAAAGAATAAGTCATTTCATGGGCCAGTGACAACAGAGAAAGGATTCTGAAGAGAAACACAAGGGATCAAGTTCGGAAGGCAAATTTAGGTTAAAATATGGTAATATGAACTTCAAAAGAAACACTAATCTGAAATTTATAGCTTTGTGAGGAGAGTACTGTAGTCCAGCGAAGAGTGTTCAACCTGTCGGCACTATATTATCAACAGAAGAAAATTTTTCTTTCTTTACATTACATATTCTAAAGCAGTCTTGTAAATCCACATGAAACCTCGCATTACAACCCTCCGGCAACTTTATTGGAAGTACCTTTATATTATACTTGTGGGAAGTACTTACTATTCATAAGTGGTTAACTATCGAAATAACACTTGTTACCGACAAGAACGAAGAGGGATATGAAACTGCATACTTAGTGTAAAATTCTCAACTCTGACCCCATTTGTCATGTACCAAAAACCTGGAAAAGTTAAACATGCTCATTACTTCCTGGTATAAAAACTTTCTGTTTGTCCCTGTTGCGAACTCACCTTTTACGGGTGTTTTTTTTTTTTAATCAGAACCTTTTTATGTTGATCGATGACATTTTCTTTCCCTTTTTGAGCGTGCAAATAATATTGTTACGAAGGTAAATACACTAATGTTCATGAAAAACGGAATACTTGAAAGAAGTCGAACTACGATTTTGATTTTTACATGATATGTTCAGTAGGCACAACAGAACAAATGATTAGCATTTCGGTGTCATACAAACCAGGTGCGGGGCTTCGACGCTACCTAATAAATTGTAGGACACCCTTTAGACCGCAAAATAGCGGCTACTCGGCGAGGCATCGGTTCGATAAGGTGGTGGTAGGTATCCTGCGGTATCTGTTTCCATAATGTCAACAACATTCCCGTACATCTCGGGGTGGTGGTGATTTAGTGCGAACACGCTTTTACAGGTCGAATCACAAATGTTCGATTGGGTTCACGTCAGGTGAATTTGGAA